>JAWNNQ010000298.1:202500-1492291 GCA_035044765.1 Leucophenga montana
GTCAAGTATGACTTGAATTATGACAGCCACACCACACCCATTTTTATTATTTTTTGTATATCACTACGGCGGCGCTAAGAGCAATATCACTAATTAAACGCTTATCTAAGATATGAAATGCATTTAAGAACGTTCTCCCATTCTGCCGTTGAATATGCAATTTTCTGCAGAATTGCATCATATTGATGGCGGACACGTGGCTGAGTTGCGCTGTTCTTGGCGCTTGACGTTATTTTGATTGATCAATTTGGATTAAGTCGTTGAGGTGTGCAGCCGTTTTGCTTAAAAAGACCTAGAAATGGGTACCCGCCATTGTACGGGAGCACAAATGTTGCAAGAAAAAATATTTTCAAGAAATACATTCATATAACATTTTGTCGATGTTTGTGACAATCTCTGATGTGCACTCTCCTCTCCTCTCCTCTCCAATCACGCCACAACATAGTTCACTTAAAACTGAAGAGCGCTTATAATTCACGAATGTTTTTTAAATAAGTTTTGAGGTTTCTTTTAATTTTTTGTAATTTTGAAGCTTTATTCAGAGAAATTGGTTTAATGAATTTTATTCAAAGTATTGTCCATCGTTAGCTGCTACTTTCGCTTTCAGGCAACATACGCATTCCGCGACGGAAGAATTACTACTCGAATTTTTGGTTTCCTCGAATTACGAGGATGCTGCACAACCAGGCCAAAACTATACGAACGGAACAATTGGTAATCGGACGGAACAATGTCTGGTGATTCCAGCGGTTGGGATACGACTTTTCATTTGAGCGTTTTCAAGTAAATACTCGGCACAAATGTATCAATTGTTGTTGGTAGCGATTCTCCGTGATGGTTTTCTTGGGTTTGATTAGCTTATAGTGAATTACACCCAGTTCATCCTCCAAATTCATAGTAAAAGCTTGGCTTCGTCACTGTTATCCATGTTTGGCTGGGCATAACCCATGACTTTCTGCTTTTATTTTGTCGTAGTGGATCCACTTTTCATCCCTCGTCTCGATTCCATGAAAAAACCCTGCCAATTTTGCCTTTGGAGCAGTTGAAAAAACGGCGTTGGACGTTTCTTGGCTTGGGTGCCTTGTTTTTGCGCCATACACATGGCATTGAAATTGCTTGTTGAGGCACTCCCAAGTTTTCAACGAGCTTCTCTTGAGTTTGGCATGAATCTTGGTCCAATAATCCCTCCAACTCAGCGATTTCAAACTTTACAGGTCGCCCTTTGCGTTCTTTGTCAGTTGTTTCAAAATCGCCACATTTAAAACGCCGGTACCAGTACTCACATGTTTTTATTGCTGGAGCATATGCTTTACACAGCAATTCTTTATAACTTGAAATCTCCATAACCATTTGTGTTTTGATATATGCGCATAGTGCTTGATTCTATTTGTTTGGTCAAACGAAAAGTCTGTAAGCGCCTTGCGTAACTTTTTGAGTGCATTCTTGCAATGCTTTACCATATATCTGTTGGCCTCTGTCGCGCAGGCGTAGATAGTTTTTTAAACCACATACAAAAAGTTGAAAAGATACGAGTATAATATTTGTGCGAATATATGAAACAGGCAGAACCCATAAAGAATATATATTTGCTTGATCAGCATCGTAAACTGAATCGCAGCAGTCATGTCCGTTTGTGTGTCTTTTATAGACAGATATCAGAGTCTATAAGAGACACCAACTTAAAAATATTGATTTAATTTACCCATACGCAGATCGAGTTAAGAAGAAAATAAAAAGAAAAAACGTTAACTTCGGTTGAACCGAAGCGCTAATACCATTCACACGAAATTTTAAATATTATTGTAAAACATAAAAGTGGGGATTTAAATACGGCCTACTCCAAAAAGTGGGTGGTACACAACAACTAGTAGATGTGTATCAAGCGATCATATATAAGAAACCACATTATCGAATTTCAAGTAGATACTGACGTTTTTCGTACAAATGCACAAAAGTGAGCTGTGGGTTTATATGGGAATACCTCAACAAGTGGGCGGGATACGCCCATTTGTATATGTATATGAAGCGGTTGTCCACTAAAATCCACCAAATCAAATTTTAAGCTAATATTGATTTTAATGAACAATTTGTTAAAAAAAAAAACACAAAATTGCACGGTGGGTTTGTATGGCGGGCTACCCCAAAATGTGGGCGGATCACGCCCATTAGTCAATATATGTTAAGCGGCTGTTGGTTTGTATGGGGGCTACCCCAAAAAGTGCGCGGGCCACAACCGTTAGTCTATGTATTGTAAGCGGCTGACCCGAAAAATGCACCACATTGCATTTCAACCTAATATTGAAAAAGTGGGCAGTAGGTTTGTATGGGGCCTACCCCAAAAACTAGGTGAGTACCACCCATTAATGTTTATGTCAAGCATCCGTCCACTAAAAGTTACCATATCAATTATTAAGTTGATATTGACTACAATAAAAAAGTTTTTCCTACAAAAATTCAAAAGTGGGGCGCTGGGTTTGTATGGGGGCTACCCCACAAAGTGGGCGTGGCGGATCAATATTTGCACTCTATAAATCTGCAATAAAAAGAAGTGTATGTGCAAAATTTCAAATGGAGAGCATTAAAATTGGTCCACAAAAAAATGCGCAACAACATACAGACGGACAGACAGACGGACATGGCTACATCGACTCGTCTCGTCGAGCTGATCAATAATATATAAACTTTATGGAGTCTACGATGCCTCCTTTAATGCGTTACAAACTTTCAGACAAACTGATAATACGATTTCACACTATGTGTGAATGGTATACAAAATAAATTTAATTAATTAAAAAGAAAAAGAATAGAACAACTTTTTTAATTCTATGAGGAATCTAAAAGTGTACATATACCGCTCAAATGATAGTCTCGTTCTACGTCAAGGAGAATCTAAATTTCCAAGATTAAAAAATGGAACTCTAATAGTTCCTGAGTTCTGTTGTTTCATACAACCATATGAACGGTGAACGGTGGTACGAACAGAAGGACATGGTTAATCGACTCAGTTTCTGATGCTAATCAAGAATATATGTACTTTATGGGATCTACCAAGCGTTCTTATGAAAAGTAGGCGTTCGGTTTATAGGGGCTACCTATCCATCATTGGCACGTTATATACTTAATCAACTATTTCTGGCTCTGTTTGGTGTTATATATGGGAGTTAGTTACAATGAGCGTGGCCATAGAGATTAAAAGTAAATTTTCGGTTCACAATATTAAAACATCGGTTGAAAAAAAAAACAATTTTGATTTACAATAATATACTAAGTAAGCAACAAGTGGATACCCAACTCAACTTTTACTATAAATGATGGAATGTCCTTTTATTTTGGTAACAAACCAAAAGAAACTATTGACTGACAAAGACCTTTGAAAGTTTAGTTGTTCAAGAAATTGACAAGAACATGCTCTACTCGTACTACTAAAATATGATTTATCGAACTTATCATAAACATCAGAATAAATAAAACGACAATTAAATAGTCTTCAAACAAAGTATGCCATAATTTTGCATACATATATTCAAGAAGTAACACTTTGCGTGTCGAGTGAAAAATCAGATAAACTGAATAACAAAGCCGTCTAGGACGAAGGCCCCCAACGAAAGCAAAATGGTGTCATCAACGGCGTGTCAGCGCGTCTAACAATATAAATACAATAGAAGAAAGTACTTAAACGGCGCGTCAGTCAGTCACTCACTCACTCAGTCAATCAGAATGATATTATTTTTAATGGCGCAAAATTGAACTTCATGCAGAAGCAAAAAAGAAACAAACAAAAAAAAAACACGCTGCAGAGCTATTACATGGAATTGGAACTTCGAACTAGACTAGAATCTAGACTAGCCCACAGAGACGCCCACTTGCCGCATGAACTGAGTAGTTACGTTCATTTAACGCCGCAAATACACGCCGACATAGCCACGCAATGCAGAAGTTTTTCGCTGGAGGTGAAGAAGCAAAAGATGGCTATGGTAATCAAAAACAAAAGTGGCAGTAGGTGCCACCTACAGCTGGCAGAAGTAGCAGTTGATTGTCTGGATCGGTAGCCGCGATTGGATTCAAATCGCATTTTGCCGCCGCCGTCAGCAGACGAGTTGGCAGGCTTTTCGGCGCGTACTTGCACGCGAAACGCGAAGCAATGTTCTAAACGATTGCAAGTGTGAAAACGCGAAAGCGAACGCGAGAAGTTTTAAATTTAAAACTTAATTACATTTCAATTTGGAAAATATTTTCCAGCGCCGCGCGCTCCTTACTACTCCACACTTCTGACACCCTTTTTTTTTTGAATTTTTTTTTTTTTTTGTGTCGTACACACGTCAAGAATAAAGTTGCGCAGCTAAGTGTGCAACACACACTGAAAACTTTAGCATAGCATACTTTACGGCGCTGAAGCGTGTTTTTTGCAAGTTTGAAAACAATAACAACGACAACTACTACTATTACTATTACTCATGTCACTCACAGCTGGCGATGCGGGGCGCTACAATTCACAGGATTCAATGCCGCCGCCATCGGGTGCCAAGTGTGCCACCGTTACCATGATGCTTGCCGAGCGTATTCAACGCAGCGATTGGTCAGTCGATGACGAACACTTCTTCGAGACTAACACAATGAACGTCTGGCAAACGCTCGAATATTTGTCCGGTGTTAGTTTGCGTAAACGTTATAATTATGAGGGCTATGCCGATGCCCATAACGTAATACGCACCCTAACACCGTCCTGGCGTCGCGATAGTTTTATTGATAAAGGCAAGACGCCAGATGAAACAAAAACCGGCGGCGGTGGTGGTGGTGGTGGCAGTGTTGCAGCATCTGGTGGCACTGCTGGTGTTACTGGTAGTCGTTCCGGCAGTGGTAATGCTGCTGCTGTTACTGCTGGCAGAACATCAAGTGCAAATGTTGCTACGGGTGTCGTTGGCGCGAGTATTGAACGTGCACGTAGTCCCAATCAACGTGGTGCTCCAGCCACCATTCTACAGGATAGTGATGCATTTTTTGATAGTTATGCACTCACCTATGCTAGTGGTGCTTCAAAACATCGACGCGGTCGTGGACGTCGTAAACGTGATGAACCCATACTGGATCCAGAGTATGCGCTATCGCCGTCGGATTTACAGGATTTGGTCAAGTGCACGTAAGCGAAACAAAAAAAAACAAAAAAAAATTAAAGTGTGTTCTCTTTAACAGATAAAACATACAAAGATGCATAAGATGCATTTTCCAAAATGTTGGCGTGAGTAGTAGTTCCGTTTATTGTTCGCATTTCATATTCTGGAATTTTTTATCAAATAGCTTTTTACATACTTTCAGTGTGTCTTTGCGTTTTTCTATTTATGCAAAAAAATATAATAAATCTCCAGATTAATCTCTACCTTCGAACTGGTCAACTGTTTTATAACATATTTTAAGTAGATTAACATTTGAAGTGTCTAAATAAAATTCGTTATTTTCAGCTACTGCAGTTAAAATTGGTGTAGGTAGCAGACCATTGCGCAGACACACTCATTTAGCAAATAGTTTTTATACTTATCACTTGGTTCTTTAAACAATTTCTCAAACGAACCAAACAAGTTCCAACAAGTTTTAAGTTGTGGTGAACTTGGTTTTACACAAGAATTCGACGTACTCGCACTGAATCTAGGCGCTTATATTAAAGATTGTTTTTCTTGTTTATTTTTAGAAAAAACACGCGCCAATTCTAATAGATCTATTAAACGTCGCGCTAAGAATGGAAGCTTTTAGTGAATGTTCATTTCACTCTCGTTTTTTGCCGGCTTAACGCTCTTTTTTTTGAATCCGTTTGCGAGCTGTTACCAAATGTTCTTTGACACTTGATTTTTGGTCGCACAATGCTCGTTTTTGAACCCATTTCACTCTTGTGTGTGAGGCAACCATATGTAAGAAGCGACCATATGGAATTTCAAGCTAATATGGACTTAGTTAAAAAAGTTTTTAATATGGGAACTAATATGGGAACTACCATCACATCGAATTTCAAGCGGGGGTTTGTATGGGTACTTTTCCTAAAAGCCGACGTGACGGGTAAACATTGATAATCTGTTTCACTCCAATAAAAAGAAATTTAGATGCCAATTTACAACTGAATAGCATATAAAATTGTCCCTATGTTGCCATCTTTAATGCGTTTCAAACTTTCAGACAAACTGATAATACCATTGCACACTATGTGTGAATGGTATAGTAAGCTGCATGAAACAAGTGCTGTAGAGTATATATAAATTTTGTAAAATAAATTTTATAAAATCTCAAAAATAATCTAATTTTTTACTCTAGGGTTTTCTTGGAGTTGCAGGAAACCTCCTCTGTAGAATGTCGTAATGCCTGCTAATGCTATCAAACTAGTACAAAAGCTCAAAAGTTGAGAACTTATGCTCAACATAACTTAGCCATAATAGTCGAATTCAAACCTTTCTTAAACGTAAACATACAATATACAATATTTAAAATGCGTTACACTTTGTTCTATCAGCTACATAATAAGTAAAATGTTTTCAGTGTAAAAGCTTTGAAAGCTTTGTACAAAATAGAAATCAAAGACATGAACCAACATTCGTATAAGGAAAAGCTTTTTTGAATATTTTATGCGAAATTCAGCTGGAGAAGGGGAAAAGCCAGCAACAAATTTTTGAACAAATCGGTTGAAGTTAAATCTAAAGAATTTTTAATGGTTTTAAAGAGTGATTCAAGACCGGTAGCAAAGAGATGGCAAGGCGTATGCACCAACTCTTATGCAAAATATGGTCCGATGAATGCATGCCCAACGATTAGAATCTCAGTGTTCTTTGTCCTATCTTCAAGAAAGGAGACCCAGCTGTCTGCGCGAACTATAAGTCTCCTTTCAATAGGATAGAAATGCACGAATGCACTGATAGGCCAGTATCTGTGTGGCTTCAGACCAAAGAGGTCGACCAGTGACCAAATTTTCACTTTACGCCAAATACTGGAAAAGACTCACGAGTACAATAAAGAGACACACCACCTATTTGTCGATTATACGTCCGCTTTCACACACCCAAAGCGTCGTTAGAGTAGGAAACAACCTCTCCGAACCCTTTGATACCAAGAGAGGTTTCAGGCACGGTGATGCTTTATCGTGCCACTTTTTTAATCTCCATGGAGAATTTCAACTTCAATGTTGAAGAAAACTTCGTCTATCTGGGAACGGAAATTACCAGCGACAACAACGTTAGCCGTGAGATCAGACGAAGAATCACACTTTCTAATCGCTGCTACTTTGGGTTCAGCAAGCAAATTAGAAGTAGAACCCTCTATCGAACTACGAAGATATAAATCTATAAGACACTGATAATCCCGGTTCTGCTGTATGGCGCAGAAGCGTGAACACTGACATCAACGGATACAGCGTTTTTAGGAGTGTTCGAGAGAAAGATTCTTCGTAGGATTTTTGGTCCCCTTAGAGTTGGCGTCGGGTTTGGGTCCCGCATGAACCATGAGCTGTATAAGCTGTATGATGAGGTTGACATAGTCCAGCGCATTAAATTTCAGCGCCTGCACTGGGCTGGTCACCTCATCCTGATGAACCCCGAAGCTCCAGCACTAAAGGTTTACGATAGAAACCTGAACTTGATTGGTGGCCGGCGTTAGAGAGGACGTCCGAGCTTAAGATGGCAAGATCAGGTCTATGATGACCTGAAGAAGCTCCGGATTGCCAGCGACTGGCGCCGGCGCGCACTAAACTACACCGAATGATGCGCTTTCCTACGTGCGGCCTTGACCGTTGTAGAACCACCTAAGTAAGTAAGGAATCAACAGATACTTTGTCTATGTGAGCAAGTTGAGCTTAAAAATTTTGTTTGACCAAACGCATCGAGTGGTGTTACATCTCAGCTTCGAGGTGTGCAATTGACATATCCGAAACGCCCCAAAAGAAAGAAATCAAGTGGTGTTAAATCGCAGCTTCGAGGTGTGCAATTGACATATCCGTAACAGATAATTACTCGATGTCCTCATCGAGATGGATATCTTTCAATTTCTACCAAAATAAATTCAGTTATCAGCTATCATTAGCTGTCACCAGCCGTCCCCATTGACAGTAACAGCATGGTCAGCCTTATTTTTGAAGAAAAAAGGTTCGCCATTCCAAAATCCACAACACACAGTGGTTCGAACAGTATACATGGGCTTCTCTTGTAGATTTTCCGTGCCCAAATTCATACAGTTTGGTTTACTGATATAACATTCGAGGTGAAAAATCATCTCATCTGCACAATCATAATAATAGTTAAACAAGTAATGGAGTAATGTAGTGCTTTGATTGCAGCGCCTGTCGGATGCCTGCCCCCTGTATAATTGGACCATTTAGAAGCTCTTCACAAGTTGTTTTATATATTTTGTTTGCTTCTAAATATGTATTGTACAAGTGTCTTGTCCTCACTACCATTGTTTTCAATGTACGGTTGCTTTTTCAGTCGATACATATTATAGAACTGTCCCTAACAACATCACACCTACTTAGTGGCATTGATTTTGATATGAAATACATGCTATTCGCTATAAGATCCCAAGGATTTAAAGCTCTCAAAATTTCTGAAATAGTGTTAAAAAAATGTGTGTTCAAAACAACAATATTACCGGAATATGAGTGTGGCAGATTAGTAGTTATTGTTAAATAATGCTGTCTAATCCTAGCCATCCTCTAAGTAAGTGACTGGGTAAAGAAAGGCATATGCTCAAAGAATATCTGAAACATGCTATTTTGCAGAGATATAAAAACACTATAAAGTAGGATAAGATAGTATATTCTATAGTAATACGGTATATTTATGATCTGCCCTACTCGCACTTAGTCCTTTTAGATAAAAAGTTTTGAGGCATAATTTTCAACAACATATTTAAATAGTAAATTTTGTAAAAGATACTTTATCTATATATTCTTTCAATTCTTGGAATCTCCACACTTCATACAACTGGAAAAACTCGTGTATGAAAGAAATTAAGCCGCATAGACGCTTGTCAATGTATTAAGACTCTATTCAACAGAAATGTACTCAGTTGTCAGCTAATTACTTATGAAGAATTCAAAAATAAAACTTAACTACAGGTAACCTTCTGTAAATACATTAAATAGCATTCATTTACTACGCACTTTCAGCGAGTATGATAATATTTGCAACCGCCAAAGGTCAAACGCCTACAAAATCTGAGGTCAACACACAAACATACATATGCTGATTGCCATAATTCCGGTGTTTTCATAGAGTTGAAAGAGTTTCCGCAGAAGGTGACAACTTCAGCGAAGAAGCTAGATGAACACAAAGCATGGTGGGGGTGAGAGCGAACAAGAGCAAGTATAAGCTGTAAGGTACATTCAACCTACAGACAGGATGAAGATGTTACTGATGCTGTTGCTGATGTTGATGCCAAGAGTACACACAAAGCTGTTGCAGGTGCTGCCAAAGTGCAAACGACAAGATACATTCACACTGAAATACACAGATAAAGATACAAATACACTTATTCGAAGACAAACAAGGATACAATGCCACAAAGTGGCATTCAATCAGTGGGCATAGTAAGGAAAACGTGTTCAATGCAGTCAGCTGCAACTTAATACACAGCACTGTGGGTTAAATTGACACTTTTTGTGGCATAAATTAAGCGATTAATTAAGCGAGATTTTTGTGTGTACGGGAAGATTAACTTCACATATCTATCTTCTTGATGGAAGTTTCTGACAAACTTATCGAAGGAAAGATCCTTTAAAATTGTCCTAAATGTGCCTCAAAATCTTTGGTTCACACCCACACTAAAACAATCGCAATAAATTGTTTTTCTTGTTCCATTTGTATCTTCTTTTTCACGACATTTCTAAAATGTGTAAAACAGTGGACAATAAAAATAACTGTCCATCTACCTTGTTCAAGGTTCCATATATGAACCATAGAGTATATTATTTCGTGGTCCGGTCTGGACATATGCGGAATGTTTTACTAAAAATAAGAAAAAATGTTACCTTCGGTGGAACCGAAGCTTTAATACAATTCGCACGAAGTTTCAAGTCGCTTACTTAGAAGGTATAAAGAAAAATAATTGTAAGACTTACCCTTAACCAAAGTTTGTTAGGAGTTTCTCCTAAAAGTGGGCGGGACATGCCCCTTGATAGTTCTGTGAAGCGCCTGTCCATTAAAAGCCACCATATAAAGCCACCATGTTAAATAAATTTTGTGAGTTATGAAGAAGTTGTTTATGCAAAATAACAAAAATGGAGGGAATGAGCCAGTTACCCCTTGAAAGAAGGTGTCACACCTCCCCTCCCGGCTGAGCCCTTGATAGAGGTCACACATAGACCAATATGGATCTTAGTAAAGCAAATGATGGGGGTTGTTCAGAAGCTAATAAAGTCCTGTAGAATTTTTACGACAATAGTCTATTAAGAGTCCTTCTGACTGTCTCTTCCAGCGAGCCCGATGGTTTCAATCTTCAATTTTCTATTGCTAGACAGCTGCAGAGGAGGTGTTCCAAAGTTTCCGTGACTTCCGTTTCCTTCCATTTCCTACAACCGTTCTCTATATTGGTTATGAATAGTTTTTTTTCGCATGAGCACCTGCTAATCAATGCCTCGTTAGAATGCCTACCAACTTGATCCTCTGGAGCTGTAGCAGGTAGTGCGTAAGATTTTTGTTTGCATATTTTACGGTGTTCTACCTCTTTTCAGCTTTTTCCCGACCGCCTTTTCTATTTTGCTATATGACGTCTGTAGAGAGATTCGGTAATCCGACGAATTCTTTTGCTAGACTCTACGCCAATGCATTACCGTCTATGCTCCGGTGGCTGGGAATCAAGAAGATGTACACCTTTTTTGAGCTGCTAAGCGAATCTATGCCCACCGTGACATTTCGTTCTTCCGAGGTGTGCATCTGTTGAGCTACTTCTGCTGTTTTCGTCCATAAGAAGCAACCATATCAAATTTAAAGTTCATATTAGGTGTAATAAATAATTTTTCCATACAAAAACCTAAAAATTAGCTATGCGTTTATATGAGACTAATGGGCGTGGCACGTAAATTGCATTTGAAAACGTGAATTGCTGGATTATATGAAAAAAATATTTACGAAATTGACAACAAGCAAATTAAAGTATGTATTTTCGATGGACCAACAAAAAACTTAAAATTCAAGTCGAAGCTCATTTCCTTCAATCACTTCAAATGAATACAAAGATCAGTTACAATAAATTTGTTTTTAACGATATTAATAGGAAATAAAACGCATGACCAGTTCTTTACTTCCGTTCGAAAACGTTACTTCCGTTAGAAAAATATCTGAGTTACTCATCAAATCGCGCCTAAAAAAGTCTTACTTCAACAAATATACCGTTATCTAGGTGAATGGCACAAATAAAAATTATGATACATATGATTATACATTTTTGCCATGGTGCACTGTGTAAGCAAGTTACTGACGAAGTCTAAAGAAGGAAGGACACTAAACAGTGCTATAAAAATAAATATTAAGCTAAGGCGAGACGACTTGCGACGCAAAGCAATAACTTAACAAAGAATTCAAACCGTGGAGAGTTTAAAAAAAGTAAATCAAATGCGACAATAGAAAAAGTATTTGTCAACACTTGTCACAGGACATTTCAAATGCAGGCAGGCAAACAACGCCTTCAAGTATATATAACAAACGCAATTCTATCCCTCAGGACTTAGAACGGCACAAGTTACGCACAAATGCGTGTGTTTCAGCGTGTGGGTGTGCTGCATTCCTGTGCAAATGTTTATGTTGCATACTTAAAGGAGCTACAGCAGGAAATGCTGCAATTTAAGTTTAGTAAAAGTTTGTAGAACATAGAACATTGACGCAATTGACTCTTTCCGTGCTTTCTTTCAATTGCAATCGAGAAAGTTTTCGAGTACTTTGGAATTTACATAATTTCGCTGCACTTAACTACTGAAGGCAGTATCTACATATATAGCCAGTTACTTCGCAAAAACTGACACTTGCAATGCCGCCAACAACTGTCACAACTATCGAATGTCTCAGAAGACGGATTTCGTGTCGGATTTTCCCAACTTTTCTAGTAGATGAATATACTTGTACATGTGTAAGGAGTTTTCCATGACTTACTACAATATATTCTCGGAAACGTTTCATTTTAGTTCAATCAAAAGTGTTTGCTCAATTTCCGCGCCATCTTGTCTGTATTAAAGAAAATCATTTCTCGGTAACATGAAACTTCGGCATAAAGATATATTGTTTGAGTTTATTTGTTTTTTTTTTTTTTTTTTGTTGCTGTTTTATTATTATTCTACTTATCGAAAGCGAGAACACAAAACTGGAAATCGCATTTGGCGAAACTTATAATGAGAACAGCAACAAACTACTTTCGTGTTATATTTGTTTAAGGTTATTCCGCAAAAGTCGTCGTACTAACGATGAAATAAACACCAACATCAATAGTTGTTAAATGAAGAGTTAGCATTATACTTTCAGCCTGAAAAATGGTTTTAGTTGAGATTGAGACTAAAGCGAAGCTTACTTTAAGTAGATGGTAATACACATAGAGAAATTTTATAGCAACTCAGAGGGCAAAATGACATCGTTGGCGAGAGTAACACGGAAGTTTAACGGGTAAAATTACTGCAAACTGGAAATAGAGAAATCGTGACGGAGAGTGATTGCAAAAACTGTTACAGGGGCATGTTCCACTGTAGCTTCCCTACTAGTTTTCATACTGGCCTGTTCCAGCTTTAACTATCGGAAAGAATTTGCGGAAGTAAATTCTTTAAAATGCCAAAAATTTCGCTTTTGGGATGATTTTGCAGTTTGAATTTACTTATAAAGTAAATTGAAATCGTGAATCTTCCCAACAATAAATTTTCTCCTTAAGTTGTTCGTCGGTTTGTAGGTTCCAGTAAACATCCACATCCTACTATTTAAATATAATATTTTCCCGATTTTACCAAAAGTAGTAATCAGTATTTAAGTAAAAATCAGCTGTTTTACTTTTTTCTCTGCATTTTGGTCGAAGCAACCATTTCCGACACCAAATGCTACGTGCACGACTTTTTCGCAATTTCTCTTCAGCTTTTTGTTTTTTTATTTGCTGCATAATTGCACGAAACACAAGTCAGCTAATATGACACGTAAATATAAACACCGTCTGACCATGCCTTAATAACAATGGATGACTCGAATGATCTTCACACAAAGAGTCCATAAGCGAACAATAGCAGCGATTAAACTAAAGGTTTTCAGTGCTGCTTTAGTTTAATCGCTGCTATTGTTCGCTTATGGACTCTTTGTGTGAAGATCATTCGAGTCATCCATTGTTATTAAGGCATGGTCAGACGGTGTTTATATAAAGAATCAAGTTTATCGATGCTCTGTTGTCCAAATGAATCAAGGTGAACGTTTTGAATAATAATTGCGGAAAATATTTCTTAAATTTTTTGAACAAGCTAAATTTGCAAGTGACGGAAATAAATTAAAACGATGTCCGTATGAAAACTCGTACTCCCTCACAAAACTTGGGTCAAAATAAAGGACAAAATTTACGATAACAACTAACAACACCGAAATAAAAGCGGTTCCCTCTTACGCTACCTATTTCAAAGTCTGCGGTATATACTTGGATATACTCTGTGTTGACTGTGTCTGATATAAGGTATTTCGCCTTTGTGAAGTTTATTTTAATACTCGTCTTAGGGCTAAAACGCAGACTGATCCAAATTTTTCTGTTACGTCTTTTTAGCAGTACGACATGCAACCGTCTGCCATCTAGTTAGATTCAAGACGATGTTCTGTGTCTATATAAAATACTGTCATATAACAAGTCTAGCCGGTGTTCTGTGGTTTAATAAGTGCTATTCACATAATATTCGACAGCTGACCATAGTTGTTGGATGATATTTATAATTATGAAAGGTACTTTTACAGGCGAGTGTGATTTGTGATTTGCTCAAACTCAGGTACAGTGAAGAGCGCCATTCTACTGATTAATTTGCGATAGCTCGTAGAGTGTAGACATAGTACAGGGTGCGCCATCCTAGATCTTCGGTATTTCAACATAGAGTAACTCCAAAATAAATCTTGCTCTTTTGTCGAAATCGGCTAAAAAATGGCAGAGTTATTCAATTTTAACATATCGAAGATCTTGGATGGTGCATGACCTGTGTTTCTTGAAAGAATTATTAGAATACGTTATTTTGACATATTGATGGCTATTTTGAATAAAAAAAAGTATATAATATTGATATTCTCATATCGAGAAACTAATTAACTATAACAGCTCTCGAGTTCATCTGCAAAACTTATGCAACTCAACATAGCTCTTTGAAAACGCATTTCCCAAGTGAAATTTCAGATTTGTAATGCGAATCGCAACCAAATGTGTGTACACAGAAAATAGTTCCGATGATTTAATGAAGATCAGATGGAATGAGCATCAATTTTTGGCGAAAAACATATTCAATTTTACGAGTGCTCCAAAATAACTTCATGAATCAAAAAAATTGCATATCAATTCAAACTAATACGCAATTTTCTCTTCACAATACTAAGAAGACAACTCCCAAATCTACCAAACAAAATGACAAAACAATTCTCGGAATGTTAACCCTTTCAGTGGGAGTTTCCATTTTTGCTACGTGTATAGAAGGCGAAACTTGTTAACACGTTTCACGGCGTATTTGTGTTATTATTGACGTGGTTTGTTGGAACTTGTTTTGAATTTTGTTAGTGTTAGTATTGATATTATTGCTGTTGTTGTTGTTGTTATTGTTTTGTTGGTAAAATTGCTGGTGGTGGTGGTGGTGTCATGTTATTACGATTAATATTAAATGCTTCTCACGACGACAATGACGACGACGACATCAACGACATGCGACATATTTAAAGCTTTCTAGTGGGAGCCTACAATGCTATCACCAAACTAAACATGAATTCCAACTATAGTATAGTAGAAAAAACATACTGAAACACGATACCTTGCGACATTAAAATGAATCGCAAAAATTCTAAATTGCGGCAGAAACTCATGTGGCAATCATTTGCTCACCGTGTGGTGTGTAACCGCCCACATGAGTCAGTTGAGCAGGCGGCGGCAATGCCAGGAGGTGGTGATGAGAGTAGTGCTCTAACCATAAATGAAGTATAGAGCGAATTGAGTCGAAACAAAACAAGGATGCACCATAACAAAGGACAACACCCGCTGTCACAGACGTTAACTTTGTAGACAGACAGACAGTCGCACATTTGACATAAAACCACAGCGCTGCATGAAAGTTTCGCAAGTTTGTAGCGCATTAACAACGCCGGGAATTAACTTAATACTACGGATACGGCTTTAAAAATACATACGTAAAATGCCCAATGCACGTTATTATTTAAAAAAGTTTAATACCTTTAATTATGTCGATATACGCGCACAAAATCTGCGACAGCGCAGCAAACGCGAACGTGATAAAAAACGCAAAGCTTCTGCCGCCATCAGCATCGAAAAGCAAAAGGATCAGGATGCAATTGACAATGAGAATTCATTTCTGTTGGATTTTGTGCAATGCACAATTGAACCGGAACAAAGGTGTATAGAAATACTGTAGTATTATTAACTCAATGGCAGCTTAAAAAAACTATTAATAACTTTTATACGTTTGAATATTTTAAAATTTGCATTGCACAGTGGTTCAAGCAAGTTTTACGTTGTACAAAAATGCTGCTCAGGATTTTAAAGAACTGTTTCATTACGAATCGCGTAATGCGTCGTATAGTGTAGGTATTATTCAAATTGTGTAAGTGATACCAAAAATCTAGAGTGCTTAAATCAGAATTTCGGAACAAATTTTTGCTATCAGATAACTGTAAGCCATATTAATTAAGCTAAGAAGATGAACTTTTCTCAGACAAGTAGATACCACCATATCGAATTTGAGGTGATATTGACGTTTGGTTTGTGTGGGATTATCTCAAAAAGTGTGCGAGATACGCCCAATTGTATATGTATATGAAGCGGTTGTCCACTAAAATCCACCAAATCAAATTTCAAGCTAATATTGATTTAATTAATGATTTTGTTCATAAAAAGCACAAAATTGCATGGAGGGTTTGTGTGGGGGCAACCTCAAAAAGTGGGCGGGCCATGCCCATTAGTCTATGTATGTTAAGCTGCTGTCTATAAAATGGTAGTTCGTATGGTAAATCGGAACTGATTATGAGGAAAGGTTCAGTAAATTGTACCGTAGGAATAAAGTGCAGAAATTCCCAGATCAGAAGTTGTCAATGTCAGCATTCAGTGAACTTCGACTGAAGACTGAAACTCTTAATTTAGCTTCCGTTGTCGTTTAGCATAATTTTTGGGCTGCCAAAATTCATGTAAAGGTAATGGTAATTTTTTTATTTGTTAAACTTAAGCCTAGAAATAGAGTCAATTCTTCTTCGGTGAATAAACATTCGCTTCTGCAGGCGTAATACTCTTCAACACTCTTTCCGTGTGTGCGTGTCCGTATGGAACTTATAACAAGTATTTTTTACATATCTTAAGCCTTCTGGAATTTTCCGGATGACCAAAATTGATGTATAAAGGCGTCTTGAGCATTTTCTTCTCCAATAGTCTCCAAAAAGTCTTCGTCGTCACGTTTGGTAGCAGATTTCTTCATGTCCACTTCATTTCTGATCGTTTTTAATATTCATGGTTACAAACGTTAAATTCTCCATTTAACCACTCCATATTTTGTTTAGGAATCTTCGCTTAAAATTGTTGAAAGCCTCCAAACGTTTATTTACTAGATTTACTAAAAATACGCTACTTAGAATACACTTCAGACCCTACCACTAAGGAACGAACACTGGAGAAATTTAGTACTTATATAGTTATACATTTCATTCAGCTTCATTATTATGCGTTTATAATTATCTGTTAGGCTACAAATTTCACCCAAACTGACCTGCACCCAAAAAGTCGCCTTCTACATCATTCAAAACACTGACTTTTACAACATAAAACACTTTACTCAAATGTGTCATAGGTGTCGATCTGTGGCGTGAAAAACAAAAAAACGGAAACAAATAATTTTTTTAATACTTTTGCAGAAAACTTTTGCCAGCCTCACAAAGTTCAATAACAGGTACAAAATGGACACTTGCGGCAAGAGATAATGTTAAAAACCAACAAATTGGACTTTTAACTATATATTGTATATTGCTAAAAAGAGTATTAATATACCTATCCAACAAAATTAAAACAGCTTAAAAATATATGCTATAACCGAAGATATGATAAATCAAACTTGAAGAATAAACTCAAACCATGAATTTGTTTGGTTGGTCAAAAATTGACAAAGTTTCGGGCTTACAGCCGCCCTTGTACTTAAAAATTTGTAAATATTTCTTTAAAAAAAACTTGGCTACCTTATTTTATGCATTTAAACTATTGATTAAGCTAAAAAGTTATACTTTCCAACAACAACAACAAATCGAAATATGTTCAACTAAACTTGCTCCTGAACCACTGTGCATCGGGTGATTAGAACCACTGATATTTTTGAGGCTTTTTAGACAACAAAGTGGCAAAAGCTCACTTTTCATCTCTGCCAGATAGTGTGTTTTAAAAATTTAAACAAATTGAAATATGCCCAAGTTTTATTGCTCTTAAATCTCAGTGCGTTGCAAATATATTCATACTCAAGGCAATTGTTGCTACGTGTTGCAATTAATAATATTATTTGCGTCACTTTTAATGTACAACGGACTATACGAGTATTATGTATCGCATTTATTATAAGTAGTTCCGAGTGTCGCATTACACTGAAAATGCATAAAAGTCAAGTTTCGTGAAAATTTATGCGCAACGCCTTGCATATTAATTAGTAGCAAGCAACTTGTGTTGCATACTTGCAGGCGTTTGAGCAAGTTTCTTCGCACAGGCACGACATCGTCATTGGAAATTTTTATAGCGCGCACTCAATTAATTTCATCGCCTTTTCTAAATGTAAACTAATATTGCCTTTGGCATATAACTTTTTCTCGCTTTAATGGCACGCTAATTAAAACATAGAGTGAAAATTAATAGGTTGATGTGATAATTGATTGATGGTGAAGTGGCTTTTATATATGTGCGTAATATGAAATTTAATATGATTCAATGAATATATGATTTGAAAATCTATAGAAACTCTTGACACTGCTTACGCACTTAAATGCAGTTTTTAAGTTCTGGGTTAGAGGAGTTTAAGATCTTTTAGAAACACGAGTTTTTATAAATGTATAACAAATGAATCTATAAATCAATAAAATAAACTGGGAAATATCATCAGGATAAGACAGTATTCTGCAGCAATATTTTTATGTAACCACTGATTTAATTAGAACTCAAAATTTGTACAAATAAGCGTAGGAAGATGCACTAGTGCGAACTGTGCCAGTTGTCGTTAATACCATGTTTGCGGAGGTTTGCTCTGTCTTCCTCTCGGATACAGTTTGAAATTAATATAATTTGAAATTGGTCTTTTTTGTTGCGAATAACTCTTATAGAGTATTCCTCATAAGCTATTCCAATTTATTATATAACAGAATACGAGAGCATGTAACCAACCTCATAGACCCTATGGTTAAGATACAAGTTTTTGTATGAAGTTTTTTGTAATTCTTAATACTATGCAACAGCATTTTGGCAAACAAATTTGTTATATTTTTACATTTTTCAAGTGTTTTGTTAAAAATTCTAAAATAAATTCATTCATGAAAAACAAATTTATAAGTTTTCTCTAAAGAAATTGAAGAGACTTGCCCTGTAGCAAAAGAAATAATTATAATAAAGTGCAAAAAAACCACAAAAAGTCAAATTTGTAAAGTTTGCTTAAGAATTTGCATAACATAAACAGTAAAGAGCAGCCTCAGATACTCTTAGAACAAAAAAAAAAAAAAAATCAAACCCAATACAAAATTTATTCCGAACGCATTTGGTTTAAGTGAAATCAAATTGTGTAGATAAACAATTCGATGAAGTTGAAAAAAAAACGCTGTTTATACGTACATACCTACAGTATAATATAGTATATAAATAATTCAAAACGAGATACATTTAGTAAACAACTTAAACGATGCCTCTAAAATACAAAAACAACAAATTTTATCAGATTTGCTGTCGAAGCAAAACTCGTAGCTATATGTTTGTAAGTATAATAGGTAATAGAGCTAACTACAATATAATAAAACACACACCTTTCATGCTCTTCAGTCAGTCAGTCATCAAAGTTCAATTCAATCAATTTTCAATTTCGACATTGGCATTGGTAATGAAATTCTTTTAGATACCTACATGTAGATACAATTTATTCCTCACGAACGTTATTGTAATCATGTACTTAGAAGAATTTCATGCCACAACTGCTTAAGAACTTGTACCCCAATGTGCAGTCAAGCAGATTGTTGTTGTTGTGGTTGTCAACGCGTTTTTAGATACATATGTATCTACGCCTAATAAGTATTTATCTTCTGTCTAGTTTGATATATGCTAACTCGCTTCAAATGCATATGAGTTGAATAAAAAGCAATGAATAACAAAACGGATATCCTAACATGACAAATCTGTTAGGAAAATAAAAGTATGCAGTATAATTCTAAACTTCCGTCAAAATTCAAAACAAAAAAAAAGCATTAGGTACACCCACAGTAACTCAGTTACGTAACCGCACCGACTACTGCAATAAAATATGCTGCAAATGTCACAAAGCCGATTAGACACGCCCAACATTTGACTGTTATGACATTAAAGGGCAACAGTTCAAACATAAACGCAGGATGTGCAATTGCCCACAGCACTTCTGTCTGTCTGTCTGTCTGTGATAGTTGCAATTAAAAGCTTCCGCTTGCTTTAATATGTCATACATCATGCAATGTATCTGTTGATACAATTGTTTTATATCTTTTGCTCATGTTGTATGAGTTCTTTGCATGAAATGAAAGTAGGTCGTGATTTATGTGCTCTGATATTTCTTTATCGCTTGAATTGTGGTTGGGTGATCCGTTTTTTATAGAACGAGCAATAAAAATGGCTTGAAACGCTAAAACACAGTATACATTTCATATGAAATATTACAATTGAATGTAGTTTATGAGCGCTGTTTAGTGTAATTGTAGTTTAATGTTAATATGAGCATAGTTAAACAATGTAGCTAATAAACATTGATTTATATGATTAAATAAATTTCATATAAAAGAAAATAGATAGGTATGAAAATACAGGGTAGTGGCTTTTTCAAGAGGTGCAAAATGTAAATTGATAAACGGCGTAATGTACGCATTCACCCTAACCCTATTCTAGATTTTGATCCGAATAATTTGATCGGATTCGATTTCATTAAAATTATCCATTTTCTCACCTTCAGAAGTCTTTTGCGATTCAATTTCACAATTTCACACAATATGAATTTCATAGTAACAATTTACCATGAAATCAAATCGCAAAATTCTTCTAAAAGTGCCAAAAAGCAACATTTTAATGATATCGATTCCGATCAAATTATTCGTGTTGAAATCTAGAACAGAGAAGATTGCCCATAAAAAGAATTTGGCTTTTATTCTAAGCTTCTGTACTTCTGTCCCCTCAAACTCATTTGTAATACACTGCCGCACTCGTTCTACCTCGTTCGATTCTGTTTCGTTCCGATCAGTTCATTACATACATCTTTTCCTAGGTATAAAGTGAAGAAATTACCAGTTCCTAAGCCTCACTATGATCAGGAGTTGCAAATGGTTTTTGGCTTAATTTGCTTTATGTCTGATGGCAAATTACAAGGTGGTCGCAAAAGAAAAAAGGACGTTTTAAAAATATTAATATTGAAAAACTGCGTGAATTCATACAAAAATGAGCCGAAATCATCGTTGCTTTTTATGGAAATGGAATTAAATATTCCCAGAGATTCGATTCATCGCATTTTAACGAAGGAATTGGGTCTACGGAAGATGTGTTCACAGTTTGTTCCGCACAAATAGACTGACGACCAAAAATTGATCCGAATACAACATTCTAAGAACTTGATTAAAGAGTCGAGAAAGGACGATTGTGACTGGTGATGAGACGTGGTGCTTTCAATATGAGTCAAGAGTGGAGACAATGTTTGATTTGTTTCTACGATTCCGAAACCATTGTATACCGAGAGTTCGTCCCACCTGGCCAAACGGTTAATGCTGTATTTTATCTTGGTGTTATGAAGTCGTGTTCGACCACAATATCGTGAACCAGGGAGTTGGCGCCGTCTCATAGGTCGATACTTATCTCCGATTTGCGCACCAAAAATGGCTTTTTAACCATCAACCATTCACCGTACTCGCCTGATTTGGCTACATGTGACTTTCATCTATTTGGAAAACTTCATTTGCCGATGAAAGAACACCGCTAAAAGTCTATGTCGTCGCGTTTAGTAGCAGATTTCTTCATTTGCATTTCTTTTGTGGTCGTTTTAAATATACATGGTTACAAACGTTAATTTTCCCCATTTAACCACTCCACATTTTATCTAGGAATCTTCGCTTAAAATTGTTGAAAGCCTCCAAGCGTTACTTTAGAATTTACTAAAAAATACGCGAGCTTAGAATGCACGTCAGGCAGAAATTTATACGTAAATGGTGTACTACGCACTTCATTCCAATTTTATTTACAACAGTTTATAGAACGGCATTGGTCTACTCGGGCAGTGACACCCTTTCACAAGAGGTGTAGGTATTTTGTTGACATCCGAATTTCATCAATAGGAGTTTGTTAATTAAAACGAATAGATTCGCATTAGAAAACTTTGACTATTGAACACTTCAGGTTGAGATGCCAATGATATTCCTAGATGATTACGTGATGAGCTAATTTAACATATTCAAGATGTTTTAACTGTGGTCTATAGTTTCAAAAAGCATTCTCTATTATCAAGGTGATCATAACATTCTAGGCGTGTTCAGTACCTATTGCTGAAACTTACAATTTCCTCCTTGACAGTTGGAATCAGTAAGTCACGATGGATAACCGAATTTTTCATATAAGTAGTATAGTGCACCAATGAACCTACGTAGCTGCTTTGACTGAAAGCTTTACAAAATGTACACATTATAGTCTCGGAAGTCGTGCCTCAGAGCAGTATGTCATAAGTCCATACCGGCTTTTAAAAATTAATTCTCAAACCAACCTGATTTCTTATTAGATTTATGTTAGATTGCCAAGAAAGGTGTCTGTCTAGCATCAGACCAAGATATTTTGCTGTGGTGCTTATGGGAATACTGGATATGTTACATGGGATGATTTTTCTGCGTTTACTCCAATATTTCATCTAATGAACCAAGTCTCAGGTAGGTGAAGCTGGTTCTTAAAAAGTCAAAACGCGTTGGTCAGTAGAAAATGTGTATAAGACAAAACCTAAAAAGCTGCCCTCTGATAACCCAGCTCAGACGGATTTTACGTCGGATTCTGTATCTTCGAGCTGACGTAAAAAGGCCTGTAGGGCATTAAGCTGAGAGATTTGAGCTTATGCAAATGTCTAGGATATCACACTAGGTTAAATAATTGGCAAACATCTAGAAAGACAGTTGAACAGAACTGACTATGTTCTAGAATATTAAGTATCTACTATACAGCTTGTTGACATAGCTATGTGGTATCGTGGCGTCTTCTAAACGTGAATTGGTGAGCTGAATTTATGTGACTTGTGTTCCAGAACTATTCTTTTGAATATCTTCGATAGTACTGTCAGCAAATTAATCGTACGATAGGAACATGAATTGTGCTCAGGTTAACCATGTTTGGCAATCATGATAATCTCGGTGCAGTTCCATTGATCAGAGAATTGGCTGAGCCTCAAGATGCCGTTGTAGATCGTCGTCTTCTGACTGTGAGGTCAATACCGTATCATAGCCAGAAGATTATCTAGTTTTAATGTGACTAATCTCATAGATAACCTCGCTAAATTTGACAGGGCGAATTGGCAGGTCCATTTGAGACGGAGCATAAATGAAATTTAGAATCTCTTCTTCATCCGAAATTGTGCAGATCTCAAAAGGAAAGAAGGTAGTTTTCAGGTAGTCTTTGGATTTATCTTTTCTCGACCTATACCAGGTTATGTTTGGGCTTTGTATAGTACAGCTTCTAGTTGGCACTGTGTGATACCTCATAGCGCTTCAGAGATTATGCTTCGCACTCCCATTCTAAGCTAAGGATGGTAACAAATGCTTTTTTTTACCTCAGTAAGCAGATTTTTAGTTCCTTCGTCGCTTGATTAATTCATACTTTCTATACTGCAATAGGTGCTTAACGATCACCGGAGATGATCACCCGTACTTCGATGATGGTGATTTGTATGCTAATTTACCAGTGCGTACAAATCTATAAAGATATTCCTAGTCAATAAATTAAATAACTAACATCTATATTGTACATTTAAAAATATTTCTATACAAACGAGTATATTAGTACAATATTTCAAATTCAGTAGTTCAAATAATACAAATCATTTCAACTAACTCACGCTGTATTATTATAGAATAAATAATTATGTTTGCTCACACGTATAACTTATGTCTCTGACCTGACATGAACCGTCAACACTTGGCTGGCACGAGACAGTTCATGCAGAAGAAAAAAACAAAATACCAAGAAAGAAATCCCAACCGAAAAAACCAAATTTCTTTGTACAATTAATGCTGAACAGCGAGACAGAAGTCGACCGAGCCATTTTGCACCAGCTCCCCCGAAGATGTAGATCAAAAACTCCACACCGAGAGAAAACAGACAAACGGGCAGACAGACAGACATGCATGCCTCAAGCGCTGAGCTGGAATTTAGTGTCACTTTCGGAACGTTCCAAATATGAGTATATGGAATATTATTGCTGCCGTGCAACCAAATATGTCAGTCAGGAAATAAACAAGCAATGTCGTCTTCTGTCTAATCGGAAATTCTGACAGGCAGACAGAATAGGTTCAGCCGAAAAAGCAAAAAACAAAAATAAAATTCCACGTATCTAAGTGAAGCAAGCGAAGGATTGTTGATGGTTTCAGTGGTAAAAGTTAATGTGTCTCGTGGGAATTTTTTGGCAATTGAATTATGCAGCGTTGGACAAATGTTATGCTGCATGGGGCTAATTATTTATTTTAAAGAAAATATGTCAAGGTTTTATAAGAATTGCTGCCAAATTGTAAACAATTACTTGAGCAGCAAAATAAAATATAAAATATATATGCTATAAATTATTTATTAAATAAAGAAACTTGCAGTTTAATTTGGGAACCACTGGTTTCTCAATACTAGCAGAAAATATTTTCATATAAATTGCTGCCACAAAAACTATCATGTCTTGTTTCATTTAAACATCTATCGCATGTAGCTATAAAATATTACTATGGAAAGCACAAACCCGCAACAGAAACTAGAGAACATTTTAGGTACTAAAAGCTAAGGAAACTAACAAAACTGACAGAACTGACAGAAGTGATTGATTATGCACGACTATTAGATAACCTTCATATTTATTTAATAGCGTATAAAATAAATTGAGAGACTAAATATTTATATTGTAGTATTCAGTAGAAGCATTAAGTTTCTGCTCTCGGGTTTAAAATTCTTAAGATCGTGGAGCTTTCGCCAATTCCATCACTGACGAATTTCCAAATTGGTTCCGAATTTCGAAACTGTTTCTCGAAATTACTCGGGAACTGGCAACACTAATGTCAAAAGCTAAAATCTGGCAACACCATAATAAAGTTCGACATTTTTTTGGCATAAACGTACTCACAAAGTTTTGATGTACAATTGCTTCAAAAGACGTGTATAAAATCGTGACAGGTGACGAATCATGGATATATGCGTATGAGCCGGAAACAAAACAGCAATCGACCGTGTGTTTGCCGGAAGTCTTCGGAGAAATTCGTAAAACCAACTGCCAAAGACGAATCATTCTCCATCACGACAATGCGAGCTCTCACACATCTCGCCAAACAAGTGCATTTTTGAGCAGTCGAAACATCGAATTAATGACTCATCCTCCGTACAGTCCTGATTTGGCACCCAATGACTTCTTCTTGTTCCCGAGTATAAAGTTTGAACGAATGTAAAAGTGTATTGATCATCAAGGGGAATATTTTGGAAAACAATAAAGCCATTTTCATTTAAAAATGTTTTTTATTATTTGCTATTCCCGAAATATAAATAGTACCCCTCGAATTTGGTACTGAGTTCTGGTACTGATAATTTATAATATCCGTGTGGAGCAAACTTTATTTGCTTATGTAGGGTATCAACATGGAGTAACATATGAAAACAAGAAATATTGTTGCTTACAATGCGAATGTGAAGCTACCTAACAATACGAGGGCTGCATGAAAAATCATTAGTAATAGCATGAAATGTTAAAAAAATATATCCCTTAAATTTTTGGTATTCTTTAATGAAATTTTTGTTTCTCAACTTTGCAAAACCAGTCAAAAATGAAGGCTTAACAAAATTAAACTGTGTAAGAACTGAAGTCATTGAACCATTATAAGACTTTGAAAAGGCATTGAAGGCATATAGAGTATCCTAATCATCAAAAAGACGAATACATGTTGTTATTTGTTAGATGTTACTTTTCAATAGTAAAAAAACAGCTTGAAAAAAAGCATTAGTTTAGTAACTACGTTAAGTCCGTCCCGATTGGTTCATTCACAAACTGTTTGACAATATTTTCCACTTTAAGGTCCAAACTGTAAACCACTCCCCGTACCCCGTAAAGACAAAATTATTTGAATAAAGTATATATCGCCGTTCCGGTTATTTGATCCGAAAAAATTGTTCGGAAGTGATTTTGTAAAAATGGTTCGTTTTCACTTTCAGGAGCCTATCGCCATTTGAATTCACTTGGTGAATTGAGATTCCCTGGTACACCACCACTTCAATCCACTGGGAATCGCTGACCCAACAAAGTACCCAAATGCGATACAGGAGAAAATACCTTCCAGCCAATAGCGCATTAGAATAACCATAACCCCTTTCGACACGATATCTCCGTTTCCAGTGAACCAAATGTCATGAAGTTTAGACTGAATAAAGAAAAAGCATGCTACTTTCGAACTCACATACTATAGGGTAGCGTCACTAGAGCGGGACTATTTGGAAAAGTTCCATTTTCCGTGAGAATCACCTCGTATTTTATAGATGTTTTTTACATATCAGATTTTATTTCTAAGCCTTGAAATGACCCGGGAAAAGGTAGCAGTAGTATACAAAATTCTTGGGCAGTTGGCTTTTCAGTCAAAGTTTAATGTTCAACCCCGACTGCGATATACCCTATATCACTAATTCAGAATGTCATTTCGCTAACTTAACTTAGCTCTTCATACAACCCTCGGCACGGCACGTGCTCTCTTCAATGTCTTCGCTCTTCTAGCTGGTAGACATTGTTTGACATAGGATAACAACAACACACAACAGCATAGAAGTAAAATAAGGATAAATAAAGCTGCCAGGCATTATAAACACTATAGTAACAAAATATGCGACCTCATTCGTTGCCAGGCATTGCGAGTGAAAAAAACAACACGCGGCGGCGGCGCCAAACGCCAAAAAACGTGAGTGCGAAAAGAAAATTCTTGCAGTGCAACGCAAAGAAAAATACAATTTTCATCAGTTATAGATTGCTGTAATTAAAAAAGAAAATAAACTTAAAAACAAACAACAACAACATACACCAATTAAACCAAATTAAAACCTAATTAACAAAAATATTTCATGTTAACCTTTCATGCTGCAAAATTACTTCGCTCCTTGGTATAACAAAATTCAGTTTCAACTTGCCGCGCATCAGTGCACGGCTGGAACGTCTCATGGGCACCAATGTGGTGAAGCTGACGGATCGTGGCTATATGAAGGAACTGCGGGAACGCATCGACGATGACTATCGCAAACAGTTGCAGCAGCGCATCAAGGCGCGTGAGGTGAGTAATCGAAAAATAAACGTCCTTTTTATACCCTGTACCCATAGTTACCCTTTAGTATATTAAGTTTTTGCGTGGCTGACCCCATAAAGTAAATATATTGATTGATCATCATCAAAAGTCGAGTTAATATAGACATGTCCGTCTCGTCGACCATCTGTAAGAGATAGGGGCTTCAAGTTTGTAAATTTCGACTTTCCTATTTCCTCTTCAGTTTAAGAGTACTAAATTAATGCCCTAACCCCACAAAAAGGAATTAAAGCCCTAACCCCCATACAAACCATTCCTCAATTTAAAAGTTTTTGAATGAAAATTCGTAAATAAAATATCTTACATAGGTCAGACATGTCCGTCTGCCCGTCTGTTTGAATATCGAGATCTTGGAAACTATGAGATAGAGTTGGGGATATTTCGACTCCCCTATTCCCGCTTCAGATAAAGTGTATTTAATGAATGTGGCAATCTCACTTTAAAAAGTAGGCTCCTTACAAAACCTGTTTCCACATATAAGTATATATGTACATTTTTTAGTTTTAATTAAGCGAGAAACGCCAAATTTGGTATATCTTGCGTAGGGATTCGCCGATAGAAGTATGTGCTCCAAACATATCGATACTTTCTTCTAATAAGTGAGTACAGTGCCCACTGCGAATTTTCCTCGGAGTGGTAACTTGTGTTGTTGTAGCAAAAAAAAGTCATACTAGACCATGTCAGCTCAATACGGAGCTTACGGAACATGGTTTTTGGTCAAATAGTCGTGTACAGGTGAAATATCTGCTTCAAAATTTATCTCTTCATCAAATGTTGCATAATGTTCTACATCGATCCCCAAGTTTTTTTTTTTACGTATTGGTCAGTTGGTGAGGTAAATAGACACCCAGAACGAGGCAAATCTTCAGTCACACTGTTATCCGATTTCAACACTTCGTAGCACTCGTATACCTGTGCTTTTAGCATTATCGACTCTTTCCATTTCTTTCAGCACATGAAATTTCCTTGGCAACACAAAATTCGCAAACTTCTTTACACGAACACGAACACGAAAAACATGCTGTGGTTAATACCTCATTTGATTAAACTTCGTAGACGTCAGCGACCGAATCGGTTTGGTTACCGATTACCGATTCAATTTGCATATAAAATAAAAATGAAAGGAATTTGGTTGATTCTTTTGATTTTTACATTTGATTTTAGTAGGGTTCAAAAGATAGTAACTCTGGCATTGGTTTACATTTTCTTTGCTCAAAATATAGTATTGAAGGAATTACATTATCGTTTGGGCCATACACCTAAATAACGGTATATTTGTGTTTTTCGATATATGATTTTACTGGTTTAACCAGCGTCCAGTGTAATTGGTAGGTCCCATCGAAATGAGCCACATTTCGCTAGAAAGGTAATTAATATAATGTTTAACCGGGTTTCTTCTATAACATTTTAATTTTTTACTGATCTTGGTCTGTTAGGCTATGATATTTTTGGAATTGGAATTATTTCTTCAACTTAGAGCAGTTCGTTATATAGTGACTTTAAAAGAGTTTGTCCATTCAATACATCTGTTGAATTGCGCTGATCTCTATCTGAAAAATTCGAGAATGTTTCTCAACTGATTTATAGAGAAAGTGGAATAGAAATTTCCACTTAGAATTTTTTAGAGTAATATGGGTGTGCAGAACACGAAAAAAATACTAATTTGATTTTACTTAATCCAGCATCCTGTGTGAATGGCAAGCCCAATTGAAATGAGCTTATCCAAACGTTATTAAATTAACCGTCTATACGTAAATTTTTACCGAATTTCGTACATTTTTTCTTTTGAATACTTTTCAACAACAAATAATTCCAATCTGGATAGTTCAATTTCTCTCCCAATCAGACCATGGATTAAAATTTAAAATAAGATCGAGGAAAGAAAAATAAATAAATATATTTTTGAATTTTTTGAATTAAACACGCTTTCTACTTGATATTCCCTCAAAATAAAGGATATAACGTGTTAACAATTTTTCCATTAGTAGTACTAATAGTTACTCATAGCATCGATGCTTTATCCCTATATACCGATATACAAGTAACACATCGATGCATCCCAAAATTATATTCTATGTAGAAATATCGATGTCTTCAGGTATCAGTGCATCCCTAATCCTAGGTCGATAATAATAAATTGTCTCATATAGGTTCAGATCGGACTACTATAGAATATAGCCCTCATACAAATACTTTTATGGTTCAAATAAAGAGCCTTAGACAAGGGTCTGGGTATCTCGAAGTCGCTCACGCGCGACTGCAGCGTTCTTCTTGTTTATTTTTCTTAAATCCTTGATCAACCAATTAAGCGCAAACAAATGCGCCCAATTTGAAATTAAATTTCTTCACTTAAATGTTGTCAGCTAAACTCTCGACCGCAGTTTAGATACAATTCGTGGTTTTTCTTGTTTAATTTAATTCTGAAACTTGCCATCTTTTTCATTGAGCTGCCTTTTTTTTTTGTTTTTTTTTTTTTTGACTTTCTTTTCTTGATTTTTGCTCATTTGCCGCACTAAAGTTGTCAGTCAAAATTTATTTAAAGTCACGTAAATAATTTATTATACATACTCAGAATTCGAAAGGGTTGCAATAACTTTGAAACTTTACAAATATACAAAATTACAGAAGAAAGAGGAAAAAAGGCCGTAGAAACTTTTTCTTTTTATTTTATTTTTCAATGACGAAAATCGCGCCTACATTTTCGCTCGCCAAACAACAGTCTGAATTGGATTTGATGAGTTTTATACATGAAAAAGCCAATAGTAGATACTACTTATATTGTGCGCCAGTTGATGACATAGCAACTCAAAGCCGTCGAAATAATGAAATATTAACCTCAAAAGATAGTGTAGCGCGATTTTATATCTTTCAAACATGAAATAATAATATTTTTTTGTCTTTGCTGGTTTGCATCAAATTGCAAATTCGAATGGAAAGAAGAATAAAATGCAAAAATACATACTTTAAGAATATAATACAAACGACTGTGCACAATAAGAATAATACTAAAAGTAACATTTGGTTTAGAATGCAATTCAATTTAGCGAATTGTACATAAAAGCATACAAACGAATAATTTTTTACTCTATTGAAATGAATATGGATTTTGTAAAGTACATATAAAGTTTTTGATGTGAAACATCCCTATTTTCGCTACCTATTTGGTGTATTTTCCCATTGAGCAGCGAAAGTTCCCCAGTTCCCTTTTTGAATCCCTGAATCCGGCTGTGATTTTCCGTGGCATATCGGCTTCATGTCCAGGTCAGACACTATTTAACACACTATGACGTATACCTATAATTCACAGCTAGTTCAAATGTTTTCTTCATTGTTCTTGCTGATCTGCAGTTTCAGAACGATTTTCTATGTTTACTTCGGAATGCTTCCTATGAATGCTAACGCTACGTTACGTCGCAACAAAATCTCAAATTTGTGTGTTTGTTGATATTATTGCTGCTAATAAGAATATGGTATGTACGAGTATGTATGTATCTATTTCTTTCTCTACAGTGAAAATGATTTTTGTCGATCCCATCATTTTTTTTTTTTAAACCACACAAAAAATGAATAGCACCACATATCAGCAAAATGAAGCATTATAAAAAAAGTAATATAATAATTTTAAAATTAATAGAAATGACATACTCGTAGTTATAAAAGTGTCCACACATCAAGGGATACAATAAATTTAAAACCAATAGAAAACGCTAACTTCTGTCAAACCGAAACTCCAACGATGGAGTTTACTTAAGTTTTTAAAGTTTTAAAAGACTGCTTAAGCTGTCTACTCATGAGAGTTACCCATCTGAGTTTCTCAGCTGTGTTGTTTAGTATGTGCTTCTTCTTCTCATATGACTGTTGAGACTGATTTGAGGAGAAATAGAAGACTAGAACTATTTGTGCCCTGTACTCAGCCCGCCAATCTTCCTGTCAGTTTAAAGACTGGTCGTGAAACAAATTATATGAAAATTTTCTTATAATTTTGACTATGATACTTACGATTCTTGTCGTTTTTTGTGTGAAAAAAAAAAACAAACAAGTGAAAAAGAAGTTACGAAGAAGTTTGAAGTGATTCTCTGGCAATCAAGAGAGACGACGACGGCTAGTAAAGTAATTTAATTACACTCTCCTCGCCAGAGTGCTTAAAATTATTTGTAATGCTGTTTTATTCAACTTGCTTAATTTTTCGTTGTGTCGTCTTCTTCTTCGTCTTGTGTTTAGAACAGCTGACTCAGCTGAGTTGATTTTTTTTCTTTTACACATAACTGATCTGATTTTATCTCATTTGATATATTTGATAGGAACTCGGCTGAGAAGACTGCTTTAGGTTTAACCATTTATATTTTTATTTTTCATTCATATATGCATTTGAATATGAATTTCGAGGGCGGCTGTGGATGGGATAGACGATTGTGCATATTATTGTTGCTAAGTTAGTTGAACCATCGAGGTTTCAAACATTTAGTAATATAAGTGTATAATTGCACAGGTCAACATGCTTTAGTTGTTGGAAAGCTGAGGTTCATTTCTGAAGTAATTTCCTGCGTGGAATCTGAATCCGGGAATCCAATCAGATTTGGCCCATCACTTCAGGATTTTGAGATATTTGAGGCTATGTACCCGAAAAATGGGGTTTTTTTTTCCTACTTTTGAGGTTATGTACAGGGTGCAAAAAATTGTTGTGGTCTGTCTCTCCAGTTACATCACCACTCTTACCCTTTAATTTAAGAGTTCAAGAGATCAATTACGATTTTTTTTTTTTCGTAAAGTTACGACGTCATTCGGGTACATAACCTCAAATATCTCAAAATCCTTACGTGATGGGCCAATTCTGACCCCGGATTCGGGTTCTACGCAGGAAATTACTTCGAAAATGACCCTCAGCTTTCCAACAACTGACATGACCCCGGTATTTGTAGACCTGTGTTATTATTATGGTCTTGAGGTCTGATCATGTTCAGGATTTTGACTGAACGTCAATAAGACTTCACAACCACAGAAAAAAAAGAAAAAAAAGCAACACTGGCTGCGAGTAAGGTCTAAAGTGATGGGGTAAAATGGACTTCGGATTCGGGTTCGACGACTCCAAAAACATTTAAAAAACAAGGTCTAACTATAATTTGTTTTTTTTTTTTTATTTTGAAATTTACAGCAGCACTGACGTTCGGACGGATATACAGATGGAAACATAGACACAACCCTATTCCGGTTTTCACTTTCGTGAAGATTTTGCCTAAATAAATTCGTGAAAATGGCCCACGTTTGAAAGTTAGTCATGTGCATTTTAAATACTCAATGCCAAGTTAACTTAACGTTAAGTTAACTTGGCATAACTCAATGCCAAGTTAACTTAACGTTAAGTTAACTTGGCATTGAGTATTTAAAATGCACATGACTAAATGCAAGCGTTTCGAATGCAAAATAGGCACAACACCCTCTCAAAAATCACTTTTTAAAAAGTATAATACTATGTTGAGAACATGGCTCTATGGAAGCGAAAGGAAAAGGTTATGTTCCCTGTGGAAAGAACGCTGCTAGAAGTACTCTTTCCAATATTCGTAGATTATTCGATTATATGTATAAAGTAAACAAAATCAAATTTTGTTTTAGCTTTCTCCCAACGCTTTAACATACATTTTCCGTTTAAAAGTATTACCAAAGTATTTACCAAACTAATTAGCAGTCAAAAACAGCTTAAAACGTGTTAACCTCAATCAACCAAATAGACACCTTGAACTAAATTCTGAGTGCAAAAAGGAGTAAAATATTGCGTTAGGCTAAACCCAATAAACCGAAAAAGAAATTGGCGTGAAATCAATAAAAGAGTCACCATTTTGACGCGAAACAAAAATAAAAATTGGAAATACTTTATTGTATAGAGAAAACTAACACGCAGTGTAGAATTATGGAAGGGGAGTGACTATACGGCGAAGCATATTGCAAAGAAATTTATGACGCCATTTGGTTAAACAAATAACAAGCCGAAAATTAAATTGACACTTTTATTGCCAAAATTGACAGCAGCTGATGTCGCCAATGTGAACAGCTGCTGGCACATGAGAGACGTTTAATGAGTTATTGAACTAAAACTAATCCACATAAACTAATCAGAGTTTGGGATGTTATATTTCAACAATACTTGTACATAAATGAAATATACATATATTTGTTGCTAAGAGCAGTAATGCAACCTGTTCAATAAATGATGACTGGATTATTTCTTATAGATGAAAGAGGTTGAACGCGAACGTTTGCTCATTATTGAAGGCAAATCAGATGTGATACCAGAGGAACTAGCTGACGATCCCATTTTTATGGTGAATAAAGATGCCAATATAGAAATTCAAAAGGAACGTTCAAAGGTAAAATTATTAAATGCTTTCAAAAGAAGGGAGAGAGAAAGAGAAGTTTATGTTTTGATTTCGTTTGTAGCTGAAAACCAGTCGCGAGAAGAACGCTGAGCGTTTGAAACTGCAGGGCGTAAAATGGGAACGTGAACGCTTACAACACGCAGCCAAGGAGGCGGAACTATTGCTGAAGAAGAAGGAACGTTTCCGACAACAGAAGATGCTCGTGGAGCAGTATAAACGCGAGGATGCCGAACGTGGTATGGATTTATTGCGGTAAGTTGAAATCTATATTTAAATATGCTAGAATTTAGGCATTATGAATGTTTAAAAACAATAAAATTCAAAATATGTAAAATGCTTAAGCGACAAGAACAGAATTCACATACAATCCTAGCCACTTGAATAGGACACCCTGTTTTAAAATAAGAAAGGCGTTTTCACAACTCTTCTGCAAAAATCAGGGGAAAGTGTGATATTGAGGTACGTCTCACAACTAAGCGTCTTTCATTTAGAATGCTAAGCATATAAAAAGATTAAAAATCAAGATGAAACTACCCCTTAAGCCGGTTTGACAATCAATCAATTTTGAGGTATCAAATTCATTAAGGGCAACCCCAAAAAGTGGGCGCCCACTAGTAGATGTGTATGAAGCGATCATCTATAAGATGCCACCATATCGAATTTCAAGTTGATATTAACGTTTTTCATACAAATGCATAAAAGTGAGTTGGGGGATTACATGGAACTACCTCAAAAAGTGATCGGGGCACGCCCTAAAATCCACCAAATCGAATATCAAGCTAATATTGATCTAAATAAAGCATTTTTCATAAAAAACACAAAAGTGGGTGGTGGGTTTGTTTTTGGGCTACTTCAAAAATTAGGCGGGACACGCCAATTAGTGTAGGTATGTTAAGCTGCTGTGCATAAGAAGACGCCACATCGCAATTTAACCTAATATTGACTTTAATAAAGAAGTTGTTCATACCCAAACACAAAAGTGGGAAGCAGTTTGGTATAGGGGTTGCACCAAACAGTGGGCAGGTCCCACCCATTAATGTATATGTCAAGCATCCATCCAGTAAAAGTTACCATATCAATTATTAAGTTGAGATACTGACTACAATGAAAAAGTTTCTCATACAAAAAGTAAAAAATGGGCGGTGGGTTTGTATATGGGGCTAATTGGGCGCCAATTTTCAACTGGATACCATAAAAATTGGTCCCCAAAAAATGGGCAATAACACACAATGGTATAAAAAAAACAAATGGAATGAAACCTCTAAATGAATCATCCGTTATAAGGAACACAGAGCGCTTTTCCAGAAACTCATCATTTAAGTAGCAAATATGTTTATAGCTGAACCCGAAACAATGGGCTCCGTAGCTAATAAAAGTTATTTATTATCACTGTTCTATCATATATAATGTAGATAGTATATAAAAAAACGTTTTAAAGTAATATATCTTATACGGCTGCCATTTTCATTTAAAGTATATATTACTCTCATACTAAAACACAACATTTTTCTATCGCCTTTTAAAACATTACCTCATGGCAACAAAAACGCGTCTGCTAAAGCCTAAAAGTCGGTTGAAAGTCATAAAGCAGCAGCAACACATTAATATGCATGAGTTTGAATTATTTAAAAATAATTTCGTTTTCTACAGCATTGACAACGAGGACTGGCGTGAATGTGAGCAGGATTTGAAGGAGTTCCTGGAACGTGAACGTGCCAAGATGAAGGAACGTTCGTTGCGCGTGCCAACACCCTTCTCTTCCGATCCGCTAGACATACAGAATATTGTGCGCGCCAGGTAAGAGTGTGTTTGTATGTGACAAATGATGGCGATATAAAAAAATTTTAATTAATTTATATTCACAGACAAAAATTCCGAGAAACCGAGCTACGCATACGTCAACAGCTCGAGGATAGTGAGAAGGACCAAACCTCCAAGCAACAAATATCACCATATGTTGTAAGTCTACAAATACTACTTTTTACATTACTTCTTTTTGTCATTCTGCATTTTTCCACACTGCAGCAAACCACACAGATGCAGGCAGACATCTCGGGCCTGGACAGTCCTCCATTGCAGCTGGAACAACGCGAAACATCACGCGATTTCGATACCGAAAGTTTTCAGGAACGTATGCGGCGTCGTTATCTGGATGATGCCACCGATGTATCCGACGAATCGGTCATCACTGAAGAAATCAGCAGTCTCAGCGTGGCCAAGCGTCGTTATGCCGCCGAACTTGAAGAGGAAATGGAGAATGAAGTCAATCGCGGTCTACTCATCTCCAAGATGCAATATGATCAATTGCGTTTCGAAGATGAGAAGATTCTAGCACTACGTAATGCACGCGATATACGTGAATTGTATCAACTTGCTGAGGAAATCATAATGGGTGAAGTTATTGAAGAGGAGGTCTTCGATCTCGATGCCGAAGAGGAGGCTGGCGAGGAGGAGACACAGATTGAATACTCCGAACCGGAGCCACTGCAAGCACAACGGAATCAGTAAAAATAAGCACAAAGCAAGACGGAAAAAAATTTCCGGACTATACAACAAACCACAAATGACAGCTAGCCATATTGATTTACTATTTTTTCAAATTGATAAGTTAAATTATTGAATAGGTTCATTTTTGTCATTGAGGTAAAAAACTTGAAAAACAATTATTTTCAGCAAATTTGCGCACAAAATTTGTATTTGTAGATATATATATTTTGATTGTGAACTCTTGAAAAAACAAAAAGCAAAAGAAATACTAATAAAAACTATTAAAAACACCAACCATGGAGTGAGATAGTGCAAATAATGCTTATTAGAGTAACTACAAATAAATGACAGCGCATTGTCAATCAATTATTTGTCATTTGGTTTAATTAAACGCACACTCTGACGCCTAAAACTATGCAACAAATATTTGCATGGCCAGATAAGTCACCGCCCTTCAATTTATGCCACATAAATTAGTTATTACTAAAGATAAGCCCTCTGAGTGTTCAAATAGAAATGAAATCAAATGATATGTGAATTCAGTGCACAATTAGCTGAGCTAATTTTTCATTTTATTTGCAAATGTCGATTTTCACAAATAGCAGCAGAAATTGGGCATAAACCAAATCATCTTAATACAGAATATGTTATTTTAGGTACACCAAAGACGCTCTAAAAATAGTAAAGCATTTCTATTAATATCATCCACCCAGTCAAACCGCATAAAATCCTTTCAACATTGTGTATGAGTATTGACACTTGACTATGCAATGAAGCAAATTGTTTTGTTAGTTTTGCGTTATTGAGTTGTTTGCGAAAATATTTCGTCAAGGTTGCTTGGGGCCGATGAAATTGAACACTTTTTTTAACGGCAAAGTGTGAGTAAATTTACATTTTGGGTGTGCCGAAAGAAACGAAAATTGAAGGGACAATAGTATGCATAAAATGTAAAGCTACGTGAGCTGGAAGAACATATGCTTTGCTTAGTTCCAGAAAATTTATAGTAATGCCATAACAGGATTTTTATACGCTGCATAAACGAACATACATATAAATATTTGAAATAGTATACGAAAAATATGAAAAAGAGGTTCAATGGAACAGATTTGTAAAGAACTAATCAACTTCTTGGAAGGCAGAGACTACAGTATACCATAAAGACAGTAGCAGACGATATATGTAGGTAAGTAGTATGACCATCTCACTTTTGCGGCATTCAGGGACCAAATAGATACTATTTTCATCGATCTCAGTACTGAGCTTAAGCACGAACGATTCTCTCTAACGCCATTCAGCAATCAAGTTCAGGTTTCCGTCGTAAATCTATTCTGCTGGAACTTTCGGGTTCAGCCCAGTGCAGCCGCTAGAATTTAATGCACTGGACTATATAAACCTCATCATACAGCTCGTGGTTGGTTCATACGTGTCCTAAATTCTACGAAGTGTCTTTCTTTTGAACACTCCCTGATGCTCTCAGTGTCCACGCTTTTACGCCATACAGCAGAACCAGAATTATTAGCGCTTTATAGATTTTTACTTGTTTACTTCGAGAGACATTCATCACAATGCATAAAATGCTCTGCTCAATCAATGATTGTTTTACTGGCTTCTTCTTGGAAAAGGATTTGTATTTTTCTAACTTTGAAACTTGATCTTTTCTGCATATTTAAAAAATAGTTCTGATTTATACATAGGTATAATCTAATTCGATATCTTCAAGCGCAGACTTTTACTAAAATATAGTTACCAGAAATGAGAAAATTTCTTTCTGCAAGAACGATAACTGAAGTCTGGTTACAGATGCACAGGAATCACTGAGACTATGTAGGTCAATTCTCTAACCTACTTGGGGCGATAAAGCGAACAATGCCGGCGTTAGTAAAGTATTTCTAGTACCACCAATTGATGATAGCTTTCTTGTAGAGCCACCGGAAAAGGTCGACACAGTAATTAAAAAGCTGAAAAATAATGAAGCGGCAGGCGCCGATAAGCTGCCAACGGAGTTATTCAAGACCGGTGACGAACAGTTGGTAAGGTATATGCTCCAACTCTTATGCATAATATGGTCCCATGAATGCATGCGTTCTTTGTTCAAAAAAGGTGACCCCACTGTCTGCACGAACTACCGTAAAATAAGCCTTCTTTCAATTGGATACACAATTCTGTCCCACGTACTGTGTAAACGGCTGGAGTCATATACAGTTGCACTGATAGGACACTATCAGTGTGGTACGCGAGTACAACAAAGACCCACACACACACACACCACCTATTTGTCGATTATAAAGCCGGTTTCGAGAAGCCGATAAAATGAAGTTATTCAATCCAATATCTGAACTTGATATCGCATCAAAGAACGTTCGCATTTCCATGATGACGCTGTCACAAATCCAAAGTGTCGTCAGATTAGGAAAGAACCACTCCGAGCGCTTTGTTGCCAAGAGCGGTTTCAGGCAGGGTGATGATTTATCTTGCGACTTTTTTAATCTCTTGATAGAATACATCCTACGCCAATGCCAATACGTAGAACGGTCGGGCACGATCTTCCATAAGGAAGTAATGCTTCTCGCGTATGCTGATGACATTGATATCTTCGGCAAGAAAGAACGGCGAGATAGCATGACACTCTCAGATTTTGAGAAACAGTCACGTGAACGAGGACAAAACGACCATCAGCGTGTCTTGGACGATCTGTGAATATGGCGAATTTCAACTTCAATATTGTAGAAAACTTTGTCGATCTGGGAACAGTAATAACCAGTAACAACATCGTCAGCCAAAAGATCAGGAAGCTCAGAAGGGCTCAGCAAGCAAATTAGAACTACAGCCGAAGAACGAAGATAAAAATGTATGACACTGATAATCCTGGTCCAGCTTTATGGCGCAGAAGCATGGACCCTGACAGTATCGGATACAGCGTCATTGGGAGTGTTCGAGAAAAAGATTCTTCGTAGGATTTTTGGTCTTCTTAGTAATGGCATCAAGTGTAGGGAAACACGAGCTGTATGATAAGGTTGACATAGTTTTTTTTTTTTTTTGGGTTATGGTGAAGTCAAAAGTCTTCGTCGATAAACCAGCTACGATTCAAAACTTGGAAGCCAACATTACTCACGTAATTCGCGAAATACCGGTAGCAATGCTGGAAAGAGTGATCGAGTGATGGACCTTCCGAATGGACTACCTACAGCGTAGTCGCAGCCAACATTTGAATGAAATTATCTTTAAAAAATAAATGTCAGAGAATGTTGTTTCGGGTCATAATAAAGACTCCTTCATCCAATTCTATTTTAAAGGTTTTATTGTAAATAAAAAAGTAATCTCTTAATGTGTGAATCACCCGTTATTTGCTTGCTCACTTTACATGTGTTTATTTGTAAAAAGTGGTTCGTAATTTGCAATTTCTGCCTGTGGCATTTAGTCTAAATGCAACGGCAGGCGTTGTTATCTAACGAGTTAATTGAAATGAACTGCATTAAATTCAATTACGATTTCGATAGATTACTAGATACATAATAATTTCGTAACGCTATTATGCTATATAACGAACTTACAAACAATATAAATAAAATCTCATAACTAATTTGAAATATTTCTTACGAAGAAAAAATAAAGTATTGTTTTTTCTACGTACATTTATCATTAAAGAACTTCGACATAAAACCAGTTCAAGAAAAGAACTTTAATATTTTCTCTTCTTTAGAATTTTATTACAAGTTTGAAGTATATATAAACTTTGGTATCATCTCAAGCCAACATTTTTCTTGTTTCTTTGTTTCCATTGAATTCAATTTGTTGCCACTACAAATGCTTGCTGTTGATTCGGTATAAGTCTTGTAGTATGAGCCACCCCACGGTTTTTTCTTTGTTTAGCACGAATTGCGCCTTCTGAACGAATCTGAATTGAATAGAATGTTGAGCATAATTTTATTGGGTATGAAATAATTAAAAATAATATGTAAAATTAATTGAAGGCAATTACAAATGACTGGAGTTTGAACCCACGAGCTCTAGAATGTTAGCCAGCACGCTATAAAGATGAGCTAACGAGGACTCAAATCTTTAATAAAATTTCATTTATACAATATCGGCTTAACAAACAGACGGACATTGCTAGAAAAACTCGCCATTTCGAGCTGATCAGGAATATATTAATATATACTTATACTCTATGGAGTTTAAGGCGTTTCAAGCATTGTGACTAAATTATAAAACTCTCTTCACACTCTGGGTGGAGAGTATAATAATGGAAGGCCAACGATATTGGAATACTTTAGGAGACTGCCTTTCGCAAAAGCCTTCAAGATAACTAGACGTTGCCTGCTTATGGCATTCAGGTTTCTAAAGAAGGAGAAATAAAGACTCATGCCGCTGGATAGCTGTCGGACGTCATAACCACATTATATTGAGTTAAAGCCTTTCTATATGCGAGCGATAAAATAGAATATGAAGAGCCTCGACTCTCTTGAAACGTATATTCTGCGTCTTATCATTCCCTGTAGATGCTACAGAATACCAGTATGCTTAGCTGTTGAGCAAGCAAAGATCTTGAACATAACGAAAAACTGCAGGTGTATGTCCTGCTCTCTGCTTATGGCCCTTAACCCATTCCAGCTGACTAGATATTTAACTACCCAAGAAAGTGTTGACACTAGCAAAATTCTAGCGCGGGTCAAGTGAGATATATTGTGGTAAATTTAAGGAAGAAGGATGGGTCAACAAAAAAATATACTATAACGGTATAATGTTCCGCTGTTCAACTTTAGTTTTTTACAGGTTAAAATCGCGGTTTTCTCTTTGTCGAATAACACTCGGGAAAAGTGCTGCCAAATATTGGAAAATGAGAAAAACGAAAAACACGCACCCTTACAAGACAGCTTCAAGTAGTATTCTCTATGCAATGTAGAAAATTCTACTGCGATATGTCAGCACACCTGACCGTCATACCAGTTCCAATAAGAATGGCTATTTTAATACCCGACTGTGAATGGTGTTTACCAAAAATAATCTTTTTTGCTATATGGAAAAACTTCGTTTAGAGTAAAAAAAAAAAACGAATTTAAGGCAGAATTTTTGTTAGTTTGCTGAAAACACACGTTGTTTCTTAACTGGTGCAACACCATTCTGGTAATCCAGAAAGCAAGGAGCGGGATGTACATCACGCCCAAAAACGTTTTCACTTCGCTAATTGATGTAACGAACGACGGACAATTGTCCAAACATATTGGTTGGTAGATTCAACAGTTTCAACATCTCCTCATCAATGAACCTTTCTCAAATCTATTCATAAAACGTTTTGTATGAAGAGGCCATATCTTTGAATAGAATCTTATTGAATTCATAATTTTGCATCCGTGACCATTTTGGTTCTATTCACTTCTGTGCCTTCCTTGACTTCGGTGTTGATTTACGGCCACGACCACTAGATGTTGAGGCCTTCGGTGTCATTTTCTTATTCAACTTCGGGTTCATTTACGGCATTCGTACCATCATCATCGTCATCATAAACACATTCGATTTCGGATTGTACGACAATGATATCTCCATCACTAGCTCCATCAGACCTATTTTCAATAGCTTCCTGCTACGAATCATTCTGAATCCTCATGCTCCAAAAACGCAATCGATTTACTGATTGTTATAATTATCCAATTTTCCTGTTTGTTCACCTTTTGACTGCTTGTGTACACACAACGTCCACCAATGATATGCTAAATTTTCTTTTACACATTTTCCAGCTAATTTCGGGGAAGTAATTTCTAAATTTAGTGAATCTATCACATCAATGCCTGTCGGGTATTTAAATGAGCATGTGTGTGCAGGTATCAAAAAAAATTGTTTTCTTTGGATCTCCGGGCACATACATATAGAAAAATTTTGTCAAAATCAAACGAGCCGATCTATGCGCAGGCTTGAATGGGTTAAACGAATATTATTATCAAACGTTTTATAAATTTCTCTACCAGTTCACTAATTTTAAACTGATTTTTCTTGCTTACCAAACTATTTACGGTTACCATTCTCCGGAATCACTGCCTGAGAACCTAAATCTAATTAAATCTCAGAAGTTTAGAGGAGTCAATATAATAATTTTCAGATACAACATTTTAATATTTGATACTATAGTTTGAGAAGTTAATTAAATTTAAAAGGCCATACTATTAAATCAGTGTTTTGCGAATTATTTCTAAGTAAACTTGGCACTTGACAGCTTCAATATGTAAACCGCAACTCAAATGCAGTAATTTATTGACCACAAACCACACACATTCAAACATACTACTATAATATAACATCATTTTATAGCAGTTCCGTCAAATCTACGCAACTATTCAAAATTACGTATATCAACCAAAATTTATAGGTTGATGTGTGAACATACACCCTAGTCACACAAAGATAAACATTTCATACTGCGGCATTTAACACAACAAAATGTCATGCATCCACACTATGAACACCTTCCGCATTTGTGTGTGACAAGTCTATGACACCTACCCACCCACATGTCCAGTGTTTGTTTTAAAGTTAGAGATACATGTTGCATTGCTGCTAAAGGCAGACCTCCAAGAATAGTGGCTCATTTCTGTGCGCTTCATTTTCATTTTCAATATGACGTCGTCGACGACGACGACAGACAATGACTCAGCTTAGTCAGTGCAAAGCAGCCACCACGATTAATTGCTTTACAGTGCACAGTGGTCTTGCACCCAAAATGCAAACTAAACGAAAAAAAATTGGTGTATTTTATTCGAAAAAGTATGAGAAATGCATTGGAAATAAGAAGATTCCACACGTTTAATAATGAATTGCACACACGATTTTTGTTAAATTTTGTTTTATTTTTACTTCGAGCAATGATTTTGACATGCACAACAAAGAGGCTGTTCAGCTGAGTTCAGCTTTCAAACTAATCTAGGATTTTAGTACGCATATTTCTCAATAAAACTGTACAAAATTTTGCTGCGCATAGCTGCGCTTTTTAATAGTTTTTTATACAACAAAATTGCTTTTAAGCTGTGGCCTGTATCATTTTGGACCATAATCTTTGATTGTGCATAAGACCACTCTAAATTTAAAATTATGTATCTCAAAAATGCATGCCACCTTGAATTTGAGTGTACATTCATACACAGTTATCCCAAAACGCCTTACTACTAGGATGACCAGCAGCGGAGGTAGACATTTGAAGACATTTGCTTACCATCCATCCATTTTTTTTTCTTATCATTAAATCGAACAATATTCCTATATTAATCGAAGTGCTTCTTGTCATAAAAAAAATATACATCTTTTGCAAGCATCTGATGGTGTCCTTAATGCAGGAATGCCTGAATGGAACATCTTGCCGGAAATCGAACCATTTCATAACATGGAATGGTATAAAATTGAAGAGATTTTTGTATGTGGTGCAGTGTAAATGTTTACCCTGCGATCAGAATGAGATGCAGTCCATTTAAGCAAATAAACTTCAATCTTTTTGAAAAAAATTCGCACTCTCTTGATGTACGCAGCTTATATAAAATGTTTCTTATGGCATTGATATTCGTTTTTGATTCCGTCAAGTAATCTTCTAGGCATATCGACGATAATGTTGATGACTTCGATGACTCTGTTTTCTCTGTTTCCTCCAATTTCAGCACGTTGCCGTGAAATAGAAGGAATGCGCAAAAAAAAAAGATATCATTCAACCAAATCATGCGTGAAAAATGAGCAGCATTGAAAAAGAGAAGATTTTCTATATTTTTTTTTATAAAAACGGGCACACAAAGACAGGCAGCCAACGAAAACGCAATACAATAACTCTTACAAGATAACAAAGTCTGCCCTCTTGAGAGTGCTAGATTTTCTTTCTAAAATTTTAATATTGAATTTATAATCAGCGAACAACGGTACTTTTGAGTTTCGACCAGCAATTTTTGATTCGGGATCACTGTGCCGAAAAAATTATGTTTTCGGTATCAGATTAATAATCGTTTATATACAATACCATGAAATCTACAGGTTGCGACAGCATCACTTCCTTTTTTGAAATGAGCGCCATTCAGGCTATAGGTAGATCGTAGCGTGGCGGGAGTAATACCTATTGACATGCGTGGTTCGAAAGTTTTATTTCCTTTCATGCATTGGAACAGTAAGGAGCATGCGCTTGCCTTCGAGGTCTACTTTTCGAACGGAGGTTCTATGATTGCAACTCAGCGCGCCTTCCGAAATCACTTTAATGTAGCGCATTTCACCCTGTCCCGGACCGGAAATTAATTGTTACATAGCTCACTACGTTCAGACAAACCGTGAGTGCGATAAGATGAACTGGAACTGGAGTCCCTCGGATCACCCAGCACACAGACAGCATAAGCGTCTATGAAGCATGAATTCTAAGTATTTCAAAACAACGGTACTTTCGACCAATTTCTTTGAATTCCAGTCCACTGTACGTAGTGGCGCGAAATGACAATAAAAATGACGTCGAAGATAGTAATTACTTCTAGTAACTGACAGCGAATACATGTATTGTATTTACTTTAAAAAAAAAATGGCGCATTTAGATGTGCAAACGCGCGCGCACAAGCCAAAGATTATTCGCGAATAAAAGTTCCTTTTTTTTTAACATATCTTAAGCCTTGTCTGAATTATTGTATTAATTTTTTATTAGCCTTTAAACGCCTACATAGCACAATTTGCTATCTATGTACATCGCTGTTTCACACTCTTTCCATCACCACTACTTGCTTATCCTGACGCCATTAGTCATGCACACACAACAAAATACGCAATAATTTTACACGTGAAAAGTTTACCACAATATTTTCTTTGGCACGGCTAATTCGCTAAACAAATTTCGTGTAAATCCCAGCAAAATCATTCATTGATAAAATTTCTATACTAAAAAGAATGTTTTAAGAATGTTTTCGCTTTTTTGGTTTTTTTTTTGTTTTTTTTTTTTATTTTTGGCAAAAAGCTTTTACTACGCAAAAGCTTGCCAAACATAACGGTGACTGTTGCTGCTTCGTCACGTCACGTTTTACATTTCATTTGGCGCGCTTGTCTTCGTGTGCGCATTTCCAACGTTCGTTCAACGTCATCGTTTGCTACTCGGCAGTGTTCGTGTCTGACGCTTCGTGTCTGCGCTGTTCATAAAAGGAATTGTGCCCGTTAGTCGGCTACGCAGTGCTCAACAAGTGGTGCAACAGTTGCCAACGGAAAACGGAAACGGAAATTCAACAATAACAGTATTAAGCAATAATTGCAAATTTTTTGAATTTTGTTGTGTGTGCAATTTTAAAAACTAGTATAAACATTTGCAAAAAAAAATTACAACAACAACAACAACAACAAAAGTGAGTTTGAATTTAAATAATATAATTGAGATAAATTAAAAGCTACATTTAAAATCAAATAATTTGGAAGGAACTCTTTGAAAATGCAATAAACAGATTTATTTATTTTGGTGAAAGTTACTTTTAAAGTGACAAGAACGCTTTTGAATATTGTTAAGAAACTGTGACTATAAGAAGTGAATCACATTTAAAGAACTCTTATAAATGCCAACAGCTTGTTTGTATTGAAATCAATGACAGCACAAAAGATACAAAGTACTTTTATTGAGACATCCTTTACAACGTTGTCTTACATATTTATTAGTGCAATAAAATGCTGAAACTTAAATGTGAAAATCTTTAACTAAATAACATTTAGAGAAGCTGCGTGTTTAAATTTTCACAAATAAATGTAATTGAAATAAGTTTGTAAGTTGTTTGTAAGTAGACTCATAAAGTACGGATTTTAAAGAATGCTTTTGCAGTGAATTCAAAATCCGGAAACGAATAAGAATTTTCAGTAGAAATTTTTAAAAAATATGAATTCCATATTTTCAAATTAGAACCACAGAGTTTGCACAAGATTAACTTTACTCTTAAAATAGCAGCAGAAGTTAAGTGACAGTTTTTCAGTGCGTACTAAATATTTACTAAATACGCTGGGATATAGCAAATATCATTCCAAACTGTCGATATTGAGTAAAAAAAACCTCCCGGTGGTTGGGACTTGGAGATACGCGGTTTTTAATATATTTTACCGATTATTTTCAAAGAGATCTTTGATAAACAAACTTATTTCAATAATACGTAGCATAAAAGCTATCTAAATTACCTATAAAATATATAAGTCTGCAAAGTTTCGACGGATGGAACAAAATTTATTTTTGGTGAATTGAAAAATAGTCTACAAATTTAAAAAAAAAAATGGATTCAAAGCCATATATTTCTTATACATATTGAACTTGAAAATATACTCAAAAAATATCCGGTCGTAGACGTTTTAGCGGTAGGACTTTTTTAAGTTTTTTTTTTTTAAATGTTTTTAGAAACGAAAATTTTTAAAAACGAACATTTTAAGAAACGAGTTTGGCCAAATTAAAAATGATGAAATAGCCAAATCACATGTTTTGAAATTGAAAGTTATGAGCTGAAATATATCAAACAAACCATTTTTTTAACAATAAAATAAAATGACATAAAAATACTTTTAAAATAGGGAAAAATAGAATTCGTTTAAGTTTGAAAAATCTTTAAGTAAGAAAATAAACTTTTACAAAGAAAATAAGATACATATGCACAAAATCTATGGATAGGTTCCAAAGTTATATTTTTTTCGCAAATAGTAAAAAAATTAAACTTTTTCGTTAGGTTTTTGGCATGTTCTTTACCACCTGTATCACGGCTGCTTGTATGGGTGGAATGTCATCGTAAAGAGCTTCTTTCATTGCAGTTTTCATTTTTGAGAAGAGATAATAATCACACGGTTATAGATCAGGCGAATACGGAGGATGCTCGATGAGACAAATCTGTTTTTTTTTCAACAAAAATTCATTTTTTGGTCTTTTGAGGTCGGCCATTATCATGCAATAAAAACAGCTGATTTCCTTTGCAATAACACGTAGAACTCTCGACCACAATTGATACAAAACTTGTAAAAATTATTCTCCATTGACATTTTGACCTTCTGTAACAAATTCCTTGTGAACAATACGCTTGGAATCATTGAAAGTTATCAACACTGTCTTGATGCTTGACTTCTGAAAACGCAATTTTTAGGTTTTGGCTCATCTTTTGACTTCCATTTTGCAGATTGTCGTTTAGTTTCAGGATCATATTTAAAACACCATGTTTCATCACCAGCTATGATCGAATCAAGAAAATCTGGATCGTTTTCAACTGTTGAAATGATGTCTTTTCAATGCTCTACACGAACGATTTTTTGATCATCATTTAACTGCACACACCTTTTATTTTACCCAAATCTTCAGTTAATATTTTGTAGATTGTACAGTAAGATGAATTTAATTCTTCTGTCAGCATTCTCACAGTGAAATTTGCATCGATATAGCGATTATTTTACTTACTTTTTCCACTAACTTAGGACGACCAGCTGCTTCGGGACGTCCAGGTCTTGGATAATGATTTAAATCATCACGACCGTTTTTAAATCGTGTAAACCACGTGTAAACTTGAGTAAGACTCATACAATCATCATCATAGAGTTTTTAAACAGTTCGTAAGTCTCAGCACATTTTTTACCGAGTTTAAAATAAAATTTTATATTATATAGTCGGTATCACTTGGCTTCTGCAACCGGATATGGGCTTCTTACAAAAATCTTGGGAATTGATGGCTGGAACATGGTATTTTAGGTAGTCACCTGATTTGTATATATTCTAGTGCCAACTATTATTGATTGCAGCCCCCATTCCAAAAACCCATTGCAACATGTGTATCCCATAGTGTCATTCCCAAGATTGACCAAGTGGCATATTTTCGCCGTGATCAACACTTATTATCTCACTTACTTAAGTGGCTCTACAAAGGTCTATTGGTCAAGGTCGCACCTAGAAAACTAAACACCATTCAGTGTAATTTAGTGTGCCAGTCCAAAGCCTCTGCACATCTTCATAGACTTTGTGTCATACAGCAGGACCGGTATTATTAGTGGCATAGATTTTTATCTTCGTATTTTGAGCGACTGCTCTACTTCTATTTTGCTTGCTGATTACAAAGTAGCAGCGGTTAGCAAGTGTGATTCTTCATATCTTCATATCTCCAGGCTGACGTTGTTTTTGCTGGTTACCTCTGTTTCCAGGAGGACAAAGTTTTCTACAATATTGAAGTAGATATTCTCCATACTCACAGACCGTCCAAGAAGCGCTGATAGTCTGCGAGTGGAGAGTAAGTACTTCGTCATGTCCTCGTTAATCCCTAGGCTCATAAACGTGACTGGTGCTGTCCCCAAAAACGCCCTCCTAACTCGCCGTCAAGATCAAGAATGTACACTCAGAAAAAAATCCAGGATTTCCGTATTGATCCACAGCGGTATCATTAGTATATTGAATACGGATTATCTTAAATGGACTACAAAACTTTCTTTTAAACCTGAAATTCTGAAAACAAAAGAGCTGATATTGAAAAAAAAAAACAATTGGTAGAACAAATAATTCCTAAAGGATAACTATTTTTTAAATTATTTTCTGAAAAGCATTATTTGAACTTTTATTTAAGCAAAATTTTTTAACTTCAATACTAAGCAAAAGTTCGAATCATTAGTCAAAGATGTGCTTTTAACGAATTTATGTCATTCAGTATTATAAGCTCTTCCCTAAGTATCAAGCTTCTGCTGGAAAACCTGGTCCTATACTAGAACACCTTCCACTATGCCACTTTGCAGTCTTGGTGAACGCATCTCTAAGAAATCTCTCACAAACCCTCATTGAGAGGCAAGATATCACTCAGCAATTGATAGAGACTGGTCGTAAACTCCGACCAGCCATGCCCTATCCGTCTCAATAATGTCTTGCGGACAGTCAGAACTTAACGCTATATCAATCGACCACTAATTGTATGGAGCAAGACATCAATTATGAACTATTCAAAATATTTTGATTATTCTCCTTTAAATTCTCACCATATTCAATTTTCTTAGGAGCGTTTAATAGGTGAGTTTTTTAATGTCCCGTTAAAATTTTACTGTAAGTTATTGTACAACAAATACATAGAATATTTAGTTAACCGACAGCAGACAGACAGTTCCATTTTAACCAAGCATTGAAAGCTCAACTAAGAGATTTACTAACAACTTAACTACTGTAGATAAAGAGTTCTTTACCAACGTTTGTATAGGGTTATGATTTTTTGCCATTTTCATTTTATTTAAATTTAGAAAATCTTGTTTAAAAACTTTTAATATTCTTAAAAATTACTTATTGCAGTTTATTACTTACGAAATACTAATTATACAATACTAGTAATAGAACCATATTCCTTCCTTCCAATCAAATCATATTTAAAGCATCCACCTACATAACTTCTTACAAATATGCCTACAACCATTACATCAACTCAATATCAACTCTTTCAATAATATTTATTGAAATAACAAACAAAAAATTAAACTTAAAGTGCACTTAAAAAAGCAATCAGACTGAAATACATAAAGTTCAAATCAAACCACCAACAAGCTCAAGTTAAATAAAACAATACTCCAGCTGTACATATCAACAAATATGGTCAAAAAATCATATGTGCGTTCATAAATGTATCTATGACATAATGTAGGTGTAGGTGTTTTTTTTTTTTTTATTTTATTTTATAGGCGAACGAACGCACAATAGAAAGTCCTAGTACACACACACAAACACAGTCATAAAGTAAAGAAAAAGCGCATATGAGTCTCGAATTTTACCATCCCAAGGCAACAAACCAGGCAAACATTTCATCGTATCGCCAATAGAAAAAAATAATAAAAGTAACGAACAAAAATTGAATAAAAGTCAATATCAGTAACACAGCAGGTGACTAGAACCGCCAAAGGACATTTGCTTTTGGTTGCTATTGCGTTTAAGAACTGTTGGACAGACACTTTTATCATTCGATTGTACAAAAAAATGCTGAGCTTTCAGGCAACATGCAACAATTTGTCGAATTTGTAAAAGAGTTATGAAAATATCTCAGCTGTGCTGTGCAGACAATTTGCGTAATGGGCGGCAAAAGATAATATTTTTTATGCATAATAAAATTTTTCAATACTTAATACATTTTTTTTTTTTTATAAAGTTATGCAATATAATGTTTAAAATTAGCTCATACCTCATAAAATTTATCATATTGGCCGTGATAAGTATCATACTCGCCTACCGTACTCGCACCTCTGTACAAAACAACTGCTAAACGTGCCTAAAAGTATGCAATAAAAAATTCACGTTGTACTACATACTCCTAGTTAAATGTTTACTAAAGACCTCATGCGTTATACAACTCTACTAAGTATTTTTCTTGGTGCTTCCGAACACTAATTAAAAGTCCTTTTACACTCGACTCGCTTTGCAAACTTGCAATGTGCCCAGCCCACGTTACCATTTAGTTCTTCGTTATTTTTGTTTTTCGACTCAATTTTCTCGTTTAACCAATTAAATACGAGTTCATTCGGATATTGTGGCTAGTAGAAGGCTGCAGCAGTGTTGTGGTAACTAATTGACAATTGAAAAAAATGACAAAAAAAATATTCTTGTGGCTATAGTCGAAAGTTATATGCACTTCAAAAATGTATGTTTACACATTTACTAGCGCATCGGGTGTGCTTTGCTGCAACCCTCTGGTTTTTCTCTTATATGTATATGGTGGCATGTCACTGCCCATTTTTTCAGTAGATCTTATATTTCCCGGTACTCTTTACAAACTAGCCACAGAGACATACTAAAACGATTAGATCACTGGTCTGAGAGCAGACATTGGCGGACCATTGAGACACAACGACCAAACCAGACGTACAGAACAAACAGACTAGACAAAAAAGTACGATACAAAAAATGAAACAGAAATTCAGATCAGAAAGCCTAAGAGACAAGACAAAACAAAACCCAACATAGTCAGCTAAAAGAGTTAAACTAAATATCTAGAGTTAATATAGAATAAATACTTTTCAAACGAAGTGCAGAAAACCCGACTCTCCACCTCTAATCAAGGATTCTTAAAAAGTTAGTTTATTATATTGACTGTTTTATAGTACACTAACTGGTCCCGAGTGACATTGTACTTGCCCACTCCCACAGAAAACCAACCAGACAACAAATAATAAAGTTCGAATACCAGATTTCTGCGTATAAACTGCGTAAATAGAACAGAATTAAATTAGAAAGCTGAAGCAAGATCGTAGCATTTGGTACCAGCCCGTAACCTGCCCATGATAAATTCGTTAGGCAAGTGCATGGACGGTGATTAGGCTAAGAATTGTGTAATATCGCTAGTACAGCACCGCGGAACAGCTGAACCACTATGATAATATGAGCTGCATACAAGGGAGATGCACTTATAATTCACAAATAGTTTTTACACAATTTTACTAAGTGAACGGCATAATGCTATTGAAAACTATAAATTTTAGTGATATAGAAGTACATTAGGGTGAGAATTTTATTAAAGTCGCTTGGCCAATGTATCAACTATCCAGATGACAGTTGATCAGTGGTCATAGGACGAGAATCCAGATTGATGTGCTTTGCGTTGTTATCACCTGACATTACAAAACGAAATTTATAACTATAATTGAGGTGCCATTTGATTTTATTGCGGGGAGTACTATATTCTACTGTGGAGGAAAGTTTTGTATTCAGTTCCATTTTTATTGTTGTAGATTAAATTTCAGCAGAATCTAAAATCTTTATAGTGGGAGAGTACACCACGATGACCAACAACTTCTTTCTGTTACCGCACATCAAAAATAAATTACGTGGCCAATGCTTCTCGACGCCTGAAAAAGCCGTTGAAGCTTTTAAGCTTCTCGTTTTGGAGGTACCCTGAGTAGAAAAAGTGCTACAAAAATTGCTCGTACATCAAAACGTTATGCGTACGTTTATGCTAAATTCCAATGGAAATCTAAGCTGGTACATAACTACACTTAGGGTTGCCAAGGCGAACAAAATAGAATGCAAACATCTTCGAAAATTGGGTGTGGAGCTATTGAATGAACGGACGAGTTGCCCGATCAGTGGTCTCAATGGTGACCTTTTAATATTCTTGATGGTGTGGCAATGAATCAAAGCAATGAGCAGCCAATCCATTTTAAGTTAAAAGCAAATAACAAACACTTTAAAATATGTATAGGATTTAATAGGTACTTACAAATACACTTACTAAGCTTAGTTCTTAACCCTCTCACATTTTGATAATAAATTAGGAAAGAAGTTGAACTTAATTTTTTGAAACAGAATGCAACTCAACAGAATTCTGTATAGGGGTACGTTTACTTTTATAGACGTACTCATGCATAACAATACCAACAGGCCAAAAATTGGTAGAATGGTATCGGAAATGAACACAGGAACAATTAAATTAGAAGAGGAAATAGAACGCGACTAGAAGTTATATTTAGAAACCGATATGTTATTGGAGCATTTAAAACAATAATTTATATAAAATTATATATTATCTTCAGTCGTTTCCGAATAAAGACGAGAGATAAATACAGGTTTGCGCGGGACAATAACGGTCTGGATATTTGCTTTCGCAGAAGTTTGAATTTGTGTAGATGATGGGCCAGCAAAAATGCTAGCCACAGCTTCTACAACAGAATAAGTTTCCAAGGACCCATTATGTGGGACAACAGTGCACTCTTCAGCTACTACTACGATAAGGGTTGGAAGAAGCACTAGTTGACGTATCGAAGTTGAGATCAGGCGTTTTACTGGTGCCTATTTACATTGGCACCAAGGTTGACTTGTCAGAAGGTACTAAAGAGGGAAGTGTAAATCAAAAGTTAACTCACACAGAACACCAAATTACTGCTCTGAAAAATTCAACAAAAATATTGTGACTTGGGTTTGCAGAACGCAACGAAAAAGCTGTTACTAGCCACTTTAAATTGAATTATTAATAAGATACTTTGGTTTTGATATACTTAGATACAAAATGAAACTTGTGTGAGAGTATCGCATTAACACAGTACTACGTTACAAACTATTTGACAAACTGCTAATAATGTTTCGCACACTATCAGTGTAGGGTAAAAATAAAAATAATGCTTTGACATTTCAACAATATAATCAAAGTGGGAACAGTTTACACGAACATGTGTAAGTATGTAGGTATATATATTTAGTTACATATATTCTATGAACACCTTATGTTGGCGTGCTTTTAGTATCTATGTTTAGCTGAGTGTATGTGTGTGTGTATTCTGCTAAATTAATTTCATTTCTCCCAAAGGACTGTTGCAGACTTTTAGGCGACAATGGCTACGCATTAGGAACATACATACATGTGTGACATGCAATTTGCTTTTGGTTTTCGGTTTGTCAACAACATTAATTAAACTGCTTCGCACATTGTACAAATCCAACAAGTTATCCTATTGAAAAACAGTGCCACCAACTACTACTCAAAAGACGTCATAAGATAGCGAGAATTTCATGGAGAAAGAAGTCGCATATATGCGAAGCCGAAAATGTGCCACTCTGTAGCTACAGCTAAAGTCGTAAAATAAGGGATAAACAAAAATAAAATGATACATACTCGCAATTAGATAAAAATAGCAAATATTTTACATGTACGAGGGGTCTAACAAGAGTCTGGTTAGTTTAGCTTAGAAGTAAATTTTTAGTCTCCTATTTTGAATCGTCATTATGTTTTTAATTTTTATACATAATGTCAACTTGTCAAAATTGTGCTGAAAATCGAGCTTTTGTAGCTTCTCAATTTCTACATTAACTACATCAGTTATCTCCACTTTGCTACTGATGACTTTTCCCAATAATTTTTTCTTAGAAGCCAGTTAACAGATTTCTTCGTATACATCACATCATTTTGTAATATTCGCGGCACAGACATGGCATTTATTCTCAATTCCTCAGTAATCATTTCTTGTGTCAATCCTGGATCTTCGGCAACTGTATCCTTTACCAATGCCACATTTCTAACTTCGGTCAAAGGACCAACCTTTTCGAGGCTCGTCATCTACCGAAGTGTTCTGTCTAGAAATTTCGAAAAATTTGTACTGGCTTTAGTTAGGGATGAAGAAAATATATCTATACAACGATAACACATACCATCTGATCATTTTACAATTTTACAATTTTGCCGGGTTACCCTTTAGTTTCTTCAGCGCTTTTTTTTATGTCCTCAATCGACTCATGACGCGTTCCCCGGAGCGGATATTTAAGTTTCGTAAACAGAGAAAATTCACAGGGCGCCAAATCTGATGAATACGGTGGTTGTGCGATGACTTTTATTTCATGTTTGGCCAAAAACTAAGTGACAATCAAGCTGGAATGTGCAAAAAATGCAAAAAATTCAGGTCTTTTGGTACGAGTCTGGCGGCGAAGTGTTTCATACCCAAAACATCAACCAAAATGTGTTGAGTCGATCCATAAGAGACGTTGACTGTCTCTGCTATCTTTCTAATGCCAATACGACGATTTTCGAGCACAATTTCCATCACTTTTTCGATGTTTTTGTCGTTAACAGAGGTGGATGGACGACTTGCATGAGGTAAGTTTTCTACGATTTCACGACCCTCACTGAATGCTTTATGCCACTCAAATACTTGCGTTCTCGATACAGTAGAGTCCTCAAAACACTTTTGCAACATTTTGAATGATTCCGTTGCCGTTATTCCATTGGAAACACAAAATTTCAAACTCGTTGATCAACAGATAAAACACTTGTTTGGGTTTAAGTAACTTGCAAATATCCATAGTATCTTGAAAACAAAACCTTTATTACGAAATCACAGACTGATTTTTATTTGTATAGATTATTGTGCATATTCATACATGCGTCACAGGTGAAATTTAATGACGCATTTAGCGAATTTCAATGATAGTGTTCTCAAGCTATTGGTAACTATGCGGAGTACTTTCCTAAATCCACTATCCTAAATAGCCAACTCAGTGCCATGCAATCAGCTATTTTTACAGGACTGTTTTGGCCCGTAACAAAGGGATTGTTGTTGTAGTTTAATCTTCGTGAATCGTTCAGGTAGTATTTCGCTATTTTTCTCTTGTGATATGATTATTTTACTGTACAAATAGTGTAGGCAGCTGATTTTTGTTCCTGATAGTAACTTTATCTTTTTAAAAGTCAGCATAGAAAATCATTTTATTGGAAAATCTTCACAAAGAGAAATCAATTACTGCTATCAACACCCTGATTTTTGGTACAAAATAAACAAAACTGTAGAATTTGGGAAACAGAGCATTCAAACGACATACAAGCGCATGCATATGTTGCATACTGAAGAAACTAAATATAGCTATATGAGAAAGTCACTGTTTTGGCCGGTGTGTGCTCAAAAACCATCATAGGACTATTTTTCTTCAAAGTTGAAGAGACTATTGATGTCGCACGCTACCGTTGGAAGTTGTCGCTTTTTGTGTGTCCGCAAATGCGGGTAAATGATCTGACAACTTCTATTTTCAACAAGACGTTCTTGCCATACTGCAACGTTGCAGTTATTGCGGCGCAAGTTCCCGAGATACGTTGTTTAAAAAATGGTGATTTGGATTGGCTTCTTCGTTCTCCGGACTTAGCTATACCATACATTTTTCTGTGGGTTTATTTAAAAAGTAATATTTATACCAGCAAGCTGAAGACATTTGACAAACTCAAAGCTAACATACGCGACAAAATAGCTGCTATAAAGCCTGAGTTGCTGGCCAATGTTATGCAGAATGCCCGAAAAATATCTTCTTTTTGCGTAAAAGACGTTCGATTCAAAAAACTAATTTGATTTGGTAAAGACTATGGGGGCGATTTATCGGATTTATCGCCATCAAAAGACATATTTATCTATCAAAATATCAATCTATTTTTAGTAACGATATATCGACATGTATCGATATAGCTTCCTGGTACATTTTTCGATGCAAATATCGTTAATTTTTTGATGATTTATATCCCTAGCTTGAGTTGAACCCGAAAGTCGTAAAAAATTGTTTAACGAATTTCTTATTCCATTGTTGGTGGCAATTCGTTTGACCTTGCATCAGTAATTTTATGTTTTCTCGGCTTCATTTTGAACGATATTCTTGAAAAATAAGCAACTAACCAGCAACTAACCGGTTTTTTGTTAGTCCCCCCATATTTCTTGAACACTTCTATTTATTTCAGCTACTGACTTTTAGTGAATTTATATTTAGATTAGCATATAAGCGCATGCATATGTTGCATACTGAAGAAACTAAATATAGCTATAAGTTTCTCAATATTTTACTTTGCTATAGTAAAGTAAATGAGCAACTTTGTGTAAACTTAATGCAGAAATTCTAATAAAGACATCAATGTAGACTTTCGCGCATGCAAATATTTATTTAGTGCAAATGCTTTTTAGTTGTGCAGCTATTTATGTTGTATACTTGCAGGCGTTTAAACTTGTTGCAACTAAATAGTATAAACGAATGAATACGTAGCGCAACAGACAAATACTACCCACAGATATTAAATGAAATGTTTTACAACATAAATTAACATCTTTCATGCTCAATTTTTATAAACTTTGATTAAATTTAATTATGCAGAAAATTATGTACGCCTTATTAAATGTAAATTTCTAGAATTGTAGCCAATGTGAAAATTCAACTCTTAGATATACAAGTACTATGTATAAAATTATTTCCTTCCGTGGGAAATCATTTGTGCATAAAAAATACTCTCATTAACTCATTCATTAAGCGCCGACATTTCCATTTTTTCATTCATTTTCCGGCATGCATTCCGTCGATTTCAATTTATTTGAAAATTTTATTATATACAAAAAAAAAAACCTAATTGAATTGAATGAAAATTGATAAAATAATTTTATATATTGCCCTCAGCGCCATATTGAATTACTAATTAGAATCGCGCAAGAACGTGACATCTATTTAAAAAATATTTTCAAATTATTATCCCACTTTGCAAACAGCGGCAAAAGCAAAATGCTTAATTCGAAATTATCTACTGAAATATTGTCAAAATGATTGCACATTTTTGGCACATAATCTGCTACAGCTTGAGGTTATAGTTTGTATTTATACAGACAAACTGACAGTCAGACCGAGAGATAGAATCGAGAAAAATGACACAAAATCAGACAAAGTTTACTGGTCCGCAGGGCAGAAGCAGTTTTTTTCGCGTGTTTTCCGGCTCGACGGACCAGTTATGCTTGTTAACTTCCATGAAATAGATTTATAGAGAGAACGTTTTTCAATATAATATATGGACTTGAGAATTACAAGGGACTGTGAGATATTTGTACATTTTGAGAGAGATACATATTGATTAGTTTGCTGCACAGATATATCTCTTGAGGGTGACTTCGCTAGAGACAGTGCTAACTTACGCTGTAAACTAACGGATGCGTAAGCCAGAGTGAAAAAGAGAGAGAGAGAAAGAGAACGATAAAAAGAAACAATATTAACTTCGCTACAGTAGAAGCTTCAATACACTTCACAAGTTTTCATTCTACAGGGCCGTTCGCAAAAGAAACAGGACTTTTTAAAAATAGCTGTTTCTGGTGACGCCACATCCTTCACTGACATCTTGTAAACATTTTATGACAATCGGACCACTATCGAAAAGAAATTAAAGAAAAATGCGTGAATTCATACAAAATGAGCCGAAATCTTCGTGGCGTTTTATGGAAATGGAATTAAATATTCCCAAAGATTTGATTCATCGCATTTTGACGGATAAATTAAGTTTACGGAAGTTGTGTTCACAGTTTGTTCCGCACAAATCGACACTTAACACCGATTTTCTCACCAAAAATGGCATTTTAACCATCAACCATTCACCGCACTAGCCTCATTTGGCTCCGTGTGACTTTTATCTATTTGGAAAACTTCATTTGCCGATGAAAGGACACCGCTATGAGGACATTGAAGCCATACAAAAGGCGTCGACCGATGACCAAAAGATACTGTAACTTTTTACAAGATGTCAGTGAAGGATGTAGCTTTCCAACGCACTTACCTACCAATAGGTGGCGCCACCAGAAACAGCTATTTTTAAAAAGTCCTGTTTCTTTTGCGACAGACCTTGTGTTATTAATGTGGTTAGCTCATAACAATGTGAAGCTTCTATCCATAAGAGGTTACAACATCGAATTTCTTGTTAATATTGACAGCAATAAAAAAGTTTTGCATACAATATCCGAAAAGTGGAAAGTGGATTTACATATATGGAGTGGGCCTGGCATGGTACTTGTGATATATTTTCACATGACTAATGCATTGACTTGATTTTGACTTGATCCGATACGATCGGTTCTTTTTCTAATTTAATTTGTTACGTTATAATGACAAAAACATAATACCAATCGAAGACGAACTGCGTCTAAAATAGCGATAATCTCCATTTGGAACCACTATTAACACTCGCCCACTCAAACCGCACCTAATCATCAATATATCAGAGTATATGCGGCAACCCCACTTATCCTTATTTAAGCCTATTTACCAGTCAGATCTCGATGGGAATGAAAGTTCGCACGGCGTGAACGTTGGTTTATAATAGTCAGTATGGCTTCACAGTTTTGACTTTCCTCCTCTCTGCTTACCCCAGTCGGAGCGCAGTGACTGATATATAGTATATTATGTATTAACATATATTTGTATTATGCATATGCATATCTTTTAGAACCATATTTACATGGTACTACAAAGTGAGGAAATCGAAACAAATAATTAAAAAACTTGTTGCGTAATTCTATGATCTTAATTCTACTTTCTCTGTTTTGGACGTCATTTTTTAAGATGCTTTTTTCTATCATTTTTATTGAATTCCAAAGATTAAATTTATCCAGTGTGTTAGATATACCATCATATATAGCGGAAACTCGCTCATTTTCAAGAACTAACACGGCTAAATTGAATGAAGACGTATGAAAAGTATTGAAGCTATGAAGTCGGTGGCGATAGGGACAATTTAAAAGCAATTTAAATTTAAACAGTGTGGACTCCAGAAGTTTTTTTTTTAAATAATTGTGAATTATTAAAGAACTTTAATAGAGTTCCTGCGGAAGGGATAATTTATATAAGAAGCTCATCACGTATTGCCATGTATATTGCATTAAAAAAAAAGCTTAGAAGTCATACCCTTAATATTCAGTAGCAGCTACATATGCACTTTGCTCATCTTTGTGACCAGAGCTCGCAAGAAGTGGTCTTTTTGTACAGGCAGTCCGAAAAAAAACTGTTGCGAAAGAACACGATTTAAAATAGAACTTTTCGCTTCTATTTTAAATCGTGTTCTTTCGCACATATCAACTCTTTTTATTCTCGTGGTCTTTGTTCAATCAACGACAGTTTTTTTTCCCTCAGTTTATGCTTTTGTTCACATAAGACACTTTGCTGCGCAAAATTTGCCGAAAGTGTCTTCTACGCATGTACTATGTGTGTTACTTATAATTTAACACACGAGTATGCACACAATTTAGCGCCCTTTCTGTTTCTCCCTTCCTCTTCCACGCTTAGCCTTCGATGAAATATTTAAAGCAACAACAACAACAAAAAGACACTAAGAGCTTCAACTTGGCTCGTTTTGCTCAGTTGCTGATGCTAAGTTGCTGAGAGTCGAACGAAAGCGTCACCATCAAGCTATTATCGAAAGGCAACTTCGTGGGTATCACTCATCGAGAAACATGAAACAGAAAACAGGAAAGAATCAAAAAGAAGTGTTCTGTTGCTTCATTTCATTCTGTCTTTTCGGTGAGCAGACCAGACAGCATAGAAAAATTTGGTTGAGCATATTTTGCGAGCTCTGTTTGTGACAATTTATTTATGCTGCAGGGCAAGCTACCATTCTACTCTACTATGCAATATCACACAATTGGACGATATATTCAGGATGTTATTATGGATTGGAGTTTCCACTTCTTCCCAAACATTTTCATTAACATTGTATTTTTAGTTCAACTTTGGAACATTATTGGTTCCTAGACTGCTTTACTTTATTTGTTGGCCACTCAGCTTCAGTAGCTTAAAATTGCTTATTTTTGTAAATTTTGTTAAAAGCAACAGTCTCGTTTTGTCTCAATTCACTCCCCGGCCGTTAGAAGTGATCCAAATGTTAGCATAATGATTATCGGTTCAATATTCTCCTGCTGCTTTGAACAAAGCTCTGTGTACTCTTCACGGTTGATAATAGAGATACATTACATACGAATAATTAGCAGATTGAATCAAGCAGGAACCACATATCAGCGCCATATTGGCGTCATATTAATGTAACAACAATATTCATAGTGTAAAAGAAAAGCCGTACTTGCAAGATTGCAACATAAATAGCATGCCTGAAAAAACATTAGATATATAGAAATTCAAATGATACACAGGGCGCTTTTGCTGAGAAGCACGATAGAAGTAGCCAAAATTTGCACTGTGCGGCCAGTAGACTGATGAGAACTCATGACTGGGTTCGTAAAACTTGCATCTGCAGCTAAAACATATTTTTGTGTAACAAAAAACTGCTGTTATTGTGTTTTCTGCCAGCTAAAATTCATATATAGCTTTAAATAAAATATATTGTAGTTGAACACAAAAAAAAAAAAGAAAAATTTTGGTCTGGTTATAATATGAAGGATTGTATAAACTGCATTTACAACATTGAAAATAGCATAAACAAATTTTAGAAACGTTTAACTTGATTTTCCCATATTTTAATAATAAGACTTAACCATGATACATGAGTTACGAATGGGATGCTATTATTGTAGAAGAATTGTTACAAATTGATGAAATAATACTTTAGGTATTATTAATAAAGCTACCATAAAAAAGTCGATAATTTTAACATATTAAGAGCAAACAAATGCATAAGATTAAAAAAAAAACCGAAAGAAACCAAAAGCCAACAAAAAAATATTTGTAGAGAAAACTTAATTTTCCAAAACTCCTACAAAAAAGTGTAAGGAAAAAAAGACATGCATATTGCTGAGAAAATGGCGACCTCAACTGTCATAATTTAAATTCGCTTCATTTATTTCTTAAGGCGAAAGTTTAAAAAAATTAGAAACCGCGAAGAAAAAAGCGCAATATTCACTCTGTTATGAACAATGAAACGAGCTCTGGAGGAGACCTTCACTGCTACAAATGCAATATCTAGTCTGACAAGGACTAATTAAACAAAATGGCGTAAAATAAACGCCACCGCAGCCATTTTCATTGCGAAAGGCTGAAAATGGGCAACAGAAAACCAAACAAGAAGCAAACATATATAGGGTGTTTTTTTTTTCTTTTAGAGGTGTAGAACTTTGAAATGAATTAAAAAACTGAGATTACATAATTTCAAATTAAAAATTGGGTTAAAAGAAAGTTAATTTTTGAGAGTATACGTGCTGTGAAAACGATTCTTGGTTAAACGAATTGGTTATGGCTATGTCGAACGTAACACACCGTAACATTCCTCCAACTGAACCACAATTTTTGTGCTGGCGTTAATCTATTGATGATAAAATGGCAAAACAAACTGAGCACAATTAGCATTGCCGTGGCTGTACAATTTATGACAGTCTAATCACTGGAACATCTAAAGAAAACACCCTATACAACTACAACCGTGTTTATGCACACTAGTGAGTGTGGGAGTGTTTGTGTGTGTGTGTAAGAGTATATTGCTGATTTAAACAAAAGCGCAAACATTACTACGCACTCATATAGGCGGCAGCAGTTCTATTACGAATACTAAACACTGTTGGTATTGTAATTACCCGCATATAATATATTCTTCTTATCCTTTCCATAGGCATCCTTTTTGTGCGTTCGCAAGAACCAAGTCGTCATCATATTGCTCAAGCCAAATAAATAGACATACACACGCGTGAGAAGTCGCTAATCCTTGCAACAACACAAAAAAAAAAAAATACAAACAAAAAAAGTACGAAATAACAAAACCGCGCCAAAAAAAAAAAAGTTGAAGAAAACTTAACCAAACAAGTCAAAATGAAGCCTGATATTCTTCTGTTCTGCATCATGGCAACGATCTGTAGCACACGTCGAGTTGCTGGATTTCAAACATCGCATACAGCAGCGGGTACAACAGCAACACAACATAGGCAGCATCCTTTAAGGACCTTACCATTATATGCGAACGCTGCTTACTTAAATGCCCTTGGCAGCGCCGGCGGCGGCGGAGGCGGCATACCGGAGTCATCAATGGGTGCAGCAAACAGCGGCAACATTAACTTACAACCATCGCATGCCGCATCGGATTCGCAGGAACGTGCGGTTTATGATCCTGGCGACGGTGAGTTGTCGCATCTATTTTATGTTTTATATCTTTTGTCTCTTAAATTTCATTACATCAGTATTATGGGGGATTAGCTGGAAGAGTTTGAGTATGCTTTGTATATTTTTTTAACGCTTGACGTGAGCTTACTGCAGTCGGTGCTTTGTTATTGAAAAAGTTTTTCAATGAAATGATGTTAATTACAGCTGAAGAACAATTGAAATGGAATTGTATTGATAAGTAGAAAAAGTAAATGCCACGGTAGCTCTGCTGTATTACGTGCTAGCTACGCTTCCAGAAGTAGTAAGATCGAATCCCACTCATTCGCTAGTTGCCTAAGTTAAACGAAATTTTTAATAATATCTTGCCCAGCAGAAAATTACTTAAAACTCTCTCCCATAGACAACCATTTAAAAAGCGCAAGCAAAGGCAACTTTTACCAAATAGAGTTCAATTAAAGATTCTCGTAGAAACTCAAAAGGGGAGTAAAAAACGAAAAGACTAATCTTGGGTACACACTTTTCACATATTGTGACGCTATACATTCATACGTTATCTCAGTACCACTTCATTTTATAGGCTCACTGCTGTGGACTGTGCTTGTATTCAAAATAAAGAAATGAGACAGAATTATACTTAGACATATGACACAATAGGATTGTATAAAATGAGACATTCATTTGGTAGTAGATACATTCGTTTGCTGTTTTGAATATATTCATGCAGAGCTCTACTATCGAAGCAAACCGAGCTCTGGCATTCCGCTCAAGAATTTGAGCTCTGAATTAAACAAAATCGACGTATTAACGGCAAACGATTACAGTGCAAGTCCTAACAATATTGTTGGATAGGGTGAATCAATTGGAACTAATTTCTTCAATAGTAAATTTTTGCCAAATAACGCGTGGCAACAGTCAAATACTTAGTAACACTCGTTTAACTTAGTATTGAATGTTAATTTATTAAGTCCTTAGATTGCGCTATGTTTTTAGTAAAAGGCTAACTAAAGACCCGCTGTTTTGTAGACAAATTTTGAACTGTGATGAAGCGAATTTCTGTATACATCGACTGTATACAACAACTCGAACCGCCCTTATATTCTCAAAAATGCGCTGTTTGGCGTGGTTTATGAGCTGGTAGCATCATAAGTTTATTTATCTTCAATGGTGATGAGGGTCTGAACATTATGATCAACTGCGATCAAAATTGAAGTCTATCTAAATAGAAAAGACCTATAAGATTTGATAAAGGGAAAAATCGTGTTGCAATGACTAAATTATTTTTCACATATCTTCATTGTCCTATTTTCTGTTCAATATTTTCATACACTTATTCAGCGTTCACTATTTTACATACAGCTTAGGATAGGTTTAGTGGCCGGTGGCAAACCCAACATAAATAGACCCATTGTGGTAGTACCACAAATTTCTTACTTTTACAGCCATTAGAACGATTTAAAAAATGTTACTATGTTACTGACCTCAATTTTGAATATATCTGAGAGTTTATTTAGATAGTACTTCCCCGTGTATATGTTTATTCTTCTACTTATTGCCGGACAGTTACACACCAGATGCTGCACGCTCTTCTTCACTTCGGGTTTTTGACAGGATTGACTCCTAGCCTGCTGGCATGTCTACCTATGAGGCAGTGTCCGCACCTATTACAGTCTAGATATCTATAGAGTCTAGTTAGACAGCGGGTTCACTTTTTGTCGTAACCTGACCAAGTTTTTTTTTTTTTTTGGAGATACCACGTGTGGCTAAACTGAAGTAGCGTGCATTTACGATACTAACGGTTTTATCTCTAAAGAGCATATTGCATATTGGCCAACCAAATCGTTGGTAGGAAGTATATGGGTGGTGGTACCTTATCTTCCAGGTTACTCTGCGCTGCAATTTTTCGTCTCGTTAAAAGATCTGCAGTATTCAGTAATGGGATGTCCGAAACTATCCAAAAAATTATTATCAAAATTCAAATACGATTTTTCAAAATCAGAGAGCAAAATAAGGACTTTGGGGACAGCAACGATCCCAAAACTTTGAATAACTTCAATACCAGACGAAATGTGGCAAAGGGTCATTATAAATAAGAGCGCCGTGCTGAGTCAGTGCAAGAAGAGCCGTGGTGAACATTTGAATGATATCTTGTTTTAATCTTAAGTCGCATGAATTATAATTTAGGTTCAGTACTCGTTGTTTTAATCCATTTTAAAGTTTGGGCGTTCTTATTGGTAGATCCGGTACAAGAGTGTAGTCATTTAATCGCTGCTTCATAAGCACATTTATGGTTTGTCCTATCATACGTAGAATGTGGTAAGCTTCCTAAATAGCTGCAAACTTGGTTTGATAGACAGTGATTTGGAAGTATGAATGAAACTTCTAACATATTTTTGGGGCGTATACGCTCCCCGACTTGATTGTTTATATGCTTATGGAATCGGTCATCCCGTATTTTTGGCTGTGCCACTCTGACAGTTTTGAAACACAGGTTATCTCTACCTCTAATCTAAATTTAACCAACTTCGACATATACGATTGAGTTGAAATTTTACATAAAAGTATATTGAAAGTGGGAAAAATCAAAAATAAGTAACAGTGCGGTTTAGTTGAACCTTTGTGCACAAGATCTTTAAAGTTGACTTTATTTTGAATTTTATAGCTTGTAACAACGATTTTCAACTAAAAAGTACTTCGGTAAATGGTTTAAAACAAAAACTAATAACTGTTTATGGAAAAACTTGTTCCATTAGAGAATAGCATGCAGCTGACTGCTATTTTGGTCATTTTACTAGACTACACCATGATTCCCTAAAGCAGCAGTCATAAGGCGTAGTCCTTATTTCAAGAACTGCACCAATGATTTTAGTTTAACCTGTCAATGCATTACAAATTTACTTCAGTATTTAGGTCTTATAATAAACAAGAAAGAGTGCTGCAGTCAAGCATGCTCGACTTCGATATACTCTCTTCCTTGTTAAAGGCTCTTTATATGAACCATAGATTACATGGTGGTCCGATCTGAACATTTGTGCCATATTTTGTAAGAATTGATGAAAAAATTAGAATCAATTAAAAATAGAAACAAAAAAATTGCATACCGAAACTTAAAAAGGAGGGTCCAATCTGGGCATATATGCAATATTTTTTTAATGATTAACGTAAGATACGCCAAAATTTACATTTCTAACCCCATAAAGTATAAAAACAAAACAATTTCATACAAAAACACAAAACTGAAGACCATGTTTGTATGGGGTTACCCCATAGGTCCGATCTAGACCTATGCGACATATTGTTTATTATGATTTCCGTAAGATACAACAAATTTGTCGTTTCAGGTACTATTAACAACAAAACAAAAAAATGTTCATAAAAACTTAAAAATGGTGCCAGGTTTGTATGAAGCTATCGCTCAAAGTGATATGCTCATTCAATACTGTTTATCTGAAGAGCGAAAAGGGAATTTGAACTTGAATATACGTGAGCAATTCGATAAGTGCCTGTCACCTACCAACAATTAATAGACTACGGTCAAATTTTAAGCAATCTGCATCATTAATTATGTGCTTGGCAGCCATTGAAAGCAGATATGAAAGGCAGACAAACGAGCAGAAATCGGAAGCTTTCCGCGCCGATCCAACCAACTATTTCAGCTACTGCTTGGTCGCTGATGTGCTGCAATGGATTTATATTTTATTCACGTTCAAAAACTACTTCGAAGTTATCACACGGTTAATTTCGGCACTAACCTGCTTTCTATCCGTCTGTCTCCCTTTACCTAACTATACAGATTGGGTACTTCAGGATCTACACTCAAATGAATATAATAAGAAATTTAAATAGTCACTGGCTTATCAAATTGCCTACGCTTTTACACTATGGGTACATGGTATAATTATTATTTGCTGATCTAATCAATCAACACTGTTAACTTATTTTTAACTTATTGCCTTACAAATTCATCATTTCACTTAATCTCCAACAATGTCTATCTCAAGCACAAACGCTTTATAAACTCTACAGTCAACCTACACATTCTAAACCAAAGTAAAATTGCTTTGCAAATCAAAAGTAAGAATCATATACCACATTTCATTCAAAATACCTACACTAAATTGAAACTTGAAGCATGCAACAATGCAGCCATCAACATCATCATTAAATCAAATTTGAATGTGTTCTTCCGGTCAATGCACAAAATTTCGACCGCATTAACTAACGCTCAATATTGAGAAATTCGTCTAAATTTGTAAATTTGACTAAATCGAAACAAAGTACGACGACACAGCAGCCCACACAAACATTTGATTGTCAGTTCAGTTCATTTCTATAGCACGATTTATAGATAGAATATATTGAAAATTTATATAATGTCCGAAAATAATACTGTACCCACACATAAATTGTGTCAAAAGGATTTGATTTACTCGTAAAATTAAAATATGCATTTCGTTATGGTTTCCAATTGATTTAACTAATGCCAGATATGCTGAATGTGCACTCCGGCGTAAAAGTCAAAGTAAATTTTGGTGTAAGAGACTGTTTTAAATTGAATATGCTTTAAGCAGCGAAAATATGCTATGCATATAAAATGAAAAGTTTGGGGATGGATGAAAGCTAAAATCATAAATTCAAAAATTTTATTTTTTGCTTAACGTACTTGGAGCAATATGCTTGCGCTTTGCCTTGTCATCCTTGTCAGCCTTTTTGCACATCCAGTCGCCCACACCGATGCTTGACGCGCTCAGTACCTTAAGTAATAAACAATGAAAACATATGCACTGGCACACTTCAGCATAACAAAAGCAAACTGTGCCGCACATTGGAATTCAGCGCAGCATCTGATGGACACTGTCAGTTGGATTTGAGTTGAGTTGTGTCGCTCGGCGCAAAGTGTTCGAAAAAAAAAAACAACAAGAATCGAGTGTGCTCGACTACGAATTACTCTGTATCCAATACAGAGTACCATAAGTTTGTGATACATATTATCGGCACCATCGCAAGAAACATTCACACCTTTGGCGCTTCAATCTGAAATAACAAATCTTAAGTAACAAATAATATGGAGATAGATTTATATGTGACGAACTCTCACTCGAACTGTCTTCATCCGACCCGATCTTGAAAGAGTCCAACTATCTATGTTTGGTTGCTTTATCCCTTAATGACTGTTAGATCTTGGCGTTCATAGGGACAGATGGACTGACGGACAATGCCATTTAGCCATGTACGTTTTGTTATCTATCTGTCCGTCTGTCTGTTCGTCTGTCTGTCTGTTACTTTGTGCCTGCCTAATTCTGAACTTTGCATCGTATCAAGAATATATATTCTATACATCACGCATTTTTTTGTTTAGATTTTACATATAATTCAGAAAAATGAATATACTCTATGCTAAGACTACTTATGCTAAGACTACAGGGTATAAATAGTATGATAAAATGTAAATTTCACTGGAGCCGATGCTTTACAGCATGACACATCTAGGGAAGAAAGGGCAAAGTCATTCATTACCATATATAAAATGTGGAATAATAAATATATTTACTTTTACCTATACATAAATAAGTAAACACAAATTTAATTTAATTTAACAAAAAAAATTATTGAATATTTTTATAGTGTTGTAGAGATTTTTTAATACATGTACACAAAAAAATAAATGGCCAATTTTAGGCTGCTTTAAAACTTATTAACACTTATAATTCACATATAGTTCATACTTATTCTTTGATAAGTGCGCGGTACTATAAGGTAATTGAATTTCGACCAAGAGTCGGAGAAGACAATATCTAAACTTTGGTAGAGCTGTTGCTTTAAAATCTTCACACGAAAGTTATAAACCTGCACACATATCACATCCAAAGAAAACAATTTATATAAAACGATGATATAAACATAAAATATGTGGTAGGTCTTCTAGTATAGTGGCCCTGTCTCCTCCATTTAACTAAGTACGAAATCTGCATCTATATGAAGCTTTACCCTGCATTTCATATAGATATCGACTGTTATAAAAAGTGTTCCTCACAAATACAAAGCAGTCGGTGGTCGTAAATAAGAGCGAGAGACACCTATTAACACGTATGTTAGCAATGCTTCATGCATTTGTATCTTAAGACAATTATAAACAATTTTGAGACAAAATTTTATAACGCAGTAGAGTTTGGCCCAACAAGCAAATCTAAACAATTTCATACTTCTGTCCTTCGCGTACCAAAATGCTGAACGCAAACCATTCTAAATATAAACTATATATGTCCTCAAATCGTATGAAACTTATGGTTCACAATAAGATCACACCAATAATTATTTTGTATAGGTTCGATTAGGTTAGGTCGGCTCGGGTCAGTTACAAAACTTATGCCGCACACAGCCCGACTCGAACCCTATCATTTTACAATTATTGGGAAGATTTTACATACTTCACTAAATTGTTGACCTCTAGCTGAGAAGTTTCAGATGTGTCATTTAGGAAGTAGTCCCCCAGGTACCTGCCTCTTCTCTTGGACAGTCCGGGGCAGTGACATAGAAGGCGATGGAGGGTTTCAGGCACTTCGCAGCTATCGCAGCTTCTACAGAAGTCTTGTGAGGAGGCCCCCAATCTTCTGGCATGCTGGTCTATAAAACAGTGTCCTGTTACTACTCCTATTAAAATTGATACATCTGTTCTACTCATCCTAAGTTCTTTCCCGGCCATACTTAGGCAGATTCCATCAAATCGTGAAATCATCAAAGATGAACCAAAATCTTCATTCAATATCCATTGAGCATTTCTCAATTCATCTAACATTTGGGCTACCGAAAGCCGTATGCACAAATTGGTTCGATGTGTTCCAAAGTAAAAAGTACTTCTTTATCCCATCGATCAACACTTGTTACTGATTTTCTGACTAAAAATCACATTTTAACCATTAACCACCTTCCGTATTCTTCTGATTTGGCATCGTGCGACTTTACCTTTTCGGAAAAATGTATTTGCCGATGAAAGGAAAACGTTTTGTGGATGTAGAAGCCTAAATCGAAATCCCGAACGACATCTGTTGTTCGGCCGGTGCCATACTGGTCGTTAGTATTAACGACGGCAATATCTACACTTCCAGTGGACCAAATGCGCAGAGAAATCGGTTGCAGTTTTCTGGTCGAAACTTTCATCTATGAGTACACAATATGGATCATCAGTGCTCCATAGCGATGAGAAATAGTTCAGCTAAATTCGTTCTGTTATAATTGCTGTATTCGTTAGCTCGTTCAAAGGCTTCATTAGTTTGCGCAGCCAGTTTCACATATTTTTATTTCTGAGCCATAATAATTTTTATATCCAAGAAGAGTTATACTTATGTATTCTGTTTCTTGTATTTTTATATTCATCAAATGTACAATAACTTTGAAATATACTTTATGGCATCTTCGATGCTTCCCATAAAGTGTTACCATCCCCGTGACGAAATCATAATAGCATGCAATTTCCAATGCGTACCTACTTGTCTATAGTGTAACGTGTTAAAAAGTCAGAAAATTGCAACATTTTTTATTTAAACGCTTAAAAATAGCAATCAACGAACAAAATCTCATCCAGCCAAGTAGACAGATATACGTAAAGGACAACTGAAGGCTTGCAGACAGACGCCCCCCATCAACTCCAACCCAAACCAGTCTCTTACATTGTCAGTTCAATTTCCGCCATTGAGAACGACTTAAACACGCACACACAAACAGACAGACAGACAGACAGACAGACAACTAAAACAGCATTGAATTGCCTGGCAAACTATTCAAACTTTTAATGACGTCCAAAGGAAACTTCTTTACTCAGAAATGGTTTTTATTCAACACTACCGCAAAGCGCGTCAACACAAAATGCCAACGGCGACGCCATTGAAATACTTAGTATAAACCGACTCTGCTTGGCAGATTATTGGCGCACTTCAAAGGCAAAATCGTAAAGTTCAAAATTCATCAAAAAAAGAATCCTTTTCTTTTAATGTTTTCGTACTTATCAGTTTATATAAACTATATTTCAAATGTAGAATTGCTGCGTGCGCTTAATGCTGAACTTGCTGCCACTGGTCAGGAATTGGGCACTTCACCTGAGGAGCCAGACTATGCGGATACTGTGTACAACGAACTCGAAGTGGCTAGCAAACACGATATGCTGCGCAAGTTGGAGGACGATATACGTGAGGAGCAGGAACTGGTCGATAAGTCGGCTTTGCTTATGAAAATGTTAGAGGTAAGTTTGTAAGACGAAATAAATATTTATAATTTAAAATGAAAATTGTACGGTATAAAAGATTAAAGCAGATTAGAAATGCGGAAATAATGTATGCCAACATTTAAAATCATTTAAAGTGAATATTTCAAAAATTTTATGCTTGACCAATCACATAATGCAAAGTAGCTTTAAAAAGCTTTTAAGTAGTTTCAAATCTATAAATTAATAGGCAAGCCAATTTTTTATGATGTCTGTATACAACACAGTATACAACCAATTTGGCAAAACAAATATATCATTTGAAAGGCATGTGCGAAAGGCTTAAACAAACGTCACTTACACAACGAAACAAACACACACACAGCTCTGTTGTTCGGCCGGTGGCTCGAGGTATTGGGTTTGGGAGTAATGTAGTCCGTATTACTCTTGAACTCCCTACTAACTGAGCTGTGGTCCACAATTTTGTAGCGCCATGGTGCATGTCGCGCAGAGGCCTTCAACAGACTTCTGTGCGAATAGACGCGCAGAAATGTCCAGGGGATAGACTCCTACCAACGTTTCCAGTGTTTTTGTGGAGGTGGACCTCAAAACCTCCGCGATGATTAACAACAAAAATGTTTGTTGTGTTTGCTTTTTATGCGAATGGGTAACCCCTTTTTCGTAGCAAAGAGCTAGCAATTTAGTCCAGCGAATAGCTAGGCCGAGAGTTAATATTCACCATCGGTGTTGGGGGAAATTGCTATTGCAGCACCGGTGTTACAAGTTGATAAGGCTTTGCATGAAATAAAAACGCACACACACAAAGATTTAACGATAACATGCGAGCAGCCAGTTACAATTTGATACGACACTGCAGACGCGAAAGATATAGGAGATTGCCACTTTTACTTTGTATGCGCTTAGCTACTATTTTGGTGACTATTTCGCTACTTGTAGTTGCTATTGTGATTGACGCACAGTGAAATAGGAATAACAAAAAACTCAAAAATATACAAAATGTACGTATTTCTATTTCTCCCATATTTTATATTTTCATCTACAGGATCCCTCAATCGACACGCTGCCCATTGTCTATGTAGAGGAAACTGCACCAGCTGACGATTACAATGAACTCGAGGATACTGGCAGTATTACAGCTGGGCAAACTGCCACCGGCATCTCGAAACGTTCACGCTACTATCGTCGTTATCCATGGAAGCGACATAATCGCAATCGTGGGTAAGTTACAGTTAACCAATAAAAACTAAATCAAAAACCTTCAGCTTCTATAAACCACCAATCTTTAGTTCTCCCATAAACACTTACTGTACAATTTTTTTTTGATTTTAATGCATTGTTTATAGTCCAACAACAACCCTTTAAAATATATAATTGGTATCCTGTTATTTGCCCTATTACTTATAATAAATTAGATTTAAAAAAGAAAAACTCTATTTTATTATTAATCTATATTATGCCGTGAATCTTTAAGATCTGTAGGCCAACGTCATACAACATTCAGACAAATTCTATATACAAATAACAAACTGCGATACGTAAATGAATCTAGTTTAATTAAGTATTACTATTATCAGTTCTTACATGAATTCTATCAACAGCAACTATGAACCGGAACTGCGTTATGCCTGTACACCAAGCAAGGAGGATATCTTCAAGTTACTAGTCAATCTACACGAGAATCGCAAGGGTAATCACAGCAAGACGGTCAATTTCTGCAATCGTAAACGTCCAGCTAAGGCAGTCTTTACAAATATACGTTTTCTGGGTTAAATTGATGCAGAGAATAGAGAAAATTGAACGACGAAAGGAACGACATGAGCTATAAAAAAAACCAAACAACAACAACAAAAAAACTTGTACATTAAAATATAAATATATACATAAAAAATCGAGAGAACTACAAGCACTATTAACGAAAAAAAAAAATCTTAGAAAGCAGAACTAAGCCCTTTGTGCAGCTTTGAAAATATGCATACATATATGAATATATACAATTGATCTATATATAATACTATTGATCTAGTATAATACTAAACTACAACTTAGTCTCAATTATTAGTTCTACAACTTTCATAAATCTCATCCACACTGTATGCAATCCGTTATATAGTATTGAAAGCCTAACAATTTTACAACACTTTTTACCTATAAATGTATATAAAAAAACCAAAAAAATAATAACAAATTTTTGAAATACTTTTTAAATCTATATATATATATATGTTAAATGTTAACTGAAAGCAGTACTAACATCAAAAGATAAATGTAAACTGATCATATCAAAATCAGCAAAACTATGCTATACGATAAATATATACATATATACCTAAATACAATATAAATATGTATTACATACTAGTAATTATAGTCAAAATTATGCAGAATTTCTTTCTTACTGCATTTCAAAAACACTTATTAATATGTATGTTTATAAACACATTGATAAATATACTACATGTTAAAAAAAAAGAAAAAGAAATCTGTCTGAAAATGTTACTAAATAAATTTAAACTTATTGAATGTATTATGCGTTAATGTGAGCAAAGCAAATCATTATTTTTCTTAATTTATATAAACAAACAAAATCATTTACAAATTGAACAATATTTAGGCTAATATTATCAATAAATGAGGGCTCTTCCTCCAACTAAAATCTTCTTGAATTGAATGCTAGCGAAGTGTACATACATACAGTGCTATTTATTGAAACCAGCTGAAAATCTCAAAATTTTCGGCCTATTTCTCGTCTCGAACCCATATCGATGTTCGGAACTAGTTAAAGAGGTGGTTCAAAGCTTATCTTGCTCAAGCACTCGGATACGAAACCAGTCGAACAAAGAACACAGACTTTTTAATATTAAAATGTAAGGTAGCACCTGAACAAACTTACTTATATAGCGCTACGCCGTTTATTGGTTACGGTCGCAAGTAGGTAGGCATACCAGCTGCTGTCATCTAGTGCGTACTGGTGTTAGTTATTGTTAATAACAAGTTTGCGATCGTGTTCTTTCGCACACATGCTCGGACTTTATCGTCCAATTAAGTTTAGGTTCCCCATGTATACTCTCTGTGCTGGAGCACTGTTGTCTATCCGAATAATATGACCTGCCCAGTGCAGTCACTGAAATTTTATGCGTTGTACTATGTTAACCTAACTATTCAGCTTATAGAGCTCATGGTTCTTACGAATCCGAAACTCATCGCCAACTCTAATAGGCACAAAAATCCCACGAAGAATTTTTCTCTCAAACACTCTCAAAGACGCTGTATCCGATGTTGCCAGGAGCCATGCATCTGCGCCATACAGCAGGACCGGGACTATGCTTGCTGAGCCCAAAGCAGCAGTGATTAGCAAGCGTGATTCATCGTCTGATCTCTCGGATAACATTGTTGTCGCTGGTAATTTCTGTTCCCATAGAAGTTTTCTACACCATCAAAGTCAAAATTCTCCATACTCACAGACCTTCCAAGACGCGACGATGGTTTGCGAGTGAACACCAAGTACTTCGTATTTTCCTCGTTCACCACTAGAACCATGACACGTGACTGTCACTCAATCTCTGAGATGGCGTCAATGTCAATAGCATACGCGAGAAGCATCACTTCTTTATGGAAGATCGTTGCATGATAAACCATGATTCTGGCTGAAGCTTCTCTTGGTATCAAAGTAAAGTAAGAAGTTCTTTTCTACTTGGTGACGCTTTGTCTGTGTGATAGCCTCATCAAGCAAAGATGACAGCGGGCACGCACTCATCGGAACATTTCGTGCATGAGTTACGTCTTACCAATGCTTCGCTGCGAGTCTTGAATAACTAAACTGGCAGATCATCGGATCCTGTGGCTTTAAAAAGACATCATCTACTGGTGGTTCTACAAATAACTCACTATCGGCGGAAATATTTCCTTCGGCACCACCAAGTAGGTTAGAAAAGTGACGTCTCCATAGTTTCTGTGATTTATGTGAGTATGTAACCAGCCTTCCATTTTCTTTCTTGCAGAAAGAAACCTTCGAACTTCATTACTATCACATAACACCTTTTCATCCTTAAACGTTGTACCCCATCGCTATGTATCACATAGTGTGAAATGATAGTATCAGTTTGTCTGAAAGCTTGTAACGCATTAAAGGAGGCATCGTAGACCCCATAAAGTATATATATTCTTGATCAGCTCTGTCCGTCAGTCTGTATGTTATTGCGCATTTTTTGGGGACAAATTTTATGCTATACAGTTGAAATTTTGCACATACATTTTTTTTTATTCCAGTTTAATAGAATATCAAAATTTACACGCCACGCCCACTTTTTGGGGTAGCCCCCGTACAAACCCACCGCACACTTTTGACTTTTTGTATGAAAAACTTTTTTATTGTAGTCAATATCAACTAAATAATTGATATGGTAACTTTTAGTAAACGGATGCTTGACATTTACATTACTGGGTGGGACCCACCTACTGCTTGGGGTAGCCCCCATACAAACCTACTGCCCTCTTTTGACTTTTTGTATGAAAACTTCTTTATTAAAGTCAATATTAGCTTGAAATGCAATGTGTGTAGTCAGCCACTTAACATACATAGACTAACGGGCGTGGCCTGCCCACTTTTTGGGGTAGCCCCCATACAAACCCACTGTACAATTTTGTGTTTTTTATGAAAAAATCCTTCATTTAAATCAATATTAGCTTGAAATTTTATTTGGTGGATTTTAGTGGACAACCGCTCCATATAAATATACAAATGTACGTGTCCCGCACACATTATAAGTTAGTTCCATATAAACCCACAGCTCACTTTTATCCATTTGTATGGAAAACGTCAATATCAACTTGAAATTCGATAAAGCGGCATCTTACACATCTACTACATCGCTTCATACACATCTTCTAGTAGGCATACCGCCCACTTTTTGGGGTAGCCCCTATTTAAACTCCCACTTAAAACAATTATTTGTAGTATCATCGTGTTGAAAGTCTTGTGGATATCGTGAAAGGTATGAAATCGGCATTCGGTATTTTAATGTGAAGTTATGAACCATAGCGAAAAATGGGAGAAAATTACATATTTTTGTGATTTATCTCTATTGAAATTATAGAAGATGAAAATTAAGATATTTTTGAATCAATTCAGCCACCAAGAAATCTTAATTTGTGAATGGACTGAATATGCTGACGTCTAAGCTTTGCATGCGTTGCGAACAATGTGTATGAAATGAAATCATCGTGGTGCACAGCATTAGCAACAACCATATCTATGAGCTCCACGCTGAGGATCTAACATTTGGGATCGGCTGCAAAACAGCACTGTAAATACCACAAACGCAGACTTGAAAAAATTTTGTGGTGTCATTTTTTTTTTATATACCTAGCTTCAGAAGCGCTAAGAACGCGTATTAATGCGACGATTGCCAATGAAGAAGAGAGTTCATCTCAAAAGACGCATTTGACAGTATTTGGTACATTCCCACGATTCTCAGCATGGCGGATATTCACGTGGTTAAGAACTCTCCACGGATCACAACTCTCCAAAACACTACATTTCATGAACATAAACATCCACGTCACGAAACACAAAACACACATGCATCACTTAAGGGCTACATGAAGCTTTTACTGTAATTCAATCTAGACAGGTATTCACCAAAAATGCAAAGTTTGAATAAGTGAACAGAAATTCTGCAAAAAAATACTTCAAATATCAATCATAAGTTTGTTCTACTAACTCGAAAATCGAAGAAATTTACTTGTCTGTAGGATGATATGATCCAACTTTATTGCGAACCAAAATCCAAATACTTTAAGGTAACTGGAAACAACGACGAGAAGGGAATCAAAACAGTAGATGTAGAATTCGTATTCGGCTGTTCAAATAAGTAGTAGATATGATACCTGAGATACCTGATCAACAATAATTGTTCTAATGCTTAAACAAAATAACATTAGAATACTTGCGATTACCCTCACAGAAATGCACGATGCAACGACTGAGGTACATCTTAATTGAATCGATAGGCTTGTGTAGACTAAAGGTTCATTTTCTTCAGTGAGTAAATAGAGATGAATTCAAGTTGATCAAGGTTACATACTGTACTTCTTGAGAATTTTTCACATAATGTTGGTCAATTCCTAGCTATTAAAACACTTCAATGGTGTACTTCTAACATTTTTTAACTTTGATGATTTCGATGCTTTTCATCGTCCATTGAAAGATATTGCAATGATTCATAATAAAGCGCTAAACCAAACCTAGTATCAGTATCTACGCTAAATAAAAATAATTTCTATAATCTTTAAAAAAAAAAAAAGATAGGTACATAACAAAAACTTCTCAGGCAGCGTATGCTGACGTCATAAACAGCAAACTTGTGAAAATGTATAGCAACAATATTTATTTTTCTGAGCAGTCATTCATCGATGTGTTGTATGAATCACAGGCATTGTTATCAACAACAACAAACAAACAACCATACAATGATGACATCAAAAGTGGCATCAATGTCATAAAAAGCATCATTTTCCCCTCCATGAAAAAGATACATACTGCTATATAAGGTGAACGTATTTTAGTTGATATATAGAACATTGCAGTAGATTATTATCTTGACAAAAAATCTGTGATAACAAAGGAAAAGTTTAACTTCGGTAGAACCGAAGCTTTAATACTCTTTAAAAGCATCTACACAAATTACGTTCAAGTCTTTTAATGATCTAGTGATAATTTGATGCCTTTATTCCATTTTTAAAGTGTTAGCTCGAAAAATAAGAAAATGTTAACTACAAAAACTGCAAAGTTGGCGATTGGTCTTTTTGGATACTACCTCTAAATGTTGGCAGTAACACGCCCATTAATAACATTAATGACGCTATCGTTCACAGAAGTTGACTAATAATTAAGTTTTTCATACAAAACTTGAAAAGTGGTTGCTGGTTTTGTATGGTAGCTACCTCTTAATATATATGTGAAACTTCTGTTCTTTAGAAACCATCATATATATTTCAAGTTGATATTGACTGTAATAAAAAAGTTTTTCATACAAAAACCGAAAAGTGTGCGCTTGGTTTGTATGGGGGCTACTCCTGAAAGTTGGCGGGATACGCCCATTAGTATGTACATATATATATATATATACCGGTCGTCCATAAGAAGCCATCACATCGATTTTAAGCTGATGACTGTAATAAACAAATTTTTCATACAAAAACCAAGGAGTGCTCGGCGGGTTTGTATGGGGGCTACACCTGAATGTGGGCGTGATATGGTCAATGTGACTTGTACTACAGCAAGGAAATATAGAAAGTCTCTATAAAAACTGTGGGATTAGTTTTGATACACACAGACAGGGGACACGAAGACAGACGGACGGATAGAACTGATACATAATACCGTAAATATTTTATGGGGTCTCGAATGCTTTCTTTAATACGTTACAAACTCCGTTTCAAAATTTTAATACTATTCACACTACGTGTAAAGAATATAAAGAAGTATATTGTAGATATATTTCCACAGAAAATAGAAAGACGTCATACATGGACAACCAATGGCAGGGATAAGTAAACAAAGCTCTTTAATGCTACATTTTGATGGCGCTCAAATAGTTGAAACAATTGAAATACTTATTTGGAATAGTTGGATTTGTTGACTGGCATTCAATATTTGTGCGACACTCGCCGGCAACGTCATTGGAAGGTGTTAAGTGTTCAATGTTTTTTTTTTTTTAATGTTTGTTCGAATACAATGTAAAGCGTTGTGCGTTTTTTTATGCGAAAATAGCCTCAGAGAATTTATTTTGATTTAACATCATATTATAATAGTTTTATATTAAGACAGCAGCAAAGAACTAGCCAAATATATTGCCAAACCAATTGCGTAATGGTGCAAAACAAATCGGTTTTGTCAGCCAGAGCGTATCGACAGATAGCTTCAGTACTTCCATATAATCAAAAGTGCAACTGCTCTGTTCGAAAGCTTTAGTGCCGACATGATTGCTAACATCGACATCATCCGGTTCATCATGTTCCTGTGCTGTATCTGCACGGTTTGCTGCAGCAGTACGCGCAAAAGCTTCATCTCCATCAAAATAGTAGAATTCCTTGCGCGTAGAATTCGTTTCGACAACCGTCAGCGGTTGATGTGTATTAATACCACGCGCATACTCCACACGCCGTGCATGACGATATTGTGGCAACTGATAGCCAGCGCCAAGTTGTGTGCCATAACCAGGCGCCTGCCAGGGATGTGTAGGCAATGCAGGATGTTGATAGCCTGCATGTGGCAAGAGTGCTTGTTGTTGTTGTTGCTGTTGTTGCAGTAGTGCTTGTTGTTGTTGCAATAAATTTGGTACTTGTGGCTGATTAAAAACATTCGCTAACTGTGGTTGCGCAAAATTTATGCCATATAAACCCTGCGCCTGCTGCAATCCAAATGCGCCGAGTTGATCTTGTTGCACATTAGCGCCGCCTAAGAGTCCAGCACCGGGATTTAATAAGGCCAAATCACGTCGGCAACCGTCCTGATCTTGTTCTTGGAAGATCTCAAGCAGAAAACCATTTGAGGCTACACCACTATAGCCCATATGCATGCGAATGGCCTTCTTACCTTGCGGCCAAAACGATTTGTAGACATAACCCGAGCGACAGCCACAGAAACGTTGTCCATCCAATTCAATAAAATCATCTGCGCAGCTGTGCGGTTGATTCAGCTGAGGATAGTTAGTTTGGCCCGGATCGTTAATTTGATTATTACGTCCGAAATCAAAGAATTTAAATTGTATGCGCAGACGACAAACACTGGGCGTATTCTTCTCCAAATAGAAGACACAATCACGCCGTTGTGTAGGCAACAATGCCGTAAAGACACGCGGAAACCCGGGACTGGAGAGATAAAAGTGCTGCTGACCAAAACTCGAAGCGCAGCAAAGTTCCGTCTCCGGGCCATATTGTTGCAGATTCTGTGGATCATAGTCCTTTAACGTAGGCGGCTGTGGCTGAAAAGCAGTGCTAAGATATTGATCCGAAATGGAGGGCAACTGTTGTTCTTTTTGTTGTTGCACATTTGGTTGTAATTGCTGTTGCTGTTGTGGCGGTGTCGCTATCTGCTGCTGCTGCTGCTGTTGTAGATTTAGTTGATTTGTAGTACACGGAACTTGCGCTTGTACACCCACATAACTGCCTGGTAATTGTTGATTGTTAAATGCAGGATTAGCACCTATAGGTAAATAATAACCACCAAAACCCGTAGCAGGCACTGGTGGCTGTGGCAGTGTTGACACACCATATTGATTGGGCAATTGTGTTGGATACGAATTGGCCAACTGATTTGCCAGCTGATTTATATACTGTCCAGGATAACCAATTACAGGTGGCAGGCCATAGGGTCTGCGCTGTTGGTCTTGCTGCAAACTAAAATTTCGTGCATTTTCCGGTTTCAATGGCTTTGCTGCTGATGCATGCACATGCACACTATCCTCATCATCTTCGTCTAAATCTTCTAGATTTAGCTCACGTGATAGATCTGCACGTTCGCAAGCTAAACGCGTTATAAGTAGCTTAAAGCCTTTGCCCGTTGTCCACGGTGAATTATCGGAAAGAAAACGCAAACGTAGCACACCATCCGGTGTATGATATTTACGTATGCCAATTACTTGACCGCACAGCACATCCATGTCATCGCCATCGTTTTCCAGTCCAATTGCTAGATAATCATTTGTACAATTCGGTGATGTTTCCAAATAGAAATCTAAAAATTGTATATGAAATTTTGTTGGACAACGATATGGTGAACGTATAACATAATCCCAGCATGTATTTATGGGATAGTTATCCGGATAGTTGGGTGATTCCAGTACGCTTTGACGTGTGCGATAGATGCCGGTTAGGCCACATTGTGGCAGTTCATCGTGCACCGCGGCGTGTATTGCAATGAATATATAGAATAGTACACTACAGCGTAGGTTGCTTAAGGACATTTTGTTTTAGATTTTAGAAGTCCTTTTTGTATAGTATGATTTCTTATTAGACCGCGTACGCATGCGCCAACACGAACGCTTTAAATGCGCGCTAAACCGCAACTAATTAAATTTGTTCGTCAATATATTCGAAGTTTTCTCTCTGAACTGTGTCGCATCTTCAATTTGTCATGCGCCAATAACAAAAACAGCGTAAAAAAAAAAAGGTGCGAACTCTTTTCAACTTAGGCATGTCCGAAAACTGGGCAATGAACAATTTGCAGTCTTGTTTCCGACAACAAACAAAAGCATTCACTTCATGCCATTTTTTTCTTCGAAGTTTTTTTTTTTGAAAATGTATCTGCAAGTAAAAAAGATACATAAAATATACGGAAGTTAGTACCTTGGTGACTTTTATCAAAGCTTATTTGACAGCTGCTTACCTGTTAATAACTTTTGTCAATCGTTTTTCTATTTTTTTTTTTTTTTTAATTTTGCGCATACTCCACATTGAGTTCATTGCTCCTGTTTAGCGAATTGCTGTTTTAAACATTCTGCTGTTTAGCTGATGTTAAACCAAAAGCACTGCGAACTACAATAGAAACAAAAAATGACCATGCATTTGCGACAGCAAGTACCAAAACTAAAAATTCGCACGCTTTTTAACATATGCATGCAAAAAGCTTCATAAATATTTTGAATGCTTGTCATATAAAATTGTAATTTGTAAGACCGATCTTTACATATACAGCTAAGATATAATTTTGTACACTTTACGGAGGATTAAAAATTGTAATTGTAGTGACTAAATATTTAAACTATTCAATACACAACAGATTTTTATACACATATGACTACAATTAAAAGCGTTTCTATGGCATTACCGCTTTTAAAAGAATTGGGACCTCTATTGAAGAAGAATATATTTCTGTCTAAACAAAAAATTCAAATTTCAACTCAGTCGGTTAATGAATTAAAAATAGGTTGTAGTTTTGTATGAGAGTTTTGTACAATCTGATTTGTTTGATTTGTATCAGCTTTACCCAAAAGTTAGAAATGGAATTGCATACACCACTATATACAAATTTTGTATTGCTTTCATATTTGGTATACGCAAAAAAAACAACGAAAAACAAAGAAATTGTTTGCGTAATTTTTACTGGTTTATTGAAAGAACTGTATGTGTGTATGTGGGCTGTCCACAAGCAAAAAACAACAAAACCACGTAAGTGCTTTGCAATTTATTATAAGAGGACATATAGCGAAGAGCGGTGTGTAATTTATACTACGAGGACAGTTTGATAAATCAGTGATTTTTTTTAATTTTCCGCATCATTAAGTTTATGTTTGACAGCCAGTGTCCGCAGACATGAAAGACAGACAGACGGACAGAAATCAAAAGGATACCACGCTGATCCGAAACCTACTGTTTCATCTACTGCTTGATATCTGATTTATACACATTGATGAAACGGCGCAAAAACTGGACATTATTTTGGTGAACCAACGTCGTTTTTCTTGGGAAAACTAAAACAAGAGAGATGAATTGAAATAGGAAAGCGTATATATACAAATATATCTGTGTCCTTAACTGCAATAATTTATATAAACATTGTGACGCTCAAATTGAGCATAGGGCGTCTATTAACTCTCTACATGACGAACGATTGATGTTATTTGCGAGCGACACAAGTCCAAAACATTCCTCGAGCTTCCACATATCTTATCCAGGTGACGCACAAACGTCCCCGCCATCTTCGATGGCCGAACCATCCAGAACTAGTGGCGCAGTATAGATAGTATATATGTGCATGACATTCGAATATACAATGGAACAACGGCAATTCTTCTGAGCTTTTTATTCTACATGACTGGAACCCGTAGTGCGCCATAGTATTAGACCCGAAGTCTACAAAACCACTATCTTAACCTCGTAGAGGAGCATCTTTTTAAGAAGCTATGTTGGCTCTTTAGGAGCCAATGCATTTTTTTTGTAATAACCCACGGTGTGGTTTCCCAGTAAATATAATGAGCCATATATGAAGAGGCCGTCACAACAAAAATTTACTGAGTATTTGCCAAAATTCGTACCTCTTCTGTCAAGCAACAAATATCCTAAATACTGCCCTGCATATAAGCATCTGACGAGTAAACTCTACATGAGAATGTTCCAACACCAGATCTAGCTAGCCTGCGGGAGTATACTATTATTAAATGTCACTTAGCATTCCTTGTTATCAAGCGATTTCTCTACCAACCGCACTAAAACACATCTTCACTGTGGGTCTGTAGATTTAGCCTTACTGTAAGCATGTTGTGAACCCGTAGTGATCTTTTTTTCAATCGTTTGCCTTAGGAAGATCTTATTTACTCTTTCCAATGTTTTAAACTAAAAGGAGAAGAGGCTTATCGGTCGAAAGTTCTTTGGTGATGAGTGGAAGGGTTTTTCTGCTGGACGAATAAATGTGTCCTTAACCGCTCTCCAAAAATTGAGAATATAATTGAGATTGGAGCAGCTTCTGAACATGACTATACGTAAAAGCCATCAAATAATAATTTCGAATATGTCTTGTAGCTGGGCTGGGCTAATGTCATCCGTTCCCGGTGATTTGTAGGTGTATAGATTTAAATTTGATTAATTAATTGAGTGAGATATCCTACTGTTTCGATTCAATTGCTAGCTGCGGAGCTACAACCTGGGAAGTAGCAGTTCACAAGAGTTCATTAGCTAGTCTAAATGTAGAGATATATCTACAGGTCGCGAGGTTATGTAAATTCATGAACACAATTTTCAATTTCATTCCAAATCTTCATAGTCAAATCTTCATAATACCGCTATATTTAGATTTCCTTAAAACTTTCATCCAAAATATCAAGTCAAACTAAAAAAACTTAAATACAGATTTAACCTACAAACAACTGAATGCAATCGTTATTTACAATTATTGTAATTTAGTAAAAAGAACTATTGTAATAAGTTTCATCACTTCCGCTCAAATAATTGCAACACTTCCCAGCTAGCTTACTGCACCTACCTACACCCAACTATTACCCCAAAAAAATTCGCATTTAGCAAACTTTGCTTCAAACGAAGCGACACCAAAACTTTCAATTTCAATGCAACTCTACCTCAAAGCGTACACAAAAAATTATTTATTTATTTGTTTGGCATACATTTCAACGGATGACACAAATTCTCTGACAAAGCGCACGTCCGACAAGTTTGACTAGCAAGCAACCGCCGTAGTAGACTAAGTGCATTAATTAGCTGCTTCCACCAAACTGAGGCGTACACATCGTTTTTAATGGTAACAAAAAAAAAGTTATATAACTGCGCTGGCGTTGTTATTTATTTGAACAAGAAACCGGCAACTGGATGCTAGGTGTTGGGGGCGACTAGAGGTAGGGAGGTGTTCAAAAGGTAACACTACGGCTTAAAATCATTTACAGCTTTTAACTTTATTATTTTGGCATGTTGGTATTTGTTTTTTTTTTTTCTCTGAAATGTTATTATCTGGTTACTGGCGCAGTAAGTGAGTGCAACGATAAACACGCAGGCAGATAGCAGTAACGTGTAAAATTTTTGGTATACCCTTCACATATATTGTAAACATAGCATTATCAGTTTGAAAGTATATAAAACATTAAAGTATGCATCGAAGACCCCACAAAGTATATAAATATTTTTAATCAGATTGACCAAACTAGTCGATCTAATCGTCTCCATATTATGTTGCAATAATTTTTAACAACTCCGGGAAAAAACCCGGTAAAGAAGCTTTCTTTTGGGATTCTTTATTTTCAGTTTTAAAGGTCGCCAACAACAAACCAGCTATATATTAACACTATTTTGAAATTTTCCTTGATTTTGTATGAGTATTAAAAATTCGGGTGATCTGTACCATCGGGTGATTCGAGTCACTGCTATTTTGTGGTTTTCTGACAATGAAGTTCCAAGTGTCATTAGTGTAAAATTATTGTGAGACCATTACGTAAGGATGCACTCGTTCTATAGGAGTTGCAAATTAGTCCATTTGGATGATGCAAAAGAAGTTTTTAACGGATATCGTTGTTATTGCTCGAAAATCACGCATCATAGCTAACTGTGAAGGCATAGGATTTGGCGTAACCTTCTAACATTGCCGCTGATGCATGTGCAATGCGGAGCTGAAAAACAATGCTGGCCGAGTACTTGAAATTTGTGACATTCCCGACATGCTCAAATCAATGGTTTTCTGCCTCAAACCAATATCAATGGTTTTCAATCGATAGGAATATCGTGACTTCGTGCAGGCTGTATTCAGTGACTTATAATGGTTGGTATCTCGTCCGATGAAATAAGAAAGAAATAACCACAACATCTATATCCCGCGCGATTTACCTCTCTTCCATTTTTTTACTTTTTTTTCTACTTTTTCAGATTTTAATCATTCTTTTGCAAAATGGACAAATTTTCCAATGAATTTTCAAAATTTTGAAAAATGGATGATGCAGAAGTGTAGATATTGAAGCTAGTTATCCACAGATATATATTCTTGATATCTTTAAGCAATCAGATTATGTATGTCCAAGTAACAAAACATGGTCAAATCACCCACACTCCCCAAAATAATGCATAAAAAGAGATTAAGCAATTCCGCCAAATGGGTAATTTCATGAAATGAGTCGTATAAACGAGATAACAGTTTGTATCAATTTAAAATGTAATATGGTGGATATATGCGCTTTGATATATATTTGATGCATTTAAAATATATATTAAAGCGCATATTTCACCCAATTTTAATAATAGCACCATACTCGACCACCCACTTTAAGGTTTTTGTTTGAAAAACTTATTTATCACAGCTTGATTTTAAAAATGGTGAATTTTTGTGGACGAGTGCTTCATAAAGGGCGTATCCAACTTACTTTTAAGGATTGACCCATAAAAACTGACCACCATCTTTTAAGTTTTTATTGGAAAAACTTATTTATTATGTTTAAAATCAACTTGAAATTATTTGAAAAATTATTTATAACAGTTACTATAAACTCTATGATGTGGTATCTCTTATAGGCGAATAGAAATAGTGTCTCGTCCAACTTTAAGAATACACGTAGTAACATACAAATGCACCACCAAATTTTAGGTTTTCTAAATAATTTATTTCATTTTTTTCTTGAAATATGTAACTGTTATACGATACGATTGTTGTAAAGCGTATTAAAGCTTCGGTTCCACTGAAGTTAACGATTTTTTTCTTGTTTTTTATATGGCTTTTTGCTATTTTTATGCATGTGAAAAGTTTTAACAAATGGCAATACATTACAACGCACCAACAAGATGACAACTAAAAGTTCATTTCGCAAGTAATATATTACAAACCATTAGCTCTACATATTAATCAAAGAACAATAAAGTAGAGTATTGAAGTATTCTTTGGTAAAACGTCATACGATAATTTAAATTTCAGCTACTGCGCTTTGATGACACATTACCTTGTGATAATTTACAGATTTGCTATTTCTAAAATTTCAACTTATAAACAGCAGTATAAATCTTAAGCGTGCGAACAAATTAACACAAAGCTAAATGTCATAAAATGAAAGTTATAAAAGTTGTATCTACACGAGTGGATAGATAAGCTTTAAGAAATTTATATAGTTTTGCCTTGGACTTGAATGTACGACGTTAATTCCAAGAAGCTAAATCAGAAGCAGTTAGTGGTTATCTTTATGATGAAATTATAATTTTATCTAAGAGTTTTTTTTTTAAGATTTTTACATATAAATAGCGCAGTTCTAATGCCGGGAATAGCATATTGGAAAGAAACGTATACACTTAGCATCTACGTACTTACCCCAACTTCAAAAAGTAAAATGTTTGCCGCTTCACTTTTACGTCCAACGCACAATTTTGGCAATAATCGTGCAGATGAAAAATATGCTATGCCTTCGCAATATGTGATTACCGATCATGGTTACGGCAAGGATGCTGTAAAGGTGCTACACGTAAGTCGTGAAGGTCCAGTGCATACAATTAAAGAATTTGAAGTGGGCTCACATCTGAAATTGTACAGCAAGAAAGATTATTTTGAGGGTAAGTTAAAATAAATTAATTCTAATAAGTCTATGATTTACCATAACTATGAAATTTACAATAATTTAGGTGATAATTCCGATATTGTTGCCACCGATTCGCAAAAGAATACAGTCTATTTGTTGGCCAAGAAGCATGGCATTGAGAATCCTGAAAAGTTTGCACTACTACTCGCCAAACATTTTCTCAATAAATATGCGCATATAGAAGAAGTGCATATACATGTCGAAGCATATCCTTGGCAGCGCATATACCAGGATGAGTTTGGCAGCACAGATGCAGCAATCACTAACAAGAACAACTTTAGCTCCTTGAATAATCGTCAAGTGCATAATCATGCATTTATCTTTACACCAACTGCGCTGCATTATTGTGATGTAGTCATGCGTCGTCATGGTACGTTACTGCAGAGATATAAATGCTTTTTAATATTTTATAAAATTTCTCATACTATAATAAATTCTTTATACTTACAGATCCCAAGCAAACAATCGTTAGCGGCATTAAGGGCATGCGTGTACTAAAAACCACACAATCATCGTTTGTCAATTTTGTTAACGATGAATTTCGTTCATTGCCCGATCAATACGATCGCATTTTTAGCACTGTGGTCGACTGCTCATGGGAATATTCACAGAATACTGAAAATGTAAACTTCTGTCATGCTTGGAATACTGTAAAGAATATTATTATTAGGAAATTTGCTGGTGATGTAAAAGTTGGCACCTCTTCGCCTTCGGTGCAGCATACATTGTATCTAACGGAGAAGGAAGTTTTGGATGTTATACCACAAGTATCTGTCATCTCAATGACTATGCCAAATAAGCATTATTTCAATTTCGATACAAAGCCATTCCAGAATTTGGTACCCGGCGATAATAATGAAGTTTTTATACCAGTAGATAAACCACATGGTACAATCTATGCACAATTGGCACGTAAGGATTTTAAGAGTCATTTGTAAGCATTGTAAATGTGTTGCTTTAGAAATAAGTAGAATTTGTAAATTTAAATAAAGTACGAATTAAACAAAATTAAAATCAAGAGAAAGTGTAGACGTCTTTGGAACCGAAGATTTAAATGCTCTTCACATGTAGCTTAACATTTATTGTTTTTTAGTGATATACTGATGTTTTGAAGACTTAATTTCATGCTTAAAGTGGTCAACTCAACAATTAAGAACGTATTATGTTTTTACAATACAAAAACCACCAGTTGGGTGATGGATTTCTATGGTATGCGTGGTGGACTGAAACAGTTTGAAAAATTAGAATTACTAGAATTAATTAGATTTAATTTTGGAAATCTCAAACGCATAAGTTGAGTCCGGTAGCGTTCCCCCGTGATCGTTTCATTCGGTTTGAGCAGCAGTAGATCACGCCGCGCTGGTCCCACCAAACACAGAGCATAAGCTTCATGCCATGAATATTCGTCTTTGCGAAGGATGTTGATGACTGTCCGGGCAAAACCCATGACTTTTTGCGCTTGTGGTTGTCGTAATGAATCCACTTTTCATCGCCAGTCACAATGCCATGCTAAAAACCCTTTCTTTTTTTGGCATTCGAGGATCCTTACTTTTGAATCCCATGGCTTTTACCCGTTGGCGGACTGTCGACTCATCCACTCCCAATATTCTGATAAATCCTAAAGAATTTCTGTAATGATTCCAATTCTTTAAACTTTTTGGGTTGACCCGGATGTTCCTTATCTTTGAGCTCAAAATCACCACTTTTAAAGCGAACAAACCAGCTCCGACACGATTGTTCAGGTAGAGCATGCTCGCCGTAAACTTTCACTAAGATTCGATGACCCTCTTCATATTAAAGAAATGAAAAAGAACTCCCCGCAAAAACACTTTATCTGGTGCGAAATCCGTCATGTTCGAGGCAATATTTAGTATTGTTGTTTACGTTTCAAACAAATGACCCAATTCGAAAAGTGAGTTAAAAATGGGGAATCACACCCAAACGTCCATAAGAAGCCACCATTTCAAATTTTTAGTTGATATTGACTGCAATAAAACAGTTTCTCGTACAAAATGGTAAAAGTGTTCGTAGTGGTTTATATGGATGTAACCCCAAAAATGAGTGTGTGCCGACAGTCGGACAGAAGGACATATGTAGCTAGATCGAATCGTCTTGATTAGCTAATCAAGAATATAACTTTCTAACAAACTGATAATAGCATTTTACACTATATATAAATAGTATAAAAGGTTGAATTGTATAAAACGTTGCATACTTTATGTGGGCGTGGCAGTACAATTTGTATACTCCAAATGCCTACAATAAAAAGTAGTCTCAACATAGCTCAACTTGACGGACACATTAACTTGAGGCATTATTAATGAAAATAGTTTATAAATGCACCGAAATGCATAACGAATTATAAATTTCATATTTAAGATTTCTTTATATTTACATAATTAACTAAGTATACAAAAAAAAAGAAAAACAAACATTTTCCTCACTCAAATTTTAAACTATTCCAATACAGCTTTTACAAGTGCACACTTGATACTATTACAAAGCAAAAGTAACAAATCTTCATCATCGAAGCCTACTAAATTTACACCATTATGATCAATGAGTGGCACAGCCAATTCTATATTATCAAAATAGCCATAGGTACGATGCAACCAGCCTTGTATATGTGAATATTTAAAGAGATGATAATAGCTTTGTCCACGCTGCGGCAGCACCAACATATAACGTTCCAAAGCAAATGTGTCCTGTAGTTTAAAGACGAAAATCTGCGCAAGCGGATTACTCAGTTTGAGAATTTGTTGTACTGCATACGGTTGCTTTTCAGCAGTTTCATTTAACGCATAAATACTTATGCGCTGACAATTTCTACAGCTTAGGAATAGCTGATAATGTGTCGATGAAATATTAGATAGTTCCATAATATCATAATCACCGGCAATAGACTGGAGCTGCACAAATTGCTGCTGTTCGATATCAAAGCTATAGATAAATACAGCTGGATGATGTTGCTGCAAACCATTAGTGAGTAAATGATAAGCATGCTGCAGCCGGAACAGACGCATTACACTACCGACACCATGTGTTAATGACTGCCAATCGGTGATATTACAATTTTCGCCATCAACTTTTAAAATACGTATTTCATTGTGTCTATTGGTATGCTCAATAGTATGCAGTAGCACAAAATGTGTACCATTCACGCTCATAATCTCAATGTTTTCAATGAATTTTTTCATGCCAATAGTTTTTGTCAGATTACGACAACTGATCTTCAGTTTGCTGCGTACTTTACGATATTGTAATTTGCAATAGTTTTCAGCTTTTATGGCAAGTACATCAACAGCATCGCGTTGCAATAGATTGGTAGTAATATTGCTTAAATAAATGCGGCGCTGTGTGATATCTGTTTGCAACTGTAGCAGTTGACGTTCACAACAGGGTGTTATTATAGGTACAACCAAAGCATGATAACTAGACCTAAGCATTGTAGCATTGCGCATTGTTGAGTTTAGCCAAAGCGCCAGTATATCTGCTGCATAATCCAAATAAATTAATTGCTTCAATTGATTCGTTTGCGCTGACTGTTTTTGCAGCAATTGCATTAAATTCTGTTTGACAGTATGCTCCGCTTGCTGCTGCTCTACTTGACTGCTGCCCAACATATTGTTAAAAAACTGCAAACCAGCTTGAAAAGTAGCACGATCAATAATCAAACTATCAATATTATAGTTACGATTTGTGAAAATGCTCTGCTGATAGCTGCCACTTAGATCACGTCCATTTAAATACAGCACATGCGCTGGACCATCAAAAACAAGTTTACCCTGCACATGTTTAGTTGCGACAATCGACTGCAGTTGCTGTTGTTTCTTATAGACAATGTCTTCCAATGCTATGCCATTTATGCTGCGCAACATTATTTGCTTATCAAGTACAAGACGCTCAAATGTAAGCGTACCAAAAAGCTCCAATGCTTCACCATGTAAAGGCACACGATTCTGCAGCAAATAATTTAAATTCATGCCATTGATAGTGCTAATTTCTAGCTCCTCAGCGACTATCAAATGCTTAAGTTCTACAGGCGGTACAGATTTTTGCGTTTGTTGATAGATTTGTGCGCTTTTGATGCCATTTATGTTGCCGGCTACAGCTAAGTGTCCAATGATCGGTGGTGTAATAAACTTAAGTGGTCCTACAATGGCTGCTGCGCTACTGCGTCGATATAAGGATTTATTAAAGCGCAAAATGTCGATATTATTTAAAGTTGTTAGATGCATATCTGTTACTTGTAGTTTATCAAATTGTAAAGGTTTTGTAAACGTTTTTGCGGCTGTTATTGTCTGCACAACGCTTGCATTTCTCCATAGCGCATCCTCCGCTAATGTTGCAAAATCTAAGCATTTCGGAAACTGAACTTTTGTCTGCATTTGTTTAACCATGGGACGTCGCAACTTTACATTGCCGCTTATGATTTGCTCCGAGCTGCGTGTTACTGCATTTTTCAATAGATAAACCAACTGCGCATCAACCGGGCTTGGTTTACGCCAATTAACATCGCCCAGTACTACCAAATTGTGCCATTGCTGCGCTTGCAATGCACGTAATTTACTAGTTACATTATAAAAGTCAATATTTGTATCTATTTTTCCAAAAACATTGCCAAGTACTATAAGTTTGGGCACTGTAAGCGCCGCTGGCAAAACAATTTTTGTTTGTCTACTGTCTATAAATTCACTGGTGTGCATCTTATTTATACGCTTCACATCCACATTGCTTAGTTTCAAATTGCCAAAACTATATCGGCCGCTGATAACTTGTGGCGTCTTACGAAGCAATGTCTTATCAAAGACATTTTGCATATTTCTTGCATTAATCGTTGGCGCATGGAGTGCATCTGTTATGCTTAAATCTGCCAAGAAACGCTTTTTTCCCGTCAACGTGGCATCTTCATTGAAATGTACCAAATTTTCGCTATATGTGCGCCAATCTATGCCATTTATTGTCTTCACTGTAAGATCTGCTTCGAATTTTGCATTGCCGTCAATCGTTAAATCCTTGTGTAGCACTAATTTATCATTTTCTATATTCAATTTGGCAAAAACATCATCAAAGGATATGCCATTGATTTTGTGGAATGCCACATTATGCGCTTTCATTCGAAATGGCAGTTCCAAGCGTTCCATGTGATAGTTATAATTTAGCAGCTCTTGCAGCGCTAGATTATTGAGTAGGCTGGCATTCAATGCGCTGGTAACATTAAGTTTTTCGGCAATAATAATATTAAATCTTTTGGTATCCTTCAAGTTCAATGAGTCTTGTAATTGTGTTTTCAAAACCAAATCATTGGCAGGCACAGTATTCAATTTCAAAGTCATTAGCTCATTAATAGTGAGCGGTGCTGTGAATAGCTTCTCACCGGTGATATTTGCTACCTCGCCATGGTGTACCACGTTCTCAGCTAAATTGTGCAGTTTAGAATTATAATCTTGACAAATAACATTACCATGTATGCTTGCATTCATAAAAATAATGTATAAGGGCTTCCGGAACTCATTCTGTGCATTGTCTAGCAAATGTTCCTTCGTAGGATGTTCATTTAGATAATCTGTGCTTAAACTGTGCATGCTGACTTTTGCATTGCCAAACACAATGCGTTGCTCGAAGGTCTGCAAAAAATGATTTGGAAATATTAATAGTAACATATAAGAATGATATAGTCATGTAAGAATGATATATATTTTACCCAGCACAGTTCCAACTAATTATAAAAAGACATCAAGTTCGAAAGGAACAGATAATAGACGGAAGGAAAAATTAATATACAAGCACATTAGAGAGGCGATACTGCATCGGAGTTCTTTCCATCGGGACCAACAAGCATATAGGGCGGGCAGATCAACCAACACCGACACTGAATGAATCTAACGGGAGTAATTGAAGCATCCCTTAAACACAAAGAGGTCACAATGTGTGCCTTTTTGGACATAGAATGAGCGTTTGATAATACTAATCACGCCACAATCTGTAACGCACTAGTAGAAAGGGGAGTAGAGCCAATCATAGTGAACTGGATACAGTCATTGAAGAACCCGGGTTGAATGGCACCAACGTTAGAATACAAACAGTTAAAGGTTGTTCACAGGAAGTTTTTTCGTCCCTACTATGTAGCCTAGTTGTAGACGGCCTACTCAGTAGGCTGAGTGTAAATGGAATACATTGCCAAGGCTATGCGGATGACATAGTCATTATGGCAAGTGGGAAGTTTGACACTCTGTCACATAATCAACAGAGGACAACAGAGTTGCATAGTTTCACCTCCCTCTTCCCTATAGACTGTCCGGACATTCCAGGTGCAAATCCGTAAATCGTCGTCTTTAAATCGATTGCGGGGGTCGTCATCAAATGAGAATCGTATTCGAGTCTTTCGCTATAGCTTCATTAGTAGAATTATATGTTTGCGGTGGCGAGAACCAAACCTAGTTCAGAAACCCTTAATTAAGGGGTGTTGCTTTCTCACATTTTGCGCGCCCCGGAACTGTTGTTCAGGTGCTACCCAGGAGATACATGACAAACGGACTTCTGCAAAAGACTCCATCCACGTAGATTTGTATATATTCCGATCTGTACTTATGTGAGGTATTTTGTTAGCATTGACGTAACATACACCAAATTTGATGTTTCTAACTTAAACTTAACCTTAAAGATGGTTCCATCTTTTATAGTCTCCAAGATCTCAGAAGGTTAGACAAGACAGAGAAACGGACCTGTCTACTCGTATATCTCTCTGACACGCCACCGATAGCTCTGAACCTTCTAAACTCATCAAAATTACCATTTTAGACACATTAGATAGACGATGTATGCTCAACGTAACTAATATACAACTTGATTATATAAATCTATACAGATCTGTGCAGGGTACAAAAGTAAATCCTTATTATATGCACTCACTTGTGGTGTATTTCGCAACAAATAATCAGATTTCAAAGTATCCAACGAAAATGCGTCACCATTCACAACAATTTCACTGTTTTCTTCACTTTCACGTTGCAAATTATTCAATGTAAGTGTTCCATTTAGTATCACCTTCCCAGTGTAATATTGCTGCAGCTCTGCTGTATCCGATGCATCAGCCAAACGTGCCAGCGGCAACAATTTGCTGTCATTCGCAAAGTATATGTCACCGGATATACTCATCCGATGCATTTTCACTGGCGCTGCAAAGAAATAAACTTGTTACTGCTGCGCGACAATACACTGCACAACATACACACTTACTTTCAATGAAACTCTTACGACCACGAAAAACAATATCCTCAGCAAAATTCAAGCCATTCACGTGTATCGCATCCAGTTTATTAACGAAAAATCCGGACATAAAAATGTTCGACTGCACTACTTGTGGCTGCCGTAAATTGAATAATTGTGTAGCCACCAAGTTGTTGAGTAATGTTGTCGTCAAATTATTAACAAGCGCTTCGGACTGGAAGATGAGACGTCCGGTTATTTTAGCATCATGTTTGCGTAAAAATAACGCATCGTAAAACTCAAACCAGGAGATATTGTTAATCCTTTGCACATGCAGTTCGTTGATTCTTGTTGGCACTGTGCCGGAATTAGCGTCACTTTGACGTGCATGTTTGTAGTTCTCACGTGTAAGCAGTTTTTGTGTTTGCAGCAATTTTGTTGTTAATTCCGGGCGTATTGTCAGTATCGGCATTGGTTTGGTGAGATTGTCGAGGTGATAACCTGTTAAAGGCGAGTGGTGTCAGGTAGGTTATTAACGTAGTATTTTTTTGTTATATTGAAAGCCGACGATCCAACACGAAAGGTTTACAAGGGAAACATAAACTTAACTGGTGGACAACGACAGAGAGGGTGACCGAGCTAACGTTGGAATGAAAAGCTCTGGAATCATCTCAGCAACGACTGGTGCCGGCGCGCAGAAGTCTATTGGCTGTTGAGCCTTTCTACTGTACGTGCGGCAGTGACCGTTATACGACTGTCGTGCCACAGAAGTATTAAAGAGTAAACAAACTTACCTGCTAGCAAACTGCCATCGTATATAAGATTCTGCACATGCAAACGTTGTACTTTGAGGCTCTGTATATCCGCAATATTTAAATTACCGCTAAAGGAACGCGTTGGACGTCGCCGCATATATGTCTCACGTAATTGTCTTACGCGCGCTAATAATTGCACAGGACTGCGCACATGCTGGGCGAGTAAATGTATGCTAACAACATTTGCACTTGACTGCAGTACAAGACGCTTTTTGTATTTAAGAAGATCCGGCGTGCTAATGTATGACGCCAACTGACGAAAGCTATCAATTGCGGTTTTACGTTGCAATAACATGCTGCGCAAACGTTCAATTGTCTGCTCAAATTGATGACGATGTTCCTGCAAAGGATGAAGTTCTAAAAAAACAAAAAAAATTCTGTATTAAACTAAAACAAATGATGTACAAAATTACCCTCAGCTTCTATAGCATTAAGCACCGCCGCACTGCCTAGCATTGCGCCGCCTTCCCATTCCAATTGTATTATGCGTAATAGTGTATTAAACGGGCGTTTATAGCTTAGTAAAACATAAGTCTCATTCTGCGCATTGGTATGTATATAGAGTGCACTCGGTTGTGTTTCATTTGTACTAAAGCCCGTAAAACAATCCAAACGCGCGCTGTTAAAGATCAACACTTCCTGTTGACGCGTAGCAACCAAAATTCCCGTCATACCCGCAGTAAATTTATCGAATGCTAACTCTTTATTGGAACGCTTCTTATAGATCACAAACTGTGCATCGGCGGACATGCGAAAATACATGCAACGTGCTGCATTGCAAGCAATTATATAATTACGGCCGTGAAATGTTGCAGCTTGTATCTTCGGCGCATCGATTGTAAGCGTTTGGCGACGCTGTAGTTTCATTGTAGCTGCTGATACCTCATAAATAGTGAGTATGTTCTGCAAAATAGTATATATGAGCGCAGCATTTAGACAAATTATTGTTGTACCAGGATCAATATATATACTATTATTCATATATAATGATAAAATTGTGCAAAACAATAAGTAATATAATAGAAAGATAAACCGAAACGTAACCCTAACCCTAGAGAACGAGGCTACCTCAAATGGACACTTCCATAGATCCACAGGGCTCAATTGCATCAGACGGAAAGGTCAGTTGAAGAGGTGACTCATGTTATTTGTCGATTGACAACACTCAGGACAGCAATATTTGGTGCAGATCCCTATTCGTTCGGTGTAACACGAGCATGTTTCTCCATTCGGAATTGTGCTGATTTAGGTCTTGAGTTACGAAAGAGACATTTTCCCTACCTTCAATAGGTGGCCGCGTCCACCAAGCATAATATTGTCCCTGAGAGAGTTTATTGACTCTGCAACTTCATCTTTGTGCAACTGAGTCCTACCGTATATATAAAAATTCACTCCTCATTATGATCTTGAGATGCGAATCAAGATATACTTGCTTTGTAGCGTCTGATGCTATCTCGATTGAGTTGGAACAGCTCACTTAAGGGTGCCATGATTGATATGATTGCTTCACTACGCACCAAATATGAACTGCTTCGATAGCAATTCATTATGTTGATGTACGGAAAATATCATGGCTTCTTCATGCAGGTGATCTTCAAGACTCATTTGTAAACAACCAGTAACAGTTCTGAGAGCACTGTTCTTGCCCCTTTGCAGGCATTGTCGTTGAGTCTTACTAAGGTAAGCAGTCCAGATAGGAGCATCATAATTTAGAACAGATCGTCCAATCATTATAAGCGGCAATGGTTGTCTCTTTATCCTTACCCCAGAAAGACCTAAAAGCGCCTTCAGCACTTTGTTTCTCGACTTTAGCCAATTATTCATATTGGTGGCGTGAGCCGTGAATCTAACCAGGGGAAGAAAGTTGCTCCATAAGTATTCTATGGTACTGAAATGTCGGAATACTAAAGCACCCAACAAAGATATCTAGTTAAATCCTAACTTTTTTAATCCAAGAGGTGAAAATGGAAGCCGACGACTAGTGGGTGGAGAAAAATTTAATAAAAAATTAAACAAATTTAATAAACTCTCCAAATATGAATTAATTCTTGCACAAAAATGGTAAAATCATACCCATAGGTTAAAAATGTTATACAGGAAGAAAGTACTGGCATCTTGGCCCAACTTTAGCGCTAGATACTCCCCGACCCACACCTCTGAACACACCATATGGCAGTATCAAGTATTGAAATAAGTGGTTACCTTTGTCTGCGCACGTATAGCGCGTCCGGTTATAATATATTTTGTACTTGTGCCCAAGACATGAAGCGTATGTATTGCCGGTAATGTAACCTCCTCCACGGGATTGAAAAATGCATCCAACCATTCAAAGCTTCTGTAAAGTTTTACACATCTTTAGTTTAGCATTTTGATTTGTTTTTGAATTAATTTACTTGTATTTGCTGTGAAGCTTTGTAAAATTAACTGTAATCATTAGCATAATCTTCTCCGGACTAGGCTTCAATAGCTGCATGTGCCGATATCTGCCCGGCATTGACAGTTGCTGTATGGGCTCGAAACGTAATAGCTTCGCATGCGCTGCACGTGCCACATCTAAAACTAAAGCAGCACGTTGAGCTATGGCAACTTTCGACACTTGATAAATCTCCGTATGCTCCTCAAAGGCCACGGCAAATATCAAATAATTACGCCAGCTTATTACGCTTGCACCCAGCGCTTCGCTTTTACCTCCGCCAGCCATGGTGCCCAGCAGCGTTAAACGTTTATCCTGCTCACTTATGAACAATTGAAATAATTCGTTGCCATGCAACACAAAGAACAATTGCAGCTCCAGTTCTTGTATGAGTTGCACGCTGCGTTCCTGTTGCATTGTCATATCCATAAATGGCAAACGTATTTGCATAGCAAATGGTTTTGCTGTTGATTTTTTGCCGGAGTATGCGGAGGCGGCAGTGTATGCGGAGTTATTATTGCATTTCGATTGCGCTGGCGTAATATTTGACAAAGAACGCAGATTGCTGACAAGTTGTGACGCCGGCGACGGAGCTTGATTCGAAGCTGCGCCATTGCACTAGAGGAGTACAGACTGCCGTTAGTACTTGTTATCCTTGTTTATAGTTAATTTCAATTACTTACGTTTGCAATTAAAATTAAAACTAACACGCATAAATTAACAAATAACATTTCAATTAATTGCAATTGAAATGCGCAGCAAATTTATTCGAAAGTGCAGGTGCCGCATGTGATAGGCGAGTAACGGTGCTTGCAGTGGCGTGATCTTCATTTTAACAGTGCTGCCAAACAATAAATTATTATATGTACTATAAAGAGTGCTTCTTAAAAAAAATTAACATTTCAAGTTTATATAAAACACGCCACATTTCGACAACTATAAAAAAAACTGATCCCCGCGCGTCTCAGTTCTGTTTTTACTGAATATAACAAAGATTCATTTATAAATTATATACTTTTCTATTAAAAACTGTTATTGTATTTAAGTACTATATTTAATCACTTTATTTAAAAGGAGCAACTGAGAAGTTTGGATCACAGGAAAGTACTAAGATTCATTCAACATATAGGCTTAGGTCGCAGTTTTTATATGTCCCAATTATAAATAATAATAATCAGTACTATATGGGCATGGCACCGCCCATTTATGAATTGTAACTTGTATTTCACAGAACACTTCGTATATGTACAAAATGCCATACTCCTACTTGAAATATTTCTTAAAATTTAACGTCGTGGCGACGTTCATCAAATCCTCTGTGTTATGTACTTCAAATCTGTCAATAACAAAGTCGCATGACTGAATCACAATTTGTACAGTGTGCCGAATTGCAACACTAACTCACAGTAACTAAAATTTTTGCTTCACTTTATCAACAAGCAGCCGACTTCGGCAAGCGTACGTTCATATATGTATGTATGAAAATCAGTTGTTCCTCCCTTTGGGTCAATGACTGGACATCATTGCTCTACGTACATATGTGACAAATATCATTCTCCTGACTGAAATTGTTTCATACTTTGTCTTGGGGGGCGTGGCGTCATCCATTTTTTCAGTGGTTCTTGTTTCTTCTCTTACATATGTATATACCAAATCTTATTCTTCATGGACTTGTCTTATGGAAATGCCAACATATTGGCAAGCATTGGTTGAGACCATGGCTTCTTGGTGTTGTTGGTAAAATTAAAAAAAAAAAAAGGAATCAATATTTCTTCGAACCTGCTGTCGAGCGCTATAATGAAGTGCTTGTCCGGGCCCAACATGTTGGTCACACTTAACGATCTCAGCATTAAAGGACAGACTAGAGAACGAACATATTGGTCATACTTACCATTCTCAGCATTACCAAATGGTACTGAACTTGTTTGTATTGTCGCTATAATGGTTACATTTCAACCACAGGACGAACACTAGTTCTAAATAAATCCCATTCTTTGGAATGGGTGTGCAATGCCCCTTGACATTTAGACATTTAGATTCTACCATACGCAGATCGAGTTTATTAAACTTTGTGCCCACAAAACGACCACTCGACTCGAAAATGCTCGCTTTTCAAAGCCGCAAGGCCGGTTTAAAACATTTCTATGTGTACTTGTACCAGTTCCATTCAACCCTCTCTAGAAATTCAAATGTGTAAGACGTTTCTGGTGCTATCTGGATGTGTTATCAAATCGGTTGCCAATGCAATTTTGTGGAGGGGATTTCTCAGATTTTTGCAAGGAACACATATTTCCGAACGTAGTTTTTCTGACCAATTCTATACAGAAAGTTACACTACAACGCTGTTAATGTTAATTGAAGATAGTGCCAATGCATGAGTATGCGGAACATTTTTACCCTTTTTTAGTGGGTAATTCACCTATTCGATCACAAATTCTTTAAAAGAACTGAAAATTTGTACCATAATTTGAATAATTTTTCTTATGTCTTCGTTGGTCCAGTTTTTCCTTTTTGGTCCTATTCAGTCTAAGCTTTGCTAGTTTTCTAAATTATGATTCGTTGAATTAATATCCCCAAATTTAAACTCAAAATATGAATATTTCTTATTTTTTTAATAAGTACTTCATAAAAAGTGTTTTTTTTTTTAGTTTTAAAAACTAAAAGTGTAATTTTTTGGACTTATTTTTTTGCTTTGCTTGACCTTACTACTTCAGTGGCTGCTGCTACAGTGGACTGCTCACAAAGTGTTTAGCGTCGGCTAATTTGAATTCGCTTTGCCAACGTAGGACTTTGTCTACTTTGCGAGACGCTCCCACTGCGGTTCGATGACGTTTGTCTTCCTTTTTTCGCAAAAGAAATATTGCCACCCGTTGTGCGACTCGACGCTTTACCAGACGTTCCGCCGGCGGTATTGCGTAATATTGACTTGCCCTTCACCGCGTTATTATTGGCCGTCTTACTGATAAAGGTCTGCGTAGTTTTGAGACTTTGCAGTGATAGATCGAGTTTCTGGCGTATGCGATCCAGATCATTGCTCATACGCTGTATGTCCATTGCAATATTCATACGATCACGTTGCAGTTTACGGTGCTCCATTAGCATATTCTGCAGCACGTTCTTCTGCTGCATTACTTCGCTAATGCGTCGCTTAAAGAGGAACGAATTGTCATTTCCAACCGATCCGTAACCGCGACGCATGCCCTGCTGTATTTTACGGTCAAGATTCGCCTTGGACATCGGAATCGTAAGATTGACGCCACCAGGACGATTCTGACCGCCAGATATACGACGTCTCTTGCCGCGTTTTTTCTGATCGCGTATCTCAGTGGAGGCGGAATTCGATATTTCGGCAATCGGCGCCGGAACGACAGGTGTGGCACGAAGCGGTGATGTTGTTGCTAATGAGAGAAAAATTGTACCATGAAATGTTTCAATAAAATGGGTTACACTTACTTATCATGGTATTATGAACATTGGCGACGATATCATTAAAGGTCGCCTTCATGTCCGGCTTCTGATTGAAATACTTTGAATACATCGACTTAGGTTTCGGTGTGCCGTATAGCATTAGTTCTGGTCGTTGCTCCACTATTTCCCAGTGGGCACAAGCAAATTACCATAAAATTTTTCAATTTTTTTTATTGTTTCGCGTTTATTTTTTTTTTTTTACACGGTCAATTTAGAATGAAAAATTTTGCAATTTTAAATAGTGCCAAATATAAATAGACAAAAATCAATTAAGAATAGATTGAGAAACGAAATTTTGGTTTAAAATATATAAAATGACTAAGACTTCATGTCAAAATTTAAGAACAAATAAAATTTTCGGCCTACTTGGATGCCAACTCCAAACTACATACTTAAAGAAGGAATTAAGAAAAATGAAAAAAAAACCCGACTGTAACATATAAAAGAGGGTACAAACAGAAATGTGTATGCCTGCCTGTATACTCTCTGTCACATTCTGTAGCCTAAGCGGCTTGATAAATTTTGACATACGAGGTATAATAAGATTCGAATTGATCTGCGAATAAAAAAGTTTTTTTTTTAGTTTAAAGCCTATAGCACTTCCCCTCAATCAAAACGAAGCTAACTATACCTCGTACTTTAAAACCCTTCAAGCCGTTTAGGGTGCAGAGTTCGCCAAAGCATATACTGGCATACATACATACACTCAAAAATCACATAGCCCTCCTTAGAGCTGTCGCGTTAAAAGTGTACTTACACTTAACTTCCTCCTGCACACTGTCTTTTCGCATCTTCTCATATACGTTTGATATTAAATCATTGATCGTTAATGCAATATCTGGCGTCTCGGATACATACTCTTGCAAATCGCTATACGAGGTTACACTTCCAACACAACAACACTGATTAAATCTTCTATGTCCAGCAGTGACTTGCTTGTTTCTCGTCCTACCCATACTTGTGCAAAGTCCCAAAGACGTTTTTAAGCGTCAAGCGTTGTGCAATGTTTTGTTTCAGTTTTAACTACAGCTTTTAGGCGTTTTGCTCTTACAACGAATTTTGTCCAAAACTATTGCATTGGGGAATTTTGAATTTTGTTTGCCGAAAAAAAGTTTCAGTTCAAAATGAAGTTACGAACAAAACTAAAGAAAATTGATAGCCAACTAGATTAGGTTAGCATTTTTTAAGATTTTTACTGGAAAACATTTTCGTTGCAATTACCATTTTTTTTAGATTAGGATTAAAGAAAAGAAAACGAACAGTTTTAATTGTGTGTGTGAGTACAATAACTCGAGTAAGAACAGTTTTAGTTAAGCAAGAGCAGAAATTAGATTTAAGATATAAACCGAATTTTGAGCCAGCTAAGGCTGAGCAATAAATATATATGTAATTTAATATCATATTTGAAAATTCTGTTGTTAGTTGCCATGGAAATAAGGATACTAAAGATACTCATCTCTTTATCGTTATATAGTCATCGTTTCAAACATCATATGTAACTGAAAATCACTCCCTTAAAACTTTTAAATTATTGACTGATGACTTTTGAGCGATTCAATAAGTACAAAGTAAGCCTTTGGACAGAAGAGGGAATATTCGGTCGCTCCCACTTCGGCTGTATACATATTACAAATCCAAAGAAACCAATTTATTAACACAAAATCATTCCACTTAGTTTTATTAAATAATTGAGTTCTGTCCACTATTATATATACACGCTCCACTCCAGATTATGGCTCAGGAGATTACTCTTTATTGTATTATACAAATTAAAACTTAAAATGATTTGTATGAGAACAATTAGTATAAAATATAGGAAATTGCGCCAGATCTTGAAAATGTGCTTGTAGTTCATACATAAAGCCTGGAAAACCTGAGAACGAATTATCATCCTATCAGTCTACTGGCGGTACTGTCAAAAATATTAGAAAGAATATTTCTTCGTAGAGTACTACCGACACTATAATTCGGGTTTCGAAGAAGGCATGGAACTCCAGAGCAGGTTCACAGATTCGTTGAAGTCATTCAAAATTCTTTTGAAGAGAAACAGTTCTGTTCGGCCGTATTCCTTGATGTGAAACAAGCCTTTGATCGCGTATGGCACAAGGGGTTGTTATACAAAATAAAAATAACATTATCCTGCACACAGTTCCGCTTTCTTCGATCATATTTACAGGGCAGAAGCTTCTACGTGAGACATGAAAATGCCACATCTGAGTTAAAAAGCATACAGGCAGGAGTGCCCCAAGGAAGCGTGCTGGGCCCATTGCTTTACACCATCTACACAGCTGACATGCACGACACTACTTGCAATGAAGTAACTATAGCGACATATGCTGACGATACAGCAATTCTTGCTACAGCTTCCAGTGCTAAAGCAGCAATTGCTTCAAAACTAACTGAACAAAACCCAAGACTGGATGAACAAGTAGAATATAGCAGTGAACGCAACCAAGTCCATCCATGTCTTATTCGCACTTCGATATAAGGGTAACGATCGGGCACGCTTCAATGGCGTGGTGATTCCTAAACGAAACAAAGTCAATTATCTAGGCTTTTGGCTTAACAAAAGGCTGACTTTTAAAGACCATATAGTGGCGAAAAGGAAGCAATTAGACCTAAAAACGCGTCGGATGTATTGGCTATTAGGCCAAAAATCTAAGCTTAGTCTGGACAACAAAGTCAGACTATACAAAGCCATACTTAAGCCGGTCAGGAGTTACGGCATCCAGTTATGGGCTGTGGCAGCTGTATCAAATATCGAAATACTTCAACGGTATTAAGAAATCACCCTTAGGAAAATCACTCGAGCTCCGTGGCATATACGCAATGACAATATTCATAACGATCTTCATATGCCAAGTATAGCTGAATAAATCAAGATACATACATAGCACCAGATACATAGTAAAACTTTATCAGAACTGTAACAACCTGGCTATCAATTTACTTGATAATTCAACAACAACGCGGCGGCTTCAACGATTGCACCCGTTAGATCTGTCATGTCCAAGGACATAGGTTAAGATTAGGTTATTATATGTTAATATTATATGTAAAATCATGTAAAACGTAAATGTGAAAATTAAGTACTCAGAAAATTTGATTATAGTTCTTTGTTTAAAACAAACTTTATTATACACTTACAATGTTATTATTCATACATTCTAGCATGTGCATACCGCACCCTACCGCGCGCTAGATAACACTAATTCGCAAACGCACACACACACACGTAACTATAGCTTTCAACAAGCCAATGCACGCTGGTCTGTCTATCGCTTGGTTGTTCAGGTGGAACGACACAATCGTCACATGTATGTGTACGATTACATATTCTGCCTTTTGCTATTCGTTCGTTTAGTGTCGTGTCGTAACGGTAAACGGAACGTCAGAAATGAGTCATGCTTTATCACGTAAAAAAAAAATAATGTAGTTCATGCATAAACTGATCAATCATATACAGTATTAAAAGCTGGCCCGAAATAGATAGATATTATGCTATTAATAGGCAAAAGGATTTTTTGTGACGCTTCTATGCTCACAGTGCACAATCTCTATGTGCACAATCTATATTTTATAAAAATCGTTAAAATATTATGGACGTAAAAGGATTAAAAAATGTTCACTCACACAACGAATCAAACACACATAGGCTTTACATGTGAGTATTTAGTATAAGAGTATTCATCTACTAAGTGATAAGACTCTGCAGGCTCGAGAGATAAGAGTTTACGTGTTTCACTTTGTATACGCTTCGCTATTATTTTGGTGATTGTATCTATGTTCATAATTATTGTGATTAGTGCGCGGGGAAATAGCAATAACAGCAAACGCATTAACGCAAAAACATTCTTTATTATTCCTAGATTGAGTCGACCGCTGTCCATAAATAACGAGTGATTCATTTAGATGTTTTTTTTTTTTATAAATTTTAAATGGCGGAATCTTTATTATCACCCGACAGAACTATATCCGACATTTACTTTTTAAAGATAATTTCATTCAAATGTTGGTCCATTCGGAAGATTCAATTTTCTATCACTTTTTCCAGCATTGCTATCAGTATATCGCGAATTACGTGAGTAATGTTGGCTTACAAGACTTGATCGTAGCGTGGCTTATCGACAAAAACTTTTGACTTCACATAAAACCAAAAAAAAAAATCAAGTGGTGTGTTATCACACTATAGTATAACAGCGAAAAAGAACTACATATACGTCTGTATGTCAGTATGTACGCGAAGATTTCAATGACTATTAAAGATAGAACCACCAAACTTGGAGATTTATACTCTACTAAGATCTGTTCATATGAAGTGTATTCAACTAAAATGGTTTTTGGCCAAAATTTATAATCAAGCTTAATTTAAACAATAATAGCATTTATAATTCGCAAATAGTTTTTATACATTCTTTGTTAAGTGCACGGCACAATGCTGCAGCCGTCACTTGTTTTTCTTTATTTGTTTAAGTATTTTATTAAGTTATTTGTTTTTAGTATTTGGATGTTTTTCTTAATCTTAAGTATAGATAGTACAGCTGAAAGGTTGGAGACATTGTTACGGTGTGAGTCTTTCCATGATGAATTGCCAGACAATGTTGAATAAAAATAAAATGACGGTATGACACCAAGCACTCGTGTTCTGTGGAAAAAGAAAATGGAAAAAAAACCTCTAAATACTAGGTTATATCTGCTCTCTTCTGAGCACCCAACCATTTAGACGAATATTTTTTTCCACTCTTAACTTCCCTTTTATTCTTATGCCCGATTCAATTATTAAATTAAATCAAATAGTTCCAGCATAACCATATTATTTGAGTTTTCACTGATATTTTCAACCACCAAATAAACGCGGTACAAAGTGTGCAATATTTTATAAGCTGGCGCAAAATTTAAATTACTTTCGCGCGCACATTACAAAAAAAAACTTGGTCGCACTAATTTTGACTTGGCAGCACTCTGGACAACAGCATGCTGCGCAAGTTGGCAGCTTCATTGACGATGCGGCGTCGTCTGCGTGAATTTTACAATATTTTTTAATTGATATTCATAATTTAATGCAATAAAACGGTGCTAAAGTGCATAGAAAATTTAAGCAACACAGTAAAGAAACGTACAACACAAAATGGGCTCCTCAAAGAAACATAAAAAGAACAAATCGGAGCGTCGCGAGAAGTACGAAGGTAAACAATGGGTGAAATTAATTTTTTCTTTTTTTAAATACAATTTATGCAAACACACATATGTTTTTAATACAGAATACAGCAATAATCAAGATCCCGCGCAGCTGCAGCGTGGCTTGAAGCTCATATTGAAAGTGGGTTCCAACTCAACGCCGGAGTACAGCGCCAGTTCACCGCATGCATCGCTAACTGTAAGCGGTCCACCGACTGCCGCGGAGGCAATGATGTCCGCTGCGCCGGGCAGTCCCATGGCAGACGAACCACCTGCGGATGAGTATCGTGAGCGGCACAAAAAGTCAAAGAAAAAAAAGAAGAAAAAGGATCGCGAAAAGAAACACAAACATCACAAAGAGAAACGACATCGAAGTCGTGAACGACATAGTAGTCGTGAGCGTGAGCGGTATGAAGAGCGTCTATCGTCGGTTGAAAATATTAGTGAAGATGTAACATTTGTTGAGGAAACGCCTGCTCCAAATGTTGCAACTAGCGGCGCTATGGCGCCTGTCAAATTTATGCAACAACGCAGTCCACGCAGCGTGCAACCGCCGCCATTAACAACAACAACGATCGATGGTGATTCCAGTCAGGATGGTTTTAATTTTATGGATGACAATGATGATTCGCAACCATTACCAGAGAATATACTCTACTATGCCGGCATAACAACAGTTAATTCACCATCGAATCGTCCGATAACAAAGCCAATAGTGCCATGTAAAATAGAGGATGTAATGCTGGGCGCATCGCCATCATCTTCGTCACAGCTATCGACATCATTGGGCGCTGTTGGTGGTAGTCCAACAAAACCACTACCAGATGTAAGTTAAAATTTTGTTATTATTTCGAAATAATATTAAATTGTACCTCTATTTTGCAGCTGCTTATACCATCACCCTCGCCATCTACTGCTGCCTCTACGCCTGGTGGTGCTGGCTCTATGAGCGCACTAACGCCCAAGGCTTTAGAAGCGCCGAAAACTCCCAGCTCATCAAGTGAGTCTGGACGTGAACCGCGTACTTGTGTACTTAAGCTGAAACAGCAAAAATCGCCATTGAATAAACTGCTCGAACATTTACTACGTTTTCTTGAAAAACGCGATCCACATCAGTTCTTTGCCTGGCCGGTAACCGATGACATTGCGCCGGGCTATTCATCAACTATAACCAAACCAATGGACTTTTCGACAATGCGTCAGAAAATCGATGATCATGAATATGCTACGCTGCTGGAATTTAGTGATGATTTTAAGCTCATGTGTGAGAATGCTATACGCTATAATCATGTGGATACAGTTTATCATAAGGCTGCAAAGCGTTTGTTACAAGTTGGCATGAAGCAGCTACAGCCGGATAGCTTAATGCGCAGTTTAAAGCCACTTTCCGGTTATATGCGTGAATTGACCGCAAAGGAGCTGGGCTTTGAGCTGAGCTCAAATGAGTACGCCGCTTTTGATCATCACGATTTGGGCGATGAGCTAGGTTCACTGGGTGCAGATGAACCAACTGCGGCACAACTGGAGGAAGAGGAACGTAAGCGTGCATTGCGCTTGGAGAATGAACCAAAATCGCGCTTCGAACCATTTGTAGATGATATGACATCGGATGATATACTGGCTCAAGTGCAAGGTGCTGCGGCAAAGGCTAAGCAACGTCTCACTGCGAAACAGACAGCGTACAAAATGGGCTTTCTGCGTCAACAAAAAGATGGCACAACAACGCTGAATATGCTTATCAAAGACGAGAATGAAGGTCCAGAGAAGGTTATAACCCTCGGCGATCTAGTTGGTAAGCTTAAAGCGGGTAGCGGACAGCTGCAGGGTTTGCGCGATGACAAACGCAATAATATAAAGCTATTGAAACCTTTAAACTATGGCCCATTTACCTCTTTTGCGCCGACATTCGATTCGCGTTTCTCCAATCTCAGTGCGGAACAAACTAAACTAGTGCTGCGCACATATGGTGATGCAGCAAGTGCAGAATATGCCGAAAGCATACTACAATTCACTAAAGATTCTAGCTATGCCACGACACTCGCCAATGGACTACTTGATATAATGACCAACGGCGAGCATAGCAAATCGATTGATGAGCTGTACAATATGCAGCTGCAGAGCTACGAACAGCAGGAGATTGGCAAGTGTTTCAACAAAGCTGAAGAAGAGGCTGCCGTGAAAGCGGCCAGCAACGAATCACGTGAACAAATCGAAATGGAATATGAAAAATACAAATACACGCGTGTCGACTTCAATCAGTTGCGTTCGCTTAAAGACGTTGGCATTGATATTAACTTTCTGGAAACTATGGAATGTGATATGAAAAATTTTGAGCTAACAAGACGCCTGCAGGAGCATCTAAGCAATAATTTGAATCTTATTGAAAAATTGCGTGTAACGCAACATGAACGTCTCTCGCAACCGTTGCCAATGCATTTGGGCTTAGTGCCACAGGCAAGCGCAGAGGAAACACAGCTGGCGCAACAATTGACACAGCAGCTGACGGATGTTGCTAAGAAGTTATCACCGGCAGCCATAAGCGATCCGTATGCGCTGCGCAAGGCATTGGGTGTTTCATTTGGTAAGTTAGAAAAGTGTAATAACGTCGTCGACGAAAACTATTTATGAAATATTCTGTTAACCATTTTGCAGTCGGTCTACCGCCAGCACCTGCACTTAATGCAACACGCATTAGTTTGCCCGAGGTTTTGCAGCAGCCCGTCGCAATGCCGGTATTGAATATACCTAGCACAAATGATTCCGGCGCTGTTAATAGTAGTAGCAATCCGCTACCCATGGATATCGATGATGATGTAGTTGCTGTTAGCGGCAATAGTGGCGTTGATCTAGAAAATGAATTACGCGAATTCCTTGAAAGCGGTTCTGGACTGCATACAGCGAGCTCTGTTGACGATAGCAATATTGTTGCGCAGCTCTTAATGAATTAGTTTAATTGAATTATTAATTTATTATCGCTTTAGATTTACATTTAATTTTGTGTAAATGCAACTTTTCCGTGGTCTTTTTCTAAAGTTAATTTTTTTTATTGTATGTAAAAAAAAGTTTGAAGTTAGCATTCGAATGCGGTATGTGACTAATCTATTTAAGTGGTGTATAGACAAAATGTAATCAGAAATCTTGTAAAATAAATTAAATATTTTTTTAAATAAGAAAAGAAAAATAAATATTTTGGCCATGATGTAGCTAGTGGAGATATTGAGGGAACATACGATTCGATTTTTTGATAAGCTTTAACTTCAATTTACCAATTTTTATAGGCGTTCAGTAGCACATATTAAAATCAATTTATATTTAATGCAATCTATGGATCTTGTCAAAATTCTGCAACACATACACTGCAGAGAGCTCGTTCTTTACTAGTAAAACCATCTTTATGGCTTATCTTCTCAGATGATTCATAGGATTATTGGTTTCACAGCTGACAAAGTAATATGCAAATTAGCTAGAAAAGAACGGAGATTAGATTTTCTACTTTAAACTTATGCGAAAACCTAACGGACAGACTTACATGTCTAGATCATCTCGTCGAATTGCCTATGAATATATGTACATTATGGTGTCTCCGATTATTCCTACGTTCTTAGACACATTTTAACATTTCAACAAATCTTTTTTTTTTTTATTATTATTGTATTGGACCAAAAAAAAAAACAAATATTTTTATAACAATACAGATAGCTTTCAGTGTTTTTAACCTAGCCTGGTTTGATTCTCCAGGTGTTTTCGCAAATAATCACAAAAAACTTAATTTAAGTAATTTAAATAATTAATTTCGTTTGCGTGTCGGTGAGCTCTGGAGCGCCTACTCTGTAGTTACTGAAGCAAGTCCTTAAAAGACCTGAACTTAAGTCTCCTGACCACTCTTCTCCCCGCGAGGTCCCTAGCCAGTCGGTTGCAGTGTCTCTGCAAACGTTCGCTATATAATATTGGAAATGCGTCAACTTGGCTGTCTATGGTCTCAATTCTGAGGTCATTGTGCAGGATTGTGTTTCGAAGTTGGGCGTTGAAGAACTTCGTTCTTTTATTGTACTCATGGGTCTTTTCCAGGATTTGGCGTAAAGTGAAAATTTGGTCACTGGTCGACCTCTTTGGTCTGAAGCCACACTGATACTGGCCTATCAGTGCATTCGTGTATGGCTCCAGCCGTTTACACGGTACGCGGGACAGAATTTTTTTATACTATTGAAAGGAGACTTATTCCCCGGTAGTTCGCGCAGACAGCGGGGTCTCCTTTCTTGAAGATAGGACAAATAACACTGAGATTCCAATCGTTGGGCATGCATTCATCGGACCATATTTTGCATAAGAGTTGGTGCATATGCCTTACCAACGCTTCGCCACCGGTCTGGCAACTCTTCGGAGCCTGCTGCTTTGTTATTCTTCAGCTTTTTAATTATTGAATCGACCTTGTTTTAATCCGTTGGCTCTGCAAGAGAGCCATCATCAATTGGTGGTTCTAGGTATGCTTCTCAATCGGCGGTATTATTCTCTTCATCGCCCCCTAAGTAGATTAGAGAAGTGACATCTCCATAGTCTCAATGGTTCCTGTGCATCTGTAACCAGACTGCCATTGTTGTACTTGCAGAAAGAAACTCCGGGCTTGAAACCTTCGGTCAGACGCTTCACCTTTTGATAAAACTTTCGAGATTCATTTCTTTGACATAACATCTCAACATCCTCAAGCTCACGCTCTTCTTGTTCCATTTTTTTGTGTCTGAAAAGGCGTTTCTCCTCTCTCCGTTTCACACGATATCGCTGTCTAACAGCACGCGTTGCTCCCGACTGCAGAGTTCGCTTGTAAGCGGCGTCTTTCTCTGCAGTAGCTTGGCGACACTCCACGTCATACCAAGAGTTCGTCACAGGTCTGGTGTACCCAATGACCTTCTTGGCAGCCGTATAAATGGAGTGGGCGATATGTCTCACCCTAGTATATCTTCAGAAGCCGGAGAGGACTCCCGGAACAGTTGGGAGAGTCTGGCTGAAAAGGCTTCGGCGGTCTGTTGTGATAGTAACTTATCGTTCAGTGTTGGGACGTGCGGAATGCACCATACTGGGCCTCTTAAATACATTAAAAAATTAACTTAAGTAGTTCACTAATAATTTAAAATAATACAAAATAAAATTTTTATAGTTTAATATTTTCTTTATTTCGGTTTTTTAAAGCATATACAAAATCGTTTTACTTATTGTAATTAATTAAATGTAAGTATTTTTGCACATTTCATTGTTTCATTTTAGTTAATTAATGTTATTTTAAATTAGTTTTCAATACGTGTACGCTACACATGTATATTACTTTTGTTTTGTAGTGTGTTTTTTTTTCTTTTTTTTTTTTACTGATCGCATCAGTTGAAGGCAAAACTTTGTGAGTGAAGATCATCAGCTTTCATTATATCATCTCATAAATGTATTTAAGTATTTTTTAAGATTTAAAAACTGGCTTACTTTCGATGAACAAAAAAAAAAAGAAATACAAATACAAACTACGTTGAAACAACTATGTATATATTTGTTTGTATTCGTCTACTATTTTTTTCCGTGTATATATTAAAAATGTTTATACAATATTAATATACATTGGTACATACATATAATACATACATACATGCATACATACATGTGATGTATCTATAGATTTACAAACTTTGAACTTAACACACACATTTAATTGTTAATTGTTGTTTTTTGTTTTTTATGTTGTATTTAATTATTACGATTTAAAGGCGTGGCAACAATTCAAACATTTTACACTTAAACTAATTAATTAATTAATTTATGTTTTATGCTTTTTGTGATAATATTTTTTCTGATATATTTTTTCTATTTCTGCTGCTTCACTTTGAGGTAGAATTTCTTTCTAGCATATTTACATACATATATGCAGTTTATATTGCCTTAAGTCGTTAGTATATATAGTATTATACAGTAGTAGCAGTAGTAGTAGTAGTATCTGTTGTTATATTATTGTTGTTCTTGTTGTAATAAGTACTTGAAATTCACGAATTAAGTATTTCTTTTTTTGCGCTCAGTCATTTATAAGTTGAGTTCCATCGATTTTTTTTTTTACTTTTACTTTTGATTTTTTTTTTTTTTTTTTTTTTATATAGAAAATATAAATATACACATATGATGACGCGTTTTGTATTAAAAAATATAAAGATTTGAATTTTTATATAAGTATAATTCATACTTAGGCAAATTGAGACTTGGCAGTAGTAGTTTTTCCTATGCGCCTCTACGGCGGGAGCTGGGATTTGTGAGAGGTGCGAATTACGATTAGTATTATGTAATTTTCTTTTTTAGATTAGTTAGTTAAGCCATACATGTATATAAACATGTAAGTATGTAAGTAAGTATAATTAAGTATTTAAGTATTGTTCTTGTGTGTGTGGTTTTTTGTTGACTGTAAATTAACTACATTTACAACTAATGTCGGAGAGTATACATAAGTGTGTGTGTGTGTTGTTGTTGTTGCTGTTGTTGTTGCTGTGGCTGCTTCTCTATTTTGTAAAGTAAACAACTTACACTAAATTCGCATCCTTAGCCATACTGTAGAATGCACTCTGCGGATTGTCCAATAGTTCCGTAGGCGAAGCGAATTCCGTAATCAAACCCTTATCCAGTACAATAACTTTATCAGAGTCGAGTATTGTATTCAAACGATGCGCAATGGTCAGCACAGTGCATTCCTTGAATTCGGAACGTATAGTTTTCTGCAAGACAAAGAGTTTCAATAACATTATTTTAATGTATTGTAAATAGTTTAGTTATGTATTACAATAGTTTACAAATTTCAATTTCAAACTTGCTCTTCCACGTTTTTAGAGTAATTTGGGTGCGCAGAACACGGAAAACATATATATCTATCTATATATATATATATATAAAAATGTTACTTTGGTTTGTATATGCGTCAAAAACTCAAAATATTATAACCCGCATCAAAGATGGTTCTTATCTATTTTTCGCATCAGTCACATACCCGCGACCGCGTGAAAACAGTTCTTTTTATTTCTGTATTTATAGGATTGTCATATGATTTTTCTGTCAAATTGATTTTTCTTATTTTATTTCGTAAAATTTATATTCACAGTTTGCTGTTTTATAATTGGCAGTGTTTTTAATTAAATCATCTCAAAGCTTTAAACAACTTAACTTTAAGCAGGGTAGGGGCAGGGAAAGTAGTGGATAGTTGTTCTGCTATTCGGGGCGGAGACGAATTTAACAAATCAAAGATCATTACCCTCCACGACTTAATTGGGTCGTAGAGGGCATGGGAAAGTGGACAGGGAGAAGTTGGAGTGAAAGGAAGGTAGGTAAGGTGAAGGGGGAGAGCAATAATTGGTATGGGGCGTGGTGATACGGGCAAGGGAAGCAGAGGTGGGGGGAAGGAGAGGTAGGTAGAAGGAGAGGTAGGGAGAAGGAGAGGTAGGAGGAAGGGCAGGGGACTGGGGAAAGGAAAAGGTGAATGTTGGGAAAGGGGTAGAAGGGGCAGGGGTATAGGGGTAGGGAAATGGAAATGGAAGGTAGGGTGTGGGATCATAGGGAAGGAGGGGTAATGGCAGGGGGAATGGCAGCAACGCGATGGGTACCAATTAAGATAGAGGAATGAAATGTACACAAGTGAGTAGGATCGAAGGGGGAGGGAAAAGGGTGGTAAAGTAAGGAGAGGTAGCGGAAGGGGGCAGAGGACTGGGAGAAGGGGCGGAAGGGACGTGAGAAGAGGGATAGGAGAATTGGAGCTAGAGTAAAGGGGCATGGGGAACGTGGGGCAGAGGGAAGGTGGGACAGGGGGACGGAGTGGCAGGGAAAGGAGAGGCAAGGGTAAGGGCAAAACGACGTCTGCCAGGGTACATCTAGTATATATATATACATATATTTTTTTTTGTATAATTTGGTAAATTCACCTAGATAACGGTATATTTGTGTTTTTCGATGTATGATTTCACTTAAACTCATTCATTTTTCTCATTCGAGTCAGCTGTAACTCAGTCATTCTTTTTTTGAGCGAAGGGTATGCAGATGACATCGACATGTCACTCTGTGACATAATCAACAGAGCACTCAAATGCACACAAGATTGATGCAGTGTGGTGGGGCTTAAAATCAACCCTGCCAAAACGACCATTGTACCATTCACTAGGAAGCAAAAGCTCCCTAAATTAAATGAGATTAGGCTCTCAGAGGTTACAGTAGAACTTAGCAATAAGGTCAAATATCTGGGGATAACACTAAACAGTAAGCTCCTATGGAAAACACACATGGAAGAAACTATAAGAAAATGCACAATGGCAATACTTGTGTGCAGGAAGCTGGCCGGAAAATCTTGGCGGCTTAGCTCGAAGAACATGCTGTGGCTGTATAATATGGTAGTGAAACCAATGCTACTATATGACACAATAGCGTGGGGAGAGAGAGCGAACCAAGTGACAGCCACTAGGGCGCTCAAGTCCCAGCGTGTGTTTGAATCACATTCGCAATGCGTAGCGAAGGAAGCTATTCTGGAATTAACACCACTTCATCTGGAAATCGAACACAGAATAAAAGAAAAGCTCCTAAGACTATCAGTCGATGGAAATAAAGCTACCTCGGAGATCGGTCATAAATGTCTCCATACATGGACGAAGGGTGAATCTCTAATGTCCATGCCTAGAGACGGAATGACACAGTGGTATATATTTGATCGAAATTTTATCATCAAATCAATCATCGAAACAAAAAAATCGTGGACTTCAGAAAGTTCATACCCAGACAGAGGATGGTACAGGCCCAGGAGTTGTAGGCTCAAGGACTCACTATTGGGAATCAAGGGGAAAACACACCAGTATCTTCCAAGCAGAAATGTGTGCGATAGATAGAGGCTATCACAACTGTGATATTGCTATCCTCTCAGTGAACCAGGCTGCGTTAAAGGCACTTAACTCCAACGTAGCTAGTACTTGAAGCATATGGACTATTGGAAAAGCTCGCCGAACATAACATAGTCTCTCAGCTATGGGTGCCGGGTTATTACAATATTCCAGGTAATGAGCAAGCAGACAAGCCAGCCAGATAAGCAGCGGCAACGCTATTGATAGGACCTGAGCCGTATTGTGGCATCGGAAGACATACTATATCGGAAGTAATCCACAAGAAGGATATAGATAAAGTACAACACTGGGCTACAAGCCAAAGACTATGACAAGCAAAGTTACTTCTAGGGGGCTACAACCCGAACATATTGAAAACTATGCTTCAGATAGGTAAGAACCAACTAAGAATATTAACAGAACTGCTAACATGCCACTGTAGACTATAGAAACATTTATATGTTTTGGGCATACATAACATACACCCGAATGCAAATTCTGTGACCAGTAGGAGCGCCTCTTCACATTCTTGCAGAATGTGAAGCTGTAGCTAGAAGCAGACTGCAGATACTAGGTAATCACTTTATTAGAAAGGAGCCAGTAAGTATTTTGGACCCTAAGAGAGTACTAAGATTCATTCAACATATAGGCTTAGGGCAGGCTATCGAACTCAGTAGGATAACAATAGCCCTTTTAGGTCGCGGTTTTTATATGTGCCCATCATAAATAAATAAATAAATTGAGCGAAACCGATTCCGCATTTCGATATGTTCTGCCATACACACTCAACGCTAGATTAATTAAAACCATGCATCGAAAACACAAGTATCGGTAAATGGCCGAAATGAGAACAAAAAAATCTGTATTTTTCGTGTTCAGTGCACGCAAATTACTCTTAAAAAGTGTAAGTTACATTTTCTTTTTTTTTTTGCTCTAAATTAGTGTTATCCAATAAACATTTATACACGCACCTGTATCAAATCATCAGTTTCCAAATCCACTGCGGCTGTAGCTTCATCCAATATAAGCACCTTTGTCTTACGCAGCAATGCACGCGCCAAACAGACAAGTTGACGTTGACCTACGGACAGATTTTCTCCACCTTCAGCGATTTCATGATTCAATGCGGCGGGCAGCGATTTCACGAACGCCTTCAAATGTGACAACTCCAAGGCTTTCCAAATTTCCTCATCACTCTTAATTTCGAAGGGATCCAGATTAATACGCAGCGAACCAGAGAAAAGCACGGGATCCTGTGGTATAATTGTTAAACGCGAACGCAGCATATGCAATCCCAATGTTGCAATATCAATGTCATCGATGAGTATGCGTCCACCAGATGCCTCAATGATTCTATGTAGTGGTAGTGCAAAAAAATTAGCATGAGTATAGGTAAAACATTAAAAGAAACATTGCAAACGTCGGCTGAATACTCAAAGGAAATAACTAATTGTATAGCAGCTATATCTAAATATATCCCACCCAAAAGAAACAAAAATTATTTGTCAGAGCTAGAAAAACTTAATGTGGGAGATGGGTTTATACGGAGATTTGTTATACCATATCTATTGCGCGGACACACCTCATGAGCAAACACTGTTTGTATCAATTTTCGATACAATATATCCCCGGGCATGGATTGGGGATACCTGCAAGTAATGTGCGGTGGACCGGATGCTGTTTTACTGTCCCATATCCAATACACCTCAAGTCGACTCATAGGTCTCTAATGAGAGGGCTTTCATGTGGTGTTCCCCGGTAACGTATTCCTCGGAATACGGAAAATTTGAGCGGCGTGTGACTCCCACACACAATTCTCCTCTGCTACCTCATCCTAACACCCCATCACCTCCTAGACCGAGGCATAGTCGATAAAATGCCTACAGAGCCGGATGATGACATGCATAAATAGGCAAACGTGGTGACCTGTTCGTCAAGAAGTATGTTAATTATTGTCTTGAAAGTTTAAAGTTCTACCGGATGTAGTAAATAATTGTTTTAGAAATCCAGCAAATGGTGACGGTTTAAACGAATTCGAGCCTAATAATGACCTGACTCTAGCCACACTATCTTCCATTTATAAATTTTCTACGAATTTCAAATTCTTCTTTCTATAATCTTTGAAAGTTACTTTAATGCTTTACAATCAGATTTTCAGATAAACTGATAAACATTATTTTTAGATGGGTGAAGGGTATATATATTTTATAAAAAAAAAAAAAAATTCAAAACTGACTGCGACTCACCTGAACAAGGACAGCGTCAAACTGGATTTGCCAGCACCTGTCCGTCCGACAATTCCCACTTTTTCACCGCCAGCTATGGCAAACGAAACACCACGCAGCACCAGATCCAAACCTTCACGATAACGCACTTTAAAGTTATCAAAGACAACACGTCCATCTTCGGGCCAATTGCGTGGCACTTTGCTGTTTTCGATCTCCCATGGTGCTTCCTGTTTAGTCTCACCATACTCCTTGATACGCTCAACCGATACAATATTCGTTTCGATATCGGATGTCATGCGCACCAACCAATTAAGTGTTTGTGTCACCTGCAATGCATAACTTACGGAGAGACCAACCAGACCAGGATTCGTTTGACCGCCAAGCACAGCAAAGAGCGCAGCAAAGAGAATAATTAGATTGCCCACCATTTCCAGACGTATGGCAAGCCAACGATTCGCAATAACCGAAGGATATTTGCAGATTTGATTCTTATCCACTTTAACATCGGATTCTTCAATGAAGCTTCAAGTGTGAAACAAGAAAAAAGGAGAAGATTATTAAATAAATGATGTTTCGCAAAATTTGTTAACAAACACTTACCGATCCTGTACGGAATAGGCGCGTATGGTTGGGGCGCCTGTTACCGTCTCACCGAAGTGCGAATAGATGGGCGAACGCGATACCGATTCCAGACGCATCAGTTGACGCGAGGTAGCAACATAGAAGCGTTGTGCAAAGTAATAGAGCAGCGCTATGGGTACAATGACCGCCAAGAAAATTGGCGTAGACAAACTAATGACCACAATGGTAGCTAAGACCTGCATTTGGTAATTATTGCGCAAGCATTTTTTATATAGAAGGGGAAAATAAAACATAATATATTATGTTAGTATATTTTACATATACTATGTATATAGATTCTATGATACATCGCGTTTCTAGCATGTATCTGAAGTTTAAATAAAACTAAATTCTATAGAAATACTTGAAATTATTATAATTAAATAATGATCGAAAGTAAATAAATTTAATTAAAACGCCAATAACTTGTTTTAGAAATCAGTATACTCGAAAATATGTGTACTCAGTATTTGAAATACGTTTGTTAGTTAGTTGAACTGGAATTGATTATATGTGGTAGAGTCAGTATTTTAGTAGTGGATATGGATAAATGTGGATTATGGATTGAGCTGAATGTTGCACATTGTAGCCGTTGTAGCAATTTTTTGCGTATTGCGATTGTTGAGTTTAAATCAATTAGAACAATTTTCCTATAAAATTTACCTCGAATGCACACCAAAAGCAATCTGTGATCAAATACGAAATTTGCGCATCAACTATTTCAATGTCTTTTGAGAAATGTGTTAGTATGCGACCAACCGCAGTGGTGTCGTAAAAGAACACGGGTGCATGCACAACACCGCTGAGTAATGATCTATGCAGTACAATGGCTGCATGTAAACCACCCAGTGCCGGCACTATATCCGTAGCATATGAAAAACTACCTGTATATGAGATTTGGCGCAGATTTTGATGATGTTAGGAGAATTAACATATATAATTTTTGGGTAACAGTTTTTAGATAGTATGTGCAAGTGCGAACACTATTTTAAAAAGTGTATATAACGCAAAAGAAGCAGAAAATATATGCCAGCAGTTGCCGACACGGTACGTTCTTCTACAGTTCAACTGCCACAAATTGTATTTTTGATTTGATAAATTTGATAAATAATTTTGTTTATAAAATAAAAAATACAACAGTCTGGAAACGTAATTAAAAATACTTTTCTATGCTTCTTTTGTACAAATCAACTTAAAAAATAAAAGAAACATACAAAACTTTTCTTGTTATAAATCATATGCCCGCGCTCCGGTTTTCGAAACCGCATACGAAAGTGATTACGTAAAAATGCTGCGTGTTTCACTTTTAGTAGAATTCCAGAAGTTAGAGTATGATTTTCATAGTGCCAATTCCAAGTGAATTCAAATCGTGAAATTATTGTGAAAGTAAAAAACGCAATATTTTAACGAAACACACACATACAAACAATTTATGCGGATTCAAAAACCGGAGCAAGGGGTAAGAATACCTTAATTTGGTTTCGGTGTGTTTTTTTGTAAGAGCGGCTAGGCTAGTATTTTTGATAAACAAAGCAAAACCAAAAAGGAAATAACAAAAATATTGCAAAAATGGTTTAAAATAATCATTAATCCACTAAAAAAAAAAAATCGAAAATCAGGAAAAAAAACTAATCTCCAACGGCTTCAAGACATCAAAGTTGATTTTCACCGACATTACAAATATACTTAGTGCTCCGAAAGTACATTGTCCTTTACAACAGATAAACCTACTCGGAAGAATATCTAGAATATTTTCTGGACAGCTTAAAAAAACCATATCAATAAATAATAAGACAATCCAAACAAAAAACTTGGCATAAAATAGCAAATGTAATCGGTCAAGCCTTGATAGCATGGCAAAGAGGATTACAAAACTGTATGTTAGTCAAACAAGCCTTAACATAAGCAACAATTTAAACACTTTTGTCGTTATTCAGTGGATATTCAAATATGTACATACAAGGTATGATCTACAAATAACCGAACTTTTAATTTAAATAATAGAGCACGTAGCGCCATCTATTAAATGTTGGCAGTGTTAGAAAGGTACATTTTTCTTTTTTCGAAAGCAATCGTTTGACAGGTTAGGTTACAAAATGACATACATTTTAATTACAGCAGTTTTTGTAGTTATGTACGTATGACAATAAAAAAGTCTATGATGATGATTGTCTCATCGACCAGCCTCCGTATTCGCCTGATCTATCTCCGTGCGTTTATTTTCTCTTCCCAAAAATGAAAACTGCAATGAAAGGAGCTTTCTACGATGACATTCCAGCCAAGCAAGCAGGCGTGACACAGTTGCTAAAGAACATTGCAAGAAGCAAATTTAAAAAGTCTGTGGATAAATCGGTTGAGCGTACCAAACGTTGTATTGAGTAAAATGGATCGTATTGTGTATAAATATTAGCTTTGGAACTTAATACCATGCTTGTTTTATATAATAACTAAAAAGTTCGATTATTTTTAGATCACTTTTGTCGTTATCTAGTGGATATTGAAACACCTATGACTACAAGAAAAATCTTTTATTTATACTTCATATGGGATTCACTACAACTTGATTTGAGGTTCTGTCTATTAATTGATCTAAGTAAGTATCATAGATCAGTTTGAAATTTCTTAGTTTTATAACCTGTATAACCAAAGGCTACAAGGGTATTTTAAGTTTGTGCAAATGTATGTATTAGGCAGAAGGAGGCGTAGTAGACCCCATTGAATAGATATAGTTGATCAGCATCGAAGAATGAGTTCAAAATGTTCGTCTGTTTGGACAACGATATCTTTGGAGACTATAAGAGATAAAGATGTATATTTAGACTCTATTCCTATTCCCTTGTGAGATAAAAAGTGAATTAAATTCACTTGCCAATCCCACGATAAATGGTAGACCCCATACAAAACTAACCCATACAAAACCATTGTATGAAATTTTATGTTTTTGTTGTTTATTAAGCTAGAAACGCCAAATTTGGTGTATTTAACGTCAATTCGAATAAAACGTTCCACATGGGCTCATATTATATCACTATTAGGGGAAGCCCCCATACAAGTCGTCCGCACACTTTTGACTTTTTGTATGAAAATATTTTTTATTGCAGACAATAGAACTTGAAAATTGGCATGATGACTTCTTATGCATAAGAGTTTCACATATGTATATGTATGTACATCAATGGATGAGATCCCCAGTTTTTGGAGTAGCTTACATATAGAACCCTCGCTTACTTAAGTTACTGTTAAGTACACAATATGCAGTTACGAAGCCTCAGGAGAGTTGATCTAAATTCTTTTTATAAGTTGAAGGATAGAAAAGGAGTGTAAACATTATTTTAATAGAAGATTTTATGTTAAATTAAAGACAAAATCAGAAGAATACGCAAAAAAACTATCTTGAAGATTTAAAGCAAAGTTTGTTATTAGTAAATTGGATTAAGTAGTGTCAGTGTTTAATTATTGGATGTGGATTTTGGATTAAATTGGATGTGATATGACGTTGTAGCAATTTGTTGCGAGTTTTGTTTTTAATTTTGAAAAAATTTCAACATGTGTAGCTGCTTTATATACCTATATGATAATTACAATTATCAGAGACACATAGTGAAACTATAGAATTCAATAAAATTTACCTCGAATGCACACCAAACACAATCTACGATCAAAGATGTCATTTTCACATCAACGATTTCAATGTCTTTTGAGAAACGTGATAGTATACGACCAACCGGAGTGGTATCGTAAAAGATCATGGGCGCACGCACAATACCTTTGAGTAATGATCTATGCAGTACAATGGCTGCATGTAAACCACCCATTGCCGGCACTATATCCGTAACAACCGAAAATATACCTGTATAGAGATTATGCGCAGAATTTAACAAGGTTAGGCGAGTTTATTTGTTTGGGTATCAATAGTATAAATAGTACATATGTATGTATGTGTAAGTCGCTCATCAAATTTTAATAGAAAAGAAAAGATATAGCAATTGGAAGATAAGAGTATAAAAGCTAGCTGTCGTCACGGTGTGCTTTACTATAGTACAACTGCCACAAATTGCTACTAGTTTAAAGTGTGTTTTTTTTTTTTTTTTTTTTTGTTTGCGCTAAGTTCTAGATTAGTAATAATTAGTATAATTACACTATATAGAGTGGGGTATGTAGTTTGTGTTAAAACACCACAACCGCTATATTAATTACTGAAGTTTATTTCTTGGTTGCTCTAGTATGTCTAGTATTTTAAATTTTGATAGACTAGCACAGCAGCAGCAAACTGCTACACAATTTCAGCACATACCCTAAAAAATTGTGAGTTGAAAACACGTATTAGCTCTGGTAAAACTGCATCCAATTTGTATATATCATTTGCCAAGCGATCGATTATACGTGCTCTAGGCAAAATATCGAAGAAGGATGAAGGAGCACGTAGTATGCGACGGAATAAATGCGCGAAAATACGATTTGCGCCGACCAGACCACCATAGGCAACTGCTAGAACAGCGCCAATGTAGCTAATAACTGGTGGTATTAAGTTGTTACTGACAATTAGCATAAATTTCTAATATGTATAGTTAAAGATAATTTATTTAACTTTTTAAAGTGCACAAATAACAAAGGACTTACAGAAGAAGAGGACTTTATATACTAGTACAGCATAGTAAAACGATTTATAAAACAAAACAAAGTTAATAATTTGTGTTAGAAACCAAAACCGCAAAATTGAAAACTACATTAGTTTGCACATACCCTAAATAACTGCTTGTAGAAAATACGCAATAAATCTGGCAGCTATAACTGCATCTAATTTGTATATATCATATATCAAACAATCTAGTATACGCGCTCTTGGCAATATATCGAAAAAAGCTGAGGGCGCATGAAGTGTACGATGAAAGAGTTGCGCAAAAATACGACGTGTACCAAGCAGAGCACCATGGGCTACTATTAGAACACATACAATGTAGCTAATAACTGGTGGTATTACGTTTGATTAACGTTTAAAATATAGGTTTGATTGAAATAGGACATGTGACAATATAATTATACCAGCAGACTTTGCAGTACATACTACTATATACAAAAATTACAAAACGAATGGCAATGTTGAAGTAGTTAATTGTTGAAAAAAAAAAAAAAATCACTGTTATAGCTGTTAAAAATGCTAGTTATATGTTGAAATTACTAGTTTTTCTGTTAAAATCACAGCTATTACTGTTAATGCAAACAGTGCCCAATAATATTACCAGAAGTAGCAGTGAAGAATTTGACATATCTTTCCCAATGTGTAGAGAGTACTATATATATGAACAACTTTTTGTTACAAAGAATGTTTTAGTCGCGACGAAATGTTTCGAACTGTGTTACGAGTTCTCATCAGTTCGCTGGCCGCAACTTGAAAATTTTGTTTTTAAATAAGTGAAAATTAATTACAAATTTCCGTCAAAATATGTCAAATAGTTTTCAATGTAACAATGGCCTTCGGCTAGCTAAAATTTATATATAAATGATAATATAGGTCGCTAAATATAAGTTACGTCATTAAATAGCTTAGAATTGCATTTTCAGAAGTCAAGAATCAAGATAATATTGATAACTTTCTATGATTCCTAGGGTATTGTTTACAAGGAATTTGTTTCAGAAGGTCTAACTGTCAATGGAGAATATTATTTACAAGTTCTACATAGTTTGTGGTCGAGAGTTCTACGTGTTAGGACCGAATATTCCAAAGGAAAGCAGCTGTTTTTATTGCATGATAATGCACCACCTCACAAGACTAAAAAAGTCAATGAATTTTTTATGAAAAAAAAAAACAGATTTGTCTCATCGACCAGCCTCCGTATTCGCTTGATCTATCACCGTGCGAATATTTTCTCTCCCAAAAATGAAAAAAGCTATGAAAAGAGACATTCCAGCCATGCAAGCAGCCGTGTCACTGTTGCTAAGAAACATCACAAAAAGCGAGTTTAAAAAATCCATGGATAAATTGGTTGAGCGTTCCAAACGTTGTATTGAGTTAAATGGATCGTATTTTGAAGAAATATTAGCTCTGATACATAATACCATGCTTATTTTATTTTATAACTAAAAAGTTCGATTATTTTTAGATCAGACCGTGTATGTATCATTTACAAGATTCCAGTATTGTAAACAAAGGAGAGCATTCGAAGTATAGAAGATTTAATACCAAAATACAATATTATTATCATATTTTGTACTTTAGCTAGACATACACAACACTTTTATAGTGGACGGAAACCCAGAGTACCGACATCTTCAGAAGAAAAAAGTGCTTCATAAATTAATTCCGTCTACGGATTCGAGTTCAGCACTAACGACTTGTGATACTAACACTCCATTAAAAGTAGCTTACCGAATTCAAAGGGGTTTTTCCAACTTCAGAAGAAGAAGAAAGTACTTGATAAAGTAATTCCGTCTACGCATTCGAGTTCAGCACGTCAAAATACATAAAGAAAAATTGTTTTAATCAAAAGAAGAATAAATTTACTTTTGTATCATGCACAAAAGCATAAGCATGCAAAATAAAATTTAAGCAGTAATCTGTACACTTGACTATATCAACTTTTCTCTATGTACTTTTTTCCGGTCTTCGAAGTCCGTGGATAGAATTTCACTATAAACATCCAGAAATAATTTTGCACCCGCTACAACTAAATTTACCGAATTTAAAGCGAATATTTCCTGAATTGGAGAAAACTATGAGGCCAGAAAGTAATGCTGATCACTTTTTTATCATCCTATTTGTATTTTAGATAAACTTTTAGTATTTCGAACGAAACAATTATAATTTTGAAAGAAGTTCATGGACATTTTTTTTTTTTTAGCTTTTCATTCATTTCGATCTTTAGAACCTATCATATCTTATATATACAAACTGTTATTCGAATTTACCTCAAATGCACAATAAACGCAAATATTAAATACATCGGGCAGTCTGCCATCGACTGTCTCAATATCTTTCGAGAAACGCGATAATATGCGACCAATCGGTGTCGTATCAAAAAAATGCATGGGCGAATGTAACATATGATCAAGTAACGCCATGTGCAGTATTATAGCGCCTTGTATTCCTGCCAATGTTGGCACCAACTCCGTCAAAAAAGAGAATATAGCTGTGCACACATTTTAGAATGTTAACAATTTATAGTTTATAAAGTAGTTTCAAAAGGGCAGAAAATTTAACGATACAAAATGCAACGAAATGCTTTCAATGAACGATATATTAAAATTTATTGTATTAAGACACACCATAACCATTGAATTTGCTTGCGATGCTTCAACGTAAATCTTGAGTAAAAATTGCTAGAAGTTTCAGGTGAAATATTGAAAAGAGGACAGAGCCATTCGGAAGTATGCTCGTACCATGAACGATTTTATACAAAAATCAAATAATTGTAAAATATATAACATTCTGCAGCTAGACATACACATACATACATACTTGGTATAAGGGACATGAACCATATAGAAGTTATCAACATAAATCACTTATTGAAAGAACCAACAGTTATAATCGATTTTCAAGCAAATCAATTTAAGCTATAAATGATTTCATTAGTTTCTACAAATAGTATAAATCAGCAGCGCAGTACAATTTGAAGGGACCAATTAGTTATATTCAAAACAGAGTTGCATTTTGGTGCAACTCTAAGATAATGGACATTTTTTTAAAATCATTTCGAACTTAGAAATCTAGCAATTCTTACGAATAGTTTTTAGAATTTCACTTTAGTTTTCAATTTACCTCAAGCGAACAATAAATGCCACTATTAAATAAAACCGGCAGTCTGCCATCGACCGTATCAATATATTTCGAGAAACGCGATAATATGAGATTTGCAATTATTTTAGATACAGGTATATAGATATATGCCTATACAAGCTAAAGTACAAACATATTTATAGTATAAGACGCCCAGCTGGTTCAAAAGCTTTAATATTGGTCTACTCTCATATGTACTTTCAGAAAGATTTTGCAAAAATGAATTTGTATTTGATTTTTAGCAAGAGTTTTTTATTTAATTTCACTTAGCATTTGACAAATTACGAGTTCAAATCTCAAAATCTTGCTGAAAGTTAACTTTAGCTCATTTTAACGAATTCAATTTCGCAAAATTCTACCGAAAGTAAAAATCAGATGAGGCCTGTTTGCACTTGAGCTGAACATATGTAGATATAAATACTTAATAAAAAAAAGGACAATACGCCAATATGTACAGAACAAACAAAAATCTTCATCAAATCGAGTCAATCTAATAAGTCCTCAACTCCTGACAATATTTAGATATTGAATGAAATCTAAGCTTTCAAAAGTACTTTTGTTATATTTATATTTATCAAATTAAAAATTTTAATTGGAATTTGTCTATTAATTTTTCAACATTGAAGAAAATAGTAGTACGTAAGTATTGTACAATAAAATATATGACTTTGATTTTTCAATCGATACTTTCTACTACTCATTTCTATTTATAAACAACCCACACGATTTATTTATGGAATTCAGGAGGACTTATTCAAGAATCTCATACTACCAGCTGTACGGTAGAGTCTTATGTAAGATTCACACTTCGCGAGATAAACTAAAAAAATGATATTTCAATCGATACTTTCTCTTCATTTATATAATACCATAGAGCAAACATAATGAAGTAAAAACTTTTCATTAGTAGCAGGGCTTAAAATTTTTTGGTATATATTAAAGGATTAATGAATATTTTGCTTGGGTATTTTTATATCTCTGTACATGCACACAGTCCTCGAATTAGCTTATAATTTAAAGATAATTTTATTTACCTCATAGGCACAATAAATACCAGCATTTATTATACGCGCCAATCTTTCATCGATTGTTTCAATATCTTTCGAAAAACGCGACAATATGCGACCAACCGGAGTGGTATCGAAAAAATTCATAGGTGACTGTAACATGCGCGAAAGTAGCACCATATGCAGCACTATAGCGCCGTGTAATCCACCCAAAATTGGCGTCAATTCCATTAGATATGAGAATACAGCTGTATAGGAAATTATTTTTCAAAATTTTACCATATTAGAAGTTTTTAGTTTAGATTTGGAAGAGCCAGAGAGAGTTCAATAGAGAAAAATATTACGAGTATTTGCATCAGCACGCATAAATTGCTTGACATTAGTAAGATTGTTTCAATCACCATAACCTACAAATTAGTCACATATTTTCTATTAAGTTATTTTCTATAAATTTTAAGCATTTTTTTACGAATATCTATGGATCAGTAATTTCTATAGCTCAAAGAATGAAAATACAAGGAAAGAAGTGTAGGATAAGGGTAAGGTGATGAGTCAAGAGCGTGATTTCACACGTGCTCAGATATATGAAACAGTAGGATAATAAACGAGAAAGAACGCTAAATAGTTGAGTGTGCTCAACTTCGAGATAATCTATACATTTGAATAAAGGTTTTCGTTTTAAAAATTATATTTCAGCATGAACAATTTGTGTATCATACATATAGTAACATGCAACGGTGAAATTGTTATTGCGCAGTTTTGTTTTTGTATTCTCGACTAAAGTTAGACTAGTACTCGCATTTTGCGGTTTTAATCAATCTTCACAGAATCGGTTTGGTTCTTCTTCTTAATTCGGCTGTCACTGTCATTGACATACATGCCACGTTTGAGTGGGATGCGATAATTAGTCCATGTTTGACAGCTGCTTGTTTACGACGCGAAAAGTTTGTATGTCGATTTGTAGCATGGAAAAAAAAATTGAACAACAAGTTTGCTTGAAATTTTGTGTTTGCAATGGAATAAGAACAACGGAATCATTCAAAATGTTGCAAAAGTGTTATGAGGACTCGAGAACGCAAGTATTTGAGCGGCATAAAGCATTCAGTGAGGGTCGTGAAATCGTAGAAAACTTGCCTCATGCAAGTCGTCCATCCACCTCTCTTAACGACAAAAACATAGAAAAAGTGATGGAAATTGTGCTCGAAAATCGTCATGTTGGCATTAGAAAGATAGCCGAGAAACTCAAAATCTCTTGTTGAGTTGATGTTTTGGCTATAAAACGCGTCGCTGCCAGACTCGTACCAAAAGACCTAAATTTGTTGCAATTTTTGCACATTCCAGCTTGATTGTGACTGAGTTTTTGGTCAAACATGAGGCAAAAATCGTCGCACAACCACCGTATTCACCAGATCTGGCATCCTGTGACTTTTTTTCTGTTTTCGAAACTTAAATATCCGCTCCAGGGAACGCGTCATGAGCCTATTTTGAAGGCGACAATAAATATTTGTATTGAAATGCATAAAAATTTTGTTTTTTTTTTTTGAACCAGTCCTGGTTTGATCCGAAGGTATAGTTTCAGGTATCTCTACTTTTTTTCCGATCATTTAGTTTTAATTAATTAGGTAGATATATTGAATCATTTCTGTTTCGATTCAGGCCTGTTAGTTTGATTTAATTTATTTTACCTGAGAAGCACTCCAAGCAACTCCAAGAGTCCAACATTTATTACAGATGGCAGACTGAAATCGACTGTCTCAATAACTTTTGAGAAACGCGCTAATATGCGACCAATCGGAGTTGTATCAAAAAACATGATGGATAAGTGAAACACGCGTTCAAGTAGCCATGCATGCAGTGTTATAGCAGCGTATAATCCTCCCAAGGTCGGCACCAACTCCCGCAAAAAATGCGCAACAACATACAGACAGACAGACGGACATGGCTAGATCGACTCGTCTCGTCGAGCTGATCAAGAATATATAGTTTATGGGGTCTACGATGCCTCCTTTAATGAGTTACAAACTTTCAGACAAACTGATTATACCATTTCACACCATGTGTGAATGGTATAACAAAGAGTTGTGAGATTACGAAGTATTTTCATCGAAATAATAAGTTTTCAAAATCTAAAATTTGTGACAGACAATAAATTTGAAATGAATACAGCATAAAAAAAAACAATATAAAGCAAGTAGAATATTTCAAGTAGTTAACCGTATACGTCAATAAATGATTTTTTAACGGATTTAAACTAGAATTTGTTAAAAATATTAGTATTATGAATCTTATTGTACGACAATAGCTTCTACAAAGTGCTCAAATCACTTCTGTAACTTACTCATTGGTCGCACACAAAACTAAAGCTTCCTCATCGTTTGCACCAAAGACAAAAACTCTGAAAACACCTCTGTCATCTTCTCATTTGTTGCGCTAAATAATAATTTAAATTTTAAAAAAACAGCAAAAGAAATGTTAACCCTAGTTTGATAAAGTTGAACATCAAATGTCCATCAAAGGATAAGGAAATTATAGGGTAGTCGCCTCTATAGTTTCTTGGAAACTTTCAAAAATAACAATAAGGCTTTAAATTCAAAGTAATTATGGATTGGTATACATATTTTTAATTTGGAACTATGAGATGTACTACAAAAAACTATCATTCGGTATATAGTTTTTAATTTGAAGTTTTAATTTACCTGAGTAGCACAATAAATTGTATAATTGATTACAGGTGGCAGACTGAAATCGACTGTCTCAATATCTTTTGAGAAACGCACTAATATGCGACCAACCGGAGTTGTATCGAAAAACATGATCGGTAAGTGTAACACGCGCGCAAGTAGCCATGCATGCAGTGATACGGCAGCTTGTAATCCTCCCAAAGCCGGCACCAACTCCCGCACAAAAGCGAATATACCTGCATTTTACGACGGTAAGAATTTATAGTTAAGTTCAAAAAGTGCAAAAACATTGCGTGCACAGACAATATATATATTCCCTTAGTTCCAAAATGGAACATAAGATCTCAAAAATGATTTAGTAACATTGATTTAATTTAATTGCTTTAAATGCGTGAAGACAACGATATAGTTATTGCTTTGGGTTTAGTTTTTGTTTGCGCCTAATTTGCCTAGAGGAGGGGATCACAATTATTATACAAATATTGAACAAAAGAGTCGTAACGAACGAAGTCAAAGTATTGGAATCATAATAATACTAAGCTTCAGAAATTTTAAAAGGATTGAAAAGAGAACATCATAAAACAATATATGCAAAGTACCTACAATAAATCAATTATATAGTTAACGGTATATGACACTATATGCAGCAAAAACAAAGAGTCTGAAGCTTTCGAAATTAAAGTTTAAAATTCTTGATTTTGGTCGAAAGCGTAAAAAGCCTGAGAACAAAACCAAATTTAATCTCTCAGCTGCTCTCATCAACTTATACGGTTTTGCCATGGTAGAATAATATAAAATGCTGCAACTACTTTTGTCTTTGCGGCGACAGTCACTGAGCAAAGCAATTGCAGTGGTTCGGCAAGTTGATGTGTTGAGTGTCTGTTAGCCGAAGTAGCTAAGATGGTGAATCTTTAGACGTTGATCATTTGTTCGAATACCAGTGTTTCTATTTTTTGTTAAAAATCAAGCTTAAAGTGTGCTAAAATTGAGTATTTCGGGATTAAAAATAAAGTTCTTGAACCAAACATTTTATATTTCATTTAAGAAAAGAAGTACTGACCAACGGAAATACGTTTAGTACATATTAAGTTTCAAAGATAACATAATAAATTGTGAACGTCTGACTGTAGCTTTAGTTTCGATTCCATAGTTTCTTTATAATAAATACCAAACTGTTTATCGATTTTAGTGCAAATTGTAAGTGTTTCAAATAACTTCAAAGTAATTTTCTCAGAGGAAATTTGTAAACTAGTGTAAAGGTCGATTAGTTCACTTAAATTCTAATTTTCTCATCAACTAAGCTGTTAATCAGTTCGGTGTGAATACCTTAATTGTTTTTCTAGTTGTAAGAGAAAATCTTTCCAAAGCTCTGAAAGCACTACTGCTAAATTCTCATTGGTTGCAGCAAAGCCAAAAGCTCTGAAAGCACTTATGCCAGGTGCTCATCTGTCGCATTAAATATTTTTGTTAAAATAACGACTGAAATCATGATTTTTGTATGTTCTTAAAAAAGAAAAAAAAAATAATATAAACAAAATGTTTCTACTAGAAAATAAAAGCTTTTATATACAAATGTAAAAGAAAAACTCAACTTTCAAAAATGTACGCTTTACCTGAAACGCAGTGGACATACACATACGTATGGTCAACGGCAAAACCATATCTAGGCGATTGATATCACTCGTACAACGATCTAAAATGCGCCCTTTTGGCGTTATATCAAAAAATTCGGATGGACAGTGCATAAGTGTGTTAAAGAGTTTGTGAAATATATGCAATGAGGCATGTAAACTGGCAGTGAAGAGCGTTATAGCGGCGCCATAATTGCAAAGTCCTAAGAGAAGTAGAAAATATAGTAGATAGGTAATACAATACATATCAAAATGCAATGTAGTATGATGAATTTTTTATGTAAGTATGTGACATAATATACTACATAATAAATATGTAAAATAAAAAAAAGTTTATATATGAGAAAAGTTAACTCAATATCATACAAACACCGCAATAAATTATATATGTAAAGTACAAACCATTTGGAAAAAATATTAATAAAACTTTCGCTATAACTCAAATTGTTGGGGGGAAAAAAAAATAAAAAATAAAAATTGGAATAGCATTCAAAAAAATATACCATAAATATAAAGGTCATGAAGGAATCCAGTGTGCCGGGCAAATCCTCATCAAGCATATCCATATCAGCACTAAAATTATTCAAAAGACGTCCTATGGGCGTTATATCGAAGAATTTACATACTGAAGCGCGCATTATAATCTTCAAAAGATCATTGTGTATACGCTTGGCAGCCTCAAAGGTACCATAATACATCAGCACTACGGCAAAATATGCGAAGAGTCCTGGTGGGTGGTATGGATAGTACGAAATACATCAAAATAAAATGCAACATACGAATTTGACAATGGAAATGTGGAGTGGAGTTTAATGTAGAAGTTTTTTTTTGTTTTTATGGTTTAGCACACCCCTTAGTTTTTCTAACGATAGCAAATGGTCATTTTATTTATGGTACCATCAATTTAAAACCTTCAAATGTTCAACGTATGTATGTAAGTAGCATTGACATGCGCATCAAGTAATTTTCTTAATGTAAAAATGTTTCAATTGGTTCAGTACTAATAAACCAATAGCAATTAATAGAGCTTCAAGATGTATTTTGTAGAATCTTGAAGTGGTTTTTGGGTTTTATGTTTAAAACTTATTATTTCCTATTTATGTAGTATTTTAGTAGTTTTCAAGGCAGCACTGTAGCAGCATAGAAAAGATTTAAAGTAATTTAGAGTAGAAGTTGCATAAAAATATATTTTTGTATGAAGTTGTTTATGATAGCGTGCACTAAAAACGTTCAGAAAGTTATGTAGTGTAGTGTAGTAAATTAATATGGCAAACCTAAATCAAGTCATGGCGTTCTAAAATAATAATTTCAAGTATTATATATATATATATATATATATATGTATATGAGTAAAATAAATAAATGCATGAAGTTAGTGTTAAAAGCATTAAAAACTAAATGAAATGTTACAAGTTTTTTTTTCCGTTTTAGTTATCAAAGCTGCAAAAGCTATACTTCAGTTGTTTAGGATTAGTAAAGAGCAAAATAGAGAAACCTAAAATTTAAGTAGTCAAAGTCAAACTAACAATAATAAATCGAAAAAAAAATATAGTTATAGCCAATTGGAAATATGTATAGATAGCGTTTAGATGCATAGATTAAACTAAGAGTTCTAAGAGTGCATTACCGAGAATAGTACGGATAAAAACTGTTGTACTATTGAAGGCAACGTGCTATCGCACACATCAATATCCTTCGAGAAACGACTGATAATACGACCTATTGGCGTTGTATCGAATAGTTCCAATGGCCATTTGCATACTTGGTGCAGCAGATTTGCGAAAACATCCATGGAACAGTGTAGGCAACCGATTGACAGAGATAAGCCGGACAAATAACGCGCGATAACTAAATATGTAGCGGTTGATTTTAAAAGAAATAAATTGGTACTAATATTATCAGATATATAAATATATGTGTGGAAACAATTCAAGAAGTTACATTCCAAAATGCAGTAAAAATTCATATAACATATGTACACGTATCTTCAAAAATATAATACAAAACATGCTGCGCATGCATTTAGGTAAGTAAGTTGTCAAAACTAAGCTCAAACTTTTTAACTATACAATTGATTATTAACGGTTTGTCCTCGTATAACTATATCGTATAACCCAGGGTTAGTTAAAAAAATTAAATTTTTATGGTTTTTCATTTTTAGCAAAGCATTATAAGAAAAAAAAAAAAAAACAATTTTGGCTAGTTATAACTAACAATAATACACAAACATATATACATATTTGACGTAGTAGCATAAGTTGTTCGAGATTGTAAGCCCCAAATAGATTATAGCAATAAAATTTAAAAGAAACATATATATAAAAGTCATTTATAGTTATTAGCATACGAAAACGTTTTCATATCTAATTTAATAAAACTAGTTTATAAAATTGAAAAGTTTTCTGCAAACCATAGTAGGTAGTTGACACTGCGACCTAGCTAGGTCTATTTTGCCCTTACCGTAGTAGCTACATATGTATGTATCTCATGATACGATTTTCCCATACATTTTAATTCACTAAACACGAAAATCACACTTAAAAATATTTTCAAGGTAGTGTTTTAGTAAAAAATGAAAAACAAAATATCGAAAAACCATAACAATTTTTCGAAATTTTGTTTTTTGCAATTTTTTCAACGATCTTGAGTATATCTCGAGTTGTAATTGACAGACAAGCAGTCAAAGTGCGATTTCTATTTTGTCACCTGATTTTTGAACTCGATTATTGTCCACTTTTGCAATTTATAAAAATCGGTAGCAATTAAACTACTGAGACAATCTCGAAAATATGTAAAAGAAAGTTGTAAAAGACTTAAATCTCTAGACAGACGCAAAAACGTTGGAACTCGAAAAATTAAAAAAAAAAAATCATTTCGCAAAAACGGTTCCATAAAAAATATTAAATACGATTTTCGTGTTTAGTGTACCAAAATCTTTGGGAAAATCATGGCGAGATATGGCGAACAAAATGGCTGTAAACTGTAAAAGTGTAAAATAAGCAAATAGCATTCTTATTTTTTATAGATGCTGTAACAAAAATTAAGACAATGGCTTTATTGCAAAACAAATGTAACACGTATTGTTATACTCGATTGATTGATAAAAAGTGACCCTTTAATGTAATTTACGTATAACTGAGATACATTTTCAATATTAATTGAAGCAGAAATCATTATCAAAAGATAGAAAGAGAGAGATAGAGAAAAAGAGACAGAGTACTCATTGCATTTTAACTTAAGCTCTATTTGACATCTGCTTCGAAAAATGACTAAAACCGTAGCTTTTTAAATTAATTTTTGAATTGTCGATACCTGTGACTATATTATATTCTATGCCCACAACAAAGTGGGCATCTTCTTAGAGAAAAATATGTAATAGTGGGTGGTATGTATGGGGGCTACTATGGCTATGCCTCTCGCACACTGCGTAATACTTCAATATCCCGCCGCATAATATTCGTGTGTAATACGGGCTTAATTAGTAAGCAAACATTTCCGCTAAACGTATTCAATATATGTATTCGAGTCACAAGCCTTACCGTAGCACTGTTAACCGGGAGCAAGTTAAAACTAGTAGGGAATTAATAAAGCTTTCAAGTAAGAAACTAGTTTAAGACATTGCACTTAAAGACATTGTTGCAAGTTTAGCTCGTGTATACGTACATGCAAGAGAGTGACCCATTGCAACACAGCGTAATATTTATAACTAGAACTCTTTCAAAAACAAACTAAAAATATTGATGGTCGTCAACATGTTGGAAAAGGCGACCCCACAATAGTTTCGAGCCTAACGTCAAACAGCTCGGCCGACATGATCTACAATGTAAATCGCCCTTAAGAGCACCACAAAGATAGAGAATATTTTTTCTCTAAAGTACACCGATTTTGGTTCTCTATTAAATTGGAGTGTCTATTTTTAATATTAAAATAACCGCTTTTTACTAAATGCATATGGATGTATGCACGGTACATATACCAAAATAAATTTTTTTACAATTTTTGTCTGTCTGTCTGTCTGTCTGCTTGTTCCAGCTAATCTCTGAAACGGCTGGACCGATTTTGACGGGACTTTCACTGGCAGATAGCTAATATTAATATAAATCTAAAATCTGTATGTGGAAGGTAGGGAGGCCCACACAATTTGACATAAGCGCTAGCAAGCGAACTAGATGTTGTTCAACTCAACGCTAGATGTCGCACCAGCTGGTCATGAGCTAAGGCGGTCAATGATCATAAGTTGGTGTTATTAAAATTTTATTACAACTTTATTATATTTAAAATGTATCTTCCATATATATAAAAATGGAAATATGTATGTATGTTCCCTATAGACTCCGAAACCGCTCAACCAATTTTGATCAAATTTTGTGGCAATATTCGAAATAGTCCCGTGGGTGATCCTGTGAAGTTTCGTGGCGATTGGATAAACAGAATTTTTTTTTTTTTTTTTAATTTTAACGAAATTGGAGGTAGAGTAAAGGAGCATGTGGAAGGTGGAGAAGGTGGAAGGAGTGGCAGGGGATAGGGTACGGGAGGGCCGCGTACAACGTCACGGGGACCATCTAGGTTATTTGTAGAACTTTTTCGATCTGCTTGTTACCACATAAATCAAATTTTTTTTCAAGAAATCATATCAAAAACACCTTCACTGTTAAAAATATCGATATTACTGCTCATATTAAAGGTTGTAAAATATAGATATCGATAATATCGCTAAAGAAAACTATGAAATTTTGATATTATTACCCATACAAAAGATCATATAAAAATATAGTATGACCTTCCAAAATATATTATTACATCAATACGATATCGACAACCCTAACATTGCATTTTACTCACTCTTTCTCTTATCGATACTCTCAGCTATTAAGTCATCGCTCTGTTTTCTAAAAAATTTGAATAGTACTTCCTTCATCACTTGAGAAAAGTACCTACTATTACGTCTATAAAATACAATTTTATATATATAAAATGATTTGCATGCAAAGCCAGTGACTTTCTTTTAAGCACAGACAGTATAATTTAAAATGCTGAATATTTTCTATACAAAAATTCAGTTATGTTATTATCAAGATCTTTAAAAACAAATAGTAGAATATTGCATATATTACCATGAAAAATTGACTTATAACAATGCGAAAATATATGGGCAATCTAGTATCAACCACATCAACATCTTTTGAAAATCGATTAAGAATTCTACCCGCTGGTGTGGTTTCGAAAATTTCCATTGGCCAATGTAAAACATCTCTTAATAGTGTATCATGTATATAATTTGCACATTTTAGACAACCGATTGCAAGCGCGAGCGACGCCAGAAAAAAAGAGAAGACTAAAATAGACTTTATGGGTTATAGTTTACAAAACTTATTGTACGTACAACAGATCGATTGTTTTATAACTACAGTTTGTATATATAGTACACATAAGCCAATTATAGCGCATACCTACTACTTGTTATAAAATTTTGTATTGTACATGTATTGTATACAGTCTAAACAAGCATTATCTATAGTGTCTGTATAAATGTAGATATATATTGATGTGTGGTTTTTTTTTTTTAGTAAACTCTACAGAAGTGTTTTGAATGAACATTGGAAAACGTTGGCCAATTTAAAATTAAATTAATGCTGTAAAGTGGAATCATATATGGGGGTATGTAAATTAAAGTAGTCTAGACTTTTCAAATTCAAACAGATCATTCTATATATAGTACAGTCATTATAAGAAAAGTATATGCAAGCCAAGTCAAAATTTTTAACTTAAATTAAATTTTTGTATATATTTTAGAGGACATATCATATAGCAAAAATCCAGAAACAGCAGTCACTGTGTAGGATAGTGGTTGTTGGAGTTCCGCACTTTTATCAAGATTATATAGCAACATGCATACTAATTTCGCCTATATCTCGTCAACTATTGACGATATTGAAATTTTGTTTTTGAAAAAAGAAAGTTCAAGAATATTAGTAAAAAAAAAAAAAAATGATGTAACATTTATTTGTATTTGGTACTGTTTTCGAGAAATTGCCACTAAATAATGTAATAATTTTTGTTCTATAATATTTTATAACTGCGGAAAATGTTGACCAAATGTAAACAACTTAAAGGCAGACTGAAGGTAAATTTAATGCCTTTCTTCTTTTCTTTACAAAAATAGTCTAAATGTTATCTGAGTTGTAGTATTTTTTGATATTTTAGTAGTGAAAATATATTTTTCATATTTCCTTGATATCTCCACCAATTTCGGACAAAATGTAAATGTAATGTTCTCATTGTCTGCTAAATTCAAATCGCGACTTCCTTTTGAAAGTAAAATACGGAACATTTTAACGAAGTCAAACTTTGAATATAGTCAATAGTCAACAGAGATATATGAAAGATGTGGCAAACTCCAAGTATTTATCTGGATTTTTAAATACAAATTAGCATTACAAACTGTTCCTTGGTGTCTTTACCTATAATGACTGAACTACTATGTATCAAACCTATGTTATTTCATATTTTATAAAACTTACACTTACAGGCATGTTCCGGTTTTCACTTTCCGTTCGATTTTAGTGAAACCCGGAACATAGCCTTTTATATACTATATAGTAAGTTAACCTAATTAAATAAAAGAAATAGAAATATTTATATTACCGCAAAGAATTGACTAAGTACCATACGCCATAGCATTGGTAATACATTATCAACGCAATCGACATCTTTTGAAAAACGATTAACAAGTCTACCCAGAGGTGTAGTATCGAATAATTCCATTGGCCAATGGAATACATTCTTTAGTAGACTTTCCTGAATTTCCTTGGCGCAGTATATACAACCAAGTGCCAACGTTAATGAGCACACGAAGTAAGAGATAACTACAAGAGATTTTACATATATACATGGTATTCAATAGAGAAAAATAGGTGAGATTAGGTGCAGCTTGTTGTAATATACTACTAGGTATATAGATACTAATAAATGAAGTGAAAATATATATATATATATAAAGACTGAATATAGACAAAGACCAAAAACCATTCAAATAGTGTATATACAAAAGGAAGTTTGGGGGGAGGGGAGCTGGGCTATATATAATTGCAGTAAAACCTAACGACAACTAATTGCAGCTCTATTGAATTTTTTTTTTTGAAAACTATACTAATTTATTTTGCTTTTTTTGCAATAGAACAATACAGTAGAGGCGCGCGCGTAATGATTTTTATAATCGAACATTGTACAAAACTTGTATCTGTAAGTACAAAAAAAAAAAACCTGCAAACCTTTTGGCACACACATAGCAGCGCTGTAGAACAAACTTGATGCTGAAGCTATAATTTCTTAAGCCAAAATGCTTTCTTTCCTGCCTACCTCTATAGTTAAAATGGGGCTTCGTTTAAATAACACTTAAATTTAAAGTTAAAAAAGCTTTGAGTTGATATCGAGCCCTAACTGCCCAAAAGGGTGTAAGCGACAACAAATAAATTTTACACGAGACGGTTTCTTTTTTGATTTTCGCTACATTTATATTATAACTTGATATAAAAATACAACATTTTGTCGCTTACAACTTTTTGGCAGTTATGGCACAATATATGTAACGTATGTAAATATGTTAACCAATGCCTGCAGCTATGTAGATTGATTGATTGTTTATGCATGCGTTGAATGAGTTTTCACTTTTTTTTTTTTGATCGATTTATGTACAACAATATTTCGAATTGGTTGATTTTTTTTTTTTCAAAATTTACCATGAAAAACTGTCCCAAGACGACGCGTATATTGAATGGCAAAACGTTATCAATTGTATCAATATCTTTCGCAAAGCGATTAACAATGCGTCCTAATGGTGTTGTATCGAATAATTCCATTGGCCAGCGCATGGTGTAGTGAAGTAGTGTTTGATGCAAGGCTCCCGAACAACATAGACAACCCAATGAAATGGCAAGTGATGAGAAAAAATTGACAACAACTTTAAAAGTCAATGGCAACGATGGTCCAGAATGTACGACAATAATAAGAGAATAAAAAGGAAAACTTTATTGAAGATATGCTCTCAAAATGTTGGAAAGCCTTATAAATTCCGAGAAAATGAAAAAAAAAGTAATATAGTGAAAATAAAACGTGAAATGATGCAAAAAAAAAATATATATATCGAGTGTATGCGGGTTAGCAAAAGATTTTTATAGCTACAATATTGAAATTATTAAGAGTTCTGATAATCCATAAACCAGTAGCAACCAAGATTTGTTTGTGTATGTGTGTGTGTGAATCTGCATTGTTAAAAAAAAGCGCAACAAATTAAAATTTTAGCAGAATTATATGTGTTCTTTGTTGTTTATTGAAATGTTTGGAGAAAGCGTAACGAAGCATATCAATAGCGAAAAGTAAAACTTTTGAAAGCCATTATGTTTGCCGCATTAGTAGTAAGAGAAGTTAGTTCTTAACCTGCACCCAGCTGCGTGTCTTTAGGAGCTTTATTGAACGTTTATATACAGAGAACTAGAAGGGAGTTAGCAAAAAGTCGTAGTGGTCGGTTTGAATTATAAATGAACAAGCCTTACTGGATATATAAATGATCATCTCTATTTGGTCTTGTTGTGCATATCGAGATAAACACATTTTGTAACGTCATATACCATCACGTATACGAGTTAGAAAAACTCTCATGAGGGTGCCATGATTGGAATGATTACATCTATTCGCACTTAACAAAAATTGCTTCAAGAGCAATTCATTTTGTTAGTGAAGAGAGATAGTATCATCGCTTCTTCATGCAGATGATCTTCATGTGTCTGTATTGTGTCTGCATTGTCATTAAGTCATACTGAAATAAGGGGTAAAATTAATAAGGGCAGATTGTCCAATAGCTTAATAAGAGCCGGCAACGCCTTCAGCAGTTTGCTCTTCCACTTTATCCGATTGTTTGACTTCGTAGATAGTTGACTGCTCATGTTGTGAGATAACAAGGCAATACGGCTGTCACTAGAACCGTTGGCTCGATTTTCATCACACAAGGTCGCTAAGCGTGCAGCTGACGCTAGAAAGCTGTTCTAATACTAGGAGACCTTCCAATGGAATATGGCTCTTTGCAGACTTAGAGATTGCGTTTTGAGTACTTCTCTCACCCACCCTAACGTCATTAGGAGGTTATGTAATCGCTAATTGTTTGTTCAATACAGCCCGTAAACTCCGATCAGTCTGCCTTAATATATTTAACAAAGACTCGGCAATCCAACTGCAAGTCTTCCGGATGAGTAATGTTTATCACAATAGGAATACAGTCAGAACTCAACGTTATATCAATCGACCACTCATTGTATGGATCAAGCGAAACACTGTTGTTAGTTAAATCAGGGAAGCTAGCCGTAATTGTACTCATTCTTGTTGCACAATTATCATTGATATGTGCAGAAAGGAGAACCGTATATTTGGTCCGCAACAATTATTCTCCTTGAATCGATGCTCACAGCCGAGAACCACATCTCATGGAGTGCAAGTATAACTCGATACGAATGATACACAGAGTTGCAGCTGTTGACTGGTGGCAGTTATAAGTTCACATGCTCAATCTCCACATCTCTAGACTTTAAGCTAGACATTGTGTCTCCAAAGATAAATCTAAGGATAAATCCAAGGATAAATCTAATCAGATCTTTTCCAAAAGCAATGAAAAAGGTCTGAAATTAAACGTACGATGAATGTCAGACCTCCTCCACTGTTCTTGTCTCTGTCCTGCCTGACTATATTGAAGTCAGCTAGAGATGCAAGGACATATGAACTTGTGTGCTTAGTATCTTGCAATGCTGCAGTTAAGACACCATGACGTTCCATATAATACACAATCTCCACCACTTTCCCACGCAAGCCATTACAATTGAGATGCAAAACTCTAAAAGAGTTAAACCGCTGCTCAAGCGAAGAGCTGCGAGCACGCACAATTGTTTGACGGGTGGCGGAAAGATTGGTGAAAGTTGTGTAGAAGAGGAACTACATGATGCCCGCACAGGTGACTGTGAATCAGGTGAAATAAGTGAAGCATTTCTCCGCAAAGATTTGCAGCACGATGCAATATAGTTATCACTACACTCATTACGAGATCTCAGGTCAGTGCAACTCCTCATATGGTAGCAATTGTAAAAACCGGTTACAACACACAGACATGACATTGCGATGGACCGGAAAATTATACTTTGCAGCACAGTAATTTCTTTAAATCACAACATGCAAGGCATCAGCTGTTCGGTAGTATCGTTTTCCCTGCGACTTGCTTTTGACTAATGACTTTTAAGGAACTTCTAGTTCTCTTTGCTAGTTCTCTACTAGTTCTCTGTATGTAAACGGTATATTAGGTCTATATAACAAGCAAAAATAACTTATATGTAGTATACTATAGAAACAGCGCAACAAAACAATAAAGCACAAAGTTGTAAAGGAATTCAAGTCTACAATGCTAAGGTTTCGTAACTGTATAACGGTATACATTGTACAACACTTATTTGTTTAGAATTCTATACAACGATCAACAGTTATGAAACCTGAGAAAAGTACGTACGTGAATACCTTTTTTATACCTTAATATAAATTTTGGCAGTAAATTAAAACGAAAAGCAATTTAAAGCAACGGACAGCATTAAACAAATTAAGAAAATAAAACGATATAAAAATTATATAGTACAACATAAATTTAAAACAATTTATAATAAATCAACATAAAATAATAAGAATAGTAAAACACAACCGAATATTAAATACGTTATTATACAACAGAAAAAGCCAACCCAACACATAAGTATTAAGCACGTACATGAGACAAAACGAGACATTGAAATGTATATATATTTTTTTCTTTTGAATATAATTGAATCACAAAAAACATACCTTGTCCAAAGCCGAGTGCACCATAGACACCCAGGTACATGTCACGTAAGCCTGTATCAGTTTCCACTTCTTTGTCATTGGACCATTTTGTAAGCCAGAGATTCGAGCCTATTTGGAATCCTTGGAATACGAAATTTAATACTAGTGTAGCCACCGATAAGAAGACACCAACGCTCTTGATATAATGTTTATATACAGCAAAATCAACGCCACCAGTTTGAGATTTCTCTGTTTCAATAAGTTTACCCTCGGCTTCTTGTTTCTTCTTTAATGAAGCAGCGGAGGCTACTGAATCGTGTGATTCTTGGCGACGTGTACGGCGACGAAGACTACCACGACTTTCATTTGAGGCAATGGAACTGTTTTGACAAACAAAAAAATATAAATTTTTATTATTACCTTTTAATATACATGCTCGCATATTTATTTTATACGTCAATATTTTTCGTAGGCTCAAGCTTCAGGAATAGAACACTATTTTAACCAATATTAAAACCATTAGTTTCATCAATATATTGCAACTCACATCAAGTCTATGTAATGAAGACACTGAAGATGACTTTCGAATATAATTTTGAATTATTTAAATAGTATTTTATTCCTGAACCTTGGCCAGCGAAACTACAACTACTTAATAGATATATTTATTCATTTTATTTTTAAACTTACACTGAATCAGACAGACTTTCTGTACGCGCCAGCTTAATGGCCTTATCGACAGTACCCAGTAGTTCAGCCGAATTCGCTGTGAGTGTTAGCTGTTGCTTGATTTGATCTAAATCCTCTTCTTCCTCATTACCTTCGGTCAAATGCTGCACTATGAAATCGGCAAAGGCACCTTTTCGCGCCAATAATTCATCGTATGTACCATTTTCACTGATTTCACCCATTTTCATGACATAAATATTATCCACTTGCGGCAAAAATGTAATGCCGTGTGTAACCAGTATACGCGTTTTACGTGCCAACATACCTTTTGGTCCGACAACCTCTTCAAAAATATGTTTACCAACATGTGAATCCACAGCACTAAGCGGATCATCGAGCAAATATAAATCAGCATCACTATAGACGGCACGTGCCAATGATATACGCTGTTTCTGACCACCAGACAGATTAATACCCTTTTCACCGATTTCCGTAAGATCACCAGCGGAGAGTATATCGATATCCGGACGTAGTGCACATGCATCAATGACACGATTGTAACGTTTACGTTCATACGGCTTGCCAAAGAGTATATTATCACGTAATGTAGCATTCTGTATCCAAGCTTGTTGCGGCACATAAGCCAATTTGCCAACGGTATTCACTGTGCCAGTTATTTTATCCATTTCACCGAGGAATGCTTGTATAACAGAGGATTTGCCCGAGCCAACTGTGCCCACAATAGCGGCCAGTGTACCTTTCTTGACCTCAATATTAATATTTTTGAGCGTTGGCTCATCATCGCCCCATGTAAAGCTACCATTCTCAATGCTCATGGGATTTGCTGTAAATTTAAAAAATAAAAAAGTATTTATTTATTTTATTTATAATAAAGTTAGATATAATTAAAATTAACACTAACTAATGACTAAAGCACTGGCTGCTATGGCCTTCAGCTTGAATAAAAAAGTATTATTTTTAGATTAGCACTCAAATTATTGCTATAACTTTTTTCACTTACGTTTCGAAGGATCATGCTGCACTGCATCGGGATCCAATTCTTCGCTATTCATGAATTTATTTATACGTTTTACAGACACTTGAGTCTATTTGCAATAAGAGTTGGTTTTGGCATTGTAAAAAGAAAGAAATCGTATTAATAATGTAACGAATAATTTAAATAGAATAAAACATGCAACATTTATTAGTTTGTGAATTAGTAATTGGATTGTGGAATTTTAATGGAGTAAATTAAAAGAGCAAATTTATTGCATGAAATTTAGAAAAATTTTAAAAACTGTTAAAGTATTGTAACAGTCAAAGTTTATAAGAAGGAAGTAATAAAAAACAAGTTAGAATTCTACAGTCGAAACATACCCGACAGTTAAATACACTGCACCCATTTTTGCAATCGTTCTTCGAATTGAGCTTGCCGCGTATCGTTGTCTCATTGCACTGATATGTATAGGTTTATTCAGATGTGTGCAGAAATAGAGCTAACCATGTGAATAAGCTAGCAAAAGAATGCTACAATAGTTTTAAATTTCACTACAATAATGTGAAATTATATAGTACGTTTATACGACAACCGAATTCACGAAAACATTTCATCAAATTGACGATAACTTTAAAAATATTCATATGTACATATAAGGTTCTATACCAACGTAAACAGAAGTTTTGAAATAGGGCATTTTCTAGAAGCGCCCCCATGTGTGATTTAGTGCGTTGTGAAAACTTCATGACATTGGATAGCGGAGTTATTGTCGTTAGCTGTGATGTACTTCAGAATATAGGTCGACCTTTTTTGGATAAATTGACTTCAATTAAATAGATTGAAATTTTTACCAACAGCTTCGTAATCAGCAATCTCAAATACCACACTAAATTTTTTTTTTTCTATTCGGTAAAATTTCAGAAACTTCTTCTACGTATTTATAGGGAGAGGAGTCTATGTACCATATTTGGCATATCAAATTCTTATAGGCTTTAAAAACTTTGGTTTCATGCTCTCAGTTTGATGGACGGACGGACATGCCTATAGTGACTTGAAGCCTGTTACATATATAAGTATCAACTTTTTATACCATTGCTGCTCGGGTACAGGGTATAATTATGTTGGAATACAATAAATTAAAAAATGAAATATGGCAGGAAAATGGTTTTTGGGGAAATTTTATATTTCTTTATTTCTTATGTAAGTGAAAAAACAGCATAAATGTTTGTAATATTTACATAAAAAATATTTAGTTAGATAAATATTTTTTTTTTTTTTTGAAATTTTATAAAAGGAGTTGGGATTTAAGGATCAAAATTTGTTTATACAATATATTTTAGACATCAATACATTATACGCGTACAGTATACAACTCAAAAGACGTCACAACATTCACAAAATCATTTCAAAGTGATGAACAAATTATTTGCATTTAAATAATGCTTTAAATAGTTTATATTAATTAATTCTTAAGTTGCAACACTTTGAAATGATAACAAAAAATTATGAATATTAAAAAAATCTCGCTTCAACTTACTTGCACCAGGTTGGTAATCAACATGGGTAACATGGTTAATGGGAAACGCAAAATATTGAATAATGATAATGCAACAAATGTTTTAGTGGCATCAAGTACGTTATTTTCGTCTATTAAGACATAAGTGGCAAATGTAACCAATGACACCTAAAAAATATTGAAAAGAAATCTTTAATATTAAATTGATATAGCAGAACATTCGGCAATGAAAGTTAAAGATGCCGGCTGTAAAGTAAAGAAGTATATTATTATATATAGTAGATGATATAATAATCGTTGCACTTTAACCAAAAAGTAGCTATAGTAGTATAGTTGTTTGAAAGTTTTTTCTGCATTTGTGGCATTAATTCCCGATGTCAGATGCTTGGTGCTGTGCTGTTTATTGGTTGGTTTACAAACCAAGCAAATTTTACCTCAACAATATCAACAGCCAACATTGGCATAACAGCCAAGGGTAATTTCAGTGTATCGAATAGCGTAATACCAACGAATACTTTCTCGGCAGTCAAATGATTCTCATCGCTGATTAGGACATATGTAGCAAAAGTAGCTATAGAAACCTTTTACACATATTTTAAATACGATACAATAATAATATAATTATAGGTAATATATTAAATAATAATAAATGTAAAATTATTGGTTGTGTACTACTGCAAAAATAGATTATTAAATAGAGGCAAATATTACTTCGGTAGAGCCGAAGCTTTGATACACTTCACATGCATCTAGTGTGGCCACGAGAGGTATATTTATACGAAACATTTAGTTAGATTTCTAAAAATAATTTGCTAAGGAAATAGGTACATATAGGTACACAATTCCCAAAAGTGAGTCGTAATACTTCTCGCCCCTTAAAATGAGCGGGCTGGTTCCATTTCGACACACGTAGTCTTCGCATCAAATTTCAAGTTGATCTTCAAAAACATAAAACAAATGTTCCTACAAACTATGGTAAGGTCTTTATGTCTTTTATATCTTCGTGACTTTAGCTTCGATGGACGCGAAGCTTTAATATCATTTACACTAGGTTTCAAACCGAATAGCACCTATAGAGCTCAACCAAATAAAAAAACATTGTGAAACATAAAAACCCAAACGTTAATACTATGTTTGTATGGGGGTTATCCAAAAAATCTTGGTGGGATACGCTCATTTATATATTTGTAAAGCTTCTATCCATATCTAATTTCAAGTAAACATCTACATATATATAAATTAATGTTCGTCCTTCATAACAATCGGTCCAATAGTTTAGACGACTATGAAGAATATCTTCATAGTCGTCTAAACTATTGGACCGATTGTTATGAAATTTATGGAATCTGTTACTATCGATCAAGAGAAGGGGACTGAGTATACATAATTTGGGCACCGGTATTACTAAGGGCGATAGTGAAAATAAACGGTAGAAATAAAAGTCACTTTTTCCACGTCCCCATACAATAATAGAAACAAATTGAGAGCGTAAAGATGTTCACCAGCTATGCCTCTTGACCATAAACATTTTTTTTTTCATACAAAAACCAAAAGTCGGTGGTGGGCTTGTATTGTGACTATGCCTAAGTGTCGACAGGGTACCGACCTATTGAAATTTAAGTGACTTTCATATGTAATATGTATTATTTAATGCATTAGAATCTTTCTGACGAACCATAAAATGACACCACAATTTCATTATTTTTTTATGTAATCCTGAGCTAACCCTAGAGCATACGACATTAAGCATCCTTCAATATAGGCGCCCTGCATGGTTTCGCTTGCCTTACGAGTTCCAAACGTAGTGTTAATCTTGTTAAGAGTTGGACCATTGTAAAGTCAAGTACTTTAAGTGCACATTTATATAGAATACTGCTTGCTTCAAGGCATGTCTTCACTGTAGCCGCACGCAACCTAATTTTCATATGCTACTAAATCTTACCCAGTTATTGTTGTTGGTACGTAACTTTCACGCTACTTCACAGATTAATTAACGAGGTTTTCCTTCCTAGGACTAAAGGAATTCTTCAAAAACTAAGGGACTAACAGACAACAAGACTGACAGATCATACACACTACGTGTGAAGCGTATAAAGAGTATCCATTAAATTTTAAGCGTAAAATACTGCTTACCAAGAAAGGCGCACAGGACCACAAAAACGATGTACTGGCATTCAAATAGGCAGTTGATCTGAGTGTAGCAATTTCCTTGTCACGTATATCCAATACTTGTTTCTCGAAACTTGGCTCCCAGGCGTAAAGTTTAAGCACCTAAAATTATTTAACATATATATTGATTGTTGAAAGATTTTTCAGTATTTTACTACGCACCTTAATGCCACTCAAAACTTCGTTCATCAGCTTGACACGTTCATCTTTGTACTTCATTTGACGTACTTGATAAGTCTTAATGCGACTGGCAATAACACCATTCACGGGTATAAGTATAATCATCACAGCCAAACCAGCCAACACTGAGGGACCCAACAATTGCCACAGGAAGAACAATGCCAGACCAATTTGTAGCGGCGCCGACCACAACATATTCAAATATGTTGTCAAATCCATAAAACGCTGCGCATCGACAGCCATCAAGTTGACAATTTCACCGACTGTCGATTGTTTACGTGTTGAATTCGAGATAAGCAATGCTTTACGATATATGGCATTGATCAATGCGGTACGTATGCGCAAGCCAACAATAAACATGCGATGGAAATACTGGCCTAATAAGAATGTTTGCAGCGCAGCTAACAAAAACAACAATATAGCATACATAATACCCTTCCATTGGGCCTGTGGTTCTTTTTCATAGTCCTCGACAAAACCAATTATAAGACGTAAAACTTGTGGCTGTGCAAACGTTAGTATATCGGTTATAATTTTCATTATTGAGCCGAAGAGAAAAACACCACCAAATGATTTATAAATGGGCGGCAAAATTGAAGCCATTCCTTTTTTACCGGTCTTGCGTCCACCATGCGGATTCTCGAACGATACCTGACCGTTACTGTACTGTGCCTTCATTTCGATGGGCGCCGTCTGTGTAGTCTTAAAGTTTTTCCGTACATTTTTATTCCAATGGTATGCGAATTTTGGCATTACTTCCTTGCAACTATCTTGCGGACGTAAATCCCAGAGATCTTTCTCTACAAGTGGTTTACGATAGCCCTTCAGCGCCATGGGATCAAACCAATTATAGGTTATGCGCGAAAGGAAACTGGCAGACATTTCGGGAATTTCATTCTGAAAAATAAATGTGTTTTTTTTTTTTTAATTTTTAGTAAACTGGCTTAATAGATTATATTATATAATTATATTGTTTGGTTTAACAGAGTTCACGGATTTTAATTAAACATTAGGAATCCTACACCTGGTGTACCAAAGTAAAACTACGATTGTTGTTTTTACTAAGAATTATTAGTTAAAATCACTCAAAACAATTTGAGTGGATGGTACACTGATAGAGTTCTCCAGGAATGTAAAATAGCTTGGAGTAATTTTCGACCAACGTGACTCTTGGAAACATTACGTTGCCTTAATGGTGAAGAAAGCCGCAATGGCGATGACTCTACATTTCAGAGTCAACGCTAGGAATAACTGGTGGATACTGATATGTATGTATCCTGCAATGGACAGACTTATGATAGTGTATGGCGCCATTGTTTATGCAGACAGAGCTAATCTAACAGTAGCCAGTCATAAACACAACAGGAGCCATGTGAAACTGTCGTAGCATCGCATTAGATGTAGACTAGGTCAGATAGAATCATTCTGAGAATAGGAAGAGTAAGAAATTAATAGAGTAAGATATCTTCTGACAGATTCCCACCCACTGCTACTGTACCCTTGTGACAACATTGGAATGAAGCTCAACTTCATCAAAATATTTAAAGTAGGTCTCAAATGAAAGAATATAACTTTGAATTATAACATTAAATCAGGAGTAATAAGCTGATTTATAGACGGCTTCTTAAAGGAGGAAGGAACTAGTGCTGGAGTATTCAGATGTCGCAGAAGATTCTTCTAATCGCTAGGGAAAATTACTAGTATCTTTCACGCAGAAATCTATGCAAATTGAAAGATATGCATATTCAAGCTGTCTAAGTGGTTCAGGATCCAAAACAGTGGTCATTGTCTAATAGTCAGACGGCTATCAGATCATTAAATTCAAATGTGATAAAGTCTAAGTTAGTCTTGTACTCCCTAGAAAAACTAAAAACTCATTAGGAAGACTAAACAATTTAGTCTGTACTGGATACCTGGTCTGTACTGGATACGCGGTTATAACTGGGAATAAAAAGATAGATAACTTAGCAATAAGATCGGTATCCACTTCGTTTAATGGATCAGACCGCTTTTGCGAAAGGGAAAACTACCTCTAGGCCCCTACATCAATAAAAGTTCTGAAATCTGCAATGGACTCAAGAACAAGAATGACATCATGTTGCCTTAAAAATCATGTAGATTTTGTTATAATAACTTCCACCGAAATTCATTCTAGAAGATTGCCCAGGCTTGCCGTGACAAGACAGTTACCAAGCAACAGGATGGGATGTGTACAATATTAATATTATCAATCAATATCAATATTATAATATTAATTATAATAAACTGGCTTAAAATTAAAAAAATAAAAATATATATTATTTACCTCGCCACGTTCGTATTTCGTTTCTCTGGGCAATGCATCCGCAAAGCAATTCAATATCAACATGACGCATGCGAATGCAAAATAGATAAAGAAACTAATATATAGATATTCATCCCAGGAATAATCACTTTGTGCATTTGGATCCGACAATTGATTATTATCTCTAGTTTGCTTATCACGCGCCTCAGTACGACATTGAGGTATAGATAGCACGACAAGCACAAGCCAGAATAAAAATTGACAACCGGATGTTTGTACGCCGTATTTACGATTCAATGGTATAAATATGAAGATCATCAACTGAAACGATGAGAGGGAGTTTAATTGGAAGGATATATAATTACATAGCAATGTACTTACAAAGGTAACCAATTTAATGACGGGTCCCCATATATGCACCGGATATATAAATTCCGAGCCATTGTCACTGCCCTTTTTGATCAGCGCTAGCACAAGATCCAAGGCGGTTATCACAATTAAGCCAAGATTGATAATTAATTTACTTATATTTAATTTATTCCATGGTATATTCTTATCTAAACTCTCTTTTAAGTAGAAGAAATCAAAAATTACAAAAGTCCAATAAAAAGCACATGCGGTCCAAACTAGCGCAGTTTGTTCAAAGCATTTTGTTAAATCCGGATCAGTAGTCCACCATGAGAGCGTGGAATTCTGTAAGTAAATTTTAAGAATTAGAATGCATGTTCACCTTGTAACCATTATGGGCCGTAAGCATTTGACTTACGGTGGCGTAACCAACGAACTTACCCAGAATGGTGAGCCACAGAAATCATCCATGGGATGTGTAGACTCCTCCATTGTTGTGGCGCAGTTGAGAATACGCTTATTGAACACACACAAGAATTGTACGAAACTCAATTAACAGAATATTTGCAATATTCCAACGCCAAATCGTAGAACAACAACAACAACCACCACGGCACAGCTGGCGTGGAACACAGCGGCGATTTTCAGCTAACCGCGAGCTGCTGTAATGTATTAAAAAATGACAACATTTATAATTAATTATTATTTATGCTATTTAAATAAATATTTTTATATAGAATTTTGTCTTTTTTTATTTAATTTTATTTATAATTAACTATTTTGATAATGTTTACTGCGCAATTTACTTTTCTGCACATGTCAAGTGGCAACACTGTAGCAAAATTTAGTAACAAAAAATTTATAGCAAGTTGGCAGCACGCACTGAAAAATTCTACCTCTCGCTAGCGTTCGATTGACGAAGTTGTTTGCAAGTGTTTGGAAATAATCATTTTTATTGTGCTTAAAAACTTAATTCATTGCTAATTGTGCAAAAATGTCACGTCGCACAAACTATTCTAATGCTGATAATAATAATCGCGAGCAAAATATGCGATTTGTGCGTGTAAGTAAAACTTATAAATTTTTTCATAGACTTTTTTCAACCACAGCTGCCGTCGTCGACGCCGTAAAGCCTCCGGCGCAAAAAGTAGTACATACTAATGCATTGTAATAATTTTTTTTTTCTATTTTTTCTCATAACGTAGAATAACGCAGATAATAACAATCAATATTATGGTGGCGGTGCTCCTGGTGGTAATGGTGGAGGTCGCCAAAATAGTGGCGCTCCGCCACGCGATTATAAAACTTTACAACAAAATTCCGGTAAGTGCAAAAAAAAAATGTGTATATGTATGAAAAAAAAAAACAAAATGAAGTATCAGCGCTGACAGCGTTTCGATATACATACATACGTGGGGAAAACATGGGCATCGTTTATTTTTTCTTTTTCGTATACTAATTTATATTAAAATATGCCAAAATTATATAAGAAAACACAAAATTGTAAATAAGAAAACATAAATTTCCGGGGCCTCGCGATCTACCAACGGATTCTCACAGAACTCGTCAAAATAAGACGATAAATATATATCTTTTTTTCTATATCTCAAAAGATATCAATATTAAAGATACAAAAAAAAAAAAAATTTATAGAAAATGGTGTAGGAACTAAAACTCCCTAAACTAAACCTCACTGACTGAAACCAATTTCACTTTAAGAAACAAATTTAGTCAGTGACCTATTTTGTGTGTGTTCCAAGTTTTCGATTTGATTGAGCATTTAATCAATCCTTTCAAACCAAACTGACTTCGACCTCGCGAAATGACTGCAAAAAATTCAAGCAACAGAAAATATTTGGATTAGCTCGCCATTGCCATTGTTTGCAACCAACCGGCAAAAGGTTGGAAATGGCGCAATACGAAAATTTCAAGAAGACCGGCGCATGCGTGCGCAAATTAACAAACGGAGTACGTATCATATATGCACATATGTATGTATATACACACACATCCAAACATGCAGCGTAGCACAAAACAAACACAATCATGCTGTTTGCGAACTAGTCTCTCTTTGATTTGGTTGAAATTCATACAGTTGAAAATCGTTTTGTCAGAAAGAGACGATTGAACAGAACAAGTTAGGCGAGGGTGTGCCTAATAAGTCGCTCGTATAGTTGCTGGCCCGTTTATTTGTTCGATGACCGGCAGCAAACGTTTGAAAGAGTTTTGAACTTAGTAGTCATGCTGTGCTTTAATAGAAATATTGAAAAATTCCAAAACTAAGGAAGATATTTAAAATTGACGAGTTCTATAAAGAAATTAAAAAGAGAAAAACGTTTAAACTAAAGGAGAATTAAAAAAATTCTATCTTTGAAATTCGATATCTGAAAAACTAAGCGATATATCAAAACATATAATTTTTATTCGAAGTTCTATAACCACCCGTTGTCAGATCGTGGCGCTCCGAGAATCGTAGAATCCCCAAATTTATGCAAAATGTTATACTTCGAAACTGTAACAATAATTCTCACCATTTAATTAGGTGCTAAAATTGTACACTCTTTTTGCTATCTTATCTATTTTCTATAGAGTTTTTCTGGTTTTATAACATTCATAATGATAATACAATAATATTCTGCTGCTATAAGCGTTATGAAAATAATACATTTTGATAAACCCGCATTTATCTACATCTAAAACTACTCAATGTTGTTTACGTGTATTCCGATGTTTACATGGAGATACTGTCTACTTGTATTAATTTTGTCTATGACACATATAGTGTACATTTAATTGTCTAAAATTGTGCAATTAATTGCAATTGTTTGTGTAGTAATTTGTGCGCTGCCGCAATTTAATTTAAATGAATATAAAAAATAAAAAAAGTTAGTTCAAAAACTTCCCTTCTCATCACTACATATGTAAATCCCAAACCCACGCCTGGTATTAACATTTCCGCGTGTTTTATTTTTATTTCTTCATAAATTATACAAAAAAGAAAAAAAGACTCGTTTTTCGGCACACAGAAATGTTTGCAGTCAATGAAGAAAGTTTTTTTTTTGTTTTAATACTTATTTGAACTTCAGATACCAAAAGTTGTAGACCTTCACCCAAGTCATCATACTAACTAATATAAAATTAGTACGCGTTACTAGCCTGTAGAACTTGTTTACTTAGCCGCACAACACAATTTTTTACATATTCAGCTAAAAAATTCTATTAGTGAATCGAGTATAATTAAGTTAAAACTTGTTTCCATGTATTTCTACGATTATGTAACTTTTGCGCTCATTCAATCTTTTGTTAGCAGAGTATCTATTTATAATTCAAATAACTTTTGTTTTTGTATAGCGTATAGTAGTAGCATTCTTTTATAATCTTCAGCTGTAATTGGCTGACAAAAATTGTTTTTGTTCACTGATAGAGAAAAATTTATTGAGTTTGTTTTACTATATTTAAATAGATACAAGTGTATATATATATATATTATATATATATATATATATATATATATATATATATATATATATATATACCTTGAGGTGTTCAATAATTTGTATATTACAAAATTGTTTAATCATGCATATAATTGAGATTTAATTTATTTTACTTTTTTTTAATGTGATTTGATAGATATGCCTTGAAAAGTCTCTAGTTTCCACCATGAATGCATATGTTTTGTTTGATTGGAAAAGAATTATTGATTGTAGTAAGTACATATAGCAAATACATATAGGCTATATAAAGGGTATTTTAATTGTAAAGTGCCAATTTGAATTGAATTTTTTGTTTTGAAAATTAGTCTATGATCCGAACACCACAGATCTTATCTACAGCAATGAAGTACATTTTTAATTGATTTGATTACGTGCATGACTGCATTTAAATGATAAGCTCATACACGTAAGATACTGAAGACTATATTATTGACAGTTGAAAGTGTTGCTGGATCACAAATTTTTGCCTTTAAGTATGATACTTGTATTTCTGACTGTTTTAACAAATATCATGTTAATTTGAAAAACAGAGAATGTTTTGATTTTATTGTCAACTGAAACTGCTCACTTAAAACTACGTAAGAAGACTGAAAAGTCCTTTAAAAATATAACATTTAGTGCTCGTAGTTTTTGAAACAAGTTTGTTTCTGAGTAGTGCCATCAACCAACTAGTTTGGCGCAGTGATTGAACAATTTTATTTGAAAGTCAAAACTCCGAAACAAATCGAGTTGAATGAAGTTCATGTTTGTTTTTAAACAATTATAAATAAAATACGTCTGGCACATATTAAAGAACCCTATAGCCATATATATGTATATGCAAATTGATATCGGAAACATTTCTAACTTTCTTCAAGCATTGCGTGTTCTCATACACAAATGCATAATATTTTTGTCAGTACGAGTATGTAGTTTCAGTTTAAATTTTTAATGTTGAATATCAATGACAGTGCTCAATTAATAAATAAAGTATTGATTTTTTATACAATACAACTTATATTTGCATTTAGTTTGTAAAGCAATATTAGCTATGCAGATTGTAATTTTAATAGACTCTTTGATTGACAAACAAATTTGGGCGCGTAATTAACATATATTATCAAAAGAAAAAATTATCATAAATATAAAGTTTACCTTATCAATTCACACTCTAGGTAGCTTATAGCGACCGACCTCCAAGTAAGCCAACAAACAATTCTGATAAAAGTTTATTACACTCAATTGATGACGCTGCGAAAATGTAGATGTATTATACATATGTACATACTTATTGATCTATAAGAACGCTATAAAACATTTTTCAAGAGTACAAACTGTGCTGTGGTGCACAGCTGTTGTAAACGTAAACCAACAGACATGTTTAAAAAGCGAATCTTTGTAATATAAACTCTGCACGCATTTCCTGAAACTTTATTATCTCATCTACATATATAGGATACATATATATAACTATATTGTATAAACGAGAATTAATATAGATAGTTAGACATGTGCTACACTACTCGTAGCTCTGAAGTAGATACTTCTTTACAGCATATTGCAAATATTGTGAAATTCTATTTAATATATATATATATATATATATATATATATATATATATATATATATATATTTTTTTTTTTTTTCTAGTCTCGAGAGCATATTTATAGTACATTTATTTGATAATGCCTACGAAGTACTTACGTATATAAAATATTATACTGATATTTATTTTCAAATGACAAAGCAAACTCTCAAATCGCAATTGTGTTGTGTGTGCAATGCATATTTTTCATTTATATTATTTTACTGAGAACAACAATTAGCTGAATAATACATAAATTTGTTTTGATTGTTTGCTTCACTGTATGTACTTCAATTGACGCGTGTGCCCATTGTGTGCTGTCAGTAGTAGTTGCTTATCACTTTAAAAAGTTTTAATTGTCTTTTATGATACACACCACAACGTCACAGTGATATAGACAATTATATGTACATATGTATGCATAATAACTTTTATTATATAGATTAAAAATATTTCGAAACAAATAGCAACTTTGTATAGAGAGGCCTTTGAGTAAATATAAACTATTCAAGGTTTAATTTATGAACATCATTTTCATAGTTTTAGTCAAGCATGCAGTGAAGTTTTATGTGTATATATAAATCTAGTGTATAATCAGTAATTATTTTAATAGTGCTTTTTGTTTTATACTATCTATTTATACATACATTACACATCTAGAGTAATACTTTCCTTCTTTAATTTTTAACAACTTGGTGCTAAATTTTTTGTTTTATATACATTTCCGTTGAGACACGTTTCGCGCACCAACTTCACATAAAAATACTTTTCAAATGTGTCAATAAGACATTTTGTCGATATAAAAGTACGCTAGGTTTTCATGACTTTCAAATTTTTTTTTTTTTAAATTATCTCACATGTTTTATATTTTCTGTGATTCATTCTACATACTTGTAACCAAAAACCACTCAAGCATAGACCTTAGACCGTCTGCTTAAATAAACAAAATAATGACATAGTTATTAAAGTTGTTTATGTTTGTTTTATTTTCAATATAAAACTTTAGCCTGGTTGATGGTGTGTGTTCCTTTTTTATATCAGTGCCCATTGAAATTTTTTATCAATTCACATTTAGCATGACAAACACAAAAAAAAAATACTTGTCAATTTAACAAAAAAAGCGCGAATTATTTTGTGAAGGTTGTCCAAAATGTACTCTAATTAAATAATTCACTAGATCGTATTAACATTTTGTACAATTTAAAATGATTTTGTTCTGTTTCTAACTGTATTCTTTTTTTTTTTTATAATCTAGTTAAGAATTCCACAATACATATATCGCAAAACTTTCACTCTCACAATGATTTTGGCATATTTTGTATAGTTTTATTTCATTTAAGCTATGATATGACGTCAAAGAAAAACGTTCAAAAAACAAACATAAACGCTCACATATACATAATAGTATGTTTGAATACGCAAAATAGAAAATTTCACTTTAATTACCTTTAAATGAATTAAATAAAGTGTTTTGTTTCTTTACTCGTTCGATATTTGGCTTGTATTCCCGATATTTGGCTTGTATTCCGGCTCCGTTGTTTATTTTTATTTACTTGCTAAATTGTTTCCAACACAACCGACGCGTTTCGAACGCAGCAACGAAGTGAGTGCGAGCGGTTCAAGCGTTATGTATTTATATCAAAACAGTAGAGCGGAACCACGTAGTAGCCCAGTGAGAAGCATGTGGTGTGGTGTGGTAAATGAGTTGCCGGGAGACGAAATCCATAACTGGGAGTAATTTGCGTTTATGTATGTATGCACATTCTGTCAAAACAGTATGGGCTAGTTAAAAAATGTGTTTAAATAAATATATATTTTGAGCTTTGATGTACCATTGGCGAATCTACAATGAATTGGTGAGCTCATTGGTGGGTCTAGAATGAAAAGATGGGCAATGTCATTAAAAAAAAAAATCCCTAAACTACATATAAAACTAAAGGAAATCAAAAGTAACAAAGATAACAGCTGTTGCAATTCCGCTGCTGAATCCGAAACAGTACAATTCAACTGCCTGATTTAACACTTAAAGAGTGTCCCAAAAGAAGTAATTTTATTAGAAAACAAACAGTCTGATTAAATATGAAACTAGCGTGCTACGCCCGCTTCTTCTTGTCTTTCTATTATATAGTGTATTTTATTTTCTCCGGTGCCCTTTGCTTTACATATGCACCAAATCTCATCCATCTGCAACAAATTATTCGACCTGAGCAACTAACCTGCCAATTTTGCTGTTTTACCGTAACACAAATTTCATAGTAATTTGTCTATAGTTAATTGGCTTTTTCCACACAATAAAAGTAACGCCGACTAACCCCTCGTTAGAGATCACACATAGAGCAATATGATCCTTAGTGAGTTCACACTAAATAACAAAGTATACAAAATAGGTATATTTATTTAAATAGCACATAGGAAAAATAGTCTACACGGCTTTGAGAAAAATAACAATTACTGCGAGCGTAATTTTCCGTTTTGATGGTCAGAATTAGGCACTCAGATCATCCGAATATGTCATCAAGCCCAAGAGCAGAGACGTCTTCAAAGAACATATTAATAAAATTCTGCCACATTTCATGGAAAGTTTCAAAAAAAAAAAAAAAATTAAAATAAAAGAGAATATTAAGCGCTGTATCAATGAAATTTTGCAACATTTATGCAAATCGATCCCTGCAAACCGTGGTGGGTATTTATGGAACATGTTCTTACATACAAAGCCATAGAGACCATTTGTACGATATGCTATTCTGAATAATCATATATGTACTCTATACTTTATGAATGATACTTTCTTGCGTGAATTCAGAGATAAACCACTAAAACTAACAAATTATTATTATCATTGTACTTTCAATTTTTCTGAAAGTTTATAATACAATCAAGGTGGTATTGTAGAACCCAAAAATAAATCTGACCAAACACCCACACGAAAATGGCTGCATCGAATCATCTTCATCAAATTTATTTTTGTTGCATGTGGATAGAATGCACATTTAAAAATGATACACTTATCTATCCGAAATCAAAATCTCTTACGTGTATCTTTTCATTTATTAATTTTCCTTATACTATTTTAACAGAATGTATACACATTGCTGAGTATAAAATTGAGAACAAAACGATTATGTGGTCACTCTCAACAAGTGTCAATTTTTTTTTTATTTCTTGTTTTTTTTTTAGAGCATTCTCTCTCTCTCTCTCTCCCTAGTATATTTATTAGCCGGCATTATTGAGGTGCTTGTATGTATTTGTTCTTGCACAAAGATAAGTATTAATATTTTGACAAGTTAATACGATTTTGTATCATTTAACCAAGAGTGTGAAATTATACAATTAAAATTATCTGAATGATCAAAGCGTTAATATTTTTGTTGTTGTTGCTATTTGACACAAAATAAAGAGCTGCAAATATTTGATAACATAATTATTTGCACTTGTATATGTGAGCGTACAAATGTTTTGTATATGTATGAATTTTGTGTATATTTGTTTGTTTAAATTGAAACTTTTGCAAAGTCATTGTCAGTCAACATAAATTTCTTGCTGGCTGGCTGGCTAGCTATATGTATATTCTTATACATACAAAAGATAGCGTGAGTATCTGAAAGAAAGAGTATCGCAGCTAATAGTTTTGCTCTTTACTCTCTGGGAATTTTGAGACGATATGTGTGGCGCTACAGCACAATAAATCAACACGATATATACGAATTTTTAAGTAAACATTGCCAATAAGCAGTAAAGAGGAGCATAGAATTGTGCAAAATATAATATCTTCACATAAACAACCGGAAAACGTTTATTTGGCACTTTGTTATATAAACTTTTCTCAATTCCAGCAATTTATATTATATAGTGTAAACTATTTATGTCAGTAAACAGTAGACATAGAAAACTGTTATCAAACGACAGATCTGCGAAGTACGTTTTTGTGGTGAGAATGGGAAAAGAGGGCACAGCAGACATAGTAGCAAACTAACAGAGCTACTGTACAAAAGAGCTACGTATGCAAAGCAAAAGAGAAACAAAAATATTTATTTACTTACTTCGTTGCATGCAGCAATGCATAGCATACGCACATACAGTAGCCGACGTTTGGACTATGACCCAGCGGACCAAGAAACGAGCGTTTAGCGTACATTCCGCAAATGGTTGGCAAGCTGACTCAGAAACGAGCTTTAAACGGACAAAAAACGAGTGCCAAATGAACCTTCGTTAAATGTTCCCGAAAGTGCTCAGAAACGAACGCTCAGCGAGCAAAAAATAGCAAAAACGAACCATTTTCGTACGCCAATTCACGAATCAATCACTTTAAAAATAATGACAAAAAACCTTTTTTGTCTGCGGCACAGTCAAGGCGAAAACCCAAATGACTGTGGGTTGGGACTGGTGGTGATGTCGTCAGTGATGTTGAAACTTTGTACTCAGCGCCGTTGGCCGTGTCGTGGTTCGAATACCAGTTTCCTCCACTAGACAAATTTTTTTTAAATCTAGATAAACACAGCAAAATTAAATTCGAATAAAATTTTGTAAAAACAGAACAGCAAACACTAAAAAAACCAAAATGAAAAAAAAAAAATTTGTGATACTTTTCTTTGCGATTCATTGTTCGTTAACGAGTCGCAAAAAAAAAACATTGTATACTATGACTCGCAAAAGGCTAGCTAACGATACCTAATGTAAAGGAAACATTTACTAGCACAAAATAACGATATTATTAATTTTCTGTCCTTTTTAGGGTTCCGTACCAAAGAGTAAAACGGGACCCTATTACTAAGACTCCGCTGTCCGTCTGCATTCACCAGGCTGTATCTCATGAACCGAGATAGTTAGACGGTTTAAATTTTCACAGCTGATGTATTTCGCTATAACAACAGAAAAACAGAAGAAGAAAATAAATATTTAGGGATGCTCTCATACAACAAACGTGATTTTTTTGCTCGATATTGACAACGGCAACAGGTAGACGCTTGAAATATTCACAGAATATTTACTTATATATTCACTTTAAAAATAAATAATTAAATTAAAATAAAATAAAATAAAACAAATATTTAAGTGGGGCTCCCATACAACAGACATGATTTTTTTATAGATAATGGTACGGAACTATCGTAAACGATCTCACAAACAATATCGGCAGCTGCATACAATGAAGAGGCACTTTTTTTCAACACTTTTTTCAACAATCTTCAAAACAAAAAACCATTAATAGATTACATGGTAAACAATTACGCGGAGACATAGTTTTTTGTTTTCCTGTTTTGATGCGTTGGAATCGAGAATTGTTGTCCAGTATATTATCCACACAACGCTATTTGCCAAAAAGTTCTATGTTGGTAGTGAACATAGAAATGTGGTATATTTAATAGTTTCAAAAAGCTCATCTAAAACACTCTTAAACGCTGCGCTCGGGCAATAGTTGAAAAAAAAAGAATCTCATCGTTTTGTCGTGGTGTATGTTGTATGCATGTATTGGTGTTCGTATGAAATGCTATAGTAAATTATTTAAAAATAAGTCAACACTTAGTTTATAAGGTTTTCTCTTGCTATACTGAACACGTTTGAAGTACGCTAGAAGTTAATATAACAAAATATCTTTTTTTTTTGTTTCTATCTATTCTAATTTCATGCATTACCTACCAACGAATTAAAATTCGCTGCTGTTGTACAAAATGAAATCCAACCATAATATTGCCTCAATCAATCGATTGCCTGATCGGCTTAATCAATTGTGCTATTCAGGCAATGGTGGGGATTTCCAGCAACGTAAAGAATTCCTACTACAACAAATGAGAAGAAACGGTGGTGGTGGCAGTGTCTCTGGTTTTAATGATAATTTCAATCAGTTAAATGAAAGGAGTGCACCGGCTCCGCCACGTAACATTAACTGGAATGATCGCAAGCGAAGCTATCCCGGTGGTGACAACAATGATAACGATAATGGTCCACCGGCATTTCGCAATGCACGAAATTTGGGTGACTATGGTGGCAGTAATAATAATGTCCCCGGAGATTTTCAACTTGTTGCTACAAATCAAGGTCGCTACGGCGCTAATGATTTTCAAGGCCAGAACTTTAATAATAATCGTAATGCTCCAATTGATGGTAGCGGTCGCGGCATTGGCAACAACGGAGGTGGTGGTGGTAATTTTAACAACCAAAGCAATTTTGGTGATTTAATGCGCCGCGGTGATAATTTTTTGAATGCTCCGCAAAATACAGATCATTATGGTGACGGCGATTTTAATGCAAACCGTAATGTCAATAGAGATAATGAAATCTTTACACGCCGTGATGGAAACGCTAGCTACGGCTCTGGCAGCGTAGGCAATATGCCTAATCAAAATGCAGCCAATAACTTTGACGGTGGTTTTGGTGGTGACAATTTCAATCAAAATGTTTCAAATTTCAGTGGAGTGGGTGGAAATTTTGATAGCAGCCGTAGTCTTAACCGTGGCAATTTTGGTGTTGGCAATTCAAATCAAAATTCTTCGAGTTTTGTCGGAGATTTTGGTGGTGGTCGCAATTTAAACCAGAACGCCTCCAACTCCAGCGGAGACTTCAACTTCTGCGCTGGTAATAATACAAATCAAAGCTCTGGTGGAGACTTCGGTTTCCGTGCTGGTATAAATTCAAACCAAGTTGCGCCCAATAACTTTGGTAATGGCGGTAATTTTAATCAGAATGCTCCAAATTCCGGTGGTGATTTTGGTGGTCGCGGTGGCTTCAATGCAAATCAGAATGGACCAAACAACTTTGGTAGCGGCGGCAATTACAATCAAAGTGCTTCGAATTTCACCGGAGACTTTGGTGGCCGCCGTGGAAATAATGCAAACCAGAATGCTCCAAAGAATTTTGGTGTTGGCAATTTCAACCAGAATGCTCCTAATTCTGGCGGAGATTTTGGTGGTCGCCGTGGCAATAATTCCATACAAAATGCTCCGAATCCTGTTGGAGTTTCGGGTAATGGGCGCCGTGGCAATAATACAAATCAAAATGCTCCAAAGAATATCAATGCCGGTAGCAAAAATATTGTCAAAAATGTTCCGAATTCGGGCAATAATGTTCAGCAGCAGCGTGGTAATACTGCTTATAAAAATGTACCAAGAGCTGCACCGAATTCTGGTAATAATGTTCAGCAGCAGCGTGGTAATACTGCTAATAAAAATGTACCAAAAGCTGCCTCAAAATCCGGCGGCAATGTAGGTAAACCACAACAAGGTGGTGGCCCGAATAAAGTAGGAGGAAATGCACGTGGCGGCAATATTGCCGCACAAAACACACGCGTAAAGCCTAACAACAACAAGCCAAACCAACCTGGGAACTTGAATCGCGGTGGTAATAATTTAAATCGAAATGGGCCAAACGCACGTGGCGGTAATAATAAACCAACAAACAATGCAAACTTTGGTCGTGGTGGCGGCAACTTCCCGCAAGGTGGAGGTTACGGTGGTAACAATATCCAAAATATGGGTAACTATCAGCAATTTGGACAAGAACAACAACAGTTTGGCTACGATCAACAACAGATGAACTTCATGGGGGGCAACAATGGTGGAGGAGACCCAAATGGTAATAATCGTAATTTTTCTGACAACCAAAATTTTTTTAACAGCAATCTAAACATTGGACAAGGGAACAAACAAAGTAGCGTCAGTACTGTACCAAAATCGAAATCTAAACAAAAAAAACAGAATAAAACCAATATCGCAGAGCTCAATCACAGATCAAAGAGTCCTGAACCAAAGCAGTCATCGCAAGAAGATCAGTCGATAAAAAACAAAAAGAAACCTAGAAATCCACCTATTGTAGTGCCAATCATTCCCAAACCAGACATTATACCCAGCCGTACTTTTAAAATGGGAAATCGACTAAAACAACGACGCGAAGCTTCACAAGAACCGGATGAAGAAATTGTAGCTGCACTGCCTGATTATGCCAAAGTAAAGAACCCTAGGCGTAAGGAGAATGCGACCAAATACTTTCCACAACTTTATTGGCCGGTATGGTGGAAGGCGTACAAGTGGATAGATAGCGCAGTAAAAGCTATACCAGACGATGATGAAGCGGTGCGAAAGGAAATCGGTCTTAATCATAATAACCGTATTGTCAAACCAGATGACCCCAATCGCGAGACAGCAATGCTGAGACGTGTCAGTCTGCTTCTACGCTTAGGCCTTAATCAGGCGCGTCGACATGAAGACATTACAGAGAGAAACTATTATAGACGATTGGCTTTTAATGTGGTCAAGTATAAATGTAAATTAAGCGATCCCGAGTTTTTGGCAGCTATAAGTAAGACGCAAAGAGCCGAAATCAAAAATGCTTATGAAGTAAGATTGGGCAAAGATCGAATGACACTAATACATCAGGGTGTAATGGCACGATTTGCACTTTCACGTGAGCTATTGTATCGCATGAATAAGGGTGAGAAGATTAAGGTGAACCATGCAATTAGTTTGCTGAATGACAATGTATTCCATTGGGTATTGCGAAAATCAATCGACGAACTGAAGGTTAGTCTGCGAATGCATACAGTGTGAAACTTTATTCCTTACAATATTTTATGTGATCATTTTTACAGGCCATCACCGCCAAAGAGTGGCCACAATTCGAGGAGGAATATGCAAAATATGACGCTACTGATCCCTTTGTCCAATAGATATATGAAAGTTAATTAAAACAAATGAAATTATGGTTGCATAATAATATACATAGAATGCTTTTAATAAATTAGATTGTCTGAAAATTTTATTAGAGTATAGAACTATAGATATATTCCTTTACAGAGTACGAACAACTCAACGAATTTGTAGGATTACTGACCACATTAGTTGCTGTCAACAACGCTGTTGGTGACGCCGGCGGCGTCTACGACGACAACCTGATGGGCGGCGGCAACGGTAGCCAATTAAACAAAAATCAAATGCAACAGCAGGGGCTTAATGCCAACTTGTCATTAAGAACTTTGGTGGCAAAACCAGCAAAAGAGTGGCCATTCAACGTTGGCGCACCGATTCTTAATATGAAATTACCACAGCCGGTTGACAAGTCGTATGCTGTGAGATTTTTTAAAAAACAAATACCTAAATTCCGTGCAACCACCAATGCTGATGCTGATGGTGATTTATCGGATGAATCGGATATTGAATCCGATGATGGTTTTCCGCTTGAGAGAGTCAAAGGCGAAGCTGTCCATCCAACTTCTGTCTTACGAACCACTCTCAAGCGCCGTAAGCGGGATTGGCGTCCTGCCGAACAGCAGCCTATTAATGAATTCTGGTTGAAATTCTGGACGGAATTTAAACCCATCGAAGCTAAAATTGATGCAAAGTTGCAAGAATTCCAAGGCAAAAGCCGCCCGTTAGCATTCATTGTGCCGGAAAAGGCAAAGAATGTTAAATCTTATATTAGAATAAGAGCAAATAAAGCCGGTCGGTTATTGACCTCCATTGGTGGTCCATCATTTCGCTTGTTCAGGTATATTTTCATGATAAGGGATCCCAATTTTTGGAAAGTACTTGATAACGCTCAAAAGTCGCGTTTGCTAAGCGCCATACATCGTGTAAAAAATACCGAATGGGCACATATAATGTGTGGCATGATTATTACTTGGGTTTATTTTGATGAACTTTTGGAATTGAATAAAACATTGGATGCTGATAAATTTTCAAAACGTCAGAGGAAGGAAATCAGGGAAGCAACGCTTGCAAATGGACATGGCGTATTTCATTGGATGGCCAAGGAGGCAATGTTTGAGTTAAAGGTAAGTGTGAAGGAGGGGCGCAGCAGTTAATTAGATGGTAGCACCTCATTTTAATTATATTTGTTCACAAATTGTTACAGGCGATTTCGTCAAAAGAATGGCCAGGTTTTTATGAAGAATACGCAAAAATCTAAAAAAAAAAACAGACATTTACATAATTTACGGAGGTGTATTTGCCGAAGAGATTACGTACGCATACATACAGCGTAACATATTTTATCTTACATATATCAACACATACAAAATATTGTTGTAATTAATCCAATATTGACAAAAATTTTAATAAAATTTAAACAACACTTTGAGTTTATTGCATATTTAGAAGTATTGCCATAACGAATGATGTGTGGTAGCTTAGGATAAGTTAGGATAATAGGATGGTAACTATAGGATATCATCCGCAACGATGATATATTTCAGTTTTCTGCGTACAGATCGCACAGATTGTTGTTTACGATTGAAAAATGTATAAATTTAACTGGATAAAATTAATATTAGTATTCATGCAATTGATTGATTTTCAGACATACAGCAAAATACAAAGGAATGCCATACTGACAGTATGGTATGTGATTTTTTATGAGGTATACTATAACTATAAACTTTTGTTCGGCAAATAAGTTTGATGGAACATGATAACGAACTGAACTGCCTCATGTAGATCCAATTTTACAACCAATTTTTCAATCATTTGAAGTTGTATATCACGAATAGTATTCTCGATGACGGCTTCCAAGACTGAAATCGATGTTGACTTATCTGCACAAAACAACGATTTCAAGAGTCCCTACACAGAAAGTAGTTCAGCAGTGTCATATATCACAATTTTGCGGGCCAGACAATGGAGAATAAGTCGACGGTTGCTCCGGAAGTATTGCATTAAACCAAATGCCTTCCAGAACATCCCGTACTTTTGGTAACAAAAAATCGTTCAACATAGCTGGATATCGGGCGACATTGACAAAACTTCGTTTTGGAAGAAATATGCCCCGAAGATGCGAGCTCAAACCTCACCAAACTATGCATTATTCGGGTTGTGTTCGTAGCAGATGTGGATCGCTATTGAATTTTCCTTGCTTTTTCGGTGAAAAATTGGATTAACTTCCAATCGTTTCTTTCCAGTCCTTGCATGATGGTTTACCAAACAATTATGTAAACGATCACAGGCTTTTCAATAAACGATAAAGTTTTTCAGTGTTGCCATAATGAAAAACCTACTATAAAATATCGTTTCATTCTTAATTACGCTGTTTTAATAGAATCAGAATATGTCTAAAAATCAATTGCATTGAATACTCATATATATATATATTTATAATATGGAATCTAAAAATAATTATTTTATGTTTTAAGTGCGAAATAACCAGATATCTAACTTGGTGCTTCGGCTAAATGTAAAATTTTAGAAGGTTAAAAGAATGAATCAAAAGAAAATTTTTTTTTAGTTAATAGATCATAAATAATCTCAATTGATTTTTACTTATAAAATTAATTCAACAACATGGACGAACTATTAATTTCTTTCGAACAAAAGAGTGAAAATCACTATTGTAGAATAACAGAAAACGTAAACTTTAATTAAACATGATTACGTTTTTCCAAATGAATTGGCTCTATTTAATGGAACGGTTCAAAACCTGTTTCCACTTCTAGAGACCAACAACGTTTCTAGTAATATGGCAGAAACTTTACATAAAGATTGTCTCCTGAATGGGGCATGGTAAGTAGAAAACGATTCGCTAAATATGCATACGTTATTCATAGAAGGTTGTCATACGAAATGACAGATTTCTAACTTGCGTATCGTTTTGGGGATGGAATCGTTTGCAAAGGTTCACATAAGTGGGTCAGTTATTGTTTGCCATTCAATTGGGAATGGCTAAAAACAATTCTTTTGCAAACGGCCCAGGTAAGACCTGAACATCCGTTCCGAGCTTAGTCAATTGTGAGAAGAGAAGGTTTGGTGCGCTGGATTTGGTTACCGCCACCGCAAAACTTTTACCAATTAAGGCACTGTGAAAGCCTCGGATACGGTCCACCTTTGATGATGGCCCTCGAGACAACGGCCTAGAGGGCGGTTGAGCATGCGTTGGAAATACTAAGTCTCGAATAATCTCCGCAAACTTGGTTTAAAAAACACCAAATGGTGCGCGTTCCTACATGCGGTCATGACTGATAATCGGTTGTTGCGCCAAAGAAGTGAGTAATACAATAACAAACAATTTTCCTACAAATAAATGAAACTATCGAGACAAATCCTTTGTACCTCTTGTAAAAAAATTTGTTTTTCTTACGGAAACTTTAAAATGAGCTGTAGTATGTTCGCATGTGGGATAATTAATATAGTTGGTGGTGGTGTTCATATTCCAACATAGACGAGGAGAGTCCGATAATTATTTTGTAGCTAGCGATATCGTTTTATAAATATTGTTAACTTTTATGATAGATTGTCATTAGAAAGATACTACTATTTTTTATGTAAATTTTGGAGTCGTTCTATCTATAGTCGGGCAGCCATTTTCGAACTCAACATTTTTTCTGAACGCCGCAAATCTCTAAATGAGATTAATCAGCACTACAGCATCCATCTCATCTGTGTACCCGGGAGTAAAGATATAACAGAAAACGAAAGAACTATGCAGACTCTTCTAGGTAAGAGCAGCATTGGGATGCCACTGGCCACATACAAGCTTCTTATTAACAAATGCATGATGGAAATAGTTCAAAGACGGTGAAACGTTTTGGATACCTGTGTATATATAAACTAGCGTGACATCTAATCGCATTTTACTTCTTATTCGTCTTAAAAGAACAGAAATATCAAGTCGGAATAGTGAATGTCCACTGTCTGATAGATATGCAGACTTGCGGTCATTTCAAAGGACTTAATTTGTAGAAGCTGTCGTAACGAAAAGGAGGATGAATCAGTCCAGCATAGCATTTGCACATGTCTGCTCGTCTAACGCCTGCTAAAATTTTATATCTTTTGCACGGACTTAATCCAAATTTCGTAGCGCTTTTGCCAGTGCAAAGTTTGCCAGTTTGTATTTGCGTATCAACCCGTTGAAAATCGTTCTTCTTTGGCTGACAAATATAGGACGTACGGCGAATTATACATCAATATGATGTTTTGAGTACTTAAATTGTCGTTTGTTAGAGCTGATGTGTCACTGGTTTATTTTTCTTATTTATTCGAAGACTTCCGGCAAATATATGATTTCAACCAATCTATGGCCCAGGTGAAACCGAAAAACCAGGTGACCTTTTGCTTTGAAGTGCTTCGAGAACGTACGACTTTTGTTGGATTCGGCTCGCCTTGAAACACACAGTCTTCCGATGTTTACTTTAGCGTATGGATTCGTGATGCGTCACCTGTTATGATATTATCAAGTCCGTTTGACTGTCTGTATGAACGTCGAGCTTTCGAAGACTGTAAGATATAGAACTTTCAAAATTTTGATGTTAGACTTTCCTATTCTCTCTTCAGAAAAAGTGTATAAAATGAGCGTGCCAACACCGCTATAAGGAGTTGACCTGACTCATTTTTAAGTTTTTGTATGATAAAATTGTTTTTTTGTTTAATTTTTCCTGTTGTATTTTATGTTTTTTTTTTTTTTTTTTTTTTTTTTTGTTAATCAAAAAGTTTTTTACATGGGTCCAGATCGACCTCCATACAAATCTATGGTTCAAATAAAGACCCTTACACTAGAGACATGGTGTCTCTTTCTTAACTTTTATCTGTCAACTGAAACTTACCTAATGCATATTTTCACCAGGCGACAAGGTGAACCCAAAACACAAATGCTTTATCAACATAATTTAAACTGGAGATACCAGCACCAGAAGACACAACTGAGTAACAGAAATATTGGAATAAGATGGAGCATCTCCGCTCGCCGGAACTTGCAGAACATATTTGATATGTGTAGTTCAGATTTGTGTATAAATATACACAATGGGTAAATTGAAAAGCTATTATACTAAAATTATATTAGATTTTAATATTTCAACTTATATTTCTAGGCGAAATACTGCTCTAACTGATTTTAATTCAAGCGCTAACACTTCTCGCATTCTATCCTGTAGGATTTCAACCAACATATAAAGTGTGATAATATTCAATCTGATGTTGGTGACTACTTGGTAGCAAAATGTTTCGCCGGAGTATAAACAGGTACGTTATAATAAGCTTAACAGATTTAAGCTAATAGAAAGTAGCTAAAACTGAATAAACCGTTTATATACGCAGGTACATCAAGTCCTAGTAACTAGTCGACTATCAACTGCCTCCCGCTGGTATTTAGCCTCTATGGTCATCGTCGTGCATCCATTAAATTGGAATGACGATTGTTAATTTTTATTGTAGTTGAATTCCATTAATCTCCACTTTTTTTTATAATGTATTTGAATTAATTTTTTCCGCATTAATAAAACATTTTGTTATTTTAAGAAACTTATTCTAATTTTGATTTATTATGGAATATTATTGTACGAAATGAGGCTATGTTATGACCCGAAAAACATGGACGGTACCACGCTCACAATCTTAGGAACTAGTGAAGGTAGAAGTGACTGTATTTTGTACATACAAGAAGAGCTCAGGAACAAATATACACTGGAAAAATCATGAGTGATAGCCAACATGTTAGTCAGTCAATATACGAATAACCGAAGATGCCATCAAAATTGTACGTGAATTGAGAAAATGCAGAAAAGAAACGATATTACGACTGTTTCTGTACAAAAATTACATTTTTACTATCAGTCACGACCAGTGACTGATTACATGAACACTATTCATACGCCGATTTTTGAACCACTTTTAAATCGGGTCAAAACGCATTCCATTGAATGGTAACTTAAGTCATGGTAGCAGAGAGAATCACACGAGACAATGTCAGGTCAATACGTAGCTTGCTGAATGACATTAACTTCGTTTTTGCGCAAAAAGTCTCGTACAAGATGAGAATATCTGCAAGAAATTAAGCAATCCCTGTACAAGTCGCATTAAAATTCTTCTTATACCCAAAATATAGTACTCTGCATCGATGCAAACGAGACCTCAAGGTCGGCTGCTATCTCTCTGATTTTCAGACATATTTTTTTTATGTTTTGATTAACCGAAGAGGTGCATAATCGCCAAGAACGAAGAAAATCGTCAACCACTCTGCAACCCGATTTAAACTCTGTACCAGACATATATGTGTGTTTTTGGCATTGACGACTCGGTAGGCTTTCTTTAAAATTTGGAAAGGACATGAAATTATCTAAACAACACACAATTTTAGACAAACTTCGCCAAAAACAAAAAACTTCAAAATTCACAAAATGCACAGCACACTAACTTGTTTACCAAATTATTTTGCACGAATCATCTGATAAAATATCTGACAGTTATACCAACTTTTATACATGACAGTTGCATCAATCACGACAAAAGTTTTATTTCACAATACCTCAAGCGATGTTCGTTTATACGTTAAATAATGTATGTATATTTATTCTTGATCACATCAACAAGACACCCGAAAAGTAGTACATCAGTTATTATCGAATCATTAAAAAATCCATGTGGAGTTTCTACGTTTGGGATGATTCCCATGATCGCTCTATTTTAAGAGGTAGTCCCTACACAAAATCGAAATCAACTTTGTGGTTTTCTACGTAAAATCTTATTATTTTAACTGGTTACTTAAAATATAAAAAAAAAAAACTGAAGAATAACATAGCGGCAAGCTGAATTATTCGGGTGCGGTGGCGAAGAGTTGGTAAGGCATATAGTCTAACTCTTATGAAAAATATGGTCCGATGAATACATGCTCAATGGTTGGAATCCAGATTTCTTTGTCCTATATTGACGAAAGTAAGCCCCGTTGTCTGCGCGTGAAATTAGTCTCCTTTCAATTGGATTTTCTGATATGACAGTATCAGTATGGCTTTAGACCAAAGAGGTCGACCAATGACTAAATTTTCACTCTTCAACAAATCCTGGAGAACCCCCGTGAGTACAACAAAGACACACACCACCTTTTTTTCGATTATAAAGCCTCTTTCGACAACCCGATAAAAACGAAGTTCTTCAACGCCCTATCTGAACTTGGTATCCCGGCAAAGATCGTTCGTCTTTGCATGACGTTATCACACACCCAAAGCGTCGTCAGAGTTGGAAAGATGCTCTCCGAACCCTTTGATACCAAGATAGGTCTCTGACAGGGTGATGCTGTATCGTGCCACTTTTTTAATCAATGCCCCTGCGTAGAACGGTCGTGCACTATCTTCCTTAAAGAAGTAATGCTACTCGCGTAATAAGATGACATTGACATAACGAACGGCAGGGCGTTCTCAGAAATTGAGAAACAGTCACGTCTAATGGGCCTAGCGGTGAACGAGGACAATACGAAGTTCTCTTGAACGGTCTGTGAGTATGAAGAATTGAACTGTTGTAGAAATCTTTGTCTAGCTGAGAATAGAAAATACTAACGACAACACCGTCAGCCTAGAGATCATACAAAGAATCACGCTTGCTCACCGCTGCTACTTTGGGCTCAGCAAGCAAATTAGAACTAGAGCCATCTCTCGAAGTACAAAGATAAAACTCTATGACACTGATAATCCCGGTCCTGCATTATGGCGCAGAAACATGGACTCTGACATCATCGGATACAGCGTCTTTGAGACTGTTCGAAAGAAATATTCTTCGTGGGATTTTTGGTCCTCTTGGAATTAGCATCGAGTTTAGGATCCTTATGAACCATTAGCTATATGATGAGGTGGACAAAATGGTGCACTTTTCTACGTGCGACCTCGACCGATCGACGGTTGTAAAGCCAAAGTGTAAAAACTAAACTGTGCGGAACATTTCAACACGAAACGCCGGTTTTCTTATTTTGGTGTTTCTAATTTTGCAATTTTATATAATTAAAAACAACAGCGTGATTATTTCGTATGATAAAAAATTTTTATTTCAAATATGTATAATTTTAACAACTATTGCTTCGCATTTACTCTACAGCACATGTCAAGTGGCAACACTGTTTCGCAGCAAAAGCAAAATTAGTATCTATTCATTTCTCGAACGTTGGCAGCACGCACTGAAAAATAAATTCTCTCTCTCTTGCTTACATTTGACTAGCTCAACTGTTTATAAGTTTTTGGAAAATATCATTTTTATTGTGCTAAATAGACGTAGTCAATTGCCATTTACGTAAAAATGTCTCGCCGCACAAATTTTCTTGATGCTGACAATAATTTACGTGAGAAGAATCTGCGTTTTGTGCGCGTAAGTGAATTTTATAAATTTTTTCACCTTTTTTTTTAGTATCGCCTTTGCCGGCGGTGCTAAAAATTTGCATTGTAATAATGTACGTAAATTTTCTCATTTATTACGCAGAATGACCTAGAGGATAATATTAATCAATATTTTGGTGGTGATGCTACTGCTACTGGTGGAAATGGTGGAGGTCGGCAAAATACTGTCGCTCCGCCGCGCGACTATAAAATAGTACAACCAAATCCCGGTAAGTGCAAAACAAAAAAAAAATATACATACATACATATACACAAAAAAAAACAGCAACAAAAATAGAAGCAAAAGTGCTGACTTATGTGCTGATTTATGAACATCGAAAATTCGATAAAATTCTTTAGTGTGTGAAAAATGTTTTAAATATTGTTCAAAAAGAAAATATGGGTTATAAAGGGTGATTCACGAAGAGGTTTTTTTAATTTTAAATAAAACACTTAAAATATAATTGAATGTCGGTATCTTTGATATGATCCGAAAGAACAATCTCTGACATTCACTTTTTAAAGATAATTTAATTCAAATGTTGGGCGTTACGCTGTAGGTGGTTCAATTTTTGATAACTGTTTCCAGCATTGCTATCGGTAACTAGCAAATTACGCGAGTAATGTTGGCTTCCAAGTCTTGAATCATAGCTGGCTTGTCGACGAAGACTTTTGTCTTGACATAACTCCAAAGAAAAAAATCAGAGGTGTGGTATCACACGATCTAGGCGACAAAATTTGGTGCTCACCAAAATGATTTCTCAATAAAGCCATTGTTTGGCGTGCTGAGTGTGCCGTACAATCGTCTTGCTGATACCAAATGTCGCCGACACCGCAGGCTTTAATTTCAGGACACAATAAGTATGTTATCATGGTGTGGTAGCGCTTAGAACTGACGGTTATGTTCTGGCCGGCCTCTTAAACCACATCAAATAGTACATTTTTCTGGTTGTAACGATAGTTCGCGAATCTATTCGTGTTGCTCATCAGCCGAAATGCCATTTTGTTTCTTGACGTATCCATTGAGTGAATTAAAGCGTAAATTCAAGGCTGAAGACTTCAATTTTTGAACGAGTTTGATTTTGTAAGCCTTTAAACCAAGATCCTGGCGTAAAATTCGTCAAGTTGTTTCATACGAGAGGCCCAGTTGCAGTGCACGCCACCGAATCGTTTGGTCGATTGGGCTCGCCGCCACAGCCGCAATATTCTCCTCACTACGGGCTGGATGTGGTCTATACGGTCGCATATCAACCAATAACGTACACTGAGCCTGAAATTTTCGAATGTTATTGGCAATAGTGGGCTCGGAAAGTCGATGATATACACCATATGTTGCTCGAAGTGCATGAAAAACATTTTTCACAGAATGCCGATTTGTGTAATACAGCTATATGACTTGGAGCCGTTGTTGTGGTGTTGTGAGTCTTTCCATGATGAATTGTCAAACAATACTGAATAAAAATAATTTGACAGTATGACACCAATCACGCGGGATCTGTGAAAAAAAAAGAATTAATTAAAATGACCTCTAAATGAATGCCCAACTGTATTATACCCTGATAAATAGTATGTTTGATGAAAGTGTATGAGAGTTGTATTATATATATATATATATATATATATATATATATATATATATATATATATATATATATATATATATATATATATATATATGCTTTGAATCATTACTTAAAATAAGTTTTTCCACTTAATTTTGGTAATTTATTTATGATCTGACCAAAATATACTTTTTTGCGTTTGAAAGATACGAGTAAAAGCTAACCTTCTGCTCAAGTTAGAGACCATAGTTCTGCCCAAGTGTAGAAATCGAGAAAAATTATTACATAAAAATGTGCAACTTGTATGAAATTCGTTAAAAATTACATGAATTTTGAACTTTCATCAACTGTAAATCTGTCATTTTTCATTTGATCGAATTGGATTTCATTAATCAGGTACTTTTACCGCTCATTTCGGTTTGGACTTACCTTTCACTCTGGACACTGGTCTAAGTTAGGCCATACACCGAAAAACACAATTATACCGTTAACTTGCTGAATGGCTCCAATGAAAAACAAAATCAGTATGTTTTTCGTCTCTAGCGTACTTAAATTAAACTACTCTAAAAATATGTGAAAGAAGTTTCTCTATCGTTTTAAAGTTGAAAATTGTAAATTAGTGTTATTAATTATATTATGTATGAAGTCACTTGGCTAGAGAAAGCGTATTTTAACTATTGAGTGCCGATTTAAAATGATAAATAAGTTGGCGGGAAATGAATCACAACACTGTAAATGATATGTGTGCAAAATATACTGCGTCCCAACAAGGGTGCACGACTTATTTAAAAATATGATGCATATTATTTGAGCGAGTGATGACATTTTTATTGCCTTCTATAGTAAAAATGTTCCGATTATGTTTGGCATAAAATGTCCGGCAAATGGACCCCGCAGCTCTTAACACAGACCTTTGCTCTTTTCATTAATTTTTCAATTACATTTTGACAAAAATGTGGCTCTATATCATTTTGCTCCGTCACCCATTGAATTCCGGAGCTGCATATTGGAGCTCTTGATTTAGCTGAATTTTGCACGGGTTAAGGTCTATACTTCATGAAATTTGAAGTTGTAAACGATGCCGAATTGATATTCCCTGGTTTTCTTTAAAACTATCGAAGGTTTTCGAGAGACCGATCGGTAAATTGGTAAAAAAAATTGATCACTCTTCCCACATCCAATGATTAGATGCACTTCCATGACCGATCGTGCTCTCTGGTTGGGACACCATGTATAAACAGGTACTTTTTATTTTAAATCATTAATATGAAATTATATTTAAAAAAAGCTTAAAAGGCTATGAATAGATATTTTTTCTGACTTTTGTTGCCATTCCGAGAGTTCCTCAAAGATTTTGTCTAAATGACTTATTTGGCAGCCGTGTCCATGATACATATATCTTCAGAAGCCAGATTTATCCCAGAACAGTTAGGAGAGTCTGGCTTTCGTTGACAAGGTAGTGGTCCGAGACGATGTTGGGACATTATATCGTTCGCACATCCAACACGGTCGATGTGTGCCTTACATTGATTATAGGACAATCAATTTGATAACGTGATTACCATGTTTCGGCATGCGGCTAAGTCGATTAGGAGGTAGAATCGTTGAAGCTAAATTTTTCGACCGTTAGGCCAAAGTTTCTTTAATTCCCAATTTACCTAGTCCTTCAATCAACGTGAACATTACACAAAATGTAAATAAATAAATTCCCGGTTTATTCACTTGCCTCAATTTGTGCCTAGTTTTAGCTTGCTAATAGAGGCCATCTGATATGCTTTAAACATTAGCGCCGTCGTTATTTCTAAAAGCTACTAACGCACTCTCTAACGTTCTTCTTGGTCAAAAATAAAAAAGGTAATCATTACCGTGCTATATTGTATGCATGTATTGAAGTTTGTATGGTATACAATAGTAAATTCTTTCGAAGTAAGTTAACGCTTAATTTTTAAAGTTTTTTATGCTGTTCTGTAATTGGTGAAATCGTTATTAGTTAATATACAAAAAAAAAAACTTTTTTTTTTTGTTTCTCTCTATTTTAATTTCATGCATTACCACCGAATCAACCACAATGGCTGGTTATATTAAATCGGTCGATCGATTGCTTCATTTCCTTAATCAATTGTGCTGTTCAGGCAATGGTGGGGAATATCATTTTAATCAGTTAAATAAAAGAAATGCGATGGCACCGCCGCGTAATCTTAACTGGAATGATCGCAAGCGAAGTTATCCCGGCGGGGATAAAAATGATGAAGACAATGGTCCGCCGTCATTTCGCAATACTAGAAATTTTGACCACAATAATGCTCCCGGAGATTTTCAACATATTTCTACAAGTCGAGGTCGCTTTTGCGATGACGATTTTCAAGGGCAGAAATTTAATGTTCATCGTAATGCTCAAAATAGCGGTCCCGGAGGCGCTGGTAATTTTAACCGCGGTGATAATTTTCCAAATACTCCGCAAAATTCCGATCGTTACGGTGACGGCGATTTTAATGCAAACCGTAATGTCAATAGAGATAATGAAATCTTTCAACGCCGTGATCGAAACACAGGCAACAGATTTGGCGACGGAGGCAATATGCCTAATCAAAATGCATCCTATAAATTTGGTGGAAATAATTTCAATCGAATTGTATCCAACTCCAGTGGAGTTGGTGCAGATTTTGAAATACGTGTACCAAATCGTGACAACTTTAATGATTTCGGCGGAAATTTCGGTACTCGAAAACAGAATACTTCGAACTCCAGCGGAGACGTTGACTCTTGGGCTGGTACTAACAAAAATCTAAACCCTGGTGAAGCCTTTGGTTTCCGTGCTGGTATTAATACAAACCAAGTAGGTCCAAATAGCTTTGGAGGCAGAAATTTTAACCAGACTACTCCGAATATCGCCGCAGATTTTGGTGGTCGTGGTGGCTTCAATGCAAATCAGAATATATCAAACAACTTTGGTGACGCCAATTTCGACCAAAATGCTCCGAAATTTGGCGGAGATATTGGTAGTCGTCGTAACAAAAATGCCAATCAAAATGCTCCAAACTTTAGCGAAGATTTTGATGGTCACCGGCACAATAATGCCAATCAAAATGCTCCAAACTCCTGCGGAGGTTTTGGCAGTCGCCGTAATAATACTGCCAATCAAAATGCTCCAAACTTTGGCGAAGATTTTGTTAATCGCTGTAACAATAATTCTACTGCAAATGCTTCAAACTTTGTGGGAGATGTTGGTAGTCGCCGTAACAATAACGCCAATCAAAATGCTTCAAGCTTTGACGAAGATTTTGTTAGTCGCCGTAACAATAATTCTACTCCAAATGCTTCAAACTTTGTGGGAGATGTTTGTGGTCGCCGTAACAATAACGCCAATCAAAATGCTTTAAACTTCGGTGGAAATTTTGATAGTCGCCGAATCGATAATTCTAATCGAAATGATTTAAACTCTGGGGGAGATTTCGGTGGTCGCCGTAACAATACTGCCAATCAAAATTCTCCAAACATTGGCGACGATTTTGTTGATCGCCGTAACAATAATTCTAATCGAAATGCTTCAAACTCTGTCGAAGATTTTGCTAGTCGTCGTAACAATAACGCCAATCAAAATGCTTCAAACTTCGTCGAAGATTTTGGTAGTCGTCGTAACAATAATGCCAATCAAAATGCTTCAAACTTTGGCGGAGATTTTGGTCGCCGTAACAATAGTTCTAACCGAAATACTTCAAACTTTGGTGGAAATTTTGTTAGTCGTCGTAACAATACTGCCAATCAAAATGCTTCAAACTTTGACGGAGATTTTAGTGATCGCCGTAACAATAATGCCAATCAAAACGCTACGAACTCTGACAGACATTTTGGTGGTCGCCGTAATAATATTTCCAATCGAAACTCCGGTGGAGATTTTAGTAGTCGTCGTAGCAATAATGGCAATCAAAATGCTTCAAACTCCGGCGGAGAATATGGTGGCCGCCGTAACAATAATTCTAATCGAGATGACTCAAATTTTGGTAGTCGTCGTAACAATAAAGCCAATCAAAATACTGTAAACTCCGGGCAAGATTTTGGTGGTCGCCGTAACAAAAATGCCAATGCTTCAAACTCCAATGAAGATTTTCGTGGTCACCGTAAGAGTCCAACCTCTGGCGGAGATTTTCATGGTAATCGCGGTAAAGACAATATTCAAAAACCATCAATTAAACTTCCACCACTAGTGCTGCCAATCATTCCTAAACCAGATCTTATACCAATCGATAATAGTGACAAAGTAAAGGGAAATAAACGTCGGCCAGAACGCGACTGTTCACAAGAACCTGATCCAGTAGCAATGGCTGCGCTGCCTGATTACGCTAAAGTAGAGAACATTAAACGCCCGGAAAATTTGACTAAATATTTTCCAGAACTTTATTGGCCCGTATGGTGGAAGGCATATAAGTGGGTAGATAGCATAGTAAAAGATGTACCAGACAATGACGAGGCTGTGCGAAATGAAATATCTCTTGATCATAATAATTTTCTTGCCAAAAAGGGTGATGCCGATGGTGAGAAAGTTATAAAAGCACGTATCAAGCAGAATCTAAAATTCCTTGGACAGGTGCGTCGGCATGATGACATATCAGAGAGAAACTATTACAGACGTCTATGTTACAATGTGATCAAGTACAAATACAGAATGTGCGAACCCGATTTCTTGGCCGCCTTAAATAAGGAGCAAAAAGACGATATCGAAAGTACGTATAAAAACTTTGGCAAAGGTCGTATGACATTAATTCATCAGGGTATGATGGCACGCTTTGCACTGTCACGTGAGCTTATGTACCGTGCAAATAATGGAGAGCAGGTTAAGGCAAACCACGCAATTCGTTTGATGAATGACAATGTATTCCATTGGGCAGTGCGAAAATCAATTGACGAACTTAAGGTTAGTTTGTGGTTCACCACACAGTGTGACTTTATTGAACCTTTATGCTTTACAATGTTTTATGGATTCATTTTTACAGGCCGTCACCGCCAGCGAGTGGCCACAGTTTGAGGAAGAATATGCAAAATATGACGCAGCTGATCCCTTTGCACAATAAAAATAAAAATTTATTTAAATAATAAAATGAAAAATAAATTATGCTTTCATTACACATAATTCTTTTGATTAATTAATTTCTCAGAATACTTAAAGTGTACATCTATTTTAGTGCGTACGTACAACTCAATGACTACAACAGTAAGATTACGGACTACATCAACGCGATGTGAAGCGACGTAAAACCCAGTAATGATTAATATGTTGAAAAGTAGTATTATAAGTATGGTAGAAATCTGAATGGTGAAAAATCTTTTATTAACTTTACAAGCCGATGCTGGCAAAAATCATATATGGAGGCTGTTATTTAACTTTTGTGACGTGGTCATATCAGCGGTGCTACATCATATCTGCCTTCAGAATTGTAGAAATCAACATTTTTAATGGTAATTGCCCTCAGAAAGCTTTTTAACACGAGTGTCTTTTTTACAGTGACAAAAAAATCATATAGACAAAAAAATGGAACTAAGTCGTGAACATTTTCATGCGATTATTTACACCGTGTTTCGACATGGATTGACCCAACAACAACACCAACAGTGTGTCGATCAACTTTCGATGACGAAGCACCACTCCGTGCCACCGTAGCCGTTGGTTCAATGACTTATTCCACGAAGGTCCTACAAAGTTGAGACTCGCTGTTCCATATATGTCTTTATATAAACACACTCAATTTTAGAGTATAATGAACAAGTGAGCTTAGCATCTTCTTTTTATACACACACTTTATACACCGAAGAGGGATTAGAAGATTCTTAATATCCAAATTTGAAGGTTCTATCTCTTATAGTCTCTGAGATCTCGATGTGCATGCAGACTCTTATTTTATATTGACTCGAATTTTGAATATGTTCTAGAATATATGTATGTATATACATGTCAGCTGTAATTGACTGGTTATTTTTTGAATGCATCTGTGAATCATTCAGGCATTGAATTAACCATGATAGTTAGACAGTTGAAATTTTCACAGATGATGTATTTCTGTTGCCGCTATAACAACAAGTACTAAAAAACAGAATAAAATAAATATTTAAGGGGGCTCCCATACAATAGACATGATTTTTTTGTAGATAATGGTACGAAACCCTTCGTGCGCGAATCCGACTCGCACTTGACCGGTTTTTTTGGGCATTCGAAGAGCTCGTATGTCACCCAGTTTCCTTGCTTTTGAATCGATCCCATGGCTTTTAGACGTTTGTCGAGTCATCCACTCCCAATGATACGGACAACTCCTGAAGCTTTTGGCATTGCTCCACAAAGAGCAATGATTCCAATTCTTCGTCTTCAAACTTTTTGGGTTGACCCGACCGTTCCTAATCTTCGAGCTCAGAATCACCACTTTTAAAGCGACCAAACCACCTCCGACACGATTGTACAGATAGAGCATGCTTGCCGTAAACTTCCACTAAGATTCGATGACCCTCGGCCACAGTTTTTTTCATATTAAAGTAATGAAGAAGAACTGCCCGCAAAAACACTTTTTCTGGTACGAAATTCGACATGTTCGAGGCAATATTTAGTATTGTTGTTTACGTTTCAAACAGATGACACATGCTGCCAAAGACGGTCATTATTGACAATAGGTTTTAGCGGCAAGAAATAGTAAACTCGAATATTGGTTCATACACTACTGGCGGCTTCTTGTGTCAAACGCTCATTATTAATTCAAGGTTCCAATAAAATCTATATATTAAGAGTTTAGTGCATGTTTTGTGACGCCTGCTATGCTCTCAGCATAAAATCGACAAAAAAATAAAAATATACAATTTGAAAGGCAGTTGTGCACAGTATACTTTTTTTTTATCAAAATCGGTTTAATATTTTGGGCTATAAACCAAATTTAACACACATTGATGACTTTACATGAAATACAAACTCACACACAAATATTAAACGAAAGCATTCGTACCCAGTTAACAGTTGATAAGACTCGCGAGCGGGATGGAGATTACGTATTTTGCATACTTTAAGCTTCGCTATTATTTTGATGAAAAAAATTTTGTTACGTAATACTTGAACGGCCAATAACCACCGATCACGACTTGAGCTCAAATTTGATTACTTAAAAATTTGTGCTCAATCACTTAAAATAAAACTTTTTGCAAAATGCAAGTAAATAATGCTCGTATATCATGAACTGCACAGTGATGTCTCAATTCGAGCTTATCATTACAGGTAGTTTATTTGGAGATTATCACCTGATATGCATGCATTAATTCCAGTTTTACTTATTCATTTACAAGAATGTTTTTTTTTCTGTGTTATCTATTGCAACTAATCTAATGCGTATTTTCCGCAGGCTTCTGCATTAAAAGCTACAAGGTAAACACAAATGAAAAATACTTTATCAATGTTAGCCAAACTATGGAGATACCAGCACCCGAGGACATCACTGAAGAACAGCTAACAGAAATATTGGAATCAGAAACGCCGGGAAACTATCGCATACCAATGAGCATCTCCGATCCGCGCACCACCAAAGATAAATCAAACAACACAGTCGATGTCTGCGACATTGCAGTTAATCCAAAATTTTTTGTCAAATGCGAAAAATCAATACTTTTTAAGGATTTCTTTTTGGCCATAATTGCCGAGGCACTAAGCGAGAAATACAATGTTCAGATATTAATTGAAAAGACTATAATCTTGAGTAATCGTAAATTTATTGGCACACTCGTTTCGCATCGCGTGCGCAATAATGATGTCAAGAATGTGCTTAAATCTTATTTGAATCCCAGTGACGCGGATAAATTAAAACTGCAGCAGCTGGAACACCCTGTCGCCGGACAGGATCAAACAAAGCGGCTTATACAGGAAATTGATGCCAAAGAACATGCAGAGCTGAAGAGAATAACCGAGAGAATGCATGAGGATCAAATTGCAAGAATCAAAAAGGAAATTTCACTGGGCGCATCAACCGAACCGGATTTCAAATTGCGTGGCAAGCTACGCAATGATACAGTCGAAGAAATACTGGCTGAGTTTTATTTACCCAAATGTGTAAGTTGTGTTTTAACTAAAATAGTACAAATTATTAGAATTTGGTTTAAACAAAAAAATGTTTCAATTTCAGTTTTCTTCTCAAGAAGTTCAGTTGGACATTGGTGAAGATCGCATACTGCTTGAATCCATGAAGCATGGTTATGTTTTTGATAAATTTATTGAATATCGTTTGAATAAGGAACGCGCAAGCGCTATTTTTGATAAGACAAATAAGGTAAAGTTACATATTTTCTGCAGTTATTTGAAACTATATAGTAAATAAATAATACACTATATGTTTTTACAGATGCTTCAAATACGAATTCCAGTGTTTCCACCTGAACAAAATTATGATGTGTGATATATTTGTAACAAATTTTTGTTTCTTCTCCTGAATAGTAGTTTAAGTACTTATTATGTTTAAAAAAAAATATGCTATTTCCAATAATAATTAAATTGAAGCGAAATGCATACTATATAAGAAAAAATACGTTATTTTATTTCAGCTTCTTTGTCCCAAAATTCTTTGGAACATTAATGTTAGCTTATTTTTGTTGGTTACTTAAGAAAGACACTGATGACTCGGTATAATTTGCATTGAATGAAGCTCGAAGTGTAAAAAATGTAAATTATATCGTAAGTAATAATATAAAACTATTTCGTACAAAACACCACTTATTTTCATTCCAACACCAAATTCTTATTTATAAAAATGTAAGTTATATTCTTCTTCTTTCTTTGGAAATTGTGCGTGTTCTAAATTTTTTTAAAAATGCCTAAATGTATTCGACTGAACCTGCTTTGAAAGTTGCACCTCGCAATTGTCGAATGTTTGCGAAACTTTTTATACCCTGTACCAATAGGCTAAAAGGTTATATTAAGGTTGTACAAATGTATGTATCAGGTGGAAGGAAGCAGACCCTATAAAGTACATACTATATTCTTGATCTACATCGGAAGACGAGTCGATAAAGACATGTCCATCTGACCGTCTGTTTCAACGAACAGATCTCGTTGACTATAAGAGACAGATTCTCCTTCTCTTCAGATAACTAGTATTAAATGAACCAACCAACCCCACTGTAAGGGGTAGCCCCCAAGCAAATTCCATTTTTATATGCAACTTTTTTGTTGTTGTTTTGTTATAACAGCTTGACTAGGGCTGCATCAGAAAATACATATATGTATACAATTTATTATATAATAAATGTATTATGCAGTGATTATGAATGTAAGAAAAAGACAAACCGAAATGTAACCCTAGGTATCAAGTCCCGGGAACGAAGCTACTACTTTTGGACGTAACCAAAGATTTGCAGCACTCAATTGAGTCGGGCGGGACGGACAATTGAACAGATGGGTGGTTGTTGTAACAGCTTGGCTTGGCCAGAGGTCTAAAGGACTCAATTGAGTCGGATGGGACGGGCAATTAAACAAATGAATTGTATCGTGCGGTGATTGACCACATTCGGGGCAGCAATTAGTATTGCTTATCCCAATTATTTCCCTGTAGCACTCGAGCATATTGCTCCATCCGGATCTCAACTGTGCAAATTTCGTCCTGGTGCTACGAGGGAGATGTTTTTCGCCCTCATTAATAGGTGGTGGTCCTCCACCTAATACTATATTGTCCCTATAAGAGCGTATAGATTGTTCCAGAAGTATAATCGTACTCCTCTATGCTACTATTACGAATAAAACGATTGATACTCGTTTGATAGGTTCTGATATCGGTTCTTATTCGGGTAGGCGCTGGTGTCGTGAGGCTGTCATGATTCGGATGATGTCTTCTGCACGCACCTAACAAGAACTGCTTCGAAAGCAGCTCATTATGCTGATGAACAGGCAGCATCATCGCTTCTTCATGCATATGGTCTTCGTAAGTCATCTGCAGACAACCAGTGGCAGTCCTCAGCGCACTATTCTGACTTCTTTACATGCATTGACATTGCGTTTTACTTACAAAAGGGGTCCAGACGGGAGCAACGTTGTTCAAGACAGAACGTCCAATGGCTTTGTAGGTTGTTATTAATGTCTCCCCAGCACTTTATTTCTCGACTTGAGACGATTGTTTGTCTTGGTGTCATGAGCCTAGAATCTAAGCAAGGGGTCAAATGTTGTACCAAGTACCGTCAGGTACTGAACTGTTGGAATCCGCAAAGCTCCTACAAAGACATCTAGTTCCATCCTCACCTCCTTGAAAGCTTGAGGTTGCCAGCATTGAAAAAATTTAATAAATTTTCCAAATAAACGTTAATTTTCGCGCAGATATCATCGACGTTCACTCCCGAGGATAAAATGGAATAAGCGTCTGCATAGGTCACCAGTTTTATATAGGGAGGGGGAAGAGGCATCTTTGCCAATTAAAGGTTGAACAGGAGAGGAGAGAGAACCCCACCCTGCGGAACACCCATCTTTAACTGTCGATATCCTGACCTCGCACCCCTGAACTCAAAGTATGCCCTTCTACCATTGGAACAAATGGGTCGTGTTATGCTGTGATTGACTACATTGAGGACAGCAATCATTAGTGCTGATCCCAATCCGCTCCCTGTAACACTCGAGCATATTGCTCCATCCGGATCTCAACTGTGCAAGTTTAGTCCTGGTGTTACGAGAGAGACGTCTTTGTTTTGTTACTAAGCATTAGGGAATATTTATATACCTGTTTCAGATCTCACCATGAAAATAGTTTGACCTAGGTGTGGTAAATAAATTTCTTCCTCTTTTTGATTTGACGAATTGTTTTCTATTTTTTTTTTCCATTTTTAATTTCTACTAAAACGGATATGATGCAAATAATAACAGCGAACGAATCAATTTCGCTTATTTCATATAAGCAAATGTTAGAGCCGGGTGGTCTTATGGTGCACAGATTTAGAAAAACAAAAATGTAAATATTATCAAGAGCAATTGGAGAAAGACTTCATTTGATATTTGAGGGAAGTATCAGTTAGAGTTGCAAGGTAGCGTAAAAATATGCAAATAAATGCCGAAATGGCTGAGCAAATGGCTAGATTCGGCTTAAATTTGACAGAAAGAAACATAAAAATTAAACTGGTCTGAGTTTGAAAACGTATAAATAGATTTTTTTAACTGCTGCCTAGACTGTAAACAGTATTAAGACAAGTTGCTCAATGCATTGAAAAATTGTATGTTCTCAGTATTCGATTAACAACTAATGAGGGTTAAGCGCTAATAAAAGTTTTAGCTCATTTAGTTTAGCTCATTTAAATCAGGTAGATTCGATTTTCTTGTAAAATTTTCATACTTTCTGCTTGTTTTACCGCAGTGTAGACACACTTTCAGTTATTTTTTGGTTTGATTTTTTTGGGTTTTTGTTTTTTTATTCCATACTTAGCAGTTCGAAATTTGAAATTTTATGAGAAAAACTAAATACTTAAACGTTTATTTAATTGATGTGCTGGTTAGTTAGCTGCCCATTAACCAAGTCGTTTAGAACTTGCCCTCAAGACTCGGACTCGGAGAAAACCAAGACATCTTAGAATTAAATTTAACTCTTTTTTCAATTTCTCTTGCTTAATATTGGCATTAGGTAATTCCCCTAATTTATTCTAAAATGCGATGCCAGTAAATAAGTTTTGTTAAAATGGTCCATTTTTGCAGTTTGATTTCATTGGAAACTGGTGGTGTGAAATTAGTACACAAGTTTACCCTTTAAGCGAAACCTATTCCGATCAATTTATCCGGATAGAACATAAAAAAGAGGGCTTACTACATTTATTAAAAAAAAAGTCAAAATTATATGAAACGCTTAAATTTAAACTAGTTTTTTTAGCCCTCGTATAGTATAACAATCTGGCAGCACTACCTTTTGTCAGTTGTCAAATTTATTATTGAAGAAAAGTGCAAAATAAAATTTAAACAATGAATACCGCTCGATTGCTAAAATTGAGAACAATTTCTCAATTAACATTGAAAACTCAAACTTGCTGTCCACCGGTAGCTGCTGCACACCAAATCTCGCGAAATTTTTCCGTTTTGTTGTTGTTGCAGCAAGGTCGCACTCAGCTGACGGCGGCAAATGTCAAAAAGCTCGACGCAACGAAGCCGGCCGCCATTGCAGAATTTGCAAAAGCATCGTCGACAACAACAACTGCAGCAGCAGCGAAGTATTCTTCGATTTCATTTACACGCAACTATTCAGACGCAATTGGAAAAAAGATGGAACAACACGGTGTTGTACCCGATGTAATTGCATGTGCCCCGGCGGCAAGCATTTGTGTGGAATATCCAAGTAAGCAAAGAGTAATACATACATAAAATTGTTATCGCCGTTTCATGCTTTCATTTTTCGACAACGCAGACAATATTTCTGTCAAGCCTGCCATGACATTAACACCAACACAGGTACAGAATCAACCTAAAGTAAGCTGGGAAGCTGATCCCAAGGCGTTCTATACACTCGTTATGACCGATCCGGATGCACCCAGTCGCAAGGAGCCCACATTTCGTGAGTGGCATCATTGGTTGGTTGGTAATATTCCTGGTGATGATGTTTCCAAGGGTGATGTGCTGTCTGCATACATTGGTTCCGGACCGCCGAAGGGCACCAGCTTGCATCGTTACGTTTTTCTAGTTTACAAGCAAGAATGTAAATTGGAATTCGACGAGAAGCGTTTGCCCGACAACAGCGGCGACGGACGCGGTGGATTCAAGATTGCCAAATTTGCTGAGAAATACAAGTTGGGCAATCCAATTGCCGGCAACTTCTATCAGGCTGAATATGACGATTATGTCGATTGTCTGTATAAGAAATTGGGCGCTGCTTAATTTGAACTACTGCTGGATTAGTACGTGTAGCTGTGAAGCTAATCTGTTACGCAATCGGTGTATATTATAATTTACTAAAATGAATTTGGCTTTAATATTTCGTAAATTGGATAAATTTTTAAAATCTGTCCAATTGTGTAAACACACACATCCTCACTCATACAAATCGATGCAAATTTGTTTGTAATAAAAAAAAAATAGAATTTAAAAAGCTTTATTGTGCATTATCTTAACTTTTGCACAGTATGCTGAAGGTGACAAAAAAGAATTTACATATATAGTAAAAGTAAGAAAGGCGAGCTTTGGTTTGTTTTTTCGAGCTGAGCTGAAATATGGCTGTTGCTCTTGTAATGACACACATTTGGTTTCGCTGATATTTTTTTTATACCCTGTATATAGGGTAAAAAAGTATATTATGTTTGTGCAATTGTATGTAACAGGCAGAAGAGAGCGTGGCAGTTGTTATAAAACTTATATATATATATACTAGTTGGTCTCCGCAACGGTGCACGCGTCAAAAAGTTACTGAGATATGACAAATTTTCTTTCCCTTTTTTTAGGAGGAATGGTGTCGTACACCTTTTCCGTGCGTCTTATTTCTCGCGGTGCTAGAAAAGTTGCTGAGATAAGTTGAATTTTATTTTTCACTTAAGTTGAAGGCGTGGCGGCGCCCGTTAGAAAACTATATTATATAAATATTTAAGAATTCTTCTGATCGATAGTAACAAATTCTATAAATTTTATTAAGCTCGGTCAAGTTGACTTACGCATTATTCGTTGATATATACATCAAGATATAACAGCGCCACCTACCGGATCCAACTGTAGCTAAGAACTATCCAGTTGACCCTATAAATACAAAACAAATTACGAACACACGCTCTCCTTTCCCTCTTTAGATATAGAGTATTAAACATACAAACTTGCCTCCTAATTTTGACGTTTTGTAAGAATGTTTTGTTATCTTTGTTGTTAATTACGCTATAAATGCCGAATTTTGGGTATCTTACGTAAATCGTAAAAAATATGTCGCAAACGTCCAAATCCGATCACTATAAGGGCTAGCCGCCGTACAAACTTTATCACATATTTTTTGTTCTCAAGCTTGATAATATGCCAAATTTAGTGTATATTTCGTTCATTCTATTTAAATATTTCACATCGGTCAATATCAAACCAAGACCAACTACATAATATAGCCCCATACAAATCTATAGTTCGTATAACGAGCCTTGCACAAAGTACAGTGTATTGTCGTTATCAACTCTTGGTAAAATTTTACTTTAGATTAAAATTTAGATCTTATTTGGTGGCTATTTTGCCGATGTTCTTTCGAGCTAACCTAACATTTTCACGTTCGTACTGGTATACAAGATCCAACATATACTTTTATGTAAAAACAAACCATAAGATTGTATTTATATTTTGTATATTCACTTTTTTTGTTTGTTTTTGTGTTAAAACTATGAACTTACGTCTAAATCGAATGTTCGGACAAAGGAACCTGTCTGCTTATATACTATACCCTAGGGAACTGGCCAAAAATATACTTTAGAACTAAAAAACAATTTTAAGATGATTTTTTTTTAGCATGGGGGAGCGGAGCAAAGCTAAAGAGTTTGCTTGTTATTGATCCACAGGTTAAGCGGGTTTCAAGTTAGGTCCGGGAGGATACAACTAAACTTGATACCGCTGTTTATGTCATGCATTGCGAAAAACATCACCCGAACCATACGAATATTTACGATTCTTGCCAAGATCGCTGACCAGCACCTCTTCATCGAATTGCGAAACGCGCTGCATCTTTGGACGCATTATTACGCGCACATCTGTCAATGAAAGATCCACATCTTTGAATGCATTTAGCATAAATACCGCTGTAATAACTATTAAGAAACCACAAACATCGCCGAGTATATCATCAAAACGCATATGCGTAAATTCTTTGAATAATATAGCTGAAGCGGTTATAACCAATGTGGTGAACATAACATAATAGACTGGTGTCACTATGCTCGTATTGAAGACATCCAACGCTTTGTTCAGATAGTTCATTTGTATGGCAATAAAGGTGACGGTGACCGCAATCAGAAACCATGGCATCCATGTGGCAAAAACTTGCGAACCTTCTGATATTGCATTACGTATAGCCAAACCGAGCGCCTTGCATGCCATGACCGTCAACGAACCAATTCCGGAGCACAAGAATATATACACAATGACATTCGTATGACCGTAGCGTGGTGCAACGAAACAGGCAACAAAAGCGCTCGAACCGAAGACACAAATGACGTAGAGTACAAAAACTGGATCCTGTAGCTTTTCGAAGAGCACCTGCAGATCTTCAATCTCTTTCTCCTTGGGCGAGTGTATGACAATTATTGTCGAACCCAGTATGCACAAAAAGCAACCGATCTTGCCAAGCAAGTTGAGTTTTTCATTAAGAAATTTCGAAGCCATCACAGCGGAAACAATTACGCTCAGTGCGCCCAGTGGTGTTACCAGCGATGCGGGTGCAAATGCATAAGCAGCGAAATTAGCTGCCTCGCCCAGACCCACTGAAATTGAAAACGTAACAAAGAAAGGTGTCAAATCAGATTACAATTGAGTCAAATAGCCAAACTTACTTGTCAACAGGCCGGCCCACCATATCCATTCACGTAGATAGCCAAAGCCACCAGCAGCAGCACGCACCTCACCATGTCTACTCAAGCGTATTAGTGCCTTCTTTTTGATAATGAAACTGGAGCCAATGAAGAAACAAGATGATATAGCTAATCCCACGCCAATGTAGAAGTCTGTATTTGTGTACAACTCCGAAAGGGTGGGTGCGGCGCTGTAATCAAAACCATTAACCGCAGTACTGCTGCTACCTCCGCCAGCACTCTTCAGTCCAACATCTGCGTCTGCGGCCAGCAGTGATGAGGCTTCATTAGCCATTTATGTATTTCTTTTTGTGTTCTTAGCTTCTTCGGGTTGGCAATTATCTGCGTCCGTGCGTGCGTATGTACTTCACGACCTGTTACCAATAACAAACTGTTCAATAAAATGGCAAATCGTACGCAATATAGCGGCGGAAGATAAGTTAAAACGGCTCAGAATAAAGATAAAAACAAAATCGTACGTCGTCCAGTGACTCATTGGACTCAAGTTCACATTTTATTCTTGTTTTTTTTTGTTTTTTTTTTCTTATGGCACGCGTTCATTACGCATAATTGCAAGAGTTTGTCTGTTTTCACACACTTACACACACACTCACTTATTTTATGTTTACTGCATGAATGTTGATAACTATTTGCTTTATTTAAACAAACAATTTTATTGTTTATGTTGAAATTAGTTCGGCAGGCAGGCAGGTAAGTTGTTTGTTTCTTCTCGTGCAGCGCTTCTAAACTATTAGCGGAGCACTTGAGACTGCGGCCGAATTGGGCAGCACTGTTCTTCGTTTTCGAAACTACAGTAACGTATTTTCGAATAGCTTTTATAGGGTGCTTGCGTTTTGTTAGTTGCTTGCATTACAACATGCTGTAAATATAAGTTGACTGGCGTCGCACAGTGACTCATTCTGACTTTTTTGAACGAATAAAATGAAGATATCGATATGTAGTTTAAAGTTGACTGAAAAAGACTGTTAAAAAGCCAAACTTTTATTTCTATAAAAAATGACTTTATTTTTCTAAATTTATGTATTACTACCCCTTTTCCCTGCCTCCTTCGATGCCATTAACATGTATGCAACATTTCATCCCTCTATCACTGTCATTCCCCCTGCGTCTCCTACCTTTACCCCTGCTTCCCTATGATCCCTTAGCGTACCATCCATTCCCCTACCCCTCTTACTCCTGCCCCCTTTAATTACCATCCTTCTCCTACCATCCATTATAATTCCCCCTGCCCCTCTTCCTCTTTCCCAACACACCCATTTCCCTTCTCCCATCCCCTACCTCCTCTTCCTTTTTAAAAGGTACCCGGCGCGTTATTGACCTTTCCTCTACCTCTCTTTCCCCAGCCCTTCCATCCCCTTTCCCTACCACCTCTTCCCCTACCACCACGTCCCATACCACTTCTTCCCCTTCCCCTACCTCCCATCCTTTTACTCCAACTTCTCCCTGCCCCCTTTCCCATGCGCTCCACGACCCCATAAACTCGTATATTAATTTTAATATAATTTTTTATCGTGAGTTTTTCTCCATATTTTTAGAGTTCTCCATATTTTGAATTGTTCTCCGAATAGCAGAGCGGAGAGCAATTCAACAAATCAAAGATCATTAAAATCGGTCCAGCCGTTCTCGACTTATTAAATTGTTGATACAAAAATGGTAAACCTCTGTTCAGATGGTCATATATACATATGTGATATCGATTCGAAATTTTCATTAATTTTTGTTGAGTTTATTATCACTTCTAGTTGAATTTAGTTGAGTTTATGATCGTCTGAATAGGGCCTAAAGCTTTCTATTGTGCTTACAGATCTTACAATCGAAAAAAAAAACCAGTTTCTTTAAATGCGTTATTGAAAAGGTAACTTTTCACACCGCTACAAAAAACTTTATTCCTTTATACTAAACGCTGCTCGGCGTTGTTAAATACAATGTACTACGTATATTATACTAAATTCTATAATAAACACAATTTCTTAATTGCTTTCCTTACACTTGCGATACATTAAGGGTATGACCAATGAAAAAAAGCAGAGTGCGGTCAGCACAAAAAAATAGCCACCGTATACCAAGAATTGTTCACGCGGTGACAAACCAAATCCCAGATCCGTCACTGTTACCACAGTCAAAATCGTTTGTAATACCATTGCCACAAGCGTATTGATGCCAAATACCAATCCAAAACTATCTTCGATAACATTGGTCGCTATGATTGACGCAGCAATAGTAATTATGAAGAAGTGTATTGCACAAAATCCCACATAGTTCAAATACGCAATCCAGACATGATTTGTCTGACTGGCTGTCATAAGTAGACCGCTAAGTATAGCGGTACATATACATATAATAAGCATATTTGTTTTACGTTGTTCATTGCTCTTCAAGCAACCAGCAATGACACAAGAGATGGCACCAAGCAGTGTAGCCGTAGCCTCCACACCGCCATTCATCTCACTGATATTATTCGTTGCAACTTCTTTCCATAGGAATTGTATATATGATAATACTTGTATTTGGCCACAAGTAGCTAGCGCCCACCATAAACTCCATTGTAAAACAATTGGATTCGTATATGCGGCTTTTGTATGCTTATAGATCAAGCGGCATGCGTTTTTAAAGGAGAATGAGGGTGAACGATCTGCAATGAATATAAATTTTATCAATACGCAAAATACAAAATTAATGAAAATTTAAGCTACCTGGATTTTTACCATTGTCATTATCCACAGCTCCATGTATGTGCTGTTCCTGCACCTCACTCGGTGCATAGAAGTACAAACTCTTCGGCACCGGTGGCAATACGAACGAAATAACCAATGAGATAATCTGTGTTACAAACGATATGTAATGCAATTCGCGAAAATCCAACGAATCGGTGGACACCAGTACTTGTGCCAACAGTCCACCAAGGAATTTACCACATAATATGGCTGCACGCGTGTGTCCCGTCACTGTTTGATAGTGCTGTCGATCAACTTTGGCATAGATATATGTATAGTAGGCAACTTCGGCTGCCACAAATGTGCCATAGAACACCTGACCCACCTGTAGCCATATCAATGTTCTTGTCCACAATAGTATGGAGAAGAGCGCTATGCCCGCAAACGCTGAGGCAATAATAACAAATTTGTAACGTAACAAATCGGTTATGAGAAAAACAATAACCAATTGTGCTAGTACAGCATATGAGCCAAAAGGATATACTTCCTTATTGATCTGCTCCGTTGTTAGATTACGCCATTCGCCGGCTAGAAATTCTGTAACATACGGTTCCGACGGACGTAACTCGCGAAAGAATCCAAACGTACACAATATCAATGAGATCTGCAACCATACTTGCATTCTGCTGCTACTACTGACTTTTTACTTATGGCTAATTGCTAAATTGTTTTCCAAATACGCCGCCGCAGCTACCGCGTGTCGTAATCGAAGCGTATATAAATATTTTGGCTTGCTACTATACCAATTCGGTCACGTTCATGGCCAACAAGCGACAGATTTACACTAATCTCCGTGCTAACGCTAACAGTACGATTTTGGTTTTTTCGATCGACGCTCGAATGAGAGAATGCCATGAATTGTTATTTGTGTGTGTGATTTACACGTTGACGTTCTTGATGTTGTTGTCGTCGTTGTTGTTGTTGCTGTTGTTTCCTATGTTGGTTTCGTTCGCGTGGTAGACGTCGCCGTCGTCGTCGTCGGCGAATTTGAGATATTAACCAAAGATACGAAATCATTAATTCTCTCAATAAACATCAATTGAGTGAGAATGAATAAAACAAGGCGCTTCGCTAACAAATATTATTGAAGAACAATGTGTCAAAACTAATTTACAATAATATTACAAAAAACAAAAAGAAAACAACACATACTCCGATTTGTTATACCCTGCACACAAAGGGTAAAATGTGTATATTAAGTTTGTGCAAATATATGTAACAAGCAGTTCAATGACATAGTAAGGCTGGTGCGCAGGGAGGTCCACCCCGGCACCCACCATAGGCGGTTCCCACAACCGTGTTAACTTTAATACTCTTCACACTTGCCTTTTTGCTCGTTAACGCCGGGTTTTTTATTTCAGTATTAAATTTGTAGATGGAATGGATGGATGGTTGTGTATAAATTTGTTGCGCATGAAATTATTAGAAAGAATTAGATGAAAGAAATTTTGGATCGATTGTGGGTTGAACCCAAGTCGTCTAGAATGTTATGCTGGAATGTTATACTGATTTTAGTATGCATTCAATGGAGCTCAAAATTTAAAAACTATAAATGAGGAGTAATAAATTCTTAAATTTTCGTACAAAACCTCACATATTTTCGTTCCAAAACTAAATTCGTGAATAAAAAAAGAAAAATCTATACTTCTTCTATAAAAAATCATTCAGAAGTCTAAAGTCGACTGAAAATTTACTGATTACATATTGAGGAGCAATAAAAAATAAATGATATACAAACATTCAACAATTACATCAACTGCATTTTGCTAAAATTTGAAGCACCCGCAAAATTTTCAGTTTATTGCTCAAAAAATAGTTTCTGGGGCACTTCACCAAATTGTCATACAATAACTTCACCAAATATTTCACACTGGTTCAGATCGGACCACTATATAATATAGCTCCATTACAAATCTATGGTTGAAATAAAGCGACTTAGAAAAAGTGCAACGTATCTGGAAATTGAGCACGACCGACTACAGCTTTTCTCTTGTTTTTGTTAAACTCTGAAATACCGTATCATCCAACCAGCAGCACACGCAACGTTCTCTTACATCATACCAACACATGCGGGAAAAGCTATTAGTAATTCAAAACTTAGCGCTATAAAAAAGAAAAAAAAATACTTGAACAAAAAAATTTTTCCAAATTAAGCGTAATTGAAGAGTTCGTTGGAAAAAGTAAATGGCACTCATTATAGAAACAAAACTCTGATTTGTATTTTGTTTCATTTTTATCTATGTGCAATATTATTCAAAATGTTTTATTATATTAACGCGCAGAGATTAGATTACAACACCTCCATACTTATAAACGAACCTATGTATATTATCCCAATTTGTTTACGGCTAACTACGCTGCATATATTCCTCGTAAAGCTTCAAAAGCTCGGGACTAGTACGTGGCTGTACTGCAGCCAAGGCATACTCAAATTCCTGCCAGCTTACATATGCGGCATCAAAATCTTTTTCTAGCGTCTTTAGTGCAGCTTCATGGCATACAGCTTGCATCTCAGCGCCGGAATAGCCTGCTGTACGCTCTACTAGTGCTTCGATACTAACATCCGTTGCTAGCGGCATAACGCGCAATTTAATGCTTAAGATTTCACGACGCGCATCTGCATCTGGTAATCCAACATAGACAATGCGATCAATTCGTCCTGGACGCAACAATGCCTTATCTATCATATCCGGACGATTTGTAGCTGCCACAATTGTAACATTTTGCAATGCTTCGACACCATCAAGCTCAGTCAGCAATTGTGTTAGTACACGTTCCTTTACCGATGCACCTGAGCCGCCACCACCGCCACCTTCGGCACGTTCACCGCCAATAGCATCGATTTCATCGAAAAACACTATGGCTGGTGCTACCTGGCGCGCTTTGCGAAATACTTCTCGCACTGCACGCTCTGATTCACCAACCCACATGGAGAATAGCTCGGGACCTTTTATTGACAAAAAGTTTAATTTACTCTCTGTAGCCAGTGCTTTGGCAATCATTGTTTTCGAACAGCCTGGCGGTCCAAACATTAGTATGCCACGCGGTGGTTTAATGCCGAGACGCACAAACTTTTCCGGATGCAACAGTGGCCATTCAATAGCTTGTTGCAGTTTAAGTTTCAACTCGGATTGTCCACCAATATCTGTCCATAGCACATTAGGATTCTCAATGAGCACCTCACGCATAGCGGATGGCTTTACATGTGTTAGCGCAGCATTTAGTTCATTTAAATGCAATTTTGTGTCTACAACTGTTGACTTCATTATTGCTAGCGTTGCGGTGTACACTAGATTAGCTAGATCAGCGCCTACGAAGCCATGTGTTACCTGCGCCACTTGTTCAATATCATGTGCTGTAAGCGCATGTGGCACTTTTTGCAGTAGGCATTTAAGTATTTCAATGCGTCCTTGTGGCGTTGGCGCGGACACTTCAATTTCACAGTCCAAACGACCACAACGACGTATGCTCGTGTGTAGCGCATCAATTTGTGAAGTTGTTGCCAGTACAAATGTGTGCTGTGCTTCAGGTTTAATGCTTAATTGATCGAGCATGCCAAGAAACGCGGCAGAAACGCGCTTAATCACTTCGCTTGTTTCGTGTTTGGGACAGAGATTGTGCACATCCTCCAGTAGCATTAGTGTTGGCGCTGGAAAATGTGCATAGGCTTGTTCAAAATAAGCAGCTAGATTTTTTTCCGTTTCGCCGAGAAATCTGCTGTACAATTCGCTGCTATTGATTTTAATGATTTGTGTGCGTTGCGCATTGGATACTTGCTCTGAAACCATTGTGCACATGGCTTCGCATATTAATGACTTACCGCAACCGGTGGCACCGTAGAGCAGTAGACCGCGTGAGATTTTTACACCTGCATTGAGAAACTGAATTATTATTTATTTATTTTTTTAATATCGTATATTGGGTATAAAACTTTGCCAACGCCGTTATCCTATAGATAGATAGTTAGCGGTTTGTAGTACTCGGAATAAATACATTGTATACAGAGTGTAGTACCTTTGGGCAGGTTCTAAACACAATCCTATATCACCAGTAGTCGATCATTAAGTTATTCGTGTCAGTTTATGTGCCAAATTCACTTCATTTATTTCATTAATATGAAGAAATCTTCAGCTGAGGCTCTCTGAATGTCCTCAGGCACCTATGGTGAGGCCACTATGGTTGAAGTGGTTGCAACGCTTCCAGAGTGGTGATTTTCACGTCAAATACCGACATAGCGGTGGAAGAGTTAAAATTTTTTGAATATGAGGCTTAATGAAGACTCAGGTAAACGTCAAGAAGAGTTGCCAAGATCATTGAGAGTAATTCAACAAGCAATCTGAAAACGCTTTAAAGAATAATCCAGAAGCAATATTGATTGTCATCGTTGGCTTGAACGATAGAAAAGGAAGTGACTTTTGCATCGAATTGTAACTGGCGATGAAAAGTGTATCCACTACGACATTCTCAAACAGAAAACGTCATTTGTTAAGCCCGGCGACCTATCAACTTCAACGGCGAATCCAAATATTCATGGATCTAAGCTTATGCTTTGTATTTGGCGGGATCAGCTGAGTGTAGTACCATACAAGTATAAGCTAATCAAACACAATGTAACAATCACGGGGCATCGCTACCTATAACAACATATTCGTTTGAGCCGAGTATAGAAGATAAAACGGCTAAATCGAGCAGAGACGAGACGAAAGTTATTTTTCAGCACAATTCTAAGTACAATGGTGCAAAACCATTTAAAATAATTATGGAAACGCTTAAATAGAAAGTCCTACCATACGTCGGGAGCAAAGTTGTACACCCAATACAATATATAAATTATAACATACCAGCGGGTAGTTGTTTATAGGCCAATGCATACTCCATGCTCTCTTCAACTAGTTGTATTTGTCTGTCTAGACCACCAATATCTGCTTTTGTAATCAGATTACGCACAACTGTCTCATCTTCATTACGGTTTGGTACTTTCTTCAGTACAATTTCCAAATTGGTTGCGTTGGTAATTTTAAAGTAAGCCGATTTACCACTTAAATTCATTGCTTCAAATTTTGTCGCCAGACATGTGCTATCATCCGACGTTTGCTGCTCGATGCACTCCCAATCCAATACACTCAACTGCAGTGTTTTGTTAAAGAAATTCAAGTGCAATACACTTCCTTTGCAATAGATTAAGTTTTTAATTTCATGCTTTAGTATGCGACAAACATCTTTTAGTTGTGGTGCTTCCAAATTTGCTTCAGTCTCATTTTGTAGTGTTAAACGCACGCTTTTGGCATTGGCTACAGCATCATCCGGCAGCGCTGTTATGCTTATCACTTTGCCTTTGTATGCTGTCCAGTACATTTGTAGATCTGTAGATTATTTAAACATTATTTCAATCAGTTGCTTGATAATAATTTAAAATTCATTCATTAATTGTAGTTAACTTAAGGTAATTTGGTGTATAAGTAAAGGAAGAATTTTAGATTGGACACCTGTTTGACTGACTTTTCTAGCGGGCACATAGTTTAAGGACCTACCTACTACTTAATACCTGTATAAAATGGTAGCCTATGCGGATGATTTTACCATTAATACCTCAGATGTTGAAATCGATGAAATTTTTGGTAGAATTATTGTCTATATAGATAATTTGTTAAATTTTTCAATGCTCGCAACCTCAAGGTCTCAACTAGAGATGGGCATGGTGGCAGGCCGCCTCCTATCGAGAAGAGCGAAAAATATCTCCTTCGTAACACCAGGATTAAATTAATAGAATAAAGATCTGAACGGAGCAACATGCTCGAAGGCGCTCAGCTTAGCATTTTATTTATGTTTCACACTATGGAACAATGAATTATAATTTATAATGGGATAACTTTACAAAATACTTTCTGTACGCACCCATTTCCGTAGCGAAGACCGTAGTTAGGAATTGCTCCGGTGTGGGCCAAACAATACGCACCAGTGCCGTATCCACATCTTGCGTTCGAATGAGTACCTGTTGTCCGATGTGCAATTTAGCCAAACGTATGGCGCCTTCCGATACAAAAATTAAATTATCCACGTACCTGCGTGGCAAGGACTGCAATTCCACGATGTTTAGTGTTTGCTTTTCTACACTTGCTGTATAAATTGTGCCATCACGTATATATTCCAGTGGTTCCATGCAATTGGTGGCCTCCACTGCATCCGCTGCTATGGGGCAGCATTTCTCATGTGTTTCACGTGCTTTTGATGTTATATGTGCCTCACATGATTCACAGTGATACCAAGTAGCAGCATTGGATTTCTTGTTCGATGATTTCGGCGGCATTAGTAATTTTATTTTATTTATTAATTAAAAGCCGGCACTCTGTTTTCTTTTTTATGTTGCTTGCAGTGCCATGTGCAAAACCAGCTGATTAGCGTTTTTCAGTGTTGCAAAGTGCAATTTTGTTTAAATTTGCTGTTATCTCTTGAAACGGTTTTTGCGCGCACAACCCCTAAAGAACTCGGTTTTTTTAGGTCCTTGGCACTGCCACAGTGGAGAATTCTACAAATAACACCTATCTCCAGAGTGGCAAAGGTGTTAGTAAATTGAGAAACTTTAGACATATCTCCCCAATGTCTGTAGTTGATAAATTTTTAATCAGATGGTAAAAACAAGACTATTCCTTCTTGTAGGCACAAAATATAAGAAGAAGAACTGCGACACTGCTTTTTACATGACGATGCGTCAGTACACACTGCTGAAAGAATTAGTAGCATCATTGCGGTTCTCTAGCATCGAAGAAATTCACCCACCCATCATATTCTTCAGTTGTCACAGCAGCGCACAAACATACGTAACCGGAAAATAACGCAATGTTTTTGTTGTTCTTTTTTTTATGAATTCTCCATCATTCCCGACCGACCGTGCCAAGAAGCATAACAACGAAACTGTGATATTGTTTGGCTCAATGCATCATTTTTGTTAATACAAATATAACCTTTGACATAACGTAAGAATTATAATTTGAATTATAATTTATGCTAATTACTGTAGTACCTACACATCTTTAAGCTAAAACATTATAAACGTTTATAAAATAGCTCCACTATTGTAGCAACAAATCCATCTCCGATGCATTCGCCGCCATCAAATCGCGTTCCAGCTGTGTTGCAGTTGTAGTCGATTGATTTAAAAATAAATCAAAATCATAAGAACCATTCTGTGCAGAAATGGAATCCTTTTGATTACTAATTGTTTGTGGATTTGATAGCAGATCAACATCAAAAAGCCCTAACTCCTTGAGCAGGCTTTCATTATTGCAGTCGGTTGAGTTGCTATTGCTATTGTTAGCTGTTGGTGGTGGTAGCAGTTTTGGTTCGACGGTTATGATGGCTGCTGGTTCTTCAATAGCCTCTACGCCGTATACCTCTTTTGCTTTGCACGCTTTTGCTTCTTCCTCCTCCTCATCATCCAATTCCTGTGGCTTAAGCGTTGCAGATTTATATTGAAAATCAGTTTCTTTGAAGTCTACTTCAATGGGAAACAGCGGCGGCAGTCCATCTAAACGTTCAACGACTGATCTATGCAGCTCTGCTAAACTGTCAAGCAGACAACGTAGTTGCTTATTCAAATCCATAGCATGTTTGCACTCAAGAAGTTCCATTTTCTCCAGCACATCTGTACGCAGCTTAGCAAATTTACTGCGTGCATCCTGGCGACAGCGCAATATTAAACGATACTCATAATTGCCCGTTTCAACGCGATAGAGCGGCTCCTGTAGCGAGGCAAAACCATGCTCCTCATCGTCCATCTCTTTGACCTTCAGACAGTACGAGAGATAAGTAAACTTAGCATCTGCATAACGACGCACTGTCAATTTTGTATCCGGTATGGCCTTATTCAAATAAGTGCCCAAATCCGCTAGCACAGGTTTTATTTGTTTGATTATGTTCAAACCGTCCTTCTCTAAATTACGATGAAACTCGCCAAATGTGCGAAATGCTTCCGAAGCGCGTTGTTGCGGTTCACGTGCCGAAATTTGCGTAAAGCAATCTCCAAAATACTTATATGTCTGCAACAAATCATAATAGGCTTTTAGCATGCGGCGTGCATGTTCCACAAGTCCTTTGTACATGAGTTCAGTGCCCTCGAGTTCTTCTAGACGCTTTACAAGCGAATCATTGCACAAAATTGCGCGCGATAGACCGAGTGTATCGGCCGTGTTACTCGACATGGTGTCCACAATGCGATGCTTCAGCTTTTTTAATATTATATCCAGCGTTTTGCCCTGTTCGGGATCGGCATGCAGCTTATTATAGTGTAAAGTCACATCGCTGGTGGCAGCCTGTATCATTTTGGCCACTTCCACCTTTGTTTTGCCCTTCAAACTGACAGAATTAACGGCCAAGAGCTCATCGCCGGATTGCAGGGAGCCCTCACGTGCAGCCGGTGTACCATCGAATACCTGCAATAAAATTTTATATAGTAGGCGGCTTATTTAAATTTTAACACACAACATTTTCAGTTTTCCAATTCTACAAAAAAAAAAAAAAATTCTACAATACAATTTGTTATTCTATTTCACATGTAAAATTTTGGCGACAAAATAAATATAAGACGTTGGTCGGCACGAAAAATTAAAAATCTGCTTATAGAAATGGCTTCAGAATACCGCTGGCTTGATGTTGACCACAGTCCCGGTTTTTCAAACAACGTCACAGCCAGCGGCAGCAGAAAGCATGTAAGGCGCAACAAAAAACAAGCAACAAGGCAAGCGCAGGAGAGCCATAGGACAACATCGATGCGAAATGTCGTAAATAAATTAAACATAGCACGCTACCGTAAAATCAACAGAAAACTACGGAGCTTACTATGCGAAAGCAACATTATGTCATACAGTCCAAATCAGTCCAAACGTAGAAGGAGCACACGAAGTGCATCAAATATATTGGCATCTAATGGCACTGCAACAACATCACTTGGGGCATTTAGCTCCACTGCCAGCAGCAACGGCAACGGCACCGGCACCGGCAGTAACAGTTCAAAACGACAGGTGAAAAGATCAATGGGCGGCGGCGGCAGCGCTAATGAAGTTACGACAACAGCGCCGGCCGCATACAAATTCAAAGAAATCTATGCACGAAACCGGCGACAAATGTTGCAGCAAATTGACAAGCGGGCGAAACGTATGCGCGAGTTTCACAGTCGTCCGGCGCCGGACTTTCAACGGCAACACAAACTCAACGAAAGCCGCATCACCGTGCATTCGGTCACCATACCCATTACGCCATCAACATTACGCAAATCTATGGAGGCGCGAAAGAAACTTGAGCAATTGCGTGCGGAACGCGAGCGTGCAATAATGCATAAACCAAAATTCAATTTTAATTCAACGGCATACTTGGAACGACAACCATTCAAACCTAAACACGTACAGACTAAGATCGAACAGAAGCCATTTCACTTATGCAGCGCCGATCGAGCTAATGAGCGTAAGAAATTCAATGAAGCCGTGTATCTTGCCATGGAGAAGCGTCGTCAGCAGCAGGAGCTGGAACAGATGCAGCAAGAACGTAAAGAGTGGATAAAATTTCGCAAACTAACGCGTTTTAAAGCACATCCGAATCCTTGGAAGCGTATCTATGTCGAACAACAAAACGATAGTTTATATGAATAGCATTCTTCACAGTGGCTTCTCGGTTTCTCGATTACGCACGACCAACGAAACAAAAACAATAGGTGGAAATTTCACACTTTCGATAAAAATTAGTTTCAATAATTAAAATTAATTTCAGTAATTAAATTTAAATAGAGAAAATGTGTTCTTTTTAGTTTCTTACCTGTACAATGTAGAGACACGGACACATGGGTGCACCGCCGCCTATGCTTATGCCAATAAGATTACTCTGATCCTTAGTTATGATCACTGAACTGGTGGTAACCGTCATGCCCCTGCATATATATACATATATATTATGTACATATATAGGAAAAGATGCATTAATAATATGTTCCATTTTACTATAGCAGCTTAAGAGCTGCATTACAAGTTTCAAGCTTTATAAAAACAAATATGCACAACAAAGACTGCGAAAATTATAGAAAAGCGTGCGGAAAGCTAATGAGAAACATCGAATAGTGTATAGCAGGTTGTACTTATAGTAGTATGTGTTGGGTGATCAATTTACTTACTTCCGTGGGTGCAATTTAACAAACAGTTTTACTATAAAATATAGCCAGGACATTAGTACGATTTATGTATTTAGTTGTATTTACTGCTATAGATATATTTATGTATAAATATATAGTTTAAATTGAATCTATCTATCAGGCATTTAAAGCAGTGTTTTCCCGAGCAAAATATGTTTATTAATAATTAAAATAAAATGATATCTTCGTCATAGCCATAACTTTTATACCCTTCACACGCGTGCCATATAACCATCTCCTGCTGTTGTTCCATCAAAATTGTGTGTGAATTAATCAAAGATCAGACAAAATCCTTCTTAATATTCAAAGAATTGATATTAGGCATTTCCAAAACCTTAATTTATCGCTTTTTTACCAAACATTTGGGCTAACGAAAGGTTTGTTCGTCACAATTTAACGATAAAAAAATAGACACTTGTGATCAAATGTTTGACTTAATGCAGCAATTTTACCATCAATTACTTCCCATAGTCGCCTAATTTGGATCCTGCGATTTGAACGTAGAAGCTATCTAAAAGACTTGTATCACAATACTGAACAAACTGTTCCTTCAGATGCAATAACTCTGCTTCCCGTGGACCAAATGTCACGAAGTTTAGATGGAAAGTAAGTTTAATCATACAACTTACGAACGCACATATAGGTGACTCCACTAGAGTTGAATTTTTCTTTTAAATTTCGTTTTTTGTGGAATACCTCTTGTATGTACAATATGTATGCCAGCTGTATCGTGGTGAGGAGCGGTCGGATTCTTTCTATGCAAAACAATAACATCATATTTTTATACGCTTCATTGTAAATCATATATACAATAAGTAATAAATGTGGTTATTACCATGCGCACACCTAGCGGGTATGTGGATGATGTCGCCCACACTATAACATTCAATGCCCCCTAGAAATATCAACGGCTTACTGCTTTCATTACTGTGAAAAAAATGCTACATACGCCCATGGGAATTACTGCTCTTTATGTTAATGCAAATGGTGCAAGATAACATAACAATAATTTTACCAGATGCCGCAATAACTATGGCTTATGTGAAGGGTATTTAAACTAGGGTTTCGCCGAAGTTACACCATATTTTAGATATGACAAGTTGATGATAATTGCAGCTCTAACTAAGCAATTACACTAGTCTACAAATAAAAAAAAATTAAAAGTGCATTCGATGCCCTATTTATTTTTGCTTATAAATTTTTTTCTGCTGCAATCGAAAATGGCCTCAAACATTTTTTACATTAAGCTCCATACTGAGATCGATGAAAATGTTTGATACCGAAAAAACGTCATATAAAAAAACACTGTAAACAACAATCAAAAATTTTCGGTTAGAACTGTTTTCCATCGAGTACTCAGATAACAAAAAGGTTTACTACCAAAAATACTGTATATACTCAAAAAGCAGCTGAGACCTTTAGTGTGACCTTTAGCTTTTCCGTCAAAAAAAAAACCAAAGAAAAATCATTATGTGTGGACTATTCAGCTAATAAATATCTCTGATTTTAGTATTTCATGTTGATTTGGGAACACTGAACCACACAATTCTAAAAAATCAAGTTTGGAAGTTTTATCTTTTATAGTTTCCGAGATCTCGTTCTTCAAACATACGAAAGACGGACGGACGGACATGGCTATCAAGTTATATATATATATATATATATATATATATATATATATATATATATATATATATATATATATATATATATATATATATATATATATATATATATATATATATATATATATATATATATATATATATATATTATGGGGTCTACCACGCCTGTTACGTACTATTGCACTAACTTAGTACCATCTTTGCAAAACTGATTGAACAAATTTTCAATAATTAAGTTTTACTTCAGGTTTTTAACACTTCCAAGAAAATCACAAACAATTATTTAAAACGAATTCAATGCGGCAGCTTTATAGGTTATGTGTGCAATTTTTTATCTTTGAGCAGCTTCCTTACTACAACTAATCATGATGTTGGTTTTCGTTTGTTTTTTGCTGATTTTCGCACGACAAAAACTTTATCGAACTTTCTTCCAAATTTCAGTTAACTGCATGGAACTACAATATGGAGGTAGTACTTTATACGAAGCGTATATGGTGAAAATTCAAAATCAGAAAAGTCGAATTTTACTATTTTTGAAAAAATTATTTGGAAACAATTCATAGATTTCATTCGTATGTATCTCATATTCTTCGTAAAAGTTCGTTATTTATGCAAAAAATATAAAACTGGGCAAACTTAACGAATTCTATTTTTTATATTTTAAAAGTAAATGTATTCGAAAAATCATATTGCGAATATATATCCATGAAACAAATTTTGGAGTCTATTTTCGAGTTCAAGAAATCAAAATCTAAGAAACTAAAGCATCAAATTAACTTTTTGGCTGTAGACTAGTGTTATCAGACAATTCTTTCAAATAGAAGTTTTGTTAGTTTTAGTACACGTTTGACTACACAATGCGCTTTCACTCTCTCCAATTCAGTAGCTGCGGAGAGTTAAACAAGTACATCTACAAACATTACTAACAACTTTTTTTTGGTACAACTTACAAACGCTCTAATTCATATTTCTGTCTACTTAAATCGCCAAATTTATCATTTAGAAAATCCGCGCTCGTAGTACAGGCGAAAGTTGCATCAAAATCAGCGAAATCTGAGTAAACAGCACGCCGACTATCATTTGGCGCAGCGTTTCGCACCAGTTCCTCCTGCTCCGGCAACATGGCGTTTACTTCATTAAAGATTAATGATTGCTCCAACGTTGCAACTAATGGCGGCTTTGCTTTGATTTCTATCGCTGGCGCACTTTAAGATATTCACATGATTTTTTTTAAATACAAAAAAAAAAAAAAAACACAAAATGTTTTTGACTTAAATCCAGTGCATACCATTACATACATATGTGTGTGTATATGTACTTACATGCCACCAGCTATTTGCAATGGTATGAGCAGCAGTGGTTGTGGTGGTTCCACAATTCCGCTGTCGCCGGTACTTCTCTTTTATGAATTTTGGATGAAACATTTTAAAAAATTATATCGAATAAAACGAACGATTTCACGCACGCAAAGGCAAAGCATTTACAATATATATATATATATATATATATATATATATATATATAATGAGAAAAAGTTGTTTTTTGTTTTTTTATCGAGAAAAGAATATTAGTGGCAGTAAAACAATTATTGATTTGTAACACATTCAAGGAGAGTTCAGAGAGAGAGAAAGAAATAGAAAGGAAAGTACAACATATGGCAAAGGAATTTCGGTATAAAATGCAGGCTGCATTTTCGATTTGTGTACTTACATTTTATCCTCCTCGAAAAAGAAGTCATCGTCAGTGTCGGTAAGCATTTTGTATGGTTTATTTAAGTTTATTAATGAGAGTTAATAAATTCCGCTTATTGGACGCTTTTATACCGTTGTGCTATTTTTGCAGTGTTGTACAACGCCTGCATACATCAAATAAAAAAATAAAAAAACCAAGTGACAATATCGGTGCTGAAATCAATTTTGTAACGTGTTTTTTTTGATTTTTCATTTGTATTATTGGTATTGAGGGTAATGAGCAGGGAATAAAACCGGAACCATTAACCGAAATTTACAAATTCAAATTGAGAACCGAAACTGGAACCAGAACCGATATTTTGTTTTTTTAAACCATACCGAAACCATATAAAATGAAAGAACCGTACCGGAAACAAAACTTTTATTGTTTCTCTAAGATAAATATTTACTTATGCATAATGTTGAAAAGAAAACAAAAAACAGTTAATACGTATGGGTCAAAAATTAAGCGAGCGAGAATTAAGTAAGCGTAGAGCGTTTGTTTTCAGGCGTCCAATTTATTATGAATCCAATTAGAAATCGGCTAGACGCAAAAACATTTCGTACAAAATACGAAAAGTGGGAGGTGGTTTGTTTAGGTGTAGCGTGACATATGTTAAGCCTAGAAATATAGGATGCATCCATACCCAATATCTGATCGATATCTTAAAAACTGAGAGACTAGTTTTGATGCATACAGACAGACAACAAACGGACATGGCTATTTCGATTTGTCTCATCGAACTGATTCAGAATGTAGATACTTTATGGGATCTCCGATGATTTATTTAATACGTCCTTGAAAAAATTATAATACTATTCACATTTTGTGTGAAGAATATAAAATTTAAGTATGTTTGTATTTACTTACTCTTGAATAATTAATGAATAATGAATAGTTTAGTTCAAAAAATTTAAATACTTAACATGTTATAATTTTTATATAGTATAGTCTTGGGAACGTTGACAATAGTTATTATTCTCTTCTTTTTTTCAAGAATTTTAATATGTAACGGTACCATACCAGTACGCCGAAACTATAATCCAAAATAAGCGTATCGAAACCAAAATAAATTGTAACCGGTACAGAACCTTTTACCGATACATACATTGCGGTAAGTACCAAAACTGGAACCAAAGCCGAAATACATTTCGGTTTTATGCTCTGGTGAAAATACATATGTTCTTCTAGGATATGTAATTCGTTTCTCCAATTAATTGAAAGCATCTTCTGGTTAATTCACTAATACTTTGCAACATCACAGCTCGTAGTTGGACTCGTATCGATGCCAATAATCAATAAAAATATTAATACTCGTATATATAAATAGGTCCCAATTCGATTTGGGAGTGGGTATTTTCAACCCCCATATTTCCGATTTTATATGTTTTAAATTTTTCTGAATGTACGTTTCTCAATCGGAATTTTCAGTAAAAACTTCATTATTACGCGTATAATATATGTTAGTGCTCGTGCTGAGGTGGGCTTTCGTCACGAGTGTGAACCACCGTCTACAGTAATATAACTACTTCGTACATTTATACACGCATAGATACATATCTATGAGTACATGGAAAAATATTCCAAAAAACAAGGTATAACAGTTATATTATATCCATGCTGCGTAAGACACATGTAACAGCCATAAGACCAATAAAAATTGACCACAACACTAGAGTCGCACAAAAAAGTCGCAGATAAAGCAGTGGACGTTGCAAAGCAATTCAAAATAAACTTACAATTGGCGTTAGACCTTTAACTATGAAATTTTTTGCTATATCTACAGCCAAATTCTATAGGTCGCCCATGAGCCCCATAACATCTTGAGAGCGTGAGTTTCAGCCCCGTATATATCTGACTAGGGTGATCCGATTTTAAATGTTTTAACATTTTGTATATGTATGTTTCAAGACCTTTTTCTTGGCATATAACACGTCTCGATCGAACTTATCAGTAAAAAGTTCGTGTGTTTAATAATGCTCCTGGGCTTTCATCACTTGCGTGAACTACCGTCCACAGTGATTGCGCTTTGCATTTTACAGCACTGCATTCATTGTGAATGACTTTTTGCACCTGTTGCCTAGCAACATTTTTTGCTGGCCGAATTGTAAACAAAACAATTGGAGTGCATTATCTTGAGAAAAGTGGAAAAACTTCAATTAAAAGTAAAATGGATTGGGCTGAAGAACTTAAAATGTCCATTAGAAAGGTAATATCGGAGATGCCTTTATATACTTTTACATTTATGTGCTTATATTTTAGACTACTGCACGCAAGGGACGCCGTTCCAAAAGCCGTGATGTGCTCAAAGACGAACCGAGTTCATCAACCTCAGGCCTTACGAGTCCAAACATGCCCGGCAGAGATATATCCATTGATATAACATTGGATTTGAATAATGGCAATAGTAGCTCAACAACGCAGGACTTAGAAAAGCCACCGCAACTAAGACGCATCTCCGGTGGCTGGGCAGATACTGGTTCGAAGGGCTTAAAATCTAAGAAAGGTTCATCATTTGACGATGAGCGTTTTCAGTTTAGCCGATCTGCTAGCAGCTCAGTGCCTACAGATGATATACCCGTCATACCCGATTTGGATGATATTAAGGATGATACACTGCTAAATGAAATTGCCGAGCCACCATCTGTTAGCGTTAATCGTGTTGTAACGCTTAAGGAGCTTAATTCGGATTTGCTTTCGCAGAATGCTTTTTCAGCAATTGAAGATGTGGATCTATCTATACTAACACGTTGCTTACAGCCGCAAGATAGTCTAGATGAACCCGATGAGCTCTGGGAGTGGGAGAAACTGTTTACCGAAGTAACCGCAGAGATCAATGCTGATAAGCCGAATCCTAGCACAGTGATACAGAAAATAGAAATCCGTGCTGATGAATTGCCTCCAACAGCATCAAATAACACTTAAGTTAATAAAAAGTTTCAGTTTACAAAAAAGGAAAAAATGGTTTCGCTATTAATAAAACTATACAAAACAAAAAAAAGCTCACAAATGCTATTCTACGCACGTATTTGCTCCTCAGTCGGCGTAGACTGTTCACTACTACTTGTAGCGCTTGCATCGGATTCGCCTTCTAGAAACTTTTGCAATTTCTCTGGTTTAACGAGTCCATACTCATCGGCAAATTGCATGAGTTCACATATAATTGGCGATTCAACTACCAATATGTATTGGCAGGTCTTGGGCTCCAGCAGATACATGGAAACAGATGTGCCGCTGTTTGTCACAGGCGTGCATGTTAACTTTACGTCCACTTCACGTGGCAGTCCAGTACGATCGCAGCGAGTACCTTTCTCATAGTGATGCCAAATGTTAGCAGTGAAACCAGCACGTTTGGCACCTTTTTCGGGATTGGCAGTTATCCACTGACGATGTGCAGTCTCCGAGAAGAAACCCAAATAGAGCTCCACCTCAGAATTTTTGTCCTTATGGAATTGGCGCACATGACGTCCGTAGCAGAATTCGTATTTCCACCAACCGGTGCCCTGTTGAAAGTAGATTTGTAGGTATACAAATATAAATAAATATCAACTTGTTACTTACACCAGTCAAACAATTTTTGCCCGAAATGAATTCGCGTATCGGTGTCATATCGGACATTGGTGCTTCTGTTGCTTTTGCAACCACATCTTTAAACACCGAACTTTTTGCATCCACATCAATGCCACTGTTCGTCATCAGTTCTAAGATTAACTTTTCAACATTGCCATCAAATTTGTAGGTCACCTGATCGTTGCCTGCATCCGGTTTAGGCCAAACCGCTGCTGCAGTTTTTGCTTCTTTCGACACTGGAAAATCTTCCTCGGATAACTGTAACTCGTTCAACTCTTGACGCAACATGCTTAACGGCTTGTGTGCCTCAGTCGGCGAGTTGAAGCACTTTATTGATTCCTCTTTAGTTTTTTCCGGATGAAAACCAGGCAGCACGCAAAGCAGCGAAGTTAAAATAATTGCTTCATAATTACATGAAGAAGTCTCTTTGAAAGAATAAATCTCATTCTTGCCATGCGGATAGCAAACATAACGCACAACTGTTGTACGCGGTGAATTGATTATATCGCAGAGTGTGCCATCACTGAATTCCATTTCAAAATATGGATATTTGGTATTATCTATTTTCGTGGTCTTATATTTCATTTTATTGTTGCCATCTTTGCCCTGCTCTTCCCATGATTTTATTAGCTGATCGGTTTTCTCGCTGCTCCATTTGCCGAGATAGTATTCCTGAAACTTGACGCTCTTGCCTTCACGTTCCTCGTGATATTGACGCACATGATTGCCGTGACAGATTTCGTATGACCAGTAGGCTTCAATGCGATACGAACAGCTTGGTGCTGTGAACATGGGTTGCAGTAATGCAATGGGTGCTGAAAAGTGTTTTAAATTTAGTTAAAAGCATATAAATGTATTGGGTGTTTGAATTAGTTGCTTAGCGTTTCATAAGAGAAGGCGTGAGTATTGCATTTACAAAGTTTATTCCCTTTACAAAGTTTATTCCCCCGTAAACCTACTGTCATTGAGTGACGTTTTTAGTATGTCATTTGGTTTTACTTTATTGAATATGTCTAACTTTTTGCGGGATAAAGTGTTTTTGATGAAGGTTCTACTTCATTACTTTAACATGAGGAAAAATGGTGCCGGAAGATATCAAAATTTAGTGGAAGTTTATGGCGAGCATGCGTAATGTCGGAAGTGGTTTGCTCCGTTTAAAAGTGGTAATTTTGAGCTGGAAGGCAAAAAGTAAAGATGATAAAGTGTAGTCATTGCTCAATGAAGATCCATGTCAAACGGTTCAAATATTAGCTGAATTATTGGCAGTTGACTTCTCAACAGTCAGCAAACGTCGAATCCAACGTATGCATTTTAACTGCGTATTAAATGGCCGAAATATGGAAATTCCGGCGAAATCAATTTTCGTCCACGATAATGCGTTTCTATCCCACCCGCCATATTATGCAGACATCACTCCATCTGCTTAACACTAGTTTCGAACGCTGGCCCATGGCTTGGTGGCATAGGTAGCTTTTTGGATTGCATCTAAAGACGTATGGTTGAGTAGGGGCTAGCGATGGTCAATATTTTAAGCAATCTATTTTCAACCATTTTTGAACAAAAAATTCGTATTCAATTTTCGAAAGAAAAAAAGACGCATCTGAAATACTTACACAACTCCGGCACGTTTGTCTTCACTTCCTCCTTGTGATCTGCCAGCGTTGGTATTACACAGTCATACTCTTCCTTCTCGTGCGTATAGAATTTCCGAAGCTGGCTTTGCACCTCCTGAAGATAATGTTTACAAACGAATCCATAATTTAAAATTATTATTATTTTTAACTTACCGGTTGCTCCAGCAGCTTCGGCACTTCAAAATCGATTGTGTATAGCACAGTATCATCAAAATCTTTGGCTTCGTGTGCAGCTCCGGCGGCCACAAATAAAGTGAAGAGCAGCAATGTAAGAGCGCGGCGTGCCAGCGCAGGCCTGCCACTTGGTGGCATTTTGTTTAAGCGCATATTTGTTGAATCTATGTTTATTGTTTTAAAATAAATCTATATATTGATTAAATGTGCATTTTAAACAATTAAACAAATGCTGCGATTCTCCAATTTTCCCGTGTACAATTTTTTTCGGCTACGTGTGTCAAAATGTAATCAGCTGTTGGAGTTCAGTGTTGTACAGGGCCGTAACAATTTAATTTATTGATTCATAACGAAAAGTCTAAAATTGGGCCCACTAAAAAATTTTAACTACGTTAAAACTAAAATTTATTTTAGGTGAATTTAATTAGGTAGGCACTTTTCGATTTACATAAACAATGTGACACAACCTCGTTTGATTTTTTTAGTAATAAATATGAAATTTTAAATAGTTTTTCGGTTGAAAACCGGTTTTCTAAATACAGCTTCAAAGATCTGTAAAACAAAATTGTAGTAGGAAGAAAATATAGAGGTGCTCAATCTATGTATATAAAAATGCTTGACGTGAATGATTCATTCATAACACCGGCACACAAAAAAAAAAGTGGTTTATACACCTAACTACCGACATGTATTTCGACTCGCTAAATCCGACTCTGGAGTCAGTTTGGACCGTACACAAGTCGCTATTTGTTGGGCACATGGCCATAAGGGTATTGCGGCACCGAAAGTGCTGATGAACTAGCCAGGACTGGTTCGGCAACTTCCACTTCATAGGTCCGGAAACTTTTTGCGGACTTAGCTAGGCTAAGTCAAAATTTTTCATAGTAGATCGGTTTAAAAGCACTGCCTCTCGGTACTGGATAGAGTACCCTGGTCTACGGCAGGCCAAGCTACTAACCCGTCCTATATACCCAAAAAACAACGCACATCTCAATAGATCTGACTTAAGGTTGCTTTTGGGCTACCTCACCGGCCATCATCCACGGAGATATCACTTAAATATACTAGGTCTCTCCTCAGAAACAGAGTGCAGCCTATGTCTAGAGGATGACGAAACTAGTTTACACCTGCTCTGCGATTGCCCGGCCTTGGCCAGGGTCAGAATTGTACAGATGAACAAACCTTTTATTACATCTGATGAGATCAGAAACACCTCGTCAAGGACATTCTCGGACGGAGAAGATCCTAGATAAATTAACTTAACTGTCGCAGTGCCCGTTACCGTTAGAATGGCCCTCAGCCGTTCTAGCTCTGACACTGAGTCTTAGTTAGCGTTACGGGCTGATCGAGCCTGATTCGCAGTGACCACTGGTTATGGTTATGAATTGGACCGTACCGTTGGTTATGAAAAAAATTTTGTGGATCAAGCATGATTTTCATGTATTTTAATCCCCTGAATCCGAATCTGAGGTTTATTTGGACCATAAGCCGTTTTAAATATAAGTAAATTGCAAAAAATCCGTGAAAATTGCTAAAAATTGCAAAAAACTGCGATTATGTTAATGAAAAAAATTTTGTAGACCCGGACCGAGTAGGATTTTTATGTAATTTGATTTGCTGAATCCGAATAAGAAGTTAAGTTGTACCATTAACCCTATAAAATCTAATTAAAACGTAAGAAACCGAATAAATTGAAAAAAATAGAAACAAATTTTTTAAACACGATTAAATACGTTTCTTGTATTTCTGATGCATGAAATATAAATTTAAAATTTAAAAATGTCAAAAATTTAAAAATCTGTAAAAAATTGTATAAAAACAGAATGAAAAAAAAAACTATTTTCATGGATTGCAAATTGTTCTTCGTTTGTATCGAATTATTTTGTCTTCAAATGGTGTACGCAGCGGGTTCCTCTTTCGTTTCCTACCCTCTCCCGGCATTTTCCTTTTTAGTGTCCAGAAAAATTTGCCATCATGTTGATATTTCAACTTCCTTGATACTTAGTCTCCATCTCACTTACACATGTCTTGATGGAGTCGATCTCCCTGTTCTTCACTATAGATTTCTCAAAGATTGTTGTGTAAAAAGTGTAGTTTAAGATTCATTAAGCAACCTAACCTTTTTTAATTTGTCAGCAATTTTTCCACTAGAGAAGAGTTTCAATGCGTGTAGAGTTAAAGAAGCCGTTTTTGCGTCACAAATCTCGTATAACTATGATAGTTTTGAGAGTTTCAAAAACCAACCTGCTTATCTGCGGAATTATAGTTTTTTGAGTGAACTTAGCGCAAATAGGTCTCTCAACGTGTCAAGCTATCTTTGTGCGAGGTATCTAAAGTATCGGAAGTAAATCCACTAGCATTTCTGGTATGTCCTTCTGCTTACAGCTTCTGCAATATCAATTGTATGGTATTCCTAATCTGGCAGCATGTTTCCTAAGGGATAGTGTCCTGCTATGCTCTGGCAAGATCTTTTCGTGAGTTTTGCTGCTGATCCCTTACTAACCTGAATAGTATTAAATCCTACTTTCCGATGTAAGCTAAACAATGTGCATAGATTCTTTGGACCAATGACTAGTTGTAGTAAGTGAAAATGTATTTTACATTTGAAAAGTAAAATTGTGTTTTATTGTCAAATTTTAGTGTGTCTAGCATTAATTTATTCTCTATCTCTGAAAAAAGCCTGTGAGAATCTAAAAAAAGTTTTTTTCATAATGTTTCAATTAGAGCTAGATACATTTTATAGAAAGAATAACACTGACCTACATGAGTTTTGGGAATAAGATGAGACCTAAAAAAAAATGGTATGACTGCCGTACAAATTCCAATTTTTTGGATGCGAATAAGATAGGACCTAGTGTTTCCGAATGGATTTTTCATGCAGAAGACGAATCTTCAAAAACTTTCCATCACGTAACGTTTTCGAGAAAATAGGGGTAGAAACCTCTAAAAACAGCGTTTTTAATTTAAAAAAGTGGTCCGCCATATTGGATCCGCCATTTTGAATTTTTTAAATGTAGCGACGCATATTCGTAATCAGCGTCTAGTAAAACTCCCAAGTAACAAGTTTTAAGCGATTCCAATCAAATTTTAAATAAATAGCTTTCTGTTTTCATTTTTTCCTCCACTCTTAGACAAAAACACTCCCGCCTCTCTAAGGGTGCATGCGATTAAATTCGCATAGGGCTTATTTGAAAGTGTAACGTACATTTTTGTATCAATAACAAACACTTTTTAATACAAAAAATGTTTTACACACGAAGCTACATATTTCGAACACAGCTATGAGTTCTCATCAGTTCACTGTCCACGCTTTGCAAGCCAGATACAATTCATATGTATAGTTCATTTTTATTATTTACTGTCTCTGAAGTTGACTACAGCAGATTCGTTTTAGTTTTTGAAACTATCTATAATTTACTAATTCTCATATTTGAGCTCTCAAAAATATGGTTTTTAGACAACTAATCAACTCGCCTAACATGAAAGTAAAGGTACACGCAAAAAATAAGTCGCAAAAGTTAGAAAATGCGGTATTAACGAAAGATAAGCGATTATAATAAACTTGTCGAACATAGCAAAAAATAAAAGATAATAAAAATGGAAGAAAAATTTCGAAAGAAACAAAGAAAAAATCAAATACTAAAATAATAAAATGAACAAAACAAAATAATACAAATCAACAAACCGGCTCCGGCTTTTTAAGACGTAAACAAAAAGAGCAAAATAAACGAAAAAAAAAGAAAGAAACAAAAAATTAAAATGCTTTGCACGAAAAAAATATGAACTTAACAAAAAGTTGAAAAAGACAAAAAAATTAAGTAAGTTTGAACCGGTTTTCGTAAATGGTCTTTGACTTCCTGAGGGATTTGTAAGTTTAATAAATTAGATGTGAAATGGGATAGCGCAAAGAAAATTAGATTTAAAATTTTTCAATTTCATACAGTAGTAAACTGTTTTGCAGCATTTCTGAATATTTTATAGGAAAGTTTTTAGCTTGAGTAATAAAAAATTTATAAATTGTAAAATCTCCTTTATACAGTCATACAAAAAGTACATCTTTATTTAGGTTTTTGGGAGCAAGTTAAAAACCTAAGCATATCAAGTTTTAGCTTTTTATAACTAAAATTGGAGACAAATTTATACAACTACATACAGTCGAACATGGTTAGATTATATTTTCAAAATGGAACTTGCATCTATCTACTAACTTTTCAATAAACTGATGTTTATACTATGTGACAACGTTTCAAGCATAAAGTGTCTAAAAATACGAAACTTCAAACTGTTTAAACATGGGAAATTTTTTTGTAAGTATTGAATTTCATCACTTTTGAAGACATTGCAATTTTATATTTCATTAAAAATAAAAACAGTTGATCAAACAAAATGAAGATTCGTTGCAAAAATGAAAAAAAAATAAAAAAAAGATCATACGAGTGACATTTAAATTGTTTATTATTGATTGTGAAATGGCGTTTTCAGTTTAACTTTCAGAAAAGTTTCAAATGTCCGATTACTGTTGAAGAAGACGCTGATAAGGTGAAATTTAATACACCTTTGTGTTGAATCAGCTGATATTTACAAAAAAAAAAAAAAAAAAAAAAGGCTGAAAACGCAGAATCTATGTATAATTAAGAGTACTGCTAAACAGATTGCTATCAACTCATTTGGTATTGTGAGAGCTCCAAGATATGAATGGTAAACAAACATTTCTACGTATTTCTACATATGAGTCATTTTATTTAACAATAAACGCACTAAAAACTGGTTTGTTTCTTCCGCTTTTGCGTTTTTGTACGATATTTCACAAACAAAAATGGTGATAAGTTTTGTGCAGTCATCCAATTTGCGTGACTATAGAAATTAATAGAATATGCTAGAAATTTTCGAAATTTTTAAAATTAAATTTAAAATTAATAAAAATAGACATGGTTTGCTGCATTAGCTTGTTACAACTTTATACGGTAATCATAAATTTTACAGTTGGAAGTGTGTGGCCTCCATTATTTCTTTTCATCGCCTACAAAGACATTGATAAGAAGTTGTAATGGAAATTTTCCACTTACAACAAATGTTTGTTGTAGTATAACAAATTATATTGTAAATTATATTTTGCTTTAGTATGGAACTATTAGAAATATCATATTACGTCTTATTCAGTATATGTAGGTAACAATATATGTAGAAAACACATTAGAAAAATTAATTTTTACACTACGGTTTACCATTTAGAACTGTTCCACAAATACCTGATCTGCTATATAAAGCATGACTATTGCATCCATAGAGAAAACTTTAAGCGATTTTGTAGCCATCAAATTTAAGAACTTCAATAATTATACTTTAAAATATCACTGAGGAAAGTGCAAACACTAAATTTAATTGATCAAATGACTGGTGAACAATAAACTATTGTTTGATCGACCTGAAAAATCATATCAGAATATTTCTTTACAATAGTAATCATAAAATTTTGTAATACCGACAAAACGATGTTGTTATAGAAAACTAATCGTACTACCCTCATATATTTCCCGCTTTTGACCTGTTTGATTTTAGCTTTTTCTGACACAAAAAATCTAAGCTATTGTGCTGAAATCATTCCATAACATTTCGGATTGGTGATTTTTATAGACATATTTTGTAGCGGTGGGGTGATTGATTCCTCTATCTTCACCACTGTTATGTAGTATTAAAAGTGAGTTTTCTGCCACTTTCTGTACGGTTGCATTCATGGCCAAGCTCGTCCAACTGGTTAATGCCATGTTAAACCTGAGAGGGAGAGTTTTGTTTTTTGTCACCAATGCACTTTTTATATCATTCACACATAGTGAGAAATGGTATTATCAGTTTGTCTGAGAGTTTATAACGCATTGTAAAGCATCGTAGACCCCATAAAGTATATATATTCTTGATCAGCTCGACGAGACGAATCTATGTAGCCATGTCCGTCTGTCTGTCTGTCCGTCTGTATGTTGTTGCGCAGTTTTTGGGTACCAATTGTTATGCTATACAATTGAAATTTTGCACGTACACTTCTTTTTATTGCAGTTTAATAGAGTGTCAAAATTGACCCGCCACGCCCACTTTTTGGGGTAGCCCGCATACAAACTCACCGCCCACTTTTTACTTTTTGTATGAAAAACATTTTTATTGTAGTCAATATCAACTTAATAACTGATATAGTAACTTAAAGTAGACGGATGCTTTACATATACATTAATGGGTGGGACCCGCTCATTATTTGGGATAGCTCCCATACAAACCAACTGCCCACTTTTGACTTTTTGTAAGAAAACTTCGTTACTAAACTCAATATCAGGTCGAAATGGAAGTTTGTGTCTTTTTATGGTCAGCTGCATAACATATATAGACTAACGGGCGTGGCCCGCCCACTATTTGGGGTAGCTCCCATACAAACCTATGGTCCACTTTTGACTTTTTGTAAAAAAAAAAACATTTTTATTAAAGTCAATATTACGATATGGTGCCTTTTAAGAGACAGCTGCTTAACATACATAGACAATTGGGCGTGGCCCGCCCACTTTTTGAGGTTGCCCCCATACAAACCCACCGTGCAATTTTGTGTTTTTTATGAAAAAATCCTTAATTTAGATCAATATTAGCTTGAAATTTGATTTTGTGGATTTTAATGGAGAACCGCTTCATATACATATACAAATGGGCGTGTTCCGCCCACTATTTGAGGTAGTCCCAAATAAAACCACAGTTCACTTTTATGCATTTGTATGGAAAACGTCAATATCAACTTGAAATTCGATATGGCGGCATCTTACACATCTTACTACATCGCAGAGAATGAAAGAAAACCGAGAGGCAGAGAATGGAAGAAAATTTCTTGAAAGTTTAAATTTTAATTAATGAAATTTTTGTTAATGTCGCTTATCTGAATAAGTTCCAAAAATTGTTCTATAATTTTTTATATATAAAATGAAAATTTATATACATACATACAAATGAGAAAGGTCGTTAAGTATTTTTCACCCTCCTACCCCCACCCCTTATTTTTTAATCCCTATTTTTCTATGAACAATTTTATTACCCGAGGGGTCATGCAGAATGGCAGGAAGAAGGGCAGCAACGCGCCAGGTACTAACTAGTTAACGATATATTGATAATCAAAAAAGTCAGTTATGACAAAAAATTAGTTTATGGTACCGAATTGGTGAAGTCCTAAGGAAAATGTTTGGTATAGCTGCTATCCCTGCACTAGAGTCAGAGTAGTCCCTTCAACATTGTAAAAAACTGGCGACTGCATTATCGCCTTTTTTATTTGACAGGTAATGTCCATGTAATGGGTTTTTTTTTAATAACAAAATCTAAACACGTCTCCATGGAACACGTTTACTTACAAAATCTATAGTCCGACACTTTCTATTCAACATTTTATTCTAAATTACATGTATAACACGTCTCAATGTAACACCCTTTATTACAAAATATCTGTCTGTCTCTTTCTATTGAATTGCGTAAAAACCTTATAATAAGACGCAAAATGCGTACTCTAAAAATAAATATTTTAAACCTACGCAGCAATATGTATTTCTTATCACAGTCTTCAACTTTATATCATTCTCCTTGTCAAAACATTTTACATACAACAAATCGGAAAACTTACTTGCGTTCAATTTAAGGTCACGAAATGGCTTCCGTATAATAAAGTTGTTTAGAATTAAAAACAATAAAAAGTGTAAATAAATGAATTGGGTCAAAACGAAACTTTTATACCCTAGACATGCAGTTCTCCAATAGTATTCCTTTTTTTCAAGCGTAACAGTTTTCAATTTCAATGCGATTTTACATTTTACACTTTTCTCTAGTATTTTGAGGGCCGTTGAATACTTCGTGAATTTCATAGCGGTTCAGAAGCGGCCATTAAACATTTAAAGGAAGGGATTGATGCGTTTGAGCCGAGTATTGGGGCATTTCACGTGGACAGTTCAAAAAAAAATTATGTTCTGAAATTTGTTCATATTCGGCTTGATTGTACTTCTAGTAGGTATGAATGTGGACACAACATTTTTTTTTTTTTTTGTATGATGTTTATTTGTCAAGTTATTGGCTTCTAAAAAATTGTCGTTTTTGAAATTAGTATTTTTTGGAAATAGTTTTTCGAATTAAAATTTTTTTTTTTAAATATTAAATATGGCGACTTAAACAGAACATTTACTGTACTTTTTAAATACAAACTAAAACTGGATTTTTTATTTATTTTTTTTTTTTTAATATACAAAACCGGAAATAAACTTTTCAAATCAGAATTTTGAGTAACTTCGACCAATTTTTTTATTTTATTTTTTAATTCAAAATATAGCCTAAAGTACATTTATAATACACCAGAAGTTTCAAAATGGGATCTGCAATAGTTTAGGAGATAAATAAATTAAAGTACATACGTGTAGCACTGAGCGTGGTACCTAGCCTTCCTTAGGTCAAATAGAAGCTTAATGTTAGAAAGAGATAGAAGTATGACGCTAAGCAATTTCTAACCTCTCAACGACTTGTACACATTTTAAGATAGTTATTGATTTATAATGGCTAAGTACGGTGATCGATGTTTTAATCCATTTCGTTTGGTACTACATCGAAAGTTTAAAAATTTAAGAAAAATATCTGAACATTTGGCTCAAAAGTGGAGATTTTCACTCGATGTATATGTATGTGCCTCTTGTAGGAAAATACTCTTAAATGAAACACCTACAGTACTAATTAATGAAGATATTGTACAGTGAAACATCGAGTGAATCTTCGCAAAACACCCAAGATGAACTGTTCATTCCTGAAGATAAGTTTAAACATAATTCAAGCCAAACTGAAAAAGGACTAGATAATTTTTTTCAGTGTTGAATTTGTTTTATTTTAATAAACCAAACAACAACAATACAGCGAAGGCTCGATTTGCTTCGCGACGCATAGAATCATAAAAGTGTTCATTTTGCTTAGATTTATGACTTCAAAAACTTTGTTTGTTGTAGATGTTGTTGTACTGCTCCCGATTCAAAATTTCGTGCTCACCGCTGATTTAAAGGAAGTGATTGATGCGTTTAAGCCGAGTATTGACGAAAAAAGTGTTAAACCATGAATCGAAAAACACAAATGTACCGTTATCTAGGTGAATGGCTTGACTTCCGTTTTTAGTTCACCCAAATTTATCTAAATTATTGTTATAGTACAATATTTAAGACTGTTAACTCAAAACCTGACAAACTTGTACACAAAATAGAGTTAATGGTTTCGGAACAGTCTGATACGTATGTAGGCTACATACAAACATACATACATAAAAATAAAGAATCATTTACAACAAAACAGCATCGAACGGATCTAATTATGTATGTATGTACATATATTGAAATGCTCAACAAGAGGTCACCTTATCTGAAAAAACACTGGGACGAAGAGAAAGAAAGATGGATGGATGGGAGCCCTGTTCTGCAGCCGGCATGCATTGTAAAAATAAAAACAGTAAAAAACAAACATAAATAAATGTAAGCATACATTCTTATACATATGTGTGTGTATTTATAAGCATGTTTATGTAAGTGCGTGAACGCGTGATCTTGCATTTATATACATATTTGCAAAAGTGTGTGCTTATGTATTTTTGTAAAATTTTAAAAAATGTAAAAAACAATGAAAAAAGTCAATGCTTTGGCCGCGACAGAGTCGCTTTCAAGCGAGTGGAGTGCAAATGAGTTCAACTATAAGGCTATAAATATGCACATATATGCATGTATTTTATATGTACCTCTACATATACAGGTCCGTCGAGAGGGGCATAAATTACCCCGAGATAGGGATTCTACGATTCCCAGGGCACTACGATCTGATGACTTTTATTAAAATGAACACGACAAATAAAACAAAACAAAAATAGAAGACAATTTTGCTTAGTTTTCAAGATATCGAATTTTAAAGTCAAAAATTTTCGATAACTTAGAATAAAAATAAAATTGTTTTTAAATAATTTCTTTCTAGAACTCGTCGAAATAAGACGAAAAATAAAAATTCTATAATTCGAAATCTAAGCAAGACCCCCGAAAATCTTTATTCAAAATTTTCGTCTTATTTTGACAAGTTATGTAAGAATCTGTCGTTAGCTCGTGGCGCTCCTGGCCTTTTTAGGGGCCCGGTAACAATGAATTGCTTTGCATAATCCCATGTCAAAATAGGCGCCCGTTACTTTTTAGTCTCGGGCCCATATTTTCGCATGGCGGCTCTGTATAGCTACACATGTATGTATGCAGACATACATACACATATGCCGCACTGTCTACTGCTGTATGCGTGAATGCAACCGCTGCATTTTTTTTTTGCAAATTTGGTAAAAAAAGTTTTCTAAAAAAAAGCTAATAATTTTGTATTCATTTTGTGTATTTTATTTATTATTAATTAAAATCAAGAATCTTTTTCGATATGCATTGCTTAGTTTAAATTATGTGTATGTATATTTAAGCATTTACGAAATTAAATAGGAAAAAAAGAACCGAAAAAAAATGAATCGATTTGTGAAATTATAAGTGCGTAAAAAATTATTATAATTCACAAATTAACGCTAAGAATAAATCTTATTGCTAGCATTTAATAATATAATTAAAACAAGAGAGAGAAAGAGTTATATATGTATGTATTAGTTGCTATTTTGCGTGTCTTCCCACCGCACTGTCATGCAGTTACAGCTACACCCGCTTCTTGCTCGCTTCAGCTGCACAGCAGTCTCCACAAGCTACTAAGGAAGGATGTTGTTGTTGTTCACGTTTGTGCGGGCGGTGGTGGCAGCAGCGCAGTTATTCAATTTTTTTTTTCGTTTCTCGCGTTTCCTTTTTACGTTGTTGCTTGCCGTGTTTCGTCTTTAATTCACGTTTTTGTTGTAGTTTTTTTGTTTATATTTTTCTTCTATTTAAATTCGATGCCTTTCTTTCTTCGCTTTTATATTCGTCTTCTTCCTTTCTCTTATGTATCTGTGTCGTGCGTGTGTGTCTGCACTCAATTTTTGCAGGCTTTTTTATTGTTGTTGTTGTTGGTATTCATCAATTTGGTTAAGATCTTTCTGGAATGGCCCGAAGGATCGAAATGATTTGTATGTTCGCTGGCCTCCTTCTTGCTGCGCTGTTTGCCCGAGTGACCAGAGAAAATGTGCTTATCATGGTCGAAATTGTAGTGCTCGTATTCATCAAAGTTAGCCTCAGACATTTTGATTTTATTTATTTTATTCGTTTATTTAAGTATTTGTAGCGCGTGTGAGATCAATAAATATTTTTTTTTTGGTTGCAGAAATATCACTTGGTTTTTTATATTTTACCTTGCTCGAAAGCGCGTTTGGATGTGTACGAAACGAAATCTGATTTTCAATTAAACTGGTGAGTTTTCTTTGCAGTTGCTTTTATATATGTTGATGATGGAGCAAGTGTGTGGCAGGGCAGAAGAGTGTCACTGACATTTTGTTTTGTTTTTGTTTTCAAAGCACTCTCATTCTATTAGATTATTTGCGTTGAGAAAGTGTTGCCAGACAGTTAATTTGTATTGTTTAATGAGAAGCTAGTAAGATGAAAGACACTGTGCTGATGTTTTTAGTACTAGCAATAGTCGTGTTTAGCAGAACCTTTTGTTGACTGATTACACTAGTTTACACAATAATAGAGTTGTTTTCCTATATACTCTGTCAATGTATTTTAGAACATAGATTCCAAAAATACCATGTTTTCTTTCTTAAATATCGCTTTCGATATATACTCAAAAAACCCGTTTTTTTATGTTTTTTGAGTTATTTGCTTATATATCCATCATGTCTTCGGTGCGGAGAGTGATAAAGAAGGTTATCCTTTCCACTAGATTACCGCAACAATTGAAATTGACGAAGGCATAATGGATGACTATTGCTGTATGCAAATGTGAAGATGCCACATTATACAAACGAAGTAGCTAGAGCAATACTGTGTATTTTCTACTAGAGTCATGAATATGGGACAATACAGAAATTATATTTTTTCATAAAGTTTTGAATAAATTCTAAATTTTATGTCCGATTTGTGCAAATTTGTACTTAAAATTTGTATAAAATAATGAGCTTTCACCACAATATTGAAAATATGAAATAAAATTGCAATTAAACGAAGCAAATGAAATTCAGAGTAATATTTTTTTTTTTTGTACTATGTTTGTCTGTAGTTCCATCAAGTCTTATAGGATTCTCATAAACAGTATAAACGTTGAAAACAGAAAAATACCACCTTTCGATCGATGTACAATTTATGCGAATCGAATTGCAAATCAATAATAGATCAGCTTAGCTGAATGTAGCCAATGTTTTTAGTTTTATGTTCTTGGTTTGTGTGAAGCAATTATTTTGGAATTCTTCGCTTCTGGCAAAATTTATGAGCCGTTCTCTGTTGCTATTTCCGATTTGTTGCGCAAGTTTATTATGTTACCTTTGAATTTTACTTCAAATATAAGCAAAATTTCACTGAAAGTAACAGCAAATTTAATAAAATCTTAACAATCTTACGATTTTAACTGAAATCGCAAAAGTAAGTGAAAATAGGTGCATGGTTGATATAAACAATTGGCCTTTATTTGACATACTAGACTATTAGTAGGTACTATTATATGAAAGTCGAGAGTTTACGTTATAACTCAAGAAATTTAAAAATAAATTAGTGTAAATGCTGGTTTTTTAAAAGTATATCATGGGTTTATATCGAAGTTATGATATATTTTTCCATTTCATGAATTTTGCTCAAGTATATGACCAGCGGTGAACGCTGTTGTCACTGATGCACTGTTTTGTCTCTTTCGGACACACGCGTGCAAGTTTGTCGTCTATATATTTCTACATACATACGACGATTTCTGCTTATAGCGATTACTTTTGAAACCGTATAAATTTGTTACGGATCTAAATATGAGTGTCTAATATTAAAGTAGCTCACGTCAAATTAAACATTGTCAATCATTGCTAGTGACACAATATACAGAATCAGCCCTTCTTACCATATTGTCACAAATTCATCGCTCCATCCCCATATAATATGGAGATTTTCTGAAATTCTATGTTCATATGTATATAAAAATGATCATACCATATCATATCATACCGCCGATTTCTATTCAGTTTTTATGTGTATAGTGGTGCATGGCAGCGCCCACTTTTATATAGCCTATGATTTTCTCCTGATCGATAATAACACGCTGTAATGTAGATAGTTTTTATAAATGGTTACGTCGACAGACCCTTTGTTTGAGGTCACACATATACCTATAAGAACCTTAGCAGATTTTATCAAAGCTCGAAGATGGATACTCTTAAAATATCTGGTAACACTTCTGTAAAAACCTCGCTCCATCGCTCTTAGTGTTTTCTCTCTCTCTCTCTCTCTTGTTTGCCATTTACGCTCTTTATTCTACATTGTAGTTTATTATTTACTTTACTGCGCAATTTATAAAATGCCATTTTGTTTATTACGGGTTGCACGACGAAAAAATATGTATGTATATATGGACATACATACATATATATTAAGAAAACAACAAACAGATATTTGCTGTTCATAATTTATAAAATTATTTACAAAAGAGACACGTAGTATGTTTAAAAAAAAAAATTGTTCTACAGCATTTTTATATTCCTCCATTCCCGGGGAGAATTCTCTCCAAATGCATTGCTGCAGATACAGGGTGTTAAGTGATGCAATTCCAGTTGCGTTGAAGATGATCTTTAATATTTTATTGCCAGCAACTAAATACAATGTTTGTTTCATTCTACATGGGTGAAACGTGAGAATTTTCACGCAGTGCAGACACTGCCGGCTTTTCGAGAATCTTATCGATAATATAATGCCTTGACCGCATTTTTTATTTGTTTATAATATTTTTGTTTTGTTTTTTTCCATAAAAAAAAAGCTTTGGATTTGTTTGTTTACCACCGGCTGGTTATGAAACCGAAAATGAGAGAATATTAATAGAACTTGTTTCGTATCTTATATAAAAAAATAAAAATATAAAAAGCTTAGCCACTCTGATTGGTCAATAAACTTTCGAATGAACTGGAAACATTCGCGCCTAGAATGTTCAACACTAAATACAAGAAACGTCAGAAGTTTATTGATAAAACATATGTATAACATATGCAACAAGTAATAATGGATCCGTCGTGTGTACACGATTTCAAAATACCCTGCACTCTTACTAATATAGACCTATGTACTATGTAGACTTTGAAGTTTTACAGCACAAAAAAAAAAGACTAGATAAACATAAAACTAGAAAATCACAAAAAAAAAATTTTTTTCTATGGATAGGTTCCGCTACATAAAATTTTAAATTTTCTTCTTTTTTTTGGAGATAGTTGCACATTTTAGGTCATATTTCGAGTTGGAAATGTCAGAGTAAGCATCATATAGCAATAGCATCATATTAAAGATAATAAAATAGATAATAGTTTTTAACATTGTTTTCCAATTGGTTCAGTAGCTTAAGTGTTATGGACCAAAATATATGAAAAATGTCGATTTATAGCTTCGGTATTTATCCATAGATTTTCTTCATCAATATCTTGTTTTCTTCGTAAAAGATCGATATATACGTAAATATGCATAGCATGAGCCAACCGATATGCCGATATATGGTGTAAAATTCTGGATTTACACTGATGGCTCAAAAATATCCGACTCTACGTGAACAGCGAAAATAAAATAATTGCGGGGAGCATTTGCGATACTCAAAGCACCGATAGTCTATCCACAATAACAGCGATCCGGAATCCGGATCATAGCAATACCACAGTGCGTGAAATCATTAAACTCATCACAGCTCATCAATAAAAAATCAAAATTTTCTCGGTTTCCCGAAGGAGGGGCCACCAAGGGATCCATGAAATGAATACGCAGATAAAGCAACTCAACTGTAGGAATGGAGATTTTTCAGCCACATGTACTCAGCAATCAATCCAAACTGCCTAAAAATCGATTTGCCCGCCATCCTTACAAGACGTGCATGCACATACGTGCATGGACATACCCAGGAGTCTCATCAAAACCTCCTTAACGGCACTGATATGGCCCCCTGCCGGTTCTGTGGAAAGTTATCGTAGAACCCATAAAATATATATGTAACGAGACGAGACGTTTCAAACTACCTGTCTGTCTGTCTGTCTGTCTGTCGGTGTGGATGTTTTTTGGGTATCAATTTCTATGACATTCAACTGAAAGTTGGCTCATAGACTTTTTAATACATTCTATCCATATTAATATGTCATGCGCACTTTTTGGGATACCTCCCATACAAACCACCCTTCCTCTTCTGAGTTTTTGTATGAAAAACTATTTTATAGCAAGCAATATTAACTCAAAAATTGATATGGTAGCTTCTTATGGACGGACGCTCTACATATATTTATCAGTGGGCATTGGTTTCCCACTTTTTGGGGTACCCCACATACAAAACACTTTTCGGTTTTTGTACGAACAACTTTTTCGCTACAGGCAACATGAAATTTGATAAGCCACGAAATCAAATTGAATGGATGAACGATTCACGAAAATTTCAAGGGGCGTGTCCCGCAGACTTTTTTGTTTTTGTATGAAAATATTATTTATTACAGTTGATTTTAATTTGGAACTTGTTAAGAATGATTCTTCAGAGTGTACGCTTCACATAAATATCAATTTACCACGCACATTTAGGTTCTTATGTTTTACCCATATATTATTTAATTATTTTATTAGAATTAAATGTATATGTGGCCTAGCCATTATAGTGTCCCGATCTGAACATATGCGGTATATTTTATTAAAAACAAAAGCCAACAAAATGTTCATACAAAAACTTAAAAATGGGGGAACCTACTTAAAGTGAGGTTGGCATTTTCATTTAATATTAGTTATCTGAAGAGGTATAAAGTTGAATTTTCTCTCCTATAGTCTCCGATATCTATTCGTTCGATGATCTACTCGTCTCCGATGTTGATCAAGAATATATATGTATACTTTTTAAGGTCTGCCACGCCTCTTTCTGCCTGTTACATACATTTGTACAAACTTATACAGAAAATGCAACTGTCTTTGCGACTCATTGAACTTATTTGACTTGAACCGCTTTTAAATATTTTGCAATATTACGGTTTAGATACAGTTCTGTTAAATGGTTCTATGCTAACGCCTCATAATTTGGCGTAGATCCTTCTGATTTCCATATGCAAAATGTTTAAAGTTCACTTTTGCATTAATTTTCCTCCTCCTCCTTCTTCGGCAGCAAATTTCTCAGACGTTTCTCTTTGTTGCCGGCGTTCATTACCTGCGTCTGTTTAGACTTTCTTTTTACCGCTTTTGTACCAATTTTTTCCGTATTACCAACTTCTGTTGTCATATTTTCACCAAGCGCAGCGCTTGTCAATGGCTCGTTGTGCAGCGTGGGTAGTGCAAAATCATCTTTATTTTCAAAAGAACTCTCAACAACCTCCGGCAACTCCAATTGTACCGCCTTCTCCGTATGTACACGCTGCATGTGTTCTTTAATTTTATCCGAACGATGATTGCAGTAGCCGCACAGTTCACATTTGTAACGCTTCGGTCCGTTCTCCGTATGCTTCAAGGCATGTCGCTTAAGATTCTTACTCTGACTGAATTTACAACCGCATATTTCGCAGACAAAATCGCGTTCCTGTTTGTGTGTTTCGATGTGTAGCTTCATGTTTTCTTTACGATTCGCACGATGAGCGCAACCGGACACAGGACATTTAAAGTATTCGCCCGTGTGCAGCAGTTTGTGCGATTTAAGCGCTTTCATATGTGATGTACTGTAGCCGCAAATGTCGCAGAGCATTTGTTTCTCGCTGGAGTGCACGACCAGCACGTGATTGCTTAATCCCTGTTTCCATTTAAAACCTTTGCCACAGTGTCCACAAACGTGTGGCGTTTCGGCGGAATGCTTGGGCTGATGTCGAATCAGTGCACCGCGTGTCAGAAACCGTGCATCACACTCGAGGCAAATGAAGGGCTTACGCAGATCGCTGGAATGTTTACGCAAGTGTGCATCGTATTCACGCCAATCCAGAAAGCCAACCTCGCAAAGCGAACATGTTAGATGCGCTGGCTCACAACTGGTCATGTGTGTAATCATTTTCTGCACGGGATAACACTTGAAATCGCAACCAATGCAGTAGTTAATCTTGCTACTTGTTTGCGTGGCACGCGGATTTTTCAACTGAAAATATGAAAACGCCAAGTAAAGTTAATCGCACCACAAACAAGAGAAAACATTAACTTCGGTAGAACCGAAGCTGGAATAATCTTCACAAGTATCTAACAAATTAGTGTCGTCTTTCTCATACTCCGCGGAGTAGAGCATGGAGACGTCATGAGCAAGCAACATTTTATCCATTTATATTGCGTTGGGAAGAGGTATATCTGCGGTGTAAATTGAATACACACCCTGTCAAAAGTTTGTTAGAGATCAATGAAGATCCTGTTGCAATATTTTTTGGCATCAAAGGACCGATGATCAAATTGGTGATGCGGGACAATATTCCAAGAATCCACGAAGTGAGCGACGTTCAGTCTCGCCCAAACATTCGATACTGAAGGCAGAAGACTAATCGATCGATACAATCGGGTTCGTTCTCCGGCTTAACATGCTTTGTAGATCATAGATATAATAGACATAATAATTCGTCCATAAGAAACCACAATATTGTTTTATATTGATTGTATAAAAATTGGGCAATAAGTTTCTATAAGGTTTACACATTAAAGTGGACAAAAGACAGATTGACGGACATGGGCAGTTCGATTCGTGTTGTCGGAATGACCAAGAATTTATGGGATCTTCTATGACTCCTTTCATGCGTTACAAACTCCATGATAAAATTAAAATACTATACACACTACATGTGAAGAGTATAAATGTTGTATCGGACATACGAGTACCTTAAAATAACTCTGCTGTTGTTCAAATATGCTGCCATCCGCTGCTGTATCCTGCTTGATTGCCGCAGCGCCGACCGCATCGACTTCATCAGCTCCGCTCTTGAATACGGATGCTGTGCATTCGACTTCTGCTTCTGGTGTTATTTGAAATAGATTGAGCAACTCGGTTACCGCAAGCATCTCAGCCAATTTCATGAAGTGCGGCTCGTGTTCCTTGCTTATCGAGACAATGTCCTCGTAGAAGAAATCCACCATGGTGCGGAAGCAATGTACACAACTGAAGTTTGTTATTGTTATGCGTAGCGGATTATTAATGGAGAATTGTGCAGAATTAGGCCTGGGCAGGCTGATGAAACCGCTCTGTGCCGCCACAACGCAGTAGTGTACGTGCTGCGGTGCTTCCTCGGTGCAATTCTCCAGTTCAAGTACCAAGTCACAAAATTGTCCAGTACGGCGTTGATTGTTCAGATAATTAGATACTTTGGAATGTAACGGTTGGTGAAGTGTTGGTGTTGTTTGATTTACGGGTTGTAGCATTGCTATTATATATATATGTATAAATTAAAATAATTCTACTAAATTTTAAAAACTGTTTACAAAGCGCAAAAAACATAAACAAACTCTCTTCTTCTTCTTATTTCTCTTCTGTTGTTTTGCTTGTACAAATCAGCTGTTTTCATATATGACATTCACAATGAATTCGCAGTGAGTGAAATAATGCAGAATGGTATTTTCCGTTATATATTTGATGGTTTAAAAATTCTTATCACTTATTTTACCATCTAACCATAGCAAATTATATTTGGTATATCTAAATTTGGTATATCTAAAATAAATCCTAATAAAATATATCATATAGCTCCAGATCGGACCACTATAAGGGGTAGTCTCGACTGCAGTGTTCTTTCTTGTTCAGTGTCCTTTTGAATTTTTTGTTTGAAACCAACAACTTAGTGAAAGTTAAGCATTTGCTACGCACCTTGGACAACATTTTACTAATTTTGCATAGTGTAGTCCTACTGCAGAAGAAACAGTAGACCGCGCTCTAGATGCTCCTTGTCAACTAACCCTGTCTATGTCATCAGTGACTGTCTTCAACCAATTTATCAGTTGGCGATGTTCTCGAAAATATTTAAAAGAATATTTGCACAAAGAATGTTTCCACTACTTGATGATGGATTCCTAATAAACAGTTTGGAGTTCGGCGAAGGCATGGTTCACCGAAACGAATTCGTTGCTCTGTTGCCAAGATACTTACATCATTTGAGAAAAAATAGTATTGTGCAGCAGTAATACTCGATGTCAAAGAATGCTTTGATCGCAAGGGATATCTCTATAAGATAAAGCAGACGTTACCATCTCCTCAGATTCATTTCTTTCGATCTTACCTGATGGACATACTTTAATTTTATATACAATATGATATGCAATGAACTGAGGAATTCTTCAAGGCAGTGTAATGGGTCTTTTGCTAGATCCAGCACGCAGTGCAGATATGCCTGGTAAAAACTGCTACGAAGTTACAGCAATACTTCCCAGAGCTAACTATATCAACACCGCAATGAATCTATTAAAACATCAGCTACATCGTATCAAAAGATAGACAGCCAAATGAAACATAGGATTAAGTCCGGTAAAGGTATAGGTATACTCTTTACTTAAAGAAAGTGATCTAGTACTCAAATTCGTTTGAACAGTATAGTTATACCCAAAGGCAGTGCTATAAAAAGTCTAGGTAAGACATTAATCAAAATTATTACATGGAAAATCATATAATCGCAAAAAAAAATCAGCTTTCTTGGTAGCAGATCCAATATGCAGTATTCAAAATGATTATGCAATTGTAAAATCATTCTCAAAAAACTGTGGAGCTATTGAATTAATCCGTGGAGGATTGCAACTTTGACTACCATCACTAGTAGGGTTTGTTAAGTACTAAGAATGCAATAATAACATTGGAACTCAACTTGCTACCAAACAATATGACTTCTAATCTTCTTAATAATTTGAATGCACAGCGCATACTAAAATGTTTGGATCAGCCAAACCGTCAATTGTAACCCATTTCCTATATAAAATGCTTTTGCTGTTTTTTAAAAGTAGATAATAAATTAAAAGAAATTTATGAGAACCTATTCTGTTTTTGTTGTTTAGCTCGATTTATTTATTTATTGGTATATTTACGTCCACTCAGTGCTAGTAGAATCTGGATCGAAACTCTACGGTATATAATCCCCATATAAATCTATGGTCATTTAATTGTAGCGTTATTTATTTTTGCTACAATTTTAGTTTATTTCAGATCAAAGTTTTTTTAGTGACCTAGTTGAATGGGAGAGAGGATCGTTTGTAGATGTCAAAATGAGTGAGGAAGTTTCTGATTTGCCATTCTTTTGGAAATGGGCAAAAACGATTCTTTTGCAAACGGATCAAGTAGCTCACAAACATCCGTTAGTGACATATCCCTGCGTAGTATCTGAACATTCGTTTCGGGGTGAGTAAATTGTGAGAAGGTAACACGCCATTATTAAGAGTTGGTTCCCGCCACCGTAAAAAAATGTTTAGCAACGAAGACGCAGATGAATACTCGGGTAGGAATATCATTTGATGAAAACCGTTGGGTCAACGTCCAAGCATGGGTTGGAAAGACCAAGTCTGGGCTGACCTACGCAAACTCAAAAGTAGTTATCATCATCAGTGATGGGCACAACAAAAATTTTCTATATTTTTCATTCGCATTGAAGAGATCATTGAGGTAAATAGCGTACTTTACTATTTGTTCAAAGGTTTTATTATTTGTTGTTGTCATTTTTGATCGAATTGGTTTCGTTTACGGTGTGGTTTACAGTTCAGCTCAAAAACCGGTTTTAGATTATAACTTTAAAATTTATAGTAAGGTATTTTATCCATCTATATAACAATTATTTGAAGTGGATAAGCTTCCGTTAAGAATATTCAATACGAAACTCAAAGAATTTACATTTAATACTTTTTTTTTATTTTATTGTAACATTTATTTTACATATATGACTTTAGTGCTGGAATTTAACTTACAATTATTAACTAATTGTTTTTAAACTTTATTAGCAAATACGTTTGGCAATGTATCGTATATGCTATGACTAATGAGACTAATAATTTTTTTGTAAACTAAAATATAACTTTCCGCTTATTCCAATCGATGGCAATATCCATGAGCGTTGTGCCACGTATAAAATCTGCTGCAACAATGTTTGTGTGTTGGCCCAGCTCATCTCGATACAATTGAGATATGCGCCAGTTCACGTCGTCGGCCATTTTGCGTAAACCGCCGAATTTATCCAAAATTACGCCCCATGTGTCAGGTGTAAGTTCCGACATATCAACAACGGGCCGAGAGGAGAGGCGTCTTTGGTATAATATAGAAAAAAAGTACAAATTAGTGTTCAAAGTGAGAATTCAAAGCATCAGTTTGCACTGCTTCACTTACGATACATCAAAGGAAGTAACACTGCGAAGATGTCGTTCGAGGCGCGGCCACGTTTGTACATTGCCCCAACGCTGATCCACTGCGCCAAAAAGCAATTGTGGAAACTCCTGCACTATGCTCGGTTTATCGTACGCCAATATTATATTCTGCTGTCGTCTCCATAGATCACCCAATGAAGCACTCCATGTGGCAGAGGGATGTACAATTAGATCGCCAAACTGCTCACGCAAGAAACTAACTAGAAGACGATGTACGCCAAGTTCGCGTCCAAAACCTACAGAAGTAAGAAATTTAATACTTATTAGTTATGATTATTTGCTAACGAGGGTGGCTCTATAAAATGAACAAATTATATTTGCAAAAACGACTTTTTCAAAATATTCTCCATGAAGATCAGCATACGCAAGTAAAGGGTATCTCAGGATTTGCGCCGGATTGGATTTTTAAATTTGTTTCTCATAAATCACTCGTGGATTTTCTGAGCCCCAAATGCGACTATTTTGCCTGTTAACGAAGCCTTTGAGGAAAATTTCACGATAAGAGCGCAACATTTATGTATGCAAAACTACATTTTCTTGTTGTTGTTTTTTAACAATGCCCGATAAGCTATTTACCCGATGTGTTATTCCATACATAACCTCATGATGTCTACTTTATGTTTCAATAAAAGTTTCATAAATATAAAAAAACAACAGTTTTTTATTTAAAAATCATATCCGGCGTAAATCCTGAGACACCCTATACCAACATTCAACATGAAAGCCAGTTTATGCGGAAACTAAAGCGAATTGATTGTATGCCGGTCAAATTAATGCACAAGTATGCTACAAATCCCATGATAAGTCACATGCGGATCTTGTCATATAGCTGGCACTGCAATGAGCTTCACGACTTTGAACGACCTTCAAGAAATTCGACCTTTAGATATGGTGGTTTGAGTTTATCGTTGCATCCTGAGTTAAAAATTATTTGAATTCTCAAAACATAAAAATTATACAGCAAAATTTTAAAGTATCTGCTGAAATTATAGAAACAAACACTCAAGTAAAAACACCTAATTTAGAAAATGTATAAAAGTGTATTGACTTTAATTTGCACACAGCCACTGAGTGCAAAAATAAAGCAATGAGTGCAAATAGGCATGAAACATCAAACTGCAAAATGGCGTGGCATTATTTCAAATCGTCATTCGAATTACAATTCGATTAAGTGTGTACACTGAAGCATATAAACAGTACATAATCATTAAAACTGGCATCTGAATGTAAACAAACGAAGGAGAGAGGGTATGTGAGAGAGAGAGAGAGAGAGGTGGCAACCTGCAAGCCAACAATGGTGCCAAACAGCATTTTGACGCCATTTTGGAATGTATACTCGTATGAGAATAAAATTGCCAATTTATGATATTTGGAATTCTGTGAGGATTGTGTAAATTTAAAGAAGAAGCCACACAGCACAAATAATTACCACGAATTCTTGATAAAAATATTCAATATTCAGGACAAAAACACAATTTAAATTTTTTAAGAAATAATATTTTACACTTTCTTCGGAAAACACTGTATTATTGCGCCATCGCAGTTTAGATTATGATACTGATAGTAATCAAAATAAAGCTGTGGTGGCAACCTGCAAAACGGTGGTAACCTGTTAACCTATCCGCTAAAAGTTAATTTGATTTTTCAAACAAAATAAACTATTCAAAGCTGTCTGAATACAACCACCATAAACAGACACACAAACTTCTCGATAGATATATTAAATTGAAAGTAGCAACACTCTTACGCATTATTGCAATACAAAAGGACAAAAAGGTTATTGTAATACAAAACCTCACTCTCGTACACGTTACTTACCCACAGGAAACTCCTTCAAGCCGAATATAACAATTTCATTTGTCTCATGCACAAACTGCTTCAATTGCTCGATCACTTCAATCAGCGGTCGTTGCTTCGTAATGCCATGGTTAATGAAGAACTTCTCGGGAAAACTGCGATAATAGCCAACGCGTATATCCAGATAACGTGCTCCATGTAGCAGTTGACCACGTATATCATCGTCTTGTGTTAGTGAATACTTTGTAACAAGCGTCTCCTTAATCAATGGATCAAACATGGGACGATACGAACCGGAATCATGTGTGCCCGGTATAAATAAATCACGCATGCGTAAACCACTAACCGCTGAGCGTAAATCGTTCATCCAACGTGGATATGCGCGTATACAAGTCTTGGCCAGTATATCGCCTTTGCCATTGATATAACTGGCCCAGAAACCATAGCAGTCGGTATGCGTTGTTACATTACGTGATAGCGTAAAATCAAAGGGCACACCCGTGGTGAACCATTGTTTGCTTTGGCTTGGTTTAATGGCAGCCACTATATCGTTGTTACCGTGGTTCGAGACCCAAAACTGACGTGGCATTAGCTTGGGTTTTGGACTAGTGTGTACACTCAAAACTTTAACAGCACCACTGTCTAGCGCACCATAGCCACTGCCCGGCTCAGTTTCAACAGCAACATCAAATTCTGCTAGTGGTGTTCCTGCTGGAAGATCCTTCATCTCAAAACTGTATGGATCATGCATCGTAAGCAATATATTATCCGCTTCCTGTGCGGGTGCATTTATCCACGAGACCTCCAGAAAACGTTTACGTGCGCTAATTGTTAGCCAGAGTTTTAGTTGTTGTGCATTTTCAACCGGCCGCGCTGCGCCCAATTCCCAGACACTATCGGCATCGAACCGTTGACCCATTGCACAGCACGTGCAGCAGCAGCATAGCACTAGCAGTAATACTACGTAAAGCGATTGCAACATTGAACGTTCCACAGCTCCGCCTCCACATACTTGGCCAGATCGCATTGTCTATGCGCCGTATTTTAAATTGAATTAAATTAAACACGAACTGATTGCGCGTCTCCTTCGTCAAGTTTAATCAACACTTCAATCTACGCGTAATATGTTGTATGCGGATAGCAAATCTAGTGCGGCGGCAATAGATTCATTCACCCGACAGATTCTTTCGATTGCAATGAGCGTTGGCAACGTTCTGAGCTAAACTAGTGCGCCAACATTTCATCTTCGCCGTCGTCGTCGTCGTTGTCGGTGTCGCTGCTTCTGCCAATTATACGTTACGTTAAGGTGGAGAGTGATTCCGTCCGACTCCCGGCTCGCCTTGGTTCGGTAATTGCTTATTGTCTTTGTTGTCGACAATGATATTGTTGTCCGCCGATCCGGTTTAAGTACTGTTTTTAATCTTGTGTGAGTTCCATAAATATCGGATTGCTGCCTGAGTCATAGTAGTTGGTAAATTATAAAGCCGTGTGCCAGCGTCATATAGAAAATTGAATGAAATTTTGTTTTTAGATTTAATTTAGTTACTATTTATAACATTTTGAATGAACTATATTTCTGGCACTACTATAAAATTCTGATTAACAACAAAAATACAAAGTTTTTCATACAAAAACTACAAAAGGCACGACGTTCATACAAACGGACGGACATGCATGTCTATAAAGACTCCTTATATGAACCATAGATTATATTCTTTAGTGGTCCGAACTGAACATTTGCGAAATATTTTATTAGAATTAAGTACAAATTAGAAATAAGTAAAAATAAAACAAAAAATGTTCATACAAAATCTTACTTTAACAAGAAAAAATGTTACCATTGGTGACCCCGAAGCTTTAATACCATTCACACGAAGTTTCAAGCTGTGAATTTAGCAGTTGTAAAGAAAAAATTTGTGTAAAATCTAACAACCTGAACGTGGAATATAAGTTTGAAGGGGCCTACCTCTAAAAGTAGGCGTGGCACACTCCTTGATAATTATGCGAACCGTTCGACCATGCGAAGTCGCCATGTCAAGTTGATTTTGACTGAAATGAACAAGTTTTTCATGAAAAATAACAAAAGTGGGTGGTAGATTTGTATGCAGGCTACTATACTCTAAAAAAGGGAAATCACACCATTTACTCTATATGTTTAGAAAGAAGCATATAGTGGCTTCTTAAGATGATATTGTCTGTAGTAAAAAAATTTTTCATACAAAATTCCAAAAGTGTGCGGTAAGTTTGTATGGGACTACCCCAAGTAGTCAGTGGGACACCCCTTGACATTTATGTGAAACGGCCGTCCATATCAAGCTGATATGTTAAATTTAAATTCGATATTGACTGCAACAAAAACGTTTTCCCTACGTTAAATAAAAAGTGGAGCGATCTCAACCTTTGATATATATGTTAAGACTCCTTTTATAAGAACCCACCATGTCAATTTTTAAGATGATATTGACTTCTATAAAAAATAATTTCATACAAAAAGTCAAAAGTTTGGAGTGTTTTGTATGGGTGCTACAACAAAAATTGGACGTCGCATGTCAATATGGATACTCTATTAAACTGCAACGAGAATAAGTCTATGTGCCGACTTACAACTGTCCAGATAGACAGTCTCTTAACGTTTTCGAGATCTCTTCGTTTGAACAAACGCACAGTGGTGCAAAACATCAAATAAAAAAGTTGAACAAAAATTCAAACCACCATGGATCATACGTTTTTGAGTTCGTTATTTACGAATCTAATGTCAAAATTTATGAAATCAACACGACGTATCCAAAATGGCGGACTTTTATTTTTAAAATATTATTCCATCGAAACTAAATTTTGGTATTAAGCGATTTTCAAGGTCGTTGATGCCAAAATTTTCGAAAACAAAATTGTCGTAAAATCGTGGAAAATGTCATTCAATCTGTTTGAAAATCAGTATTTAAGACTTTTTAAGGTCACTGATTACAATAGTGAATTCAGATATAACAATTGTGGATGTAATTTTCCACACTGCACTCTAAAAAAATATTACTGAGTAATTATTGCTCAGTATGAATTTTCATTCTTAGTATTGAAAAGTTAGAATTACATATCCCAAAAACTTTTCATTTTGATTTTTTGTAAATTTAAATTCAGTATTGTAACCAGCGACTTAAAAACTGCTAAATATCGCGTTTCAAAGAGATTGAATAACTCTTTTTGAAATTTGTCCGACATATTATTTTTGGAAGATTGGACGTCAGATTCTTAATCATCGTTCTCAAAAACCGTTGTATACTTAGTTTCGATTCAATAACATTTAAAAATACAAATTTTTGGTAGTCAGTGACCTAAAAAACATATAACCCACGACAGTTTTGATTTTTGGAAAGCTTCTTTTTGAATTTTGGACCACTGTAAGACCCACATGTCTACATCGACTCATTTTTTGATGGTGATCAAGAATATAGTATATATACTTTATGTGGTACGTTTCCTTCTGACTGTTATATACATTTACACAAACTTAATATCCCCTTTTACCCTTTAGTAAAAAAGGATAATGCGAAACCGAAATAATGCCTTTATAAATTTTTCGGTTACGATTTGGTAATTTTGGGTTTTTAATAAAAGCTAACGATTATTTTCTTTTTGTTTAATAAGTTTTGTAGTTCGCTTACGGTTTCGATTACGGTTGCAAAATGAAATCGATTATATCGGGTTACGGTTACGGTTATGGTTACGGTTTAATTCACTGTTATATTTATTTGAAACCAGCTGTTTAACAATGAAAAAAGCAGCACGTGAACAAAATTTGTGTATAAATTTCGAAGTGTGGTGCATTTGAGTGTAACAAATCGATTTTTATAGAGTTCACATTTGTGCATTCTAATATTGGTCATATTATATAGCATATGCGAGTATAGGTATATGTATGTAGTTATATACAATACGTTTCTGTTGAAATTATACCATACAAATTTTAAATATACGATAACATACAGTGGACCATCTATATGTTGAATTATAAATTAGCATTGAGTATAACAAAAATTAACTTTTTTCCAATGAATTTTTCCAATTACAATAATTATGTCAATTGTCCAATGGTGTTGAACAACATGGCTGGCTCAGTAGTGACTCATTCTGGAACACCAATTTTCGTGCACTTTGTCAACAGTTGTATGCTCTATTTGTGCAATTTGAGCTTGAATGTGTTATTTCTAGTGGTCAATTGTTTGAGTATTTAGGTTGAGAAGAAAAAAGTTGAGTGGTGTTACATGGCAGCTTCGAGATAGCCAATAGATTGTTAAACTTTATTGATTGATGGTACGCGTAGCGGTATGGCAATTTACACCATCCTCTTGTAATCAAAACTGTTGCATATCGATATCGCAATTCAATTCCTGTCACAGACTGGAATGACGCAGCTAGTCCACCACTCTATAATCCACTCCACACAATGGTTCGTGCAGGATGTATGGGCTTCTCTACGACGATCTGTGGATTTTCCGTGCCCCCAATCGTATAGTTTTACTTGCTGACATGAACGGATGAAGACTAATTTTCGTGGAAAGTTAGGGTCTTCGTTCTACAGCGGAAGGTTAAAACTAAAGCTCTGTCAAAAATTCATGGCGTTCCACACATAGATGAATGATGAAGTTAATTAGAAGAAACCAAATTTAACAGTGTAGGAAACGACGTCCTTATATGTGCATTGTTTCGAGGACAATGTTTTACATTTACAATATTATCACTCCTGTTCCGGTTTCCTAGTCCGTACAAATTGTTCGGAAGTGATTTCGTTAGAACTTCGATATCACTTCCGAACAATTTATTCGGATTGAGAAACCCGAACAGTGGGTGTATTTATTCCCATTGTATCAAAGTCCCATACATATAAGACCTTGCATTGTATTCACTTCAAAAGAGGCATTTCCTCCAACTACATTAATTAAAATTAGACAAAGTAGTGAAGCGTGTTTGACAATCAGTTGTGCAAATATTGTTTTACTAAATTAAACTGAGTTCAAACGCAATACGAAACTGATTTGATGGCAACAATTGTATTATACTCATTATTAATAGTAGTTGTTGTTATAATTTCCATGTTAATTTGTGGTGATATTTTAATTTATATAATAATATTTCATTCAACTTGTTATTTGCTCAATTAATTTATGGGAAAAAAACAAATTTCACTTAGATTTCAATTTGAAAATGTTGTATTTCCGTAAAACAGTATTACTTACTTTATTTTGGCTATTGGAATTTTAATTTTGTAAACGTTTAAGTTTGAATAAAATTAGTAGAAACAGTTTTTTTTTCTTTTTTTTTTTTTAGTAGATATATTTACTTTCTGCTAGAATTGTATTCTTTCCAAAACAAGCGATACGAGCGTATCTAGCACAGGCGTTGCTTAGAATTCACGCTCCGGCTGTTGACTAAGGTCTGAGAGAAACGAACTTTTAGTTTACCAACTGTGATGTCTAGCTTGAGCTTAAGTTTATCAAACTCTCCACTATATACTGCTCTATACCAGTTTAAAATACTCTTTAGAATTGTTTAGTGTACTCTTAAAAAACTTATAGTTAGGGCAGATTGTACAGTCTGTGTCGAATATAATTTGCTTAGAAATGTGCCTTCATACAAAATAAATGTCTAGATTTCCAGGTATGTGTATGTCCAGCGCTATCTAGGCATAATTTTCTATATTATTGCATTTTTGCATTTGCTGTTATAGCTATTTCAACACACGCTAATCAAAACAGTGAGACAGTCACCAAAATAATTGCGAAGCGCATACAAACTGGCTTAACTGGCTGCACGCATGCCATAGTGTAACATATGCGTGTGTGCGCATACCTAACACTTCACACATAAAAATCTTCTGATCTTCCGCTAAATGATGCAAAGCAATCCAACTGCGCAAATGCCCTGCAAGGGTATATTGAAGACTTCACGGAGCAAACCTTTCATCCTAGCAATAAGGTCACATGAAAATCGATGAACCGAAAACGCCGAAGGTTTTGATGAGAATCGAGATGAGCAGGATACAGATTTGCTGGTGGAGAAATTACGCATAGCGGCCAATACACAACAACCGGAGCCAATTGACGATGAATCATCTGACGAGGAAGTGCCGGAAACCAACGAGAAACGACAACGACGACCGGAGTTTGCCGAGAGATTGAGGCTGTTAAATTAGCAGGAAAACTCATAGAGGAAGAAGGCGATACTTCAGATACATTATCACAAACAGCAGCAGCCAACTCATTAGGCTTCACTTCAATGGCAAAAGCAGCTTCGGAAAACGGTTCAAAACATAGTGAACAACATAGTAGCTCCTCCAGTAATAAAATGGACGTTGAACAAATGATTAATTCTTCCCAAAATTAAGCTATTCGTAAATAATATTATTCGATACTAATTAAATTATGTTGAAAATGCTAAAATTAACCACACATGTAAACTAAACATGTTTGTATCTCATGTATAGCCTATGTGCGTTAGATTCGTTGTGTGAGTGACGATTCTTTAAGCCTTTTACGCTCAAAATATTCAACCGTTTTTGAAATGTAAAATGTTGATTGTACAGCAAATGAATACCTCTCGAATACTATATTTCTTTTTGAAATCGGTTGTACACTGTAAGCGTAGCAGCTGAAACGGAAAAATCAGCAGTGTATTATTATATATAAAATCGCATGAATATCAATTTTTAGGGTTAGGTTGAATTCTTTGAATTTCTCAGCAGAAGCATACGAAAAAAGTGTAAATTGGTGACACCATACTTTTAACACCTTAATTCTCAATAAAAAAAATGTCTGATACTCCGCATACCAAGTTTCAAATCAACCAATGCACCTTCAATTAGAACAGTTTATATGTGGTTTCAAAATTTTCGGAGTGGCCATATGGACACAAGTGACGCTGAACGTTCTGGACGCCCTGTTTCGGTCACTACCCCAGAAATCATTGATAAAATCCATGATATGGTGATGGATGACAGAAGAGTGACGGTGCGTGAGATTTCTAGTGCTGTGGGCATCTCGAATGAACTCCTGAGACCAAAGCACAATCCAAACAGTAGGTTGGCAAGGGAAATCTGCACAAAAAAATTCTTGCGTCCATGTTTTGAAAATCTCTCGACTTCTTCAATTCAAACGAACGCCAAACTCAAACAAATAAACCGATCTGGCTGAAACTTGGTGTGTGTTCTTCCAAGAGATGCTACTAACTGAAAATAATTTCGATAGGCAGCAGTAGTGCCCTCTCTCTGACTTTGCACGGGCTTTTCAAACCACCCTCATATTTCATATTTTTTAGCTCATCTGGCTGAAACTTGGTGTGTGTTCTTCCAAGAGATGCTACTAACTGAAAATAATTTCGATAGGCAGCAGAAGTGCCCTCTCTCTGACTTTGCACGGACTTTTCAAACCACCCTCGTATTTCATATTTTTTTCCCAACATTTCATCGTTTTGATACCTCATCTTTTATGAGATTGTGGGGAAAGGCTACCATATATAGGTTTATTTTGTTACAGGTATATAGTTTGTTATGCAACTAATGTGCAAGCTGCACGTCCTAATCAAAATTATTTCAATTGTTCCGAAATAACCTTGAATTATCAAATAGCAGGTATAGCTTCCATACAAAAACACTTCGTATTTACATTGTTTGTTAATAGCACTTATAATTCACAAAGAGTTTTTACTTATCGGCCTTATGTGTCTTTGTTGTACTCATGGGTGTTTTCCAAACCAGCGGTTTGCCGTTAAAAATTTTGATAGCTGGTCGATCTATTTGATACTGGCCTATCAGTGCATTCGTGTATGGCTCAGCCGTTTATACAGTACGCGTGACAGAATTTTGTATCATATTGAAAGGTGATTTATTCGGTAGTTCGTGCAAACGGCTATCTTGAAGATAGGACAAAGAACACTGAGATTCCAATCGTTGAGCATGCATTCATCGGACCATATTTTGCATAAGAGTTGGTGCATACGCACTTTGGAACCGGTCTTGAATAACTCAGCTGGCAGCTCACCGGAGCCTGCCGCTTTGTTATTCTTCAGCTTTTTAATTACTGAGTCGAACTCGTTATAATCCGGTGGCTCTATAATAGAGCTATCATCAATTGGTGGTTCTAGGTATGCTTCTCAATCGGCGGTATTGTTCTCTTCATCGGCCACAATAAGCTTAGAGAAGTGACTTCTCCATAGTCGCAGTGATTCCTGTGCATCTGTAACCAGTCTTCCATTATTGTCCTTGCAGAAAGAAACTCCTGGCTTCAAACTTTCGGTCAGATAAAACTTTCGAGCTTCATTTTCTATGACATAACCTCCTCAAGCTCACGCCTTTCTTGTTTTTTTTTTTTTTTTTTTTTTTTGGTCTGTAAAGGTGTTGCTCCTCTCTCCGTTTCTAACAGCTCGCGTTGCTCAAGACTGCAGAGTTTATTTTGTAAGCGGCGTCGTTCTCTGCAGTAGCTTTTCGACACTCCTCGTCATACCAAGGGTTCGTCACAGGTCTGGTGTATCCAATGACCTCCTTGGCATCCGTATCCATGGAGTGGGAGATATGGCTCCACTGCACACTTATATCTTTAGAAGGCGGAGAGGACTCCCGGAACAGTTGGGAGAATCTGCAAACGACCTCATCCCCCTGATTCTGCTTTATGAGCTTTATAATGAGGTTGATATAGTCCAGCGCATAAATTTCCAGCAGCTCCACCGAGCTGGTCCTCTTATCCGGATGGACAGCGTAGTACCAGGACGGTAGATTTACATGGGCAAGTTAAGCTTAATTGGTGGACAACATTATAGAGTTCTACTGAATACGGCCACTGACTCCATAGAAATGATATTGTGGAACTGTTTACTTAAGATTTAGTTAAAGAAAGGTTGATACGTAATCTAGTATCTTTCTTTATAGTATATTGTACAATGTACAAATAAAATTCTGGCACTATATAAGAAAATTTGAAATCAGTCCGAAGAGCCACGAAGTACCGAAACGCGGCGTTTTCTAAAATATAAGTTTTAACAGTTATAGGAGATACATTTTTCATATTTTAAATTGCTGTAATACACATTTATTATTTAAGTTTATTTAAACTGGTATACAGAATATTCGTTTTTAATTTGTAGATTCCCTAAAATGTCACATCTTAAGGCCAAAAGTGTACATTAAAAACACATCTCGTATAGATTAATGAGTAAATATTTTACAAATTAAGCGGCTTACATTTAAATATAGCATGCATAAAAGAGAAAAGAGAGCGAGCAGTTTAATTAAAAACCAAAATACAAATATTGTATTTAAAGATTAAATATTTCGATTCGCATTAAGTTTATGAGGAATGCTAAACTTTAAATAGATTTACGTACAAAATAAATCTAGTCTATTTAAGGATTATTTTCAGAGTTGTCTCTAGGTTGGCTACGTTCTAGAAACGACACCGTTTAATTTTTGTGTGTGTGTGTATGTGTTATGTGTGGTGGTCCCCAAGCGAAAAAGCGCTTTTTTTGTTTTTAAATATTACATATAAAAAATCAAACTTAAATATTAAAGCACATTTGAACAATAATAATATACACATACAAGCATATACATATCTCATAGATATGTTTTCGAATATCATTTAGGTTATATCCACAATATCCACAACATGTGCTAGAGTACTATATAGATAAGCGGACTAGCACTAACTAATTAAATGCAATCTCGAATTAAGCCATTCACTTATCGACTTTAACATTTTCATTGGCCTCAATAATCGTTGTATTGAAGATGGCGCGAAAAAGTTCCACTGTTGCATTGGAGAAGCGTCCGAAACAGCGTGGCTTTTTGTTCCAAGCTATGCATACATAGTAGAAGGGTATACCGGCCAAAGTGATGAAAACACCGATTAGTAAATTTTCTGGCTCGGAAAAGTTTGGCAGCAAAACGAGTGTAATGCAACAGACAATGAAGATAATGGGTAGCGCAAGATTAACGCGTATAGGGCGTGGCAAATTTGGTCTGCAAAGCGAGAAATTAAAGATATATGCGAATAAAATTTGTATCGTTTAAATTAATAATCAGAAGACTCACTTTGTATGCCGCAGCCATAACATGCCAGCTATACTGGCCACCACAGATAGCCATAAAATTGCACTAAAGTAGTTGATAAGCTTATAGACATCGGCGGTTAACAGCATTATCAGTGACATGAGACACTAAAATATTTATTAGGTTAATAAAATGAATATCAATATTAGTAATTACAAGCACTATGCAACACCATTTTTGTAATCGACATTGACACTATTTATTTTTTTTTTTTTTTATAGATTTTGAGCTTCTGTATTTTTTCTATGGTAGGATTTTGAGATATGAATTTTAGATTTTTTTCCGATTTTTTTTGGAGCTAGTTTTATATAATTTTACATATACCAATTTAGAATCAAAGTTAATAAAATTGTCTACAATTTTTGTTCAAAAACTTGTTAAATCGACTCGGTAGTTATGGAGCAATTGGAAGAAATATGGCGAAAAAATCGAGGCTATCTGGCTATGTCCGTCTGTCTGTCTGAATGTTGTTGCACATTTTTTGAGCATCAATCTGTAAGATATCCGGTTGTAAGTCAGCGCATAAACTTTTTTTTATTGTAGAATTGACATGACACGCTCACTTTTTAGGGTAGCCCCCATACAAACCACCCTACGCTTTCGACTTTTTGTATGATAATTTCTTTTATTGCTGTCAATAGCACCTTAAAAATTCACATGGTGGCTTCCTATGAAAGGATTCTTCTGATGTATATCAATGGGTGTGATTCCCCCTCTTTTTGAGGTAGCCCCCTTTACAAACCATACGCCTACTTTCGACTTTTTGTATGTAAATGTATTTTATTACTGTTTATATCACCTTAAAAATGTATATGGTGGCTTAAAATGGAAGGAAGCTTCACATTAATATTAAGGGGCGTGTCGCGCCAACTTTTTGAGGTAGTTTCCATAGAAACTTGCCGCCCAATTTTTGAATTTTGTATGGAAACTTTCTTATTACAGTAAATATAAACATAAAATTTAATATAGATGTTTTTTATGGACGAACGGCTCACATACAGAGAACTAGATGTGATTTCTGCATTTTAGGGGCATCCCCATGCAAATCAACCACCCACTATTGGTATTTTTTATGAAAAACTTTGATCATTTCATCATCACTTCGCATAATTATAAAGGGTAGTGACTCGCCCACTTTGGGGAGGCCGCCAACAAACTAGCCAGTTAGATTTTACAAATCTAACTGGCTAGTTTAATTAGTATCTCAAAATCATATCCATAGAAACAAATGTTATTGCAAAATTCGTGCTCAACAGGTCAAATTCATCTAAAAGAAAAAAAATAATATCGGTCATAGAGATTTTGTAAAACTTTTGTTGCTTAGTGTAAGTATTACGTAATTAATAATTTGTCACCTATTTAATTTTTAACTTACAGAAAATATCAACGATGGTATTGGTGTCTGTTGTTTAACATGAAACAATTGAAAGAATTTTGGTAAATGTCCTTCCTGTGCACCAGTTGCAAAGAGACGTGCCGAGGTAAAAAGTACACCATTAACGCCACCAAAAGTGCTCAGCGCTACAAAGATGGGCACCATAAATGCCAGCGGTCCAAAGATGCGGTTACCAAAGGTTACTGCCACCGCCAGAGAGCTCAGCATTTCGGTTTTGGATACAACAGCAAAATAGGCAAGATTTACGAGTACATAGATGCCGGTGACCAGCGGCATAGCAATCCAAATGGCGCGCGGTAGATTTCTGTGGAGAACAAAAAAAAAAAAAATTAATATTCATAGAGTAAACCATTGTAAGTATAACTTAAAGATACGGTATCTACACTCTTGTGTTTGCATAGTACACTCCTACGCACATATTATGCTTTTGAGCTACAATATATACGATATCCACTAGTTGCTTTATGTTCGTTCTCCCTCTATTGATTTTCTTTCTACTCGTAATCTCTTCATACGTATTAAATCAACCCGCATCCCTAAGCGACTTCTGCGCTGTGAAGTTTGTAAGCACTTAAATTTATTAAATCCTCCTACACGCGCACAGCTTCAAGTTGTGTGAGTAAATTGAATTCATTAGTCACAGTCATCGTTTGATTTTGTTATGCTGTAAGTCAGCACAGTTTAATAGTGCAGAAATATAGCCCCATTTGAAATGTATACGATAAAAGGAATCAACTAGTTGCTTTAGCTGACGCCATACTCAACAAACAACAACAACAAAAAAGCAAGCAAATATTTGAAAAGTTTTCTTCTACGGATGTCCTTGATGTGCGTCAAAGGAACTAAACACTTTAAAGAGTTGAAAAACATAAATCTATGTCAAACTCACTTGTATGGATCCTGTAGCTCCTCGGTAACAAAATTTAAATAATTCCAACCGCCAAATGCAAATAGACCCGAATAGAAGGCATAGCCAATATTTCGTGCGCTATATGTGCCCTGCCAGGCATCTTCAAAGTTCTCCAGTCTACCGGTGGCCATATAGTAGAGTCCCGCAAGTATAATCATAACCAAAGCAATCAGTTTTCCAGCAGTGAATATGTCCTGTACTTTCATCGAAACTTTAACCGAGAGACAATTTATGGCAGTGAGTAGACCTAATAATGATAGTATAATAAAATTAATATGAACTTGGCTACCATGTGGCGCTGTAATAAAATCTTACATAAACAAACTGCTGCCAAAAGTTTTACAGCGAATTCTGGTGGTGCACAATCTTCGAAAAATGGTTTCGCAGCGTATTGTGCAAACGTCAGCGCGACTATCGTCTGGAAGATAATTAAAAGTTGTTCATTAATAAACAAAATATTTTAGTGAAAAATACAAATATTATACAAGATCATTGGCACAGCAGTGGGGATCAATGCTACCCGGCTAAGATTGGTTCCCAAATTTGCGTTTCTTAGATGTTTGCGTATTTTTTTACCATAAAGTGTATATAATTTTGATCAACAGCGGAGTTAAAGAGTTAATTTAGCCCTGTCCGTCCCTGTCTGTCCGTCCGTCTGTATGTATGTCTGGATATATGATCTCAACAGATCCATACGCAGAACTATTTAATTTAATTTTATAGACACCACAACTACAATACGGCCATTTAGCACATGCACACTTTTCAACACCGCAAAATCTACAAAAAAATTACGTTTTTTTAACATTCACACACGGTATTATAAACGTAGGCCCCATAAAGTATATAAATTCTTGATTATCTCATCTAGACGAGTCGATATAGCCATGTCCATCTATTCGCTCTTCCATCTCATAGTTAGCCTATTTTTTTATATGTATAACTGGCCGGTTCTTAGTTTAAGTTCTTCTTACTTTGATGTCGTGCTCTAGTCCAACTTGTTGAATAAACCTTAGTATTGTCCTAGAATCTAACAGTTTCAGTTGTTCTTCAGCGACAACGTAACATCCCAATATTCGAAATATACTTCTGATTATTGCTTCACATTTTGCACGATATGATCTTCTTTAAGATCACAAAATCTGCATTCTGGAGAATTATATGCGCCCATCAGACACAGGTGTTTCCCCTATTAGTATTCCTGTCAATGTTCTCCACTGGTTTCTTTCTAGTTGGAGCATTGCTCTCGCTCTGCGCGGGTCGAAACCCCCTAGGAATATTTTTGCTTGGCTTAGTCCTTGGCTCATGGCCCAGTGCTGCTTCTTTGCCCTATTTGTTTCATTGCGGATTAGTTCCAGTGTAGTCTGTCTCCCAGAGCCACAATAAGGCTCTTGTCCTAACATTGGCGTTGCCGCTGCTTTCTTGGCAAGCCTATAGGCTAGCACATTTCCTACTATATTATTGTGTCCTGGCACCTGCAGCAAGTAAACTTTGTTGTGTTCGACGAGTTTTTCCAATAGTATAAGTGCTTCCTGCACTAGTTTGGACTTGACGGTGTTTGAGCTTAATGCTTTTAACATCGCCTGACTATCTGATAGAATAGCAATCTCACAATTGCTATAGCCTCTATCCAAATTATACTGTTTATAGCACACCAAAGACTTCCAGTGGTTTATCTAGAACCTATGACTCCTAGACCAGTTGCTTCTGTCGTCAAAGATCCATCCATGTACCACTTAATCGTATGTGGTTTTAACGCTCATATGACTTTTCCGTTGTCCAAGTTTTCTTAACGGACCATTTGATGGTGAAGTTCCGATTGAAGACATTCCTCCTTGTCATTCTGTTCCTTGGTATGGACACTAGTGTTTCTCTTTGTATCCATGTAGAGAGACGTTTCTGACAGTAATTTGAGGTAACTACTTGGAGTATGAAGTCGTATATACAATTGATTTTTTTTACAAAGTCAATAATTTTAGTTATTAATAAGTAAACAAATATAGAATAAGCAAAACTACGTTCACAAAAACACATTTCTAATTTTTTAATTTAAATTCTAACTAACTTTCACTATCATTGGAATGCTTAGTTCAAGCCTATTGAACTCAATTCTGGTCGAAGGTTATCGTTTAATAAATATATTTATCACACAAAACAATAATAGTTTACTCGCGCATTCAATGGCTGGGAGCAGAACAAAACAAAACAAAATAAAATAAAAATAAATACTATGGGAAACATAATAATTCAATTTAAAGCCAATAAATATTGATGGAAACGCAAACAAATAAACGAAAACGAAAACAAACCGGGCTGGCGGGTGCGTCATTGCGATTGAAATTCAATTTCTATGTATATCTAGATGCATTCTCACACAGACTGCACCACCAATCATCGTCACACTCACCTGCGTTGTGGGTCTGATAATGAGCAGTGCCATCCAAAGACGTAGAAATCCAACTAATGGTCCAAATGCCACCAATAGATATGCATAATCGCCGCCGGAACGTGTTATGCTTGTACCCAACTCGGCATAGCAGAGCGCGCCAATTGTTGAAAGAATTCCGCATATAGACCAAATTAAGAGCGAAGTTCCGACAGATCTGCAAAAAAAAAAAATATATATAAAATAACAAGAAATTGTACTTAAAGTTATATAAAATGATATGTTGTTGCATATTTCTGTGAAATCGTGTTGGTAATTGTCCCAAATTGAGTTCCTTTCTTTTTTTCATTTTTTTTTTTTTCGGTTTGCTCGCAAAATTGCCTTCTTTAATTGAGGCTTTTCATGAATGAACCGACCGATCATATACATTACTACTTTTTGTAATTGTTACTCGTATGGTATGTAGTGTATGACGTATTGTCTTTCGATTAAATTTTTCATATTGTACAAGAATGAAATACTTTTGTGCTGATGCAATATCTGTGAAAAATTACGAGCGACTTCTAGTTTCTGAAATGATCGTAGTGTCGATCATGATATCATTTGGTAGAAAGTGTGAAATTATTTTTCGTTAACGAGCACAATAAATGTGTCTCGCTGAGTTTTGATTACTTTACTTGTATATCTTCTATATCTGCTTAATTAAATAAATTAACAATAATGAAAACTATATAACATCATGGGGGCGACAATTTGCATATTACACTTGATCCCTATCTAAGCTATCTAAGCGAAAACCAATTTAGTCATAGTCAGAATCTATGAAGATGTTCTCTTGAATTCGTTTAGTAATATTTGCGTTGAAAGAATTATATGTTCAATTATTAATAAGTCAGTGAAAATGTTTTTTCTTTAAAATCAATTCGCACCTTCTGCGTGACGGCCGATGGATACAAGTCTTCCGTCAAAACAATTGAAGCTGGCGTTCTCCAAGGCAGCGACTTGGGCCCCACCTTACAAGCTTTACATTATTCACGGCGGAGTTGCCTACCCACACAGCAATCACTGGAGTAGATGACGGAGATGTGCTAATCGCGACATATGCCGACGACACTGCACAAAAAGCAGTTGCATTATCCAGGCCACGACTGCACTTCAGCAGTACTTGGACGCATTCCAGGAATGGGCTGAGAAGTGGAACGTGTGCATCAATGCCGACAAATGTGCAAACGTGACATTCACAAATCGTAAACGCGACTGCCCTGGTGTCTCACTTAACGGAAGAGTGCTAAATCACAAGCCGGCATACAAATACCTTGGTGTAGTACCTGGGCAGAAGACTAACCTTCGGCAGACATGTCACGTCGCTGCAACAATCATGTAGGACTAAGGTTACAAAAATGTCTTGGTTGATTGCATCACGAAAGAAGCTGTCTCTTGAAAATAAGGTCAGAAGTTTCAAGTGTATATTAGCTCCTGGTCTTTTCTATGGCATCCAAACGCATTTGAACAAACTGCGGTTTCTCCAGGCAAAAACGCTGAGGAAGATCACTGGGGCTCCTTGGTACATGAGAAACAGGGATATAGAACGCCAACTCAAGCTGCCTAAAATTGGAGGTAGAATCCAGGAGGTTGCCAAAAAATATAAAGAGAAGCTGGAATCTCATCTAAACAGCCTAGCTAGGCGACTAGGTATCGCAGCCCTAAGAACTGCTAGCCCCCGTACTAGAACGAAAAGAAGACTCAAACGTCACCACCCTCAAGACCTGCTGGACCGGGTCTTGGCTTAAATATTTCCAAAGCAGAACCATAGTTATTAGTCACACCCTACAAAACTTACCTCTCTCCTAAACTTTTTTATTGCAGTCAATATCAACTTAATAATTTACATGGTGGTTTTTTATGAAGGAATGCTCAACATAAATATTAAAGTCCGTGCCCCATCCAATTTTAGGGGCTAGCGCTCATACAACTTAACATTCATGTTTAGGTTCTTTGGTTTTAAAAATATTTTTTTACTTTTCTGTACACTCTTAGATGTTAAGTACAGAAAAGTGAATAGTTTGAGCCTTCGTGTGAAATGTATGAAAACTTCTGTTCCATTGAAGTTAAGGTTTTTCTTGTTATTATATATTTTAAGTTCACATGATCTGATCAGGAATTTCCTGTGGAAGTCATCTCTGAATAGTGATCAAAATGTAAACAAAAACCGAGAGCTACTATTCCATTATAATTAAATTTAAAAATCAAATGAATCTGCAAAATAGTGCTTTCTTTTGATTTTCATTTTGTATATAACTTGAATCGGAAATCGGACCAAACTAATTCAGTATACGAAGTTTTATCAATTTTGAGCGAATATACTGTCACATTATACAATCTACAATACAATTTTTTTCTTGTAATAATTTTTATGACATTTACGTACTACCTACAAATTTATCTAATTTGCGGTTGGAACATAAATTGTCAATATAAGATAGCACACACAATTCAATATTTCGATTGATGAATTCTGCGCAAATTGCGCAAATAGTATTTATGCTATTCATAGAATAATATAAAGAAATATTCAAAAACTTATCAATGAATATAATATTTTCTAATCTATTATATATTTTCAACCATAAAAACAACAATTTCCGAAATTAGCATGATCAAAATACAATTCTATTCCATTGAGAACAGCAGATAAGACCTTAAAAAAGAATAAATTGGGAAAGTTCGCTAAATTGAAATAAACAGACGGCGTACAAATAAAAGTGGCACTAATATTAAATAAATCTGGTTCAAAGTATGTAAATAAAGCATTGCAATTACAAGAAATTAATACTGTAGCAATCACAGTTCACTTTATTTTTTTTAGTATACCCTGCACGCACTTACGATTGACAGTGTATACTTGGTTTGTTGGGTTTTTAGAATGTATTGTTTGTACAAAGTATGTAAATACTTTTCATCAACTCAATAAGGTGATTTGATTTAGGCATATCTCTTCGTACTACAATTTAAGTTGGTATAGCTAATGCTTGTTGCATCTAGCCAATAAGTTGTAATCAGGTCCACTATTAAGCCATGAACACCATACAAGTGCATTGACTATCTTTGAGTTTCTGTAAGCTACGTTTTTTCATAAATCAAGCTAAACCATAGTTACTTAATAATTTATATATATATATATATATATATATATATATATATATATATATATATATATATATATTAATTTACTTTTTATTTATACTTTGCTTTATATTTTGCATGACAAAAAAAAATATAAACTTTAGAGTCGCTTTATATACCGCTAAAATACAAAATTAATATAGAACAAAATTGTTAACGCTGCAAGAACTGGCTTCATCGAAAGCCTAACTTAAAGCGACATGAGACCGTTTTTGTCCACCGTTGCCATTTTTATTAATTCAATATATTTTTAGAATGGCTCTACAATGTACAATATGTAATTTGTATATACTACATATTTATATATTCTTTGGTAAAATGATTGACAATAAATTACTTAGGAAAAAATAAAAAAAAAAGTTATACAACATATGTAAAAATGCTTCGTACATAAACTTCATTAATAATGCCACATTCTACAAAATCGTATGAGTATATAGCTTCCCTACAAACTTTAGACCATAGACCAATATGATCTAAATTAACCTTAGCATGCTAATGTTCAATTTATTGTTCTAATGGTAAACTTCGTTGAAACGACGAAGTTCAACTTTTAACATATATAGCTTGAAAACTATAGACATTATATGTATACATACATAAAACAAAAGTCATTTGGATTTTCAAAGTGCTTTCTAAAATAATTACGAAAGACTCATTTTGATTGATTTTAATCATAAATAAAAGAAAAGCATTTAATTTAGGTGATTTTAAAGATCATGGTACACATAAGGAATTCAAAACATACTTAAAACTTCAAATCATGCAATTACTTTTTTTTTATTAGATTGTACAGTTTGTGTATTATTTACTATCGTTAGAGCCAATATACTCTTTAGAGGGAAGCACTTTTACGCATTGTACGAAAAGTCACTCTCTTCGTTCAGTGGTTCTTGACGAAAGAAAAATGTATTCTTTTCACAAATTCTCAACGAGATGAAGTGGTTTCTAGTACTAAGTAATTAGTTGTTCTAGTTCCATGATATTTTTGTTTTATTGATGATCACTTGTGACGATTATTTCCATATAAACTGACTTTTGGCATTTGAATTAAACTAGTTTACAGCACTAGAATAGAAACCTTCGCTAACACTTTTGAGTAATTTAGTTGCGTTGCATACGAAAAACATATTGATTTTTATTTTCATTTGGGTCATTCACCAAGATAACGATATATTTCTTTTTTTTTTTCAAAGCCCGATTCTAGTTTATCCTTCTTTCCATTATAGCATTTTAATTATTTTGTACGAACTTGGTCTGTTAAGCTTCGAAATTTTTGGAATTGAATAAACTATCGATTAGAAATAGGCTACTTGCCATATGGGAGTTATTTGTTGTTTAAAAAGTTTTCAAATCAGAAAAAAGTATGCAATTCGTAAAAATTACATCAATTTTAACATTCATCAGCTCTAAGTTATTTTTCATCTATCGGGTTTGCCGTTCACTCTGCATAATGGTTTAAGTAAAAACGTAAATCACACATAATTATAGATTGCTAGAATTTTGTTTAATTTTTTGAAACAATCGTTAAAATATTAGTTTGAAAGTCGGCATGAAGACTTTTTGTAACTAGATGAAACACAAGTTAAAAAATGTACTCGATTTGTCCACTAGAAAATATTGTGCCCGTACAAAATATAGTTCCCATACAAAAGCACGACTTACAAAAGGTCGCGATGATGTAAATGATGATCTATTACCTGAACGACACGATGCATCTAATCGTGCTGCACGATTTGCACGTTTTGTTCCACATCAGTTAAATGATGATCATAAAAATCGCTCGTGTAGTCAATAAATTTTTGATCAAAAAACAGATTTATCTCATCGACCACCCTCCGTATTTGTCTGATCTATCACAGTGCAATTATTTTCTCTTCCCAAAAATGAAAACTGCAATGAAAGGAGCTTTTTACGATGGCATTCCAGCCATACAAGCAGCCGTGACACAGGTGCTAAAGAACATTTCAAAAAGCGAGTTTAAAAAATCTATGGATAAATTGGTTGAAACGTTGTATTGAGTTAAATGGATCGTATTTAGTATAAATATTAGCTTTGAAACATAATACCTTGCTTTTTTTATTTTACAACTAAAACGTTAGTCTATTTTTAGTTCATACCGTGTATATGTCTATCTTTGGTTCAAACAGCCATCCACCCTATATGTAGGGATCAAATCACTACGTTTAAAATTCCTCAAAATAGTTGCATACGTAGCTATATAACTGCCTATATACATACATTGGAGACCTTGTAGGAAGCGAATTAAAGTGTCGGTATTACTTTTTCAACTTTATTTATTTATTTTTTTTATTATTTCGTCTAACAAGCTCACGTTTGAAAGCAATGTAAACGCGTTAAACAGCAACAGGTGTCTGTCGGCGGTAAACAGACAAAAAAAAAAAAAAATCAATATCAAATTTTTTGAAATACATACATAACTACACAAATAGATAGTAAATTCGCTTGAGATACTCACTCAGTGTAATAGAATACGCCAGTCGGCGCTATGAAGATTCCCGAACCGATAATTGTGCCAACTATTATGGCCACGCCGTTCATTAACGTTAATTTGCGTTTAAGCACTATTTTCTCATCCGAGCCCGTCATCCCAGCGACATCCTTATCAACACCATTCAATGGAGGCGGTGTATCATCATTTATAGTTTTTGGCGGCATCGAATCCATAAGAGTCGTTGTAACACCGTTCGCGTAACGTTCACTCATTTTTACAAAATTTTGTTTATTTTATTACTTAAATATGGTTTAATATTTTCGTATATTTAATCAATATTTATAGCCGGATCTGTGCGGACATTGTATTTTTGAACTGTGTGTAAAAATTGTTTTAATAAATTTAATAAAATTTTATATTTAATATCTTGCTGAATACCACTCGCATCGACCACAAGCTATCACATCTGCTGGACAACTGAACTGAGTTAGGTGCGAACAAAAGCAAAATATGCTGCCACAATCGGCAATCGGTGGCAACCTCGCTCGTAAATTTGCCGTTCTTCTATTATGTGCGAATTGTTTTTGTATTTTTTCGAATTGGGGAGCAACACGTGCGTTCGCTCTGCTCTCGGGTCTGATTGTCTCTCGCCACTCTATCTTTCTCACCCGCATTCCCACCCAATGTCAATGCCATTATGACAATGACGTCGTCTATTCGCGAATTGTCGCTCCCTCCCTCTTTTCGATTACATTGCAAAAAAGTCACAGCTGGAGCAGTTTGTCAGTTGGTTGAGTAAATTATTTCGCTATTTTTGTAGTTTCGTTCCACTGTACAAACCAAATGTAATTTCAATTCGACTCTTTTAAGGTGCCCATTGGCAAAAAAAAAAAACACTAAAAAAAAAACAAGTTTAAGAAATTTTTGGTAAAGCTATGCAGCAAGTTACAAGAGCTAAAACTTATTTATAATTATTTTTAGTATTGAGTCGTTTAACTACACTGCGGAAAATTAATATTATCTCTTGATACGTTAAAAGCAAACCAGTTTTGGGACGAAACTGTTCGGCGTACATAAACATTCGGGATTATAAATGTTTTAACAATTTTTATAATAATATGACAACCATTGAACTTCCCAACCAAGCTTGCAGGTGATGAAAAATCAATTACATATTTCATTGCCTCCTAAGTTAAGGTCGATCACTGCAAAAAGTTTTGAATGAAAGATTTTACAGTTCATATTTCGATAGAAAACAAGAATGTTCGTGTATTTACTACTACAAAATACCTTTCACCCTTTAAAACTTTAAATAAAAATAAAGCTTTTTTAAATTAAATTAAAAAAAAAAAACATTTTTTCTATGTAATTGCTATTCACGACCTTTAATTTATATACATATTAATTTTAGCTGGCTCAGAGTCATTTTACATTGGGAAATAATTTTCTTTTTTTCAATATATATTTCCTCAATGCGAAAGAAGGAATAATGAACAACTTTATTGTTTGCACAGAAAAATGATAGTCTTTTGATACACGTGTTTCAGGGTAAACCAATACCCATCATTAGTCGGACTGACCGCACATTGCTAATGATTGCTTTATATCATGCCATGAAAAAAGCCTTGTGTATCCCACGAATTTCTGTTTTCCAATGATAACGAAATGGAAAAACCGTTTTACTCCCCATGATCTGTTGCAAGTACGGCTCTCTTTCATTCTTACATATGTGTATTCTTTTTGCATTATGCGATTCTAAACTGCACCATTGCAAGAGAGTGCAAAATGGGGCGTTTTGATAGTTGTTTGTCATTGGTCATTGGGTGTTAGACAGTCAAAAATGAATGTTGTTTCATAATTCATTTTATTTTTCTTCTTTAATTAATTAATCTTTTAGTTCAAGAGATCTGTTAGTTCAATAGATCTGAATGCCGATGGAGAGACGTTCCTGGCTAAATCGACTCAGTTTCCGATGGTGATCAAGAATATATATGCTTTATGGGTCTACCACGCATTCTTCTGCTTGTTATATACATTTGCACAAACTTATTATACCCTTGTTCCTTTGGGTACAGGGTATAACAGTAGCAACACATTTTTAGCTAGATTGAAAAGTAGTTTAGTTAGGCGCCGCATCATTAGCCAACTGAATCATACAATTTTTTATCTGCTTATACATTATTAGGTAATCTGTACTGCTATTTATAAAGAAAGTCATATAAGTGTGTCTGAATTTGTTACTTTTTATCCTAAATTTCTAAGTAGTTAATGAACGGGGTTTTCGTTTGGTCTATATTACTGTACACTATGAGTCATAATAGTTTTCGGTTTTCAATTACTGATAAATTTTGCAAAAATCAATGGTATAAACTGGTAAACTTTTCACTGCTTGGTAAATTTGGAGATGTGAAATCAGTTACATTGAAACATGCAAACTAAAATTCGTAGACTGAATGCAAAGGGAATTTAGATTCGGAAATACTCCCAAACGGTAAAAATTTAAAATCATATCGATATAACTCTCGTAGAAGCTTCCCCAAAATGAAAACCGGAACAGGTCTACATATCTAAGCTCCAAGTCCATTTTATAGTGATGACCACACTAACCATATGAAAAATAGCCGCCATAAAAATGTTTCGGTTCAAATGAAGGCTCTTAGGTAAGGTACAGGGTATCTCTTAGTCGAGCACAATATACTGCAGCATTATTTCTTATTAAAGCGCTGTACTTGGAAAGAAACATTTCTTGCCATTTTTACGATTATTTCTTTCGTTTGCGGATGCTAAAGTGTGACCTGGGTGTGACATCAATATCAAATATTACATAAACTTTGGTAGGTATGTATTCGATCGTTACACTCAACCCAAGACAAAGCTCAGTACTCACTTAAAAAAAGAAAACTAAGCGAAATATCGATAAATTTTAGTTACATTTTTTGAAATAGTTTGAAAAGTCTATAAAGAAAAATTAAATAATAATAAAAAAAAAATGTTTATACTAAGGGAGATAGCGAAATGCATCTTTGAAGTTTGATATTTCGAAAACTAAGCGAGATATCGAAAAATTTGAAATTCTTCGTCATTCGAATTCTATAAGAATCCGTCACCAGATCATAGCACTCCCGGAATCGTAGAATCCCAGCATTAAGCTTCAGAAATAACTCAACACAATTAGTTCTGCTACAAACCAACAGCTGTTCCACAGCTAAGTTCCATCCAAAGATAAAATTGACGGAAATATTTCTGTTACATATTTATATCATGAATCGTTTTTATATGATGGTTTCGATTTTTGTAAAAATTCTTTCGAAGCAAGTATGCTTAAAATAGAACTTTGCAAAGTTTTTTTCACAAGAAAAAGTGTCCCTTATAAAAACATCACCACTTGGAAACTGGTCACCTTAATTTTATCGAAACGTGTAATTTTTTGTTTGTTGTTGTTGTTGTTGTTGCTTTTTTGTCGTACTACTTTTTGCAAGATTTCGTCATATATTCTGTGTTAGAATTATTTTACAACGCGGCACATAGTTTTTCAAACTTTTAAGTGTAAAAACAAGTGGATTAGTTGCTGACTGGCATTGATAAAAAAAAAAAAACGTTTATTTATTGAAATTCTAACTGGCGTAATTGGATTTACTCATTTGTTTTGTGTGATTAATAATGAATTCGTTAAACGAAATTATTAGCACATTTTTTGTATCGTAAAACAAAAACGCGCCCTCGACGTTGACGTTGACATGGCGACCGCGACCGGCAAACTGGCGCATGAAATGAAAATGAAAAAAGAAAAAGTCAACGCCAACCCCAAAAGCGATATTAACAGTGAGAGAGATAGAGAAAGCTTGTACGCATGAAATTGTTGAGAGAAACCGGAAATTCGTATTTGACTTAATTGTAGACAATGCTGTTCTGCATTCCATCAATTTTCAAATCACAAACAGAGTTTATGTGGAATCGGAAAGCTTCTAAGCGTCTACTGTTTGCTCTCTTTGTTTCACCAAAGTTTATATTGCACATAATATTATTTCTGGATTTGTTTGATTGATTTGAATTGATTTTAACTTATTCAGAACTATTTAGTCCAGTCGAAATACACATGTAAACCAGTCATAATCAGAATCATATGAATTTAAGGTCAAAAATGAATATTAACATACGTATAGTTCCCTTTATACAGTCGATGATTAAAAAAAGACTTTTTAGGTTGTTAGTTCAAAATTAGTTAGTTTAGTTGTTAGTTGTTTAGTTATCAAAGAATTCTAAGCAATCAACAGGAATCTAGCAACCATAGGAGGAAGACGAGGATCGGGTTTTTTATTATTATTACAATATGAAATTGACTCTCCAGAACCATTTGACTGCTTTGACTAGAATAATGACAATGCAATAATGGTATCTTAACAACACAAGTATAAAAAATAAAGAACAAAACCAAACCTCATGCTAAACGCAAGAGGACTTAAAAATATTCCATATTAGGAGGCGGACATTATATTCGGCCAATCGTTTTGGCAAAACCTAATCTCTTCAATCACCTTAAAGGCCAGGCGGGGAGTAAGCGTCTCACAAGCAAACTGCGATGTCTAATCAGTCTATCACTGTTTCTGTTAGTTTGCCTTCCAATCTGCTCCTCCACTGTATGCAGATTCAAGTCACGATGAAGGGCGGAGTCTCGTACATACCAGGGGTAGTCCGTAATTCGTCGCGTGGCTCAATTCTCGTAATACCTGTATTCGTTTGTAATTTGATTTAGCAGCTGTCCCCCAAATTTGCACACCGTAGAGCCAAATCGGGCAGTGTACATAGACTGCTCTTTTGGCTCTAAGTACCATAGTGCTTCTTCGCTTGATCAGCCACCGCTATTAATTTAAAAATTTTATTTTTTTAAAGTTAAACATGATAAGAAATGTTTCAGAAAAGAAAAACTTCATATAAAAAAAAATGTTTTCAAATTGGCACACTAGTTTATAAAAAAAAAAAATCATCATATGTACCTATTATTCATATGTATTATTTTTTCTTGTGTATTATAGATAGGTTTCTGAGATATAATTCCACTGCGCCTCTTTCCCTTCTACCTGTTTTCCAACACTCCCATTTCCCTTCCCCCCATTCCCCAACCACCCCTTCCTTTACCACCTCTTCTCAATGCCCCCTTTCCACTGCCCCCTTCAATCAAACATCAAATCAACCTCTTCATCTACCACCACTTCTTCCCCTGTCCCTCCCCCTACCCACCTTCCCTTGACTCCAACTTCTCCCTGCCTCCTTTGTCATGCCCTCCTCGACCCCATTAATATGTATATTCAATATATTTCTACATTAATTTTCTATAATTTTTTTCCGAGAATTTTTCCCATATTTTGATAGTTATTCTGCTAATGCGGGCGGATACTAGTTCAACAAATCTGAGATCATTAAAATCGTATAAATGGTGTAACACTAACCCGACTTTGTTTTATATATATGTACATATTTCTGGCAACCTAATCGGACATTTCCTACTCGAGATATAGCGTAAAATGTGAAAAAGCAGAAGAAAATTGAAAAAAACCTATCCATAGAAACATTTTTTATTGTGATTTTCGAGTTTTCTAAGCCATAGTACAAAAGAAAAAAAAAAGTCGCATTGAATGTACATTTTGGCTGTAAACTAGTGTAATTTTTCCTAAAAATGCCGAAGTCCGCCGATTATAACAGTTTCTAGTTCATACATTGTGAATGCACCCGAAAGCAAAATATAACACAATATTTTCCGTTTGCCAACATTTATTTTAAAATTCAAAAAATGTGCACAAAAAATCTATTCAATTGCTTTTGTTTGCTAATAAAACATTAATTACACTTATTAATAATTCTCTTTATGACGTATGTAGATGTTGTTTAGATGTTGTTAGTTCTTCCTTGACTTAAAATTATGTTTGCCGTGTACTTGTGTATACTCGTATATATGTATGTAGTATATAGTAGTTACTTAAAAACGTGGCTTAAATGTTGCCGGATATTGATTAAAACGCGGACGCAGCGCAGCATTCGCCTTTTCGAATTCCTTGCTGCTATGTCCTAGTATAACGCCATCAACCATTTTACCTTCTTTGTCCGTAGTATTATTAGCCTCAGCGACATCAATGATTCTTGGATTCTTACGGTATTTATACCACCAGTATTCAAAGACAAGCGTAATGCAAGCCATGCCAATGCCCACAAAAATGACAATAAAAACACCACCAATATTCTGTATGGAAATGCCATCCGATTGATCCTCGGGTTTATCACATTTCGATTGTGCCTCATCGTTTTTCCACCATTTTTCCTTGAGCTTTTCCAGTTGACGTTTATTGAGCAAGGTCAGTATGCTAAAGAGTGCGAAAAAAACGTTAATAAATTATTATTTTATCTAACACATTACTTACGCATTATTGAATTGATCCTTGAGATGTGAACCCTGCTGCACTGCAATTGCATAAGGTTTGCGTGAAAACTCCTCGCCCACCACCTGCAGATCACAATTGGTCATCACCAGATAGCGTATGTCTGTTGCATCACCCAGAAATGCAAAACCAGTTGCTGTTGTCGAATTGCGCACACGTGTCACGGCTTCCTCAAGCGTAGCCGGAAGTTGTGCCTCCTGCATAGCTTGCCACATTTTCGTATACTTATCACTAACAGGATAATCCCAGACAGCTAATTTCGAACGTTCCAACGGTGTTAGCGAATCATTTAGCGATAGATCCTTCCAGATTTCATAGAACATTTGCTCAATATTAGCCATGCGTTCGAAATATGTCATAGCCGAGGAACCGTTGAGCGGTGCATATAAGATCTTATATTGCTTGGCCAAATCATCCAGCGATTCTACCGGTGTATCCAAACGTGAGACAGTCAAGAAGGCAGCCAAGTTCTGTGTAAATAAAATTAATAAATTTGCCATTAAGTATATGTGATCTTAATCGGACTAGGCATGTTCGCCTGTCATGCCATGTTCCCTCAGTTTTTAAGATATTGATCTGATAAAGCATATGGAGATGTCCCATGTTTATAGGCTGAAAGTTTATCACAACTACTATATTCTGCTCACTTTTAGTTGTAAGCATGAACAACTGGTTTATTACAGTCATTATTAACTATATTAATAAATTCGATATGGTGTCTTCTAATGGTCCGGAGCTTCAGATAGCACTGTTGTATACGGCTTGCTAGGAGTGCGTGAGATAGGTCTATTTTACTTAAGTTAGGTATGCTGAATTCAGTGGTAATACGCGTTTTGCTAGGTAGGATGATGTCTACAAACAAAATTTTAATTTGAAAGTTTTTTGGCCAAAAACCGGAAATACTTAAGATTTTGGCCTGTATATCCGAAAGTAGCAGAGATGCGGAAAAAGTAGATATAAAAAAATTAAACTAAATTCAATTTGCAAGCTTAAAGGTTTTTAGATTTTAAGTCGTAGGAGTGATAGTTTTCGAGAAATAGGCCAGGGAACACAGGTTGTTCCAAAAAAAAAAACGGAACTTTTTAAATTTTGCCTTACCTAAACTAGCAGAGATGCATATACAAAATTAAAGAAAATTCAGTTTGCCAATTTCATCGAAGGATTAAAGCCGGTTTTCGCCAAAAAATTCGCCATCCATCCTCGCGAATTATATCCAGGACACCATTAATAACAGCTTTCAAGAGGTTTCATGCAATTTCCAAATTGAATTAACTCTAATTTCGTATATGGGTACATTTTCTAATACAGAAAGATCAAAATGTAGATAGTTCCGGTTTTTGGAACTTTTTTAGAACAACACATGTTCCGGGCCCTACATATCGGAAACTATCACTCCTACGTCTTAGGCTACGAAGACTTTTTAACTTGCAAATTTAATTTACTTTTATTTTGCGTATGGCTACATTTTCCGTATCTCTGCTAGTTTCTGAGCTACAGGTTAAAATGTTACCAATTAAAAAAAAAAAAAGGCTAACCAACTTAAAAATGTGATGAGTATTGAAGCTTTGGTTCTACCAATGATAATCATTTTACTTGTTTTTAATAATTTACCGCAGTATACGATGCAATGATAATAAAACCGAATAGCCACCAAGTTGCTGCAACCAAACGTCCCGAGAGATTCTTTGGCGCCTCACCGCCTCCTTGTGGCGTCAGCGATGTCATGCAGAACCACAAACATTCCTTTAAATTAAATTCACGTTTCTCATCGTCATCCTTGTACTTGTCGCGATTATTCTGATAGCTGTAAGGACTCCAGCGATCAAAGATCCACATGAGAAAACTGGTGAAAAAGTACGCGGCCAATATACAAAGCCACACGTTCGTCTCCAGCACCGTTAGAAATTTGAAGAGCGAGCTGGGCGCACTGACGCGTTGCATCATAATCGTTATGCCCACCAGATCATAATATGGTACCGTAAAATCAATGACAATCTCACGTTCGGCCATTACGGACATGGAACCGAGTCCAATATCCGCTTGTTTCTCAATTAACTTCTTAACAATGCCATTCCATTCACCCTTTTCATCCATATTACCGAATTTACCGTCCTCCACCTCTTCAATAGTATAGTCAAAGTGTACAATTTCGGCAATTTCGTTAATTAAATCAATGCAGTAGCCCTTGTAGCCCTTCGGTGCAGTGGGATCACGCATAATGAAAGGCGCTTGCTGTTACAAAAAAAAAAACAAAAAAATATGTGTGTGTTGTCAATAAAGTGTCTGCGTGTATTTCTACTTCTAATTGTGTACGTAAAAAAAAACTCACCACCACCGTAAAAATGCGATAGACTGTGTCTGCGGTTAGATTTTTCATTATCTCCTCGTCCTTAACCACAAGCGGCGAATCCAGGCCAGCTGTCCAAGTGCCAATTGATTTGCTGTTTACGGAATTACCGCCACGTATTTGCAGCACGTTTATATCCATTTCAAATTTCATATAACTAAAACCATTGAAAGGTTTACCGGGTTGCGTGACCAATTCAAATATGCCATATGAGGTGCGCTCGGTGACCTGTTTGTTGTATAGATTTGTTAAACACATAATTCAATAACTGCAATTATGAACACCAAATGTGTACAAAAAGTTTTCAAACACACACCTGGTTGAAATACTGGCGTAAATCGATATTACGTTCCGGTGTATTGCCACCTTGAAAATCATCACAGTTTAGATACTCCATATCTTTTGGCCAGGCACCCGATTGCAGCATCTCTCTGCATTAATTAAAGCTGTATTAATAAAGTTCGACAAACTCCCGTTATAGCTCACTCACCTGATGGCCAAAAAACTACGCAAAGCTAAATCAAAATAGAAAGCCGAGGATATTTGTGGTTCTTCATTTAGATTGAAAGTGGTCTTCAACAAACCCAACCGGTCACGATTGTCGGCATATGCCATGGGTTTTAAGAACATAATTGTTGCATTATCACGCTGACTACTCACTTCACCTTCGCTCTGTGTGATAGCATGCCAGGCAAAATTACGTTCAAAGTATGCAGGTTTCACCGATTCCAACACCATGCGTATTGATTGCAAATTACCAAGTACAAAAAAGTTATTAATATCCAAATTTCGTAGTTTCTCAATCTGCTCCTCGCGTTCACGTTGTCCACCATTCGAAATTGCCGTTATAACATGACGCGTTTGTATGTTCTGCAACAAGGATTTATACTTATGATCCATGACAAATGATTCATCGTATAGTATAGCCGCATTGGTGATGTTCATCTTCCGTACAATACTTCGCACCACTTCCGGTATTAAATCAGCCGGTGGCATAACTTGTAATAAATACTTTTGCTTTACTTCGTCCAGATCACGCCATTGTCGTAAATCACCCTCCTGTCCATATGATGCGCTAATCGTTGGCAAACCCAATGCTGAGGTAAATGACTTAACCGTCTCCGAAGCTACTCCCGATTTGGTAGTATCAAATACGAGATGCGGCGATTGTTTCTTTTCGATGCTCGATGCATACTTGTTGCAAACTGAAGTTCACGGTAAGTTAAGTTAGAGTTAGTATGTATGTGCAGCGTATACTCATACTCACTCGACTCCAGCAACACTTTAGCATCCGTTTTATTTGCCTCGATTTGATCGATTTGTACCGAGACTCCATAGTTGGGATTCTTCTTCAAATAAGTTAAGACCACTTCCACAGCCTTTGCTGCCGGTTCGTTGTCCAATTCGTTTATAAACACTTCAATTGAAGGGTGGTATTGAAAATATTTATGTTAAAGTGGAAGGAGTATTTAGTTACATTGTTAGCGACTAATTGCCCAACTTGGCCACGACATATGTATGTCAAACAAGTCACAGTGGGCTCGAGTCATTAAATTTAATAACAAAATTTATTAATTAATAAATAACTAAAAAATTTATGGAGATTCTTAAATTTGTAAATTTTAGAAAGTATATTGTTTTTTACAATGCACACAGTTCGGTATCGCCATTTATGCTTCTTCTCCTTTAAATTGTAGGAATGTTTTATTTGGAGAAAACGAGTACATCGCTTATGTGATACCACTTGTGACTCGTTCCACATTAATGTTCCACATTTTTTTATATCGTCACGTGAAAGAACTCTAAATGGTCTTTCAAATTGTTGTGGTAATACATTAAAAGTATCACAAATCATTTTCTTATAGTCTTTATTTCAATCTTTAAATAATCATATCTCCAGATTTGAAGAAGACAATTTTAAAATATTCTGGTTTATGAGATTTTACTGAAAAAAGTGTCTAAACTATTATGCCTACCGAAGCCTAATAGTAATGTTAGAGGCCGTTCAAGTATTACGTTATACAAATTTTTACCATTTTTGTCTTCCCCTACTTCCTTGTAACACTTTGTCTCAAATTTGTGAACCACTTTTTCAGGAGAAAATTAATCAGAATTGCTATAGGAAGAAAATATGAGGCGACACTCACAGCAAATGGATGAAAATTACTAGCGACGTAATACGTCCAGAAATCAACAATGACGAGGTAAAATCATAATGTTTCAGAGAGTCAATCGTTTTATATCAAATCAGCTAGAACCCTTTCCAAGGAAACTCTTTGCCAGTTTCAGATTTGACAAAGCGTTAAAATTTCTTTTACCATCTTGGATTCATATGAATCCAGCCGATATGGCCATTTATTTGAGTATAATATAACACTTTTAGAGACTCATGTTAATCATTAAACATTAAAAAAAATTTGGATGCAGAGATTCGCTAGATTCTAATGCTACGCTTATATTAAGGAATTTCGCACATAGAAACTCTCCATTCACATTTTTAAATTTAATTTGGAAATTAGTATGAACGAATTAACCTCATTTTGATGAATTTAACATATTGATACATCATAAAACTGTCTGTCCATTTTTTTTTTTCTTTGAACGAACGCCGAGATCTCGAAGGCTACAGATGTTTTTTTATCATGTTATGTAATAGAATAAGCGATGCACTGCCTCCTTTATGAAAGTTATTGTTAAAATAAAATCCGTAAGCTTACAGCAGTGAAGTTTTTGTATAACCATTTCATGGCTGTATAGTTGTGTGGAATGTGCCAATGAGGAACTACTTTTTAAATCACGATAATGCGCCGCCAACTGAAAGAACTAGTAACTTTATTGCGATCTCTGGCATCGAAGAAATTCAGCATATTCTCCGGCTTGTGATATCTTCTTTTTTTCCAAAAATTGTGGAGAAAATTCTTTTGTATCAATGCGGGAAGATAATGAGTTCATGTAGAATTTGATAATCTACAAAAGCACTATTTTTGGACTCAGATGAACCAACAGACTACAGAAATGTATTGAAATTATATGGTGTTTATGTAGAGAAGATAAAAAATATAAAATATTATTGCCGATTCTTTTCTAAGCAACTAACCAGACTTTTGTTAGTTAAATATTAGTTGGTATGATACGAGAAAAAGTGAACTTCGTTTTTGTAATTACTCAGATTTTAAAAAAACTATTTTTCTTTGCACCATAGACTAATAATCTTAATGATAGGCTAAGAGTAGCGACTATAAAGCTGAAGAGATGAAGCATTGAAAAGTATTGGATAAACTCTAATCGAACTTTTTTGTTTCACGTAGGAACGGAAAAAGTCCGGAAAGCGAGAAGGAGTGAATTGCGAATAGACTCATTGTACAACGCCAACTGATTCTTGAGAAGACACTCACAGAAAAAGTGTACTGCTGTCTCCTAATTAGCGAGACAGGTAGGACGTACGTAGGGTCTATACCATATGTACCTATTACGCAAACTTCGACTTAATTTGGCTCTTACTGGCAAAGACTAACCAGCAAACACATCGCTTGAGGAAGATACTAACTGCTATGCGTAGCTCTGAAGAGATATATAGAGAGGCTGATTCTTGAACAGACTTTTTTTAAATAATGCATAACAATAATAATACAATAATGCATAATATTATAAATATTCTCAACAATTTAAGCACTTAACCAAATTTTCAACACTTTTCATTTCAACTTTTTCCATTTTCATGCCCATTGTACACTAAGATCAATCAAAACCCATTACATGCGCTTATATTTTATTATTTGTTTGTTTAGGCGTCGATTATTTGGCTTATTACGAATACTTCTGTTACAATGTTTATTTGTACAAGCGCAATTGTATTTTATTTTTTTTAAAATATATACATATATATATATATATATATATATATATATATATATATATATATATATATATATATATATATATATATATATATATATATATATATATATATATATATATATATATATATATATATATATATATATATATATATATATATATATATATATATATATATATATATATATATATATATATATATATATATATATATATATATATATATATATATATATATATATATATATATATATATAAAATACCAACTATTCTTTGTGCATTTCCGCTCATACTTGTAAAAAATCTCCTTTCGTATACTTACAGACATTGATGTTCTGACTCGTCTGCGCCTGTACCAAGCTTCTATGTACGGTCGCATATAGCAAACAAATAACATAGAAGTATTTTAAAGTTTTAAAGTTAATGTCAATCATTATATGCAGCCAACATTTAAACTATCTTTTCGTCCTTTGTGCACAAAAGCCGATAACGTTTACAAATCCTTGCGTACGCGGCGAACGCCAAACGTTGACTGACTCTGACCGTGTTCCACTCACTAAAAATGCTGAAAAGTAAAAGTTACATTAATTATGCCCCATAGTACAAACACAAGCAGCTCGCTGAAATGTTATGCCCACTGGCATGTGTGGACAGCTGGGCGAGTATCCTAGGTGATTTCGATGTTAATCAATTTGTTAAGAGGTGGTGTCTTTTGGTATTGGTGCTGCACACAATGAGCAGTCGTCAATTTTCGAACATGAACGCGTTAATTTGTTAGATTACGCTGCACGCACTACACTATCCTATCCAATCCACAAAAGAGCCAGTTATTATTAACGGAAATAGCAAAAGATTGGGATTTTAATAACGCTTAATTATTTATAACAAATGATTGAATCGGTGTTGGGTGGTTGGTGGTATAAGGAATGATTTCTTTTTTTCAATTTGATTTTAAATTTCAGTATAAAAAATTTTCTCATACTTTTATTGTTTTAACTTCGGTTGTCCGCACTTTATGCTTAGTTCGTTCTATATACATACATGTAGTGTATATGAGAAATGGTAAAAAAAGCTCCTGTATAATTGCTGCAGACTAGTGAACATTTGTGTCTCTTTTAAAGTATTGTTTGTTTGTAGTGTATAATTAAAGTTAGTAGTTTGTTGTGTGTTCTGTGAGTGTATGTGTGGTCTGTCTATGATAAGTTCAACTATAAACTAGTAAATTTAAACATAAAACTATAAAGTACACAGTTCTTCTGCTTTTGCACGACTAATGTTAAACAGAGAATTTCACAATTTAAAGTGATCATCTAAGCTATCATACGGATTTATTGTTGGCGTAGTTTTTGCTTTCGGTGCGCCAGGCACCGGCGTCGGTTCAAGCGGCTGTAAGCCACTGCCAAAATATGGCGTTCGACGTCGATAAACTGTAGACGCTGTTGCTGCTGATGATGAATTCGACGAGGTGACCGAGTTTGCCTTCTGCGCATTAAACACCGGCGGCTGCGCATAACGAAATTGACTCGATTGCTGAGATGTTGTCGAACGTGAGCTGGAACGTGAACGTGAGCGTTCGCGTTCTCGCCCCTGCTGCAGCGTTTGTTGTTCATTACGTTGCTTTTGTACACGTATTTCCATCATCAAACGTTCTTTTTGTTCTTTGAGCAAACGCTGTTTTTTCTGCAGTTCGAGCTGTTGACGTTGTGTAGCAGAGAGACGATTGCGTGCGCTCCAAGGATTGCCGCCGAAAAAGAGGTTCGAGATGAAAACAACCGGCGAGAAGAGACGTAGCGAGAGTTCACTAAAATGATTAAAGTAATTATTATTTGATTTAAATAAAGAATAAAATTTTAGTTTCAAAAATTCAAGTAAAACGTTAACTTCGGTGGAACCGTAGCTTCAATATTCTTCACACTAGCCCTTCTATGCACATTAAAGCTGATGTTTTACTTCAGCTTCTACATTTTTGAAAGCAATCTTAGATTTTAATATAATGAAATATGTATTCAAATTAGTGTTTGGCATGAATTTAGCCTTTTTACGGTTGTAGCTGGGATAGAAGAGGGTTGTGGCTAATTTTGTAATTTTGTCTGGCAAGTTAAGCAATACTCTAGACAGTTGTTCATACCAGCTTTCAACCAATATTTCAAAATTTGAGAGATTAGCACGAAGAGTAATAGACAGACAGACATGACTAGATAGAATCGTCTTGTTGTGGTGTTTACGAATATATATATACACATATATATATATATATATATATATATATATATATATATATATATATATATATATATATATATATATATATATATATATATATATATATATATATATACTTTATGTGGTCGCCGATGCTTTCTTTAAGGTGTTACATACCTCCGAGACAAAATTATAATACTATATACACACACTGTATGAAGAGTATAAAAAAAAAAAAAAAAAAAATATTTTAACTTACGTCGTGCCAACGATAGGCTTCGCTTCGTTGCCGCTCAGTATGAAGAGCGGAAAGAATATAGAAAATATGCAACTACTGACTATCACAGAACTGGTCAGATTTGTCAGCACTGTCAGCGGTATACCAAAACCAAAGAAATATGGCCAATTATTTTCAATATAACTAAGGCGTCGATGCAGCTCCCAGCCCATGTTAAACCATTTATACTCGAATGAGTACAGCGAGTATAGTAGGCATAGATGTAGAAAGCACAATGATTCGCCGACATATTTCACCGGCACCATATTAACCAGCATGCTCTGCACCAGAAACAGCATTTGCACCACAATGCTGAAGAGAAAATCCGCTATCAATTTACTATAGCTTGGCATTAACTGAGGCCGTCCTTTACGTACACGATACGCTGCATTTGCAATGTCAGCAAACCAAAGCGAGCTGACAATCTTGCTGAGCACAAATATGGGCAGTACCCACATCATGCCGAAGATAATCGAAAGTATTGGTTGTACCCAACCCCAGACTACGGGCAGTGTGTCCGACTGCGCGCCATAGAACAGCGTCAGCAAAAACTTAAGCGTCGGCAGCAAAACAACATCAAAGAGCACTATGCTCATCCACGTAAAGCCGCCATTCAGCAAACAGCATTTGAAGAGTTTCTTGGCGATTTTCTTTTCACTACAAAAAATTTCAAAATGAAAACGAAAATGATTACTAATGCTATCAGTGTGTTAATAATTGATTATGTGAACTTTACCCCGTCGGCAGTTCTTGTTCTTCAAGTTGTTTCTTCTTATAAATATTATCCAGTTTGCGTTCGTCTGCATTTTCACGCTCATGCTGCTGTGTGAAATCTCCGCGTGCCATGGCCGCCGCTGAACTGGGCACCGGTGATGGTGTACGCCGTATTAGATGGCGATTGTGTTCCATCAGTCTTAATTGTCGTAATGTTTCTACCTCGGATTTCTGTCGATTGACTTCATTGTCAATGTGCCAGACGAGCGTCATGCCAGCGATGCTGTCCCACAGGCCATGCAAAATGCCCAGCGTTATATTCTAGTATATGCGTAGATGCGAGAGAGATAGATTGTACATACATATGTAGTTGCGACGTTGTATGACATCAGTAATTTGAAATAAATTAAAACGCATTTTTCTTGCCCGCCCGTGGCTTATGTCGCCGCAGTTGCACACTCACTCACCTTAATCACACTCATTTCGTTCTTTTTTTGTTACGTCGCTTAATTAAATCTAAGTTGTATGCATGCAAACAGCTGTTAGCTTATTAATTCCGATTTTACGCTTAATATAACATTACAAAAATATATTTAGTTGCTTTTGTTTCTAAATGAAACTACAATGAAATCTAAATGCGCTCGAAGTCGATGGCATTTTTGTTGTTTTTATGCAGAGATGGACAACTAACAATATTACTAAAAAGAGTATCGATACTTTTTTATTTTGGTTTTAAGGCGTTATTGAATATTTTCTAACACTAACAAAATGAAAAATAAAAGCAAATAAAATTGAAATCAAAAAGTAATCCAAACGTTACGCCGGCTGGACTGGACCCTTGATAGAGTTAGAAACTGGGCCGTATCTAGAAAGCTTTCTAGCGGGGGCGGGTTACTGTAACTCTGCGAAAACCTATTATTTTATGAAAATAAGGCAAAAAAAAAGTATTTTTGTACTGTACAAAAATTCTGCAAACATTTTCAAATATCAATTGGCATTTCTCGGTTATTACAGTTTTTTCTTTATTATTTAATATTTCGATGTAATATAGGGTGTTTTTTTTTTAAGAAGTTCCATTCTCCGACATCCATTAAGCTGTCATATTGGTCAGATCTGGCAACGCTGTTGTCATCTCTACTCTGTTCAGTTTGTTATTTTATCATGAATAGACTAACGCCACAACAACGCTTGCAAACTGTACAAATTTATTTAGAAAATCGTTGTTCAGTTCGGCAATGCTACCGTGCGCTACGTCCATTTTACGATCGACATAATCATGCGAAAATAACGAACATATAAAGGGTCAATACCTAGCATATTTTGATTAAGATACTACGCCTCTTTTGTTTTATTTTTTTATATGGGGTTGCGGTTGCATCACCCATTTTTATAGCACTTCAAAATTTTCCTGGTCCCCTTTACTTATGTATCAAATCTCATTCATCGACCTCAAATAGTTACTGTGATATGACGAAATTGGTTTTTTATTTCTCCCGGTTTACAAATGTACTAAAAAAAGTACCAACAAATTGTTGAGATAAACAAATTTTGTCTTTAAATTATTTGGATGAGTGTGGCAAACAAACAAAAAATACTCATTTCCATCGTTCGAGTCGTGACTTATGGTCTTGAGTTCATGCAAAAATGCCATAGGAAAAATTCAGATTTTCTCGAATTTTCTAATTTTACTGGTATTTTTACAAATTTTTCTTTCCCTAAAAGTCATATTTGGACTAACTATTAAGAAATTATCGACTTTCTCGGATTAACTGTAAATGAATTAACATTTTTTAAGTGGTTCAAATCAGTTAACTCAAGCATACTTAGCCGGGGATAATGGTTGATAACAACAATATATAGATAAGTTTTATCAAAGAAACACCAAATATAATTATAGTTGAGGTTAGGTTCTCTTACTGTTTATTGTTGAATTTTTCTGTAGTTCTCTCCATTATTCTTACAATTTAACATGTTTTTGTACGCAGTTAATCAATGAGTCAAAATATAATGTAGTCACGAAACCTTGCAACGTTTGTACTTGGATTTATCCTGCACTAATATTATAAATGCTCTCTCTGTCTTGCTGTCTTATACCTAAATCGTCTAAATCGCTGAATCAATTTTTATGAATTTTGGTATAGAGATAGATGGGATGTCCATGGAGAATCATATAAGCTTTGTCGCGAAAACAAAATTTGAAAGGGATGAAATAGGGAATGAAAGTTTGTTTGGGCAACCAATGATTTCTCAAGTTAGGGATATAAAAATTCATCATACATATAAAATTCATCATCATACATATTTATTTGACAATAAATAAAGAATGTTTCGCTCTTTTGACCAATCAAGGTAAAATACCGAATGATTTAAATTTTTTTCAGTGCTTACCTACCTTTGTATACATATAAAGACAGAAAGACAGCCAAGATTATCCATATGTAGATTCATGAAAGTTTGAAGAAAAAATAGGCTACTCGAACTACTAATTCTACGCAGACTAAATCTCGGTTACCAACTAAAGTTTATACAAGTACGTAAACATAAATTTTGTCGCACAATATTAAGGTGTTTAAATTTAAAAATTGGTGAAAAATAAATATTTGGTCAATTTTCACCTATTTTGGCTTAAAAATTAATCAGGGGTGCCACAAGAGCCCATTTCGCTCGAATTTCACTTAAATTTCAATTCACCATGCCACAGACCTCTTCCGGCCTAATATCGTCCGGGGAACAACTGCATTATTCTTATTAATTAAAAGAAAAATAAAAATAAAAGACACCCTATGTATTCTGCAGTGACGAGTCTGGAGGAGGTGTGCTAAACGATTTGTAAAAAATACACTTGGATTGTTCGAATTATTTGTTGTTGGAAAATGTTATTCAAATTCCAAAAATGCTTCAAAATCGTAAAATTTTTTTTTCCGATTTTTAAATTTTCTCGGCTGTGTGTGCCTCTGTCATTTTTCGTTCGATCGAGTTGCATATCGTAGTGTAAATTTATTCTTTAAGCATAAGCAAAAATGAAGATAAACATATTTACCGTTATTTGATATTTAATCAAAATAATAAATCAAGAAACATTTCTAGGGAAATGGCCAAAATGAAAAAAAAAAAAAAAACTATTATTTTTTCGAATACAGCGTAATCAAATTTTATACACTAAAAAAGTGTAAAAGTGTACACTAAAATTGAAATTTATAAACCAGTCAAATTGCACTTCCGGATTTCTAAAACGGCACAATATATTGTTATGCTTTCTGTAAAGAAAAGTGAGTTCCGTGCATGGATGTCGATGGATGCGACAACGATTTGCAACGTCACACAAAAAATACAGCTCCTTGAAATTATAGATATACTCTTATCAGCAAAACTAAACACAACAAAACTATTGAAATCATTGGCAAAATAATTCGCTGTAAGATTGTTGAGAGAGTTAAATTATCGCCGATGCTAGCAAGAAAAGGTCAAAAGAGCTAATAACACTAGTGCACAAAGAATGTTCACAGCTGTGGGTCGCTGAATCAAATTTCGGCAAAAAATATTTTTGTGGCACGATTTTTCCCAAAACCTCTCACTCCTCTATTGCTCCCTCCTGGATCCACCACTTTTATTTTATATATGTATTTCCATTTTTATGAATTATCATATTTTATCGTAGTTCGTTCGAGATATATGTTTATGCTTTTCTCAAAACTTCACAATTTTGTTTATAACAAATACAAAAAGCAACACGATATTCCGTGTTCTCATAAAACAAAAGTTTACTCAACTTGTGCGCTCTTTTTTGCTTGACGCTCGTGCGCTCTGCTCTGCTGTCGTTGATACACTTTTACTGAAGGCTTTTTTTTATATATAAAAGAAGACTAGTGAGCGAAACTCGTTGCAGAATCTGCTTCAACGCAGACCAGCAAACAACAGTTTGCAAAAGTTTTCCCCACCAAAAGAACAAAAAAAAAAAAAAAATTATATATCAAAAAAAGCAAATAGTTAAAACTACTTCAAACTGCTATTATTTATTTTTGCTGCTTAATTAACATATTTTGTAGCATTAAATTTGGATATAGCAAGCAATTCTATGCGCAAAGCGGATTTCGTTGAGCTGGAAACGCGTGCGGTAAGTGCAAATAAATAAACGAGGGGAAAAAAAAGGAATTTAAGAAAGTATCTCAGTATAAAAAGTTTGTGCAAAGCGAGTTGTTTTTTTATTTATTTAAATTAAATGCAAAATTAATCAAAAATATGTGCAAAGAAAATGCAGTGCAAAAAAAAAACAACAAATTCTTACATCCTTGACTGCTACATTCACAATAGACACATTACTTGTTGCACTTCCTTTTCGTTGGAAGCATGTGTGTGTGTGTGTAAGAGAGAGAGAGAGAGCAATTGTGCTCTCCTGAGTATGCAAAAGAGCCCCAGTTGGAACAAGAATGCTACGAAAAGACCTTTTTACAACATATTTTTGGAAGAACGTAGGTCTTCGCTTTTCTCTTCCGTTTTTGAATTCTTTTTACACTGGCCATGGCCACGTTTTACTGCTTTTCATTTGTAAGTTGAATTCGGTATGAGATTCATTCCAAATGGCGAAAAAGAAACGAATACCCCAAAAAACTACGTTAGTGTTTTTATTGAAAGGCATATTTTAAATAAACAAGAAAAATATAATAAACTAAAGTAATTAACAATAATTTATTATTATACCCGTTCCCATATAGACATGTGTCCGCCTGTCTGTCAGTTTCAACGAACAGATTCTGGATACTATAAGAAATAGAGACTTCAAGTTTGGATATTTTCACTCTCCTTTTCCCTTTTCAGATAACTAGTATTAACATGCAAACTCCACTTGCAGCGTTCTTTCTTGTGTTTAATTAAACTTAAGACTATTTTTACGAACCATTGATTATATTCTTTTAGTGATCCAAGCTGGACGTATATTTTATTAGAATTGATTTATTTATTTGTGTGGGGCTGCCCCTAAAATAGATATATATGTGACGTTTGTGCATTAGAAGCCACTATATTAAATGTTACATCGACATTTACAGTAATAAGAAAGTTGTCATACAAAATTCCATAATTAGGCGGTAAGTTTCTATAGATATTTATGTGAAGCATCCGTCCATAAGAAACAGTCATACCGAATTTCACGTAGATATTGACTGCAATAAAAACGCTTTCTGTACAAAAAGGCAAAACCAGGCGGGTGGTTTGTATGGCGGCTATATCAGAAATTGGGACATCGCTATCATTGATATATAATTGGCATCATGTTAAATTTTAAGGTTATAATGGCAGCGATAAAACAAATTTGCATAGAAAAATTCAAAAGTGTGGGTGATTTGTATGTTCATTTGTAGACCCTATAACCTATGTGTAATGTTTTTTTTTTTATCGAAATTAAAGTTAAATCCTTTCACAAAAATATTTAGTATTTTCCAGATTAAATACCAATAAATTTTTTCCTATAAAAACTTGAAACTGTGTCTTATGCTTGTTGTAACAGCTTGTTGACTGTAGAAGGATCAGTATATATACAATTACAGATACATTAGATCGGGCTCAATTGTGTTGGATGGAACGAAGAGGTGAAATGTTTTATGCAACGATTGAGCTCACTCAAGACAGTAATCATTTGTGCTAATCCCGATTATTTCCCTGTAACACTCGAGCATGTTGTTCCAACCGGATCTTACTTACTATTGTGTTAATTTAGTCCAAATGCTACGAAAGTCTTATAGTGAAGTTGGCTTCTTTATTGCATATATTTACATATATATAGTCTTATAGACAGCCAGACGGACATAAGTATATCGACTCCACAGGCATTTTTAGCTTAGTTAAGAACAAAGAAAAGCTTTTATACATAAACTTAAAAATAAAGGTCAAGTTTGTATGGGGCTAACCCTTGTAGTGTCCCGATCTGGACCTATGCGGTATATTTTATTAGGATCAACGTTAAATGCACCAAATTTACTATTTTTAGCTTAATAAACAACAAAACAAAAAAATGTATACATAAACTTAAAAATGGGGACAGATTTGTATGGGGGCTAACCCTTAAAGTGTTAATTTAATACTAGTTATCTAAGGAAGAAAAAGGAAAGTCTAAATATTCAAGCTTTAAGTCTCTCTCTCTCTCTCTCTCTCTCATGCAATATCCGAGATCTGTGCGTTTAAACAGACAGTCGGACGGGCGAACGAACATGTCTATATCGACCTGACGTATATTCTTATATATAAAGGGTGTTTTTTTTACACGTGTGGCTTTCAATCTGGCAGCACTGTTTTCGCTGTCACTTGATTTATGTTCAGTTTGGTTTGCCATTTCATAATGAATAGACTTACTCCGGAACAACGTTTGCAAATCGTGCAAAATGGACCCAAAATGAGATGGCCACCGATCCCGATTTTCACAAGAAAATTTTGTTCAGCGATGATACTCACTTTTTGTTGGTTGGGTACGTTAATAAACAAAATTGTCGCATTTGGAGTAATGATAATCCACAAGCCATTGTTGAGACGCCGTTACATCCTCAAAAAGTCACTGTTTGGTGGGAATCATTGGTCCATATTTCTTCAAAAATGAAGCTGGCCATAATGTTACAGTCAATGGGGAACGCTATAGAGCCATGATTAATTACTTTTTCGTGCCTGAATTGGAAAAAGTTGATGTGGACGACCTTTGGTTCCAACAAGACGGCGCTATATACCATACAGCCAACGAAACAATCAATTTGTTGAAGGAAACTTTTGGTGAGCGCATTATCTCGCGTCGTGGGCCTGTGGCGTGGCCTCCAAGATCGTGCGATTTAACACCGCTGGACTATTTTTTGTGGAGTTATGGGACTTGTCTACGCAGATAAGCCCGAGACGATTGACGCTTTGAAAGAGAATATTCGGCGCGTTTTTGCTGACATACGGCCCCAATTGCTGCAAAAAGTGGTCGAAAATTGGGCCTCTCGGCTGGAATTTATTCGAGCCAGCCACGGCGCCCACTTGCCCGAAATCATTTTTAAAACATAATGGCAAACCCTTATCTTTATAATAAAGCTGGGGTTTTATTTCTTCTTGAAAACCACACGTCTAAAAATAAACACCCTTTACTTTATGGGTTCTACCTAGCCTATTTCTGTCTGTTACATACATTTTCACAAACCAAATACTCATATAACCCTTTACACTATATAAAAATGGAAAATCGAAAGTGAAATACGCAGGCCTCTGTTTTTTCAAAAAGATGTAGCAAGAAGGCATTTTCGCAGCATTCTTGTTCCTACTGGGATTTTGCTACTGGGAGAGAGTGAAAGTAGTTGTGGGTGTAAGCATGCATTTGCATGTGTGTGTGTATTTATTCTTATATACGAGTACATATGTATATGTATGAATTTATAAATTTAAACGCATTTTAAAGCTTTAAATTCCTATTAAACCATTTTGTTATGGTGTATTACAAGTAGCTGCAAATAAAATTTCAAACGTAATCGCTTCTTATCAACGCCTACGTACATATGTACATATGTAGTTCATCGCCCGTTTTACCCCTACCCCCCGCCCCTTTGCCGTAGCTGTCATCACGCGGTGCGCGTTCCTTTTACATATTAAATTCACTTGCATTAAAAATTTTTATTATTCAAACTTAGGGATTATAATTAATGGCGACGCTGACGCCTATGCCGCTCTTTTTGTTGTCATTATTTGTTTTTTTGTATTTATTTTTGTTGTCAATATCAGACATATTGATAAAAATCATTTGTTTTGATTTAATTATGGGGGTATTAATCATTGTTATGCTAAAATCGGGGGAACCTTTGTTATAAACTAAATATAAGCTTTGTATAGCCATTTGTGTCACTTCACTTTGCGAATACCTTAATCTATAATATGCCGAACTGATAAACAGGACGAGATACTTAGTTACATATGTATTTGTATATATACTTCCTGTCAGTTAGTCTGTCTTCAGTCAGTCTTCAATAATCTTTTTAAAGATTTCAAACTATATTTAATTTATTTGAACAATAATGCAGATTTCTGACTCTTATTCAGTGAAGCAGGAAAAAAATAGCATTCTGCTACCTATTTTTATAATTTAACGTTTTTTTAAACGAAACGACAAAAATAGCTGTTCTATTTGTAATTACTAAAGTAGTCCCAGTGGTCCAAATTCAAAATCTCAAGATTTTTAGACGAAAACGTTTTCAGCGATACTCCGATTGATTTGATAGCAGCAAGTTACATTTCTTAACACTGTAATTACATAAACTGCTTGCAAATTGTATCATAGTCTTTTACGCCCAAAATGGTCAACCGATTTTGAAAAAATATAGATTGCTCTTCACAACCTTTTCAACAAAGAAACAAACGAAAAAAAACCAGAACTGATGTTGCATTTTTTTTTTTAAACCAAAACCTTTTACCGAAATCAAGTAAAACTCAAGAAGCCGAAAACGAATACCGAATTAAATTGGAACCGGTACAGCACCTTATACCGAACACACACGTGTCGTTGCATACCAAAACAGAAACCATAACAGAAATCAGGGAATAAAACCGGAACCGTTAACCGAAATAAACCGATTCAAATTGAGAACCGAAACCGGAACCGGAACCGATATTATAATAAACACCGGAACCGGTACCATTTACCGAAATAAAATCAGAGAACCGTACCGGAACCAAAACGTTTATACTGGTATAGTTTCATTTTTTGCCATAGGAACTCTGTGTAAATACACTATATTTATTTCACTTAAAACGCAACGGTTTTCATGTCATTTCTATCGGCACATTCATTGTTAGATTTGGTCACACTGCTGCATAAGCTTCAGTTGGCTGATGTTATCGGTGTTATTCAAAAGCCCAGTTATTCAAAAGCCATTTTTGCTGCCAGCACCCTTGTGAAAAAGCTTCGCACGCCATCCATAAACTACCTAATGATAGAAAAGAAGTTAAAGAGGCCACCAATTGATTGCCCGACTGAGCTTGACCTATATGATGCTGGAGTATCTACTGGATAAGAACGTGTATGAGTTCTGCGCCATCATCCACCGGCCATCATCCACTGAGATATCACTTAAATAAACTATGTCTCTCGTCAGAAAGAGAGTGCAGACTTTATCTTGAGGATGACGAAACTAGTTTATATCTGCTATGCGATTGCACGGCCTTGGTCATGCTCAGAATTGATGAACAGACCTTTTATTACATCTGATGACATCAGAAACACCTCGTCTAAGGACATTCTCCGTTTCATTAAAGAGACGGAGAAGATCGTAGATAAATTAACTTAACCATATCCGGGCTAGGGTACAAAAGACAACACTTTATGTCGCAGTGCCCGTTTCCGTTAGGGTGGCCCTCGTTTTAGCTCTGACACTGACTCTTAGGTAGCGTTACTGGCTGATCGAGCCTGATTCGCAGTGACCACTTACTTGTCATGCGGCTTCGGCGCAGACACTACGTCACGAAATATTAGGTTGATATACGATATGGCGCCTTTTTATGGACAGCCGCTTAACATACATATACAAATGAGCGGTTTTCTAGTTTTTACTCTAAGTTTTTAAGCACAGTAAAAATTAAAAAGATTTTTTTCTACTTAGATATTGAAAGATATTTGTATATAAACTATCTAAAAAATATCTCATCTCGTTTACTGCTTATTAGCATGGACAATTTTTTATTATATAAATTATTTTTCCATATTTGATTGCAGACTTTTGAATATCAGAAGAAGACAATAACAATAACAACAACAATCATAATCGATTTTTGACTTGATTGAACAGCGAACACCGAACAAAAACTGCTTTAATCTCTAAAACAGTCTGTTGATGAACTACAATTACATACTACTAGTATAGAAACAAGAACAACAACAGCAGCAACAAAATGGAATGGCTATAAAAATGATGCAGGCCAGTGATAAGCAACAACAACAACAACAACAACAGAAATAAAAGCCTGCTCTCATAGCGACGCATCACGGATTGCAGTACATCGTACTAAATTTGCATAGAACAAGCTGAAATACTGAAAAGAGATACACAGACTCACTCACATACGAGTGAACACAGCCAAACCAAATAGTGCCCCGCAGTTGTAATCAACTATCAAAGCAGCACAACTAAAACTCAAATAAAAACCAGACTCTGCCTGCAGAAATTCCCACACGTATAACTAAAATAGTTAAAAGACATCATTCAAGTTGAACGCATCGAGTGTGTGTAATCCGCGCTTCTGAAGATTGGCTAACAATCTGCGTAATTCGAGTGCAACCCACGTTATGTCACGCGAGGAACGCCAACCGATTGTTTATTCCAGCAGCGACAATGAGAAATCAACTTCACCAAAGTTTATTAGACGTCGCAGCGGTGATGCTTATAGAGCGGCGCGTGGCACAGTACACCGCAAAAGAGGCGGTGCCATCGACAATGAGTTGGATGCACAGTATAGCGGCGGTGCCTGCTGTGATCCACGCAGTCGCATACATCGATTTATTGCGTTGATTTTTATGTGTCTACTGGGTTTTGGTAAGTGTGTAATATATATAATTATATTAGAGAGTGCTACTATTTTCCTTACTTATTTCTATCCATAGGTTCCTATTTCTGTTACGATAATCCCGGTGCACTGCAGGATGTCTTCAAGAAGGAGCTCAATATAAGCGCTACACAATTTACGCTTATCTATTCCATATACTCATGGCCCAATGTGGTACTTTGTTTTTTGGGTGGTTTTCTAATGGATCGTGTATTTGGCATACGGCTCGGTACAACGATTTTCATGTTTATACTGCTTATTGGACAATTGTTGTTTGCTGCCGGCAGTTTGGCAAATACCTTCTGGATTATGATTCTGGGACGTTTCATTTTTGGCATTGGCGCCGAATCGATGGCAGTGGCGCAGAATAATTACGCTGTACTTTGGTTCAAGGGCAAGGAGCTGAATATGGTATTCGGTTTGCAATTGTCCATTGCGCGTCTGGGCAGCACGGTAAACTTTTGGGTCATGCAGCCGTTGTACAAGTATGTGGCACAATTTTACGTCGGACATGTTGCCGTGGGCGTAGTGCTGCTGCTTTCCGCTGGCACTTGTGTTATGTCGCTGCTTTGCTCGGTTATTTTGGGTAAGTTTTATACTTTTTCTAGTATAAGTATCAACTATTTATATAAAGTTGCGTTTCTTTAGGCTGGATGGATCAACGCGCTGAACGCATATTGCAGCGTAATACAAATCCCAATGGCGAACTTGCGAAGCTGAGTGATGTTATGTCCTTCAAAGTATCATTCTGGATGGTTTCGCTTATCTGTGTTGCATATTATGTTGCAATATTTCCATTTATTGCGCTGGGACAGTAAGCGTTGTTTTATTATGTTTAAATCTTTTAACTATTGGTAATATTTTTATAGAGAGTTCTTCATTGATCGCTTTGGTTTGACACCCGATGAGGCTAATAGTGTTAATTCCGTTGTTTATCTGATATCAGCTATTGCTGCTCCGCTTTTTGGCTATATTATCGATAAGACTGGACGAAATGTTAGCTGGGTTTTTACTGCCACACTTTCGACGATTATAGCGCATGGCATGCTTACTTTTACGCTGCTTAATCCGTATTATGGCATGATACTTATGGGCTTGTCGTACTCCATGTTAGCAGCAAGTCTTTGGCCGCTGGTAGCGCTTATAATACCCGAGTATCAATTGGGCACTGCATATGGATTGTAAGTCGTCTGCATATAACTTTATTAAGTATTTTAAGTTTAATTATTTTATTTATAGCTGTCAATCGGTACAAAATCTGGGTCTTGCAGTTATCACCATAGCCGCTGGCGTCATTATCGATGAAAGTGGTGGCAGTCATTACTGGCTACAACTATTCTTTATGTGCTGTCTGATTTGTAAGTCTGCTTTTTATTGTTAAAATTTTGTATGCACGCTTTACATTTCGAAGATTATTTTAATGGCATAACTCCAATTCAAAAATGAAGAACAAACTTTTGCACCAAGACCCAGTAATGTGATCTTTAACTCCATTAAATTAAAAGATCTGAAATTATAATTAAAGCCAATTATGCTTTTCTAACAAGTTCTAGATCTAAGTAATCAGCTCAACTATTCAAGAAATATAGTCTCCCAAATTTAAAAACAATGCAAAGTCATAGGAAACCGGGTGGCTGTCATTGCATCACTCTATATATATAAAATTTAACTATTGGTTTCCATGTTATTGTCATAATGTCTATCATAAACTCAGTCTTCTCCAATTATGTTGGACGATGTCCCATGTTTCACTGGTCATTTAAAATGTTTAAGTTATTTGAAAAGTGAAACATTATTCATATTGTATAAACATTGGTATGCCCCCTGTCCGTCTGTATGTTTCTGTGAAATGTAGTCGCTGAAGCTTATTAAAACAATCGGCTGCTTCAGGATCTATGAAACGTAGTATCTGATGCTTATTAAAAGAATGAGATGCATCAGGACCGTGTGCAGGACTTTTTCCTATGTGGGGTAATTTCACAAAGACATTAAAATTAATTTTAATGCCTCGATGAGTTGTTAGCAAGTACTTTTTTAGTCGACATAATTTTGAAAAGGACCGATAATTTGTTGATGTTGCCACCGGCCATCACTCGTAAAATTTTGTGAAGTTTGGGAAAGCATTTTCATTACGGATAAGAATAACATTTTCAATATGTGAATGATTCTTCTTCTTCGGCGATTAGTTTTTCTTATTTCTTCGAAGACTTGTGGCAAACAATTAGTTGTATACGATAAAAAATTTACCGTCTTACATTGTTCTAACGCCACAAGACCATTTAAGCCTAAGAAACATGCAACCATTTGCTTTGAAGTGCTTCGCGCGTTAACAACTGTGGTTTGATTTAGTTCCTCTTGGAACACCCAAATAGTTGTATTGTTTCCGGCACAAACGCGGATCAAACGCGAACAGATCTTCTTCATGTTCCAATGATCATGCAAAATCTTATAGATGTTTTTCATTGTAATGGCCAAGGACATCTCTATCTCACGATATGCCACATGACGGTCTTGCTTAATCAGTTCGCTCACAGCATCGTTGTTCTCTGGCACAAGAACCGATTTGGACGACCTTCATGGAATTCATCTTGGAGAGAGCGTCGACCGCAACTGAATTCGTTGTACGAGTTTTTTACGGTGCTTGATCGCCGGAAAAAGATTTTAGTTCATCGAAGCACTTCTGCCTTGATAGTCCACGTCGAAAATTATGAAAAACGATCGCACGAAAATGTTCACGGTTTAATTCCATTTTTTCCCTCCCGAGTTGATTTTTTCAAGCCACACTGAACAACACAAATATTTCTCGTACGTTAAAACGTTGGAGCATGTGTAGTGATACTAGGAATTGCAAGGAATTGTACTGTATAGAGCTGAAAAGTGCCACTTGATGTTTTTGGGTCTGTCCAAGTGCTGGTATTAACCTCCAAGATGTCCATATCTGTTGTTTGTAGATGAAGATAGATTTCAACTAACTAGCGTTGTTCCGCTCATATTGTTGAAGACATTCGCGGAATAAGATAATTAGATAAAGATAATTTTTGCAGTTTAAAATATATTTTTTTCCTTTTTTTTCGTGAGGTTTGTGGAACATTATTAAAAAAGTATCTGGTGTTCCTCAGAATAGAGCTCTTTCATCTATCACATTCGAAGGTATACAAACAGGATCGAAAAAAAGGTTGCAACCTTATTCTGCAGGACAGAACACCATGCAGCACCCTTCTCAGCAGAATAGGTTAAAGCGTAAATCCATACGTCATATTAGAAAGAATAAAGGACAAGAGAATTTGGTGGATTTTACATGTGAGGAGATTTTTACTGCTATTGGGAAAGCAAAATCATCCAAGGCACTCGGACCAGACGGACTTTCTATGCTGATGATGAAGCACCTTCGACCAACAATAATTGTCCCTAACGTATGGAAGGTAGCAAGGATTCTTTTTCTTTTGAAACGTGGCAGTGCAGCTGTACTTGTCATCTTTTAGGCCCATGTCGCTTCATTATTACTTCCATCAATGACAGAACACTGCCTTCTTGCAAATCACCAGCATGGTTTCAGGAAAAGTCGTGGTACGACTTCAGCATTGAGTGAAATTACCAATTTCATTGCTGATGCACTCAACAAGCTGAGGCCATGCGAACGTACAGTGATGGTGGCTCTAGACTTGAACAAGGCATTTGATACAGTTGATCATGCAAATTTTTTCAAGACCTGCACACCACCTCACTAACTGACAAAACAAAACGCTGTCTATTGAACTATCTTAATGGTAGAAAGGCATACGTTGAGTTCAGGGGGGGGGGGAGAAAGTCGGGTTAAAGTAAGTTAAAGTAAGTTAAAGATGAGTGATCCACAGGGTGGAGTTCAATCTATATCTGGCAAAGATTCCTCTTCCTCCTTCCGAAATAAAATTGGTAACTAACTTATGCGAATGATTGTACCATTTCATCCACAGGTGTGAACGTCGACGAAATTTGTTGGTGAATTTGTTAAATTTTTTTAATGCTCGCAACATCAGGCTTTCAACTCACAAGTCATCGGCTTCCATCTTCACTTTCTGGACTAAGGAGGTTAGGATGGAACTTAATGTCTTTGTTAGAGGTCTGAGTATTCCGACAGTTCAGTACCCAACGATACTTGGTACAACATTCGATCATGCTTAAGTGGAGAAATAAAGTGCTGAAGGCTGAGTCTCCCTGGGGTTAGGACAAAGAGACTATAATTACAACTTATAAAGCAATTGGACGATCTGTCCTTAACTATGCTGCTACTGCCTGGAGCAGCATAGTTAACCTCAGCAAGAATCAATGGCTTTGCCTGAAACGAGGCCAAAATAGTGCTTTGAGAACGTCTACAAATGACCCATGAAGACCACATACAGGGAGAAGCGATGATGCTACCTGTTCACCAGCATAACGAGCTGGTTTCGAAGCAATTCCTGTTTGGTGGTTACAGGACCAATCATCCAAACCATAGGACTCTCACAATAATAGTACCCTATCGAATAAGGAATGTCATTAGAAGCTATAAAGCTATTATTGCTCGTTTTGAATAGAGGAGTATATTTATACTACTATAAAGCTACAATTGAATAGTCGATCAGCGCTCATAGGGACAATATCGTACTAGGCGGTAGACCACCACCTATTGACGAGGGCGAAAAACATCTTCCTCGTAACAAGGACTAAACTTTCACAGTTGAGATTCGTATGGAGCAACATGCTCGAGTGTTACAGGGAGCAGGAGGGAGTGGGATAGCACTACTGATTGCTATCCAGAATGTGATCAATCACCGCATATACGACCCATCTGTTCAATTGTCCGTCCCATCCGTTTCAATTGAGTCCTATAGAATTTGGTTACGTCCTGGGACTTGAGACCTAGGGCTACGTTTCGGTTTATCTTGCCCTCACATTCATGCACAATATTTTCATAATATAATAAGTTGTATACAGCCCAAGACAACATTCGTTTTGAAATAGTTGCAAAATCGTAAAAAATCAAAATGCTTCACAATGAATTTGGGCTTCACAATGAATACAGGAAAAAGGTTTTTGTAAACTTTATAGAAAGTCGATTGCGGTCGAAAACGACTTTTTCAATTACATAGATTAAAATATTTGAAAATTCTGCTGTGTGATACTGCAACAAAATTAAAATGTTTCTTGTTTTATATTTCACATTCCAGTTGCACTCTTGGCCACCTGCATCATTTGGATACACGATAGAAAAAGCAAAGGCAATCTGAATATGTCGCCGGAGCAACGCGAAAACTATCATGCATCCATGTACGTGAATATTGAGTCAAGTTCAGTGAGATAAATGCAAGAAAATGAAGCAGAAAAAAAAAACGAAGAAACAACGCTGTTGGTTTTTCAGAAAAGATAAATTTCAATCTATAACTACGTATATCTTTGATTAAATTTTTTGTAAATTTAATTTTTGTTTTTGTATTTTCATGCGTTTTTTATAACACGCCGCTTGGCAGCTTGGCAGACCTAACTGAACAACATACAAGTGATCAGGAACCGCTGCTCGAGGATGTGCATTAATATCACCAAAGATCTCGTTATACGATATATTGTATATGTGTATACCATGACCTAAATGTGCTGTGTTTTATTTTATATTTTTGTCCTAATTAAGCTTGATGAGTGTGTGTGTGTGTGTGTGTGTGTGTGTTGTTTGTACGTACGCTTTTAAAGCACACTTTTTAAAACTAAAGTTGCACATAGTACTAAGCAAGATTTTTTGTATAGCAAGATTTTAACTCCTTTGTAATGTGGCTGCTTTGTTGTTGTTGCATTTAAGTACATACATAATTTATATATACAAACCCATCGTCATCATATCAAGCGGCGTTGTAAAACAACATATCCTAAATGTTATATATATATATATATATATATATATATATATATATATATATATATATATATATATATATATATATATATATATATATATATATATATATATATATATATATATATATATAAACTTTACTATTTATAGATATATATATTTTTTTTATATGTATAAAAATTTATTATAAAATTCCATATTGAATTCCATATTGAATTTTATATATGTATGTTTTTCATTATTTTATTGATTGATTCATTCATTCATTCATAGATTGATTGATTGAGGTGTTTATTTTTTTTATAACAAATTGTTAATAAATAATAATAAATTATATATAATTATATATATATATATATATATATATATATATATATATATATATATATATATATATATATATATATATATATATATATATATATATATATATATATATAATATATATAAATGTACATATAAATTAAAAAGAAATACAAGTTTGTTAATGCTCTGTTTAGGTTTTCAATTTTAGTATTGCGAAAACAAAGCTATTAAGGAATGATTCGAAATTGAATGAAACTATGAATCATTCAAAAAAAAAATGAATTGAATTGTATTTAAACTTAAATCATGCAAAATTAATCATTTTAAATCTTTCATTTTGAGTAATTGCTTTTGAACAAAAAATTGAATCATTTGAATCATTCACTGCAAAAGTTTTTACCAAAAAAAAAAAAAAAAAAAAGAAAGAAAAGAATGATTTAGATTTCAATTCAATTTTCGTTTTTTAAACGAATGATTTAATAGTCAAGCATTATTTATGAATTAAAATTGAATCATTCTTTTACAGCTCTGTGTGAAAATTGATTTTTGAGTCAAAGTTCAATTTGGATTCATAAAATAAGCTACGTTAGCAACTTTTATAAATCACATAAGTCCAACTACAATACCATACACTTGCTCGAATAAGTCTGCGTACAGCAGAACAAAAATTTTAAATTTAAACGCAAAATATCTCAGCTAATGTTTTTTATGTATTGAATCAAACTTTGTTTTACTATATAGTTTATTGATTTCTCTTAACTAATAATGTTTTTGCTGTATTGCAATACTTAAAATTATAGTTTTAATTCATTTTACGATACAACATGTGAGAAAAGCACTTCCGCAAAAGTCTGCGTACAAGCTGCATACGAGATGCGTGCAATGAGCAAATATGCGATTCTAGTTGATTATTTTTCAATCAATTGGAGTGTCAAATAAATGTTATTAGCGCCATAGACAAAAAAATTTGTGCGGATGGCGGAAAAATTATTTTAAAACTATATTTTGAGTGAAAATCCTAGTGAGCAGAGTTCACCTTATCAATGCAGAGTTGTAACTAACGTCAACACTTCACGGGTTCCATTCAGTTAGTGGGATAGAAACCAAGGTTAGCTGATAACCAAAAATTAAAAAAAAAAAAAAAAAAGCTGGATATCATGGTCGAGTTGCCTGTAAGAAGCGCCTTATCTCAGCTGTAAATAAGCAGAAGCGCATGGAGCTTGCAAATGAGTACTTTTTGAAGCACTCCCAGAGTTTTGGAACTTACTTACTTACTTAGGTGGCTCTACAACCGTCTAAAGGTCAAAGCCGCACGTAGGAAAGCGCACCATTCGGTTTAGTTTAGTGCGCGCCGGCGCCAGTCGCTGGCAATCCGGAGCTTCGTCAGGTCATCATAGACCTGATATTGCCAGCTTAAGTTCGGACGTCCTCTCTGACGCCGTCCACCAATCAAGTTCAGGTGTCCGTTGTAAACCTTTAGTGCTGGAGTTTCGGGGTTCATCCGGATGAGGTGACCAGCCCAGTGCAGCCGCTGGAATTTAATGCGCTGGACTATGTCAACCTCAACATACAGCTCATACAGCACGTGGTTCATACGGGTCCTAAAGTCAAGGCCAACTCTAAGGCGACCAAAAATCCTAGATCAGAGTTTTTGAACAAGGTTCTTCTTTTCGGATGAGAGCAAATTAGGTATTTTCGATATAAAAAGAAAAAAAAAAAACCCTGGTATGAAGAAAGAACAGTACGCGCTCTTTGAAAAAGCAAAATTTGTTGCCAACCATAAAACATGCTGTAGGTGGAGTTGTTGTGGTTTGGGCTGTATGGCAGCCAATGGTAACTAGTTATATACAAGTTTTGAAGCATAATTTGCTGCAAAGTTGCCAGAAGTTGGGGCTGCAAGAAGAGTTTTGGTTTCAGCACGACAACGACCACAAGCACAATGCGCATAAAGTAAAGCTGTGACTACTTTATACTATAAAAAAAAATCAGTTGAGTACACCTACCTACAATGTCCGGAGCTGATTCCCTGATAGAGCATTTGTGAGACTTAAATTAGCTCCAAAAATATGAAAACAGGCATAAAATAATGCAGATATTACAACTGAAGATACAAAAAAATTTGTGGACTTCATGCCAAGACGTCTTATGGAGGGGTGCTGGCGAGAAACGATTATGCTACCAGTTATTAGCACTTCATTTTCTACAAAAAAAGCAGCCTGTACGCAGACTTTTGCGGTAGTGCTTTTGTAACATGTTGTAGCATAAAATTAATTAAATTTATAATTTTAAGTATTAAAATGCAGCAAAAATATTATTTGTTAAGCGAAATTAATAAATTATATAATAAAACAAAGTTTGATGCACTGTATAAAACATTAGCTGAGTTATTTGCGTTTAAAGTTTAAAGTTAAAATTTCAAAATTTTTGTTTGTAGTGTACGCAGACTTTTTCGAGCAAGTCTATATATGAACGCTTAAACAGAGTAGTTTAAATTTTTTTTTTTTATTAAATTTTTAAAACGCAAATTGTATATAAAAAAAAATAAAATAAAATAAATTATAGTAAAGTTCCAAGACAATGATATAGAGACTAGATAAAATTTACAACATGAAAAATAATTCAGTGTGCAAATAAAATATTTACTAATACAAAAAGTTCCTCGTCATTTGCTCATTTTGTGTGCAAAAGAAGTAGTTTTTTTTTTCAATATTAATTTTGAATTTCGTGCGTGAGATGTGTTTTTTTTTTGTTGTTGGTTTGTTTTAATTTTTGGCTTTAAGAGATAATAGTATAGTTGCTTTTAAGCTGTATATGCACTAAGTGTCTTTGCTGTTTGTTGATTGTAGTTTAAATAAATTAAAAAATTTAATGTGCAGCAAATCGAAAAGAGTTATAAAATGTATATTAGAAAAAGAAAAAAGAAAAATATAAATATACGTTTGAAAAAAATGCATTCTTGAATTTATCTTTTCTTATATATCATATCATATCATTCATACTATATGCAGTGTTGTGGTACGGCACATTGTTTCAATTAATTATTATATTTTTCCCTTCTAATTTTTAAATTATTATTAACTTTTTTTTTTAATAATTGAGTATAGTTTTCTTTGCTTTTCTTTTATAGTATAACAATAATATAAAAGTTTCCTTTTTATGTGTTTTTTTTTTTAGGCACTTAACTACAGCATCGTTTTTTTGCTTATTTAATTTCATTCTTCTTCAACTTTTTTTCTTATAAGTTTTTTTTTTTCAGTGTTCGTTCATTTTTTTATAAATAATTTATTTTTTTTTGTCGTTTTTTTGTTGAATTTTTTTTGCTAGCCTTAAATCAACTAAGAAATTTATTTAAAAAAAAAGTTCGTCGTTTAAATTTTTGCAAATATAAGTTTTTTTCTTTTCTTCAAATTTGCTTTGGCTTAATTCACTCTTCAGCATGCTCAGTTTCGTTTAATGTGTCATCAGCGGTGGCTATATTTCGTTTGCTAGCGGACTTCACTAATGCCAGATATTTGTCACCGTCGAAACGTTGGCTTTCATCATTAAGATCCTGTGTAGAAAAAAATGTAATAGTGTTTAATAGTGCGATTTTTGAAAAGTGTGTGTTGGTAAGATATACTACTACTACCTACTACTACTATTATAAAAATATATTTCCAATTTCCAATGCTACTTATACTATTATACTATAACTGCAGAAATTTGGACAATTTAAACGAAACAAAGTTTAACTGCATTTAAAATGAACAAATAAAATACAATGTTTGATCTAAAAGTAACCGAACTATTAATTTAAATCATACAACACGTAGCGGCATCTATTAAATGTTGACAAGTGTTAGAAAGGTACATTCAGAATCAATACAGAAAAGCATTTCAAAATGCATGCATTGAATATATTCAGCATATGCGCATGACATGCCAAAGTAATTATCAATGCATTATTCATTGTTGCGCTTTTTTCTTGTTTTATTGTCCTTTTTATACCATTCACACATAGTGTGAAATGGTATTATCAGTTTCTCTGAAAGTTTGTAGCGCATTAAAGGAGCCATCGTAGACCACATAAAGTATATATATATTCTTGATCAGCTCGACGAGACGAGTCGATCTAGCCATGTCCGTCTGTATGTTGTTGCGCATTTTTTGGGGACCAATTTTTATGCTATCCAGTTGAAATTTTGCACGTATACTTCTTTTTATTCGAGTTTAATAGAGTGTCAAGATTGACCCGTCACGCCCACTTTTTGGTGTAGCCCCCATACAAACTCACCGCCCACTTTTGACTTTTTGTATGAAAAACTTTTTTATTGTAGTCAATATCAACTTAATAATTGATATGGTAACTTCTAGTGGTCGGATGGTTGACATATACATTAATGGTTGGGACCCGCCCAATATTTGGGGTAGCCCCCATACAAACCTACTGCCCACTTTTGACTTTTTTTATGAAAACTTCTTTATTAAAGTCAATATTAGATTGAAATGCAATGTGGTGCGTGTTTATGGTCAGCCGCTTTACATAAATAGACTAAAGGTTGTGGCCCGCCCTGCAATTTTGTGTTTTTTATGAAAAAAATTCTTCATTTAAATCAATATTAGCTTGAAATTTGATTTGGTGGATTTAAGTGGACAATCGCTTCATATACATCTACAAATTGGTGTGTCCCGCCCACTTTTTGAGGTAGTCCCGTATAAACCCATAGCTCACTATTATGCATTTGTATGGAAAACGTCAATGTCAACTTGAAATTCGATATGGCGGCATCTTACACATCTACTACATCGCTTCATACACATCTACTAGTGAGCGTGTACCAGCCACTTTTTCGGGTAGCCCCAATTTAGACACCCACATTTATGTTTTACAATACTATTTAAAATTTCGTGTGAATGGTATTAGAGCTTCGGTTCAACCGAAGTTAACGTTTTTTCTTGGTTTTTTTGCGATTTAACTCAGCACACCTGGCCTGAGCAAGTGTTGGCGAAGCGTTTTGCATACTTATATTGAGTTTAACCGTGGGTTGTACAGATTTTAAAAATGTGCCCTTTGTGGCAGACTGTATTCTATAATGATTGTTCCAATCATTAAGAGCCAACTTCCTTAAAAATCTTATAGATTCACTTATACTGTATTGCACAGTAATATATGTACCTTGCGTGACCGCTATCTTGGCCACCACGTCAGCTCTTTCATTTAGAGGTATTCCCACATGCCCTGGGAGTCATATTAATATCACTTGCTTTAGTTTAGCCCAGCTGAGACTATTCCGTCCGTCTGATCATTCTTTAGTAAAAGATGACTTACAGCCTGTCGCTAAAAATGCATAATTTTTCTATTTTTAAGTTCTTTGATTCGTTTACCGCCCATAAAATAGCGTTAAGCTCAGCAAAAACTGAAGAGAATCTCATGGGAAGTTTTACCATAAATTCACTATCACTAGATATATTCACTATTCCTAATCCAACACAGTCAGTTTCAACCATTACATCTGTGCTAAGGAGGAAGTTTTCAGTTTATTTTTTTAGTTTAACCGTGTAATAATCTTAAAAACTTTTGCCTATAAAAATCCTTATTAATCCCTGTGTTGTCAAAAATGTCTTTAAATCTGTCGTACGTTGTGTGGTATACAGATTTGAAGGAGGTCATCTCTAGTCGCCTGAACATGATAGGATTGAACCTTTTTACTTTAAGTAACTCCTTAGCCGTAAGAAACAGAGTTCTGAAAAAAGGAATCATCTCTCTAGACAGTGCATATATGATATGTAATGGAGTTCTAGGTCTCAAACCTAAACACCTACGCAACGACGCAGTTTGTAATGTTTGAATTTGCTTATCTGCTGTTGATCCCATATTGAGAAAAGCAGCAGTTATAATCCCACTCGTTACAGGAATAGCCATATTGTTCAGATGCATACCTCTTTGTGCTCCAGATTTGAGTATTTCCATCTGAGCCTTAACAGAACTACTAGCCATTATTACCCTAGCCAGCAAAATTGCTTCTCTTACTTGAGGAATAGACACTCCATCAATGGATGATAGATTGATTGATAACTTACCGCTTCTGGTTTTATTGTACACTTTTTGTGTAAAGAGTGACCGAATGAAGAAATTATCCAAAACACCATAAAAATATAGACTATAGACACTATTTCTGCCGAACTTTTGGTACTTTGTAATTTTTGAGTGCAGAGCGTTCTCATCTTTCGCATAGATTTTCATATTAATATGGTATTTTTCTTGATTATTGTCCTCTTGGTTTTCGTTTCATTTTTTGATGAAACTATATTTTAAACTCTCGCACCTGTAGAATTTTTGCTTTGTCTATTTTCTGATCTGCTGTAACTGCTCAGTTTGTAATTTCTTAGTTTAATAGGCACGGGCTATTAAACTAAGAAATTTCAAACCGTAAGTTTGTGCAAATGTATGGATGGTTGAGGGGACATTTGGATGAACGTTTAGGGAGATGTTTAAGGGGATATTTTGGAGGAACATTTCGTTCCATCCAGGTGTCCGAGATGGTATTAATCTTTTTGAAATAACTGCCAAAACACTCAAAGAAGTTTTACTTCAACCGCGCCTAAAGGTTACACGCTCTTTTTTTTTTGTTGTGGCCCTTGTTGACAAGTGGCTGATTGGTCGAAAAACATATCAAGGTTGCTCTATTTGCAAAATTCTATCAGCGTACTGACCATAGGGATAGGTTTGAGTGATTTTAGCTTGGTTGATGCTCTGTATACAAAGCTGCCTCTTCCATAACTTTCACCTATTACGGTATTCAACTGTTATAGAACAGTTTCGGTAGAACAGTCAGATCTACACGCATGCTGATTTCTATGTAGTGCTTCGTTTAACAAATATTTGGTACCGTTATGCTCATACATCATTATCGCTTTAATTTTCAATATAAACAGATGAGGTTTATTGCTCCGAAGGACTTAGGGTGGAAGGGATCTTACTATCTTTGCCTTACTCCAGCACATTGGTATACAGCCAAGTGCCAGGCTGCTTATAAAGATTTGTATAAAAGGAGCTATTAAGTGGTCTATGCCTTTCTGAAGTAGAACTGACAAAATTTCATATACAGCAGCAGATTTAAACGGTTTGAATGTACTAATTAAACCTCTCTTAGCAAATGTCGCTAGCTAATTTCCAGTTTTTTATTCTAGAATTACATAGTTAAAGATAGTTTGTGTTTGCCTACTTTCGTTGTTGGAATGCAGTACTGTTAAATTAAAATATAGCATTATACTATTCACAGTCAGTGTGAATAGCATAAAATGCAACTTATATTCAATGGAAACATATTTTTATATTGTGTTCTATATATAAATAAATATATCTAGCTTACCTGTTAACTATTGTAGCTTGTAAGCCAAACAAAAAACAATTTGAACTGAGTAATATGAGTGTATAGATGATAATGTATGGATTAGGCGAGCTTTAGCAGTTCTTAAAGCACATATTTTATGGTACACCATGCGCCTGCTTAAATTTAAAGTATGAAAGTTGCTACCAAGCTCCATTTTATGTGCATATGTATGTGAGTGACATGCATTTAAAATTGATAAGTATGTACAATTTGTCCAAAATGAATACCCTGCAATTAAACCATGTTATTGTTGTTTTTAGACTTAACGAGTCTACTAAAAATTTAATGCGTTTGTTTTTATTATAAATACGTTAATAATTTGTTGTTATAATTGAGTTGTTCGTTCGATTCGTTCATTATAAATCTGTGCTTTCCTATTTTTCTTTTTTTTGTTTGCGTTTTTTAAAATTTTTTTATTTGTTAAGTATGTACCAAAAATAAATGAAGGCATTTAATATATTATCGTATTATTATAGTAAAAATTACACTGCTATACGCTATTATTTTCTTTGTTGCTTCTCGTTTTTTATATACTGTACAAGTTGAAATTTGCATAGATACTTCTTTATATACATAAAAATTTAAGTATTTTCGATTTTATTTGATCTATCGTATTTAAAGCGAAAGCGCGCCTTTTGTGTAATTTTACTTTACATGTTATGTTAGTTAGTCAAACAGTATCTCATTACATGAAAAAAAGGTACTTAAGAATAGTTTTACAACATTATGTGTTTGTGAGATTCTTAACTGCAAACTTTTAATTTTACATAAGCTTTAAAATGTTATGAATATAGTACATGTGTACCCGGTTTAGTCGAGTTAGTTTTCAATGCAACATGTGTATGTGTGTGTGTGTGTGAATTAGTATGTTTGTTTATATATCGAGTGCTTAAAGTTATATACTAAAATAAACACGCGCTTAATCTGTTTCACAGCCAAAACACAGATTATTTATTTAATTTTAATTTTTTTTTAGTTAATTTCGTTTCGTTTTTACCTTACGTAATTTGGTTTGGTTTGGTTTGGTATGCGCTTCATTTTTTGCATTTTATGTATTTATGCATTTTTATAGTTAAAAGTTTTAAGAAATTATTTAATTTTTACACTGCACCCGACACTTGAATAGAACCAGCTTAAAGTGTGCCAACCAAAAACAAAAGCAGAAAATGCGCACATATTTTTGTAGTTAATATATGTAATCATGCGTTGGACCGTTCTTAAACTCGCTTGAATATCAGTTTTCTATCTGATACTTCGTGAGAATTCGTTGCTGATCCGATCCTGCACGATATCTGCATGATCGAAATATCTTGAACAAATGTAAAAATACGCATACAATATTCCGACGATTTTGTGTATAATAGGCTCTACTAAACTAAATTTTTGTGTTTGAAGTTTTGAGATTTTGGTATTTGTGTGTTCAAATTTGATACATAGAATTAAGTTTTATTAATGAAATTTGAAGATTTTGAGGTGAAAGAGATTTGCATCACTTCCGTATATGTGAACTAGGGACTATTTATAAAAAAAAAATTCGTCGGAATATTATATTCGAAGTTTTACGAGGTAAATGCACGGATACACCACGATGCTCTTAACTTTGGTTTTAAATATCTGTTGAGATTCTTTTACCACAATAAAAAAAAAAAAGTAAAGAGATATTCAGATGTGTTCCCAGATACTGTTGTTGACTTTAAGAAAGTTGCATATAAAAACTTCAAATCGACTTTGATAATGAAGTTTTTCAAACAAAAAACACATAAATGAGCAGTGTGTTTTTATGTAGACTACGCCAAAAAGTGGAGAGACACGCCAATTTGTATAGTGGCCACGTTCATAAGAAGCGACCATAACACATTTTAAGTTAACTAAAGAAGTTTCTTTTAACAAAAACAAAACACAAAGTGAGCGTGACATATCAATGTGAAGACTTAATAAAATTACCATGAAAATAAGCCTCAATACCTGGTTTCAATCAGCAAAATAATAATAATAAAAAAAAAAAATATACAACAGACAGACGGACAAAATAAGCTTCCATACCTAGTTTCAGTCAGCAAAAATGATTAAATAAGACAGACAGACAGACGGACTTTATTGGATTTATGATGCCTTTCAAACTATGTGTGAATGATATAAAACTATCAGCTCACTATCTACATCTGTTTGGCAGATATTGTACTTTAAACATAAGCTTAAAAGTGTTTCTATTCAAGTGACGCGCGCGTAATAGTATATATCTAAGATTATTATATTCTTTGAATAATTCATTTAAAAATAGTAACGAATGAAAACAAAACAAAAATAATACACAGCTGGCTTAAACTTTGGCACAGCCATTAAATTCGAAATGAATTTCTTCTTTCTCTACGAATTGTACCCAAATAGTACAATATTTTCTCGGCTAAATTAAAATTGCGTATGCAATTAGTGAAAATAGCAAATTTGTCAAATAACACAATATTTCGTTGAAATAAAAATAAAATTGAAAATATAACAAAATAATTTTTGAGCTGGCATAAATTTTGGCACAGCAAATAAATTCGTAGTAAAAAGCTTCTTTTTTCTTTTTTTCTTTCTTTGGTTAAATTCTTATTAACCATTTCACAAATTAAGCATTGCAATCGGTCAGATCAATAACATCGTTAAATTTAAATTTTGACCTTTTTTGCTTTTCATCGCACAATGCTTGATCCATGGTATTCGAGATCAGTTTTAATTGTTTAGTAACTAAACGCTGTGCATCGAAGGCAGCAGAACCATTGTTACCCGTACGTATGGAAGATGTCGATCTGTAGCGTTGCTCTATAATACTATGATGTTTAGCATAATTGTTGTTACCGACAGAAGAAGTTTGAGAATTCGGCGGCGGTGGTTTTATAATGTAGCCGCTTTCTGAAGAGCAGCAACTGCTACTGCTTTCCGTAATAGTATTATCTAATTTCTGACGCCAATTATGAAACGTTTGACGCGAGGTAGTAGTATTAAATGTATATTTAGAAGTGTTGTTGTCACCCTTGTGGTTAGTAGTATTAATAGTAGTGATTTTTTTGTTAGCACTAGCAGATGAACCAGTTTTATTAGATATTATGATGGGAGTTGGTTTGTTGCAGCTGGGCGCATTACTTGACAATGCCATTTTCTTGGCAAAATTTATCGGTGGTGGTGGTGTTTGTGGTGGAGATGGTGGTATTGATGATGAAGCACACGGTGTAGTTTCAATAACGTTGTTTATGTCGTATATTACCTTATTGTTTACAATCGATGGCGATTTCTCGCATATCTTTGTCCAATCGGCTGGCTTCTTCCAGGAGTGTGGACTCTTTGAGTAGAACAGCAAATCCACATACTTATAGGTAAGGCGTTCTGTGTATTTTGTTGTAAAAGAAAGTTACAAAATATTAATGTATATCTAAGACATTTTTGTGTATATTGGTAACTCTAGCAGTAAAATATTTATAACAAGCTTTAATCGCGAACATAACTCAAGCGCCAAAAAGCACATTTTTCACAGATAATTTTTTGTATACCATTCACACATATTATCAGTTTGTCACGCATTAAAGAAGATCCCATATAGTATATATATATTCTAGATCAGCACAACGAGACGAGTCGATCTAGCTACGTCCGTCTGTCTGTCTGTCTGTCTGGATTGTTGGGCACCAATTTTTAAGATATCCGGTTGTAAATCTGCACATTCTTTTTATTGCAGTTTAATAGAGTATCAAAATTGACATGCCACGCCTACTTTTTAGGGTAGCCCACATACAAACCACCCCCTTTTTTCTTTTTGTACGAAAAACATTGTTATTGCTGTCAATATTACCTTAAAATTTAGCATGGTGGTTTCTTATGAAGGGACTCTTTACAAATATATATCAATGGGTGTGATCCCTCCACTTCTTGAGTTAGCCCCCATACAAACTTCCCGCTCACTTTTGCGTTTTTGTACAGAAAACGTTTTTATTGCAGTCAATATCGAGGTGAAATTTGACGTGACAGCTTCTTGTGGACGTATGCTTCACAAAAATATCAAGGAGCGTGTCACGCCCACTTTTAAAGGTAACCCCATAGAGACTTTTCACCCAATTTTGAAATTTTGTATGGAAACTTTCTTATTACAGTAAATATCAACTTAAAATTTGATATAGTCGCTTCTTATGAACGAACGCCTCAATTTTAGAGGCAGCCTATATACCCACGTTGGAACCAGGAACACGTGGAAATACAACAATAACTTTGGTGCCCTCCAACCGGTACATTTGTCGTTGAACTTCCCCTCAGGGTGAACTCCAGAAGAATTGCCACTTGTTCATTCAAAATAAATTAAAGTCAGTTTTGTTGATTTTGGTACTCTAAACGATCTACTGGAGGAAGATAAACCAAATTTGGTAGTCAAAAGTTGGTTGCTAAGGGAAAAATTTTGTTCTATTGATTTCGTATGAAAAAATTATGCTTTAGTGGGGAAGTTTCCGAGAAAAATCATTAACAGCTCAATGGTAAAAATTTAATTTTAGATTTCCGCCGTTAGGCATTAAAGTAGTCAATCGTGGTTAAGTACCATTCTACTCGTACGATAACTAAAATAATTAGAATTTTCAGTACAGTATAGGCAATTCTGTGAAAAATCGGCACTTTCTCAAAAAAGCCACTATAACCACTACTAAGGCTACATTGATTGGATTGTGATCATATAAATTTTAAATCTAATGTCCCTGCCTAATATTTATGAACAGAACACATCTCTGTTGCTCTAACGCCCACAAACTGGACAGGACTCTGAAGATTGCAGCATAGATAATAAAAAACTAGGCCACACATGAACCTCTATCTGATTTGTGTGTAGACTATGTACTCTATGGGTCTGATAGATAAGGCAAACAGCGGTATTAAATTTTCAATGCACAGCTTTTGAAATAAAAAAAGTTATTCATACAAAATCTCAAACGTGTCATGAGTTTGTTAAGGAGCACAACAGTTGTAGTACCCAACTTTATCGTCTGCTTGCAATAAGAAGTATTTATACCGAGTTTCAACTTGAAGTTTATAAAAAACGCATAACACTCAGATATAGCTAAATCGACTTGTGCCGTCAAGCTGTTCAAGAATAAAGTTTTAGGAATCACTATGTTTTCCGTGTCTCTGTTAGTTTCTGAGATATATGTCTCTGCCCTCTAACTCGGCAATTATCAACTATTCTCTACTTTATGCACTCTCTCATACAAACTTTCCAACAATCTGGTCAACAATGTGTGAAATGTATAGAAACCTATGTAAGTATTATTATACTTACCCGACTTTGGTTTAGTCTCTGCAGCACGTTCAGTAAACTCTGCTTTAACGCGTAAAGTTACAGCATTATTATTGTTAGTTGCCTCCGGTGTCGAGTCCTTGCGTGAGAAATGACTTCGACGAGAGCGTGCCAAACCATTTTGTGTAACTTTATATACAACGAAAAAGAAAATACGTGTTTTTTTAGACATGCATTCACATTATTAACAGAAGAAAATAAAAACGCACCAATGCCATTAGCATCCAAAAATACTTCATCGTCGCCCTCATGACTATTATTGTTGCCCTGCCCACCAGCCATATAATTTAGTCCAATGCCACTGTCAGCAAGCGGTGTACTGGTAGTATGCTGCAACGGATTACCCAGCATAAACTGCGGCGGTCCCAACGGTGTGGATGGTGTTGATATTGGACTTATGGCTGAAGTTCCATCAAAAGCAGCACCAGCTTCAATTGAGGCCAAAAACTCTGAACTGCTAAAGTAGTCATCGAGCACCAGTTTGGCGACCTAAAACCAAAACCATAATGAAACGAAATTATTTAATTAATAAATTGCAAGAGTTGCATTGCTACTTACGCGCACTAAGTCACAACAATCGCCCGTTATCTTAATCAAATGCTGTCCCACTGGCACCGTGAATTTATATTCACCTACGGAAGCATCATTTGTGGAATATGAATGCAATAAAGTTTGCTGATTTGGACGCATCACTTTACCAGCAACAGTTGCCGAATTGGCAACAGCGGCAGCAGCAGCAACGGCAGCATTATGATTCAGCAAATTGACAACCTGTTGCTGCTGTAATTGCAGTTGATGTTGTTGTTGTTGTTGCTGCTGTGAAATTTGTTGTGCTGCAGCGGCAGCAGTCATGAAATTCTGTGCAGAATTAAAGCTTAAACGATTAGCAATGCTGCTACCAGCAGTTGGTGTACGTGGCTGTACGATAGCCTCATCTGAATTTGATGAAGCCAGCGAAGAACAAGAACCGCCACCAGCATTCGGAGCAGGCTCAAGACGCACAGGTGAGGCATTACGACGTATGGTGTCCTCCATCAGTTGTTTAGCATAGCTGTAAAAAAAAAAAAAAAAAAACATAGTATCCAGCTTTTAGCTTAGTTTAGCTACTATATCAAAAATCCAGAAAAATATATGTTGTTTAGCCTGCCGCAGTCCAAGCTGTTGTAGACAGTGCTGATTGGCAACATTTTTTAAAGAAGTTTGCAAAGTCCACACAATGGTTTTAGACCACCCACAAAGTGAGTTGCCAATCCAGAACTGAATCAGTAAATTTATTTTCTTCGACATCCTTGTGACCAGGAACCCAACAGATCGAGACTTTGCAGCCGTTTGAAAATTTTTTGAGCGTATCATGGCATTACAGAACTAGCTTTCAGGAAAAAATCCAAGCAGTTAAATGCTGTGAAGATTGTAATATTCTGCTCCTTAGGACTCTTACTCAAATGTTAACAGGCGGACCTCACAATGGTGGAGAGAGTGGTTCAGATTGATATACATGGCAAAAGAGATGTTGATGTTGATGTAGGTGATGTAGGGTGCGAAGACACCTAAACCTGTACCCGTGTCATTGAGTGAACCATTTAATTGTTGATGATCCACTGCCAGGGATGCCTCACTGGCAATCTGAGCGACTGGGAAAGAGAACTGAGAAGCGTGTGTCGAGACATAATACCGTGTACAAACAATACAATATATTACAGATTTTGTTGTCAGGCATATGTTTGAGGATACTAGGATGAACCTATTCATATAGCGTCAGACCAGTTACAACTAGTTTGACTCTTTGTTTGAAGACCAAGAAGGTTTTTAATTTTAAATTTATAAAAAATAAATTTGTATGGCTTTATTTAGTGTTTTTTTGCATGGAAACGGTTCCACATTTTCTCGAACTTTCTTTTTTACAAGGACTAAATTTAGATATCGTCAATAGTTAATAAGATGTAAACGAAAATATGCATATTTTCTATATAACTCGTGACGTATTTTCTGGATTTCTAATATATGATGCAGCTAATTTTGTTAATAATGATATAATTCAAGGTAAATAGAACTTACTTGATCTTCTCTTCAGCTGGTCCGGTAATCTGCACCAAACGTTCCTTAGCGCCGGGATTGACTAGAGTTGTAAAGTAATATAACAAATATTAGTTCTTGTACAATTTGGTTCATTAAAATATTAATATTTTATGAGTTGTAATGGCTGTGCGGGCATTAGGCACAGTTTGATTTTGAACGAATTTGCGTTTATATTTATTATGATTCATTTAGAGGGTTTTTTTTTTCATTGGTTTTTTTTCACAGACTGGTGTCATCTTAATTTTTTTTTAGTGTTTTTGGCAATTCATCATGAAAAGACTTCTCGAGCTACCGTTACATGCACTGTTTGGTGTTGTTTATGGGCTGGTGGAATCATCAGTCCGTATTTCTTTAAAAATGAGGCCGGACAGCACATAACCGTCAATGGCGAGCGCTACCACATCATGATAATGGACTTTTTGTTGCCTGTATTAAATCATATGGTTACAAAAGTCTTCCTCGAGAAGCCCGCTACGATTCAAGTATCTCACGAATTCCTCGCGTAATTCGTGAGATACTGGTAGTAATGCTGGAAAGAGTAATCGAAAATTGAACCTTCCGAATGGACCACCTACAGAGTAGCAGCGGCCAACAACGTTTGAATGAAAATATGTTTAAAAAGTAAATGCCAGAGATTGTTCTTTTGGGCTCATAATAAAGACTCCGACATCCAAATCTATTTTAGGTGTTTTATTACATTATTTAAAAAAAAAAAAACCTCTAAATGAATGACCTGTTATATAGTATTATAATAAATGAGTGAGTTGTTTATGTAGACCATGCAACCGGCTTTTAATGAGATATACTATATTATAGTATATATGTATATATTGTAAATGCAAACATGCTTTTTAAATGTGTGTGCGGTGGTGTATTTTTTATTTCTTTTTTTAGTTTGAAGCATTGTACACAAAATTATTGTTTACCTCTTTGAAACGATATAATAGTCTCACTCAATTCCTCAATCATGTGTACACGACGGCCTTTAATACCCATCACTTGATGGCGTAATTAATCAAAGAATAATCACATATTTATGTAGGTACATATATATAAAAGTTTAAGAATAATAATAAAATTGTGTTTGCTAAAAAATTGTAACTCAAAAAAATTAAATATTTTGGCTCCTATTAAACGCCAAACAAAAAAAAAAAAAAAAAAAAAAAAAAGAAGAAAGACAGAAATTTGTTAGCACTTTGTACTTGCATACCTTTGCCGGAATCTGCATTACGTATGACAACCTCATCCTTGCAATAGGTTTTGCCCGGTATCTTTGTCGGCTTGACAAACTTGCCCGAATTGCGTATCACCTCACCGGGGCTCAATAGCATATGCTGTTGATTTGGTGTACCAACGGCAGCAATAGCTGCTGCTGCAGCAGCGGCGGCGGCAGCATTAGCACCACCACCGCCATGATTAAATGTGGGGGAGGTGCCTAGAAACGTTGCTGACTGTGCAGCGATTGCGGCGGCGTCTACATGTTGATATGGTGTATCGTTTGGTTGCTATAAATAGTATACAACAAAAAAAATAGAGTTATAGAATTTAAACAACAAAAAAATGCGTATAATAAATAATCACCACCTCAACATTTGTCGCCTGTTTCGTTTTGTAGTACATATTGGAGCCATTATCTTCCCAGCTCTTGGCGCGCAACTCAATTAGCTCGAGCAATTTTAGTCTTGTCATTATATTCAAACGTTCGTCCTGCGAAGCGTTACGAAATACAACAAATGTACGATCCAAGGTATCTTTCGAGGCAGCCTCCAGCTGTGGTCCGTGTATGCGTAAATTTTGCACAAGCAATGCCATAGTCTCCGTATTGCTGATGCCTGATTGCAAACCTTGCGCAACAGTTTCAATCAACTGTATCATCTCCTCGACAACCATAAAACTAGGTTTTACCGAAGTGCGTGACTGTGACTTGAGTGGACGCGGTGCCGATTGCGTCTTAACCGTGCGTTCTATGTGTGCCATAGTGCTTTTTGTTGCTGCTGTTAGTCGCGGTTGATTGTCGTCGTCGTCGTTGTCGTCTGTTCAATCTGTTGCTCTTTGTATTTAGATTTTTGATTCTTGATATGGATTCGTTTCGTTTTATGTATGTATGGATTTGATTTTTTTGTTTGTTTTGTATTTTAAAAAGCTGCTGTTTTGAAATAAGGTTTTACTGCTTGATGTTCTGCTTTTGATAGATTCTTCTTTACTTCTTCTATATCGCTTCAAGTGGAAGTTTTCGAAAATGCGTTGGTTTTTCGTTTGTGTTTCGCACCTCCCCCTGTAATCAAAAAGAAAAAAAATTAATAAGTTGATTATAGTTTGTATGGGTGTTTTTGGTTTGAGTAAGACGATGTACCGACACTAAAATCCAAGAACCAAAATAAATTGGAGCCGCATTTCGGTTGTATTCTCTGCTTAAATATGTCCGCTTTTCGGTCAAAATTTGACCATCTACGCTGACTGATTTTTTTATTTTGTTATTAAAGCCGTACTATACAGGAAATAATATGATCATTTAATTGCTACTCCATCTTCAAACAAACAACGAAAAACAAGCTAATTATTACAAAGAATATGTAAAAACTATTCATGAATTATAAGTGGTAATAAGTTTTAAGTGTAGTTTAATATTCAGTTTTAAACCAAAATAGACGAAAACTGATATACATTTTTTTCTGCACATCTAGTCATTAATCTCTACAACACTTAAAAAATATATAAGGTTTTTGGTTTTAAACCCGTATTTACATATATATAGATACATATATATAAGTTATACTGCCTTCAATAACCCTAGAAATGGTAAAATTTTAAGCAATATGCATCATTAAGTTTGTGTTTGATAGCCATTGATAGCAAACATTAAAGACGAACAGAAATTACAAGTTTACCGTGCCTATACGCCCAAAGAAACTCATGATATCGACTGCTGTTTGGTCTGTACTGAATTTCATAAATCCGGGATTCGTTCGGAATTATAAAATGGCGCTAAAATTTGTATAGATTGCTGTTGAACAACATTTATACGAATCCATTTGTTGTAATATATTTCCGGCACTGATCTACTTTCTGTCCGCCTGCCTTTGGTAGCTGATTAAAATAGTTGTCAAATACAAATTTAATGATGCAGATTGCTCACAATTCGACTGCGTAATTTCTTTGATTTCTTAACCTTCGTATGTTACAATGATTTCCCAAACTAAAAACTGTATTCCTTTTATAAATGATACATTCGATGTATTCCAGATACGATATAACTAAAGTAAATGTTAAAAAGCAAGTTATCCATTAGTGACCGAAAATCATAAAGAACAAGTTATATTAAAATTGAAGAGAAGCTTGCTAGTATGTCACACTCCTAGATTTAAGCTAGATAATGGTTACATAGTAAGCGGGTTCTTCGATCTGCTCAGAGAGTTTATGTCAAAAAGATTTTCTGGAAAATATACGGAGTAAATTATCAAAACGTTTCGCATTCTGGACAAGAACAAAAAAATCTATGGAATACATGATGAATTGTCACAATTTAAGCTAAAAGGTAAGGTTGTCTCTTGATTAAAAACGGCTTAAAAGGCGCCAACAAATACGATTGCCACACGTGTGACCACCAAATGTTTTGCATACAAACTTTTGGCACGCTTAGTTAGGCCATTTTTGCGAATGGGTTCTCATGCCAAATATTTGAAAACTTGTGTGATTTGAAAATCTTGATAAAAAACTATTTATTTATAGAAATTAAAGTAGGCTTAAATATTTTTGTATATATGCAATTATCTTAATCATATATATATATATATATATATATATATATATATATATATATATATATATATATATATATATATATATATATATATATATATATATATATATATATATATATATATATATATATATATATATATATATATATATATATATATATATATATATATATATATATATATATATATATTTATTTATCATATGAATATTTGTACGTTTGTTTATCGCTTATAGACGTCTAAACTATTGCACCGATTATTATCAAATTTATAGAGTGCGTTACTATCGATTAGGAGAATCCTTCCTGGTACATATATTTTGGAAAAAGGAAGCTGAGCCAGCCCATTATTTAGCGGAAGTGGATGAGAGATTTGGTAAATATGCAAAAGAGACTGGAAGAAATAAGAATCACTTCATAAATGCGTTTGTTCAATAACGACGAATCGCAATATATATTTTTCCAAATATCAATTACCAAAAACTAAATGGAGACGAATTCGAACAAATGCTATGAGCCAACTCAACCCTTGATTTTTATAATGTTACCAAAACGTGTTTGAAGTAAACTATATGACCACTAAGCCAAATAATTTGCATGCAAGCTAAAGTTACACCAAATCTGAGTGCCAAAATATTTGTTGTACGTCTGACCAACAAACTAAGTTTTCTCGAATTTGACTTCACCAAACGATAAATACACAAATTTTATGCAACTGTTTGCATGTCTGAACTTAGCTTATTTTGTGACTGTTAGGGTCTGTGCAGACAATAGTGTGTCAAAATAAACCCAATTGGCGGTTGCAGCGCACAATACACCTTCAATAACAATATCAATAACCATTCAATATTTTCTTAAACATCCGCCAGTACGTATTCACATACAAATTGAATTTAAACAGTTTAATGAATTATTTAGAGGAAAAATACAAATGTACACAAACATTTAACCTACTAAATGTGTCGCGGCGCACGTTGCCTTTTCCAATGAAACCCTATGAAAGTGTTACGACGGACGGCAAGTTTAACGATTTTTTTTAAATGGTTGCCTAGTTTCAATAGACAATTTTGTAAGTAACTTTTGTCTCTTCTACTTCACTACTGTCAAATAACTACGCAGCATTAGGAGCTATACGCTGGGGCATTTGATATTTGAATGTGATAAGCTTTGATAACAAGATTTATCTAATTTAATAACTCACATGTTGATCTTAGATAGACATTTTTAACCCATTAACGCTTCGATTTAAACATTTTAAAGGTGAATTGCAATTATTTATTGGCAATAATCAATCAATTATCGAATAAATGACTCATGTAGTGAGCAATGGCGTTGTGGTGCATAGAGTAATATAATAAGTGAAACATAAACAAAAGCTCATTTAGCATTTTGAGTGCGTAAAATTTGTAAATAATGATTCAATGAGCGTGCAATTGAAGAGCTTAAATGGAAATGGAGACACATACCGCCACAAATATGCTTAGCGTAGTGCTCAAGTCGTTGTTTTGGAAATATGCAACCAAATCGTTTCGAGCGTTTCGATGAAGTCGATTACAAACCGTATATATTTCTATACCTATAGACTAAAAGGTTATATTAAGTTAGTGAAAATGTATGTAACAGGCAGAATGAGTCATGGCAGACTCTATAAAGTATAAATATTCTTGATCAGCATTGACGAGTTAATATACACATGTCCGTCCGTCTGTCCCCCAAAAAGTCAGTTTAAACGAACAGATCTCGTAGACTATAAAATATAGACTTTAGATATTGACTCTTTTTCACTCTTCAGATAACTAGTGTTGAATGAAAATGCCTACCCCACTTTAAGGGGTAGCCCACATACAAATATGGATCACATTTTTAAGTTATTGTATACATTTTTTATAGTTTTAATTACCACATATCGAGCCATTATAACCCCTCCCATACTAATTTGTCTTCATTTTAATTTGTTGGTTCTTAATTAAGATGGAAATGTGGACTATCTTACGTCAATTCTTACATAATATTCCATATAGTCAATATCGGGTCACTTTAAGGGGTACCCCCTTTCAAACGTTCCCCATTTCTGGATATTCTTTTATTAAAATGTTTTGGTTTTAGTGAGGTAATTCCTAAATTAAACTTGAATCTAATATCTTTCTAATTGTAAAAGACATATAAACCCTTGTAAAAAAGCATATAACTGCAGAAAAATCTGTGGTTCAAAGATTATGCATGGTATCCCGAAGTCGAGCACACGCACCAGCAATTTTCTTTTCTAAGAACCTCGCTTATGCCACAAAAAGTTTAAATTTTCCCTATAGATTAAGTTTATCTTGAATGTAATAAGAGAGTTTCGTAAAAAAAACCAAAAGTGTACTGTGGGAGTGCCATATCGACTTGTGGATCCTGAACGAAAACTCCGTCCAGAGAGTCTCCATAGCGAGTTGAAGAACGCAACCAAATATGCAGCGTTAAACTATGATTCAGTGACAAGTTGCGCCTAATTACCTTGGATGCCAGTTAAGTGCTGTATCTCTGCCTGCTTATTTAGTTTAGAGGCGTCAGTTAAAATGTGTACCTCGAAGAGCCAGAGATTCAAAATTCCCCTGAAAGTTGTAGTATATTGAAAGAGCATAATGAAACATAGTGCGATGTACGTGTTTTTTTTTAAATAATCCTCTGTTCTTAACTTTATCATATGAAGTAGGCATTTGTTGCTTTTGTAACCGACTGGTGTTAGTTCCCTCTATCATCATGGAAGTGTACTGATCTTTTATTAAAACAAACTGTGTGAGTCCCGAAAATGAACTTGGATTGAATTAAAATAAACTGTGTGAGTTGTGTCACGTAAAGGGCTAAATACACCATTCACACATTTGATCAACTTGTGACGTTGTAATTTTATGCGTGCCCACACACCTTTCAAATCCATTTCGTCAAATCAGGAATTTTTTTTTTTTAGTACGTTTTTGAAACGTGGTTGTGATTTTCCATTTTTTTTTTATTTATAAATTTTCCTCAATTTTCCACAATTTTCTTTGTCACTCTCTGCGCATCGAAATGTATTTTGAACCCAAGCAACATTTATCCGCCCAAATCACATACGTTTGTACAGATCGAAAAAATAGAAATCCCATGGAGGAGAAAGAAGAATGGATTTGACGAAAATGAAAACCTTTTAATTTTCTTCACACATTTGTTCAAACAGTCAAATCGCCAAATACACCCGTCGATTTTCCGTCACATCACACATTTGATCAAATGTGTTAAGGTGTATTTAGTCCTTAATGAACAGTGAGCAATGTCTGGCGTACTAAGAGGGGCGGTATTTTTGTACCACAGCTCGACAACACTAAGTGTTGTTAGGTGCATCTGACGTTTCAATTGGAAAGTTTGAGATTTTTTAGTGTAAACGTGCTTAGTGTGGCTAGTAAAAATCATCTCGGTCAAAAATAACATTTTCGTGCGATCATTTTTCATAATTTTCAACCTGGTAGGAGTAGTTCGATGAGCTAAAATCTTTTTAAGGCGATGGTTGCCTGTTTCTTCGGCTTAAATGGCATCAGAGCAACGTAAAATGGTAAATTATGTATGGTATACAACCATTTGTTTGCTACAAGTCTTCGAAGAAATAAGGAAAACTAATCGCCGAAGAAGGATCATCTTTCTGCATAACTATAATTCGAGCTCTCTCACACCGCGTCACGCCTTATAGTCCCGATTTGGCACCCAAATGTCTTCTTTTTGATCCCGAACAAAAATTACTTGATGAAAGAAACTCTACCCCAGAAGAAACAGTGCATTCAAAACGCATCTTTTGGAACTACCTCATTCGGAGTGGTAAAAGTGCTTCGAAAATTAGTACACGTACTAATGAAAGTGTATCGGTCATCACAGATTATAACAGTAAAGCCATTTTCAACTACAAATATTTGTTTTTTCATTGTTAGGTCAGAAAAATTAATAGCAACCTACGTACTACTCCAGTCCAAATGGTTGTGTGATGAGGCCAATGAAATTTAAACTTCGCCAAACAACACGACATTCCTTCTACACACGTATAGTTTGCGGTACATTGCCAACAATCCGTAGTGCACTCTAACCACTTTAGAAGTTATATCGCTAGGCTAGCAGTACATCGGTACTGGACGTGCAATCGAGGAAGCTGGTATAACAGCACCAACAATCCGTAGTGCACTCTAACCACTTTAGAAGTGTAGTAGTAGTAGAAGTTAGTAGTTATTTCCAAGTTCACAAGACAATAAGATATATGCTCCAAATTAAACTGCACAAGACTACTGCATACTTTGCACAACCGGAGAGTTTGTATCAATGATTTTAATGAAGTTAAACCCTATGAAAAAATTCACCATCGAAAAAAGCGCGCAATTTTCACGTGCGCTGTACACTCTCCCCTCCACTTTAATGCATCACGATGAGAAAGCTTAATTACAACCTGTCGATGCCGTCGCTGCCGATTTTGCTTGAGATTTGTGTTGCGACGTTCGTATCGAACATTCAAAATGAACTAATTTAAATGGTATTTACAGCTGCGCGTATAGTGTTGACGCAGGCGGTCATAGTCGCGCAAGTGGCGGCCGCATTACAACAAATCTGTTTGAAGCAATGTGTACTGTGGTGTGTGTGTGTGCCACTAAATGCTTCAACGCGTCCGTCCGACCGTTGCGGTTATTGGAAACTGGCGCGGTGCTTTCCGGAGGGCAGCGGTAAACATTTGAATCATATGTCGAGAATAGCGCAACAACAAAAATATGATTAACTGAGAGACATTCTTTTTCTCTATGTGCGTTTTATATATATTTTTTATTTTTTTGAGAATATTAGACAGACAAATGTACGCAGCGTGCGGCGGCCGTTGTTCACTTCTGGGTTGGGTGTTGTTGTTGTTCTTGCTGTTGTACACCGGAATGAATACGCAGCTATATGCGTAAAAATTTACGTGAATATTGTGTAAAGAAAATTTAAAAACTTACAGCGCTGCTGAAAATTAAGTAATATTTTAGTTTGCTGCTGCTTCTCTATTTATTTGATTTTGATTTTTTTTTTCTCTTTTTTAAGACGTCTTCGACGTCTTTTCCGCCGTTCGTTGCTCACCGTTTTTTTTTTCACTTCTAAATTGACATTTCTACGACGTATTTAAATAATTTTCAATGCACAACACTTTTGCTAAGCGGCAAACTATTTTATTAATTTTGCGCGTGCGTTTTGCGTTAAATTAAATGTTGATTTTTCTCCAATTAAAAACACAAACGAAAACTTACCAAAATCTCTGCGACACCAAGTTTCGTTGATTTGTGTGAGTGTGTGTGCGTGTGAGTGTGCCTTTGTTGTAGCCATTCAAGTTGGCAGCTCTAACGGTATATTGACATCTCGTTTGTTTATCGAGTTGTTTCATTCGTACTAGAGCTGCAGAACTATGGATAGCACCACTAAGTTAGTTTTCAGTATCGGTTACAAATCTTCATTTTCATATTGCTCTGAACAAAGTAACGTTTGCAAGGTACGCCAAATTAAGTAGGATACATAATTTTACAATAAACACACGAAATAAAATAGAATTTATATTTAGAGGAATTTTAGCTGGCTAAAGTTCACTTTACATTGGGAAATATATTTTTACATATACATTGTATTTTATCTTAATTTTCACATTAGGAAGGAATAATAAACAACTTCTTGTTTACACAGAAAAAAAATCGCCTTCCGATGCACATGTTTCAAGGTATGCCACTAACTATCATCAGTCGGCTTGGCCGCACATTTCTAATGATTGCTTTTATATTATGTTTAATTTAAAAACGAGTTGTGAATCCCACGAATTTCTGTTATCCAGTGATAACGAAATGGGAGAGTCGTTATACTTTCCAAGCATCATTTAATTCCTACTAATATTTCCAGTTGCATACTAAATCATTGTTCTAGCTCCATTTGTTTTCCCTTATCAATTCTTTTCAATCTATCCACAAAGCTATACAAATTTCCATCACTTTGGAAGGGGTATTTTATTATTCTATTGCATAAAAAGGGCAACAAGTCTGATATATCGAATTATAGAGGTATTTCGAGGCAAATACATTACAACAACTAATCTTTTCGAATTTTCTACTGTTGTAAATAACGGCTTTGAGTAGGATTGCTGTCATCTTATATACAGACTTCAGTAAAGCTTTTGATAGTGTGTGTCAAAAGCATCTTTTAATTAAATTAAAAACAATAGGATTTCCTCCATCTCTGTTTACTTAAATTAAGGAAGTAACCTAGTAATCTTTTGTTTATTAATCATGCCCGTACACTAATGTATGCAGATGATATAAAACTATGCTTGACATATTGACGTTTGGCAACACATTTTATTGCAGCCGGATTTAAACTCACTACATGCATGAGTGTCGTTTAAATTTTCCTAATCTCAATTCATCAAAATGCAAATGTATGAACTTTCAACTCAGAAAACCATTTATAGTAACATATTTTTTAAATAATATTACTCTCGGTAAAGAGTTTTGTTTTAATGATCTAGGTATACTTTTGGAACCTAAACTTATTTATAATAATCACATTTGTTCAATAGTGAATAAAGCAAAAAATGTTCTTGGCCTTGTTGAGCGTTGATCTAAGGAATTTAATGACCCTTATTCCACTAAACTCCTCTATTTCTCTTGTTCGTCCGACATAAGAATTTGGCGGCCGTGTTTGGAACCCTTATAATGCTATTTACGAGGATCGTACTGAGTCAGTTCACAAACAGTTTCTTCTCTTTGCTCTTAGGAGTCTCAGTTGTCATACCGAAATAAATCGTCCACCATATCATGACAGGTTAAAATTAATTGATATTCCAACCCTCTTACGCCGACATATTGCTTTTTTTCATAAAATTCTTATTGGTGAGATTGATTCAACCTACTTCTTTCAATTCCTATAACTAAATGTCCCCATTCGGCTACATCGTCACTTCGTCGACAAATTTTAAACTCAATAACTCACTCCGATCTCTTTGTGCTATGTACAATAAATTTTGGCCTTATTTCTCTTTTAATTCGTCCTTGAACTACTCGTATGTAAAAACTCTGTACTGACATATCACTATTCAGTAAATTTGTAAATTTCATTAAGCAATTTTCATTTTCTTTATTTTTGTAATTGCGGCCGCTTGGACCACTGATCAGACCTATCAATCTGGCGGCCAAACAAAAATTCCTCCAAAGGCTCTGAGTGTCCACTTAGCTTAGTTAATGTATAAACTTTGAATTAGTATATATAAATATAATAAATAAATAAAAATAAATAACTAAAGTTATCATCGAATAGTTTGATTTGTGATAAAATCGTCATTATTATTTTTTTTACCGATACACATCTCTAGATTAGACTACAGCGCCGCAATATAAAAATGACAACGCCGTTGTGGCAGAAAATTTACCAATCCAAAGTTGTTGGTTTTTTTCTAGCTCGAGCTAAAAGAAAGAAAAAAAGTATGGAAAACGACAATTCGGAGGGATCTAGTTCAAACTCTAGTGCTGGAGGTGCGACACAAGATGAAAAGCCAAAGCCAAAAATGTCCTTTGCGGACTGGAAGAAGAGCATCGCGCCGCCGGAGCCTAAGCCGCAGAAAGCGAAAAACGCAGCAATACAAAAGCAGGGAAATCGAAAGCAACCCGCTGCGTCGCCGTCGTCGCATAAGGCAGCAAAGGCTTCCGTCGCACCTCCGCCGCTGATGTCCATCAATGTGAATCAATTGAATCTTGGACCACCACCACCAAATAATTTCAATAATAACAACAACAATGGCTTTGGTAACAATTATAACAATGGCAACAATTTTAATGGTAACAGCAACTATGGCTGCGGCAACAACAACCACCAATTTGGCAACTTTGGTGGTGGCCGGCCACAGCAGCAACCGCATTTCTGGGATGATTTAACAAGTCCGCTGCGTCAGCCACCAATGCAGGCACCGTTGCCCTCTTGGCCGCAACAGAAATCGATGCCATATCACAAGTCACGTTCGAATCAACCACATTCACGTGCCAAGAAGGATAGTGGCACCACCGTTGCTGCTGCCAAGAATGGTACAGATATACCAAGTGATGAGGCACTAGCTGCGGCGTTGCTTATGCCACCACCGCCGCCACCACCACCACAACAAGCAAAGAAAACCAAACAGCAAAATCAGCAACAACAACAACAATTACAAAGTTCACCACATAAAACGAATCCCACTAAAAGTCCTCTGGTCGCAATGACCGCCGATGGGCAATGGATGACAAAACCGTTACCTCCACCGCCACTAGACGAAAAAGATCCTGGCACCAAGGAGGAGCGTCAGCGGCAATGGAAAGAGTATCGTCAAGCTATGAAACCATTCAAGAATCGTGAATTCCACAATCACAAACGTTGCATACAACGTCTTGGCAAGTTGCCCGAAGCGGAACTGGATGAAAAGCAAAAAGAACAGCTACAAAAGGCTATGGAATATGTTTCGGCGCACAAAGCTATGTTGACCGTTAAGCATGCCGAACGTTGGGTACCCAAAGAGAATCCTGAACCGGGCGATGCGCAGGTTTATGTGCGACGACCGATATCATCATTCTGGGATAGACGTCCCAACTTGGGCAATCCGGCAAATCCGTTCCGTAAGTATATACCCATAAAGCAGTACATCGGTACTGGACGTGCAATCAAGGGTGCTGGTATAACAGCACCGGATGGTAGCATTGCAGCAGCTATACCGCCAATGGTTACAATGCCTAAGAATCATGCCAATTTCGGCTATGGTAATGATACAACACCGGTAAATATGCCGCCCGGTACTGCAGCAGCTGCTGCAGCTGTTACCTATGACACAAGCGGCGGCAGCGGTGGCTATAACAACTACAACACTGCGGGTTACGGTGCCCTTAGCAAACCGAACTCTTACGCCAGTGAAACTGACTTCTATCGCGCCAGTTACGGCGGTAATTTCGTACAGGGCGAAACGCTTGCACCCAATACAACAGCTCAGTATCTCTAAAATTTAATGAAACAAATGTTTCGTAAAGATTTAAACAAAACACTTTCATGAATTTGTAACAACAGCAAATTTATTTCAATAAACGGAAAAACTATAATAATACACGAGAAGGAAAAGTGAAAAACTTATGTTTTCTGTTTAGGCTTTCCAATTGCTGATAGTTCCGGCAAGCCGAGCAGCTCACGTCGTTTGCTTTTACCACGCAATATGGCCTGCTTGAAGAGTTCACAGTACAATTCAATGGCAGCAGGAGTATCATCATTACCAGGTACCGGATATGTTATCAGATTGGGATTACAATTCGTATCCACAATGCCTATAGTGGGTATGGCCATTTTGGCAGCATCACGCACAGCCGTGTGCTGCGTCATAACATTATTTTGTGTATTCAGAAAGATGCAAAGATCCGGCAGACGCGTTACTGCACCAAATTGTACATTTGCATTGGTAAAGATGCCGCCGCGCCAGAAACGCGTATGCGAAAATTCACCCGCCTCAGCGGCTTTCTGCTCTACCAGATGCGCATTCAGTGCATTACGATTGAAAAAGAGTATAATGCCATCACGAAAGGCAATGTGTGCAACAAAATTCAGCGCATCACGCAAATGTGCTGCGGTTTTGTCTAAATCGAAGATTAGTTGACCCAAACGATTGCCGTACAGATACGGGCGCATGCGATCGTCCAGTGAGCCCAACTTGTGTCCGTAATGTACGCGTGCATTGAAAAGATCGCGTACAGTGAATAGATTATGCACTTGAAAGTAATCGGGATGTTTTAGAATGCGTTCCTCTATCAAAGCAATATCCTCCGGTTCATTTCTGCTAGTTTCGAGTGCTGCCGGAGCCTCCGCAAATGCTGCTGCAGACTGTGCGCTTTGATGTCGCTGCAGTGCACGCGCGCTTGTTATGCGTAGTACTAGAAATAATGTACGCTATTATTGTAACACTTTTTGATTTATAATTTTCAAATAAAACTTACCATTTTCTAAAGATTTTCGAAACATTTTGCGGCGAGATTGCTTAACCAAACTTAATTTTTCATAACAGCGCACGCACAATAGTGTTGTACTGCTTGCACTTATTCAAAAGCAATATATGGCTACTGTGAACGGTAGTTCATGCAAGTGACGAAAGCCCACCTCAATGTGACTGCAGTACGAAGCACTATATTATACGCGCAACTGTTAACTACGATCGAGACGCTTTTTAGTGTAGCCCCAATACGAACAACCATCCCACTTTTGACTTCTATGAAAAACTTTTTTATTGTAGTCAATATCAATTTTAAAATAGACATGGTAGCTTCTTCTGAAGGGACACTTCACAATGGGTGAGATCACCCGTGTTTTGGGGTTTCTTTTTAAGTTTATATCAGCTTGATATTAATGGGCGTATCCTGCTCATTTTTTTGTGTAGCAACTATGAACTATGTGAATGGTATTAGAGCGTCAGTTCAACTGAACTTAACGTTTTTTCTGTTATTTTTTTAGGTATATTTAAATTTACATCAATTTTTTTGTATAAAATACAGTTTTCCTCAAGAACATTAAATTAGTTTCTTTACTTGATTGAAATTATCTTCTCGGAAATTCGCTACAACATCGCAACACGACAAAAATGAAAAATAAATAAAAGGACACTTGGAAGCCCGTACTTTCTTTATTAAGGTTATCCCGCAAGGAGCGGTTCTTGGACCGTCATTCCGTGTATTATTCACGGCAGATATGTTAGTTCCAATTAATGACAAGCTACTTATTGTAACTTATGCTGCTAATACAGCAATAGTAGTTTACGCTAACACTGCAAACTTGAACTAGTACATGTTAGAGAAATCTGGCTTAAAAATCAGAGTTTATGTGTCAAACCTGAAAGAGGAAATTGTCTGTATTTTGAAGTGAACATCGATGCCAACCAACACAATAGTAATCTGCCTTGGTTTTCACCAAAAAAGTCGTCTTTTTCATAAACAACATATTTTTGCCACAAAGTGGTTGTTGAAAAAAAACTTGAATCATGTACAGTAAGCTTAGTCTATATAACTGTATAAAAATGTATTAAAACTAATTTGGACTTATGGAGCGCAGGTTTGGAAAAGCTCGTAATTATAATATAGAAATTTTGCACGGTTCCATTCGCAAACATTCTAAATGATAACTGGTTCTCTACTTTATGTACGCAACAAAACTTTACACAACGACATAATGGTTACCAATGTTAAATAAGAGATAGCATAATCAGCCAGAGGTATATATCTACACTGGAACGTCACTTAGATAATCTTGCAATTAATCTCTTAGGCAACAGCCTCACGTTACAAAGTTTTCGAAAGCATCATCCGCTAGATATCTCTAGTCGTACTTTAGAATTTAGGTTTAGTATAAGTTAGCATTAATAAAAACATAAAAAAGTTAGTTGAAAATTGCATATGCAACAACGTGCATTAAATTTAGTTTTCCAATTTGAGCAGATTTTAAATAGAATTAATAATGAGTTTCAATTAGGCCATCGTCACTTGGTTTTACCTCTTAGAGAGTTTGTTTTCATTAATAAATTTGTACAGCCAGAAAATTTGAGGCTTGCAAGCAGGAAAGCAGCTGTGCGCAGTGTTGTCAACTAAGATTGAAAGTCTGCAAACTAAAACAGCTGTTTTCAATGCACTAAAAATTAGAAAGAAAAAAAAATAGTTTCGAAATGTTTAATAGTTTCAGCTAGTGCAGCAACAATAAAAAAAAGTAATAATAGAAAACCCGACATGGACAACGAGCAACCGCACACAATTAATTCCGATTCAACATCTGCATCGGATTGTTATTTAGACGCGGAATGTGACGCAGGCGAAACAGATGCGGAATACTTCGAGCAGGCGGAAACCCAAGCTGCTGGAGTTGTAGACGACGAAGCTGAAAAACAACAGCATAGTATTATTTCGGAATTGCGTGGAGAACTTACGGCATCTGCGTCAGCTCCTACTACTAACAAACTTAGTACAGATCCTGGCGGTTCCGGTAGTAACAAAGAATTGCACAACTCCGTGGAATCATTAAGTCTGAGCACTTCTACCGTGACCACAGCACGCACGGATGACAGCAGCAGTCAGCCGCCTAGCGAGGATGAACATGATTATATGCACGACAGCAATTGGCGGCAGCAAAAGAAACACATTTTCATACTAAGCGAAGCCGGCAAGCCGATTTATACGCTGCACGGCAATGAGGATAAACTGGCGACACTGTTCGGCGTTATACAGGCGCTGGTCAGTTTTGTGCAACACGGTCAGGATGCCATAACATCGATACATGCGCATGGCATTAAATTTGTTTTTTTGCTGCGCAACTCGCTCATTTTGGTGGCTGCATCGCGTACAAATATGAGTGTGCAGCAGTTGCAGTTGCAATTGAGGTGCGTATTGCAATTTATCAAGGTTTTGGAGCGTTTATATTAGTTGATATACGTTTGATCAGTATTAGAAGTCTTGTCGACAAATCCATGTCCGCCTGTCTTTGTGTTTGAACCGAGCGAGCTCGGAGATTATAAAAGTTTTGGTAAATTCTTATATTTTGAATATCTTAACTACTCTTCAGATAGACTATGTGAAATAAACTTGCCATATTCATAAATGTGTAAATCTTCATTCATACATATGCCCCATTTTAGAGTTTTTTATTAAAAACATTTTTGTCATTTTTGGCTAGCAACTTCGAATTTCTTGTGGAACCTTATAAAATATATTGTCGGATCCAAGGGGGGAGGAGGAACTGGGGTACGTTCTTGCCTCAACAGCATTTTTGTTCAATACCACAGAAATTTTACGCTTCAATTTCATAAAATAATACGATTTGTTTTTAGTAGAATTTCCCTTAAGAGAGCGTTCTGGATACGCCCCTGTAAAATTTTAAACACTTTTATGTAACAGATCACTAAAAAATATAGGCTTCATACACATTTAAGGTATACGTCAGCGTTTACGCTTGTTAAAAGTCGCTCTGATTCGATCTAAAAAAGTCGTTTCCTCTTAGTCTTTTAATAAACATGATTTAATATGAAGCATGGATTTGTGTAGGGACTAAAATGTATAGTGATCCAAATATAATATACATGTGGAATCAGTGGCTTAGATAGTTTTATGCCTTCTATCTTATGTAGCGTCGTGACCCGGTCGATCTTCACCATTTTTATGTCTACTTGGTTACTTCATTTTCTTTCAGTTCCTTATATTTTCATTGTTTCTTGTTAATTTTTACTCATTTAGCGATCTTGTGCTTACCTGGGTTTCGTTTTTCTCAGAGTCCCTGCTCGGGCACCAATGTAAAGAACTCACGGGTTGACTCGGGTCGAAGGCTAAATAGCTTTGCTTTTTCCGCTATGCATATACTTGCTTTTGCAGACATAAAATAAAAGAAGGTGATTTTGCTTTAAAATTTTGTCTTCTGGTAATGTCATACTTCGTAGTTTTGAGTATCATGCTGATGTATTTTAATCGCAACAAAATACTTCCAAGTTAAAAAAATTATATCAATGTTCTTATGGTAATTTTCGTACGCAAAACATTGCCAATTGATGTAGCCAAAAACTTGCTAAATGTGGTTTTAGGAACACCTTCAAACTAAAATAAAATTAGGGCTAATTAGGGCGTTTTTCGGGACATGACTGAGTGTAGGATATTTATGCAAAGCAGACGCTTATAAAGCTTAACTGTCTCAATCCGGGTCAACCCGTGAGTCTTTCACATTGGCGCCCGAGCAGGAACCCTGAGAAACGGAAACTGAGGTAAGCACAAGATCGCTAAAGGAGTAAAATTAACAAGAAACAAAAAAAAAAAAATAATAAAAAAATAAGAAACAGAAAGAAAATAAAGGAACCAAATAGACACATAGATGGTGAGTATCGAATGGCTTAGGTAGCTCCTTAAGGTTTTATTGGATAGCCTTAAACTTATAGTTACTTACACTAATTTATTCATGCTTCTAACTTACAGCGATGTCTACAATCAGATACTCTCCACGTTGACTTATTCGCATATGAACAAAATCTTTGAGAAACGAAAGAATTTTGATCTGCGTCGTTTGCTTGCGGGTAGCGAGCGTTTAATCTTTAATTTGCTGGCCAATGAAAGTAGTAATATGCGTGGTAAATAAATAAATAATTTGATAACATTTAAAATATAGTTAAATTAATACGCTGTCTATTTTTGCAGTATCCAATAACATCTTTACCTTCCTAACCAATTCCATACGTGTTTTTCCGCTGCCCACCGCGGTGCGCACCAACATTGTCAGCACCATACAGAGCAACTGTACGAAAATCAAAAATCTGGTTTTTGCTGTGCTCATAGCCAATAATAAACTAATTGCACTTGTACGCATGAAGAAATACTCTATACAACCGGCTGATTTACGTTTAATTTTCAATTTAATTGAATGCTCTGAGTCATTTAAAACTTCGGAAAACTGGACACCAATTTGCCTGCCAAAATTCGATATGAATGGTTATCTGCACGCGCATGTCTCATATTTGGCGGAAGACTGTCAGGCCTGCCTGCTGTTGCTCTCCGTCGATCGTGATGCCTTCTTTACGCTATCCGAGGCAAAACAACGGATTGTGGATAAGCTGCGTCGCACGCATTGCCTGGATGCAATTAATGAGGAAATGCAAAAGCCATACAATACAAAATTATATCAACAAGTATTGGGCATACCGGAATTGCGTCATTTTCTGTATAAGCCGAAATCAACAGCGCAACTTTTGTGTCCCATGCTGCGGCATCCGTATAAAACGCTGCATGAATTTGTACGGCTGGAGGCTATTTACTGCGAAATGTTGCATCGCATACACAACAATTCGCGACCGCTGAAGCTCATCTATGAGGTGAAGGAACGTGAAGTAGTGCTGGCATGGGTCACTGCCGCCTATGATTTGTATGCTGTATTCGAACCAATTGTCGATAAATCGATGGTCATTAAATATGTAGATAAACTAATCAAATGGATTGATAAGGAATATGATGTTTATTTTATACGAAATCATGCTACTTTCTGAGTAAACTGCAGCTCAATGTACGTTTGTTGCTTAAAGTTGTATTGATGCTTTGGCGCATGTTGCTGCTCGATTCCCAAATGCAATTATATCATACGAGTACAGAGATATTTATATATATTTTTATACAAGACACAAAAACAAAAAAAAAAAAAAAAAACTTGCATGTTGTTTTCTTTTTATTTAAAATATTTAATTTTTAAGCTAAAAGTTGTCTAGTTAAAATCTATTAAATAAAGTGTGTATAAAGAAATCAATTGTAATGCGCTCTATACAATGTAAAACTCTTGTAATTAATATTAAAGCATATAAATAGCATTTATAAAAAAAAAGAAATTATTGCAATATATAAATTTAGTGTATTAGTAGAGTGTTCTGTATTAAATTTAGTATCCTATAAATCTTGATTATTGATATAATCTTGATTAACATAAAAAATTCAGCCGCTAACTCTACAAAAACAACAACCAAGGAGGAAACAAACGACACGCTCTAATGAAAATATTACATCAACAAAACAAGGCATTTTGCTTTAGTTTGGTTTTTGTTTTTATTTTGTTTTACATTTAGAAAGTAATATATAAAATTGTTTCTTTCTTGTTTTATCTCTAGAAATCGCTCGATTGTGTGTGTAGACCGCTGCAGTTTTATAATAGTATCAATAAATGGAGAAAAGACCCAAAAACAAATGATTTCATATGATGGTGTTGAACCACCTTAAATGTTATTCACACCTTTTTGATATTAGTTGCTGATAATCCAAATAAAAAAAAGTAATGAATTGAATTATAAATAACTTCTAAACCATAAACTATTTAATAAATTAACCTGAAAATTGTTCTTTCCAAAGGCAATCATAAAAGTTTATAATATTGCAAGAACAAAAAAGCAATGACGCGTCAGAAAACTTACCTTCGTACCTGGCCATAAGTGCATCGCGGGCAACGAAAGTGCTGATGAACTAGAACTGGTTCAACAATTTTTTTTATAGGCGCGGAACCTTTTTGCGGACTAAGCTGGGCTAAGTCTAAATCTTTCATAGTAGATCGTTTTAAAAGCACTGCTTCCCGGTACTGGATACAGTACCGTGGTCTATGGCAGGCCAAGCTACTATTTCGTCCAATATACCCAAAAACCAACGCACATCTCAATAGATCTGACCTGAGGTTGCTTATGGGCAAATAAACTAGGTCTCTCCTCAAAAACATAGTGCAGACTTTGTCTAGAGGATGACGAAACTATTTTACATCTGCTTTGCGATTGTCCGAACTTGGCCAGGCTCAGAATTGAGCAGATGAATAGACCATTTATTACATCTGATAAGATCAGAAGCATCTCGTCTAAGGATATTCTCCGTTTCATTAAAGAGACGGAGAAGATTTTAGATAAATTAACTTAATCATATCCGGGCTAGGGTACAAAAGACATCATTTCCATTCGCAGTGCCCGTTTCCGTTTTCCGACATTCTGACACTGAGTCCTAGTTAGCGTTATAGGCTGATTGAGCCTGATTCGCAGTGACTAGTTGCTTGTCTTGCGGCTTTGGCCCAGACACTACGTCATGGTTATGGTTTTGGTTACTTACGTACCTCGTAGTAGAGTTCTCCGAGCTCTTTTTCACTATGTTACCTATGGTATGCCTTCAGTTGATCACACTTTGTAAACCGAATCCAATTTGGCCCGACTAACGATTTACTCGTAATTTTCATGCAAAATAAAATTCAAAGGAAAAACTAAGTATTTAACCAATTCTTTGGATTTTTAAATTTGATTCTATTACGGTTGCCTCTATCACGTGAAGAAAAGGATGGTACCGCTGGCTTTTGATTACATCCTGCAGTACATGGAACCAGTCCTGTTGTAACTAGTTCCACTTGTATCTCTTTAACATGGGTTCGATTGCCTAATATAACACGGCGATAACCCCTCATTAGTTCTGACTGACTAGTTAAATCATTACTGATAAGGAGTAATGACTTTGCTAGTGGTAACTGATTCTAAACACTTACTTTTTATATTTATATACTCTTCACACACAATAAAATTAAGTTTGACATAATTTATTATAGCTGATATTGAATAATTGGATATTTATATCAGCAAAGGTTTGACGCCTTGATATCTCAACTGTCTAGCATGCTAGGTTTCATTCCATAGGACGTGAGTTAAACTCTCCGATTGAGCGAAAGTTTCTTAAATTTTAAATTTAATTTCCAACTGTTTCTAATTATTTCATACGCAACAAATTTGTCCACCACATTTTATATTGGAAAAATTGTACACTTATATCAGCAAAGGTTTGACGCCTTGATATCTCAACTGTCTAGCATGCTAGGTTTCATTCCATAGGACGTGAGTTAAACTCTCCGATTGAGCGAAAGTTTCTTAAATTTTAAATTTAATTTCCAACTGTTTCTAATTATTTCATACGCAACAAATTTGTCCACCACATTTTATTCGATGCACAACCGCAAAAAACGAAACTCATGCCAAGTACGTGTACGATTTTTTTACTGTGTTAAAAATTTTTAAATCTAAGCATTCATTCCAATTTTGAAATGCTCAATACATGGTCCAAAAATTCAAGTTTTTATTTTCGAACTTTTATTACCATAAACGCTTATGTTGATTTGCTCAGTTTCGATGGCCAAATGCAACACCATGCATTTAAAACAGAGCTTCGAACAGAGTGACCACTTCACAAATCAATGTTTCGAAAGCAATACAAACACATTTTTCAAAAGTTTTTCATTTCTTTAATTTTTTAAGTGTCATTTTCACGACTTGCCTATATCTTTATAGCTCATGCTTTGCACCCTATATTATAGTTATTAATTTCATTTCTGTTATTTAGCTTAAAAAACGTATTGCCTAGTTCGACTACCAATAAATATAATTCAAAGATATTAATTTTAGCGTTGCCAGTTAGTGGAAAAAGTAAGTGAAATTTTTGCTATCGATGCAAATTTCACTGTGAAAATGCTGGTAGAAGAATCAAAATCATCTTGCTGTACAATCTACAAAAAATTAACTGAAGATTTGGGTAAAAGAAAGGTTTGTGCTCGCTTTGTTCCACATCGGTTGAGTGATGATCAAAAAATCGCTCGTGTAGTTAATGAATTTTTGATGAAAAAAAAAAAAACAGATTTGTCACATCGAGCACCCTCCGTATTTGCCTGATCTATCACCGTGCGATTATTTTCTCTTCTCTTGTTTCATTTTATAACTGCAAAGTTATGTTATTTTTGGATCACACCGTATATGGTGTGGATCATCGACCTTTCGAGCCCACTATTGTCAATACCATCCACAAATTTGAGTCTTAGTGTACGTTATATGATGATACGCGAACGAATAGACTACATCCAGCCCGTACTGAGGAGAATATTGTGGCTTTAGCGGAGAGTGTGGCTGAAGACCATGACCATGACTCCGTGCGCAGCATCGTAACCTCTCGTATGGAACAACTTTGCTAATTTTACGCCAGGATCTTGATTTAAAGGCTTATAAAATCGAAATCATTCAAAAATTGAAGCCGACAGACTTGAATTTATGCTCAGTCAATGGGCTTTGCAACAGTTCAATGAAGATCCGCTATTTTCGCGCCGATATTTGTTCAGGCACATTTCAGGATCAATGGATACGTCAATTAACAATATTTAATTTGAAAATATCTTTAAAAAGGTAAATGTCAGAGCCTTTCGGCTCATAATAAAGATATCGACATCCAAATCTATTTTAAGTATTTTATTAAAAATTAAATTAAAAACCTCTAAATGAATAATCACCTATTATAAGTTAGTAAATTTTAACTATGCTAATAAAATTATATAATGCTTGGTTGGTTTTGATACCCTGTACACAAAGGGACAAGGGTATAATAAGTTTGTGTGAATGTGCGTAATATGCAGAAGGAGGCATGGTAGGCCCCATAAAGTATATATTCGTATAATTTGGTTGCAGTTTTTTCGTTTTTAACTCAAATTGACAAAATTACATCAAACGTAAGTGAAAACTCCCACTTCTACTGTCGGAACCATGTCATTTTAGCCGTCTGCTATCTGTGAGTAGTCCCTCAGAAGGAAGACATTTGCGAAAAGTCCAGTGATATAGCTAGTCAAAGTTACATTGGGTTCACGGTTTTGATTGTCACAAGAAAATAATATGAAAATCGAAATCAACGATCCCTAAAACAGTATAAAAATTTGTACAAAAACAAAGCGTTTTTGAATTATGGCCACAATTTTTGAATTTGGGACAACTGTGCGTCGTGCCGAGCAAAGCATGAAGTGTATTTAATATTTCCGTTTGATTATTGATTATACCGCTTAGTTATTAATATAAAAATGATGCAGCTAAAAAGAGTAAGACGATGAAGATAGGCTGATTGGCATAGGTAATAGGATATAAAGTACTAATACTCCCATTACTCTTTACAAACATCTAACAAATTACTCATAATTCTTTTAATGCTCTAGTGATAATTTGATTCCATTTTTAAGATGGTTCTTTCGCTTGAAAATTAAGTAAATTATATCTATAAAAACCATAATGTGTGGGTGATGATGTGGACTATCTCCAAAAAAGTGAAGGAAATGCAAAATAATAACTATGCTTACAATCATAAGAAGTCAGCATATCAAATTTCAAGTTTATATTGACTGTAATTAAATATAGTGGGCGGTGGGTTTGTCTGTGGCTTACGCTTAGAAGTGGGCGTGGCGTAAAAAACATAATGGAACATAAAGCAAATATTAACTTTTGTTTTAAACTCGGTAAAAAATTTGCTAAGACTTACGAGTTGTTAAAAAAACTTTATGATGATGATTGTATGAGTCGTACTCAAGTTTACACGTGGTTTTTACTAAAAAGTTCACTTATTTTTAGATCATACCGTGTATATTCAGCCTAGGAGCATAAAAAGTCTCAATACCCGATTTCAGATCGTTATCTTAAAAACTGCGGAACTAGTTTTAATTCACAGGGGACAGGGGACAGACAGGCAAACGGGCGGACAAGGCTGGTTCGATTCGACTCCTCGTTATGTACAAGATTATTTGTATTTTATATGGTCTCTGATGCTGAATGATGCTGATGCAACTCATATTACTTTGTATTGTTGGGATTGATTGTAATATGCAATTGATCGTTTACCATGTTGTGAAATGGTGTTGAAATCTATGCCAGATGCTGTCAAGAATGAAGTTTCTTAATCGCGTGAATAGCGCTAATAGACCAAGCTCACTTCAATTTCAGAGCAGCGTATAAACCAAAGAAAATGTTGTGAAAATTAACATAAAAATAAAATGGAAAAAAATCAGAAAATATGTACAGGAGTTTCCAGGAAATCTTTCAAATTTTGTGAAGTTTAATTCACGGAAGTTAAAATTATTTTTATTTTTTTTATAGAACGAGTTTGTTACATGAGCTTGGTGGTTGTTTGTTTTTTTTTTTTTTTTCTATGAAGCTTGCGTATCCTTTTTGCAGCTATTACACGTGTCAGCTACTACTATTTCAGCAACACTCAAAAATCTACTACTATATACTACCTACTACGTTTTATTTTACGCCTCTTTGCATTTCAACAAGTAACGAAGCGAAGAGCTTTTTTGTTTCCCATCAATGCGCATTCCTTTTTGCGGTGGTTGTTCGTCCTTTCGTTTGTCCTTTTGCTGCGTGGTAGAGTAGCGCAAAGCTTTCTGCTGTCAATTCAATAAGCTTCGCTTCAGTTGAGTACGAAAACTACGCGTGTGCGGTTCAAAAAACGTAGCGTACAAAAAATAATAAAATTAAAAAGGAAAAAAAAAAATCAACAAATTTCTAATAGCGTAGTAGTTGCTGCAAACGTGAAAGTTTTTAATTGAAAACGTGTGCGGCGTCTGTAAAAAATTTATATATATTATATCGTATATCGTGTATCATCTCAGCAGTCGCAGTTGCAGCATTTTTATGTAAAAATCTATTTTAATATTTAATACAAAAAAAAAGAAGAAAAATCTGAAAAAAAAGTGCGAAAATAATTCATAAAAATTATTAATTTTAAAATGTAGTGCGAAAATTTCATAAAGTGACTACTATTTTCTTGCTACATTTTTTACGTTGTTTTTTTTTTGGGTGTTGAACGCGCGCGCGTCTACGTATGTGTGTGTGTGCGTGTGTGTGTGCGTTTGCGTGAGTCGGTATACGCTTTGTGTATGTGTGTAAAAACGGAAGCTAAACATAAAATTTTGGCAAAAAAACAAAAAATTTCAAAGTGTAGTAGTAGTTGTGCCAAAATATGTACTTAGTATGTAGCAGTAGTAGTAAAAAGCGTAGTAGCATATTTCAGCTGACGCCGATGTCGTCGTCAACGTCAGCGTCGCTACTGCCGCTGAAGGATAACATTATTTGCGTGTGTGTGTGTGTCTGTCCGTCGGTGTTTGTGCGTGACGCGTCGTATTTGTATTGGTATTAATGTTCCTGAGCATTTAATTTATTGCCAAATGTATTTTTATTCCAATTTTCGTGCGTTAATTTGTCATTCGGCACAAGTTCCGTTACAATAGAATCGCTGAGAAACGCCGTAGTCAACGTCAACGTCAACGTCAACGTCGCCACCGCCGTCGCCGTCGCCACCACCATTTGTCGACGCCGCTTGTACCTTTTATCACTTTTGTCTGTATCCTAGTAGTTTATATTTAAACACGCGCCTTTCTTTTCTAGCGCTCGAGCAGAGCTTACTTAAAATATAGTGGTCATAAAAAGTATACGACATTAAATCGGAATACCGTGAATTGGTTCAGTAGAACACAAAATGCTTATTATTTATGCATAATTTATTATATGGCCTTCAAAGTAGGCCCCCCTGCTGAAATAATACACTTATAAAACAACCAACAAACATTTTTAAAACGCATTTTTTTGGCATCAACTTCAATTCTCTTTTATGTCTTCTATCGACTAAAACTTCGCTGCAAAGTAGTAATTTCAGTTTTGGAAAGCGAAAAAACTCGGCCAGAGCCATATCACGTGAATCCGCTGGTTGTACGATCGTATTTGTTGAGTTATTGTTTAGAAATTCGTTCACAATGATAGCCTTGTGAGATGCTGCGTTGTCGTGGTGTAAAATCCAATAGCTTTCTTTCCACAAATCTGAGCTTTTTCGACGAATTTTCACTCTCAAACGCCACATAACGCTCAGATCATATTTTATATTTACCGTCTGAGCTTCTGGTAAGAATTTCGAGTGCACAACACTGTAATAATTAAAGAGCACAGTCAACATTAATTTGACTCTTGATTGACTTTCATGTGTTTTTTTTTCGGTTTCGGGAAAGATGGAAGGCGCCATTCCGAAGCTTGTTGACTGATTTGCATATCAAACTCGAAAAACCAAGTCTCAACACCAGTTATAGTGTATTTTAAGAATGTAGAGTCGGAATTGACCATGTCTGCAGCGACCTTTACGCGATTGTGTTCTTGCAAGAAAACTCAGGTCTTTCGGAACTAGTCGAGCGACAATGCGTTTCCTTCCCAGACAATCATTTAAAATGGTATAAATTGATTCGTATGTCACAGAATGTTCTGCGGCTAACTCTCTCAAACTAAAATGACGTTTTTCAGTAACAATTTCCTTCACTTGAGCGACGTTAACTTCACTAGCAGACGTTGTTGACCGACCAGAGCGAGGCAAATCTTCCACCAAATCTTGACCACTCTTGAGTGCACGTGTTTTTGATAAAGTCGTTTCACCGTAAGCCTTCTGCACAATTTTCAGTGATTCGACACACGTAATTACATTTGTCAGGCAAATTTTGAGATAGATTCTTTGTTCGAAGAATGAAATTTTGACAGCCTTTAAACGGGCTTTTTAAATTATAAATTCTCGGTACTTTTGTGACATAATGTATGTAGTTAAATTTATTAAAGTATTACCTAAATCAATTGCCATACATATTCTCTACGCATAACATTATATAGTCGGATTAAATATCTTAAGACAGAAAATTCCAAGGTTAAAATGGATGCTAATACTACGCCTTATCAAGTCTTAGAAGCTGTTGTTGAAAACCCTATTAACGGGTATTAAGTAAATTTTTGAGCTTTAGATACCACCGGATTATTATGGGAACGGAGAAAACCTGCCATTTGGCATTATATCGAGTAACGGTTCGTGACTAGCCAATGGCGCAGTTTATAAGGGGATAATGCAATAACAATACACAGAAGAATTAAAGAGATCAACAGAACATGCTTAGAAAGTATAAAATCTTTTACATTTCGTTATCAATGTATAACAGAAATTCGTGTGATACACAAGGCGTATTTCAATCAAGCATGACATATAAAAGCAGTCATTAGCAATGTGCGGTCCAGCCGACTGATGATAGTTAGTGGCATACCTTGAAACATGTGTATCGAGAGCCGAACATTTTTCTGTGTAACCAAAAAAATTTGGTTTGTGCTAATTTCAGCTGAAAAATTAACTGACCATATAAGAAGAAGTAATCAGCTATCAGCTACATCTAATCTAGCCCAACAAGCAAATAAAAGCTAGTGAGCCACTCCAGCCTACTGTAACATCAGTCGATTTCTTAACCGACATTATTGTTAAAACTGATGTTCGATAAAAATGAAAACAACTTGGAGGTTTATGTTGTGTCGAAAGTGCAAAAATAGATGTGTGTACAATTGACTTAGACGGATAGAATTTTATTTCTATGATCTGCTTGGGAGAGGGTACTTCACTTGCCTAATGAAACATCAACTAACCATATAAGAAGAAGTAGTCAGTTTTCAGCTTCGTCTTATCTAGCCAGGGCTACATCTCTGTAGTAATTAAGTAATTAATTAAACAATTAATTATTTATCATCAAATCATCAAAAATGTCGAATACTTTTCTGAACACTGTAGTTGTGTATGTGCGGGTTTTAGCAGTAAACAAACCTATTTATTGTACCCGCTACTAGTTTTTTTTTACACAAAAGTTTAATTCGCGTCGTACCTGCCGAAAATTTTTACCCAAAAAAAAAAAAAAAACGTTGACACAAAATCCGCTTAAATTTAAAAAAATGTTTACATATTTTAAAGTAATTTTTTTTTGTCTTAAATAAATTGCAGCCGCAGGAACATCGCAACCCTTAAACGCCGCCATAACATAAAATGCAAGCATGATTTCACAAAAATTGACAAAAATTGTCTAACCTAACTATTTTCCTTCGATTTCGCTTATTGTATTGTTTAATCTACAAAAAAGGCGCAACCCAAAATTTTGCTTTCGTTTCGGGATTTTATTTTTTTTTTACTGCCAATAAAATAAAACTAACGCCGCCAAAAAGTAACGCCGAAACCATCGCCTGTCTACTATCTATTGGAGAGCATCTTTCGGTAGAAAATTAAGTTCTATCAGAACTACGTATATAAGTTTATATGGTGCACGACCCGCTTATTTGCGCTGCCGTAAATTGATGCTGTATAATTTGCCGTATCATACTCAAACGCACACACACACAGACGCCTAACTCTCTTATATCCTGCTACACACTCTATATGTATATGTGTGTGTGTATTTGCGCGCCGTAAGGATTCAACTTTAGGTTAGTATGTCGCCTGATTATCCTTTTTTTTATATTGGTGTATCTTCATTTTTTCTTTGCTTTCATTTTGTAATTTAGCTTACTTCGGCCTATGTATGCGTTATCAAATCAGGCCGTGTGCCCTGCAGCCTTGAGTTCAGCGTGAGAGCGAGCAAAGGACATAGTATGCGTTGAAAGTTCAGCATGCAATTAGATTGGCGCAGAGTAGGCCGTAGTTTAAACCGTCTTTTGTATGTACTTGTATTAGATGATCAAATGTAGCGCAATACGGAACAAACGTTTCGCTTTAGTTTGACTGAATGGGTTGATGGCTTTGAGTGCTCTTCGAACAAAGTCTTGAAAAGAAGACCACACTGACCAATAGTTTTTTTTTTTTTCGAAAAATAAATTTTTTCTTGTTTGGACCTTCATGTTATAGTTTATGTTAGTTGAAAAGTGGATTGAAAGATGAAATACACTTCGGACTTGTGTAGTGAAAGTAGTTCAATCTTTAATATTGAAGTTATGCATCTCTTTGTATTGTTAACAGATACAAGTAGCTTTCCGATATAATACATCGTATAGTTTGTTAGATTTAACTAAAGTGGATTATATTATGATTATGGTTTATCTATACTAAAATCATGTTTCGAAAGCAGTTTCTTATAATTACGTAAAGCTTCTAAAACACTTAACCTATGTATTTGATTTATTATCGTCCTCTCAGACGTTACCCACGAATTTAATTTGGGTTCCGCATGTAAACCTTCTGTTCTGGAGCTAAGTTGTGTTTTCGGTTTGACGTCCAAGTGACAATGTGCTATAAATGCATCCGTATAAGGCTCCAGCCGTTTGTCCGATTGAAATGAGACTTATTTCATTGTAGTTCGAGCGCGCTATCATTAGCCGTTTAATTGCTACAGCAGCGTGAAGTTGGCAACACTTCGAGCGGCTATTTCTTTGAAACAAACCATGGCACGTTTTTGACTGATAATGCTGCAAGATTTCATTGTTAGAATTGCTCGCTGTACCCCATAGTTTTATGGCATAAGTCCAAATTGGTTTTTGTACTGCCTCGTATAGCCGCACCTTATTCTGCAAGCTAAGTTGTGAATATCTTAGAGAAAGCCAGTTTATTTGTTTCGTTTTTAAATTAAGCTAAAAATTTGTTTACTTTGATATGCACCTAGCGTGTCTGTCTGCGATCAAGATGGGCTCCAAGGTATTTGACTGCATCTCCTTGCGGTAATTCTAATCCATTTAATCTAACTGGTGGTTTCTAACTGGTGGTTTCCTTTTCTTAGCGCATATATAATATGAACAGATTTCTCCGAGTTTACTTTTATTTTCCACGATTTTCTTTATCATGGAGAGTTCAGTTTGTAAATCTTGTGAAGCTTTTATATAGAGGATGCCTGAGTGTCAGACCAAAGGTCAAAGGTTTCTGTACATAATTAAAAATTTATATGAATATTACTGAAATAAGGCATGGAAATGGAACATATTTAATTTCTTCGGATCTAACACTGGGATCTCTATTGCCATGGGTGCCTGGCCCACGGTTTTTCAATGTGAGGTTCACGCCATTGAGGTATGCGCGCGACATCTTTTTGATAAAAGTCCTAAAGGGGCCAAAATAACCATCCTTTAAGATAGCTAAGCGGCTATTAAAGCACTAACCTCTTTGAATTTCTCCTCGAGGCTGATACTTCAATGTTCCGACATCTTCCAAAAACTGTCAATCGGCGGCCGTAAAGTCGCGATTTGTTGGGTACCTGTCCATAAGGGTATATACGAAAGTGCTAATGAAGTAGCAAGGACTGGATCGGCAACTTCCTTCCGTTTTAAATGCACTGCTTCCCGGTATTGGATACAAAATCCTGGTCTACGCCAGGCCAAGCTACTAAATCGTCCTATATACCCAAAAACCAACGCACATCTCAATAGATCTGACTTGAGGTTGCCTCTGAGCCATCATCCACTGAAATATCACCAAAATAAACTAGGTCTCTCCGCAGAAACAGAGTGCAGACTCTGTCTAGAGGATGTTTACATCTGCTTTGCGATTGCCCGGCCTTTGTCAGGCTCAGAATTGAGCAGATGAATAGACCCTTTATTACATCTGATGAGATCAGAAACACCACGTCTAAGGTAATTCTCCGTTTCATTAAAGAGACGGAGAAGATTCTAGATAAATTAACTTAATCATATCCGGGCTAGGGTACAAAAGACATCATTTCCATTCGCAGTGCCCGTTTCCGATAGGATGGCTCTCCGACATTCTGACACTGAGTCCTAGTTAGCGTTATAGGCTGATTGACCTCTTGCTTGTCATGCGGCTTTGGTAAAAATAGTTAAATAGATAAAATCGATTTTGACTGTGTGCAAAAAGTATAATTCTTTAAATTTCCACGCAACAAATACAAGTATTATGGTCACCTTAGCCTTAGTCCCTTTCTATTTATGTATGTACAACAAACGTTTTGCGTACTGATTTTGACGTCAATTAATAAATGGAAAATTTATTTCTTTTTCTGTCTATGCTTGAGCGTCTTAAAGCTAGAATTATAGTCAACAATAGCAGCGGAAAAAATCAGCATTATATATATATATATATATATATATATATATATATATATCGTAAGTAAATATGCTGTATGAGGCAGCGGCAGCAGTTAAAGAAAGAAGCCATTGCCTATTTATAGGCGCAGCTGCCAGCTGTGGGTGGTTGAAAACGCGCACGGCATGCCGGAAAGTGTGGGTGTGTTGGGCTGTACTTGATTGTGTGTGGTGTGTGTGTAAATGTGTAAAATTGCGTCTGTGGTCTCGCTAGATATGCGAACGGAAGGAAGTTGGTTTTTTTTTATTCTCCTTGTTTCTTAAAGCGAATTGTGAATGCCTACGCACCGCAGTGGCGTCGTATCTCCAGAAAAATTGTACAACAACCATTCACCAGTGGCATGCAGCACCCCATGCGCCCAATGCGCACAACCATTGCGTTTAGTTGAAAGGAATTTATTGAATTTTTATTGGATTTCTTTCATGACGCTTACAGGCGGTGTCCGTCCATCCGTTGTTTCTACCATTGCTCTGTGTTTAGTTGAACTTAGCTTGGCCAGGCGCAAAAGTCAATTCAGCTTTACTCTTAATGATAGCGTAGCGTGTGCCATTTTGTAGACAGACAGACATGTGCGTCCTTTCCATTTGCGTTTTGCAATTGAGCGCAGCGCACAACGCGTAGCGATTCGGTTTACGTATGCCGTGCATGAAGGCGCGTCCCGAGCGTTTTGCGAAGTGAGTGATTCATTATATATATAATGTGAACGTGGACAGTTCTCGTCGTCGTTGTGGACGTCTCTTCCTTTACAGCACTACCCACAATTACCAAACACCTCGCTTCGCTGCCTTTTGCTGCATGCGAGTGGCATATTAATAAGTTTTTTTTTTGTTTGTTTGGTTTAATACTCTTCACACAGCGTGTGTATAGTATAATAATTTTGTCACAATGTTTGAAACGCTTTAAAGCCAGCGTCGGAGATCCCATAGAGTATATGTATATATTCGAATGAGATGAGTCGATCTAGCCATGTCCGTCTGTCTGTCTGTATGTTACTGTTTTCCCTATTCCCTCAATCTCTAAAATTTCGGTTAGAAAATTGGTAAGGAGATCTTTTATAAACAGAAGCAATACAGGTTTGAAAATGACCACGATTTATACACTAGAAAGTACATATAACAACACTTTGTGTTTATTTTGTTGTATCGAACATGTTTGAATTATAGCAATTATTTTTATTCAAATAAAGAGTCTGAGAAAATGTACATATGTACTAGTCAGAAGGAGGCGTGGCTGACCCTATAAAGTATATATATTCTTGATCGGTATCGTAAGACGAGACGATATAGAAATGCCAGTCCGACCGTCTGTTTCAGCAAACACATCTCAGATAGTCTGCTATCTGAAAAAATATTCCATATAGGCCCAGAACGGACTACTTTAAGGGTTAGCCGCTTGCATACCATCTTCTCATTTTTACGTTTTTCTGTTGAAATATTTTATTAAACTTTTCACACACAGAGTAAATTTTAATTTAGTCAGAATGTTTGCAGCGCATTAAAGGAAGCATCACAGAACCCCTAAAGTATTCATTTTCGAGATATGAGTCGATCTAGCGCATGTCCGTCTGTCTGCGTGTTCCCGCCCGTCCTATACTCTCAATCTTTGTTCTTCTTAAAAAACTTGTTAAAAAACTCTTAATAAATTCTAATTTTTTATCAATTCAAATAAATTATGCCGCATATATCCAGATCGGACAACTAATGAATATAATCTATGATTCATATAAGAAGCATTAAACATGGTACATGGTATCTCGAAGTCAAGCACACTCGACTACAGCGTTCTTTCTTATTCAAATAATATTGAGGTGTTGGAATTAAATTTAAAGGATTAATAAGAGATGGTAACTAGCACTAAATCACATCGGATAAACCTGTGACTATATTCATGTGAAAGCCTACTTCGTAAGTGTAAACAACATATTTTTTTTTGCTCTGTGAACATGTCGACTTTTCTTCCAACAAAACGTAATTTGCGGTAAGGTTTGCTTTTGTGCTTTCATTTGAAGAGGCTTACGAAGAGGGGACTATGCTCCATCGATTTCATCTTGTAAGTACTGGTTTCGTCGGTTTAAAAGTGGTGATTTTGATACGGAGGACAAAGAACGTCCGCTCCAGTCCAAAAAGTTTGAAGATGAAGAATTGGAAGCATTACTCGACCCTTCTAGAACTGTCAGAATCGTTGGGAGTTGACTTGTCAACAGTTGGCAAACGCCTCAAAGCAATGGGAATGATTCAAAGGCAAGGAAATTGGGTGCCGTACGAAATGAAGAGACGTCGAATGGAGATTTTTCACTTGCGAACAGCTGCTTCAACCCAATGGCAGTTACTGGCAGTGAAAAGTGGAACCATTACGACAACACAAAGCGAAAAAAATCATGGGGACCACCCGGCCATGCATCAACATGGACGAATATTCATGGGGCCAAGCTCATGCTCTGTATTTGGTGGGATCAGAAGGGTGTTGTGTACTATGAGCTGCTGCAACCTAACCAAACCATCTCTGGTGAACGTTACCAACAACATATGATGCCGGAATATGCCAAAAGACACGACAAGGAATTTTTTCGACAGGAAAATGCTCGGCCACATGTTGCAAGATCCGTCAAGGAAACGTTGGTAAGCGTTGAATTTGGATGTGCTAACTCAACCGACTTATAGCCCAGACATAGTGCTTTCTGACTACCACTTGTTCAGATCGATTTTTTAAAACCCTTTCCCACATCTACAACTTTAAAATCTAAGCGTAAAACTGAAGCAAAACACCAGCGGCGCCGACCAAAAAGTGCAGGTGTGAAGCGTATTAAAGCTTCGCTTTCACCAAATACGGGTAAGCGGAGCATCAATACTTATCAAGCCGGTGACGCGTTATACACATACTAGTTTAATATACCTACTGTGAGAAAGCTTTAAAAATTTAATAAACCTGCACCTATTTTCGTTTGCAAGTTTCAAGGCCGTTTTTCTGCAATATTGATTTTAAAGCGTAATTAGGCCCAATTTAAATGAAAGAAAATAAAAAGAATAGCTGGGAAAAAATAAAGGTTGGAAAATCTGTAAGCACAATCAAAGCAAATTATACGCCGCAAAGATCAAAACGAGCTTTTACTGCTGCCTGCTGTCACTATTTTCATTATTTTCCCCCATTTGCTGTTATCGAAGCAATTTTAATTTGCGCGTTGCCCCTAAAAGCCTACTAGGCTCACTCTCTCTCTATCTCTCTATCTATCTCTATCTCTATCTATCTCTATCCCTTTCTCTTACTTTCTTGCTCTTTATGTCCTTTTTGTAAACTGTCTGTATACTATTTTTATACCCTACGTACATAGACAGAAATACAATCTAACGGAAAATTGATTGGACAAGAGTTTGTAAAGCGAGCATTATTTGTAGCACCATGAAACTCGGATATTCGAAAATCTTGTAAACCTTTAAATTTTTCGAGAGTTTTTTTGAAGTGAAACTTCTTTAGCATCGTTGTCATTTTAAATTCATAAATATGATTTAGCCTACGAGAGAATGAGATAGATTATTTTGCATGTTGATAAGTTCGAAAAGGTTTGTGAAAATACTTTAAAAATCAAATCGTCGAAATTCTTTGGCATGGTTAATCGAAAAAAGTCGAAATTTCTCTCGCATAAATCGGAACAATTTTTGAACTTATGACCACACAAACGTGTGGTAGGTTGGAATAGGACGATATATGGCGTAGAACTGTGGTGAGTGCAAAGGAACGGAAGTGTCAGATGAGCACAGATAAATGGTCATAACTTATAACAAGTGGTCATTATCTTGCAGACACGTATAAGAAACTTTTTTTAAAGTTGATTTTATGTTCAGAATTTTAAGATATTACGAATTGTATGCTCTTGCTGAAACTTCTTTAGCACCGTTGTGATTTGAAAATTCGATGAAACGAAAAGGCGACACTAAAAAGAGACAAACATATTCATAAATAGGATTAAGCTTGCGAGAGAGTGAGATAGATAACAAGTATACAGTGTTTTCTGTAATATTCGTCTCCTCTTTGATCGGGCTTTCGTAGTCGCCTCACTCTTGTCTTTACTAGAGTGTGGAGGGTATGGAGGAGAGAATAGAAGTATTTATGTATACAATGCTGGGTTGTGTGTATGTGTGGGCCTTCGTGTTACCGAACCGAACCGAAAGAAAAGGCGTCGTATATGCCTAATACTTGCTTCGGCCCAAGCGCTCTACGTATATATGTTTGTACGTAAGCCATCACGTGTCTTTCTCTTGTTGGTTACTTTTTTGAAGTTTCACTTCTGTCGTTCGCGAAGACACTTTTTTATATGGGCCTTTTCAATTTAAAATATTCAAGTTATAATTCTCATTAAGTTTATGCATCAACCAAATGTTGTGTGGTAGATATCTGTTTTTACGTTTTTTGTGTCCATAACATTTTTGCAGGAATAAAGTGGTAAAAAACGACTACGGTGCGTTACATTGAATCCGGACATTGCAGAAGCATGAATAATTTAAATAAAACGTAGTCATTATTGAATCTAAATTTTGATTTTCTAATGTTTTATGTGTTGTTTAATACCATAATACCATTTAATACCATATATACGCTTCCGCTCTGTTTCTTTCTCTGACCAGACTTTTGAGCTTTGTGAAGACAATAATAATTATTTTTCTTTTTTTTTCATTTTAAAAATTTAATTGCTTTTAAAGCGGAAGTAGTTTTTTTATTCACTATTATGAGCTTCGTCAAGCCAAGTAGTTACGGTGATTACCTCCGCCTAAAACTTGTCACAGCTGGTGGCATGAGTTTAATAAGTGTTTTAATTTTATCGTGAATAATTGAAAATAAAAATAAAAACCAATTTTTATGCTTAAAGTGTAGTAAATGTTTATGGCGTCCGAGCAGGGACATGCATCTTGCACTCTTATTATATAAGATTTTATATGTGTGTAGTAGTCCTTTAAAGCGATTTCATGTCTCATATTTGTTTTTCTCCTAAAACATGTCACTCGCATAGCGCTATTGAAGTGTATCAAAGTTTAGATTCTACCAAAGTAAATATTTTCACTTGTTTTTTTTTTTTTTTTAAGAACCAATTTTACTGCCATTTCAATCCATTCTATGGCAATCTCTCAATGTGTTTGTATAGATTCTATTGTAAGTATGTATAGTAGTATAGCTATGTATAGTGTATGTACATCAAATGAGCAGGAAGCGCTTAAATTTCCGCTTGAATGCATTTCGAGCAGATTTTCGCCTGCAGCCTAGTATTTAGTATACTTGCCTTCATTCAATCTCCGCTCCGAGCTTTGCTTCTTTGCCAGCAGTCTTAGTTCTGGTTGTCCCTTTCAATTTTCGGCTTAATGAAATGCTTAACTATTGGATTTTATTGTCTACTGCTTTGATGCTTTTACACTTTCTTTTTAAATTTGGCTCGTTATGCTTTTCCATTTCAGCCTTTTTTGTTGTTGTTGTTGTTGTTCTTTGTATGCTAAGATTAGTCGCCCACTTTTCATTGTTTTTCAGTCATTAATCATATGCCGCCATGTCCGCCCGCCCAAGTTCTGCTTCTGACATTAAAAATGTTTTGTAGCAAGTTCTTCTTCTTCTTCTTCTTCTTCCGTCTTATCGTCTCCTGACAGCTTTAGCTTCTTCAGTTTCTGTTACACAATGTACAGAAGCACAAAAAGAAAAAAAAAAGAAAAAAATCCCTCTAATCACTTTTAATGCAATTCGAAATTACTCGGAAAGTGGTGCATGTTTACACTGGTTGCAAACAATCTCCCTCTTATGTATGTCTTTGTAAGAATATGTAGTGCTTTAGCTCAGATTCTCGAAAAATGAGAAAAAACTGAAGAGCTTGTGTCTGCAATTGACATTCGCTTTTGGCATATTTGTATCTATAGATATTCTGGATTTCTTTTTTAACATTTTTTTGTATGTAGCAGACGGATTTTACTTATACTAGTTTTTTTTTTTGTATATATATATATATATATATATATATATATATATATATATATATATATATATATATATATATATATATATTTTTATACTATTTTTTGTTACTGTGAGACAACAGGGACGAGAATCATTCTCCACTAAGCAATCTTGCTGGTAATGGCGTCGATGCCGGAAGATGCACATTGAGCGACGTCGTCGACGACGATAGAACTGACTATCATTCAAGTTTTATGCGCGTATTTATTTGTGGTGATTCAACACCATGTGGTGTATGCTGTCTGTGCAATACGAGTAGCAGCCAATGCCACAAAAATCGTTGCAATTCAGGGCAATGTGCTACTCTATGGTTGGAAATTGAAATGCATAGTCATACTATACCCTATTCTGTTTAGAAAGATGAAATCAATAAGGCTCTTTAGTTGATAAGACATGGTTGGTTGGTCGTTGATTATTTAAAAGAAGACTTCATAAAGCATACTATAAGCAGAATGGAAGCAAAGCATAGCGGAGACTTTAATAGTCCATGCTTTTTGCCATGCACTCTGACGTATGTCTGATCGAAATCTTAAAAACTGACAATGAAGATGGACCTATTTATCTCGTTGCACAGTAGCGCGTAATCCAAAATAATTAGGCCAAGTTCAAGACCAAAGTACCGTTGTTTTCCGCTATATACATGGCTCATATGTGCTTGAGATGGCAGACTACGAATCTCAAATTACAAATATTTTAACGAAATGCTAAAATCAATAATATATAGAGTCACTAATAATTCATTTCAGTTTACTTGTATAGCGCATTCTAAAAATGCATCGCAGTCAATAACTCCCAAACGATTTATACGATTGTAGAAATTTGATAATTGGCGTAATTTTTTATACCACTTTTTTTATAATTCCGCCCATTTGTTTCTTTCTCATGTGACAAACTATAGAGTGTTTGATTAGTTTATGTCTTCTGATGACGGCACTCGATTATGTACGAGTGTAGTCCCAGAAGTACATGAGGTCGGATGAAGGTGTATTTTCACCAGATCTGGGGATTAGAGAATCCTTTAGACTGCCCGATCATTGCAGTGTTTATCAGGCGAAGATGCTAGCTATTCAGGAAGCAACGCACTTCCTAAGATCATACTCATATACACAAGAGCATGTGTCTATCTTCTCGGACAGTTAGGCTGCCCTGAAGCACTAAAACCACAACGGAGTGTTGTAAATCTCTTAACGAGATTGCCGAGCACTATGTTATACATCTCTTCTGGGTGCCTGGTCCCCAAAATATAGAGGGAAATTGCGAAGCGGACAAGCTAGCCAGACAAGGTACCACTGCTGATATCCTTCCAGGGAAGGCCACAGTAGGTATACCCATGGCTACATGTAAACTACAGATCTCATCAAAGATGATCGGTATAGCAAGCAATAGATGCTGCTACATTGGCACGTGTAGAATCTCCAGACTCACCTGGCCAAAATATAATCTCAAAAGAACAATAACACTACTTCAAAACAAGAGAGATGGGATAGCTGCCATTGTGGGAGCCCACACAGGCTACTGCATAATAGGGAGCCATGCCACAGGGCTAGGGGTAAACTTCTGGGACTTCTGCAGAAACTGTGGAAATGCCGAGGAGGATGAGACGGTGGAACACTTGCTATGTCACTGCCCGGTCCATAGTAGAAAGAGACTGACGTTATTAGGGAGTCCCTTTCTGGATAACTTCACTGAGCTCTCGGATAAATAGATAAAACATATCTCGACGTTCTTGATACTCTGTCAAAGTGGTTCTCAGAGTAGCTGCGTTAGGAATAGGAAATACACATGGTATCACAACGTGGAGTTCAACCATGTTGACCATCCAAACCTAACCTAACCTAGCACCCATCTTTAAACTACGGTCAAATTTTGCGCAATCTGAATCATTAAGTATGCGCTTACTAGGGATTTTCCATGGTGCTCAATTTTTTCAAAATATTTGTTATCGTTAAAGCTCAAGATTGGTGAGATTGGTGAAAATTTTTGATACCGAAGAAGCTTCATATAAAAAAACGCTGTCAACCAACAATCAAACGTTTTCGACAGATAACAAAAATGTTTGGTACCGAAAATAAAGTATTTTCAATACTCAATAAGCAGTATTCATTAGTACTCTAACATGAAGTTTCAAATGATGTATTTATTAATTTCATAGGATCCAAACTTCTCAGTTGCTCCTTTCCAATAAAGTGATGACCTAGCATCTGCAGTGTGCTTCCATAAGGTGATAAAGAATATACAGGCATATACTTTATGAGGTATACTATTTGATTTCTGGTTACAGCTGCCTAAACGATGTTTTGAGAGAGCCTTGCACAAATCATTTCAAAGTATGAAACAAATATCTTCGCATGCATGAATGCAAAGCGCAGCAAGCGAAAGAGTTGCGCACGTATTCGAGCATTGCCGGTTTACATTCGATTTATAAAACGAATGCATTTGTGCAAGGCTCTAATTGGTATTAAATACTAAATTTTTAATAGCTTTTATTGCTTTGCTTGAATTTGATTTTTGTATGAAACTTGCGATTGCGTTTGAATTTCAAATACAGATCGGGAACTGTTTTTCATTGCATATCTCCAATAAATTGACACATACCATTAAACACTAAGATTTTTTCTAATTAGCTTTAAAATTGGTTATACAACTTGAATTTGTCTTCAACTTCTATTTTTATTTAAAACTAGTACTCCATATTCTATATATTACAAAAACACTAACTTAATAGATAGTAACCCTAGTTTCTGCTGTTTAGTTTGTCCGTTCGTTGTCCTCGTCGACGTCGTCCATTGAGCGGAAGTGCTCGTCGCCATTTTAGTGCACTTGGGCAAAGTGTGCACATTTCCGTTTGGCATCAATGAAGATGATGATGCGGCTTCTGCTGCTGTTACTCAATCGATAGTAAACTATTATCACCGATACGATACTAACACATTGGGAGTATAAGTTTTTCTCATTTTTTTCTTGTATTTTATTTTATTGGCGTATAAATGTAATTTTTCGTATAAAGCTTTTGCTGTTACCTCTTCTATTTACTACTTTAAGGCTTTAAGAAGCTGCATAACATTGGTAGCTACATACATATCTAGTTATATGAGTATATGTATCTTAAATGAGTATTTATAGTACGTACACACATAAGTAGAACGACTCGCTGCCTAATTTCCATTATGCTAATGGCATATGCGCATTATTCATGAGCTGCTTCCGCTGCTTTTGGTGTCACAATGAAGCGCAACAAATACAGTATACGGGGGGACTAACAGAAGTCCGGTTAGTTGCTCAGAAAAACAAACCGACAAACTATTTCAAGTTTTTTGATTTTTAAACAAAATAATCTACTCTACATAAACTCCATGAATTCCATCATTAGAAGTCTGTAGATCTACCTGTCAAAACAGCTCTGAAAATCGAGTTTTTGTTAAAAAAAATCAGGATTTGCGAACTTGAATTGATCCATAGAGGTATCAATAGTATGTTAAGTACTTACTTACTTACTTAGGTGGCTCTACAACCGTCTATCGGCCAAGAGAAGCGCACCAATCGGTGAAGTTAAGTGCGCGAATGTGCCAGTCGCTGGCAATCCGGAGCTTCTTCAGGTCATCATAGACCTGATCTTGCCATCTTAAGCTCGGACGTCCTCACTGACGCCGTCCACCAATAAAGTTCAGGTTTCCGTCGTAAACCTTTACTGCTGCGGGTTTCATCCGGATGAGGTGACCAGCCCAGTGCAGTCGCTGGAATTTAATTCGTCGAATCAGTGTCTTATAGATTTTTATCTTCGTAGTTCGAGAGAGGGCTCTACTTCTGATCTCTCGGCTAACGTCACTGGCAATTTCTGTTCCCACGAAGACGAAGTTTTCTACAACATTGAAGTTGGAATTCTCCATACTCACAGTACTCCATCAGAAGATTGAAAAAGTTGCACGATAAAGCATCACCCTGCCTGAACCTCTCTTTGTATCAAAGGGTTCGGAGAGGTTCTTAACCACTCTGACGACGCTTTGGGTGTATGATAGCGTCATCAAGCAAAGACGAATGATATTTGCTGGGATACCAATTTCAGATAGGGCGCTGAAGAACTTCGTTCTTATCGGCGTGTCGAAAGCGGCCTTATAATCGACAAATAGGTGGCGTAACGTGAAAATTTGGTCATTGGTCGACCTTTTTGGTCTGAAGCCAAACTGATACTGGCCTATCAGTGCAACCGTGTATGGCTCCAGCCGTTAACACAATACGCGGAACAGAATTTTGCATCCTATTGAAAGGAGTCTTATTCCACGGTAGTTTGCATAGACAGCGGGTCTCCTTTCTTGAGGATAGGACAAAGAACACTGAGATTCCAATCATTGGGCATGCATTCATCGGAACATATTTTGCATAAGAGTTGGTGCATACGCCTTACCTACTTTCGGATATAACCAGAAATCAGAAGGCGACTGATCCGGAGAATATAGTTGACTAGGGGCCTCAAGGGGCCTATGTTGGCCTAAGTGACAATGTGGGGTTCAACCATGTTGGCCATCCAATCCTCTGTCTAACAACAATTAATAATATCGGTCTTTGGCAGATAGTGAAAAATTCCATCACAAGAGTGAACAATAGTGCTGAGCGAATTTCTTCGATGTTAGAGACCGCAATTAGGTTACTGGTTCTTTCAGCAGTGTGAGCCGTCGCATTATCGTGATGTAAAAAGTCGCGACCCAGTTCCACTTTTCTGAGGTTTTCAAATATTTGCACTGGTGAAGTAAGTAGACATTATCATTTTCGGTCGGTTTCTGGATCGAACTTACTAAATCAAATTTCATCACATGTTACGATTTTATCAAATATCTTCTTAGGAAATATTTTGTAAGAAAGCTCTAAAGCATCGCTTAACAAATTTCGTGCTGCGTTGGTGGCTACGATCTTCCATCAGTAATTAAACGATTTTTTATCTCCCTGACCATCGATCTTCCTAAAATAAAAAAAAAGATATAAATGTATGTTTTTTTGGGTTTTTAAAAACAAATAAATTACCAGCAACTAACCGGACTTCTGTTAGATCCTCCGCATGCACATATACTCGTATATAGTATAATAGAGTAAAAACAGAAAAGAGGGCGACTCAATACTATTGTATTATTAAACTAAAAAAAAAAAAAAATAAACAAAAGCAAAAGTAGCAACAACTGAAACTGAATTCGCGCATAAAATACGAAAAAACAATTAGACAAAAGACGGCTTCAGTTGCAGTGTTGTGCTGTGTAGTGTAGGACAAAGCGAGGATTCTTGTATAACTACTAACAATAACAACAATTACACGAAAAAAAAAATGAAAAAAGAAATGGCAGTTGAAGAATAACAACAACAACAACAACAAGCAGAAGAATAAAAAGAGGAAGAATTGTTATCCTTTGTACTTAGTAGTTATAGTCCTTGTGCTGGAGCGAAAACAGGCTCAAGCAGCTGCGGTTCTTTGAGTGTGCTTTGACTTTTTGTGCTTTGCTCTTATGCTTTATATTCCTGCTCCTGCTGCTTCTTTATAGATTGTAGCTGTCTGCTGACATTTGCGCCTAAACTGCTGTTAAAGTCCTTTGGGCTTTAAGGCAACTTTGTTGTACTCAAAAAAAGAAAAAAAAAAAAGAAATAAAATAAAATAAAATAAAATAAAATAAAAGAAATTCCAGCAAGAATGTTGCAGTCAAGTGTGCTCAACTATATTATACCCTACAGTTAGCTAAGTATAGTTTTTAAAGCTCGAGGTTATTTCTAGAGTGCTCTAATGTGTTATATTTTATATTCTCTGCATTCTATGTTTCTAGTTTAAAAACTAGTATGCTTAATATTATAGTGAAATAACGATATTTTTAATTTTCAAAACGTTAATATCAAAACGTTAATAATAGCGTTATTTTTAGGACATACTTGACTATATTTCAGCTAACTAACGTCAAACACCAGAGCTCGCAAAATATGCTCAACCAAATTTTTCTATGCTGTCTGCTCACTGAAAAGACAGAATAAAATGGATGCAGACTCGCTCATTCTCTCAACAGCACACTTATTTTTGATTCTTTCGTGTTTTCTGTTTCATGCTTCTCGATGAGCGATATCCACGGAGCTATCTTACGATAATAGTTTGTTGGTGACACTTTCGTTCGACTCTCAGCAACTGAGCATCAGCAACTGAGCAAAACGAGTAAAGTGTCTTTTTTGTTGTTGTTGCGTTAGGTTGTTGCATGCATGAAGTTAGTGACACAAAACTCTCGTTGTTTCAACAAAGACCACGATGAGAATAAACAGAGTTGAAATGTCTTTTCCCTACTATTTTAAACTGTGTCCGCTCGCAACAGGTTTTTTCGGACTGTCTGTACAAAAAGACCACTTCTTGCGAGCTCTGTCAAACACTATTTCGAAGTTATCACACGAATACGTTTGAGGTCAATTTTGGCACCGAACTGCTTTCTGTCCGTCTGTCTGACTTTCATGTCTACTTTCAATGGCTGCCAAACACAAACTTAATAAAGCAGATTGGTTACTTGAGGGACTACACTCAATTTAATATAAATCAAGAATTCAGGGATTGCGGGAAATCAATATAATTCGAAAAACAAAATCTCAATGACCTATCAATGACTTGCCCTCATATTATATCGAAGATCTATATTTTTGGTATTTTAAAACAAATAAAGCGTTTTCTTAAAAGCTTTTAATGTTGCAATTTGTGACACCATAAATAATGTTTCTTACTTCTATTCTATAAACTTAGATCAACGAAACTAATTATAGTCTGCTTTCAAAAAGGGTAGAAGACCGTGTTTCTTAAATACTTGTATGTGAATTGACGAGTTGTGTGACTGATTCCATTTATTTATCTTGCAGAATTTATCGCAAGTATTTTTTCGCGCGTTATGGATTCGTTCGGTGCAGTTCATTGAGGTTAAGGACACTGATGTTCGGGGTGAAGTTAAAATCTGTTCGACAATCACGTTTGCACTCATCTAATTATCGTTATTGTTTGAAGTTTCGATATGATTATATTGCTACTTTCAAAAGATCAATAAATCGCTATTCCACAAATTCCAAAATTCGATTAATAATCGTATTATTGTAATAACAATAACAAAGATGGTCCCCGCGTACAACGGCTCGGGGACCATCTTGTTAACTTATAAATAACTATACCATGTTGGCAGTGGCTGTGTTTCGATTTAAAAAATACTAAACTACGGTTGAACTATTTGTGAATTATGTTAATTCGACAATTATTCGTAAAGTCCGTGTTTCTGTATCAACTGTGTATACTCGTTTTATATTGTACTTGTACATGATATCTCCATTACCTTATCTAATTTATAGCAAACTACATGTAAAAATTAAAATACGCTTCAAATTTTAAGTCTCAGAAAAATTTATTCAAAATTATAATGAAAATACTACGCGGCTTTATATTATTTTTCCTGTTTCTTATTTTTATCACACAAAAGTGTCACTTGCCGTGCATCAAAACGACTCGACTCGACTTGACTCGAGTTGAGTTGTGTTGAGTTGAGTGTCTGCGTCAAACTTTCAACATTTTGTGTCGTTTTATGTGTGCGCTTTTCCAAAAAAGATTTTGCCACGCTTTGCCATTGTTGAATTAGAACACATCGCACAAGGACATAATTTCTCTAGTTATGCAGCGGCATTAGAGAGCGGCGTTGTGCAGGAGCAGGAGATGGCTGAAATAAAAGTGCCCACGCTCGTAAATTTTACTGTCACTTATACACCATATAGTTCTTATCCTTCTACAATACTTTCACTTAAGTGCCTCCTTGCGCCATTTTCACTTCCAGTATTCTGTGCGCTGCTAATCGCTTCATTTTGTGCTTGATTGCAGTTTTTAGTCTTTAAAATTAGCTATAATTTAACAGTGATGAAGAAAAAGTGTAGAAAATTTAAAAATTTTATACTTCTTAAACATGTGACATGGAACATCTTGTTAGTTTATTTTTTTGAAGTATCGTAGCAAAGAAAAGAAAATCAATTTATAGTAAAAAAAAAGCAATCACGTTGAGTGGTAGCAAGCGATAAATTGGAAACATTAGTACCGACACACAAATTTGACAATCAAAGCGGCATGTGAGTACAACATGAGTACAATATTTATGGAGAAAATTTAATAAACTAAAATTTAAATATATTCTCCGTATACATATAACGTGACACTAAAACATAATTTCTAGTAAAAAAAGATGTAAGCAATACACAAAATTATTGAAATGTTGTAAATATCGAAGCTTGTAATAAAAAAGAAAACTATAAATGTAAGTGAATGAACGTAAAGGAACCATGTACTGCATGACAATACTTTTCTTGTCTATGCTACGTGTTTTTGCGACTACACGTGAATGTCGGCAGATTCTTTTGCAAACACATGTGAATGATAATTATGATTATTTCAGCGGTTCGGAAAAGCAGGTGGAATAGTTCTCAGAGAGAGAGAGAGAGAGAGAGAGAGAGAGAGAGAGAGAGAGAGAGAGAGACGAACAAGTTCATTTCGCTGTTATTTACATCCATACTGTCCCAAAAGTATTCGAATATATGGCGGGAAGAGATGTAGTGCTATGTAATTTAGAACAAAATAAAGCGTTACTTTATTATTTAACATAAAACTTTAAATCGAGAATTTCCAATATAGTGGCCACGCCCATTTAACCCATTGGTAAACCTAGGTATTTAAAAGCCTTCATCGTGCATTTCAAATTGATACTAACTTTAATTAAAAGTTTTCAGTCCAAAAATGCAGAAGTGGCATTATGGTTAGTATGCTTAAAAGTGGGCGTAGCTTATCGACTTGGGCATTCCGGTTGTACGCGTCTTAATACCGATTCTTAGTAAGATTGGATGAAAACTAAGGCACTTGTTCCCGCATTCACAGACAGTCAGACAGACGGACATGACTTGTTGAACTATACGCACTTTATAGGATGTTAGGTGCTTGATTTCGAATCTTACAAACAACATGATAAAATTAATACATTTTGCTATTCATATTATGTGTGAAAAGTATAAAAAGATAGTTTCCAAATGAAGTTTCTCTACCTTGTTCTTTTTTCCAAGCTTTTAGAAGCGCATCAACTTACTTACGTATATCTGTCAAGGCCGCACGTAGGAAAGCACACCATTCAGTGTAGATCTGAGGCTTCCTATGTGTTCACTGGTAAATGTTGTTTTGCGGAGTCGGAAACCAAGCCCAACGTACCAACCCCTAATTAAGGGCACAATTTGCTCACCACAGGGGATATGTGTCCTAACGGACGTTTGTCAAATGCTTGAACCGTTTGCAAAAGAATCGTAATTTCACCGCTCCCAAGAGAATGACCAAATAACTTTCCACTTCTGCAAACGATACCAAACCCATCCATTTAGAAGCGCACCAGTTTGAAAAATAGGCATGCAGAGTGGAACATTCAGTTTATTGATTCGTCTAAGGTCACTGATGTATTCAATGAGTGAGTATGAAAAAAGTATGTCCTGTATGTCGTTCCATCCTACATACCTTTTCTCTAATTAGTTTTAAAGGTAATAACTCAAAATTAAGAAATTTCTTATCTCTCAGTCTGCACGAAGTCCATATTTTTGACGAAGATAAGTTTGAATAGTTTTCCTGAGAAGATTTTGACTATATTAATTTGATTCGTTTTTTTGAATCCGAATAAATTGTTCAGAAGTGATGCCGTTAAAAAGGTTCGTCTTTTATCAGTATGTGCTATTACGGTAGTATTTTTTGTCAAAAACAAATTTTGGAACACAGAGGTGAGTATATTGTAGTAGATCACTATAGTACGATAGTTTAAGTTCGTTTAATGACCACGAGTTGGTTTCTCTAAGCCTTATCTTAGCAAAAGGCTTCTATCCTCATAGGAGAAGAAATTGTGTTTACTGCTACCATCGGATATTTCCGCACTTCTTTGCACCTTGTTAAGTCGGTTTATAATTGTGATGCTATCTAGAGCTGGTCACCATACTAGGAAAACGTAAATAAGTGTGGGTATATATTCAATATTGTTGGAGAACTCTCAATTTCTGCAAATTGTTTTCTGAAATAGTCAGTAACTCTTCCCGAATTTCAGGCCTGTACCGTTCAGTGTTTGGGTTTCATATTCGGTATCTTGCGCTTTCTTCTAAAATGCACAATCACTGTCTTTTTAGGGTTCACTCCCAGACCACAGAAGTTTGCCCAACCACAGAGTTGAGTGCTGCCTCCATTAGAACGCAGTGAGTTACAGAAACATGTCACTTATTGCTTTGAAAACATCATCCGCATAAACAATAACTTGATAGCCCTCCTCCTCCAAGCATGTTCGCATATTGACGATAGTTAGTATCCATAGAAGTGTATCCCTTTGAGGGGTGCCTCTATTGATGATTCTGCGCGTAGACGAAACTCCTACCTCAGCATTCATTTAATCAAGCCTAACAGGCAGTCAACCACTTCCAGATCCGTCAGTTATTCATTCACTTCTAATGCCTTGCAAGAATGCATTCAAAATGGAAAACAAGACCTTTATAGACTTGCATGTCTTCGTTTTCGTATGATTTCATTTGATAAAACAAACCAAAGCGAGCGCTGTGCGTATATTTCAAAAACCAAATGGTCGTGAAGAATTCATGTTGTAATGAGAACAAATGATTGTGTACGAGCGCTATGCTTGAGTAGATTCCTTCGCATGTCTCTCTTCTTTCTTGTGCACTTTAATTATTCCAAAAATGCTCGTATACGAGTATATGTAGAATTTGATGGTTTGTGCTCTAGTATGTATGAATGATGCAGTTGCACATTTATGTACATATAAATATGTACAGAGATAAAGACAATTTGTTTCACTATTCTGCCTACTGAATTACATAATGCAACTGATCTTTTGCTTGTAGAATGCAAACAGAGCAGCTACTAAAGTGAGAAAGAGACGGACGGCGCAAGCACTGATGAATAGTAAGTAAATCGAAAGACTACTTTGTATGTTTTGCTTATTTGACTTGTCTTTGTATTCGGTTTGGGCGTTTCTGGTATCGAGGCAAGTTCGCCACAATTGACAACTTGTTGGTTTATATACCTTCCTGTTTAAGGATTCCTCAATTTCGGTTAGCTAAGGTGTTTACTGCAGACTTTGTTGACTTGCCTTTCTTGTATGCATGTTGAGGTCTAAAGAGCGCTAATGTGCAGATTCCGTGACTCATATGAGTATCTAGCAGTCGCTTCAAAGTCATAGAATTATTATTCTATAGTATTTAGAGTTCACATATGAGTCTTAGCCAGCTTTATAATCAAAACTATTCTTTAGAATATTCCAACAGTCCAAGGCTCTTCTTAAATAGCAGGGACAGCCATTAGTTCATATGTGCAAAAGTCTTTTTTAGTTAGGCCGCGAATATTCCATTCGATTCAGCTCACTTAAACTGCTGCCATAAGTTGATAGCGTACGATATTTTCTCTTCTCTTAGTATTTCGATATACAAGTTGGTTTGGCATACTCCCAACAAATTTATTATTATTATCTTAATCGCACACTATATGAAAAGTCTATAAAATGTGTTCGTACAATCAAGCACACACTCCTCTTATTTTACATTATAGTATATACTAGTCCACTTAATATTACCTCCTTAACGTTGATGGAAAGATAGACAGCTGCATTGATAGATATCCGTGCTAATATGCACTTAAGAATGCATCACTATTTTCACAAGTTGCTTATTAGCTATTTATATAGCAGGCAAACAAGCAAACAAGCAAGCAAGCAAGCGCGTGTATAGAGGGTCTACTACACATCATATAGTATATAGGTAGGTATACATTAAATTGTATTAAAATTTCAAAAATAAATGAAAGGAAAATAATATCTACTAGGAGCCAATTGAACTTTTCGAGGTCGTTTATTTATTTCGCATTATTTTTCATCAATTTTCCATCATTTTCAGCACACAAAATGAGTGTGTGGGTGGATGGTTGAGTGTTCTCCATATGTATATGTCAAGCTGCAAGCATATCAGCGTAATAGATTATGTCAAAGTGAATTTCGCTTTCATGCTTCAATGTGTGATGGCACTTCTTAAAAAAAAAAAAAAGAAGGAAAAACGAACTCAGTTTTCACTGAAAAACAAGAAGACGACGTTTATTTTTTACATCAAAAGCGGCACCCCGCCGTTGTTTGCATATATAGAAATACTTGTACAAGAACAAGTAAAAGTACGTGCACATGTTCTTCTTTATATGTTTGTATTGTATATATGTAAATAATATATATGTATGTATGTCTGTTGGTAATATATAGAATAGTACAAAACATTTTCATGTTTATTTCGCTTGGAAGAGCGTAAAATGTCGCACTGATTTCACTTCGCTGTGTTGTACGCCATTTTCCCTTTTATTTTGCCTATTTCTGTGTATTTTTGTGTGTGTGTGCGTGTGTTTGTGTGTGAGTGCTTGTGACTGTGTGTATTTGGGTGTGTGAGTGTATATGTACGTATGTATGTATATGGGGGCGTTTGAGCCTCTATCTGTTTATGCGTGGGGCGGTGTAGATTTAAAAAAAAATTCATGTAAGCGCACAGCTTTCATTTCCGCTACATATTTAAAAACATACGAGGGCTGTTCAAGTAGTTAGTGAAGTTCTTAGCAAAACTACTCTAAAAAATAGTCTGTTAAAAGCTCAATAGCTGTATTACGAGCTATTATAATACCACAGAGGTGCCATATAAGCACCTAGTTCAACAACGATTTAGACACCGACTCGTTTCAATGGCTTTCTCTATTAGATACTTCAGAAACTCTGCTCTAAACACGACCTATGCAGATATACATTTATATGGGTGCTATATTCTATAGTGGTACGTTCTAAAATCAATCTGATCTACTTCTAGTTGGTAATGATTCATCATGATGGAATTTCTAGCTTAAGTAAAAACAATGTTTTTTCTTACAAAAACTGGAAAGCAGGGGGGGGGGCGGATGTTGGTAGTAGGGTTGAGTTCAGGTGTTATATGTACAATATATCGGTAAAATTCCTTATAATATCCGGCTCGAAGAACCAAAATACTAATAACCAATGGGTCTTCGATGGTTACAAATAGATTATTCAAAGTATTGTCCATCGCTAGCCATTACTTTTTTCCATCTCTCTGGCAGCATACGGACTCCGCGTTGGAAGAACGACTTGCTTTTAGAAGCAATGCAAGAATCTACTCATTTTTTGCAAACTTCATTAGAAATGAAGCAATCCTCAGACAGGGAATGGGTTATCCATCGCAACATGTGGTAATCAGATGGAGCAATGTCTGGAGAATAAGGTGTCTAGAGTAGAAACTCCAATTTGGCTGGTTGGATGTAGGATTTGACAGCTTGTCATGAACATTGTCATGGAGGAAAATGATTTTTTGCGTTTGGGATGATCGTTGCGGATTCACTTTTCATCGCCAGTTACAATTTGATGCAACTCTCTCTTCGTTTGTTGTCGTTCAAGCAGGTTTTCACAGGTTAAAAAACCGATTTTCAAGTGTCTTATGTTTCGAATTCGTATTTTTCACGCTATTGGATCATTCCCATGGCTTTGAGGCGTTTGCTGACTGTTGACTAGTCAACTGCTAACGATTCAGCTAATTCTTGAGATGGATTATCATCGAGCTCCAATTCTTCATCTTCGAACTTTTTCAGCTATTCGTTCCTTGTCTTGCAGTTCAAAATCACCACTTTTAAATCGAACAAACTGCTTTCGACACATTTGCTAAGCTAGAGCATACTTTCCATAAACTTGCACTAACAGTACATAGCTTTCGGCAGCACTTTTCTTCATGTTAATGTATTGAAGTAAAACTTTCCGCAAGCACACTTTATCCGGCACAAAGTTAGACATATTTAATGAAGTAAAAAGTAATTTTCGCTTCAACTAAATGACACATACTAAAAAGAGGGTCAATGACAGTAGCTTTACGGGGGAATACACTTTGCAAATTCAAATATTGGAAATGCCCTACTCTTAGGATGGCCATCGAACTTATTTAAAGACCTAGCAATATTAATAACCGGCTCGAGAGATCAAAACATTAATAACTTTTGCAGATCTTTGCAAGTCGTTACTAATGATTATAATTATTCAAATATGTTGCAGTATTATTTTTAAGTAATTAAAATAATTTAAAAATAGGGGTGATACCAACTAGGGGTGATACTTTAAGTCATGCGGAGGATTACCATTTTCTATTGACTGCATAGCTACTTTTTCAATACACTCAAAGTGAGTTCAAGCAAATAAACGCAGGAACATGTCATTTCACTTAATGCAAAGCTCCATTAATAATAACTAATATTAATATCCGGCTCGAAGGACCAAAATATTAAAAATAAATATTATTATGCGGCTTGAAGGACCAAAATTTAAAAAAAAAACTAATATGAATATCTAGCTTGAAGGGCGAAAATATTAATAGCTAGTATCAGGCGCGGATCCAGAACGCTCTCTTGGGAGGGGGAGGAGAACTCTGCTAACCCAGTGCCCCCCTTGGATCCGCCACTGGCTAATATCAATATACGGTTCGAAAGACCTAAAAATTAATTGTTAATATTATTCGGCTCGATGGACCAAAATATTAATAACTTTTGTAATATTAATATCCGGCTCAACGGACCAAACTATTAAACACTATTTCGGTATAAAATTTTAAGTAAAAATAAGTATATGCGATACTTTAGTTTTCGCTTCTTTGCCATGGTCCAACAGTTTTTCAGAACTCATGAGGAGGGGGCGGGATCATAATCTGAAAACTATTCGACTTTGTTCGCAATGAGTTACTTTCTCATTGTTGTTGTTTTTATTTTGTCACACTGACCTACAAACCAACCCTCGTTTACACATACATACATGTACATACATTTATACAGCACATTTTTTGCAGTCGCTTTTTTTCACGGAGTTTTTGGCTTTTGCAGCAAATGATTTTATTATTTTTTACTCGGGTTAGCATTTTTCCTTTTTAGTTTTTTTCATTTCATTCATTTTTTAGTTGGATGTTTTTTCTGTTGGGCGGTTGGAAAAATCGCATTGAAAAGTGTTTTTTAGGTCAACAAACAAAATAAAATTGGTAAAAAAAAAAAAAAAAAAATGGAACTAACGAAATGAAATCAAAGCAAAATGAAAATGGCAACTGCACAAATGCAATAAAGTTCCTCAGAGAATCAATTTAAGATGGAAAAATATGATTTTTAGTTGATAAAACAAACATTTAAAACATTTGAACAGAGCGAGATGGGGAATGAGGGGGAATGAGTAGGAGAGAGACAGAAAAGTTGTTAAAAAAATAACTAAAATTAAATTGGTTTTAAGTGGAATTTTGTTGAGTTGTTGAGTAAAGCGGAGCATTTAAATATTTGCCAAATATTTCAAATATGCTTCTCATTGTACATAAGCTGCACGAGGTGAGAAGATTTAGGTCAGTTTGGTTATTATAACATTTAAAATTTTGTTGGAATAAAGTTGTTAGAAAATTTGTTTAAAATACTTTTCATTCATTTCATTCAATTTGGATGTTTTTATATAATTAAAGTATTTGAAATATTTAAATAGGATGTAATGGAAATGGTACAGTATAATACGTACTAATGTTTATGTATATATAAAATATAGGAGTCTTCAAACCATCGGAATCTAATATTTTCGTATATACGAGTGTTAAATAAAATGATTTCTTGAGAATTATTCGTTGAGTATATCTCATCCGATTATGATAAATAACAAATAACACAGGTCAACGTGGTTTAGTTGTTGGAAAGTAATTTGCTGCGTATAATCCGAATCCGTTGGTCAGAATTGGCCCAGCACGTCAGAATTTTGAGATATTTGAGGTTATATACCCGAAAAACCGCGTTTTTTCCTACTTTTGAGGTTATGTACAGAGACAACACGCTCATTTGTATATGTATATGAAACCATGTTATCCTTTAAAATCCAACAAAACGAATATCAAATAATATTGATTTAAATAAAGAATTTTTTTTTATAAAAAATACTAAAGTGGGTGCTGGGTTTGTATGAGGGCTACACCAAAAAGTTAGCCTGCCGCTCCCAGTAGTATATGTATGTTAAGCGACTATCCAGAAAAAGGCACCATATCGCATTTCAACCTAATATTGACTTTAATAAAGAAGTTTTTCATACAAAAAAAAAAAAAAAGTTGGCAGTGGGTTTGTATGGGGGCTACCCCAAAAAGTGGGCGGGTTTCACGTATTAATGTAGTATATGTCAAGCGTCCATCCACTAGAAGCTACCGTATCAATTATTAATTTTATATTGACTACAATAAAAAAGTTTTTCATGCAAAAAGTCAAAAATTGGGCGACGGGTTTGTATTTGAGCTACCCCAAAAAGTGGGCGTGGCAGGTCAATTTTAATACTCTATTAAACTGCAATAAAAAGAAGTGTATGTGTGAAATTTCAACTTATTGCCTAAAAAATACGCCACAAAATACAGACAGACGGACAGGGCTAAAGCCTGGTGCAGTTGAATCCAGAGAACGATTAGGCTAGTCCAAATCATTATTTTTCGGCACAACGTATCTCAATAGCGAACGGTATCTCATTAAACGATAGCGTGCGACGTTGACATTCCTGCCAACTTTGAAGAAAAATGATCCGATAATGGTTTTTGAGCGCACACCGTCCCAAACAGTAACTTTATTTTCGTGCGGTGGTGTTTCGTGACTCGACAGATTTGTTTATTGACTCCGCCGGAGTGTCGCTAAAAATCTAGCTCAACATCGATCATTTTTGCGACGCAATTTCCATATTGCAAGACACGCTGCTTGTTCGCTGCCAACCATCTTTGAGTAAGTTGCACTTTGTGTGGGAAGAGACGAAGATCGTGCTTCATAATCCTCCTTAGAGTCGTACCACTCACCTTTAACTCCTGAGATCGATGGCGTCGATGTAAAGTGCTACAATTTCGTCGTATTCTTTCAGCATATATTGGCTCATAGATAAAATGGCATTGTATGACGTTTTAGAATCGTGCAGATTTCTCGAAATTGGCTAAAAAATGGCAGAGTTATTCAATGTTGCTATACCGAAGATCTAGATAGCGCACCCTCTATACAGAGTATGTATCACAGAGTATGTATCAATCTGCAGCAGAAATATATTTAAGGTATTAGCAAGGTCTTGCAATAACAAAAAGTGCAAAACTGCACAAACTGCACAAATGGCGTCGTGAGCACACTTGTGAAAAATAAAGTGGTGCAACTTTGCACAATCAGGTGTTGGAGACTTTGGTATGATTTTTATTAGTTTCGAATTGCTATTACATTTTTTGTGAACAAAATGACATGATTAAGTATTATAAACAAATTATTGGAGTATAAGTATACATTTTTTGGAAAATCTAATTGTAAGCACAAATCTGTACTCAAGTCAAGTACAAAATTCTCAGTATATAAATCAAGTGCTTTTTGTCTTGTAGTAAGTGGAAAGTTCTTAGATCAGTTTCTCCGAGAAAGAAAAACCTGATAGCAAAATAAAATTTACTCTCTCAGCTGCTCCAATTTCTTCGCACCGATAGTAAATGGGAAAAACGATGGGTTGTGATTCGGCAACTCTATGTGCCCGTTACGTTATCCAAGTGACGCTAGACGAACGGTCCTCTCATGAATTGTCTATGCTCGGCATAAGACATGATACAGTGCAGGATTGTTGAAATAATTTTTTCAGGTAATAATATTGCTTATGAACTTCTATATAAATTTCATAAAAATCGTTTGGATACTTTTCAGTTCCATAAGAAATGTACGTACGAAATCTCATTTACATGGGTATTTATAATATATATAATGTGTGTTTAAGGCAAATGAAGTTTTCCAAATAGATAAAAGTCACACGGAGCCAAATCAGGCGAGTACGGTGAAGGATGTACCTTTCCAACACATGTACCTCCCAATAGGTGGCGCACCAGAAACAGCTATTTTTAAAAAGTTTAGTTTCTTTTGCGGCAGACCTTGTACATACGTGTATAAAGATGTCATTTTTGCGAAATTATTTCAAAATATATGCATACATATACACGCATGAAGAAGTTTATGGCTGAAAATAAAAGCTTTCTATTTTTATACACATTGCTAGTAGCAAATCATTATTTTTTTTTCACTCGAATTTTCGCTCATGCTTTTACTTTGCATTAACTACTTCCTATATTGCTATGCACTTCCGGTGCTCCAGTTCCGGCGCTTTACTTCCGCTGCCACAGCAAATATTTCATATGACTTCTTCCGCCACTAAATATAATAATTACTAAGAAAACAGTCAAAAACCCAAAAAAAAAAAAAAAAAAAATTTGCCAACTGGTAATTCGCATGCAAGAATTCCTTTTGCATTTGAAGCAGAATAAAATCGTATATGAAAAAAAAAAAAATGAAAAAATAAATTCACTCATAGTTTAGACATAAAAAGTAGTATAACTTGCGCCCATATAACTATACACGAAAGCTGAAAGCGCACATTAGCAGCGCAGTCGAGCGAGAGAACGAACGAGCTGCGAGAGTGTCAAGGTAACCAGAGACCCAAAGCAGCAGCGCCCCAGCATAAACACCTGAGCCTTTGCAGCAGTTGCACTAAACTAAATGCACACACAGTGGCTGAGCCTAGATAGCCTAGACCAAGTTAAGCCAAACCAGACAAACAGATGGACGGACAGATAGACAGATGGACAGAATTTGCAGTGTACCGCCAGGTTGTCAGACAGACTGACTGCCTGGCATTGTGCTCATTTGTCGTTTTAGCTAGAAAATCTACAAAACGATGAGCCATAGAATGTGTGTTATATATACTATATAGTACATATATATGTACTTTATATATATATATATATATATATATATATATATATATATATATATATATATATATATATATATATATATATAGAGAGAGAGAGAGAGAGAGAGAGAGAGAGAGAGAGAGAGAGAGAGATGAGAGAGAGAGAGAGAGAGAGAGAGAGAGAGAGAGAGAGAGAGAGAGAGAGAGAGAGAGAGAGAGAGAGAGAGAGAGAGAGAGAGAGAGAGAGAGAGAGAGAGATATATATCTCTCTCTCTCTCTCTCTCTCTCTCTCTCTCTCTCTCTCTCTCTCTCTATATATATATATATATATATATATATATATATATATATATATATATATATATATATATATATATATATATATATATATATATGTATATACAATATAATCTCTTGTTGGCACTTGGCCAAATCACGTAATCGGTATTCGCTTAAATCTGTCTTGTTAGCAGCGGTCTGACTATGCTATACTGGTTTTGGGTCTGAGCTGGCATACCAGATTATGTGTGTAGATATGTGTGTATTTTAACTATTGTTTATTTGCTGTTGAAAAGCTTTTTTTTTAATTTTCTTTTTAGTGTAGGTTTTTTTTATTAGTAATTGGCATAAAAAATTAATTTCAATTAGTAGCTGAGTGCATCGTTGCTAAAGTTCGCCATTTTGTTTTTTAGTTTGTATGTTTCTGTTTTTTGTTTGCATACTTTTTGGCGCAATTTGTAAAATGGCGCGCGCGTATAGTAGAAACACTTACGAGTAAGAGTGAGCGAGAGCGCGCTATGCAACTACTCATTGTCCGCCATTTGCAATTTAATAACTCGTGTAATTGTGTTATTTAATTGACAGTTTATTTAATTAAAATTATGTATAAATTTATTGTCACATTTGCTCGCTACTGCTTAATATTCTGCAGAAACCAAAAAAAAAAAAAAAAAAAAATAAGAAAAATAAAATAAAACAGAAAACAAATTTAAATCATAACACTTGTAATTAAAATCAAATTTAATCGCTTTTGCACATGCAAAATCGTTTAAACAAAAAGGAAACAAAAATCAAAGTACCATATAAAACTATTGCATACCGCATGGCGCCGTTTAGTGCGCAAACTGTAATCCTCACAGGACACGCTTTGCTGGGAGCGGCCGCAGCGTTTGTTGTACAAATTTGCATTTGTTGCGCACACACACACACACACACGGCTTCAATTGAGTTTTTTTGCGCGTGAAAATTGTATTTTTTTAAAAAAATGTTTTATACACTTCACTTTTCAGCAATTGATTCGAATTAGAATTTTAGTTAAAAGTTTGTCAAATTCAATGGAAATTTATTTTAATACAATGTAGTTGTGATGTGTTTGATTGGTTTGTATGCCACGGGCAGCGGGAATATTAGCCTCTATTATGGTTATGAATACGCTGATGTTTGCCATAGAATTCAATTCAATATCGTTTAAAAAATTTAAGAGAGAATGGGGAGTTGTTAACCACATCAATATACTGTCAATATGCTGTGAACTGTTTTTCTAAACGTTAAAAAAACACCATTTTTCACTCTTTTTGTGTTTGCAGTAGTATTTTGAGTTTCGTTGTGCAAGAGATTCCAAAGGTAATTTAGTGAAAAACATTCCTTGAACTATTGGCTTTCCACGCAGAAAGGAAATTTTGAATGAATATTCAGTGTGGTAATAGACCTGCGTTACTTTGCGGTTGTCCGATGTGCCATATACGATGATTTCATTTCCTCCTCATTCTTCACATCACATGCAACCCATAGACGTCAGCGTATTTGGGCCCTGTTCCACAACCAGTGTCAAGTTTGGATAAAAAATCACATCGGTAGAGTTCTCGAATTGCAACACGCATTGCCTATCGCTGATAAATGTCTCGATACCGCAGCCACGGCAAAGATTATCAAAAGTATTTAAAGCAATGGGGATTTATCCATTTAATCCGATGGTATTCACGGTTGAAGATTTCTTAACGGCTGACTCTATACTCTGAGGACGGCGATAACGATCCTGCTGATTGTCGTATAGTAGTGGTTGGTACAAATGTCATCAAAAATGATTCAGGTGCAAAAGAAGAGGCCACCACTTCTGAAATATACATCACTTGCATCGCTTCGCACTGCATTACGAGAGATTAGCCCTCTGAAGCGTGTTTCAAAAAAAAATCTTACTTTTCGATAACTTACAAAAATGGTGATTCTCTCCCAATTTTTGACATGGTACACAAATCTCCACCAAAATTACGAATGTCTATTTTGCATCTATCACGCAATCCACAATATTTTTTATTATAAAAAACGTAGGCAACGTAAAGTATAAGGGTACACATATGTGTATTCTTCAACAACTGGCAGAAAAATTAGAAATGTCCGTCTCTCTGTTTGGATTGATTTCAGAACAAAATCAATGAAAAGACTAATCAAAGTATTTTCCAACGCTGGTTACTACTTTTGGCCACCTCTCAGGCAATTTTCGAATTCCATCTCGAAAAAATGTATATTCCTTAGAGGCGATCCAGGCAAGGAGTTAATTTTCGATTTCTGCGAAAGAAATTAACCAATGAGAATTGTTGGAACAAACGATAGTCAGAAGGAGAAGGAAAATATACCTCTTGAGCGTAATGTACTTTAATGTAAAAATCCCTTTTGAATCAGTTGCCATGAAAATCGCCATTAAATTTCTCTCTGATTTAGTTAATAACGCACCCAATTGCCTTGCTTTTGAAGCGTTACCATTGGATTGCAATCGTACAGAAACTGCTTATTGAGCCCAATGATTCTGCTGCAAGTTCCTCTAGCGTTAGACTCGATCTTCATCAAATATTGCTTCCAATTCTTTGACTTCAAATTTTTTTAGCTGTCCACAGCGGGGCTTGTCTGAGATATCATCATTCTTGATTTCAGACATTTCCTACATTAGTTGTCAGTTGGATTATTGTCACCATAAACTTCCGCAAGCTTTCGATGAGCTTCAGCAGCACTTTTCTTCCAATTAAAGCAGCAAACTAAAACTTCCCGCAAATGTTCCTCAGTTAATTAAAAAATTTGACATGTTCAACATAATAAAAAACAAGGTTTTTTTTTCTAAAACTTTAGGCGCTATAAACTGAATATTCTTGACAAATATTTATCTAAGCTCTCTGAAACTTCCGAAATCAGCTGTTACTATGAAACAGCCAGAGCCATCTTTTGAGGAGCTAACATTTCTGTAATCGGCTCAGCACATACATGAGAAACTCAGTTAGGACCTGTTAACATCCGGCTGTTTTACCATTCTTAAATCTACGCAGAGTCTCCAGAATTAGCATGTAGAATTGAGATAGCTTTGGATGGGTTAAGTTTTCGAGATAGCTATTGCATCGGAACCAGCATTAACAGGTTTGGAACTCTTCCGCCAGTGGTGTAATTGATGCTAGTGATACATGCTCGGCTTGCCTAGCAAACTGATTAAAATGGTTATATCGATTTCTTCTCACCACACTAGCAGATTGTCTATAAGTTGTATGTTTATCACTAGCATTTTTAACGCGAAGATATATGTTTTTCGGCGGCTTTCGATTGGAGATCTCTGCCCAAGTATTGTCCTTCACCATGGATCTGTTGTTTTAAAAGCCGATAATCGACTGCGCACTGTTTGTCAATTAAAGTAGTAGCTGATATTCGCTATCTATATCGGCTCCTCTTCTTGTTTTTACGTCGTGAAGTCGTCGTTAAATGGTCATTTTGATTTTGAGTGTCCGGTGATTTACAGATATACTTGTAAGTTTTACGCAATTTACTGCAATTTGTTTCGCATATAAATAGCCGAAGTCTTGCACAAAGGTCCACAAGTCGGTTGCCATTTTTGTATCTGGAGTCACTAAAACCGTTTATGCTCATAAGTACCTTGATGTCGCCACTCGGTACGGAATTGAGGGTTGCATCAAATTGAGGGAGCGGGAGGAGCAGCATCATAAATGCTACGCAGGAATATTTCCACTGCTTCATCAATATCGGTAGAGGTTCTGTGCTCCATGTTTAAGTTAATTAGCTGCTCCAATCAATGACAAATGGAATATTGAGGAGTATAAGTAAAGGGTATAAATACTTCGGTTCTAGTACAGAGTTTCTATTCATTTTGCTCATTTAAAAAAAAAAATTTAATATTCTTTTGTCTGTCTACGTGTATAAGTAAGTGTGTCTATCTCTATGTGTATGTGTGTGTGTGACCTGCGCGTTTGTTCGCTTTGTCCTTTCAATTAAATTGCAATTTGTTTGCGAAATAATGAAGTGATTTCTGTGCTGTGCTACTTGACATTTAAAGAGCAACAACGAGAGAGAGATAAAGGGAAATAGAAGTGGTTTGGTTACACTTTCATTTCTATCTTTTTATACACTCTTTCTCTTACTCTCTCTTTTAATACTGCTTTGCATACATAGTATATAGTAGTATATAGTAGTATATATACGCTACATTTCCGTTGTGGGTCATAAAAAATGGCGCTTCCTTTTACAGTCGCTTAAAGCACTTTTGCGGCAATGTTTTAAATTTTTCATGAACTACAGCATTAAAATGATATAAGGTAAAGTCATGACCCTACTGTCGAAATATCGAATAACCTCGCGTGTGTTTGTGACCGCAAAACGAGGCAGTGAGTTAAAAAAAAAAAAAAAAAAAAAACACCCTATGACAGCTACAACATATGACAGCAATCACTATTTTAACGGTAAATGCAGTTAACTGTAATTGCACATGCAACATCAAAGACCTCAAAAGCAACAAAAAAGAGAAAAACAGCACGACAACAGGACGATGACGACGATGACAAGGAAGCGAACAAGCGTTGACTAAAGCGACAGAAGCGACCGATGACTGTCAACCGCAATGAAAAATAACGCAACAGCGAAATAAAAGCGACCTGGACAGTAGATATCAGAGCATTATTTGTGCAACTATGTAGTTATATGGAAAATACACTGATCGGAAAAAGTACAAGACATGCAAAGTTTTTTTTCTTTTAATATCGCCATTATAAGCGTGAAGTTTTGTTCACAAAGATTGCATAGCTACGGAAATAATTGTTTCGGGTGCCGCTACGAATTCATATCCGTTGGCTGTGACATTCAAAATTTTGCTACTTATATCAAGCTTCTCAGGAAAAATGAGCTATGTATCATATATATTCCAGTGAAGCATATTCAAAACAAATAAACACTGGAAACATAAGCTCCATATTCTAAGAACCTTATACTTTGTTTGGCGACTGTGAGCTTATGTTTCAAGCAAACGTCAATTTGTTACGGGTATACTGAACATATCAAGTGACACCTTACTACGTAAGAACTGAGGCAACATAGGAGAAAATTGCTTTTGGTTGTATTTACTGGAAAGGGTAAAACAAAAGTGTATTAGGAATCTGTCTCCTATAAATCAGGGTTAGTTTAGCAATATATTACTAATTGCTTTTGCTAATTGTCAAAAATCAATCGGAACATGGTTTTACCATTTGTTTCTTCCCGAGTTCGACCTGATGCTATACAATATCTAGACCATCAAGAGTAAAAAGTACTCAAATATGTTGGAATGTTCGATTTTGAATAAAAGTTTCTGAATATGATTTAATAGTCCTTGGTGCTTAGAAGACTTGTACGCGTAATGCGGCTTGGTAAGGAGAAAGCGCTAGAAGTACTGGAATAGATTCACTGAAATAGTTACATTGCCAACTTTTGCAATTATTTGCTCATATAATCATCAATTTTCAAGTTATTCAAAAATAAATGAAAAAGTTAATTTAATTCTGTGTAATTTGATTTTAGTAAAAAATATACAGTTTTGCTCAACTTTCTACGTTACCGTGGAATTTTTGTATGCCTTTGTCTCAAAAGTCTTCATAACGCTTTTCAGTTGTCACGCGGTGGAAACGTGAACAATGAATCCAATCACTTCGTTTAGAAAACAGTATGTTTAAACTATAAACCCGAATTCGAAATCTGCTTCAAGGAATCATTTCGGAAGCTGTATGGCTCAATGATGCCGCCTGATCAAAACGAAACAATAAGTTTCTTCTGATGCAATGGCATGCATTACTCTTGAATTACTCTGTTCACAAATGCGGCAATTTTGCTTGTTCACGAAGTCGTTCAACCAAAAAAATTCTTCATCACTGAAGAAGATTTTATCGCCAAAATTTGAATCCGTTTCCTACTGTTCCGCAATTCAGCAATTTTCTCACTTGACTGCGATTTTCGGCGTCATGCAGGGACTGCTCGATCGGCAACCGAATCGCTTTCATCGAATTTTTTGATAATTTTGTCCATTAATATTTCGTAGTTCATGAAAAGTTTGGCGAACAGAACACAATGTTTGAATGGTTCACATGTACATATATTTCAGTAGGTGTGTTCCGTCCGCTTTTAGAGATTACTTACTTACTTACTTATTTGCTTACCACTTTTATAGATAGTACCCGTATGAACGATACGTATTTTTGTATGAAAAACGAAACAAATGTTTTGCCAATGTCAACTGGAAATTGAATATGATAGTTCCTTATGGTCAAAAGCTTTGCAGCTATATAAGGCGTGTCTCACGAAGTTTTAGTGAAGGCCACAGAAAGACCCACCATTAACGTTTAGGTTCTTAGGAATAAACCACAGAGATTAATGTTTTTTCGACAGGAATTTGAGTCAATCAGAGCCATTTGGTAATCCTGTTGTTTTAAGTTATAATTATGGCAGCTGTTTTGAATATACTTACACATTAAGGATTGAGTTGAAATTTGTTTTATGAAATATTAAAAACCAACCGCTAGTCTCATACTTTTTTTGTACACTGTATGTAGTACCTTCCTCGCATTATTGGCGCTATCGGATGAGCACAGTTAAAGCCGCAACCGTCTCACAGACAATAATGATGTTCAACGTTGTTTGTACTATATACAATATATATGTATGGTATATGTGCATTTATGTGGGCGTGTCGCTCGTCGTGCATCATAAAGCGCACAGCATGTTGTGGAAATTTATAATTAATTTACACAATCGGTAAAACTCAGCGATGCAAAATGCCAGTTGCAGTCATCGAAGTCGAAGTCATATTACTCGTTAAATGAAATTATTTTGATTAAGAGTGAACATGGCATATGCGTAATATGATTTTTAAATATATTTTTTATCATATATTTCCACTCACTTTCATTGCAGATGTGCTGCGCTGTAAATAATTCTTATAAATCGAATTGCTGCTGCTGGTGCTGCTGGTGTTCTGTCGAAACTTCTATAGACGACGACAAATACTGCTGCAATAATAATAAATATCGGTGATATGAATATGGCAGTCAGTAAGGCGTGGCAACAACAGTGCAGCAGTTATCGCCATTGTCGTCGTTGTCCTTTCGCCAGCAACAGACATAATAATAAAAATCGAAATCAAATAATTAAACTTTTACAAATTGAAAACTACAAAAACCACCACCACCACCAACGCGAACAAGAACAACAACAACAACAAGAGTATAAGCATCGACACCACCAAGAAGTAGAAGAAGAAGAAGTAAAGCTACCGAGTAGTAATGAAGACCACCAACTAGCCGCAATAAGCAGAAACCAACGAAACCATAGAAATCGAAAGGAATCAGTTGCACAAGCAAGGATACTCGCACAAAATCAAAATGTGGCAACGTTGTCACTCAATAAATCCACCTCAAGGCTATTATCCTTACTGTGTATACTTAGTCTGATTGGCAGCGGTATTGCGCGTGAACTGAGTGGCAATGAGCGTGAACAGTTGCTGCACTATTATCGAAGAGCACAATTGCATCAGCAGCAGGAACAGGAACAGCATGTTGCAACATATTTCTCGTCCTCATCGGCCTCGTTACAACAATTTTCGCTACGTAATGCGCCGATATTTGATTTCGATGATATTCAGCCCACTGCTGGTATCGTCTCAACACTGAGCGGTACAGAGCGACAGCGTAAGCAGCGTAGTGCAACGACGGGCAACACTGTGCCAACTACAAAAACGACAACAATAACCACAACGATGGCTACCTCAGCGTCGTTAACGTCCTCATCATCATCATCTCCGTCATCTTCGGCGTCATTGTCAACGTCAACAAATGCGCCGCCACCGCCGCCGCCAGAGAAATGCGAGCCAAAAGTGCTTGATGAAGTACCCTCCGATCCGGTAAGTATTTAGTCTATGATTATTTTATACTAAAGGGTGTCCCAACAAGTGTGCACTATTTAATTTAAAAACGATATGATGCCTGCTTTGGGTCACGTTGTTTCGAAAAATTGGCATTCATTTCATTTTGCTCCGTCACACATTGAACGAATTGACGGAGCTTTGCATGGCTACTAGTTTGAGCGCGTGAATTGAAGAGCTGAATCTTGTACGGGTGAAGGTTGAGCTCTTTCGTCAAAGTTCACGGCATGTTGCTTCGCGAAATTTGAAGCGTGAAGCAGTGCCGAATTAATGTTCTCTGGTTTTCGGTTATACTCTCGTTTGTAGCAGCACTCTTCCATACATATCTGCCAGAACGGTGGCACGTTTCGCATTGAATATTGTTCCTGAGCTCCTCTATCTTTGTGACTTAACGTAACCCATAAAAAGAAATCCAATCGCATGAGTGTGCTGACCATTTATTTAAATTGCACGAAACTTTTCGTTTAATCGATCAATTATTTGACCAGCTGTGATCACTGTTGACATCAGTCCATTCAATTCTGTAAGTAGTCGAATAGTCTTCCAACATGGCACGAATGCGAACTCCATTGAACGTAACATGGCGATCATTCACACCGATCAAAAAATATGATCCAATCACATCTCTGGCATGAAATCCCCTGAAGCACATGTGTATATGCTGCTGTTCCTTAATGCATATTTTGCTTATTGAGAAAGCCATTAAACCAAAAATGAGTTTCCCCGCGAAGATGGTTTTTCGATGAATTTCAGGAATTTCTTCAAACTTTTGTAGTGTTCAATCGAAGAATCGCTTCAAAATATTAAAAGGCTTCAGTTATTGGGTCAGTTTGTCCTTGTTAAGGTCTAGACTAAGATCTTTATGGAAAATCGCCACAGAGATTCCGAATTTGGCTCATTTTGAATTAAAGCACTTACGGATGCGATATTTTCGCTACCTTGACTGGTGCTTTGTCTCACTGGCACAGGAATATTCAAAAGTAAGTATATTGACTCGAATATTTCGACTATAGCACGCATAAATTGTTTGGTGGAACGATTATTACGACAGAAAATTGGAATAACCTTGACTGACGTTGATAGATGCTGAAAAAAATGTTAGTATTAAAATACAAACATTTTTGTTCTCATTGAAAACCCCTTTACATACACATACTTGAGGCCTGCGTTTAACGAGCTCTATACATATTTGAATGGGTTTGTGAAGCGTGTCGCATCAAATGCATTTCACTAATATTTCAAGTGCAGCATGGGAAAATCCAAATTTCATGATTTCGAATGCACGATGCGCAATTAGTGGTAATTTAATTAATTGCGAACCTTACGGCGCCATCATGATGAAATTCGTTGCTAGAAGCTTCATTGATCTGTGAATCGTAGTTAAACGAATTTTCTCGGAAACTTTGTAGCGCAGTATTTTCAAATAAAATTGCTCATGGTGTTTTTAATCAGCGTTTTAAAGCAGCACTTCGGGATTGTTGTAGAAGCAAAAAAGTTTACTTTTACAATTTATTTATGTGTATATAATTTAACAAACAAGCATTGAGTTTTGTCTAGTCCTTATTTAATTTAAGTCGTCTAATTAAACTGAAAGAAACACAATGGAAATATAAGGCTACTAAGCAAAACAAATAGAATATGTAAAGGATCAAGAGGGAAGATAGACAATCGAAAGAGTATACTCAAGCAACTTGCTCGTTTACTCTCATTTGTACTCATTAGAACTTGAAATCTAAGCAAGCATTTAGTTTTTTTTGATATAAGCGCATAGTACTTGCCTTGGTTTGCTTACTCAAACGAAAACTTATGAAAATGATAACATGCAAGTCTTTAAATGCCTCATTTGCCTTTAGAAGTTAAGGAGATGAATAAAAAAATGACACCAAAAAAAGGCTAAAAAATGAAAAGGAAGCGATGGAGAAAAGGGAAAATCAATTGTCAGAAAAATGAAAATTACGAAGTAAATAACTCCGAACCAATGCATCTACTTCAAGAGCATCTGAAATTGAACAACAACGCGTATCACGTCTTACGAAACTTTATAAGAAGTGTCATTTAAAATAAGATCGACTGCAGAAATGGGTGATGTCACGCCACCAATAAAAAAAGGCGCAACGCACGCCGGGTACACTAGTAAAAGTGTTAAGTCAATACATTTAATTCTTAAGGACAATGTGAAGTTTTCGGAATTTTCGCGACTTGAAACATGGCACCCGTGCACGAAACGCGCGTAAAGAAGAAAATTTTGCGTTTCCGATTGTATTTTGGTTCAATACTGATTGACTTATTTCATTTTAAAGTACGGATTTCTTAATGGTAAGCCCGCGAATTCTCTTTTCTTGGGACTGAAAAATTCAGTTTTAAAAAGATAAAAAAGTCGGCCGGATCCATATCACTTGATTACGGTGGTTGCTCAATACTATTTGTTGAGTTTTTGGCCAGAAAATCGTTCGCAATGATAACCATGTGAGATACTGCGTAGTCCAAGGGATTTGTTTCCAAAAATTTGACCTTTCGCATAAATTCGTTAAAATCACAAAATACAATTGTGTGAATTGACAAATCGAGCACTGAAAAGAAAGGAACTAAATGACAGATGGCGCTCAAATTCCGCAAACTCCCACTCTTAGTGATAAAAAGAATTTTGACAATGCCTTTAAATGGGCTTTTTCAACTATTGATTCCCGGTATTTTTTTGACAGAATATATATCCTTTTACACAATGTTGACGGGCTATAAACTATCTATTTCTATATTTTTGTGCTTTTTCTCGCCTGTGCGTGCGTGTTGGCAAATACCAACATCGTGCTCGGGTTGGGTCGTGCCTAAAAATCAGGAACGCACCTATCTCTAGCTGAAACCAGTCGAAACGCATCCTTTTAGTAATAATGGCCTTATCATAAGTTTATATAAGCGACATGCTTTAGCCGCAGTTTTACTTATATAGTAGAGAAGTAAAACTAATCGCAAATGACGCTTCTAAAGCTCAAAAATTTAAACTTTTCGCAAAAATAAATATACATCTATCACCATCATATATTTTGATGTGGACTTTTTGACAGATGTTTAATAGAGACTTTCCATTGTGCCCCACATTGTCAACATTTCCACTTGGCGCACGCAAATGTTAATTTTCGTTAACATGTGACTGGCAAAATGACGTTCGCTTTATTTAAATATAAGATGTTTGTGATAATGATGTTCAATCTATGTCTATAAAAAAAACGGTACTTTAATCGAAAAAAACACATAACTCGTTCGGACCAAATGACAATATTCTTCGAGAGTATTGAGAGTGTGCAGAATGTTTGCTGGTGGAGAGAACCTATAACTTACTTCTTAATTTTTTCGATTAGACATTTTTGACCAGCACTGACTGTTTCAAGCCAAACTAGTACAATAAGAATATTTCTGTCAGGAACATTGTTTGAAAACAATGTTTAAAGCTACACGCAAACTAAAAGATTTTTTCAATTCAAAATTATATGACACATTTGTATGATTTACTAGAACCATATGCAAAAGGCTGCATACCACTGTGACGATTGTCAGTCAGATGTCAGCAAACCGAAAGCAATTTTTCTGCATTAGAAGCTAAAAGCAAATAAGTTTGCTAATTAATGTACATCCGCTGAATGCTGAACGCGACATTTCCTGTGATTTATATATCGCTCTCGCTTACACTCATACTGTATGCATATCTTTCTGGTTTGCTTTAGCGTTACTAGTGTAGCAGTACATTAGCAGTTGTTACTTCCTTCCATCAGCGTCTGACCACTGTGCCGCCTGCGCTCATCTATAAAACTATACCCGGAAGTTGCCTTGTATATTATGCGCTTTGGCAGCAATAAGTGTTGTGTGTGACATTTTTATTGGAAAGTTTGATAGTTTTTAGCATAAACGTATGCAGAACGTTTTGATGTATGCGCACTATTTGTGTTGCTTACAGTGATTTCAAAAATAAATAGAATTAACTCGAGAAAACAGTAATTTATTAACGAGGATTATCTCAACAAGAGTGCATCAAATATTGTAATTTACGTTGACTTTTGGCGATGAAGCGCTATAATAACTACTGTTTATGACTGATCTGCTGAATTCAAAAGTGGTCGCCGCACACTAGAGCCTTCTGATTTGTTTATTCCGTTTGTTGTAACATATTGATAATGTACAAGTATTCGTGTATCTAAATTTGTTGTAATCCTTCTTTCTGCATTCTTGGACTTCATCTGACAACTCTCCGATTGGTAGGCACTGGTAATCAATTAAATTTTCATCATGAGTAAGTTTAATTCAGAATACATTTGAGCCAAAAAAAAAGTTCGGCGGTTTTTGAGGCATATTCACAAAATTTTTGGTCATTGATCATTTTCTTACAGTTTAAAACATTAAGGATCACATTCAACATTTTTATTATTCCATTATGGACTCCAGTAATTCTGGCTGTTATCTCAGCATGCTCAAAAAAAGTGCGGGAAGCATTTCCATCGTTGGTATTTCCGTATCTATGCTTTGGGCAGTATACTCTTAGTCCCAGCTCTTTGAAAAAAATCATTCTTTTGGACAATTTAGCGCAGTGACATAGAAGGTGATGAATGGTTTCAGCTTCCTCGCAGTTATCATAGCTTCTACATAAGTCTTGCGAGGAGGCCTACAGCCGTTTGAACCATTGTAAGTGTGCTGTTATCATTCGTACTAAAATTGCTACATCTGTTCCACTCATCCTAAGTAGAGACTAAGTTCTTTTCTGGTCATACTTAGGCCACGCCTGCCTTGAACTGCTATACGTGGTAAGTCAAGACCACCTATAGTTTGCGGTTCTAATAGTGTTGGTTTTGATTTGCAGCTGACAGGTTGACAGCGATATGACAATCGACTCCTTATCCTGTCGTATAGGGGTCGTTGTACATAGTCTTGCAAGTGCATTTGCTATACAGTTACCCTCATTATTGGTAGACTTTGGCATCCAAACGAGATGGATACTGTTCTGCACAGCCATCTCACTAAGAGATTTGCGGCATTTATAGCTGCTTGGCTGTCTGAGCATAGATGGACTTGTTTCCCTCTAATCCTAAACGATTTTACGTAAAACATTGCCTCCTGGTTGGCAGCGACTTCCTCTTGGTAAACGCTACAGTAATCAGGTAATCTTAAAGAGGCATTGATATCCATTTCTGTAATTTATACCACAATGTATACCACAATAGAGTAACTAAACCGTACAATATACAAGGCAGCCCTCGTAGTACTACATAAGTGGCTTTGTTTGCAAGCGTTGTTGAAAATGTTGCCACAGAAAAAGAAAAATGAAGCAAACAATAATTCAACATAAATTTTCAACGTCAACAAACGCAGATGTCGTAAAATAACAAAATGTCCTAAGAGCGAGCGCGCAGTATAGTTGCTTTGCAATGTTAACGAGTGAGAGAGCGACAGAGAGAGAATGAGATAGTGCGAGTCAGAGTTGTGGCAAGGACAACGCAGGACAGCAGTTGACCGCGGAAACAAGCGTTCAAGCATAACACGATAGCCATGGACAGCTGTTTTCTTTTTATGCTCCTACTCCGCCCCTAAAAATATGCTTTATATAATTTATTATAATTGCAAAGTCCTTTTCAATTTTTGTTTTTTTTTTTGTTTTTGCAATATTATTTTAAACTAAAATACAATTTAAATGCGAAAATATAGAAAAAAAAGCAAAAGCAAAAGCAAAAATAATTGTAACGAGAATAAAAAGGAAAGCACAAATAAAAACAATTTTAATTATGCACTTGTTTACACATTCCAAAGGCAATAAAAATGTACATTTTATGCTGCGTGTCAACGAGCGTTTGTCCTTTTATCCTTAGATATATTTTGTCGACATTGCTGTTGTTTTTACTCGCCGTCGTCCTTTGTGCTCATCGTACTGTTCATTTTCCTGTCGCTTCTTGTTTTGCCTTTAGTTTGGAAACTATTTTTGGCATATGAGTAGTGGGTGTACTCGTATGTGTGTGTGTGTATGTGTTTGTATGTGTTGGCACACTAACTTTGTTTTGTGCTTGTGTGTAGCTGTGTGCACTTTGTTGTTGTAGTTTTTAAGCTATAAATGGCGTCAAATACATCGAACGTAGTGCGTCATATGTCTGGACGTACGACTATTATGAGGTCTAAAAATAAACTATATATGTGTATAACACCTAGGTACGCACACATACGCGTAAAACGATTTCATTCTTAGTACTCTGCATACTAAATATAAATAAATGATGTGTGTAAATAGTAATAAACAAGTTAGTGTACACTGCAGAAAATTATCTCAACTAGGAGTTAGCCCGTAACTACCTGACCACCTGACCACCTGACCACCTGATTTAACTTATCATTGGCGTTAAATATTTAATGTGTTTCTAATTTTGTATACCCTGTACCCATAGGGTAAAAGGGTATATTGAGTTTATGCATATGTATGTAAGAGGCAGGATACTGGCGATAGACGAATTTAAATCAAGGATACCTCCCTTTCAGTTACACGGAACCCCTGATCAGCAAAATATGATGGTAACCTTTATTCTAGATGGGTTTTGGGCGAATAAATACACAGTGGCGGTGTATCTGGACATCCGTCAAGCATTTGACAGTATATGGCACGCCGGCCTCATCTGCAAATTAAAAGGCATCCGCCCAGCTCAGTTGTTCTAGCTAGTGTACAGCTTTCTGTCCGGCAGGACCTTCTCGGTGATTCTGGATGCTGTGAAGTCCAGCACGAAAAGGATCTACGCAGGTGTTCTTCAGTGAAGCATACTAAGTCCCACTTTTCCACTCTTTTCACTTGGGATATGCCCACTGGGCGTACCAACCCGATGGAGAATCCTCAGGACTTCCTTACTGCTACATTCGCTGACGACACGGCCATCCTTGCCAGAGAAGCATGTGTGTACAACGCCATTGATATGTTCCAGCTATACCTGTTGAAGTTTGGGAAATGTGCTAAACTGTGGAATATTAGTAAAAAGTGTATTAATTAGTATATTAAGCAAATGTGCAACAGTGACGTACATACTCAGATGTGACGAATGTGTAGTGGCCAATCAGCTGGCCTAGAAGGAAGACTCCACTTCTAGGCCAGCTAATTGGCCACTACACAAGTTATAAATATCTAGGAGTGTCATAAAACAAGCGCTTCACCTTTGGAACCCACATTACATTGTTTGTTAAATCCCTATACCGTAGGTCTAACAAATTGGGCTGGCTTCTCAGCTGCAGAAAGAAACTGTCGTTGAGCAACAAGCTGCACATCTACAAATCCATAATCGCAGCAGCCTGGCGTTACGGAATACATTTGTACGGCATTGCTGCACAATCACACCTCACTAAGATACGAGGCCTGCAGGCGAAGATCCTCCGCAGACTAACAGGAGCACACTGGTACTTGCGCAGAGCCAGTCTGGAAAACGACTTAAAAGTAACTAAAATCGGGGACGTCATTAACAAGCAGAACTCAGACTATTTAGAAAAACTTAATGGTCATCCTAACCAGCTAGCCAGAGGAGTCATAATGAAAAGACGCCTACAAACTATTCTTCCTAGAGACCTAAACTTAAGAAGCATACAAACTATTTACTATTTAAAGTACGAGTATTATGTCTCTTATGAAAGGGTATCCAGAAACCACTTCTCACATAGCAGCTGTCAGGAATATTGTCACACCAAACGTTATTGCCGAAAACAGTTTCAGAGTGACTCAAATCATCGCACAGTAAGCTAAGTGTAAAGAGGCACATACGGCTAATTATAGAGGGTGTGTTGTATATCAGGTAGAGATCTCCAATTCTGCTCCTTCTAAACCCATATCAAGACCGGTTCCCATTTTTGTTACATATGCTTCTGCAAACTTTGCTCGTAGACCATCGCATCCAGTTGTCAATAGTACAAATCTGCATTATTCTTATACAGATGCTGTTCGAGGTACACAGCTACAACAACACTGTCCGAAGGAACGTCAGCTAGAACCACAACCGAGCTCGTCATCCACTTCTTTGGATCAAAAGTTCGGTGCACTCTTGGCGAAGTTTAAGGATATGGTGTAGGTACAAATAGAGATGTTAAAAATGCAGGCTCAAACTGAAACACACACATGCACATTGCGACGTCACAAGTTCTAACACTTTGTAATAAATCAAGAATTACCAATTATCATTTGTACAAAAACTAGAATTTTTCCAATTTTAGACTTCTGAAAATCATGTTTTGGTATAAAGATGAAAATAAGTAGGATTTCGAAGAAAATAGTCTGAAATTATTACTTTTTTCTTACATTTTATTACATTTCAAACATTTATTACATTTCTTACATTTATTACATTTCTTACATTTCTTACATTTCTTACATTTCTTACATTTCTTACATTTCTTACATTTCTTACATTTCTTACATTTCTTACATTTCTTACATTTCTTACATTTCTTACATTTCTTACATTTCTTACATTTCTTACATTCTTACACATTTAATCAGCAGCATTTAATCCAAATTTTTGCTTAGCACTAAATATTGGCGTAATATTTAATATTTAAATGACTTTTAATTTGTCAAATTCAAATAAAAATTGTTTTAATTCCTATTTCCCGATATTTCACCCTGAGTTGTTGCTCAGTTGTTCGATATTTTCTGGATAGCATCCAAAATGAGATGTTGTTAAGCTCCTCGTCTCTTCAGCGCAGTACAGCAGAACCGGCACTATCAGCGTCTTGTCGACTTTATTCTTTGTACTTCGAGATTATATAGGTTATATAGGTTATACTTCTAATTTTTTTAGTGAGCTCAAAGTAACATCGATTGGCATGCGTGATTGACCTCCAGGCTGACATTGTTTTTGCTGCTTATCACTGTTCGTATGTAGACCAAGTGTTCTATAACACTGAAGTTGAAATTCTCCATTCTAACAGACCGTTCAAGACACGACGATGGTTTGTAATTGGACATTGGCGTAGAATGTAATCCATAAATAAATTAAAGTCTGTGTGAAACCTCTCTTCGATTTTCCCTTTTGCATTCAAACAAAACTTCTTTCGATCAAGCAGGAATTAAAACAAAACTTCAGCAGTTATTCAATTTTGTAAACGTCTTCTAATTGCCACATAGTATAACGAACTTTAAGATAAATTGATAAAACAATATTCTTTACATACGCTATGTGAGTATGTAAAGGATGTTTGAAAGAAGAAAGAAAAATTAATTGCATTGCCAATAAGTGATAAAGAAAAAGTAGCACAATTTCTTGCCAACACAAATAGAGAAACAAAAAAAGTGTAAAACCATTTTGTCTTCAATTTCGACATAAGCCGCCATCTAGAGTGACAGAAACAGGCACTTTTTGATGACATATATACCAAGTACATGCCTACAAACAACCATAGAGAGAAGTAGAGAGAGAGAGACAGACAGACAGACGGACAGACGGACAGACGGACAGACAGACACGTGAAACGCGTCGTTTTGCTTGTCATGCAAATTCAATTAAAATTTTGAACAATATAACTCACTTATGCGTCTGAGAGCGAAGTGGTGTGAGTAAAAAACACGCGCCTTTGGTAGGCCATGCTTTCTTGGTGACCCTTCCCTTGTGAAGTGTCACCACGGACCGCTTTAGTAACGCGGCAACATGATTTAGCTTCTTCATTAGCATCTTTTAATTAACTCAACATGCACTCGAGAGACTCATATACCCGTACAAGTTTATGTAGCTACATGTGTATACCGCACCATACTGTGTCGCTTCTACACGCTCAACACACTTTTTCCCTATCTCCCTAACTCTCTGTCACTCTCACTCTTACTCTCTTTCTCTCTCTCTAGCAGTGTGGTTTGATGCCAACCTTTTGCACTTTAAGCCTTCTGTGCGTTTGCGAGTGTTGCGTATTATATTGTACGTCTAATAAAAACTAAATTTGTTATTAAAAATTAATTTATTGTTTTTGAAAATGAACGCCATGAAGATCAAGAAACTTCTGCATGCGTTTCAACCAATTTTCAAAGTACTTTTGTCACTCAGTAGTAAGTAACTCGAAAAATAGCTGTTTAAAGGCTGTTCAAAAGCTTCTTGGGACGTCGAAAATCGTAGACCTAACAATTTCTCTTTGATGTGCGGAAATAAAAAGAAGCGTTGGGTAGCAGGTCGGGGCTGTAAGGCGAATAACCAATCGTTGCTCAAAAACTTTTTTGTGTAAACCGATGTGTGAGAGCTCGCATTGTCGTGATAGAGAATTATTCATCTTTTGTGGTTGGTTTTCCGCAATTCACAGATAACTTCGGGAAAACAAATGGTTGTGTGCCATTCAAAATTGACCGTCTTACGTTGCTCTAATAAACAGTTGCGACAGCACCAGTTTCTCCGAAAAGAAACAAACGACCAATGCTTCGAATTAATTCTTCCACGAACAGCTTTTGTTGGATTTGGCTCATTGTGGAACACCCAAACAGTCGATTTCTCATTGTTTCTGGCTTATATGCTTAGATACATACATGACTCGTCACTTGTTAGAATGTTATAGACATTTTTTGAACAACCGCACAGTGGTTTCAAATTCAGAAAAAAACTGGTCAAAATACGAAATTTTAGGAGCTGTACAAAATTTTAATCAGATTCTCTTAAAAAATGTGCTGCAATCAATATTCCATTACCAAAATGTTTTTAGAACTGCGTAAAAACCCAAAAAGTACGTCTAATTTAACATATAAATTATCATAAAAAAAGCTCTCAAATGAAAAATGACTAAAAATACTCTAAGAGTCGTCAGAGCTTTATAATTAGTAAGGGAATTAGAAATGAACTAGTAAGTGAGTTTTGATTAGCAGCGATTATTGTGACTGCTACTTTGAAATCACCGTGATTTTCAACTGCTACTGCAATCACTGTTATAATAAAAAGCAAAAAAAAAATAACACCTAAATCACTGATACTATTCTGTGTTGATTTTTTCTGTGCTGTGAACACTAAGTACCTGATATATTACTGAATGAGTGTGAATGATAGTAGCACTAGTAAGAAACAATTTACACTCAATCACTGATATTTACAATATCGAGTAGGGCAACTGATATCAATGATTTTTCAGTAATCGTGATTAAATTACAGCTCAACTTTAAAATGTATTTTATTTAAAAAGTATGTAAAATTCATTGGAGTGGCCAGACAAGTATATACTTTGCATAGTCGATAATTATTTGCCTGCGAACTTTTTAAGTGATTTTTTAACTTTTTATTTCTAACAACAATTTTGAAGGTTTTTGAGGTGGCTGTTTACGAATCTGACGACAAAACTTTCGAAAACAAAATGGCTGCGCAAAAATGGTGATCTTATTTATTTAAGTTATAGAATCCAAACGAAATTTAGTATTAAACGGGTTCTTTAGGTCGCTGATTACGGAACAAATGTCAAATTGTTCGAAAGCAAAATGAGAGACCCAAAATGGTGTAAAAATTTTGCAAAAAGTCATTAAATCTGTTAGAAAGTCATTATTTGCAGGTTTTTAAGGTCGCTGATTGAAAAATTGAATTCGGAATTAACGATTCTGGATTAAGTTTCACACTCTGCAACCTTAAAAAATATAACTGAGTAATTATTACTTAGTATGAATATTTATTTGGAGTATTGAAAAGAGATAACAACCTTTTCTAAAATTTACCCATCGTATTGGATACGCCATTTTGAATTTTAAAAATCTCAATACAGTATCGTAAACAGCGAACATAAAAACTCGTAAATACAGAGTTTCAAAGAGATTGAATGATTCAAAATTTGTACACCATTTTGTGTTCGCCATTTTATTTTTGGAATATTTTCCATCAGATTTGTAATCAACGACCATAATAAAAACCACTTAATAGTAAAATTAGTTGCAATTCAAAAAAAAAAAAAAAAAAAATAAGTCGGGCATTTTGGATTCGTCATTTTGTTTTTTCGAAATTTTGATAACAAATTCGTATTCAGCGACCTTTAAAAAATATATAACTCAAGACTATTTGTATTTTTGGTCAGTTTTTTTTGGAGTTTAGACCACTGTGCTACTGTGTACCAATCGATACGAGTTTTTTTTTTTTTGGGTGATTGTCAAATTATACAAATCTTCTTGACTGTCAAATGTTCAAGTAATTTTGATTGTGTGCTGATATCACTAATGCCCAAGGATGCCACAATTTCACGGAATGTTGAGATGTTTTCTAGGAAAATAGAGGTTTTTGAACGTGCTTTTCTAGATTCCTCTTTTAGTGATAATAAGAGGAATCTATAATTTTAAAGGCGTTTCAAAGGTCGAAAATATGTTGACTGATGCACTCACTGCGTACGTTTATGCTAAATAATTTGAAATGAAAACTAAATCTAAAAACTCTCACGGTTGCCCAAGCCCACAATATGTAAAGGCACCCTCGTATTCGTTTTCTTTCTCTGTCACTCGTTCAAACTTTCAAACGCCATTTTCTCTACGCAATTCTGTCCGTCTGTGCCTGGTAAAGCAAAAGCAATAGCAAAAGCAAAAGTGAAACTGAACCCACCATTGCTGCTGCTGTAACCGCTGATGCTGCCATTACCAACGCCAGCGCCCCGTCATCCAACACAATCATTGCCGTTCATCTTTGGCACCGAACAACATTGCGTATGAGTAATATTTTTACGACTAGTACGCGCTAAGCGCCGGAAAATTGTCAAGTAGCGCACATTTTGTATATTTTTCCGAAGCGGATGGTTGTGGATTGTAAAGTTTATGCTGCGGTATGCATGTGTTGCTGTTGCTTCGCACCGCTCCGAACCCTACGATTCTTTTGAGTCCTTCACCTTATTCCATACTTGGTCTATGTATCTCTTGGAATTGTGCGCGCCTGGCGCGATTTGTGTGAAAAGTTTCGCTGCGTCGCGCATTTTACTTACAAAACTTAGCTAGTCAAGTGGCAGATTTGTTGTTTTTTTTTTTAATTTTTTTTTTTTTGCCTTTTTGTGGCTTTTGCTTTGGAATTTTATGCCGAATAACGAGTTTTTGTGTTGGGCGGATAAATGCATAGCGAAATTCGCAGAAAATACGAAGAAATAAGTAAAAGTTTGTATATAGTATTAAATACTGAGAAATTATTTCATTTAAATTAGTTTTAATTTGACAGAAACCAAAGTCAAACAAGCAAAAGCTTTAAATTTTACAAAAAAAAAAAAAAAAGGAAAAAACAAATTTGTTGAGTTAATGATGTTTACTTAGCTGAAGTATGGCGAGAATAAAACGCGTAGCAACCAATGGACTTGCAAACTGATATTTCTAAATTGAATTTTCTCATTTTGCAATTAAATTTTTCAAAAGTGTACTTTAATAACAGCATATACATACTTTCGAATTGAATAGAACTACCAGCCTCACATGCAGTACACCGGCAGTCCATACACAAACAAAAGCCCTTTCCAGCTGTGCAACAACGAAATTTTGACTGTTGAATCTGATGTTCATATCTGGCGGAAATGGACAAAAAACAAACAAACAAAAAAAAAAAAAAATACAGTTCACTTGGCTACTTTGACCCAATGGCTTAATTCATAAAGTACGTTTTAGCGATTTGCCAAAAATTAAGTCCAAAATTTGGTTCTCATATTTTATGTGATAATACCTTGTGAGACTGGTCTCATTATGATGTATGGTACATCTCTGTGAACATTGTGTTTACCGAGATATAACATCATTTACATTAAATTGTATTTGCTATTTCACCACGATAATGCACCAGCACATTCACTGAGCTGCGAATTGCAGTCGCACCCTTTGTATTCGCTGGTCTGGCTCACTGTGACTTATTTATGTTCTCCAACATAAAATCATGGTTTAGGGAAAACAGAGCTAAATCTCTTTCGTACACAATATTTCATGTTTTTGCCAGCAGTGCATAAATCAATAGTTATCTGGACTGTATTTTCTGGAGCAAGTTATATATAGTTGACTATGCGAAAAGGATGGTGTTTCCAAATGAACTCACACTGTTTCAAGTGTCTGTCCTTGAACATTATTGATTGTCATTCAAATTGTCACTGTTACAGGAAACTGCTATGACTTAAAATTAAAGCACACATCTGTAGGAATCATTGAAATTCTTGGTATGAAGACATTTTTTCATGCGGACTTTCCAGTCAATATATAAAACCTATAAATAATCGCTTAAACATCCTAGTTCCATTGCAAAGCTTTGGTGGGTCCAAATTCCATAAAAGTATAATCGGAGCTCCAGTTTTAAAATCTAGTAGTTGTAGTGCTACACCGGAGGCTTCAAATGAATTTAGAAACTGAATTGTGCAACTCACGTTTTGCTCTTCATCCAAACCACAATCTATTCATTTATATATAACAAAATCGCCTTGAAGAAGTTTTTGAACGTACGATGCTAAAAAAGCTCACTCTCGAAACAAAAACAGTGTTCACCAATTCCTCAAGCGAAATCATTATTTTATAAAAAATGTGAAGGCAAAGCTATTTGTTTTTATTCTGGATCGATCTGGAATAGTAGATCTTCTAATCGAAGAAGTTGGTTTGGAAATTGCTGTGCATTTTTGTTGCGTAATGCAGGTGCGCTCTCATGTTCGCTGATGGAGATAATTTTTCTATCTGATTCAAAAGTGGCGATGCTTTTAAAGCAAGCGTTTTGTTAATCTGCAAGTATTGATCTAATAATAAGCGGCAATGTTTTGCGGATGTCTCCAGCAAGTACTATAACTGGGGCTCCCCCATTAAATAATTTTTTCCTCCCCAGCGATATTTTGTGCGCCATTTTACATTCATTCCATTCCATATAATAACATCACAATCTCAAACTGTAGCCCCCAATCCACTTGATTCAGTACTTTGTAACTGATTGAAATGCATCTCTCTTCTAAGCAAATTAGAGTGTTATTATATATTTCGTTTAAACTAAACTTCAAATCTTCTGTACTGAGCCTATATAATTTGAATGAATCTTAGTACTTTCCTAGGATCCAAACTTCTCAGTTTCTCCTTTCTAATAAAGTAATTATCTAGCATCTGCAGTCTGCTTATAGCTACAGCTTCACATTCAGCAAGAATGTGAATAGGGGTCTTCTCTTTGTGGTCACAGAATGTGCGTTCGGGTGAGTTATGTATCCCCAAAACATATAAATCTTTCTTTAGTCTACAGTGGCCTGCTAGCAGTTCTGTTAATATTCTTAGTTGGTTCCTACCTAACGGAAGCAAAGTTTTCGATCTATTCGGGTTGTAGCCCTAGAAGTAGCTATGATTGTCTTAGTTCAATCCTATATCCTATACCCGATGCCGTAATACAGCTCAGGTGCTATCAATAGCGTTGTCGCTCCTTGTCTGGCAAGCTTGTCTGCTTGTTCATTATCTGGAATATTGTTATGACCCGCCGGAGAGAAACTCTTTTATGTTCGCCAAGTTTTTTCAATAGTCCATATGCTTCAAGTACTAGCTTCGTCCTAGCTACGTTGGAGTTAAGTGCCTTCAACACAGCCTGTCTGACTGAGAGCATACCAATATCACAGTTGTGATAGCCTGTATCTAGGTTGAACTACCCACATCTGATTATTGCACACATTTCTGCTTGGAAGATACTGGTGTGTTTTCCCATTGATTCTAAATAGTAAGTCCTAGGGCATACAACTGCTAGGCCTCTACCATCTTCCGTCAAGCATCCATCCGTGTACCACTTGGTGGTGTCTGCTTTTTGTACGTATGCACTTTGACGTCCACGATTTTTTGTCAAACCATTTGATATTAAAACTCCGATCAAATATATTCTTCTGTGTCATTTCGTCTATTGGCATGGATGCAGACGTTTCTGACAGATCTCCGAGGTATCTTTGTTTTCATCGATTGATAGTCTTAGGAGTGTTTCTTTTATTATGTGTTCGAGTTGCGGATGAAGTGGTGTCGAATCCAGAATAGCTTCCAACGCTACTGTTGGGTGTGCAGTGCACCTGTGATGCAAAAACACGCTAGTCTTTGTAGCGAGTTGAGCGCCCTAGTGGCTGTCACTGGTTTCGCTCTCTCTCCCCACGCGACTATGCCATATAGTAGCATTGGTTTCACTACCATGCTGTAGAGCCAGAGCATGTTCTTCGGGTTGCACATTCTATATTTTCTGGACAGCTTTCCATAAGAACCATAAGAAAATGCACAAAGACAATAGTTGTACTAGCTACAACTATTGTCTTTGTGCATTTTCTTATGGTTTCTTCAGTGGCTGAGAGTCGAACGAAAGTATCACCACCAAGCTGTTATCGTAAGAAAGCTTCGTGTGTTTCTTTCATCGAGAAGCATGAAATATAAAATACGAAAGAATCAAAAATAAGTGTTCTGTTGAGAGTGAGCGAGTCTGCTTCATTTTATTCTGTCTTTTCGGTGAGCAGACAGCATAGAAAAATGTGGTTGAGCACATTTTGCGAGATCTGGTACAGAAAAAACCTTAAACAGATTCAAAGAGTCTATGTGTAAAGTTTAAAATTTTAGAGCACTTAAAAACCAATATTTTTTAAGTAATGGGCGAAATATCACTCGACAGAAGTTCAAGTCGAAATGCATTTAAACATGAGTCGAAAATTGGTGGGAAACAAGGGGATCAACTTGCCATGTTCACAAAATGCGCATTTTTTAAACATCTATCTATCTACATCACTGCTTTAAACGACTTCTTTTGCACATAGTTCTACTTGTATACAGTAAATATCATATAATAAGCTGCCTTTTTAATGCTGCAGTTCTACCTTAGTTATCGTTTTTTTTTTATTCTACGCGGAATACGTACAAAGAAAAACTTTCATTAAAACTTAAAGTGCATTCTACAAAAAATGGCTCCATTATGGCGCTAATGGAACTTATCAAACACGTGTAAGCTCCATTTATGCTTTTTATAAATATTTTCTTAAATGCGGCAAATATTTTATTTGCATAAAATCAATGCTTAATTAAATCAATTTGCGCAAGTTTCTTCAAGTTGATGATGGAAGAAAAAACAACAGCGCACTTTTGTGCGAAACGTGAGCACTGGCGCCAAGTGTCATTTCCGCTTCCTGTCCAGCGCTTTTCTACTGCGAGTATATATATGTGTGTGTGTGTGTGTGTGTGTGTATGTGTCTAGTAAACTGACATATTTTATTCATTATAAAAACAAGAAAATAGCAAAATGATGGAGCAGCAGAATACGCAAACACGTAAGCGTACACCGTCTGACAGACAGACGGACAGGCAGGCAGTCAGGCAGGCAAATACTCAAAGTAAGACATGAACGTCATATGCTTAAATGGTCATAAGTAAGATTTTACATACATAAACATGTACAAAAACAAAACCAACAACAACAGCAATAATACATAATAATAACATGCTAAATACAATATTTTGTGTGTGTGTGTTTGTGTGTGTGTGTTTGTGTGTGTGTGTATATATAGTTCTTTTATATTATATATAAAACACATAGGTACAGTGACTAACAAAAGTATAAAAACAGCTTTTTAAGAAGATTGTGCAAAATTTCGTTGTTTGAGAAATGTTTCCAAAACGATGTTCATTAAAAGCACATTGGTTTATTTTGTTGAATATCACTGTACTCGTATACATCTACAAGTATATGAGCCAAGCAAGTAAAGAGCGCATTAAAAACAGTAAAATTCGCTTTACTGATTTCATTTACATGTAGCAAAAAAGGAAGCGCCAGCGAGTGTTGATGAGTGTAGCGGGAACATTGGTTGGTTGTTGTATAAAGAAGGGAGTAGGATCGGCGGGAGTGATATAGTACTTGGCATAGTTCTGACACACAGACATAGAAACACATGCATAAATCTTTACTTTGACTATGGTGTTGTTATTTGCTGTAGCTCTCCGCTTATGTGATTGCATGTGTACAAGTATGTATGTATGTATGTATGTATGTGTTTACGTGTGTGTTAACTACGTGTTGGCATTTCTCTATCTGTGTCTGTCCAAGCAGATAAGGTGTGATTTAATAGTCCCTGAATATTTCTAGACTACAGATTGTATGCAAATTTGTTTTATTTATTGAATTATTAGAACAACACATATTTGGCGCCCAACGTGGGGCAGTGTAAGACTCGTTTTAGTACTTTTCTAGAAAACTGATTGTATGCAAATTTGTTTAAATATTGAATTATTAACACAACACACAATTGGCGCCCAACACACACTTGGCGCCCAACGTGGGGCAGTGCAAGATTCGTTTTAGTACGTTTATAGAATACTGATTGTATGCAAATTTATTTTATTTATTGAATTATTAGTATAAAACACATTTCGCGCCCAACGTGGAGCAGTGCAAGAGTCGCTTAAGTACGTTTCGTCGTGTTCGTTGGTATTATAATTGGCGTTCAACATGAGCAGATGCGGGGTGTGACATTGTTCCTTCATAATATAATTGGTCAAACAATCAATCAGAATATTTAAACAATTTTGTAAATTTGAACATGCATATTTTATTTTATTTTATTTACGCTAAAGTAATTGGAAAGACGAGGCGTGCATTGCAGTTCAAATTGGTGAACGTACAGAACTTTTCTTATTCATTGTAGTTTTGTAGGCATTTACGATTGACGGCGGAGCTCCCCCGGTAACGTATCCTTGCAATATATGTTTGAAAATTTGCGCTTGGATACGGACTCAGGAGTTGGTATAATATTACCGATTCGTACTCCATTGACAATGTTCTCCTTCAGTTCCCCGCCCTTTTGCAACGCCATTGCATAGTCTGCCGAATCGAAGAATTTTTTGCCAGTTTGAAGTTTTTTCTGCAAGAAGTTGCTTGTACGTACAGTTGGGTACTTCGACTTGAGCTGCGGCTCCTCGATCTTCTTCAGTTCACTAGAATTTGTGTGCGCCTGAGCTTCATTATCCGTTGGAGTTGTTGAAAGGCTGTCGCCGTTTAGCTGTTGTTCTGCGGCGCTCATTCTGTTGTTGTCGCAGTTTCGTGTGTGTGAGGGGTTTTGATTTTATTTTTATCAGTTTACTTGGTAAGTCTCTAGACGTGCGTAGTTTTTATTACACAAAACAAACCGAATTTCTTTTAATTTTTTTTTTTAAATTTTTATGAAATATTTTAGAAAGCCTACTTAGATAAAGAAAAATATTTAAATTTAATTTGACTTATAAAACAATGAATTATTTGAAGTTTTGTGGTGTTTTAGTTAAGCTAGAATGGCTTGTCTTCTCTATTGTATCTCAAATGCAAAGTGGTGGGCCAAGCTTAAGTGAAGCATATTAAGAGACAAACAAGACAAAGCAAAATCATAATGTTAAAAGCATTATGTGCTGTTGTCTTAATATTTTGAATAGAGCGTGTCGTTTGTTTCCTTGTTGGTTGTTGTTCGTTTTTCAACCGTCTTCTCTTTGCACTTTTACTTCTACAAGTATGCTGGCGGCATATCAATTGAGTGCTCGGAAAGCAGAAGAAAAAAGTGTGAGTGAGAGTTCGTCTACATGAGATCGATTAATCGATTTCCATTTTCATTGCTTTTTACCAGTTGCGAATTCAGCTACATCCTAATATCAACTTCAATGGTGGGCTGAAGTAAGGCACGAAATGATAACCAATTTACTGAAAGCTACAAGCTGTGTTCGAAAGTAAACATGACTTTTGGAATAGAGAAGTTGGGAACGCATGTACCTTTCCAATGCACTAAGTCGCATATAGGTGGTGCCAACAGAAAATTATGTATTTGAAAAGTCTTGTTTACTTACGAAGGCACATTAAAAAAACGAAAAACTAATATACTTTGAGAACATATGAAACGCATTGACCATCGTTGCTAGCTGTACGGAATGTCCTGCAATAGTTTTAAAATACTTTATATACTCAAAAAACAGGTGACAAAAAGTGTGATCTTTTGAATTTCCATCAGAAAAAACCAAAGAAAAATAAATGTATGTGAACTTTTCACCTAATAAATATCTGATTTTAGTATTTCATGTTGACTTGGGAACACTATTTTTGATTGTTTGACATAGCAGTAATAATTTCTATTTCGGTAGCAAAAAATTCCATCAATCTCAGTATTGGGCTTTAATTGAAAAAAGAAGAACCAAATTTTTTCGGAGCTTGCTCTGTTTAACCCAATACCTTCTTCTCTTTCCCATCGTGAATCCGTCACTTGTTAAAGGCTCAACAATAGTCAAGCACCTAATACTGAAACTATTTTTTTGTTGTTTTAAAATAAACCAAATTTTTTTTTTTTGCAACTAATGCTTAGAAAAAAAAACAGAAAAAAATGTATGCGCTAGATCCGAGAATGGTGCTGAAAGATTTTCTTTGATGCCAGAGACCGCATTAAAGTTCAACGCAGTTTCACTTTTTTCAGGTTTTCCAACAAATTTTCGAAAACTTTTGGTTTGCAGTCTTCAGTAAACTTTACATCAGCTGTAATTTTTACTCTGGTGAAGTAAATAGACATCTCTGTTCCACACCATGGATTGCTGATGGGTTTCTTATAAAACCAAGCTTTATCACCTGTTAGGATTTAATCAAAGTTGTTAGATATTCCGTCGTGGAATTTTCTGAGAAAATTTTGTGCAGAACGAACTAGAGCCTCTGTTTGGACCGTGGAAGCCATCGAGCAGGTTTCCTCGTATAGAGCAGATCATTTTGCAATATTCCCAACACAGCCATGGCATTTATTCGTAATTAATTAGCAATCATTTCTAAAGTCAATTGTGAATCTTCGTCAATTTTAATCTTCACCATGGGCAAATTTCTCTTGTCGGACGAAGGTTTTGGCCGATTTCCGCGAGACTAGTGCTCTACCGAAAAATGTTCAGTCTGGAATTTACGAAACAACTTGGAAACAGTTTGAGAGCTGATTTATTTATTTCATATGCAGTTTTTCACTCATTGAAGATTTTTACTCTTAAATCAGAACTTGTATACTATATATATATATATATATATATATATATATATACAGATGAACTTATGCATATATATATATATTCGACTGTTTGCATACACTTGTACATACAATATGTAAATGTTATATATAGTTGTTGTTTTTGTGGCTTTTCACTATTTACAAGTGTTTTGCAACAGCTCGCCGCGCAACAGCCATGACGATGAATATGTATAGATGGACAGACGGACAGATAGAGAGATGGACAGACCGACATATAGATGAATGTAACTTACAATATATGCCTCAATGGCTGACTAGTTGGACACATTGTGCACACACATACACAAGTGTGTGTATATTAAAGTTATGTATGTAGATACATACATTGAAGTCATTTGTGTGCAAATATGTTTGTTTGCTCTTTGTTAATAATTCATTGGGTTTTTCATTTTGGGCCAAAATAGACGCCGCAGCGCATAAAATACGCATACGCAATGTGGTAACACGCAGACACACAAGCAAACAAACAAACACTCATTTACTAATACATAGAAAATGTAAGCATTACTAATGGAAAATGTTTGTTTTTGAACTGTACTCTAGTCAAAAGGTGCGCTCACCTCTGTGACTCAGTCAAAGATAGCAAATTTCCGTGTTTAACTTCCCTTTTTAACTGCCAACCGGCAATGACCGCACTCCGTACCGCTTTGCTTCGCTGCATATGCTGCTGTTGATTCATTTTCGAGTCGAGCTGGTTTACGGTTTTTTGCGTTGTGGTTTGGTATGAGGTCGTTATACATCCTATCCTAGTATTTGGCGTAAGTTTTCTTGCCATAATGATGTCATCAAAGTTATTCCATTTGTTGTTGTTGTAATTTTGGTAACGTTTAAATTATGTAGAAATTTTCGACAGAACGCACACACACACCCATACACACAGCTAGAAACGTATAATAAATACTTACATAAATAGCATGAAGCAAGGATTAAAAACATTTTACATGCCCGGGCATTAAATCGCATTATTTGCAAAAGTTTTTTGACGAAAAGTAGACCTACGGGGCCTTTGTGCTTTCGGCTTTGGTGTTGTAACAGTTGCTGTCCTGTCCTGCCCTGCCCTGCGCTGCCGCTGCCTGTTGTCCTTTTGTTTTATAGGACACACACTGCGTATGCGTGTTATGCTATAAATTATATATTACGATTTGCTGCTACTACTTTTTTGTTTGTGTTTGTGTTTGTGTTTTTGTTTTGTTTTTTATTGCTGCAAAAAGGTAATTTACAACTTTACATATGCCTATTTAACTAAGATTTCGATTCGAGGGATTCTACACAAAAGGATGTGTTAAAAAGGCGTAGAGTAGCGCAATGAAATTTTAATTTGTTGTGCAAGTTTATGTGTCCGCAGTGGCTTGTGTGTTTTTGCAAATCATAGGAGCCGGTAATATTGTAGTAAAATTTTCTTAATTAAGCTTTTTAAATGCATTTTATATGTTGGTGATAGCTGTAATGCATACTACACTAGATTACAAAAGTCAATATTAAAACCATACTGATTTTTTTATTCATTTTGGCCATTCACCTAGATAACGGTACATTTGTGTTTTACCATGTGATTGGCAAACCCAATCGAAATGTGCGATATTTCCGAGTTTCCAAAGTAAATTGTATTCGTACCATGTTTTTTAAGTCAAAATATAATCAATGTTTTTCAGGACTCTCTTCATTCTTCTCCCCTAGATCCATCACTGCTTAAAAGAGACACAGACGGATGAGCCTATAAGTGGTAGAGTCTAAAAAGGCAAAGGAAATGTTACTTCTTGGAGTCATGCTTTCTTAATTATATAATCCCAAGAGCATGTGCTATAATGATCTTTGTCATCGCAGTTTACTGATCCCTATACTCGAATTCTTAATTGGAGTACGAGTTCTTATATGGAACCCCTTAGCTGCGGTTCAAATTAATAGATTTAAATGCATCTAGAAGATTTATTTGAAATTTACTCTCCTAATAGAGGTCGCTTATTGAGTCTTTCTACGCTTGAAGACAGACGATCAATTGCAGTTTTGCCTTTGATAAATGATAAATGGGTATCATTGTTTGCTTTGCTCTTTTTCAGCCTATTCCGTAGAGATTTGGAACATTTCTTGCATTTTGGTCTGGGCTTTTATAGAACTGTTAACGCAACCACTGAAACTCTTTGTCTGCTTCAATTCTCGGCTCACGCCACCGAAACTAATAATCGACTTAAGTCAAGAAACAAACTGCTGGTGGCGCTTGTAGGGTCTTCATATCCACCTATAAAGCTTTTCAACGGTCTGATCTAAATTATGCTGCTCCAGTCTGGACCCTTTACCTCAGTAAGACTACCTGAATGAAGAAGTGATGATGCTTTTCTTTCACCAACATAATGAATTGCTTTCGATACAGTTCTTATTAGGTGCGTATAGGAGCAATCATTCCAATCATGGCACCCTCACGATAACTGTTCCAACTGGTATTCGAGATGACATTAGAAGTTACCAAACGAGTATAGAGGAGTGTATTTATATATCAGGTAGGGCGTAATTGCATAAATATGCAGTTGAGCGGTCACAAAACTCTCTTAGGGACAACATTGAGCTTGATGGCAGGCTCCCAGTTATTGATGAGTGAGAGTGAAAAATGTCTCCCTCGTAACACCAGGACTAAGTTAGCACAACTGAGATCCGATGGACCAACATGCTCGAATGAGACAGGGTAAGAATCGGGAATAGCACTAATGATTGGTGTTCTCAGTATGGTAAATCGTTACACAGCATGATCCACCTAATCAACTGTCCGTCCCGTCCAACGCATTGGAGGCCTGTGAACCTATGGATGCATCCAATTCAAGTAGCCTCATTCCTGAGGCTTGATAACTATTGTTACGTTTTGGTTTATATTTCTCTTATATGACTGTGCTATACCATTTCACACTTTTAAATATGATTATTATTAAAAGATTAATAATAGTCTAGCTACTGATGAGATACTGTAACTGCTTCCGATACAGTTATGTATAGTGTGTCTGTTTTGCATTGACAAACAAAATATTTCATTAATTACTCGTATTCCGGTTTTCAAAACGAGATAGATACCCGTAGTTGTAAGAACTGTTATGAGCGAACTTTTCTCCAAGCATTAAGTAACTATATTAATCTATGTTGCGTTTTTATTTTCTAAATATTTTTCAGTACTATGATTTTACGGATATTGCCGAGGATGCGGCACGTCAGTTTATAGAGTTTTTGTCACAGAAATTTCCCACCTCGACGCCCGTGACGATCGATGATCAGACACGCGCCGAAGTTAGTCGACGTGCCAATGGCATTGCCAGTTATGCGCTCAACGAGGACGATACGCTGTTGGCTTTTGCGATAGCAGCGCCTAGTATACACACGGTTGTGGTTAAATTTAAAGATAATGTAACGGTAAATATGCAAATAAAATAAAAATGCCAACTTAATAAGTAGCTAATCATAAAAATCTATCATAGATACCACCGGATCAGGTGCATAATAAAGCATTTCTGGGTTCCTATTGGCGCGAATTGGGGTAAAAATTTATACAAAAAAAAAAGAAAAAAAACATTTCAAAAGATTTCGGTTTGCTTTAATTTGGTAAAACATTTACAGCGCCGCTTGGAATAGCACCGAGGGTACACAGGAATGGGGTGCGCCATTTCGTGATTGTAATTTATTAAAAGGACGCTGGCTTTGGCCATTTCGCATATCCTTTACCGAGCAAAAAATCAAGTAGGTTTCAGAACTATAACAAAAAAACCGATTATTTGACAGCATATTTTCCAAACAGAATCGTTGCTGCCGCATTTATAGCTGCCGATGAAGATGTCTGTAATGACGATCTGGAGGAGATCTTTGGACGCCGTCAGGGGTGCGTAGCAGTTATTTAGTACTAGAAGACTTTAAATCAATACTTCCACTCTACAGCTGTGATCTCAATACAACCTTCTGCCTCGTTACGGAGAATAAACCGCAGGCAACACGCGATGTCTATACGTGTATCTGTCGCGGTTCTTATTATTTACCCAACTCTACAGTACAAGGCTTTCGTGGTGATATAGTTGAAATGTCTGAGGGTTTTGATAACTATTCATGCATACCCTGTCCCGGTAGCTGCACTAGTTGTGATCAGCAAGGTGTTTGCCTCGTGCAAGAGGAGACCATCAGTCTGGAGAATCTGCTGCGCATTGTAGTCGGCTCTGTGCTGGGCGCTTGCATCTTTTGCTGTATTGTGCTCAGTTTTATTGTATTTCAGCAGCGTAAATGTAAAGCCATAGCCTCCGGCATGTGGACTGTGCTGGAGACTATATTGCTGGGCATAGTACTACTCTATGCCTCGGTTGCCGTCCACTTCTTTCAGGCGTCTACGCTGCGCTGTCTGCTTGAGCCATGGCTACGCGAATTGGGTTTTGTAACATGCTACGGTGCTATAATATTAAAGCTCTATCGTCATCTGGTCGATTTTCGTACACGTAAAGCGCATCGTTGGGTGTTGCGTGATGTGGATCTACTAAAATATCTGGGTACTATGGTTTTTGCAGTGATTTGTTATATGTCGGCATTTACAGCCTCATCGCTGGATCTGCTGGAGAGTGCACAGCTGGAAAGTTTACGTGAAATTGCTACAAATACATGTCATCCGCTTAAGTGGGAACTGGTAACGCAGACCAGTGAGGTGTTAATACTTTGTTTTGGCATGCATTTGGCCATTGCCAGTCGAAATGCAAATACACAATTTAGAGTGAGTTTTGAAATATTTTATAAAACGTTTTTTCAATAAGGACATAAGAATTTTGTATTTAAATAAAACACATATGTTTGAGACATTCTTTAATAACTAGAGTTCTGCCAGTGGTCGAAATTCAACCTTTTGTCATGACAACATTTCCAACGAAAAAAAAAAAAAATCAAGCGAATAAGTTTTGTTTACGGAAGATAAAATGGAACAGAGCTATATCGCTTTTGCCGCTCCAAATTTTAATTTGAATGCTTTTTGGCCAAAACCTGAAACTTTTCACAGTATCTCCGAAACTAGCAGAGATACGGAAAATGTGTGCATATACAAAATTAAAGTAAATTCAATTTGCAAGCTAAAAGGTCATGTGATTCTAAGTCGTAGGAGTGATAGTTTCTTAGATATAGAGGCGGGAACACGAATCATTCCAAAAAAATTCCAAGAACCGAAACTTTTTAGATTTTGGGCTGTATTTCCGAAACTAGCAAAAATACGAAAAATGTAGTTACTATAAACAAAATTAAAGTAAATTCCATTTTGCAAGCTATAAGGCATTCAGATACTAAGTGGTACGAGTGATATAGAGCCGGTAACCGAAACTGAACCCTGTATCTCCGAAACGAGCAGAGATACGGAAAATATACACAAGTAAAAAATTGAAGGAAATTAAATTTAAAATCGGGCAATTCCATGGAACCACTTGAAGGCTGTTATTAATGGTGTACTGGGAATTAATCGCGAGAATGTATGGCGAGGTTTGGTCGAAAACAAACTGCAACTCTTCGATGACATTGGCAAATTGAATTTACATAAATGTTTTATATGGGTACATTTTTCATATCTCTGCTAGTTTCGGAGAAATGTAAAAAGTTTCGGTTTTTGGAACAACCCGGAATGCCCGGCCCTATATCTTGGAAACTATCACTCCTACGACTTAAGATCTTAAAATCTTTTAGCTAGTAAATTGAAGTAACTTTAATTTTGCATATGGCTACATTTTTCGTATCTCTGCTAGTTTCGGAGATACAGGCCAAAATATAAAAAGTTCCGGTTTTTGAAACAATCAGTGTTCCTGGCTCTATATCTCGAAAACTATCACTTCTACGACTACGGATTCTAAGACCTTTTAAATTGCAAATTAAATTTACTTTAATTTTTTATATGGCTACATTTTTGTATCACTGCTAGTGATACGAAATTACGTAGAAACTTTCAAATTAAAATTTTGTTTGAAGACCTCCGCTAACATAGCAAAACGGTTATCAGCACTGAATTCAGCGTACCCAAATTAATTAAAGACCAATCTCACGAATTCCTAGCAAGTCGACTACAAGAGGTTTTTTTTTAATTGTTTCCAAACGTTGCATGTTCGAAAACTTCACCATGCTAAAAATATGCAGCTGGACTGAAGTTTTGACATTGCCCAAATTACAAAATACAAAATTCTTATGTACCTATTGAAAACTCCTTTATATAGTATATGCCGCTATAATAATTATTTCTTTATAGGAGCGTCAATTTCTGGTCGGCTCTCTAACACTGGAACTGATATTCTCGGGAACTTTTTATGTACTGCGTTTCTTCTATCTGCCCGAGATGAGTCCCAGCTATATACTGCTAGCGCTATTTCTACGCTCACAATTAACCAATACCATATCGCTGGGTTTGATATTTGTGCCAAAACTTTGGTATCAGCATAAACAGGTAACGCTGCAGGACTTTGCATAGTGTAATCGTGCATACATGAAGGTTTTGATTTTGCTATTCATTTAGTAATTTATTCTTTTGTAATTATTTATATTTTAATATTAATTTGAATTAAAATAGGAATTGCGCATCATGTAAAGCGATTTAGTAGTTCATCTATAGCGTCTTGTCTTTAGCTTTAGCTTTGTTTGTGTATGTGATACACAGATACATTTATGTATCTATAGGATTTATATAGCCTTTATCGGCGCGCCTTAGATAATTCATTTGTTCTTAAAGCATATAAAAAGAAGCTTTAAAATATTCACTAGCTGTGAGTTTGTAAATGGAAACGATTTTTGTTTTAAAACTGCTTCGTTGTATTTTTTTTTTTTTAAATTACATTTAATTTTTTTTTTCAAAAGAAAGGTTTCTTCTGTTGCATTAGCGTGGAGACTTTATTGACTTTACTTAATTGACTTAATTTGGTTTATATTGTATTAAGTTATATAAATTTTAAGCTAAAATTGTTATATGTATTTATATAAGTCTGTATAAAACGAGCTATGAAGTTGCTGCAAATGTCACCATGTTCTGTCTGTACTAAATAATTTTTGAGTTCATTTATGTTCAAACTATTTTTAATTATTATTATCTGATATTCTCTTTTTACTTTAATGCAGCTGCATGCATTATATTCTTATATATAAATTTTATACAGTGAATACTAGCGGAAGCTCTATCGAAAACTTATAGAACCTTGCACGATTGCATTCGATTTACGAAACGAATGTATACTAAAGCACCTACTTTTCTTGCACCGCACAATTATAGTTTGATTCAGCTGTGATTACTCACGTACATTAATTTTATAAATGGTATGAAACTACCACCACGTCAAACTTCAGGCTGAATAAGGATGTTTTTCATACAACAGCACAAAAGTGGTCGGTGGATTTATATAAGAGCAGGACACGCCCAGTAAAATATTTTTGAGAAGCGGTTTTCCATAAGAAGCCAACATAACAAATTTCAAGCTTATATTGACCTAAATAGAGAATTTTTCATAAAAAAAGTGAAAAATGGGAGGGTGGTTTGTATGGGAGCTACCGCAAAAGGCGCGGGATCACTTCTATTGTGAAACGCCCGTTCATATGAACCCACCCTATCACATTTTAAGCTTATATTGACCTAAATAGATAATTTTTCATACAAAAAGTGAAAAATGGGAGGGTGGTTTGTATGGGAGCTACCGCAAAAGGCGCGGGATCACTTCCATTGTGAAACGCCCGTCCATATGAACCCACCATATCAAATTTCAAGCTTATATTGACCTAAATAGATAATTTTTCATAAAAAAAGTGAAAAATGGGAGGGTGGATTGTATGGGAGCTACCGCAAAAGGCGCGGGATCACTTCCATTGTGAAACGCCCGTCCATAAGAACCCACCATATAAAATTTCAAGCTTATATTGACCTAAATAGAGAATTTTTCATACAAAAAGTGAAAAATGGGAGGGTGGTGTCTATGGGAGCTACCGCAAAAGGCGCGGGATCACATCTATTGTGAAACGCCCGTCCATAAGAAACCACAAAATCCATTTTTAAGTTTATAGTGACTGCAATAAAAAAATTTTCATATAAAAAGTGCGCATGGCAATACAGAAATGTCGGTGTCGGGTTAAAGCTGGATATTTTAAAAATACGCATAAACTACCAGACGAACATGGCTAGTTCAACTCGTCTCGTCGAACTAATCAAGAATATATATACTTTATGGGGTCTATGATCAAGTTATTGGCCATGGCTCGAGAAGAACTTAATTTCTTTCTGTTAAGACAATCTGTTTTTGCAAAACTCATTTTCTTTCTGTTTTAGTTCGTTACACTTTGCTCGATCCATTCGAGCCTTTTGAATAATAGTATTTCTTAAAGTCCTCGAAATAGTCGTTTTGGCAGCAATGACCTCCATATTCGACCCAAATTTCTTAATACTGAACCATTTTTTCAAGTTTTCAAATAGACAATAGTCGCAGTGGACTACATTTAGAGAAAATGGTGGATGGGATACCAAATCATTCAATTGAGCCCTTGCAATAACGTACATGTGCGCGCGGATGTGTGGTCCAGATGAAAGAACACTCACTCTTCGATAACTGTGTTCGCTTTCTTTTTCAATCGGAGTAAAATCGGTCTCATAGATCAACACATCGTTTTACCTTTTTCTAGTTAATCGATATAAATTAGGCTGTAAGCTGGCAAAAAATACGGTTTCTATAACCTTCGATTCACCAGAAGAAATCCACTGTTTCAACGGTTTTCTGTTCTAAGGTGTATAGTGATTGACTCGTTTTTCTTTCACTTTCACGAAAAGACGAAAAAAATACCTGTATTGTGGTTGAAAATCATCAAACTAGTTGAATTCATGTTACACGTTCGTTAAAATATATCGATATTTCTATGATATGGTGGGATTGGATGAGAGGGAAGAGAAAAAATTTCGCAAAAAAAAAGAAACCACAACGATTCACGAAGATGAAATTTCAACAACCGTTGAAAAAACTCTTTCTAAAACAATGTGTTCCAAACGGAGAGACAAATAAAGTGCGAGTATTAATACAACTAGAGTTCTCCCAGTGGTCGAAATTCGACTTTTGTCTTAAAAGTACCCAATAACAAAAATATCACTAATACAGGAGTACCACGGAAAACGCTTTTGCATCTAAATCAACACTCTTCAGCCATAACCCCAACGGCGGACGAACACCTTCGAAATCAGCTGCTTGATGCTAAAGAGAATCAAAAATTTTTATAAGTTACGTTGGATTGACATTGTATTTTGGCACACTGTACAAATTATGACTCAGAAAGATTCTCATAAAATATGGCGCAGGGCAAAGCAGACAGTTACAGTCCCACTCTGGGTGCTCTGCATTTGGACAGCCCTACTCTAAATCAGGGCCGCCCAGAAAGAGAGCGGCAATAAGTGAGCAATTTATTTGCAATAATTAATGCACAGAAAGACACAATCAACTGATGCTCCACAACAGTTTCGAGCCTAACGTTGAGCTGCTCGACCGATATGCAGAGATAGCTAATATTTCCTTTTCTGTTATGGCAAGTGAAAGCAATGGAATTGAAAAAAAAGAGAGTAGCTATGCGGAAATCTTTTCCATTGTATATTCCTATACATCGGCGCTAAACCAAAACAACACATTTTCGTCTGTTGCTTATTCCGATGGTGTCAGTCACGTTAAAATGTTGTTGTTTTTTATAAGCAAAACAATTTTTTGTGCTCTTCCGCTGAATTGTATTAGACTGTCTGTGTGAATGTTTCGGTTTTTCCCAACAACTTTATCACACGTGTGATGTAGGGAAAATACATTACTCTAAGCATTTCTATGGTGCGACTATAAAAGCAGATTTAACACTATTTCTTCATGTAGGAAGAACGTTGCGAGAAGTAAATTTTTGATACAGTCAAGTCCGACGAAATGAATCATTTTCTTTTTTTTCTTTATTTACTATCTATCCCAGAGTGGGACAATCATTAAATTGCTTAATTTTTCATTAGTATTTATAGAAAAATATACATATGTATATACAATACATTTTTACGTGATGATCTAAAACTTTTTAAAGGAGGAAAGAGAGACGAGTGGGTTTTGGAAAGTGGGAAGGGTTACATAAAATTCGGCTTATTATGGAATGGAAGGTCTAACGGGTGATATCGCTTTAGTCTTCTGTTAGTTGCACTGTTGTCAAGTAAGTTTATTGCCAGGTTGTTTGGATGATCAGTTAGTCTCTTGATGTACCGCTGACTAAATCGATTGATTTCCTGTTATATCCATGGAAAATTGAATTTCCCGGTTAGTAGTTAGCAGATGTGCGCCAGTTGTTCTACATCATTTAACTTGACCCGAGGGCACTTTCCTCTTCTTTTTGCAAATTTTGTGTGCGACGATTTTTCATGGCTGACTACAATATTCTATCTGTTCAGCCATACTCCAAAAAAATCACGCTGTATTTGTATAACTCTAGAAGCCCCAATAAGACTGCTTGAAACTGCTATAAATGCTGTGTCGTCTGCGTAGGTGACTGTCGTGAGGGAATGGTCTCCAGTGATGGGTAGATCTGCTGTGAACAGTGTGTACAAAACGGGACCAAGCACAATACCTGCCCTGATGTCTGTAATTGAGGATACATCATCGCCGCATCGAACAGAAAATTTCCTATTCTCTTGATAAGATTTCAAGAACAAGTAATATGGGGTTGGCAGCTGCATCTTTAGCTTATAGAGCAAACCGGCGTGACACACTCTGTCAAATGCCTGTTTCACATCCAGAAACACTGCCGAGCAGTACTGCTTCTCCTCTTGAGCCAACAGAATACGCTCCACTAACCGATGGCACTGCTCTGAGGTCCCATGTCGACGTCTGAAACCAAGTTGGTGTTCAGGTATTAACCTCTTATTATACAATACTGGCAGTAATCTACGCAAAAATACTCTTTCAAGTATTTTGAAGAACACTGCCAAAAGCTTATCGGCCGATAGAAAGCAAGATTTTTTTTCTGATTTGCTTGCCTTAGAATCATAATGATTTCTGCACATTTCCACTGGAAGGGAAAGTGTTCTAGCTGGAGACAGCTATGATTCCCACGAGCAGCTGTAAGCAGTTTTCTGGGAGTGCCTTTATGACTGGTGCTTTTTTGTGCTTTTTTAGTATTGCTACCTCTTCGAGTATTTTCTTAGTGCTCACATTAGAAATCGATAGATACATTTGGCAGGAAAGTAAATCATGACAGGCATAATTTATTGTGTAAAGAGACAATCTCAAAGGCACATAATTACGAGTAAAACGTGAGGGGCGCTTAGAAATAAAGATTGAAGCAAATATGGAGAATAAATTTCACCACTTACGATCTTATGAAGGAAAACAACGGAGAGCATCAATAGTCGTGCAGCCGAAATTGGATCAATTAGTTTTATTCGATACACATATGACGGATGACGTATAGTTCAGGCTGAGATTTTTGAGATCAAACAGCAGAAACTGCTTTTGAACAGACTCGTTGCAAGATTGTTTCGAATTACTTATATAATGTGAGTACCGAAGACAAGTTGCAAATTCAGAGATCGGACAAACCGGTAAAGTATACAGCAGTTTAGTAGTTTAAGAGTCATCGACATCGTTGGACTATATTGATACATCAATGATGTATCGTCAGCTAAAATGTATACCTTCTTCTTCATATATTGCCTTCAAGATATCGATATATTGTATATATTTCTTACATACCCAAATTGTTTATAAAAAAAAAAAAACAAATCCATGTATTGATGTAGCCGGCTGAAGTAAATGACAGCAATCCTTTCAAAGCATATACCATATAATCTAAAAAAAAACATGCATATTTTGGGAAGTTAAGCAAATTTTTCAACTAAGAAACACCAATTAAACACTTCAAATAAATTAAATCACTATTATATTTGTTTATACTACAATAAATAATAGGTAATAACATTTATGCACATAAGTCTCAGTTTGAGCATGTCGACTTAATTTTGCTTAGCATATAATTTCCTGCCATTTGTACATATATTTTTATAATATTTTTTAAGTTCTACAAAATGCATGCAAGCTAATTTTGTATACTTTTTAATATTCTGTACATAATAATTGACAAAAATCGATTTCCTTTGCCTTTCACTAAACGAAACAAGAAACTTAGTAACTCCTAGTAAAACCTACCTAGTGCGTTGAACCTCTTTAACTCTTCACAAAAGCTATCTTAACATAGAATTTTAGTAGACCTACTATCTATATAAAACTTAACAAGACTATCTATAACTAAGTGTAAAGCTTATGCAATTGGTCAAAGAAAAAAAAAAAAAAAAAAAAGAATCTTGAACTGCAAAATTCTGCAAATAACTATTTTAAATTGTATAATTTATTTTATTATTTTATTTAGCTTTATTATTAATTTTTATTTTATTATTATTTTTTTTTTCTATAGCGCACACTGTCTACACATATGTAGGAAAACTAATCAGAAAAGTCACATAAGCAGAATTACAAACACAAATACAGTTACATAGTACAGTTATATTTACAGTTATATGTACAGTTATATGTACAGTTATATGTTCAGTTATACGTACAAAAAGGCTACTCAATAAGCATAAGTTGATATATAACACTTGCACAAGCAAATAAGCGGTGTCAATCCAATTAGATTACTACACTTACAAGCATACAGTTACAGTTATAGTTACAAAGTGAAGCACCAACACACACAGACAGCCACACACACACAAACACACACACTTACATATGAATACCGTTAGAGCACCAGCCAGTGTCGTGCCTACGCAGTCGTTTCCGTTTCCGCCATTTACGATATTGTCACTTCCGTTTTCTGTTTTGCTGTCCTTTAGTTTTTTTTTTTTTTTTGGTTCTTTTCTTTACTTTTTTTCTACCTTATTTCAACTACTTGAACATGTCGTTGTTTTTCTTATGATTTCTGTTTTTTCTTTTTTGTTGGTTGGCTTTCCTTTTTTCATTTTCATTTTCATTTTCATTTTCATTTTCCTTTTATGCTTGATTTCTCTCGTCTTTCCACTATCTATCTCTCTATCTATCTTTACTTCCTGAGTGTCTCGGTTTGCGGTGTTTGTTGCATCTTCATAGCTTACAGGTTCGTTCGCTTGCCTATGATCTATCAATACGTTTACCTGTGGATGCTTTCAAGGGTTCATCACATGATGCCGGCCAGCGACTGGGTGCCGGTTATGCCGGTTTGTGTCTGGGTGATCCGGACATTGGTGAGCTGACCATATCCGAAATGAGTCCCGAAGATATACGTGCTGAATTGAAAAGGTCTTTATTCAAACTTAAACATTTTAAATGTTGTTTTATAACAAATCTATTTAACAACAGACTGTATACACAATTGGAAATATTGAAGAATAAAAGTTTGCGTCAGGATAATCCGCACATTAGTAAACGACGTGGTGGACGCAAGGCAGGACATCGACGCTTTTCATTACAAGTGAGTAATATTTAAATTAAAAAAAAAAAAAAAAGCATTCAGTCATTGTACAATGGAAAAACTTTAGACTCAGTTCATTGTGTCTAATGCTAAACATCAAACTCATCTCAATAACTCTCAATCATTATTTAGCAGTAAAAAAAAAATTTTAAATTGAAATACCCGTATATGAAATGCTACCTGCAAGCGCAGTAAAGTCCAAAGCAAAACAAATATAATTCCAACCAAAATCTATAAAAAAGAAATATATATAAAAATATTGTACTTTCCATATATACTTACAATATATATATAACACTCTCTCTTTCTCGCTCTTTCGCTATATACGTATATATCAAACCATATCCATATATAAATCCGCTGTAAACTCTCTCTGTATGTTTTCTTTTCATCTAATATAATAACTGTTCTTGTTGCAAAAAAATGTCTTGACTTGTATCTATATAAATAAAAAATACAAAAAAAAAATCCAACTAGAAAAAGGGCAGCAAAGATAAGGTAAGCATCGAAGCAAATAGTAACATATACAAATAAGAAACTATTAAATTAAATTAAATAAAATCTATAATATTATTAGTCCAGTCATTACAGAACAAAAAAAAAAAAAAAAAAACACTGGAAAACTGTGTAACTCTAGTTTTAATGCACAAATTGTTAGACTAGGCATCATTTAGCAAAAAATCCAGAAAAAATCGTCAAGGTGTGGTGAGGATTAAAGCGCTCCACTATTTCATCATGTTTATATAGTAGCAAATTGCATAATTACTTTTATACTATCTACTTAACTATTATCTTTGTCGAAATTTTGGCTTCGCAAAATTGCGTTTATATCTCCTTAACTATTAATGATATCAAAATTTTTTCTTCGCAGAAAGGAAAGTTCAAGAAATTTACTAGAGAACTAATAGGTAAAATTTTGTTGTTTATGGTACCGTTTTCGAGAATATCGCCATTGAAAAAGATACTGATTTTGCACTTTTTTTCACTCTAATTTTCGTTTCTTGAAGAATGTTTGCTAGCGTTCGAGTTTAAAAAACGGCATTGCTAAAGAACTGTAAGATGTAAAAAGTACTAAGTAGACAGAGATTTAAAGCGACAGTGTGTTTTTTAATAGGTATAGAACTTTTCAAATAAAACACATGCAAATATATAGATGGAATGACTCATTTTTTTTTTGGAAGTTAATTTTATGGCATTAATAATGGAAAATAATACTGCGCATATGGCCGCTACGGTAACGTCTGAAGAACTACATATTGTATGTACAATTTTTCACCACTTTTTCAATCATTTGAGTCCGTATTTTACGAATACTGCGCTCAATATAGGCTTCCAAGTAGGTATATACAGCTCGATATACAATATATCTACCAACAACAGTTATGGGCGGCTAAGAGATTATTTACATGACTTGAATAAACCCGCTTTCAGCTCTTCAATGCAATACAAACTTTGCAAATCTAAGTATCACTACATACACAGGCAGACGGACGGAAAGACAGTCAGACGGACATAGCTAGTTCTGCATTAAATTTCTTCTTTAGCTCTATGCTTGAGTCGAGTTCTTCAAACTAAGCATCAACGATTTAGTTAAACTCATTGACTTGGCATATTTTGCAAAGGACGAATCAGTGAACAGAAGAAAAATGCAGATACAATTTTTTTTAAAACTTTTTAAAACTGTTTTAAGTTTGCAAAGAACACGATATCGAAATCAAGATACCGAGACTCGCTTCACAGCAAAATCAACATTATAATGTCGTGGCCACTAATTTGGAAGATTATTACTAAAATTTGATTTATTTGCCACTCAACTCTAAGATCATTTTCTCAAACAACGTGGCTTATCCGTATGGACGTACCAACGATTTCAAGTATTTCCGCAGCAGGTGGTCCAGATGTCAGATCAGACGATCTTACGAGCCAGGCAATGTTTCCGTTTCTAATTGTCGTCATACTCTTTCCCCAATAAGTCGGTGGTTGTTCCAGAAGTATGGCATGTGACGTTATACTCTTGACGGCACAGGCACTTCACACCATGTTCATGTACTTTTCGAAAGAAAAAACTGTTCAACGTGGCTCGATATCGAATTAAATTGAGGATGATCGTTTTTGATGATGAGCCATTTTGTGTTGCCATTTCGAGCTGTGTCGAAAATGGATCATCATTAGATTTTCCTTGCTATAAATGTGACAATTTTCTTTGTGACAAGTTCACTGAGGCAGTAGGTAGCCTCATCACTTAACAAATTCTTGCGGTGAAAAAGTGTATCCACTTCCAACCGTTCCAGCGCCCACTTATTGAACTCTTTGTTATTGAAGTCTTTGCATGGTCTTGTCTTATCAGCACAGCATCGATGATTTCTGTGATAACAACTTGTTTTGGACGACTTTCTTTAAATTCGTCTTTAAACCAAAAGCGAGCATATTCGAACTCAGCATATCAGTCTACAAAGTAGGTTTATTGTTGCACTCTTATTGAGATAATCCACATGAAAAGTCGTAGTAAATCATTGCACGAAACGTTTCATGTGTTAATTCCATTTTTTTCTGAAATGAATTTTCAAGTCATTGTAAACAATACAAACAGTGCTCGTTCATCAAAACGTTTTGCATACGTTTATGCTAAAAAATGTCAAACATTCCAATGGCAATGTCAGCTGGCACCTAACAACACTTAGGTTAGGGTTACCAAGGCGCACATTATACAAGTCAACCCTATTAATGTTGGTACTTTACGGAGATATCGACAAAAATACTACGACACTGGTAACTTTTAGATTTTGTGTGAAGGCATAAAAGAAAGCTCGTTCAATTTTTTTATGGTTTTTAGTCTAAAATTAGCGGAGATATCGTTGAAATAATCAAAATATTGTAGTTTCACTACTAAAATTTCAAAACTATTACAACTCTTGTAACTTTTAATCTCTTTTCAGTGAAAACAGAACGAAACGTATTAAATATACCTTTTGCTTTTGTTCATTTCTTTGTCTTTATATTTGATTCAAAATTAGCGGAGAATTTATATGAATTACTTTTTATGGCTTTGTTTAGTGGCTATTTTCTCGTTAACGGTACCACATACAAAATATTTTACATAACCTTTTTTCTTTAGTAAATTTATCAAGCTTTCTTTTTCGCGTAGAAAAATTTCCACATCGTCAATAGTTTAAGAGATATAAACGAAATTATGAATTTTTCCATAAAACCGCAATGAAAGAAGAGAAACTCCAGTCTCCGTGACGAAATGTTTCTAAATTTTTGATATACGATGTCTCCTCTAATAATTTATGCAAAAAAATTAGATAAACAAATTTTTTCTGTGTTTGCATCTAAATTGCCTTACAATGACTGGACTATATATGTATGTTGTAAATTGTATATAAAATTTAGAGTTAGTAAAATTCTAAAAGTCAAAAGCAATTCTATGCAAAAGATACGTTAACTCTATAACATATTGCTAGTACTACCACTACTCAGCTAGCAGTCTCTTGTCTTTATAAATGTTTCCAAAGCTTTTATCCTAACAAAAAAAAAAAAAAATTCAGTTATAATAACTTAGAAAAAAAAAAAAATCTAATTTCCTGCGCTTTCTCTCACTGTCAACTCCTACAAAAGTCAAGCTAACTCTATGTTTATAGTGTGTGTAAAAGCCCGAAATCCCAGTTTAATAAAACAAAAAAAAAAACGACGCTGCATGCAACACTTTCCAACACTAACCAAAGCACTTCATATGTTTGTTAAACGCACTCTAATCGTACTAATATATAAAATACTACCTACTTACTTAAAAAACTGTCTAGCTCATTGTCTGCCAACATGCCAGCAATCATTTCTTTACTAATACTTTCACTCTCTCGCACACTTACAGGCTCTAAGTGCCAAACATCGCAGCAATAAACATCAACAGGATATTGAAATTACCGAAGCGGAACCATCACGCACACCGGAGGACTCTGTTTGCAGTGCTGAAGGACCAACGGATACCTATGCGGAAATTTCAGGCATATCACATTCAATGCTATCACATTCCGCTGTTTCACATTCGGTCGTTTCACATTCGAAGTAAAGTGTGTGTTGAAGAAATAAAAATAGTGTTGCGAAATGCTGAAATTTTGTATATACACAACACTCTATATATATATATATATATATATATATATATATATATATATATATATATATATATATATATATATATATATATATATATATATATTTTACATATATAGCGTTAAAGTTATTAAAGGCCATTATAGCAATTGATGAGACAAGTAAAATTAAAAAATAAAAAACAAAAATTAAAGAAAGTGGTAAAAAATATAAAAAAAAACCAAATACAATAAGCAAAATTACTTTAATTTTCACAGCCGAAATCAACAATAAAACAAATTACTTTATTTTATAAATGTGAAAACAAAAAAAATATATATATAAAAAGATAAATTGTAGCTGAATGAAAAAAAATGTTGCCGAGCAAAAGATACAAATATGTACAATACAAAAAATTTTTGTAAAATTTTTATACATTTTTACACATACACACATACAAATACACAGTGAGGAAGATACACCAAGTTCTTAGTTTTATGCTCTTCACATTAAGCTTTAATAATGTATTCAGTTTGCATAGAACTATCTTAAACATATTATGAAAATGAAGCTCGAGGAGCGAAGTTTTTGCTTCCAAATGAGTAACATATTAAGTACACCAAGCCAAAGTTCTTTCAGTACACCTCACTTCTTACCACTCCTTCCGTTTCAAAAGTCATATTGATTTAACCATAACCATAGCCAGTGCGTGACTTAGTGTCTGGGCCAAAGCCGAGGAATGAGGGATGCGTCGAAGCATAGGTATTCTTTTGCAGATGTTCACAATCTATATGTTATCAGAATCGGTTAAGCATTTTGGGCTTAATGGTTTTAACAAACTTCGCTCGCAGAGCGAAACAAAAAACTCACACACACATATGTTAAAATTCTCTCTCCCTCTCACTACCTTGTGGCAGCCAGGGTACGCACCAGGCACAGCATTTTTGCATTCCGCACGTCCCAACACTCAACGAAAGCTAGACGTCGGTAAACTGCTATCACAACAGACCGCCGAAGCCTTTTCAGCCAGACTCTCCCAACTGTTCCGGGAGTGCTCTCCGGCTTTTGAAGATATAAGTGAGCAGTGGAGACAAGCGTCTGACCGAAGGTTTCAAGCCCGGAGTTTCGTTCTGCAAGTACAATAATGGAAGTCTGGTTACAGATGCACAGGAATCACTGAGACCATGGAGAAGTAACTTCTCTAATCTAATTAGGGGGCGATGAAGAGAATAATATTGCCGATAGAGAAGCATACCTAGAACCAGCAATTGATGATGGCTCTCTTGTACAGCCACCGGATTATAACGAGGTCGACTCCGTAATTAAAAAGCTGAAGAATAACAAAGCGGCATGCTCCGATGAGTTGCCAGCTGAGTTATTCAAGACCGGTGTCGAAGAGTTGGTAAGGCGTATGGACCAACTCTTATACAAAATATGGTTCGTTGAATGCATGCCCAACGATTGGAATCTCAGTGTTCTTTGTCCTATCTTCAAGAAAGGAGACCCCCCCGCTGTCTGTGCGAACTATCGGGGAATAAGTCTCCTTTCAATAGGATACAAAATTCTGTCCCGCGTACTGTGTAAACGGTTGGAGCCATACACGAATGCACTGATAGGCCAGTATCAGTGTGGCTTCAGACCAAAGACCAAATTTTCACTTTACTCCAAATTCTGGAAAAGACCCATGAGTACAATAAAGGCACACACCACCTATCCCTGCAAAGATCGTTCGTCTTTGCATGATGACGCTCTCACACACTCAAAGCGTCGTCAGAGTAGGAAAGAACATCGCCGAACCCTTTGATACAAAGAGAGGTTTCTGGCAGGGTGATGCTTTATCGTGCGTCTTTTTCAAACTTTTGATGGAGTACATCCTAAGTAGAACGGTCGTGCATGATCTTCCATAAGGAAGTGATGCTACTCGCATATGCTGATGATATAGACATCATAGGCACCAAAGTACGGCGAGTAAGCAGAGCGTACTCGGACATACAGAAACAGTCACGTCTCATGGGCCTAGCTGTGAACGAGGACAAGACGAAGTACTTGGTGTCCACTCGCAGACCATCAGCGCGTCTTGGACGGTATTTCAACTTCAATGTTGTAGTGTAAATGAATTAAGTCATGCAACACTCTAGTAGGTATTTGCTCGAACCGTCTTGAGCAGCATTAGATTTGCAATAAATTTTATGCTTACAGCTTGAACTGAACTTTGATACCATAACGCTAAATTACGTTCAGAATTATGCCGACTGTTGAAGAATAAACTCTTTAAAAATTATAATTGTAATTAAAAAGGGCTTTTATAAAATGAAATGTGCGCCATTTTAAGCAAACTCTATCAAAGTACATATGTGAAGAGTATTTGTAAAATGTTCGGTATTACCGAAAAGCAAAAATACTTCATTTTTTTTTTGTCATCTCTTTTATTTAATACTATTTTCAATGTTTCTTCAAATTTTGCAAACTTACAGTTTACAAGAACATATAGCTATAAAACCCACCTGTGTAGTCAAAAATATAATAAATTATAAAATGAAACTAAAAGCACACAGTTTAAAGTACACAGACATTTTGTTTTTTGAAAAATAAACGCATTTAAGTTCCTTAATTTAAGTTGAATCTGAGTTCCTGCTATATTACGATCAATACAGATAAATACAAAACCGTCAGTTACTAAACATTTAAGTTTAAAAATTATTTTTTACAATAAACCAATCAATGAAAATCAAAAGCAAAAAAAAACAAAAACAAAAACAAACACACAAATTGTAAGTTGACGCACAGTTCTTCTACTAAATAAATAATTAATTAATTAATTGAAATGAATAAATAAACAAATACTTAGTATAAAAATCAAATTTAAATGCCAAGCAGTAAACAAGCAGTAACTAAACTAAAAGTGAAATACATGAATCAGTTGTAAATTGGAGCTTATTAGACATACATACTACATACTTACATACTTATTATATATAAATTATATCCAAAGAAAATAACATTTAAAATAATAATTCCAATTAGATTTATGCAGTTCTACATGTGTATGTGTGTTTAAATGATTACCCAACCAAAAAAAAAAAAAAAAAAACAAAAATAAATTTAAAATTCCAAAAACAAAAAAAACAAAAAACCAATAAATTATGTGCTTAATCCAAATACTTAAACTATAAATGGAAAGTTAGTGTAAATAGATTGTAGGGGCTATACAAAAGCTGGTAAAGTGACAAGTGTGCTAAAAATAAGTGAGAAGAGACACTTCAAAAAAATTTTTTTGCCAATTTTCAACGACTTTCAACTTTTTATAGATTTTGCGCTGTTGAACTCGAAAAGTTTTTAAAAGAATACGTTTCCGCGTTATAATTTTTTGAAGTTTTTTAAGAAAGTAGGTTCACTATTTTCTCTAAATATGCCGAATAAAAAATGACAAATCTGATTATGACAACATTTTGGGACGAAAGCGTTTCTTTTCGGTAATGCTCTCTTCTTTGGTTTTATGTAAGGAAGCAATTAACAATTTAACGTTTCAGAAGAGACACGTTCTCAAGCACATTCAAGTCCGGACTTTGGGGCGGCCAGTCCAGAGTTGTAACACTAACATTCTTCAAGTAATTGGCTATCATGCTTGCTTTTGTAGAATGTGACATTATACTGTTGCAGAATAAAAGTTTCTTCAATCAGTCTGACTCCGGAAGTGAAACCGTTGTCATTTAGGGTTCTTAAATATTGTATCAAATCACCCAACCCATTCCACACAATGCAACGCCAGAACATGACAGCGCCACCACCATGGCTTACTTTTTGACAAACGTGAATATGTTTTTGTCTTCGTATCTGTGAAAGCCATACAAAAATCTTTTGGTTTGATAAGTTGTACTCAGAGAAGATTTCATCTGTCCATAGAACGCTCTGTCCAAAATTCTTTTGGTTTGTGCAAATGCTCCGTTGCAGACGTCAATCTTTTTCGCTTGTTCAGCATGGAGATATAGGGAATGTTCTTTGCTCTGTATATCTTAATATCTACTTCTTTTAAACGTCGCCGAACAGTACGTTCATTACTGATTGGGATCTTGACCGACTTATTCCACTGATCTGCAGCAGATTGAGGCTTAACTGGCAGATTTTTTTCCAGCAGTAAGGCACGCTTTTCACAGGGCGTTGTTTTGCGCTTAGCACCTGATCTTGGTAATTTACAGACGTCAATATGTATATACAGGTCACACATAGACCTTAGAGAGTTATTTATATATAGATAAGCATAACTATTTAATAAATATCTATTTTTTAAACAAAAAACGAGGACATTAAATTTACTTTTAAAATAAGGAAAAATAGAATTCGTTTAAGTTTGCCCAGTTTTGTATATTTTATATATAGAGAACAAACTTTAACGAGGTAAATCTAAATATTACTAAAACTCGACTTTTTTGATGTTTTTGAATTTATACCTTATGCAAAAAGCGTATAAGTACCTCAATATTTTTGTTCAATGGAATTAATTGAAATTTGGAATAGATATGAACTGTTTTGCCATGGATCCCTCCTATACATGACTCAATCCCTGGAGGTTGAAGTGCGGAACGAGCAAAATTAATGATAGCCAGCAATCAACTTAACAAGGTTCAGAGAATGGCAACTATTTGCATCACAGAAGTCATGGGAACCTGTCCAACTGCAGTTTTGCATGTCCTACTGGTCATAATGCCGTTCTACCTATACGTGCTGCAACAGACAGATAGAACTACATATGTTGAGTATATGTAGAAGTAAGAGTACCCTGCATGATTCTTCGAGCAGTAGGAAAAGAAAGCTATAGATAGGCAACCACCCGATACTACTTTACTCCAGCGATAAGCTCGGCTTGAAGCACAACTTCGTCGAAAGGTTTAACAAAGAACTCAGGGTTACAAAACAAAAGATGGAGGAAAATAAACCTTAATTAAACTACCAAATCAGTAAAAATAAATTGGTACACAGATGACTTACACTAACGGATGAAGAAACAGGTGTTCGAAACTAGTCAATATCTTTCAGACAGAAATCTATGCCATAATAAGATGTGCAAAGACAATTGCTTTGCCATGTCATGCGCAAATGGTGAATATACTGAATGCATGCATTTTTAAAATGCTTTTATCTATTGATTCTTTATATTTTAATAAAAATATAAACAAAAGTCAAGTGTAACCTATACGAGTCGTTGTGAATAATGTTGCTGTATGTATCCCTTTCGCAAGGTCTCTTTTGTGGTTAAAATCCCAGAGCATGACGGGGAAAACAATTTGCTGATTGTTATTAGTGTGCCATACGGCCAAAAGTAAAGTTTATAGAAACCAAAATATTGCAATATTCTCTGAGAGTCAGGCGGCCATCAGAGCACCAAACTTGCATTCAATTAATACGAAGCTAGTATTGGAATGCCTAGAACAACTTAACAATCTAAGAAGATTGAATAGAGTAAGTTTATACTGGGTACCCGGTCATGCGGATATAGCAGGTAACGAGGAGATGGACAAAGTAGCGATAAAGGGAACAGCCAGTCGGATTAATGGTTCATTTTGCGGTCTGATACTAGGCACATTTAGAATCCTACTGATAAAGAGGAATATATAGACAGGGATGACAGGGATTAAGAACAGAATGAACGGTTGTTGAAAAACACTTTGAGAATGGTATCAGGGTTTTCAACTAGACATTGCAGGCTGGAAAACACTTAAACAAAATATGCATTGAAAGTGACAGTACATGAAGATTCTGTGTAGAGAACGAGGAGTATACGGAACATATTTTGGAATATTGCACAACCTTGTCTAATACGAGGTTTAAATACCTGGCGCAGAATCAGCTTACTGGGAGGAATATGTAAACACTAAATAGGAAGAACCTCGTGTTCTTTTTTAGGGAGACTAGGCTGAATGAGATGTTGTACTACGGTAAGGTCACAATAGACCTAGATCGGTCGCAGTGCCAACTATTCTGCAATAATAATACTTGCAAGGTAACCAGAAACAATTAACTTCAACAAATTCTAGGCTCCAAGTTCGTCGAGTGCCAGATATGTATGCAATTTTTTATACTTGAGCAAATTCTTTAGATGTAGAGCAACATATGTTGATTTTAACATAACCAAAACTTTCATAGCGTTTCAAAATTTTAATTAATTGCATTGAATTAAAATATGGAGGTACTTATACGCTTTGTATAAGTTCAAAAATCAAGTATTTAGTACTTTTTTTTGGAAAAGTCACAACTTTGGAGCTTATTGTAAAAGTTCATACTGGGCATACTCATATAAAATATAGCAGCGGTCCTGCTAGCCATTGGCGAAGTTTGTAAGGGAAGGATGTATTATAACAACAATGCACAGAAAGCGATAGAGAGCAGCATTTGCTAGAATGCAACAGATAGAGCATGCATGGACAGTTCAACGTGTTTATCATTGGATGCATAGAAGCACATATGATACACAGCGCGTATTTCCTGAGAAGCATAATAAAAGTAGCAAAAATTTGACATGTGCAGCAAGCATACTGATGAGAAGTTGTAGCTAAGTTCGAAACACGTCTAAACACTTTTCTGTTTAACAAAAAGTTGTTGTTATATTTTTGCTTATAACTTTCAAACTTCTCAACCGATTTTAAAAAATCGAAAAACTGTTTATTGGCTATTTTCTTATCTTTTTTGTTGTTTGTTTTGCTGTCACAAAAGTTTGATGATTTCTAGATTTCTTATATTTTCGTCTTCAGCAGACCAAAATCTATGTTAAAAATGTTTCAAAAATATTTAATTTTAATACTATGTATCAAAAAAAAAAAAAAATATAGACAACTTGAAAATCGAAGCCAAACAAGATGCAAGCGTTTCTTTTAACTTATTTTGACGCAGTGTTTGTAGTTGAAAGTGCTGAAGAAAGTGAAAAGAAAATTAATTGTTGCATATTTTTACGCAAATATCGTAGTTAAAAAATGAAAATGTATGAGAAAGTTTGCATGCAATAAGAGTGGCCAATAAGAATTAGGCTATTTTTTAAGCAGTTTAGTTAAAAAAAAAAAAAAAAATCTAAAAATCGCTGAATTGCTTTTATTTTTTTGCGCTACATTTTCTGCATAAGCTTAAATTTTTTCAAAATTTATTTATATTTTGTCTACACTTTGTAGTTAAATTAAAAAATACAAAAAAAAGAAAAAAAAAATTTTGAGATAAAATGCATTCAAAATGCATTACATAATTTGTTATATTGTAGAAGGCAGTTGAAAGATTGAAATTGATTGTTGCAACTTCAGTGCGGAAGTTTAGTCCAGTTTTTTCTATATATTTACACATTACATATATACAGACACTTACATAGTACATAGATATACATATACATACATAGTATATGTAGAGAGAAAAGCATATGCTATACACTACTAAACAAGTTGTGTGTTTTAAAAGTTCGGGAATTTTTTTTTATTTTTTTAGAAAAAAAAAAAAAAAAAATGTTTAATGTTTTAAAACAAAACTTGTTCGTGAGTGGCAAGTGTCCATTTGAAATTTTGCACAATTTAAAAAGCGCAACATAAATACATAAAAAAAGCATAGTACATAAAAAAAATTTAGTATATATACATTGAAACAAAAAAAAGGAATACATTTATGGTATAAAAAACAAATCGGGCATTTATATATACATACATGCATAAATATACCAGCATATATACACATACATAAAATAGTAATTATATAAGTTAAAAAATTTAAAAAAAAAGCAAGAAAAAACGTTTACTTCGGTTGAACCGAAGCTCTAATACCATTCACACAAACTTGTAAACTAGTATTGTAAAACATAAAAGTGAGGGTTTAAATAGGAGATTGCCCAAAAAGTGGGCAGTACACGCCCACTAGTAGATGTGTATGAAGCGACCATATATTAGACACCACCATACCGACTTTCAAGTTGATATTGACGTTTTCCCATACAAATGCATAAAAGTGTGCTGTGGGTTTATATGGGATTACCACAAAAATTGGGCGAGAGCGGTTGTCCAGTATAATTCAAAAAATCAAATATCAAGCTATTATTTTTATTTAAATGAAGAATTTTCCACGCTCCACGCTTTCGAGCCTCCAGATTAGAAGTAACATTACTTGAGGAGGCCTCTGAATTTGTGCATTGTGTTCGTATTTCTGTCAATAGTTATGCTGAGAAGTTTTTTCGGGATAATGTAGTCCATTTCATTATAAGCGCCTCAGCCAATGAAAGTGCTAGTTACCGCAAAAACTCTGGTCTCCTGCGACTCTAATCAGCTGGAGTCCAAGAAGCATCGATTTCAGAAAATAGTATGAACGCATTCAACGCAGATACGAGGGGTACTATTTATATTTCGGGAATAGCAAATAATAACAAACATTTTTAAATGAAAATGGCTTTAATGTTTTTCAAAATGTTCCCCTTGATCCCCTTGATCAACACACTTTTGCATACGTTCAAACCATTTGTCATAGCAGTTTTTCCATTCTTCTTGAGACACCTCCAAAACATGGTTTTTGAACGCTTCAACTGCTTCTTCGGCGCTCGTAAATCGTTGACCACGCAGTTTACCTTTGATACTCGGGAAGTAGAAGAAGTCATTGGGTGCTAAATCACAACTTTACGGAGGATGAGTCATTAATTCGATGTTTTGACTGCTCAAAAATGCACTTGTTTGACGAGTTGTGTAAGAGCTCGCATTGTCATGATGGAGAATGATTCGTCTGTGACGGTTGGTTTTACGAATTTCTTCGAAGACTTCCGGCAAATAAATGGTCGTGTTCCACTCAGAATTGACCGTCCTACGTTGCTCAAGCGGAACATTGGCCACATGACCCATTCGGCCGAAGAAACAGGCGATCATTTGCTGTGCTTCTTCCACGAACAACTTTTGTTGGATTTGGCTCGTCTTGGAATACCCACACGGTCGATTGCTGTTTTGTTTCCGGCTCATACGCATATATCCATGATTCGTCAACTGTCACGATTTTATACACGTCTTTTGAAGCACCACGGTCGAACTTTTTAATCATTTCCTTAGACCAATCGACGCAAGCCTGTTTTTGAGCGATTGATAAATTCTGGGGTATCCAACGAGAGCAAATTTTTTTTACAGCTAAGTGTTCATGCAAAATCGAATGTATTGCAGTGGAACTAATGGGCAAGGATGCCTCTATCTCACGATATGTCACATGACGATCTTGCATTATCAGTTCACGCACTGTATCGATGTTTTCGAATTCGTCGGCGACCGAACTACGTCCACGATTGAATTAACTATATCAGCGATATACTGTGGTTTTTGATGGTGCTTTATCGCCATACAAAGAACTGAATTCATAGAAACATTCTTGTTGAGACGAAAACCTTCTCTTGAAATTTCCATTTTTTGGCCAAATTGCTTTTCTTAACTCACTGTAAACAAAACAAATAACAATTGTACATCAAAACTCTGTGAGTACGTTTATGTCAAAAAATGTCAAAGATTTTAGCTTTTGACATTAGTGTCGCCAGTTCCCGAAATATAAACAGCAGCCCTCGTATATCAAATATTTTTGCAAATACTATGCTTGGCCATCGATTTGTTTTACGTTTTGTAGTGTAGGATCCAATCATTTGATCAGCAGTATCTACGCTAACTGAAATAGAGATGAAGTATACAAAAATATAAGCGAACAAAAAACTAGCATACCTTTCGTAGAATTATAATAAGAAACAATCTCCGGCTTTTTCTTCGATCCAATCTCATCAACTGAAGCTGTCTTGTGCATTGTGCTAATCAATATGGTGGCTTTATTTTCGTGACTGATGTATGATACTAATGTTGCAATGTCATTGAATGCAAATGTGGACTTGTACAACGGCAGTTTCTTAACAGTCAGCAATTTCGGAGGAATGAAAGTTTTGTTTTGCGTACTGTTCCTACATATGTAAGTTCTCTTTCATGAAGTTTTTTCGCTAACTCATACGTTGAAAAAAAATTGTCGCCCGTAATATTTTGCCCTTTCCATCAATTATTAAGTTGATATTGACTACAATAAAAATGTTTTTCATACAAAAAATCAAAAGTGGGTGGTGAGTTTGTATGGGGACTACCCCAAAAAGTGGGCGTGGCGGGTCAATCTTGACACTCTATTAAACTGGAATAAAAAGAAGTATACGTGCTAAATTTCAAGTGGATAGCATAAAAATTAGTCCCAAAAAAATGCGTAACAACATACAGACGGACAGACGCACAGACGGACGGACAGACAGACGGACATGGCCACATAGATTCCTCTCGTCGAGCTGATCAAGAATATGGGGTATACGATGGCTCCTTTAATGCGTTACAAACTTTCAAACAAACTGATAATACCATTTCATACTATGAGTGAATGGTATAAAAAAGTACATCCCAATTCAACGCCTCCAACGTTTCCTCGATGGAGCTTGCAACATGTGGCCGAGCGTTGTCATGTTGCAAAACAGCCTTGTCGTGTCGTTTGGCATACTATGCCGGCCGTTATTGCTTTAATGCTCGGCTCAATTGCATCAATTATTGTTGTTAACGTTCACCAGTGATGGTTTGGTTAGGCTGCAGCAGCCCATAATACACAACACCCTTCTGATCCCACCAAATACAGAGCATGAGCTTGGCACCATGAATATTCGGTGTGGCCGTCGATGTTGACGCATGGCCGGGTGGTCCCGGTGGATCCACTTTTCACCGCCATGGCGTTGAAGCAGCTGTTCGCAAGTGAAAAATCTCCTTTCGACATCTCTTAGCTTCAGTTCGTACGGCACTCAATTTCCTTGCTTTTGAATCATTCCCATGGCTTTGAGGCGTTTGCCAACTGTTGACAAGTCAACTCCCAATGATTCTGACAATTCTTGAAGGGTTTGACTCGGATCTTCGTCAAGTAATGCTTCCAATTTTTCATCTTCAAACTTTTTGGACTGGCCCGGACGTTCTTTGTCCTCCGTATCAAAATCACCACTTTTAAACCGACGACATCAGTACTCACAAGTTGAAATCGATAGAGCATAGTCCCCGTAAGCCTCACAAAGCGTACAATGGGCTTCAGCTTCTTTTTTATTCAAATAAAAGCACAAAAGCAAAACTTCCCGCAAATTGCGTTCTGTTGGAACAAAAGTCGACATGTTCACACAGCAAAAAAAAAAAAAAAAATATGTTGTTTACACTTCAGTGGCATGACATATACTGAAAATTGAAGCTTATGAAGTAGGCTTTCACAATGTAGTAGTCACAGGTTTACCCAATGCGATTTAATGCTAGTTACGCCAACTCTTATGAATCTTTTAAAATTAATTCCAGCACCTCAATACATAGTGATATATCATGGTCTGGCCAGAGCCATGCGCTGCGAATGTGACAATGGAAACCTGCACTAAACGGAGGATTAAACTGCAATAAAAAGAAGTGTATGTGCAAAATTTCAACTGAATAGCATAAAAATTGGAACTCAAAAAATGCGCAAAAATATACAGACGGACATATGGACAAACAGACGGACATGGTTAGATCGACACGTCGCGTCGAACTGTTCAAGAATATATACCTACTTTATGGGGTCGACGATGCCTTCTTGAATGCGTTACAAACTTTCAGACAAACTGATAGTGCTATTTCACACTATGTGTGAATGGTATAAAAATAAATAGAAACTATAAAAAAAAAACAGAGTAAAACTTTAGCTGCATGTGTAAGCAAAAACAAATTATACAAAAAAAAAAAAAAAAATTAAAAGTTTATAACAAATAAAAATAATATGTAAAGCATAAAATCATATTTGAACATGTTTGATCCATGTATGTATGTAAAATAAGTTATATATTAATAAATATATACATACTTTAGGTATATATGTATATGCATTGAATATATATATATATATATATATATATATATATATATATATATATATATATATATATATATATATATATATATATATATATATATATATATATATATATATATATATATATATATATATATATATATATATATATATATATATATATATATATATATATATATATATATATATATATATATATATATATATATATATATATATATATATATATATATATATATATATATATAGTACTTATGTATGTAATTGATATATTGTATAATTGATAGTAAATAATACTAATAAAAAAAAAAGTATATATATACAAATAAAAAATTAAAACATACCACAAAAAAAAAATTAATAAAATAATTACATAAGTAATCAAAAAAAAAACAAAAAAAAAAAAAAAGAAGTAATAAAAAGCATTTGGAAAGTGTGATAGCTATTACGATGATTGTTCATTGTCTTATAATGATGTAATAAAATATTTTATGTAATTAAAAAAATTGAAAAAATTAAAAAAAATATAGTGTCACAACCAACAAAAACTAAAACAAAAGAAAAAATTAATTAAAAAAATTATTGCTGTTAAGTTTATGCAAAACAAACAAAAATAGAAATGAAAGAAGCAATTCTAAGTTCGGTTTAACCGAAGCTTTTGTAACGCTTTCACACGAACTTTCTTGGAGAAGACACTCCATACAAAGACTCCATAGTGAATTATAGTTAGTGAATTTGTATAACAAAGTTTTTGATGAATTTGTACCGCCATATACTGGATGTTCCATGTCCATTTCAAAATACGAATTCTCCATACCGAGTACACTGAATTCAGCGATAGGTTTTAGCAAATGTCTCCAAACAAAATTTCAATTTTGATCTGCATTTCTGAAACTATACGGAAGATATACGGAAAATACACACATATAGAAATTAAAGGTAAATTCAATATACAAGCTAAAATGCCATAAGATCCTAAGTCGTAGGAGTGATATAGATCTGGGAACAAGGGTTGTTCCAAAAAAGTTTCAAAAACCGGAACTTCGTACATTTTGGCCGGTATCTCCGAAACGGGCAGAGATACGAAATATGTAGCCATACACAAAATTAAAATAAATTCAATTTGCAATTTGGCAATTGCATGGTACCACTGTTATTTTGGTGTCCTCAGTATTAAACGACGATGATTGGTCAATTTAAGTCGAAAACATGCTTCAATCCTTCGATGACATTGGCAAATTGAACTTACTTTAATTTTGTATATGTGTGTACATTTTCCGTATCTCTGCTAGTTTCGGAGATACAGTCCAAAATGCAAAAAGTTACGGTTTTTGGAACGTTTGTGCAACAACCTGTATTACTGATATTTCTCGAGAATGAGTATCGATCCCAAATCTACTCACTTATTGGAAGAAAGTATTGAAACGTATAGAGTACATACTTGTATTGGCGCATGCCTATAAACGGTTTGATCAATGAGTCGCATTAATCGGATCATTGTTTGGCCAGCGGTTTGAGTTCCCAATGCACTAGAGATTCGCTTACTACTTGTCGTTAGTCTTTTTTGCTATTTATTCGATTATCTAACATATATTTCGAAGGGAGGTGCTTATTTCTTAATCCATCAGTTGACTAAACCCTTTTCACTATGGAATACCTAGCAAAAAGTGATGTAACTTCGTACCGGCTCTGCCTCCGCCAAAGTCATATTCGTTAGGCAAATGCATGGACAGTGGTTAGGCCGAGAGTTAGTAGTCACTATCGGTGTTGAGGGAAATCGCTAGTGCAGCAGAACAACTACGCATTTTATACCCATTTAGAAAGAATTAATAAAAAAAAAGAAATGAATACTGTTGTTTGGTTTAATAAAAATATATTCAGAGGAAATACCATACTGAAATAATACAGCGTGTCTCAAATGAAAGTTCACATTTAAAAAATCGATAAAAAAAGTAAGTAGTTTATTGAAAAAATGTTTATTACTTACTTACGAGTAGGTGGCTCTACAACCGTCCATCTGTGAAGTTAAGTGCGCGCCGGCTCCAGTCGCTGGCAATCCGTAGCTTCTTCAGGTCATCATAGACCTGATCTTGCCATCTTAAGCTCGGACGTCCTCTCTGACGCCGTCCACCAATCAAGTTCAGGTTTCCGTCGTAAACCTTTAGTGCTGGTGCTTCGGGGTTCATCCAGATGAAGTGACCAGCACAGTGCAGCCGCTGGAATTTAATGCGCTGGACTATGTCAACCTCATCATACAGCTCATACAGCTCATGGTTCATACGGGTCCTAAACTCGACGCCAACTCTAAGGGGACCAAAAATCCTACGAAGAATCTTTCTCTCAGGAACGGAATTATCAGTGTCTTATAGATTTTTATCTTCGTAGTTCGAGAGAGAGAGCTCTACTTCTTATTTTGCTTGCTGAGACCAAAGTAGCAACGATTAGCAAGCGTGATTCTTCGTCTGATCTCTCGGCTAACATTGTTGTCGCTGGTAATTTTTGTTCCCAGATAGACGAAGTTTTCTACAACATTGAAGTTGAAATTCTCCATACTCACGTCCAAGACGCGCTGATGGTCTGCAAGTGGACACCAAGTACTTCGTCTTGTCCTCGTTCACCGCTAGGCCCATGAGATGTGACTGTTTCTCAATCTCCGGCTTACTCGCCGTTCGTTGTTGCCTATGATATCTATGCTATCAGCATATGCGAGTAGCATCACTTCCGTATGGAAGATGGGCATTGGTGTAGGATGTACTCCATCAGGAGATTAAAAAAATCGCACGATAAAGCATCACCCTGCCTGAAACCTCTCTTGGTATCAAAGGGTTCGGAGAGGTTCTTTCCTACTTTGATTACGCTTTAGGTATGTGAGAGCGTCATCATGCAAAGACGAACGATCTTTGCTGGGATACCAACTTCAGATAGGGCGTTGAAGAACTTCGTTCTTATCGGCGTGTCGAAAGCGGCCTTATAATCGACAAATAGGTGATGTACTCATGTGTATTTTCCAGGAATTGGCGTAAAATGAAAATTTAGTCACTGGTCGACCTCTTTGGTCTGAAGCAACACTGATACTGGCCTATCAGTGCATGCGTGTATGGATCCAGCCTTATTGAAATGAGACTTATTCCCCGGTAGTTCGCGCAGAAGTTTATTACATATTAAAATACACACTTTGGGAATTTATTTCTTAAAAATGATATTGTCCAAATGTAAACCGTTGCGTTCACGGCATTCATTTAATCGAGCACTAAAATATCCTATGACGGCTCGGCAGGTATTCTCCGTGATGGCTACCATTTCGTGAGGGATTTTTTCTTTTAATTGTGCCAGGAAAGTCGGTTTGTTGCCATAAACTTTAGATTTGACATAACCCCACAGGAAAAAGTCCATAGGGGTTAAATCGGGACTTCGTGGAGGCCAATTTATGTCACCTTTCCTGGAGATCATCTGGTTTACGAATTCAAGCCTCTGCCCAGCATACTGAGGCTTTAATTCTTGCACCAACTGAATTTTGTAGGGGTGCAGCTTTAAATCTTTGTGTACAATGCGGAACAATGATGATATATGCACGTTTAAAGCAACAGCACGCTTCCGAATCGCTTCCGTTTTCGAACATTCTCGAAGACCTTGGACGCCCGGATTTTGATTTTTCCAACGTTGAACCGGTCTCTTCAAACTTCTCGACTTATTTTCCAATTAGTCGAGGGCTTGGCGCATCATTTAAATGACGAACATTTCGAATACTGCAGAATTTTCTACGCGCTACAGTCGCCGAATTACCGTTTTTGTAAAACTCACGTACGCACAACGCACGGTCCGCTCCCGAGAAACGCTCCATATCGACTAAATTCCCAAAAGATATGCTACCGATTGACATACCCCCCGCGCCCCTCGGAATAGTTGCGTTCACGCAATCAGCAAATCAAATGTGAACCTTCTTTTGAGACACCCAGTATTAAAGAAAAAGCAAAAAGAGTCACACCAAATCGAGATGTCTATTTGAGGCTATATGATCTCAAATGAAGAAATGAAAGGAATTGAAAAACAAAATATTTTATCAGTTTTTTAATCACCTCTTTTTGTATTATCTACAAACTTTGTATTCATATATTCGTGTGAAGATTGTACAAAAAATAAATGCAGATGATGCCGCATAAAATATGTAAACCAAAGGAAACTCTCACATATTGTATAGGAGAGAATTAATATGTACTTTCAAAAACAGACAAATTGATAAAAGAATAATAAAAATACTGATTAAATCAAAATAAATTGAAAAATGTTTTTATTATGCAGGAATTTGTGTAAACCGTTTAGCTGGTGATAGATAATTTGGAAAGCTGCTGAATCAGAACTAGTCCAGCGTTTTTTTTTCCAATTTTTGCATCCCTTCTACATAGTAGAATTTCTCAAGGTCCTTAAAATAGACGCTTGATTCAGTGATGATCTCTTCATTTGATTAAAATGGAATTTTCAAATTAGTATTAAATCTGAACCAACATTTTTAGCTATGTGCATTTCACAGTAAATATGCATTCCCTTCGTACTAAAGATGGAGGGAGCCTGATGTTTTAGGCACGACACCAACACAGGAATTTGTATTTACAAGCAGGCACGCACACACACAACACGAGCACGAAGTTAGTGATTACGAACACTCACGTGCACGCACTCGCGGACACGAAAAAGCACGCTCCAACACGTAAGTAGAAAAAAAACCATTGCTAATGACACACAGGGCTGACACTCTAAATCTCCTGATCTATATTTTATGATTGCAATTTGACGACTTTTAGGCGAAAGCGTTTTCTGTAACACTACCGTAGATTTATATTCAACTTATGTCTGCCTACAACGAAAATTTTTTTGATAATTGAATATATGTGACGCCCACAGCCACCGGGGCATAATGCGGGCGGTAATGAAATGGCAGACAGTCTCTTAAAAGAAGGCGTCGGACTATCGCCAGAAGTAACAACAGACGTACGAAAGTATCTATAGATGTCCTGTAGCAAACTGGTAGAGGACGTCTAGACCAAAGCTGAAGAGTGGTAGAAGAAGACCTCCAGCTGTACAATATCCAAGATAACGGAAGTTTCTACAGGACTTTAATAGTTCTTGAACGACCTCCATCATCGATCGCACTGATTATCAAATTGATCTATGTGTAACCTATATTATACAGGCCCAGTACTGAGATAGATTAAATTTTTTGCTACCGAAATTGTAATTGTATTACTATTATGTCAAACAAACAAAAAACAGTGTTCCCAAATTAACATGAAATACTATAATCTGATAATTATTAGGTAAAATGTCCACACATTTTGATTTTTCTTTGTTTTTTTCTGAGGGAAATGCAAAAGGTGACACTCTTTGTCACTTTGTTTTTGAGTATATAAAGTATTTTCGGTAGCAAACATTTTTATTAACTGAGTACTCGATGAAGTTTTTTCGGTATCAAAAATATTCATCGAAGTCGGTATTATTTGTATTGTAATGCAGTGCATATGAAATCTCCACATCGCAATTTAGAACAATAGACAGACGGACAAAACTAGTTCGATTCGTTTCAAGAATATTATATTCTTTATGCAGTCTTGTTTCCTTTAAAACTAATTTGAATACAATTCATCGAAAAAGAACATTTATGTTAGACTTCCACAATCTCAAAGACAAAAAACTTCCAGTTTGTGACAAAAAGTGAGCCACGGTGGAGAATTTGTTATGTTCTGAGGATGCATTGCTTACAGCGGCTTAGTTCAATTTGTGCCAATCACTGGTTCCATAAACAAATAACAAAATGTACACACTTTAAACAATTAAGCAATCTCCGCCCTCTGGGGAAACAAACTAATGGGGGAATCATTTATCCTGCAATATTGCTGAAAAACTCTTAAAATTTCCTCCTGGTCAGTTGGGATCAGTAAGTCACGATGGATAACTGAGTTTCTGACATAGCATGATGCACCAATGAGCATTGACTGAAACCATTGCAGGATATTCACATTATAGTTGGAAGCCGTGGCCCAGAGCTGTATGCCATAGCTCCACATCGGCTTTATCTTGTTCCTCAAACTCAACTGCGAGCTTAAGTTCAGCAGCCAGTTCATCTGGATGAGTTTGACATCCAACTGGTTGCGTTTTAACTTTATGTGGGGTTGCCAAGTAAGCCGTCTGTGTAGTTTTAGGTCAAGATACTTTTTTATGGTGCGCATTGGGATAGCATCGACGTTAAGAAAAACTGGAGCACAGCTGGCGCGTCTCATTGTTGACGTTACATGAGTTTTTTTTTTTTTGCATTCACTCCTATAGTCCATCCAAATCTTTAGTAGTTGAAGCTGGTCCTGCATAAGTCTCGAAGCTGCAACCGGTTGACAAGAGAGCAGTGTCGTCGGCTGGCATTAGCTTATCGTTCCTCACTAACGGCAGGTCAGCAGTATAAAGCGTGTATAAGACAGGAACCAACACGGTGCCCTGTGGAACTGCAGCATAATTCAGATTCCTTACCCTCGCAGCTGATGTAAAAAGTCCTGTCGTCAAGGTAGGACCTTAAAAACAAATGGTATGGTGCCAGCAGCAGAGATTTAAGCTTTTGAAAAAGTCCAGGATGCCACGCTCGGTCAAATGCTTGGCGAACATCCAGAAAGGCAGCAGAACTAAACTGACGAATCTCTAGGGTATTCAGTTTCTGCTGTACGACCATGTTGACATTGCACTGGCGTTTCGTGGCGTCTTCTAATATCTTAGCTTTTTCTTCACTCAACATACGCCACATTCCACTTCAGCTTTGTATGGCGGCTACCAGGCTGAGTTTCAGCAAGAATCGATTCAAGCTCCTTCGTCGCTTGATTTTGGGCAGACTTGTCAAAAATAAGAAAAGACAAGAAAAAACGTTAACTTCGGTTGAACCGAAGCTCTAATACCATTCATACGCAACTTTAAATAGTATTGTAAAACATAAACGTGGAGCGTTTTAAATAGGGGTTACCACAAAAAGTGGGTGGTACACGCTTACTAGTAGATGTGTATGAAGCGACCATCTATAAGATGCTACCATATTGAATTTCAAGTTGATATTGACGTTTTCCATACAAATGCATAAAAATGTTCACTAAAATCCACCAAATCGAATTTCAAGTAATATTGATTTAAATATAAAAATGTTTTTCATAAAAAATACTAAAGTGTGTGCTGGGTTTGTATGGGGGCTACCCCAAATAGTGGGCGGGATACGCCCACTAGTCTATGTTTATCAAGCGGCTGTCCATAAAAAGGCACCATATCGCATTTCAAACTAATATTGACTTTAATAAAGAAGTTTTTCATACAAAAAAAAAAAAAGTTGGCAGTGGGTTTGTATGGGGGCTACCCCAAAAAGTGGGCGGATTTCACGAATTAATGTAGTATATGTCAAGCGTCCATCCACTAGAAGCTACCGTATCAATTATTAATTTGATATTGACTACAATAAAAAAGTTTTTCATACAAAAAGTCAAAAGTGGGCGGTACTTTATTTTATTTAACTGCTATAAAAAGCAGTGCATGTGCACAAATTTTCAAGTGGATAGCATAAAAATTAGTTCTTCAAAAATGCGCAACAACATACAGACGGACAGACAGACATGGCTAGATCGACTCGTCTCGTCAAGTTGATCAAGAATATATATATACTTTGTGGGGTCTTCTTCTTTAGTGCGTTAGAAACTTTCAGACAAACTGATAATAGATGGATATAAAAGATAGGTTTGATATCATAGCTCCCCCAAGAGCACCAATACCCCTAGGAATGCTTATTTTGAACACACAAAATTTCGAAGTGCTGTGTTTGGCTTTTGTTTGTTTTAACATTTTCTGTATAAGCTGAGTTTTCGTCACTTACGTGGACTACGGTTCACAGTAATATGTGATTAGCTTAGTTACTTGTACTATTAGTAAAAGCAGCTCTGTAATGTACAAGTAAATATGTATATAACAGCAACTCATAGCATGCATCATATGGTTTTCTCTCGCGTATTTCTCTGCTATTTTTCACATTAATAATTACTAAGTGTTATCAAATACGTATTTTATTATTAAACTTTACAACATAAGATGACTACAGTTTGCTAAATGTTCATTATTTTTTAATTAATTCATCTTCATCATCATCATAATCAGTTGGTTGTATACAAAGCTTAAGAATTAGTTTTTAATGTTCGTTCGTTTATAGGTTACAAATGTGTTATATGCTTTAGATTTTCTCGTTTTTTTTTTTTTGTTGCTTTTTTTCAATGACTGTTAAAACTTAAACATTAAAATTAATTATTTTAATTAGTACATTAATTAGTTAAGTTTGGTTTTACATGCGCTGCGCATATGTTTTTTTTTCTATTTTTGCTCTTGTGTATTAATTATTTTGTTTTTAATTTTTGCTGTCGTGTGTTTAGTATGTAGTGTATGTATATTTATTTATAGTATATGCACATTTACACAAATTTGGTTGCTTTTCGACTAATTTTTTGTTGCATTAAATTTAAAAAATATTAATTAATTAATTATAATTATTAGTAGTAGTATTTAGTTGTAGTAATTTAAGTGGTACATACAATATTTCAACGTTTTAGATTTTTTACAAACTGTGTTTAGTTAGATATTATATGTATATGTATATATATAATTAATTTTAATTAGTTGTTCATTAAAAGCGTTCATACTTTAACTAGTTTGGCGCATAAAGCTGTTGCGTTTTGCATACTATAATTTAATTTAATATAATTAATTATTTAATTTTTTTCTTTGCTGCAGACTACTTAAATACTTGTATATTTTTTCTTTTTTAATTTATTAAGAAATGCAATTTTTTTTTTTAAACTTTTTAAATTATTAATTAATTTTTATACAATCTCTTTAAAAATTTGCTCGATGATTTTGCAACTTGGCATGTTTTCTGTTTTTTTTTTCTTTTTCAGCTAAAGCCCAATACTGAGTTGGACAAAAATGTTTGCTACCGAAATTGTAAATTAGTACTGCTAAGCCAAACAAACAAAAAAAGTGTGCCCAAATCAACATGAAATACTAAAATTAGCTATTTTTTTTTTAGGTGAAAAGCTCACACAATTTGATTTTTGTGACAGAAATACAAAAGGTAACACGCTTTGTCAACTAATATTTGAGTACATAAATTATTCGTTCGCTAGCAAACATTTTTGTTAACTGAGTACTCGCTGAAAAACAGTTCGTGTCGAAAATTTTTGTTTGTTGTTTGCAAGCGTTTTTTTATACGTAGTTTTCAACGATTTCAGTATTGAGCTTAAACAAAAAAAAAAAAATAGTATAATAAAGTATTACTTTTGAAAAAGCGCTTAAAACAAATTAAAATATTAAATGTGTTATTAATAAATACAATAAAAGTTGAATATAATTACATATAAGTTAAAAAATTTAAGGCCAACGAGATCCTGCTCGATTTGAACAATTAAATTTTGACAAAAAAAAAAAAAAAAACAAAAAAACACAAAACAAGAAACAAAAAAACAAAGCAAATGGCTGAAGTTCGTAAAAACATTATAAGTATTTAAAAAAAAAAAAAATGAAGAAAAAACGAAGACATTTAAATCAAAATAATAAAATTTTGTTGTATAATTTCTTTTATCAAAAATAAATTTTATAAAGAAAATATAGAGAGTTGTATAAGTAAGCATTATATATAAATAATTTAAAATAGTAGACGTAGACTTCATTCATAATAAAGAAAACATTATTAAAAGAATCTCAAATTGAACAGCACTCTTTCGGTTTTCAGTTTCGCGAAGTTTTTGCGTTGGAGAATACAATAAAATGTTAAATTTTGCACGCTTGTGTAGAATTCTACGATTTGAATACTGCCAAACAAATAAAAAATTTAACATTTTGTCGTATACACTTGCGTAAAATCTTCTAAAAAGTGCAAATCGAAATAGATCAGTTAAAATAGAAAAGAAGTAGTTTTTCGTTTTTTTAAAGATATATAGTATAACAAACATAAAGAAAATAAATTTAATTACTTTAAAATATAGCATGAAAAAGGAAGAACATTTTACAAAAAATATAAAAATAATAATAATAAGTATTGCAATTGTCAAACAAGTATTTTTGTATATATAAAAAATAAAATAAATTTAAAATTTTTTTTTGCACATTAAGTTAACTAACTAAATAAAATCGCATAGGTCGTCTTTTACGCGCACCGTTTGCTGAGTTGTAGACTCCCAGACATGGGGTCCAGAGAATTTGTTGCGTCTTTCAAGTTTTTTCATTTGTTTTTTTCTTCTTAATATTTTTACTTTTTTTTTGTTAAATATATATAAACATTATATATATATATATATATATATATATATATATATATATATATATATATATATATATATATATATATATATATATATATATATATATATATATAAATATATATATATATATATATATATATATATATATATATATATATATATATATATATATATAAGTTTAGTTTAGTTTATGTACTTGTATCTATAACATTTGCTTTCTTATATATAGTATGTGATTCTTTATATATATATATATATATATATATATATATATATATATATATATATATATATATATATATATATATATATATATATATATATATATATATATATATATATATATATATATATATATATATATATATATATATATATATATATATATATATATATATATATATATATATATATAAATCGTCTTTTTCGCACACTGGTTTCGTTTAACTTTTCTAATTCTTCGTCCTACTACTTCACCACATCATTACACATTGCACATTTCATTCACGTCTTTGGATCTGTTACACCATTTCCACCTGCTGCTTCGCCCCCACCACCACCACTGGCGCCGCCACCACTGCGGCCGCCGCACGGTCTGTCCTAGAGCGGATGTAACTTAGTCGTATGCACCGTGAGTGCACTGCGTTGCGTAAAACGTTTATCGCAGTACGGACAGGTATACGGTTTTTCACCGGTATGCGTCCGTATATGTTTCGTCAAATAATCCTTGACGCTAAAGGCTTTCTCACAGTAGTTACAATGAAATGGTTTTTCACCTATAACAAAAAAAAAAAAAACATTTTAGAATTTAATATTATAAAACCAGCAAGTAATATTATGATATGATAAAAAAATAAAAATTATAATAAAAAACTAAAGAAAAATTCGAAATTTTTATGCTATAAAATAATATATATATATATATATATATATATATATATATATATATATATATATATATATATATATATATATATATATATATATATATATATATATATATATATATATATATATATATATATATATATATATATATATATATATATATATATATATATATATATATATATATATATATATGTATATATAAATAGATATACAGGTGTTAAAAGTATGCAAAATAGAGAATTATTACGTAATGAAAGATGAGCTGGGTGGCGAGCTTGTGCGCATTATTGGTTTTTAAGTTGCTTGCTTTATTTGCTTTTTTTTATTATTATTGTTTATTGGTGCTTGTGAACTTGACCTGACTCAGAAGAGTATGGCAAAAACAAAATATTTAAACCAAAAAAAAAAAAAAGTAATTTATGTTTTGTGCGTTCTATAGCATTATTTGATTTTGATTATATCGTTCGATTTGTTGCGTTTTGAATCGAGCGTTGCATGTTAAATAAACGTATTTGGAAAAATATAACTAATTCAAGTCCTCAAATTTTCGATTTGAAGTTGTTTGATTATTATAGCATCATATACCTAGATACAAACTTTATACTACGTGCTCCGGTTTTCGAATCCGTGAAATTTATTTGCGTTCGTAAATAAAATAGTCCGTGTTTCGCTTGCGAAATAATTTTGTTATTTGAATTTACCAGACATTGAGCATAGGAATTCAAATCACGAAATTGTTCTGAATGTGAAATCCAGACCATTTTAGCGAAATCACTTTCGAACAATTTATTCTGATTCGAAAACCAGGGGAATGATGATATGTCTAAGTTTTGAAAATTAGTACCCAAAAAGTGTTAAAATTTCCTTGCACAGTGTACAATATTTTAAAGTGCTGGTATGATATATAGTCCTTATATGATGATATGTCTAAGTTTTGAAAATTAGTACCCAAAAAGTGTTAAAATTTCCTTGCACAGTGTACCATATTTTAAAGTGCTGGTATGATATATAGTCCTTATATGATGATATGTCTAAGTTTTGAAAATTAGTACCCAAAAAGTGTTAAAATTTCCTTGCACAGTGTACCATATTTTAAAGTGCTGGTATGATATATGTATAGTCCTCTCTGTGAAAAATTGTCCTTATATGTAACTAAAGAAATCTTAATTTTCATTCTTATATCTATTCTGCTTATATTTGCTGCAATAAAGTAGCACTGACTGTTAGTAACAAATACCTTCTTTCTTAATATAAAGTATAGTTATAAGTATTGAACATTTTCAATTATGTTTACCTCTTTGTAAGTCTGCAGTTTATAAGCAAGTAATCCGTACAAAGCCTAAAATTATCTCTTTTTCCCATAGTACAAAAAATGCAACTTTACGATTGATAGAAGAAATCTCATTAACTTCATCAACAAATTTTTAAATATCAAAGTGTCAATTCGACTTCCTCTTACAACATAATAAGAAATAAATTAGCATTTATCTGATCAACTATAGTTATGTTTCGTTATAGCTTAAATTTTTGACAAAGAATTTAAACATACTTTTGCTGCTTTCTATTGTAAAGTCAGCATTAATGTAAGCACATTTTATCCTGGGTAAAAAAAACGGGGAAAAAAGTGTTGCATGAATTGAACTTTGTCCTCAAGCCTAGTACAGGTTTTGGTATTTTTCAGGTTTATTGAGTTCGATTGCACAGATTTCACATATAGCAAGCATTTTACAACTCATTGCGAATTATAACGATTTGAGGGTAAGCTTGGCCTCCAATGTGTTGCGGTGGATTCACGAAAAGGCGCAAAAACTTGAATTTATTATGTTTAACCAATGCTAAACACTATTTGCAAGTTATCACACGTTTGCATTTGAGGTGCATTTCGGCACTCACCTTTTTTTTTCTGTCCGTCTGTCTGTCCATCATATCTGCGCTCATACCTTTTATTTATATGATATAAAAACTTTCGATACATTTTTTTAGGAATACAATGTATGGTACTATTGTAGGCGATGGGAAAGTCAGTGAAGATATTCTCTCGGACGAAGTTTTCCTGGTTAAGTGCTAATATATTGTATTTTCTGAAATTGAATCATTGGAATCCAGAAATGAAGAGTGGCAATCACAGTAAAACTGGCATTAATCAAAAAATGGCTGGTACAATAATTTTTATAAAAAATGTCACCATTGCTACGAACAGAGATGTAAACAGGGCTTAGAGCCTAATTAAATTAACGATATAAAATTGTCCAAAATTTGAGCAGTACAAACGTAAACAAAGCGAAGAACATGAAAAAAAAAGAAGTCAACATGTTTCACAAAAAAAAACCTCGTGAGTTTTTACCAGTCATCATAGCACTCAAACGCTTCTAGATGAGCGCAAGACATGAACTAAAAAAATTAGATGGCAAACATGCCACTCACACATTTTTTAACCTTTTTACCAAAGTAGCGCACCAGTTTTATATATAATTCGGAAAAAATAGTCCGGTTCATAAGTGGTTCGCATCATTGATGAGGAGTAAAACCATTTTCTATGTTTTTAATATAGTTTGAAGAGACCATTGATACAAATCACTTAGCTTACTATTTGTTTTTAATTATTATCAGTTGTTGTTCTCATTTCTAAACAAATTGGTCTGGTTTATGGTTCTGTTTATAAACCGGTTTACATCTCTGTACACAACGAAAGTTTTGCAGGATCTGACTTATTTCCGGTATGCAAACATCAGAAAGAAATCATAATTTAAATTGTTTGGAAGATCCGACCGGATTCGAAGTGGCGTAGTAGACAATGTCACCAAATATTTATTCGGCACTCATATTTGTGTAAAACCTGACTTAACTTAAGAAAGCAGTTTATAAAAAAACCAATGTCTATTCGAATGATGTGGACGTTGGTAAGGGATGATTGCAAGGAATAATTTACCAACTTGCAGTTGCTGGGTTTTAAAGCTTTCCATGTCATGGCAAAGAAATTGTAAAGAGAACTGGCTATTCTACTCAGCACTTAGGCAATAAAATGTAAACATTTACAATTGGAACTGCAAAACTTTCGTTAATCGAAAATGTGACTTACAAATTAAAAGCTACAATCGACAGTCGCAGTGACTACTAGAAATGAAGATTTTTGACGGAGTTTGTCCACATAACCCATCTCCGCCACTTAACACTGAATATTCTTGATTAGCAACAAATGAGATCATATATCAATGTTCGTCTGTCTGTCTGTCTGACGATTACTGAGATTATAAAAGATAGAGTCACCATTCTTGGACATTAAGGCTTTAAGATGTGGTCCGTCTGTCCCTGTGCGTATGAATACAGGAACTAGATGCTTCGTTTTCATCGAATTTTTCTCAAATCGGGTATAGAAAATTTCTAGGGCAGTCATTCGTTCAGGATCTACCAGTCGGTGTGCCAAAATCTAAATGGGTGTAGAATATTAGAATTTGAGAGGCATATTTCATATTTTCGAGCATGTGTTTACGTGTGGTCCAGCATTCACTTTCAGTAGAAATGTGCGATTTGAAGTTACCTGACCTTGAAAATATGGATTTTATAGTGCCAATTCCAAGTGTATTCAAATCGCAAAATTCTTTTATTCTTAGGATAATGTTGGGAAGGTCTTAAAGGAAACACCGGTTCTAGTAAGTATGTCTGTCTGTGCGTTTATCTGTGCCCTATTTCTATAATTTTTCAAATATTGGTATAGAAACTTTTTATAATCATAATTATCAAAATGAATGCGATTTACCCATCGGAAGGTATAGCTCCCATAACGTAGTTAATGTTTTCTCTTGTCTCTGTATGCTATTTGAAATTCATTTTAAACAAAAGACTAAAATTTGGTTTAAAATGTAAAAGAGTTAACAACATAAATTTTCATTTTGTGGCGTAATAGTTATTTTGGAAATAGGTTAACTTTTACGTATGTATTTGCTAAATGAGCGTAGTTTCTTACGAACATCTATACAAGATATTCAATTTTTGATAAACATTACTCAACAGAAGACTCTAGTATGTGGTATTACAGAACCTTTATGAAGTTTATTTATGTTTAATAATACAACGGGTTGCCACGGAAATCACTTTCGCCTCAAAATAACCAAATTTCAATCATAAAACTAAATATAATGCATGAAATTTAGTGATATTGAGGCGTAATAGATTCATGTGGCACCGCCTATTATCTATTAGTTTTCTTTAAAGTCCTATACTGAGATCGATGAAAAATTTTGCTACCGAAATTATAAATTATTACTATGTCAAACAAACAAAAAAACAGTGTTCCGAAATCAACTAAAATCAGAAATTTATTAGGTAAAAAGTCCACACATATTGATTTTTCTTGGTATTTTTTTGACGGAAATGCAATAGAACACACTCTTTGTCACCTGTTTTTTTGTGTATATGAAGTATTTCCGGTAGCAAACATTTTTTATTAACTGAGTACTCTATGAAAAACAGTTCGTGCCGAAAATGTTTAATTGTTCTTAGACAGCGTTTTTTTTTATATGAAGTTTTTTCGGTATCAAAAATTTTCATCGATCTTAGTATTGAGCTTAAAACTAAAACTGTAAAAAAAACGATTTATTATTTCATTCCTTTTGAAAAACAAAAATTGAATTGCTGTGAATTATTTTTTAACTTTATGAAAGAAAAAAAATTAATTAAATGGAAATTTGAAAAAAATGTTCAATGAATGATTTAAATTTTCATTCAATTCGTTTTTCTTTCAAAAGGAATTATTCGAGTAGAATGTTTCAAAATTGTATAATACATTTCGAATGATTTAAATTTGATTTAATTAATTTTTTTTTTTTCAAAAGAAATTTTGCAAAAGTTACAAAATTTATTTTGAATGGTTTAAATTTAAATGCAATTAATTTTCAAAAGGAATGATTCAAAAATGTTTCATTCAATGTGTGAATATTTCACAGATTCATTCAAAATTCATTCCTTTACAGCTCTATCCAAAACACGTCTATTTAGCATATATAGCACAGGTAATTTGCCATGATCTTCCGCTTAGTTGCTATGCTGACTTAATTATTTTATTGCAACTTGCTTTGATTGATGAGTTGAGCGTGTAATGAGCGTTTTATATGTAGATGAGTACATATTTTTTGTATATTTTTTTTTTTAATTTATAATTTTTTTCGAAAGTGTTTTCAGATATTGATTTGATTGCGTTTTCGATTTGTTGTTGCAGCTGCTTTAGTTTTTTTTTTTTTTTTTTTTTTTTTGGTGTGACTGAAGTTGATTGATTGATTGAACGATTGATTGATTGATTTGATACTGACTGATTTGATTGATTTCTTTTTTGGTTTTTTGTTTTTTTTTTTTTTGTTTGAGTTGATTGAAAAATATTTGCTTTTGCTCTCACCCGTGTGAGTCGTTAAATGTTTGTTCAGGTAATCCTTAACAGTGAACGCCCTGCCACAATAGCCACATCTAAAAGGTTTCTCACCTGTATGAATGCGAGTATGCTGTTTAAGTGTATTCGATTGTGTGAAGGACTTGCCGCAGTAGGAGCACGTGTAGGGGCGTTCTTTGGGCGTGGCACTGTTGTTGTTGTAGTTGGAGCGTGTGCATTTAAAAAATAAAAAAAAATAAAAATAAAACAGGAAGAAAATTGCAAAAAAGACAAGAAGACAAGAATTTGATTAGTTATATGTTACAATTATAAAACTTACACACACACACACACATACACAAATTTAATTTAATTATTTAGTTTTGTATATATATATATATAGTAATTATAAGAAAAGAAAGAAAAATTGATTTACTCTGCTTCGCCCGTGTGTATCTTCCGATGCATTGCCAAGGTGCCTGGTGTTTTAAACGTTTTCGGACAATCCGGACATTTGTGTCGTATTTTATGCACAACAGCTGCGGGCGTATCATTTGTTGCACCGGCTGCAGCGCCACCGCCGGTAGCAGCTGCCGTCGCATTGGCATTACTAACAACAACGCTTGTATGATTGCCCGTTGCAATGACACCCGGTGAATTAAGTTGCGGCATAAGTTGCTGCGCAGGTGTTTGTTGTATTGCATAGACAGGTACCGAATTCATATCGGAATCGGTAAGCGGTTCTTCTTTGATGATAACTTGCGGATGTGTTACGTTACCATTGCCATTTTTATTAAGTTTCACTGTAAGCGGTGGCACTTTAAGTGGAACATGTTGCGAATGCTGCTGTTGCGTTCTATCTGGTACTATTAAATCTTGTTCCTGTGCTTGATGCTCTGCCGACTGCTGCAATTGTTGTTGTTGTTGTTGTTGTTGTTGTTGCTGCTGCTGTTGTTGTTGTTGTTGATGATTATGATGTTGGTGCTGTTGTTGCTGCTGCTGTTGTTGTTGCTGCTCAACCGGCGTCAGTCTCATATCCCTCGGCGCTATTGCTGGCATTTCATCCGGCGTCACAGGTGCATCTTGTTGCTCCATAAACGCTTGCTGTCCAGCAGCTAACATTGCTGCCGTACATACAGCACCACAATGCATACATTTATATTCGTTGGGATTTTGCGGTGTCGCTGAATTTAGCCCATAAATGCCGCAGTTAATACAACGCGCCAGAAATGCTGTTGCCTGATGCGCCATACGGTGGTGTTCATCCAGTTCTTGTGCACTACCAAATTTCTCCGCACAATTGCTGCAGGGATAAACACGTAACGCTTGTTGTTGCTGCTGCTGCTGATGATGATGTTGCTTCAGTTGCTCCGCGCCGCCGCCGCCACCGTGCACTGCATTGTTTGGCGCCGCCGGTACTGGTACTGGTGCTGTTGCTGCTACCGCTGCTGCTGTTTGTTGCGGCATTTGACTGCCAAGCGTAAAACCATGACATAGCTGCATATGCTCGGCGGCATGTTGTGGCCGTTCAAATTGCTGATGACAAATGGGACAATAATGCGTGTTTATGTGATTTGGATCCATGCTTAGATTTGGTAGAAATGATGTTTTCAGCGCATCCATATTACTGACTGTTGTCGGCGCTGTTGCTGGCACTGCTCCGGTTGTATTTGCTGCTGTGCTTGCAGCGGCAACGGCGGCGGCAGCGTTTATGACTTGTTGATGCTGCTGATGATTGTGATCCGGTCGTACCAGGCGCAGTTCCTGTGTGTTTGATGTAGACTTTAGCATTGTTTCGTTGTAGATTGGTACTTGTTCTTCTTGATTTGTTTTAATTTTTTTTTTTTTTTTTTAATTTTGTTTAATTGCTTTTGCTTGCTTGCAACGTTAGCGTATGATTTTTTTTTTTTTAATGTTTTGTTTTTCTTGTGCGTGCGTTAAGAAAAATTAAAAGCGCGCAGTCCTTTTTTTTGTTTAAGAAAAGCATATAAAAAAGAAGCGCAAATTAGCAAGTAGAAAGAAAAAAAATTAATTTTTTAAAAGAATTAAAAAAAAAAAAAAATAACACGCACGCTGCACGAGTTTTTGTGCGCGCCGCAGTTTTGATACCCGTCCGTCCGTCCGACCGACCATCTTCCCTGTTTTTAATGTCAACGTAACATCGTCTCCTGCCGCAATCGCTTTGAGTTGTCGTCCGTCCGTCCGTATCGTCGTGTACCGTGGTGCTTTAGCTGCGGCAGCGTTGACCGCGACTGCGGTTGGGTTCATCAGTACGAACTTTTTTTTTTTGGTCTGTCATATTCTAAATTGGGAATGCTATTTTGATGTGTGCCTCCCCCACCTTTGCTGCTGCTACTGCTACGAGTTAAGATGATGCTCACCCAGCGTTTTTTAACGGCGCGGCGACGTTTTTTTGTTGTTTTATTGCACTTGTGCTCTTCACTGCAGCCACACTACCAGCTACACACTGTCTTCCACGGTTTAGTTGTACATTTTCGTTAGCGCAAAAATATTAACAAAAAACTGCTATTCTTTTATTATTTTTGGCGAAAAAAATAAAAATAAAATATATATACCAACGATTGTGCATTAGAGATGGTTAACTATCGATAGTACTATATAAAGTATCGATACTTTTATGTTGGCTATAATCGAGTTTTTTGGAAAACTATCGTTTCTATATTTTATTACTAATGCATAATTTTTGTATATCTTTTTTTTTTAATAAATATATTTAAGCGCGCTAGTGTTATGCCAATAACAATGATTTCGATATTTTTGCATTTTCTAACGTCCGAAATAATCTAAATAATTTTGATAACACATAACGTTATATGGTTAGTGGTCATACTGATTTCAATGTAACCAAATTCAAACTGCAAAAATGCCAGAAGGTCGATAATAGTATAACGAAAATGCAACAAGAATCTTTTTCTTTAGCATTTCTTTAGCATTTATTTTTGTCAATTCACATGAGATTTAAAACAAGTGACGTAAGCCTATTTGCAACTCACGCAATTTCTGTTATGTGACGAAAGATTTATATTTATACACTGCCCTTGAGGTCAAGGGTATACTAAGTTTGTACATCAGCATCAAAAGTCCCTCCTCCCTCCGTCCGACCAACGTATGCCTCAACAACGAGATATATAAAAGATAGAACATCCAAACTTGAATTTTTGGATTCATGTGGTTCGTGCGCAGATCAAGTATATTTAAACTTACGGACGTTTCGCCCACAATAGCGCTATATCTCCCTAAAATTCATGTTTTTCAATATAAACCAGCTGTTTCTTTTTTGCATTTTAGTTATTTTTTGGTGATAACGTCTATTAATCGTTTTATCTCTTTCTATCGCAGCATTCATTTATAGTAGTAGGGACGGGGGGAAGGAGTGGCAAGGAAAGGAGTGGTAAGGGGAAGGGCAGAACTACGTCTGCCAGGATACAGCTACGAAGTGAAAACGAACAAGCGAAATAATATAATCAATACGAAGCACGAAGGCAGCAGCTCATTTGAACCTAGTCTATTGTAATCAGTTTTCATCAACGTTTTCTTAAACCGACTTTACATACAACTATTTTTTTAAATATAAATTTAAAAAAGTTTTATCTGGAATTTTTGTATATAATAAAAATGTTTTATTTGTTTTATGGTTAAGAAACAAAAATTTATTATTAGAGTCTGTAATATGTCAGGATATTGCGAAGTAATGAATTCATCATGTTGAAAATTATTGTAAAATAAAGTTTTTCTTCTAGAATATTAAATTCGTTTCTCTACTTAACTCAAAACATCTTCTTAAAAATTCAACACTACATCGCCATCTCACGTTAAATACATTATTACTATATATTGAAATAATACAAATGAAAATTATATATTATTCGTCAAAATTGATATTAGAAGTTATGTGAGTTGGTTCCGTCACAGATTTTTACACTAGTATCATTCACACGTAGTGTAAAATGGTATTATCAGTTTGTCTGAAAGTTTGTAACGCATTAAAGGATGCATCGAAAACTTTATAAAGTATATATATTCTTGAACAGCACGACGATTTGTTTGAAAGTTGCTGCGTAATTGTTAAGAATAATTTTTGTTAGATATCTGGCTGACAGCCAGTATTTAAGTTTATTTTGGTAACAAGCAAATGAAGTATCCATATTGAAAGGCCAGGCCCCCTTATTGTGGTAGCCCCTTTTCCAACCCACCGCCCACTTTTTTGATTTTGTGTGAAAAGTTTCTTTATTTCAGTCAATACCTTCTTGTAATTCGATATGGTTGCTTTTTGTCACTTTATATACATATACTGAGTGTATTTTGCTCACATTTTGAGGTTACCTCGACACAAATAAACTGCTCACTTTTGTGCTTTTGTATGAAACTTCTTAACACGAAGCCTCTTAACCCTCTTTTCAACGCCCTGTATTTCGGACTGAAGTGTTCCGATTTTGTATGTTTTAGCATTTTCTGAATGTACGTTTCAATACAATTTTAATGTTACACAACTTGTCTCGCAAAAACTTCTGACGTGGGCTTTCGGCACTTGCATGGACTAGCGTCCACAGAGATATTCATTTTTGATTGCTGCGTATTTTTTAGTAGATTCATAACGTAGAAAGAAAAAATACCAAAGAAATGCAGCACCCTGTGCACAGTTGTCTTTTGTTATTGTTTATTTATTAAATTGAAAATTCTACAAAATTATGGCTGAGGAAATTGATGAAGGCGATTTCTATCGTGAAAACTTTAGCGCGGATTCCGATTGGGAGCTATTCAATGCACAGCTTGGCGATATACTACAGAAATGGCATGTTGCGGAGCCAGCGCCGCAGCGTTCCTTCGAGGATCAGGAGCTCTTCAGCTGTCGCTGGCAAATACGCTCTGAGCAATTAGAGCTGCTGAAAAAGGATATTGCGGTGGATTACTACGCAGCTATACTAAACGAAACAGCTGCAGATGATGCTGCACCTTCCACTGCTGCTGATAACTTTCACAAAGATTTAGTTTCGCTGCGCAATAATTTTGGACCACCAATCTCAAATAAACAAAACTCCGGCAGCAATGGGCTGCATACGCTTGCACGCATCTACGGTCTGCGCCGCTTTATTGTCATACATCCGCTCAAGCTTCAGACACAATATTTCACCAAAACTGCTGAATTTAATTTCTTTCTGAGCTCTGCTGCTGTTGTGGCCGCTGAAACTGGCAGCACAGTGCCCATATTCGTACAAATATACGATCCGAAATGGAATTTCTTTCTGGGCGTTGGGCTGGCGCCCATGTTGCGCACAAATTTTGATTTGGTTGGCTTGGAGCAGGCACCACAGGAATGTCGCTATCTATCCGGTCTGCTGAATATCTTCAAAGAGAAGCTACCTGGCAGTTGTTCGCAGCCGGCGACGGTTTCCGTGCGCACAACCTACGCCATGGAAACTATGCGCATACGCATACCAATGCATGTGCCCTTTGCTAATGGTGCCAACACTGAAGATATTGCTATATCCGGCCAGGTTTCGAAGTTATCTACAAGTCATTTTCATGCGCTACCACATGGTTATTTTCCGGATTCGTGTACTGAATGTTATGCCGTTTATACATGGCCAGAACTTTCGGAATATATAGCGCTCGATTCAGCAATGCGTACAGATTTTGTGCCTATAAAAGCGCCGCGGGGTAATATGTATCTCTCTGTGCAGGCTACGTCCTATCTAAGCAGCTGTCTGCATGATTTTCAAAAGATTTCAATGTCTATACAAACGCTGGAGTCCTTTGTCGGACGCAATTTTTCTGGCACTAGCAGTGGCGCAGAGACCGTAAATCCTTTGGATCAACTAACACAACCAAAAGTAGCAGCTAAACGTAGTCGTAATTATGATTTGACTGCTTTGAGCGCTGTTACAAAACGTCTTCCGGGTCCTATGAATGAAAATGAGTTGAATCAAATGATGGCTTATCTATTTCCCGACATGCATCCGGATATAGCGCTCTTTCCATACGAGAAACATAGTTTTGAGCATAAGGTTTGAAATTCTAACTTATTATAGAAATGTATAGGTAGTAAAAGTATTTAATATGATTCTTTTGTAGTTTGATCCAATGCGTATTAAGACAGCCGCACCGGACACTCTCGTTTCGCGTCTCGGCTGTTTGCTGGCTACTTGTCATGCACATTTTGGTGGTCAGAGTGGCATGGCACAACTGTGGGCTGCATTTACACGTGAGCTTCGTCTGCTGTGGGATAATTGTCTAACAGTGCCCGGGTAAGTTCATTTATTTAGTCATGTATGATCTGAACAGTAATTACAAACAATCTTTCCCATGGACGGCTGGGTTGATATCCTTTACCGATTTGCACAGAGAAATCTGCGCCACCAAGTTTTCTTTACCTTGTTGTTGGTTTGTTTAGTTTGTAAGGTGAAAATCTACTGAAACGTAACCTCGGTTCAAAGTTTTGGGTGTGACGAATTGTGTCCACTTCGAACTTGTTCACAGCTTCACTCCTACAGGAGTGGCTAGCTTTTGTACATAAACTATAGTCACAACTACGGGTATCATAACAACCTCCACATGAACAGCTGCTGTTCCGTCTGCAAGTTGGGAATGCTCTACTTGTAGGCATCTATTGCATTAAAACCGTGTCATATGAGGAGACGCACATAAAGTTTCGTAAGGAGAGGAGTTCTAACTAGCTAGCGATGTGCTTCCATTTTGTGCAGAGGAATGCTTTACATATTTCCCTTGATTCTCGGAGAATGGTGCGGATATCAAGTAATAGTTCCACTTGTACGCAATCTTCACCAATCCTTCCGCCGGACCGTTGACCGAAGTTACCGCAGCACTTCAATTTATTAGCGTCTAAAATTAGGATGCAGGTGATCTGACATTTCTCGTTTATCGCCTTTTAAGTCTTTTCTCACTACCTTCTGTCGGTCGAGAAGATTCATTCTTGTAGACAAAATGTCTGGCTGCGTAGTCCGGAGATGTGGAGATTTACCTTGTGAACTTTTAAGCGTATCTTACGCCAGTCAACAGATAGGTATCGTCCGATTTTGGGTCACGTGTTGCAAGGATATCATTGAGTTATACTTGATTGATTAAATGATTCAAGGGGAATAACGTCGATCAATGTTTGTGCGACGAAGATGCGTATAACTATTGCTAGCTGCCCTGAGATAACTTTATTTAGTAATTTGCTAGTCTTTGATTGGTTGTTCGATATAGCATTGAGTTCTGACCAAAATCCTATTGTGGTTGAAATCTTTCGTTCGGAAGATTTCGTTTTTCGTTTAGCGAACTCGTACTTCCCAACAATGTGAGGTGTGCGAGAAAATATATATTATTTGACCTGGCTTTCCAGCTGAGACTTTACGGTTAGCACCTTTATGTGAGGAAATTGAAGCCTGCGATACAAGCGACAACCGCAATGCTCAGCCATCTCACTTATATGAATAATTGTGACTCGAGTTCGCAAGGTCTGTGAACTGGTATTCTACTTAATAGTAGTCTCTCATCCATTACTTCTGATGGAACTTCAAAAATATGCGCCACTCTATTCTGCAGACAGACACTAAGTGCAAAATATTTCGTCGCAGAGTAGGCTAAAACATGCATCCATATTCCTTAATCGAACGAAATAGAGGCTACGAGGATATGGAAGGTCTTATATGTGAGGAGCTATCTGCTGCTATTGAAAAACTCAAATCAGCTCTGGCCTCGGTCCAGACGGCAGTTGTATACAGACTTTTAAAACTATTGCATTTCTTAATTATTTCTTCCGCACGCATGAAAAGCAACAAGGATTGAAGCATTTCAAAAACTTGACAATGAAGCGGAAGTTGTTTCTTCTTATAAACCCATATGGTTTCTTTCGCTCTTTGAGAAAGCTTTGGAGATGTTATTATTATCCTCAACGACAAAGCATTGCCTACAGCAAACCATCAGCATAGTTTCAGAATAGGTGGGAGTAAAACTTCAGCAGTGAGCGAATTTTCCACTTTTATTGCTGATAGGCCCTGTGAACGTACGGTAGAATTGTATCAAAACCTGGTTTCCATCTCGTAACCCGATCAAATAAACAGCTCGCTAATAAACTACTTTAAAGCAATGTGTAAGGTTAGGATATCGAGAGTTAAGAAAAGTTCTGTCCACCTACTTTTCAACCATTATATATAGGCAAGATGCCTTTACCTCCTGTCCGTGAAAAGTTTAACATCTATGAAATTTGTGTATTTGCTTGAAGAATTTGTTCAATCTTTTTCACGTCTCGCAATCTCAGGCTCTCAGTCTAGCAGCAAGTCGTCTGCTACCATCTTAATCTTCTGCATAAACGAGATTTTAAAATCTTCGCAGAGTTACTTGTGCTTGGATTATCGACATACGCTACCAATACAAATAACTTTCCTCTTAATCTTAGTAAAACTAAATGAAAATGCCTAAACAAATTAGAATTACCTTCTGAAGATGGCCATAGATAGCTCGTGATTTAAAATTTAAGAACTAGTTTGGCGTGTCATTGGAAATATAAGTGTATGAGATGCCATACAAGCGTTTGATAGTATAAGTAACATGAAAACACATATTGGTTTACCAAACACCAACAAAATTTAACAAAAATAATCTTTATTCAGAATTTTAAAACTCAAAAAGATTTCAACCAAAACTTTTATAATTTTACAATTTTACAATCAATTTCCGCTACAATATTTTGAAGCCGCAAGTTTTCGTTTTTATTAACACATTTTTTTTTTTAACAATTTGATCATATCTGATTTAAACTCATCATCATCATCTACGTTCTATAACACTCTGGTGCGGCTTATGACCAATGCCTTCATTGGTCTATATTAAAACTAGAAGCACGCGTGCGTTTTTATAGGTTTTGTTGTATACAAATTTTGTTATGCCCTTCACACATGGCATATAAAGTGATTTTGCAGAATAGATTTTATATATTGTAGTATAGTAAGTTGTATATCAAATAAATACCATACATATTTTGAAACGGTCCGTTGTAATCATGTCCGTCTCTAGTTTAAAACATAATCCAGTAAATTTTAGGGTTCAATTCGGTCGGATGAAGCATAAAGATCGTAATAGTAACTATAGTTAAGATAGAGATAGTTTTCTCAATAATTATTTTATTACTACTTTCATACTAATATTTTCGGTTTAAATTACTTTAAACTTCTAAGGGCCGTTTTCATGACTTGCCTATAACTATGCTAGTTTTCAATGTCACGACACTTATTAAGCCTATAATCGTATCGCCGAGTTCGGCGAGCCGATAAATTTATCAGAATTTTTTTGCAAAGTGACCTGCCAACTCGATCGATAAAAAACCAAAGCAAAAGCAAAATGAAAACAAACAAAATTGAAATTTTGTATTAAAATTTTACATGCAAACGTGCACCTTATATTCATAGATTGGCTCGTATTTTATTTTACAGCGGCGGCGCTCACTCTTATCCATTTTTTTTTTCTGCTAATTTATAATTTTATTGTGTTTACGTTTTTGCAATTGGACTGTCTACGTCTTCAAATATTCTCCAGGGCTACTCAAATTTGATTTATTATAATTGTGATGTCGTGACATGCACTACTCAATATTATTCCGCCTATAGCATATCTTGTCGTTTCGAATTTTCTTATGTATCGGTAAGTCGTGAGAACGGCCCTAAGACATTCAGAAACTATCACTGTGGAACGGTAGCGACTGGTTCTAAACCGAGTTTTGTAAGTGGAACAATAAATGCAACAATTCCGCTTCACGTTAACGTCCGGTTTCATATTAAAAGTCTATTTTTGTTTAAAGATAAGGTCACTCGAGCTTAAAGAAGGGTAAAATGAAGATTTTCGTGACTGATGGAACCGTTTTTAAACCAATAATTTGGTTCTTCATATAAGAAAATCTGTACTGACCATATAGTATTTTAGCTACCGCTACGGATCAATTCAAATACGGAATACTACATTTTTTTTTTATCAATGTAGCTTCTCTAGAAATCTTCCTTATTCAGAAATCTTCAATGTAATCCATTATATCAATCGCATAAATTGGATCTAGTTTAAATATCCCGCTTAAACTGAGAGTTTCGCATCTAAGCGGCATTTTAATACTAAGCGGTCAACGAGATAGGCTACGCCATTATAACACAAACTAACTTCTGAATTGGATCAATATATTATTCTTTAGCTGAAAAAAAGTTTTGTATTTAATACAATTCTTAAGTTCAAATTGATGATATTTTAAAATATATCTACTTCAATTTACAGAATTAGGGTTCTTCAGTGTAATCCCAAAAAATTGTGCTGCTTTTATATAACATTATTGAATATCTCCCCATCTTTATTTATTATTTCTCAAATGCGTTTTTTTTTGTCGATACGCAATATGTTCTCTATTACTTTATCAAAACCAATGATAGAGCCACCATTTTGAAGACCACTAATGATAAATAAAGATCCACTGAAAACGTGGGTGGTGCCAACCCCCATAAAAGAAAAAAAACCAATTTCGTTATATCTCAGCAACGTTATTATATAACCCCCTAGAAGAGAAAAATCAAATTCGTTATATCTCAGCGATTATAGTTGGATGAGATTTGGTACAATATATAAGTATGTGTGTAAAGGGCTCCGTAAGAAATTAGATAAATTGGACAAAATGTAGCGCATGTGAAGGATATAATAAAATCTACGGCCTTTTCCCGAAGAGTATTTATTATTTATATACTTAAGCTTTAATATTTTTAACTTTGCTAATTTTTGTTTTATTATGTGTTATTTATTTATTTCTTAATTTAATATTATACTCGTATTATTCTTTTTCGTGGTGCTAAGGCAGTTTTGCTTTTGTTAAAACATTTAGATCGCATAACTTTTGATATTTAAATACATTAACATTTAAGTTTAAGTTTTTGTTTTTAAGTTTACTTTTTCGGTGAAACATTTAATTTTATTTATTTTTTTTTTTTTAAATTTTGCTATTATTGCCTAGTTTATTAATTGCTCCCGGTTTTCACTATTTTTTATTTATTATACCTTTTGTTTAATCTTATTTATATATTTACTTTGCAACAAGTTAGCGCAAGAAGCAGCTATTTTATATTTTAAGAACTACAATTTAAACTAATACTCAAATTACATGCTAATAATTGCTAATTATTATATTGCTTATATGCTAAGTATTTAATGCCGTACTGACATTGCCGTTCCTCACTTTTTTAAGTTTGAATGGCACGCAGTGGCATTAAATATTGTTAACTGTCAACTGTGTTCCAAGAATTTTGGCGAAAAGCTATTTTTCAAGCTTTGCCAAAATTTTTCTTCTCCTCCAATAAGGCTAAAATGAAAATTTTCAAAAGCGTCGAAAGAAAATGCCTATGACTAAAGCTATTTACAATAATTTACAGTGTTTATTTCATTTAATTTATATTTAAGTTCTAATTTCTAATTGCGTAAAAAAAATTATTTAAGAAGCCAACCAAATTTTCGCAGTATGTATAACAGTTTGTTATAACAGTGCTGTAAATGCTGTTAAGTGGAATGCTGCTATGTACTGTTAATTAACGTATTAACTGTTAGGTAGTTAACAGCGTAACGTTTAACTTAACTGTAACACTGTAAACTTAACAGTGTAACTGTTAATCTAACAGTACAAATGTTAACTTAACAGTACGCTTTTAATGGGTGTGCTGCAAATCAAATTCAAATTAAAAAATAACTAGAAAAAATAAAAAATAAGAAAAATAATAGTAAAATACAAAAAAAAAAAAAATAAATAAATAAATAAAAAATTAATTAAATTTCACTAAAATCATTTTATTTAAAGCGCCAGCTGCATGCATTTATTTATAATAAAAATTAAAAATTATTATTTTTGTTTTTTTTTTTTTGTAATTTAAAATTAAATAATTGCTTAATATTTTGTTTGTACAAAAACAATTAAATGATAGTTAAATTGAGAGCTTAAAAGAAAATTGCACCAAAGTCAATACATATGCTATAAAATTTGTACAAATAGTTCACAACTAGCGACAAAATTAAGTGCAAATAACATGTAAATTGTGCTTGACTTAGACTATGTAAACGCATTAATTTAAGTCGTGGATAAGCTTGCAGGTTGCCACCACTGCTGTATTGCTAACAGTGTTATACGCTAAATTCCGACTGACTACGACGTTACTTCTCACTTTGTATCTACTTCTGTTGCTAACAGACGATATAACACAATGTTTGCTGAATAAGTTGTGAAATATTTTGTTATAAAAATTTGAAAATTATCGAAAATTTTCATCGACATTTAAAGTTAAATATTTGTGCTGTGTTGGTTTTCATTAAATTTGTATAGTCCATAGAACTCTAAACATAATATGAATTTGCAATTCTTTCATGTGGTGTCTACATGTACTTTTTTCATGGGATGGCAACCTGCAAGCCAAAGTTTAAAGTGTTCGATTTTTAGATACTTTTGCAATTTTGCTGTATAATTTTTGATTTTGGAGTATTCAAATGATTTCTAGCGCAGAATTGTGGCTTTTTACTGTCTCTTTCGAACAATAAGTTGATTTAATGACGAGTTATGTTCATAGAAGCAATGGGGTGGCAACCTGCAAGCCATTGGGGTATATATAAATAGTTCCTTGCAATAAACTAAGCTAAAATTAATGCGCTTACAGTCTAATTACTAGATATATATATATATATATATATAGTCGTCGTTGTTGTATATATATTGCATGCTATATATTAATTAGTTTAGTAAGTACTTTTTGTGTATACATTATATATATATGTTTTTTTTTTTGTGTGTTTTAACTTTTTTTTTTTCCATTTTGACTTAAACTTAGTACGTCTTTGATTGCTTAAGTGTGTTTGCAACATCATGATACTCGTTTCTACTGCTTTCGTCGTCATTAGTTTTTGTTCGTACATATTTGTGCATTGAAATGTATCGGGCGTCTGCATTCTACACTTATTTTCAAAACGCCAACTACAACGATTCCATACAATGCTGTTTGTTTCACTTAACTTAAACACTAAATACAAAAATATATACTTTACTTCATTGCAATAACTATATACTAGTATATATAAGTAAGTGCACACAGCAATTACTCAAGTATCTTTCAAATTTTCCAACTGCAATTGAAGCGCTTCATCCTGCTCCAACGTATTTCGTGACTGTTGTTGCGGCATTGCTGCTTCAATGCTTGAGACGCTTGTCGTAGCAAGTGCACCATCGCAGTCATCGCTTAACGTATCCTGCTGCTCATCTGTCTCATTGCTGCAGTAGTCATCAGATACTTTATCTGTTTCGCTAATGTTTGTGTGTATAGTAGAACTAGCGTCTTGATTGCACATTGTATTTGTTGTAGTTGACTCGGTATCGTAGTGTTGCTGTTGCTCTGCTGCTTCTGCTGCTTCTATACCAATTTCTGCAACACTTTTCAACTTTATATTCGTATTAGCACTATTCGTATTATTTTGTATCTTATTATTAATACAGTTACAATTAATATTATCACTAAAATTATTAGTAGTATCTAAATTGTAATTATTATTATTATTATAACGTCTATTGTTAGTCGTTGTTGTTGTTGCTGCTGCTGCCGTTGTTGTGGTTGTTGTTGGTCTACTATAAATACTATTACAATTACTGCTTGGTGTTATAATATTCAATCTAAAAGCATTGCTACCATTACGTCGTGTTGCGGCCTCTAAAGCTCCACTTACTTCTCCACATGCACCCACCGCCGCCGTTGACGACGTTGCAATATTGGCAATGCAATTATTATGCTTAGTAGGATGATGATAAATGATTTCCTGACGTTCATATTCATTAAAATAGTTTTCGACAATAATGCCAGCACTAGCTCCAATACCATCAGCAGCAACAGTTGCTTCCGTTGCTACTGCATGAAAATTAGCTGCACGTGGCACTACATCTGGCGGTGAGGTGCAACGTTCATTAGGTGACGTTGTTACTACTGCTGCTGTTGCTGCTGCTGTTGGTGGTGTATAGTATTGTAGTCGTTGTTGTTGTTGTTGCTGTTGGTTAGATTGATATGGCTCCAAGTAATTATTTCGATTTGTCTGTTGTGTTGTTCTATTTCGTTGTTGTTGTTGTTCTTGTTGTTGTTGACGGCGCCGTTGCTGCTGCTGTTGCTGTTGCTGCTGTGTGTTGGCAACATTTGCAGCACGCTCAGCCGGCGCCAGATATTGTCAGAAAATCTCATCCAAATTTAATATAACATTGAAATATCAGGATAGCATAACCCGCCCTCATAATGGCACCAAACCGTTGCGTGTTGTTGGATTTCTGGCCATATAAATGTCCATATCATGATCGGTCCAATTGTCCGATGTATCGCAATAGTTATTTAGCGTGTGCGTTGAACCGGCCGTTGAGTATCTGCAAAAACGCATATGAAAATGTAAAGGGTATTATTAGTATTACTACATTAATTCTGAAATTGCTGCTATGCTCTATTAGTGAAATGAAATGATTCAATTTTTTTTTTAAAATTGAATACAGACGAAATGCCATGATTGAAAATTCCACAAACAAAAACTTATTTATACATATACGACGAGTATCTGGTATTCAAGCGACTGAAATCCAAATTTTTTCGTTATGTTTATACATATTAGCATTTGTATACATACTAGAGCACAAACCATAAAAATTCTATATACATATATTTGAAATAAGACAAGATTAACAGCGTAGTTGATGAGAAAATTAAGCAAACTCATCGAAACACTTAAGCTTGGCAATGTACGACGCCATAGTGCGGCAACCTGCAAGTCTATCGCCTACCATTTGAACTAATGTTTACACAGCGCTGTGTGATTCTTTTAGTTTTTCTTTTTTAGTGAAAGGTGTGAATATCTTAAAAGTTTACCATGTTTTTAAAGGTACTTTTCTATCTGTCTATCTAGCTTATTCTATCTGTCTTATTAATGAATTATCGTTTTCACAACAACTTTCAACTTATTCCGCCTATAGAGTTTATGGCGCGTCTACGTCAGCTTTTACCACGACTTTCAAGCTGGTTTTTTGGTTATCAAGTATGTTTTTCACCATATTCATCAGATCTACGAGCGCAAACTTTTCATTAGATGTGAAATTTTACGCTCTTTTTTTATCTAATATGCGGTTACTAGTTTCCATTGCTGGTTTTTATTATAACAAATGACAGAAAAGCTGCTGATACTGCCACTTGTTGACAACGGACCGATAAAGTGATCGATAAAGTAATCGATTTTTGCAATGACTACTAATAACAGAACAAAACTATCGATTTATACGGCAGGCTTGCTATAACTTCGATTAATCAATATTTACAGCTGAGAATTGTTTATGTTCGGTATTGATCAATGGCCTTATTCAGAAATCGTTTTATTTAGCATTTAGTTTCATGCATTGGACCGGTTAATTGGCCGCGGGTGATATCACATCCTTCTACATTTTTCTGATGGGATATGTAGAAAAGTCAAAATTTCTTCGCAGAAAAGCCAGCTTCGATTGAAGCCTTGAAAACCAACATTCTCGCGTTATAAAGAACTGCGCAGAAACACTTAGCTGCTGTTACGTTTGCACTCTATAAGTATACATTAATTTTTTTTATCTATCTGCATATGATACTAATATTAGCATTTGTAAACATACTAGAGCACAAACCATTAAATTCTACAGACATATTTTTGAAATACAAAAGAAGACAAGCATTTTGCTCGTTCACTCTCATTTGAACTCATCAGAACTTGAAATCTGCACACGTTGCTTGCATTGTTATGTTTGGTTAAACGAAAACATGCAACGTTAAGTCCATAAATGGCTCATTTGCCATATCGAATACATTTTTGCAAGGGTTTATCGCGTATTAAACTGATTCTGATTCGTTATGCCGTTTTTTCTACACACAAAGTTAATCTTAACTAAATAATGATGGAAATGATACAATATATAGTAAATTGAATTTTATTGCTGTATATATTGCCAAACTTTAACTAAACTTTCTTCTTAAATCTATCACTGATATATCATACGAGGCCCAGTACCTTTGGCATAGTTATTGCATAGCGTTTAACGATCTATTACCTTAGTTTAGTAACGAATACCACTGTACAACGATGATGATGACAATAACTAGTGCAGAACAACAACTAAAACGGCATACTGCATAATGATTATTTCGACCAAAAAGAAAAATGTAATGAAAGAAAACTCTACAAAACATTGAAAGCAAGAAAGTATCTTATAAAAGATATAAAAGAAAAATTAAAAAAGCGAAAAAACTGCAGCTACAGCACCATTGAAATGTGCCAATTCTATGCGGTTTTTCCGGCTGTCTGTGACAGTTTTCATGCTACGAATTGTAACTATGCGATGTGTGTGTGTGTGTGTGTTTGCAGTTAGAAAAGTGTGAGTGACTGACTGAGTAAGTTTAGTGTTAATGAGTGCGCACAAGCTGATGACACTACGACGTTGCAGTAACTAAGTACACCAAAAGGCAGTAAACCTACAGCCACATGTGTGTATGTCTGTCACCAAAGAATGCATGTCTAGCACAACTATATCATATGTACGTATGTATGTATGTATGTATGTATGTATGTATGTATGTATGTATGTACGTATGTACGTATGTATGTATGTATATATGTATGTATGTATATAGTTAGTTGGTTTTTCTGTCTGTGTGTTTTTGTGCTACTTACCGACTTCCCGGTCGATGATTATGTATATGCGTTGCATTGAGATGTTCGCGTGATCTGGAACGTGGACGCGAACGTCTTGTGCTCGATGCAATGCTTGTTGGGCCGGGAGGACCAACAAGACCGACATTGCCCAAGCCACCCAGACCCATGCCATTACTCATCATACCGCCACCGCCACCACCACCGCCGCCTCCATGTATTGAACCGGCATAGGATGCACGTGACATACGTTCCGAGGCAGCGGCAAGTGATTGACGTGATTGACGCAATTCTGGACGTGAATTCACGAGATTCGATGGAAATGCAGTGCCCAGATAGCCACGATGTGAATTATTTGAGAAGCTATGCTGCGATTGACCATCAGCAATGGATCTATTATGGTAATGTGTGTGTTGAAGTGTTTTGGTGTGTGTGTCGTATATGGTTGGGTATATGTTATGGGTTTGTTGTAAAAGCAACATAAAAAGTGTACAAAAACAAAAAAAAAAAAAACAAAAATTACAAAATTAAATTAAATGTTAAATAAAATCATGTATGAACATTGCAATACGGTCAAGCTTTTCATCATGAAACTTACCTCGATTTGGCTACCTTTCCCGGCATGCCAGAGAAATGACTACGCATATCATCTGGTTGTTCTACTGGATATATACGTGGTCGTGGTATAGAGCGTCCACTGTATGCAGATACTTGATCCCATTCCTAGAGCGAAAAAACAGTTTAAAGTGTTTACAAGTGAGTCAGTCGCTGAATGTATGGATGTAAGGCTATGCAACTACATATGCGGTTGGCAGCATACACAAATACACTTCACACTTTTATCTTTTGCATTTACTAACCTTGTGCTGGTTAAATGCCGAGAGCGTTGCAATGGAGCCAAGTGGTCCTGGCGAACCGGTTGGACCGCAACAATTTACGGGCAAACCTCCAATTGGCAGTGGACTCTTCTGCTGTGAGTTTTGTAGTTTGCGCGAACGTCTGTTTTAATTTTTAAAATTTTTTTTATTTTTTTTTTTTTTTTAAAGTGAAGATAAGGTAGAAAACAACATAAATAAGCAAGCAAGTGCAGCAATTAGTGTTCTGTTTTGCCAACTGAGGCATCTCGGGCTTGTTATCTGCGCTACTATATCAACTGTATGCGCTACAACTGATTGGCTTAACGTGTAATTAAGCTTGGAAGATATGTACTACGCTGGTTACCTTGTATATAGTGCGCCTTGACTTGCAAGAATTTATCACGGCCAAAAAAATGCTATGATTTTCGACGTAAATTAGCTCAAAAAGAGTGCATCAATCAATTTGATGATGAAACCCATGAAAAACTTCTATGTATTACTGGTGTGATGAATTCAAACGTTCGCTTATAGACAAATCTAGAGAAGGTTCTCCAAAATTAGTTAGTTTGACTACTACACATTTGTTTTACATTTAAATTTGATCGTCAAGAAGATTTTTTTCGCATTGGATACCACAGAGTTTGACAATCGCCCAAAAAAGGCTCGAAATGTTTTTCCAAAGAAATGTTCTTGGTTGAAAACACGTCCATGACATCATAACAATAGATGAATCCTGTATCTATGCATATGAATCCGAAAGGAAACAGCAGTCGACTGTATGGGTGTTCCAAGACTTCGAATTAAATGGTGGCTATTTTTGTAAAACTGGTCATATTCCATTAGAGCAACGTAGGATGGTTAATTCTGAATGGTGTACAACCAGTTGTTTTCCAGAAGTTTTCGAAAAAGTGAGAAAAACCAACCGCCGAAGACAGTTCATCCTTCAACTTAACAATTTGAGCACTAAAAACATCGATTTGATGAATCATACGCTTTACAGCTCTGACTTGGCATTAAAAAACTTCTTTTTGTTTCTGTAAATCAAAAATAAGTTGCGAGGTCAACATTCTTTAACGCCTGAACAGGCTGCTGAAGCCTTTACACAGCACATTGTGGAGCTATCCACAAAAGTGCTTCGAAATTGGTTCAAACGCATGCAAAAGTGTATTGAGCTTCATGGAAAATATTTTGAAAGACAAAAATTTGCGCACAACATAAAAGTCAACACTCGTATAACAAAAGTCAAATGTCGCTCAAAATTTAACGAATCACATTCAATTTGTAACTATTGTACTAAGTGGCATACAGGCTAACTTTGGCCGTGGAGGATTCTGTATCTAAGTGCCAGACAGCGTGCGTGCGTGTTTCAAACTGCGTTGCTATAAATCAAATAGCCACTTTGCCAAGCCAATTGATGCTGCTGCTGCTGCTGCTGCTATAGTAAAACTTCTATACACACGCCCATGGCCTCCCATTGCCGTAGACCGTACATAATTCAGAGTGCTTACCTGCTTGCTGCAATAAACACAATCACCGCCACAATAATGGTACCACAGATGGCCGCACTCGCCGCAATCGTTATCTTGTCCATGTTCGATGTCTGTGAGGCAACAGTGCGCACCTCGCGGCATTGTTGGTATGGCACCGTTTCGGGCGTAACATGCAATTCCTCAAGTGAAATCACGCAAACAATGATGCACTCCTGTGCGGGTACGTTCTTTATCTTGAATTCACGTTCGCTTGCCTCGAGTGGTGGTCCTTGTTTGAATGATTTCTCACCAAATAGCCGATAGACCACACGGAAGCCAAGTATATTCGCTGTGTCCGAATCCCATTGTATAATAACCGAACTATCCTGCCGGAAAGCATTCTTCACCTGTACTTCGTTAGCATCGTTGATAAGTGTGCCACGTTGCGGTGGAAAGCCGAGTACAAGTGGCGGGCGTTGTTGCTTGTGTGGTGTGCCATTGGAGTTTGTTGCAGAAGAGGACGATGAGGATGAAGAGACACCCTGACGCCAGTTGGGCAGTGTTTTTGCAGCGCCACTAACTGCTCCATTGCTTGTTGTCGGTGTTACGGAACCTGTGCCGCTTTGCGTTTGGTTTGTTGCTGTTGTTGCTGCGCTTGGTGACTGTGCGGTTGCTGTGGTCGTGCTGCTGCTGCTGCTGCTAGTTGTCTTCGTCTACGCAAAATTGTACAAGAATAGTACGGAGTTTTCAAATTTTCATGCAATTTATATAATTTCTGCTCTATCTGACACAAAACTTACCGTGCTTGCAGTTGTGCGTATTGTGCCCGGTTTTGTGGTCGTCGCTGCTGTAGTTGTTGTTGTTGCAATTGTTGTAATAGAAGTTGTTGCAGCACTTGCGGCTACTGGTTCGGAAGTTACTGTGCCTACGGCTGCGCTACCTGTACCTATATCGTGTTCCTCATCTTCTGCCTCATCATCATCATCATCATTACGTTGTGCTGTAGCTGCTGTGGGTAAGGTGGGTTTTTGTGCGGGTTGCAGTCCATCGACTACACCTACTGGTCCATTTAATGCAACATCTGCTTCGGGACAAGTCAACTCTTCGGCTTGTATGGAGTAGAAACCACGATCGCGAAAACGTTGCGGCGTTCCACAAAATTGTGGATTGCGTTCACGCGAGGTGACCTATATACATAAATGTATTATTGTATTTTAGGAAGTACATTTTTAAGCTTTATTGAATGTGATATAAAGCTGGTTTTATGTGGGATCAACGCCTATTATGTAGGCTTGTATTCAAACTACCTAAAACAAACGTCATTTCACGGAAGAAAACAAACATAGCAGGCATTGAAAATCGTTAGCTTAATTCAGTGATCAGTCAGCAAAAACATTCAGCTGAATGAAAACTGATTTCCGTGGGTTACTTTCAATGCCTGCTATATTTTTATTTGTTTTTTTTTTCCTCTGAAATGCCATCTGCAATTTAGGTTGAAGTGCTACGAATTTTAAAAAATCAAACTACCAAATGCAAAAATTTACTATTTTAGACCGAAAATGTTAGATTTTTTGTTATAGCTTGCCTTCCCATTGAAATGTTCTGACTTAATTTAAAAAATTAAAACAACCAAAACGAAAACGTGCTATTTTTTCCCGAAATTGTTGGCATTTCGTTATATTTTGCTTTATATTTGCCTTCCCATTAAAATGAACTCTTTCCCAAAACAAAAATTTTATCGAAATTTAGTATTATCCAATCCGAAATTGTTCTATTTTAGACGAAAGACGTTACTGTTTGGTCACTTTTTGCTCTATTTTGCTTTCCGATTGAAATGTATTATGAAATGAAAATGTACTAATTGAAACCAGAAAAACATTAGTATTTTTACACTTTCTGCTCTACGTTTGCTTTCTCATTACATTGTACATTTTTCCAAAACGAAAATGTGTTATTTTACACTGGAAATGTTAATATTTTTTCACTATTTTCTCTATGTTTGCATTCCCATTGAAATATACTATTTCTCAAAATGAAAATGTGCTACTTTAGACCCAAAAGATTGGTATTTTGTCAGTTTTTATCTTCTCATTGAAACCAAACCCAATAATCAAAAATGAAAATTCCCAAAAAGAAAATTTACTATTTTTGCCTGAAAATTGCGGTATTTTCTAACTTTATGCTGTATGGATGCTTTTTCAATCGACGGAAATGTCTTTTAAATTACTTAAACAAAAATTTTAAACTAGAACCAAGAGTGTATTTCTTACGTTTATCAGTATTCTGTTTCATTTGTTTGTCTCACACCACTACTCACCTGTAAATCACCGCTGCGTATCCATTCCGCTACCCAACGCAGTTTACAATCACAATGCAAAAAACGTCCACCAAGCGACAGTCCACGCAGTGTTGCATTCAAATGTGCAAATGCTTTTTCTGGCACTGTTGGCAGTGGATTACCATCGAGTGCAAGCAGCGTTATGCTGGGATTGCCACGAAATGCTGCCTCTGGCAGCGCAGTGAGCAAATTGAAACCTATATCCAGCACACGTAACTCCTTCAACGAATGGACGGCACCAATGGGAAACTCAGCGAGTAAATTATTTAATAAACTCAATGAGCTTAAAGTTTTACGTACACCAGCAAATGAAGTTTCACCAATGCTTTGTATAAGATTACGTTCCAAATTTAGAGCGGTCAAGGCATCCAAACCATCAAAAACGCGTATACCACCTGGACCGGGCAATTCTTTAATGCCATTCTGTGAAAGATCTAAAAATGCAAGACTCTTCAAACCGCGTATGCATTCGGGTACGCGTCGCTGTCGTGTACCCTTCAAATTGACATTCTTCAGACTCTGCTCCAGACCGCGTAGTGCATGCGCTGCTAGTGTTACATTGTTATCGTTGAGCTTGAGTGTTGATAGTTTACTCAAACCATTGAAGGCATCATCGGGTATATTGGTTAATAAATTCTTCGACAGATCAAGCAAATTAAGCTTGTTGAGCAATTTTAGTGCTGCTATAGGCACTTCGCTGAGCAGATTATCCTGCAGATTCAGATTCTTTAGCAGCGTTTCTTGACCCTTAAAAGCGTTCGGTGCTATTTGCTTGATTTGACAACTCGACAATTGTACATTGTGTAGATTTAAATTCTCAAATATATTATTGCGCAGCTCAGTCACAGTTGAATTGTTTACATATAGCAGATCGATGGGTTTTTGACGCGCATATTTATTCATGGCGTCCAGTAACTCGGGAAAGTTAACCTATGGAAATTTAAATAAGCAAACAAACCTAGTGTAGTATTTTAAAACTTACCTGATCACACTGCACGGACAATTCACGTCCGAGATTATAGGCACAAATGCAGGAGGTCTGCAATTCGGGCATATCACGCTGCCAGGGACATTGCGCTGTCGCAGTAGCCAACAATGCGAGCACTAGTAGCAATGTTGCCAATAACATGCTACCACTACTACTTCTACTGTGAGTACAAAGATTTACGCGGGTTTTTGCTGGCTTGGAATTTAGTTGACATCTTCTTCTACTACTCATCTTTGCTGTTGTATACACATACGCATGTGTCTTTAGGGGGCAGTGTTTGTGGTCTATAAATAAAAAATAAAAGTAGAAAAAAAAAACAAAAATATTAGAGAAAGCAATTTAGTGCAGCTGTAGTTGAGTGGCAACACTATAAATTAAACAAAGACTTGTAGTGAAGGTTGTCCACAATAAACGACACACCACTCTACTTTATACTACAGTCATACAACTCTATAATGTACTTGTTTAAAACGATACGTATGTGGTGTGGATTATACGAAAGTAAAATAAATAAATGTGGTTAAAAGAAATCATATTTTCAGATGTACACAGTTTAAGAGTTTCCAAATATTCCAGAAATGGCTTTTAAAATTAGACAAACAGTTTCGCTTAATGTAAGAATAGACAATGTCAAAGGTTGTGTTGTCTTCAACATAGCCTCATAGGTAATACTCCTGACGTTATAGCCGTTTTCGCACTTAAAGTCCTTACACCTATTAAGAGACAACGAATAATTTTCTTTTCCATCTTCTACTTAATATGCAACTGCCAAAACATAATTTGTCAAAAAAGTAGTTACACATAACACATACTTCGTCGTTTCGACGAATGAAAAAACAATACATTTTCGGATAGTACACGAAAATGCACGACGGCACACATCACCTACACCTGCCCTAATGCTAGAGCTGTACTCAAAACATACTCAAATAACCAAAAAGCCATTTAAAATGCAACCCAAAGTACTCGAAGCGGTGATGCATGTACTTTTCGAAAGTTATCTACAAATTAAAGAACTCGATAACATATTGGAGAATTTGGAGAAATTTGAGTAGTAGAGAATACTGAAGAAGTGTAATTCAAACTAAACAAATAACTGACTACTTCAGTTAATATTATGTTATAACTAGCGGACCGGCATGCGCTGCTACGCCTCCTTTTTGCTTTTCTATGAACCATGAGCGTGGCACATTTTTTTTCAAGTCTTCTTTTCCAAGTATCATTCTTAACAGGAGACTGACGCTCGCCAGCTACATCAAGAGCAAGCTTCCGCTCTACTGCAAGAGGGGCATTTACCATTGTATCTTATTTCTCCCAGTGCTCTTTACATATGTGCCAAATCTTATTCATCTGTATCAAATACTTAGTTGCCGCTATACAACGAAATTATCATCATTATTTTTCTTCATTAGTGGTGAAGGTAATCTTCACAATGTTGGGCCAATCATTGGTTTGGATAAAGGAGATACGATGCACCACAAATTTATTCATAACTAATTTTGACTATAACCAGTTTTTTTTTTTTGGTTTCTACTGCTCTTTAAATTCGCTTTAGCCATATACAACTGTATGTATATAATAAATAACCCAATTAATTCTTGACTGCTCAATTGCGACAACTTTCATTGTTGTCAGCCTGCTCTTAGTCAGTCTCCTCCTCATGCGACATAATTTAGGTGAGAGTGTAGTCCGTCAGTCAGTCAGTCTGTCTGTCCAGCCTGCGTAGACTGTACGATTATCAATCAGTATATACTTTCATTTTCATGCTAGTTAGATATCAAACTGTGCGTTTAAAGCCTTCAAGCTGCCTGTCTGCCTGTTTGCATGGAAATCCAGTCTATATACTCTCGTATATACAAATAACGGTATCCGTCTCTTTCAATTGCTTTACTCGTTTATACTGCGCTTTGATTAATTTGCTGTTTTGACGGCCATTTTTTTGTGTTTATGTTGTTCTTGGGACTCTTTGTCCTTGCTGTCATGTGTTGTGTTGTGTTGTGTTGACTGTAAATCTGCCTCCATTTCATTTTCTCATTTTACTCTTTGGAGAGCTGTCTAGCTGCAGGTCATTTAATTTAATTTAACAAAGAACGTGAAACTATAAAACACCAGTCAATACGATACATCAACTCCAGCCATTGAGGTTGTTTGTCAGCGGCGTGTTTAAAAAGGGTCGCAGACCTTTCTGCTATAGTTAGATATATATATATAAATATATATATAATCCGTACATACTCGGGTAATAAAAATAGATTGGCAGCACTTTTAATAGCAACAATGACGACTTGTCAAAGTTGTTGCCAAATAACGGTACTTTAAGCAGCCAATGCGGAAACAGCTAACGGCATTGCCATCCACAAAAAGACAAAAATCCAAAAAAAAGAAGCCATCCGTTACATTTCGATTTTTGCAGTACAGTTTTTTCATTTGTAAACCGCAAATAATAATTAAGCCATATCGAAAAATACAAAACGCTACAATCAGCTTTGATTGATAGTTTTTTATGCTTCAGTGTATACCTCCCTCCCCCCGATAATGTTAGGTTGTATTTTGGGTGCCGTTAGAGTGGATAGCGGGCTGGTGACTTTTGCGCTTCACTGACTTTTCGCTAGTCCATGTGAAATAGACGCTCGAAAACACCAAAATATTGGAAGTTTTTTTAATTTATTTTTTTCTGAATGAAAATAATTATTATTTTTAGCTATATATTATTTTTGCGCTTGAGTACACTCTTTGCTTTTTAATTAGGAAATACTTTGCGCAAATTCAATTTGCAGTTTTAAGTTTTTTCTGGTGTTAGCATTTTTTCGCAAGTTGTTCGGTCTGTGACTTTTATTATGTTAATGAAATATAAAGTGCGAAAAGGTACAGTCTGCACAGTGACAAAAAGTGCAATATAAGTGTATACTTTTCTCTACTTTTTTTATTATATTGTAGCTAGGTGTAGAAATATGGTATATATAAAGGGGTTTTCAATAGAGAGCTATGTCCCAACTTTGTTAGCTTATTGCTGTGTCGTTTCATTTTTCGACGTTTGTGTTCTGTCATAGTCACCATTATAAAATTTTTACCTTAACGTTTGTTGATTAAGCTCTAAAACAGTTGGAAACGGATCCAAATTTTGAACTATGAAATTTTTTGGTTGAACTACTTCGTTAATACACAAAATTGCTGCATTTGGGAAGATCCTCCACAGCAGTATTAAGAGTCTCCCTTGCATCTGATGAAAACTGATTGTTTGGTTTAGATTTTGGTCAGTCGGCGTCATAGGGCTATCTTGCGAAACGAGAGTGGTCAGACGGTGACTTTTGTTTGGCCTCAATTGTATGACCTGAACGACATGTGGTTTTAATAAGACGGCGCTTCGCGTTATTGCTACCGCACACAGATAACGGATTTTAGTTGAGCTTAATTGAGCTTTCGCGTTTTAAAGTGAAGTATTACGCCAACTGTTCAGCACAATCATTCAAAGCGAACTTTCGTTTGGCCTGCGAAATTCGAGCGTGCTCGCTCTCAATACACTACCTTATTAGTGTACATGCACTAAGTCCCGCAGAAAGAGAGAGATAGAGAGAGAGAGAGTATTGGTAAGCGAAGAGCTGATGAAATGTTTAATATTGCTATCACTCTCCAATAGATGCATTTGTTCAAGAAGAGGGAATGTTTGAGAGAAATAGTGAGAAAAAGTGAATATGGTATTGATAAGAGTTGTATGTGAGAGAAGCAGTATACACACATTTTTTTATTTTTTATTTTATTTTATTTACAATCTATCCGGGGATAATAAGTAAATTTTATAAGCGAGGATTAATACAGAGGATTTTTACATGTTGGTATATGAACTACCACTCTGGCCTAAAGGGAAGGTCGAGTGGATGATGTCTTTTCAAACGACGACGGTGCTGTCTATTGTCGAGCAGGTTTACGGCCAAAGGGTTGCGGTGTCGAGCAAGTCTGTCAAGGTGCTTCTGGCTGAATCTTTTCACTTCGTGAGTGACACTTGGAATGCCAAGGTCCTTATGGACCACCTGATTCTTAACGTAATATGGTGCTTTGACCAATCTTCGCAAAGTAACGTTTTGAAATCGTTGTAGTATTTCAATGTTGGATATTGAGGCTGTGCCACACAGCTGAATTCCATAAGTCCATATGGGTTTGAGTAAAGCCCTATAGAGCAGGACTTTATTTCTCAGATTCAGTTGAGATCTGTAGCCGAGCAACCAGTTCATCTGCCGGAGTTTCAGACAAAGCTGCTTTCTTTTAGATTTGATGTACTCTGAACAGGTTAGTCTCCTGTCGAGAGTTAAGCCAAGGTATTTTACTTTTCTCACAGTAGGCAGTGTGGGGCCATTCAGGCTGGATTCTGGTCAAGTTTTTGATCTGAGTATACACACATGAAATCATATTTGTATGAGAGAGAAGCACTGTACGAATCACGCTGCTAACGTGCGTAAATAAACAAGCATTCGTGTTTACGAGTTTGTTTTTTTAATGCAGATAAACTCAACTAAGCTAAGCGCAACTCCGTCTTGTTTCTTGTGTGCTGTGGTCCTTCGACTTTTTCTCAATTGATCAACTGTAGAACAGCATCATTGAAACCATTGGTGAGAATCTTATGCAGCAGAGTCATAGAAATTTTTACCTATCTGATCGAATCCTGTAAATGAAGCCGAAGTTGCCAGCATAGCTCACACACCACTCTTTTCAAATTTTGAAGTTCTGAAACGCGTAATAGAAAACCCTTTACTTTGTTTATTGTGCCCTCTACTGCGCTCTCTAAGCTTTTTTCCTTTACTATTTTACTTTTTTGTTCCTTTTTTTTTTTGCGCTTAATTATTCACTTTTTGTTATGGCGTCATTTGCATTTTTAAACAATGGCTAGTTTTTTTTCTATTCACAGCTTTTAAGACTTCTATTATGATGCTGCGGTTCCGAAAAATATTTCTCGCCAGGTTGAGCAATCACACCTTTTTTTTCTGAACAATTTAATAAATTTATTGTCGACTTCGTTGCTGTAGTGAAGCATGCAGCAGTGGGACGGGACGGTAGTAGTTGTGAAGAATTAGTTGCCAAAATTGCTTGGCATTTTAATTGTATTTTAATTGAAATTTTGTTTAACAAAAGTCGATTTGGTTAGAAAATTACGCTCAAAGTTGACTAAGTTGGGAAAGAACGGTTTTGTGCTTTATAAGCGAAAATTTTCAATGGAGGCGTTTGTGTGAAAAAAAGATTAAAAGCAGCAAACTTGAGATACAAAAACTTATAATCAGATTTATGAGTAGATATTTAAAAGCATTAAATGGATGCTGAGCTGTGAAAGATATTTTATAAAACCCATCTAGATTAATTTAGATTTATGCGTACTAAAAGTATAAATAGTTTTGTACTATAATCGTGATAGTTTTTTTTAGTATGTATGTCGTAGTTTTATAGATTTGTTTCAAAGTTTTAATTACCAATTTTGAGCAAACTGAAGATAAGATAAGATGATTTTAAGGGTACTCACGACTAGAAAAAGGGAATGGGTTTTTTTTTTTTCAGAAACCAGAATTTTAAATGGTTCCAATGATGTCTTAGAATGTAAACTCAGAAAATTGCGTCAAAAATTTGGCTAAAAATTTGGGAAATTTTATTGGTAACATAAATTAATAACAAGCTCCGCCACTTTTATATGAACCAATATTCGAGTTACCAATTTGTTGCCGCTAAAACCTATTGTCAATGAGTGTCAAGCTGCTCATTTGTTTGAAACGTAAACAACAATACTAAATATTGCCTCGAACATGTCGAATTTCGTACCAGATAAAGTGTTTTTGCTGGGAATTCTTCTTCATTAATTTAATATGAAGAAAAGTGCCAATCTTAGTGGAAGTTTACGGCGATCATGCTCTATCAATCGTCTCGGTGGTGGTTTGGTCGCTTTAAAAGTGCTGATTTTGAGCTCGAAGACAAGGAACGGCCGGATGACCCCAAAATGTTTGAAGACAAAGAATTGGAATCATTGCTCTATGTGGACCAATGCCAAACGCTTAAGGAGATGTCAGAATCATTGGGAATGGATGAGTCGATAGTCAACAAATGTCTAAAAGCCATGGAATTGATTCAAAAGCAAGGAAACTAGTTGCCATACGAGTTGAAGCCACGCAACGTCGAAAGGCGATTTTTCGCTTGTGAACAGCTCCTCGAACACCAAGAAAGAAGGGGTTTTTTGCAACGCAAATTTGACTGGCTATGAAAAGTAGATTCATTACGACAACCCCAAGCGCAAAAAGTCGTGAGTTTTGAACGGACACTCATCAACATCCTTCGCTAAGCCGAATATTCATGGTATGAAGCTTATGCTCTGTATTTGGTGGGACCAGCACGGCGTGATCTAGTACGAGCTGGTCAAAACGAATGAAACGATTGCGGGGAAACGCTATAGGACTCAACTTATGCGTTTGAGCCGCGAACTGAAAACGGCCGGAATTCGAAGAAAGGCACGACAAAGTGATTTTGCAGCATGACATCGCTCGGCCACATGTTGCAAAACCGGTCAAGACCTACTTGGAAATGCTGACATGGCAAGTCCTACCCCACCTGCCGTATTCTGCAGACATCGCTCCCTTCGACTACTACTTGTTCCCGTCGATGACACATGGTCTGTCCCAGCAGAAGTTCACTTCTTATGAACAATGCAAAAAATGGGTCGATATTTGGATTGCCTCAAAAGACGGAAAAAAAAAATTAACAACGAGTTTGCTTGAAATATTGTGTTTCCAATGGAATAATGGCAACGGAATCATTTAGAATGTTACAAAAGTGTTTTGAGAACTCTACTCTATCGAGAACGAAAGTATATGAGTGGCATAAAGCATTCACTGAGAGTCGTGAAATCGTAGAATAGTTGCCTCATGCAAGTCGTCCTTCCACCTCTGTCAACGACATGTTATGAATGTTTTGCTTCGTATTGCTCAAACGCCTGACGCTTAATTATATATTAATATGTAGACTATAATGTGGTATTAATAATTTTTGCGCATATTATGAAAGACCTGATTAGTTTTAGACAAGATGCAGGTTACCGTGTAGAAATGCTTTCCGTTTAGTGTGAAAAGAAATGCTGACTTTAAACAAAAACATCCAACCCATTTACTTCGTACTTAGAAATGGTTTTCAAATTTGTGGTCTGGAATGGTAAAATTCAAGTTCAAGTGGGCCATACTTAACTCTTGCTGATTGGCTGCTCAAAACTTTTGATAAACTACAATAGCATAAGTACGTTAATTAATTCTTTTAATTTATTTTATCATTCTGTCAAATCTGTTTTTTTTTTTTTTAACAAAACATTTAATGAAGCACTTTAAAACTGTTCTATCAGCTATCAGCCATTTAGAATAACCTTTCATGTTTTATTTTCACTAAAATGCTGAACTTTCATGTATCTACATCATACTCATCTTACAATCATTATCGTGCTCAAATCTTGCCAACTATAGCCACATTATTAGCTATTCATGAACCATTAGAGATGTTAGATCTGCAATTAATTGACCTCAAGTTAACTGCTGCTCATTCAACTGCGCACACACAGTTTTCTATCTACGAGTATCTTTCAGATTGTAACAATTTGAAGAAAAAAAAAGAAAAATACTTAAGAGCAAATCTTAAAAACATGCGCCAACATTGCTATACGAGTATAAGTTGGCATACACTCCACTTCATACCTGGTCAAGTTGTTTTAGCACTTTCATAACAATCATGAGAAGTACAAAATAGCTATGGGGTTCAACTTGACTCTGCCCCACTACTACTGCTGCTGCTGTTACTACTGCTGCTGCGACTTCTATGAGCTACATATCGCTTAAAGTATGTAGTTACTTTTCTTTTTTTGCGCTTCAACGTGCATTGCCAACAATTACCTTTGATAACTTAAGTGCGCGCCCAAGGAATGCTGCCGGATAGACGGAATAGTGAAGTAGTAGTTGTAACCCGGATGACTCGCTAGTCGGTTGGTTGACTGGTTGCCTGCCTTTTCTACTACTACTCTAGCGCATATCTCATGTTGTTTATCACACAATTTGACCTGAAGTACGTTTTATGTGCAAAGTATGACTCCAGACTACAACTACAACAACTCCTGTGCCATAATTATACGTTGATGCAGACACTGTGCATGCAACTCTTCATAGTGGGCGTCTGTGCTGCCGCCTGTTTTTACTATTTTTTATTAGAGCGCTTTAAGCTGTTGTAACTTAAAGCGTAGTTTTTCGTTTGACGTTCTTGTTGTTTCTGTGCCTTGTACCCTTTATGAGTAGTGCATTAAGTAGAATACATATTTCGGTTTCAAAGTCTGTAACATGGAGCGGAAATTTCGAAACCGGGAAACATTTTTTGAATTTTTAAATTAGCGAATTAAAATTAGATGGAAAAGCTTTTCATAATTGTAAGAAATACAAAATTTGTATAAAACAGATGAAGTTCGCTCTATGAATTAGTTTTTATATAAATGATCTATGTAGTTTTTTTTTTTTGGGATATTTTTTACTTTTATAGATACTGTTTCGAATTATAAATAGAATAGACATGAAATCGTTTTTTCACTGTACTTCACTTCAGATCCAAGTCGGGCTCACCACTATCTTATAAATCTCTAGTCCACAAATATAAAGATTAACTGCTCTGTAAAAAATTAGAATCCAATTTTGCTATTTCCAACATTCGCAATCTATTTGAGTTTCAAATCTAAGTCGGGGTCACCATTATGGTGTAGATCTTTGTTGAAAAAATTGTCAAAAAAAGAACATGTATTTATGCAAACTATGTAGTTCAAGTTAAGAATCCATGTATTCTATTTTTAGTTCCAGGTCAGTATTACCACTAAAGTACAAATCTTCGTTCAAAATAACATTCCAAAAACATGTATTTAAACTGGATTGTCTAAGTTTAGAATTCAAGTTTGCTATATACAACATACGCAATGTTTTACACTCTCTGTTCCAGGTCGGGGTCTCCATTCTTATACAAGCATTTGTAGAAATAATAGTCCAAAAAGAGTTTTTAGATTGGAGTCTTCAAATTAAGAATTCAAGAGTACTATTTCCAGTACTCGCAATGAATTTAGGTTCCAAGTTCAAGTCGGGGTCACCATTATTGTATAAGTCTTTATAGATATATCTATTGTATTAAAACTGTGTAGACCAAGTCTAGAGTTAATGTTTTCTATTTTTAATATTCCGGTCGTCGATTCCACCATTAACCTTAAAGTCATAATAGAAATAGTAGTTCAGAAATTTGTATTTAAAATACGTAGTTCTAGTTAAGTACTCGTATATATGTGTACTGCGATATTTCAATACTAATGATTTTAGAGATTTTCTTTCTAAACTCTATTTCTTTTTTGTTTAACAAGCAGTTTAAATTTTTATTGTATTTACTGTTTTATATTTTAACTCTCTTGCTGCATTTGACTGAGTTGGGGTCACCATATTATATAAGCTAGCGTACAAACTATTAGGACGGTACGTTTGATTGGTACAATATACAAGAGTGTATCTAGCCTAGCATAGCTAACTGTAACTGTACAGCTCCCCCGGTAAAACAATTTATGAGAATTTTAGTTGTTTTTTGGAAACAATGTGTTTTACTTTCATTATTTCGAAGTATTTGCTGAGTCGTGCTACTATTTTATATTATTGTTATAGTTGTTATAGTTATAACAAATATAGCTGTTTATATTTATTTCGTTATTTGGGAGTGTTGGGACAGATTTAAAGATGGGGCACCATACTTTTCGTGCTGTCATATACAAATTGTGTGCAAACTTTCTTGTTTTTGAACAAATGACTTTCATTTTATCGTAGAATCATTGTTCCAATCTAAAAAACTGGACAAAATCATACTGCTAAAAGGAATCTATTCAAAACTTATTTGAGGCTATTTTCGAGTACAGCAGATCTAAAAAATCTATGGGTAGATTTTTATATTTGTAGACTTGTGTAATTCAAGTTAAATGTTTCCAGTTTACCAAAAGGCCGCAAGCTAGTGAACATTCGACTTATGTTAAGAATGCGCGATACAAATTTTATCGCTTCTCCTTTGCTATTGCTGCGCATAATTCGCATTTAGTTCGACGAGTGTCAGCAATTATTACAAAATTAATTGGAATAATACAAAAATTGCATCAAACATAAAAAGTAAAGGGCTCTTCTGCCTAGAAGTTCCATGGAACTGATGCTTTGTCATGTATTAAATCATAGGGATATTTTGAGTATGATATCCGAATATGCTTCGTGCAAAACTTTCGCAGGCGATACGACAGCGAAGGTTTGCGTAATAACGCCAGTGTACGATTCGTTGGCATAAATTGAGTGACAATGTGAGAATCAGTGCCGAATCAGCATACGATAGTTTTTAAAGTTCTTTTTTAAACCATATGCAGGGTACAAAATCTGCAGTGTTATAATACAGTAATATTTTTCACTTCTTTGTATTTAATGCACTACACTCGTATACATTTTTAATAATCTTTACTCTTAGCGTAAATATTTTCATAGAGCAGCTGAAACTGAAGCTGACACGGGGCACCGCTGTTGCTGGTGATGTTGCACGTTATGGTATCTCTCACTCTTTAATGCTTCTAGCTGTGCTCAGCTGAATTGTGCTGTGTTGCATCTTCAAAATGTTACGTTTTAAAAACTAATAACAAAGTTTATGCAAATAGCTGCAGCTTCGTTTTGCTGCCAGTGGCTGTGAGTGGCTTCAAGTGGCTTTTGTATTAAGGGCGCAGAGTGCTCGTTCGTTCGTTCGTTCGTTCGTTCGTTGGTTGTATTTAGTTGTTGAGGATTTGTTGTTATTAGCCAATTCAGCGCTTACTTCCTGTGTTACAGTGTGGCACGCGACCAAATAAGCCAAAAACCAAGCGCGCTGACCGACTAAACGGTCGCCGCCGCCATTTGAATGAATAAATACATCTAAAAGAATGAAAAGCACTGTTAGCTTCAAGTACCTTCCAACGGGTTTCATTTTTGTTTTGGCAAGAGTTCAATAAACTTTTACCGGGTATAGCTCAAAGAACGCGTATGACTTAATAGGGTATATAGGGAGAGCTGTCTAAGCACGCGGCGATGGCCTGGCCTCATTTGCTATGCAAGACCACGTTGAAAATAAAACAAAAAAAAAGTATAAAGCTGAAAACAGCGCACAACTTCAACGACGTCTTTGAGGATGACAAACAGACATGGAGACATGAATTTCAATGGAATTTACGAGCAAGCACGTATCTGCTGCTGCTGCTGCTGCCGCTGCTCTTGCTGCTCATCATATGATATGTGTCTGGATAGAGAGATACACGCTTTGTAGCTTTTTGTTTGTATAGAATTTTTACTTTTTCGTTTTGAAATTTTTTTTTTTGTTTTTTAGTTTTTCTTCAATGCAAAACGCCCTCAAGTTGGCGGCTTAAAATGGGAACGCGTGCTCAATAGATGTTTTGCCAGCTTTGCGCAAGTTATTAACACTTTTTAACCAAAAAATTCTTCAATGTGCTAATCAATTTCTACGGTTTTTTTTTTTATTTTGTTGGGTTTCTTTATAGCATTGCTGCCGGCTTTCCAGATACACGCACCTGTCTATTACATCAAAAATTGCAAATGTTAAACGTTTGTGTGGAACGCACACTACTGCATCAATCGATGAGCAAGAAACGTTTAAGTAACTATTATGAAACAGTTAACGTTAGTCCCACTCGTCGAAGTGCATCGTCGGAGGATGATGATGAAGATACTATTGATGATGAATTCTATGATTGTGATGAACAATTGTTGGCTGAAATGGCGCTAGCTGATATAGCAACAGGAACAGCAACAGCAACGGCAGATAAACCAGAAGGCCGGTTGAAACGTTTGGGTGAGGAACGTCTGCTAGAACAGCCAGAGGAGTTTTTATATATACCAGCAGTGCAAGAACCGGTACCGAAAACAGAAGATCAGCTGGCAGTTGATGCGGAGGTTATGCTAAAATTGGGTCCAGGATCAGGTGTGTATTTTGGCGTATATCTATATATAAATATGCAAAGGGAAAACAGTTTAATACCATTTTATTTGCCTTAAGCACAACTTAATCGTTTGATTTTTATTTTTTATTAGATAGGTTGTGAAAAGCGGCAGAGCACAATCTATATTTTTTCAAAATCGGTTGAAAATTTAGGACGTAAAGCACATTTTACACACATAAAGCGTATTTTATAGTAATTTGCAACCAGTTTATGCAGTTACAGTTTTAAGACACGCTACCTGGCAATCAGTCGGGGTGTTGTTGAAAACGCTTTCGCCTCAAAATCTTTATATTTCTTTCATAAAGCTAAGTTGTATGAATGAAAATTGGTGATTTTGAGGCATAATAGTTTTATTTGGCACCCCTGTTTAGCTTAGTTTTATCAATGATTTTTGGACGTTTAGAGTCGGTGCACCTGCATTTTTATTTTGTTATTTTTGGGTACTTTTCATACAAAAGGTGGAATAATTATAAATAACACTAGAAAATAATTTAAGGAAAAAAATGTTATTTTAAGTAGTAACGAAGATTTAATACCCTAATCTCTTATCGTATCTCTAAGACTAAAAACAGTTGATTTAAGAACATAAAAACTAAAAAGTAGTATGAAGAACACCATACTGACCTGCTACCTGTATGGGATTCTACCAAAACGTGCGCAGAAAAAGGACCTTGATACAGGTATATGTGTCAGTCGTGCATAAGAAGCTACCATATTAAATAGAAAGTTGATATTGGCAGTAGTAAATAAGTTTTTTTATATAAAAACCTTAAAATGTGGAATTCGCTATGCTATAGAGTCCATGGGGCTAGCGTTGTACAAAAACCATAATGAATACTGCATTCAAGTGTGTTAAACTTTGAGATATTCAGTAATTTTCCTAAGATACTTTAATTAAACAATATATTTATATTTCAGCTGTATTTTATAATGATCCGATCTGGATCTGTTTGAAATTTGGCGTTTTTAGTTTAATCAGGTTTGTATGGAGCCAGAGTCGCCGATCGAAAATCAGGGCCGGGATTAAAAACTACATTCCTCTATTTTTACATGGAAATATGAAAACCATTTTAACAAAATGAACAAAGAAATGTAATCCCATTGCTACCGGGCCCCTAAAAAAAACACCTTTAATCCTCGTTGGGCCTGTGTGGAGTTATTACTTATCCTATGGGTGGTATGCTTATTTTTTATACATTATCTGAAAATCAACTATGACAGTCTAAATAAATAGTATATGGTCTCCAAAATACCATCGTTCATACAGACGGTTAGACGGTTCATAGAAAGGAAGTTTAACATTTATGGGCATGTTCCGCACGCTTTTAGAAATATTTCTCAAAAGACCAACCGCCTACTTTGTAGTTTTTGTATTAAAAACTATGGTTTTTATTTAGCTAACCATCGTAAATATGGAATAAAGGCTTCAAATCACTAGAGCATTAAAAGACTTGACAATAATTTATTAGATGCTTGTGAAGTGTATTGACGCTTCGGTTCTAGCGAAGTTAACGTTTTCTCTTGTTTTTCTCATAGTTAACCAATTATTTTCATTCAACTTTTTATAATTTTAATATTTAGCCATCGATTTATATGAATTATGGTTTGTTTTCGTCATATCTACGCTCAAAATCTAAAATTTAGATACGAACCACCATGTTTAGAGAGTCCAAATTACATTTGTTGTTAATGCTTACATATTTTCCTAGGTCTAACCACACAAATGATGTGCTCTTCGTTGTTATCTGATATGGAGGCATTTAAGGCAGCTAATCCGCATGCAGTTATGGGTGATTTTATACGCTGGTACAGTCCTAAAGACTGGGAGCAGCAGGAGAATGGTATGTATTGCCTAAACTATGACAAATATGCTAACTTTAACGCTCAATATACTTAGATGACGGTCAGCTAACATACAACTTAAGCGCACGCATGCAGGCAGCAGGCAACACTTGGCTAACAGTCTGGCAGCAGGCACAGCCAATACCGGCAGCGCGACAGGTAAATTTAACACTTCAACTTGTAATTCACTCAAAATGGGTGCAATTGCATAAACAAAAAAACAAAAAAAAAAACCATATATGTACATATCTCTGCACAGAAACGTCTCTTTGATGATACAAATGAAGCTTTGAAAGTGCTACACTATCTGGAGACCCGCAATATGGGCGAAATTTATGGCTTAACTGTTCTACCAGCAATACATGCTGCAGTGTTGCTGCTTGTGGTTAGTAAACTATTACGCACACATACAAAAAATACACATGTGCCGCTTCACTCTTTACACTTGCTTTAGGACATCTTCAAAAACGCCGGCGTTGATGGCATCTTTAGCACACAAATCGAAACTCTACTCGCCGCGCTCTGTCGTCTCTCACGTGAGGTTGCCATCGATGAGGTGCCCAATGTCAGATTTGTGCTTGCACAACTTGAACAGCTTGAAATACTGTTCTACCAGTATCAATGCTTTCGGCATAGCTTCAACGATGCAGCCAGCGCTGACATACAACGTCAATTTGAGAATATTATTGCACGTCAGGATAACTGTGCCATAACAGTTGGCACTGGTGCACGTCTAACTGAAATGCTGCAACACAAATTCAATTCAAGCGGCAGCATGGATGAGCATCTGATTAGCAAGGATTACATCATACGCGTGGATGGTGTTGAGACCAATGTGGCATCGTCGACAACGTATAGCAAGGAACAGTATCTCGGACCGCAATTTCTGCGTGCCATTGTCACAGGCGAGAAGCTGCGGCTGTGCGGCGCTTTCACCGAGAGCACGACGTTTGTCTGAGCAAGATTGATTGCTATACTATACTAATACTACTACTAATACGACTACTCTTTCTATGTACTATATTTGTATGGGCGTTTGGTGCTTTAGTTTACTTATATACTTTACTTTTTAAGCATAAAATCTATTTAAAATATATCATGTAGAAATAATTTCGTAAAAGCAAATGCATTCCTTGGCTGGCTGGCTGACTGGCTGCTGTTTCTCTTGCATGACAGCAGCTTCCTTTTTTTCCAGCTAGCGCTCGCTCACAGGACACTCGAAGTAACCCATTTTCAACAACAACATTCCAGCGTTCACATGTAAATAGCAATTTTGTGGAATGTTTAACTGAAATTATTTTAAGTGTTTCTGCTGCACCTCCTGCTGTGTGTGGTGTTCCTTTACCGTTCAAGTTTCCGTGCGTCTTCACTTCCGCCGTAGTACTTGCTGCTTTTCCGACATTTTTTCGTTTGCTCGTTTCTATGCTTGCTCGTTTCCTACTCGTATCCAAAGTAGTAGTAGTACATCTTCTTAGCACAAAAATTTCTACAGAAAATTACCTTCAGGCTGTAATTGTTTGTATACATTACACAAGTCTACGGTGGCGAGGGCGAGCACTGAGCCGCACCGCACCGCACAGTAAGGAAGAGTGTGGTACTAGATTGTACATAGCATAGTTGTGGGTGCTCTTCTATTTATACTTTTTTGCTTCTAAAAAGAAAAGAAAATACTACTGCTTGCTTAGGCATGCTGAGAATGTGTAGAAATATGCGCCCGAAGTGGTCTTAGTACATCGTCATCATCATCATCATCATCATCAGCATCATCATTGTAGCAGTCGTTTACAACACACTTTTGAGGTTATGTCTCTTTGAGGTTGTGCTTGTCTATATTGTTGCAATTGGTTTGCGAGACTTTAATAGCCTTTTCGCACATAAAAAAGAAACTTGGTAAAGTTTAGAATGAATTGCACTACAGTTGGATTAGTTGAATCTTTATTCAATAATCGAATTTAGAGAAACCGGTTTTCTAAACGAAAGCAAAGAATTCAATTGAAATATTTATAAACGGAGCATAGATTTTAATTAAAATCTGCAAGCTATAACTCGAATTTCGTACTCTCTAGAGTGTATTCCGCTTGAGTGCACCTAAGTGCCATACTCGTACCAACGATGTTGCTTCACCAGCCTAACAAGACGAATTTTTATATATTCTTCATTCTTTTAAGGCTACTTTGAGAATTTATTGACCATGGATTCTGTTGTTTTTCGAGCTATTTTGAAAAACCATTTAACTTTACGAGACTTATCGCTACAAATTGCAACAAAATAGGCTGGAGTAGGCCAATGATTGACTCAATATTTTAATGCTTAACTTAAAGCTTATGACAAAAAATAAAGAGAAACTGGGAAAGTGGGTGGGACCATACACACACACACCCTGCATATAAGAAATCTCAAAATACGTTATATCCCTGCAACTATCGTTGCGATCGTTATGACATTCGTAGAGTCCAGGAGTTGAGTTCAGGAGATGCTTTCTCGCTGTTAGTCGTTTGGAAAAAAAATCTTATTCGTCATATCTCAGCTACTATTTCGACCGATCTTTATGAAATGCATATAGCGTGTTACTACATATAGGCATTTTGCCTATTTAGAAAAAATGGCGGTGCCACTAACATACTAATTTTTATAAGAATTGACAATATTTGAAAATATTAGTCACCATGTTGAGTTCGCTACTATGTTTTTGAAAATCTGATAGCAGATTCGGTCTCAGCGACCCCAAAAACATTGAATCTGACAATTTTTTTTTCTCAAATACCAATTGGCTTCTACTTTCGACCGAATTTAATTAATGCCAAATCAGTGTGCAAACTATATGCATACATAAAAGTGATATTGTGTGGGATTTTGATCGCCTCACTCGAGAAACATTAGGTGGATCGGGCTCAAATTCGAAACATATGCCCCGAAATTGAGCAAATTTCACAACAGAACAACATGGACAAAAGCAAGCCACAGAACGTGAACGTGCTACAGCGACACGAAGCAAACAATCTAAGGAGAAGCGAAGCCAACGTCGTTCCGATCAAGCAAGAGCATTAAGAATGTCACGTAATCGCGATGTTGATGATAATCGTAATTGAAGTCAATTACCAAATAGAGTTCGCATGCAGGCCAACAGGACTTTATTATCATCTAATCATTCAATCGAATTGCTTATGAATACGATTCATTATGTGCATAAGTAAAAGTTCAAATTTGTGGAGGTATTATTTAAGCACATAAAGTGCGTCAAAATAAAGCCAAATATATTTTCTTATCTTAAAATGTAAATGTAATAAATGTTTTATGTAGCGTAAAAAATCCTTTCACATTACAAACTCACATGCACCTAGGAGAGTAGAATATGTGTGACTGCACAAATGCTTTCTAAACAAATCGAGCGCACTTCATATTCATATACGCTTCACTCGATTTTCAAAATAAGATTTATATTCATTGCAAAAATTAATTAATTTCTTGCATACGATTTAACACACAAAACAATAGCACAATTATATATAGCGTCTATATAGATGTGTGTATATAGTATGGAATGCAATTGCGTTTGGAGAACGAAAGAAGAAATCTGAAGTAATAAACTCAACAAGAATTACGATTCTCATTTGCTATTTTTGCTATTTTTCATTCTCATTTGCTATTTTTGCTGATGCTGTGGAATTTTAATGAAAGAGCGAATTGAAAGCTATTGAAAGTTGAATTATTCCTGTGCAATTTTTTTTTTCGCCAGTAAAGATTTTTCTTTTCATTTTTTTTTATAATTTTTTCATTTTTCTTTTTTTTTTCACTGCAAATTCTATTGAACGGAAAAAATTGAAAAGTTTCTGAATTGCAATAGAAAAATCAAATGAAAAACTCATGAAAGCTTAGAAAAATCTTTTGACGTGAACTGTGATATCGGAGAAGGCATCGAAGAAGAGCAAAAAACATTCGTATGAATTATTCAAAAAGTAGTTGAGTTGCTAAAATTAAATACATATACTTGTATATACAGGAAGAGGAGTAAATAATAAAAAAAATCGCAGTCAATGATAACATTTCAAGCATTTGAAGTTGACTAGTTGCAGCTGACTAGTTGCGGGTGTGCCTGATTTTTGCTACTTCATCATAAAGCGCAAATTTGGAATAACATGCGAACAAATATTCAATAATTAAAAGCAAATAGCATTATGTAAGAGCCTGAAAAAAATTGATGGTGAAAAATTCGTAAAAGAAAACTTTGCATTAAGCGTTTATAAGCGCTTTAAAATTTTGTATTGAAATCTTCACGCATTCAGCTGCCACACCTGTGCCGGAATGATAGGCAAGATACGTTGAACGGACGTACGGACAGCTGTATAATGGGAGGCTGAGTAGCTGAACGGACAGAAAGACAGACAGACAGACGCACGTTTGGCTGGTTGGTTGGTTGGTCGATAGGCTACGAGTGTATGACAGACAGACGAATGGGTGACTGAACGTACATAAGTACGAACGAACGAACGAACGAACAAACGAACGGACGGACATCTGTATAAACACGGCTTGCTTGATTAAAATAAGTAACATGAAGACAACACTTTGAGTTGTTTGTTTGTTCGGTTTGTTTTTTTTCATACAGTAACGGATAACCATGCTAATGGATATAAACACGGCGTTGATTTATTATAAAAGTTGATGAAGATTGCGGTGGAGAAGCCAGCGGCGGCGGTGCGACACCATAACACACATTTTTGGATAACTTCGCACGCACAACATAAAGCAGCTTATACGCTTCTCTATACTATACGTACGTATATGCAAAAGTATTTCTACCTGAATAGGTGTAAAAAAATTCACATAAAGAAAAAAAACAATCATGAATATTCGAACAAAATCTGTACAAGTAATTTGTTTTTTCCATTTCACAGCGCCCTTCAACACATCTCCGCTCCACTTGGTTACAACAGTTTCAACTTTATTTCTTTGGCGGCAACTATACCCAAGTGTATAAATTATAAAATTGAATAATAAAAGAATTAAACTTTGGCAGTTTCTGAAAAAGTGTTGTGGGAGCTGAATAACAAAAAACAAAAAGTGTTGGAAGCTCTGACTCACTTCCACTTCCAGCGAGAAAGACTTCAGTTGGGTTGCTTTTGTCCATTTGTCAATTCTCTAAGGAAATGACGGTTAAAGCACAAAACTAAAAAAAAAAAAAAAAAAAAGAACACTGAAGACAGAACAAAAAATGGCGCGCGGAATAATAATAAAACAATGAAGATATTTTTTGATAACTAATTAAATTGCATGAAGCGCGAATTGTTGAGAGTTCTTGGCAGTAAAGTGAATAATGAAACTAATTTGCAGTGAAGAGGTGACCAATTTTATGCTTCATTCGTTTTAACAAAGTTGCAGAAACTAGCGGAATTTATTTTTTTGAATAACAGATAGTCTTTATATATATTATGTGTGAAGAATTTTATATAAGTTGGAAGACTTTTGGTAATGGTTTTAAGGTACTCTGGGTGATTATAGCAGAAAAAATTGAGACATTTATTGAATTTTTAATTGAAATGAACATAAAAGTTTCTTCGCAAAATACGAAGTCGTTCAAAAAGCTGTTCAAAAAAAAAAAAAGAAAACTGTCATGGATCGTAGATTTTGCGATCGTTGATGCTGAATATGCAATATGATTACTGAATCTCATTACAAAAAACGAAATTTTTTTTTTCTCGAATTTTGTTCAGCTTTTTAGATTGTCCGACCACTGTAAGTTGTTATAAAACAATCGGAAGAATTAGATCATTTATAGTATGGTGTGGTCACGAGGGCATTAAAAACTCCCTACAAAGACTGGCATGCGTTGGAAGCAATTGTAGATCTAACACCACTGCATCTAGAAATTGCAGCTAGAAATCTAACTAAGGAAACACTCCTGAGACTGTTAGTTGTAGGCAACAAAGGTACATCAATTTACTGCCAAAAAAGTCTCTCTACATGGACACAAGGAGTAACACTAGAGTCCATGAAAAGAGACGGGATGACAAGGAGGAGTGTCTTCAATCGGAACTTCACCAACAAATGTTCCGATAAGAAGACTTGAACGTCGGAAAAGTCATATGCGCTAAAACCAAATACGATCAAGTGGCATACGGATGGATCTTTGACGACAGAAGGAACTGGTCTAGGAGTCGTAGGCCACAGATTAAATCACTGTAAGTCCTTGAGAAAATATACCAGTATATTTCAAGCTGTACTGTGTGCTATAACTAGATATGCACAGTATAATTTGGATAGAGAGGCTATAGCAATTGTGAGATTGTTATTCTAACAGACAGTCAGACAGTGTTAAAAGCGTTAAGCTAAAACACCGTCAAGTCCAATCTGGTGCAGGAAGTACTTAAATTATTGGGAACACTCGGCGAACACAACAAAGTTTATTTGCTGCAGGTGCCAGGACACAATAATATAGTAGGAAATGAGCTAGCCAATAGGCTTGCCAAGAACGGAGCGGCAACGCCAGTGGTAGGACCAGAGCCTTTTTGTGGCACTGAAAACAAATAGGACAAAGAAGCACCACTGGGCCATGAGCCAACTAGGTAGAAACCAGCTGAGAACATTGACAGCAATACTAACAGGACACTGTCGAAAGAGGAAACACCTGTGTGTGATGGATGTATATAATTCATCAGAATGCAGATTATCTGATCATAAAGAAAATAGACTACTCTTCATATCGTTGCAGAATGTGAAGCAATAGTCAGAAGTCGACTTCGAATATTGGGCAGTTACTTTGTCGCTGAAGAACAACTGAAGAAGTTACATCCTAGGACAATACTAAGGTTTATTCAACAAGTTGGACCAGAGCACAACATCTATGTAAGAAGGACAAAGCAATAGTTCTCTCTAGGCCGCGGTTTTCAAAATTATGCCTTATAATAATAATAATAATAATAATAATACTATGGTGTGAGATTAAATACAGTTCTAGTTTATATTGTCTCATGGGAACATATTCCACAGAAGCTATTAACACTATTCTACATATGTTCACACCACGGACTTTACTCCACGTATATGGCTCCGTTCAGTGCGCTCAGAATTAATAAGGCGTGCTATTAGGAGGAAACATTTCAACCATACATCAGCATGTTGGCATCACCTGAACTGCGCTAGACCACATTCTACTATGTTCTAATACTCTTTGTTAAGCCCTTTGAAGTTGTTTTACCAACGAAAGCAAACTGAAATGAGAATATTGAGAATCTTAATATTGAAAAATCACCATACGTATTGTACACAGTAGATTGTGCTGGTGTTTTCAGAATGTGTCTAGTATAGGTGTCTTCTAAGTGGACATAATCGCTATAATAGGTAAGTAATAGAGATCAAACCATTGTAATCTTCTGTGACAACAAGGCAGTCACTAAGACCTTACCATTGTGTGTCATCCATTACAAACTAGCAAATGAGTGCAGTTAACTTCTGACGAGCACGGGTGAGAGTCATTGCATCTCTATAGTTTGAGCCACAGACACATTGGCATACCACGAAATAAAAATGTTTGCGAACTGTCCAAAAAACAATTGAAGTTTCAGTCAGTGGAGAGCCTTAACATTCTATTTTTTAATAACCGTGCAGTTTAGTTTTAACTTATGACCATACAAAGTCCGACAATATTATTATCAAAATAGCTAATTGAGCAGTGAGAATGGCTGTAACCTAACCTATCAATACCGTAGATATATATCGGAGAATCCATGAATATTTATATCTATATTTTAATCAGCTGAAATTCGATCCGTCCGTCAGCGTTTAGAACTTGGATACTTTTAAATGTAGAAACAACAGATTCAGTATTTCATGTGCTTGAACAAGTTTACCATGAATGTTCCCACAAGTGTCCCGATTCCAGAACATGAATGTATTAATAAAATGTTATATGTTTAACTGCTAAAGTTCGAGTGTGTTCGAATTCGAGATTATATGTACCTGATTTATATGAACATATTATTTAGTGGTCCAATCTGATATTTCATATTTTATAAAAACTGCGGAAAAATTAGAACTAATTAAACAATATAGAAATTCGAAAATGGGGGGGGGGGCAGGTTTTGGAGGGCTACCCATTCAAGCCAATGGTCCAATATTGACCTATATAGAATATTTAGTAAGCATTGACGTAATTACGCCATATTTGCCATTTACAACTTAATTAAGAACAAAAATCATGAAATTTCATACAAAAACATAAAAATGCAGAACAAGTTTGTATGGAAGTACAACCTTATAGTGGCCCGATCTAGACCTATGCGGTCTATTTTATTAAGTTTTAGGTATAGTAATAGTATAAACCAAATTTGGCGTTGCTAGCGAAATTAACAACAAATCAAAACATATGTTCATACAAAAACAGATTTGTATGGAGACAACTTTTTAAAGTGGGGTTGGCATGTAATTTTCCGTTTGACAAAAAATAAAAATTCCTACAAAAACTCATAAGTGAAGAGCAGCCCCATACAGTGTGGTTAGCATATTAATACGCTTTATCTTTATTTTAGAGAAAAAAGAAGAGTATAAATATTTAAACTTAAATTCTCTGACTTTTATAGTCTCTGAGATCTGTTCGTTCAAACGTACAGACGGTCATTTCTATACTTTATGGGATCTGCCACGCCTCCTTCTGAATGTCACATACATTTACACAAACTCAAGAAAGCACAATGTAAAATTTTAAGTTAATAATGACTGCAATAAAAAAGTTTTCATACAAAAACGCAAAAGTTAGCGGGGGGAGGGGAGGGGGTTTACATGGAGTTACTCCAAAAATAGGGACAAGCATGCTCATTGAAATACATGTGAAGCATGCGTACGTGAGATGGTAGCGTGTCAAATCGTACTGTTAATTTTGACTACATTTAAAAGGATTTTCAAACAAAATCCCCAAAAGTGGGCGGTGGGTTTGTATGGGGCTATACCAAAAAGTCGATCGAAGATAAAGTGCTTTCTAATTCATTTTATTAAAATGAAATATTAGAACTGATAGAAAAACTTTTAAATTATTTATCGGCGTAGAAGACTTGCCAAAGAAACAATTTCGGAAAAAAATACTTAGTTCATTTTATGCATTCTAAGAATTCCAGAAAAATAACTCTCCACTACAAAATTATGCTCCAATTAGATCATGTTGCTCTGGAAACTACAAAGAAAGAGAATGAAATGCTTTAAATAATAATAATAAGTCTAACCAACAACAATAACAAATTCATGTGCCGAAGAAATTGGCACTTAAATTTAAAATTCAAACATTCATAATTCGCAATTAGTTTTAACACGATGTACATTAAGTGAGCGGCATAATGTTGATGATGGATACTTCTTTTATTTGGTTTATATTATTATTATTTTATTTATTTTTAATATGTGTTTAAAACTTCCTATTTAAATTGGCTTGCATATTTATTCGAGTATGGTATCAGGATTTCATTTAAGTCGAATGTTTTTCTGACTTTTTTCTTTTTTAATTTGGTATTGTTTCGCGCTCAGAGCATTTAACAAACCCGCTGTTTTATAGATAATGTTGTTTAGAAGTTGGGTTTGTTTGGTTTTATTGAGAAGTCATTTCGCATTTCGGACCTGTGTACTGGTTCGTCGATTTAATACTTGAAAGCCAATATTATTGGAAAGAGTGATTGAAATTTGGACCTTCTGAATGAAAGCGAGAAAGTAAGTGTTCTGTGGCTCGCACGGCCGGGGGATTATATATGCGACATATTGGCATGTTGCAGTGTAGCCTGACTTCTCCCCTTTGCTCAGTACATTGACTTTGTTCAGTACATTGAGAACTGTCGAGAACACGTTTTGTGAACAATGTCAATCCAGTCTGCCGCCAAATGCGAAATACGCGGCATCATCCGTTATCTCGTTTGGAAGGGAAAAAACCTCTGTTTGAGATTTATAATGAGGTGAAAACTGCATATGGTGATAAAGCTATGAATCGCACGAGTGTGTACAAGTTGTTTAGAGAGTTTAAAAACGGTCTTACTTCTGTGCATGATGATCAGAGGAGCGGTAGAGGTTCAATTGTGACTGATCTCCAGATCTCTACTACACGAAACAATCACAGAAAAACTCGGATATGGGAAACTGTCCGTGAGATGGGTCCCAAATGGTTGGCGGGAAACTACTTCCAGAGGATGGCATCAAAAAATTGATATCCCGCTCATTTGTATGGTTGTAATCGATTGTAATATGCAACATGCAGAATTAAAGTTTTGTTAACTATTGACTCAAAAGTAAAATATTATTTTTATATACTTTATTAAATTAGCACATAATTATTTCGATTATACAAACTGTTTCTTTTTGGTGTTTCTTTGAAGAGTATTTAAACTTCGACTGTCAGTTATTTTAATACCATTTCAACATAAATGTTTCATACCTGGAAAAATAGAGAAACAAAATATGAATATTAATTAAGGCAAGTAACAAATGCGTGCTGAATAAATACATTTTAAAATTGATAATAAATTTCTCCAATTTGCTTTTTGGAAAATGCCAATCTTTGTTTGTATACTCGTATATCGGAGAAATATATCGGACTAAATAGCATAAAAAATTCTTTGCTTAATTCAATTGGAATTCTCGACCAACCGCATACATACATAAATACATATAAATATTTTCAAACTTGAATCTTTCAAAATATTTTGTAACGTGTTTGAAATCAAAATGAAATATTGTAGAAATTCAATAATCAAATATTTTGTGGTTTGTATTTTTGCAGTGACATAAAAGATTTTAAACTTTTAATGTCGTTGTTTGTTTCAAAACTTTAACTCACTTTCTACATATTTGAGAAAATTGAATAGCTTTAGGTTCAATCAAATCATTGCATTGCCAGTTCTTATTGATTAGTTTCTAACATAATTTCGATTGAATCGTAGTGATTGCATTAGCAAGTGTGTGTAATTTGGTCTCTATGTTGTATATGCCGTTTAATGTAAGTGCTACAATTGGCATGCGGTAGCTTTAATTGTTGTTATATTTAAAGTAATAACACCTGAACCCATAGTTCTGGCTTAGTCACACAATAATAGAGTACAATGCAGTATAATAGCGTCAGAAAGGGTAAATGGAAAGATTTTAGCAACAGAAGTGAATATCGTTGCACAAAACTATTTTGCGATTTGATTACCACTGAATTTTCAATGCATTCAAATCGCAAAATACTTCGAAAAGCGACGAAATGAACTATTTTAATGAAATTGATTTCGATCAAATTATTCGCAGCGAAATCAAGAAGAGGCATGCTTTTTATTTTGCAGTGTCGTTTTCAAGTCTTCATCAGAAAAATCTGCATAGGCAAATTCATTTTCCTGCTACCTTCAATAGTGTCTTTCCGATTTTTTAATCGATCGAAATGATTTGGGTACCGTTGTAGGCGCAGTTTAATCAGCTTACTAACGATGTATCTTTTATTAAAATCATAAATTGAAAAACAAAAATATACCGTTATATCAGAAAAATTATGTAATATATTTTAAAAAAAATTTTTTTTTCGTAGATTAGTACATACTTTTGTAAGACGAAAACCATTGCACGACTGCATTCTTTCAACAACAAAAATAAAATTTGTTACAATCTGCATAAAATCAGCCTGAAATTTACGCACTTAAGTTAGAACACCCTTTGTATATGTAGTTTCTGTGAGTTTGTTTTCAAATCAAATTTACAGAAAATTCATTTGCGAAAAACTTGCAGCAACAAAAACAACAAACAAGAAAGTCAAGCTTGTAGCAAACATTTAAAAAAAAAAAAAAAGTTGGTCAAAATGCATTAAAAAAGCGCACAAAATTACGTCAAGCGCCAAATCAAGATGGATGTTAGTGAGAAGAGAAGAGCACAGCTCAACTTATTATGTATGCAAACCAACAGTGTGCGGGTGTTTGTGTGTGTGTGTGTGTTTGCAAGAGTGAGAAAGCGTGGGAGAGAGTATGCAATAAAGTGAACATCAATTAATTTTACTTAGAGTGAAGTAGTTCGATGCAGTTAACTGCAGTTGCAATGAAGTAAACAAATGTGCAATTATGCGTGCATGTGCATGTCAGCGGGTTAGAGCAAGAGAAGAAGAGTGTATGACTAGTATTTGCGTTTGCAGCCACGCGCCTAATATGGCGAAAATCCAATAAGCAGCTGCGTCATTGTTGTTCTTCAAGTGTCTTTGATGATGGCATCGTATTGCATGCGTGTGTGTGTGTGTGTGTGTGTGTGGCTTTGTTGCGGTTTCTGCCTTTGTCTTTTGGCTTCTTTTCCTCTTTTTTTTTGTTGTTTTCTGCAAAGTCAGACACAAATGCACACACACACAACGCCGAATTGGGTCAAACGCCGCATATTTGGCTTGTAGACACACAGCCACGCACACGCACATATATATATATATATATATATATATATATATATGACCATATATGTATGTATGTACTTGTATGTGTGTGCATGTATGTAACAGCAATGGCTGGCGGAAGCGTATCGGTGAAGAAAAATTGTTATTGCTGTAAGCCAAGCAATCGTTCTAACGGTTTATGTTATTGCTCGCTCATTGGCGTTTATGCTGCAACTTCCCTTCACCTTTCTCTTCTATATACATATATGTAAATACTTTGGCTCTTTCAGTTGTTCTTCATTATGCTTTGTTCTGCTCTTTGACTGTTTTGTTCTTGCCTGCCCCGCAGTCAAATCGTTTTCAATAGAAAAACGCTTTCGTTGTATAATGGCTACATAAAGTGTAAGTAAGAGGGGGAGGTGGTTGGCTACAGAAGTGAATATTGGGAAAGTCAATTGTCACGGCTCAAATGAAGTCAAGCATAAATCAAGCGACAAACAAACAGTGATAAAAGACAAAAAGAGAAGATGTAGGGGAGCTAGAGACAGTCAGTGCAGTTGACTGAAGCAATTGATATTTAATGTGCTTTTGTTGCTTTTCGCAGCTTTTCCGCTTAAGGTGATTTGTAAATAATAAGTTTTATGATATGAAAAGAATGGAAATCTAAATACGAGAAAGAAAGAACAAGAAAGAACTGGCTTAAAAGTGTAGGCGTTATTGTTAGAAGAACGACAAGTAAAGGGTTATTCAATTGGTTTATCATAACTTTGATATCGTTAGTTGATGATTATGAGTGTTAAAGTTATTTTTGAAATCAAAAGAAGAAAAATCTTATTTTTTAATATTTTTTTAGTCATAAAGCTAAATAAATTGTAATTTGTAAGTAATTTCCGAACACTATCCGTCAAAAATTCATTAAAGTTTGCCACTGTCAGATAAAAAAGGGGTGCGTATACTATATTTCCTACAATTCTACGATTAGATCAGAAATCAATTACAATCCCGGAATCGAATTCAGAATACAATACCAAGAGATAATTACCTCCAAGCTAGTTTGGGAACTGAATTGATAGTAGGCCCATTTGATAGTTTTTCGAAGTATAGTTGAAACTATCAATAGACTATCCATAGTTTTTTGTTTTTGTTGTTGTTGTTGTTGTATATGTAAGACTTTCTAAGTATTTATATACCCTTCACTCATATGGTAAAAAAGTAAACTAGCTTTGTGAAAATGTGTGTAAGAGCCAGAAGAAGGCTTGGCAGACCTCACTAAGATATATGCATGCCTGTCCATGAACGTCAAAGATCTTCGAGACTATAAGAGATATTGTATTGAAATTTGATACTTAGGCTCTATTTATCCATAGAGAGGCAGTTAAAGTGTATAACAAATTCGTGTCGCCCGACTATAAAGACTAGCCTCATATAGAACTGTACACCATTTCTAGGTTTAGTGTTAAAAATAATTTTGTCTCTGTTTGTCGGGTTCAATTTTGGATCAAGGGTCCAAATTGAGTTCCAAGATTTCAAGCAGATTAACAATGTAAAATAGGTACTACATTCTAAATTAAATAAATGCTTGTACAAAACCAACTTGGAATTTTTAATTCTATTTAATTAATATTGTAACATGTTTAAAATTAGTTAACGAAGTCAGTTGAAGATGATTTTGAAGGCTTAGTACTTAAAACAAAACATTAGTTTAAAAGAGCTGGTTTCTCATAGACTTTTTTCTATGTATTTTGGGGCGTAGATTCCAAATTTTTCATATATTTGTTCATATTTCGAATTTGTAAACGCATGTAATTCTATCAAATCTTATACGATCTGTTTAAACTGTCAATCAATATATTGAACGTATTGATCGATAAAGTTCTTCGTAGAAAGACCAGGGCAGAGCTTGGTGAGAGGCTATTTGATGGCCTAATCAAAATGATGTACAAACCATTCAATTCTTTTTTAAGTAAGCAGAATGGAACACTATACCTTTGCGAATGATGAGTTCTGGTCACTACTCCGGCTGAGAAGTATACAAATCATTCAGTTGACGACAGTACACATATGAATATATCGTCTGATTGTGCGCTAGGGGCTCTAAAAACACCTTGTAGTACCATCATATTGAGGGCATATCTTGCTTTTGACAAAGATGGTTGTCATTATAGATAGCTCGGTTGCACGTTTGCCACGATCGTTTACATTGTTTTTTTTTTTTTTTGTTGTAAACACTAGAAATGCGTATCATTTTCAGCTTGATGAATGAACCGAAAGACGCAATCAAATAAATTACTTTTCTAAATAAAGTTTGAACTGTCATCTATCAAAAGAGTGAATTGCCATGTATTGGAAAAATGCGTCATGACTTTTTCTACTACCTAATAGAATTTAATCACAATATTTGCAAAGCCTCGAAGGACATGCATAAAGTATAAGCTAACCAAAGCAAAGTCCCATTGGCCAAACGGATGCCGTAGTAACTTTCTTGTGACACCTGGCAGCAGAAGACGCCGATTATGCATTGCCGACTCTGCACTGTCGACTCTGCATTGCCGGTTGGCCAATGGCCAACATAGCGATGAAATATGATCCCGTCGGTATGCGCATCAACTGGCCCCTGAGAAACGGCTCGAGGCGCCGAGTCAGCGATCGGTCATCGTCGATGCTATGCTCTGTTGTCGTTGCTGCTATGCAGCCGGGGTTTTATGTTATATTAAAAAATTATTGTAAGTTAGTTTAAATTGAACACATGATCAATAAAGTCAACCTAATAAATAATTGTCCATCCGATCAACCCGTGCGTATACTCCAAGTGTTCATTTGTTGAATACTTAGTATTTTGTAGCCATGAATATCCGCAGAAAATGGTCTTGTATAACGGCTGCATGAGCATGGAACTCCAAAAGAGTGCCACAAGAGGAGTAGGCCGCAAAATACGTGGCGTATGCGTACGAAGAAGGACGTCATGACCAGAAGTCAATGCATAGCACTTCGCTATGCTCCTCCATATACCCAAATTCCTTATATCCCAGGAACTATTTGAAGCAGATACTTGAGATTTTGTACATATGCATAAAACTTTAAAAACAATTACAATGAAATTTGTGGCATGGTAGGTATGCGAATTAACAGCAAGATTGGCTGGCTGAGTGATTAGGCCGAGTTGTCAATCGTTGCATTTTCGGCGATGGATTTACACTTTTATTAAGTTGAAAATGTGCGATGCCACCTTACCAGCGAAAGCAGAGCACGCTACATGAATGAGATTTGAAAAAAAGAAGGGAGGCGCAGAACCAACACAGAGTACGCTAGCCTATTTTTGAATAATTTTTGTAGTTTTCAATTTTGTTTATTTGTTTTTTAAGTGACCCTGTATAGCAGTAGTGCAGTCATGAAATATGTAGAAAAAAAATTTAATTAAAATCGTTTTAATGATGTTCATAATTTCTTCTCAACGAGTAACAAGCGCTTCAAATTCTTTTGATTTGATTCATTTAAATGCTTTTTCTTTCTTTTTGTTTCCTTTTTTTCTTTTTTGGTTTTTTTTTTCTGTTTTTGGCTTTGAAAACGCTTTAGGGCTGTGGAAAAATTGTACAATTTTTGCAGCTGCTGCTTTTCGTTTGCAATTAATTGTTCAAGTACATGCAGCTCTATGTACATACTTACATAAGTACTCGCATAAGTGCTGGCATTACTCGACTGATAAATTGAAGCACATAAGCGCAAAATAGTTGATATATACTGCGAAAAGTAGAAGACACTCGGATGCTTGAAATTATAACAAAATTGTCTCTTAATTAATTAGAAACAATTACTTTTCTAATTAAAATTTAAATTAAAAGCGAGAGTTTTTTTTTATTAATGATGCGAAAAAATATTATTAATTATTATAAATACTTGTAGCGATCGAATGTGTGGCACAAAATGGAATTTATAAAATGAGGATTACAAAAAAACATTGAAACTTTCTATTATTTATGATTGAAATTTAATTTATTGACTAACTAAGCTTATAAAACTTTTAACTTTGCGGCATAATGCTCAACTAAGCAATCATTAATCATGCTAACAGCAGCATGTTCCCACACCATGCAGAAATCTTAACAACTTATTTTCCAAAATTTCTTGTGACTATTTTATACTAATGACTCATAACAACAAAAATCAAAAAAAAAAAAACAAAAAAATATAAACAACCTTTGGCAAAGTGATATGCACAAATCAAGCTAAGAAAAAAGGTAAATAAAACATTTGGCAATAGTTTATATACAATATAAACTTGAAGCCAACTACACTAACTAACTACACAATTCGCTTCATCTGCTAAACTACACCTTTATACGGTCTTACAAACTAAACCCCTTTGCCAAAAATCGCTTCAAGACCAGCCAATTCAATTGGACGCTCCCGTCTGACTAACTGTCAACCTTGAACTGCACAGTTTGAGAGCTTAAAATAAAGAAATACTATATCTAAATACTCAAATAAACCATACAGCGAAATCAAAACAAATAAGCTCGAAAATTTATACATTTTACCCAATTTTTTATTTATTTTATTTTTTTTTCTACCGTATTTATTTATTATACCATTCACACATAGTGTGAAATGGTATTATCAGTTTGTCTGAAAGTTTGTAACGCATTAAAGGAGCCATCGTAAACCCCATAAAGTATATATATTCTTGATCAGCTCGATGAGACGAATCGATCTCGCCATGTCCGTCTGTCTGTCTGTCTGTTCTTGCGCATCTTTTGGGAACCAATTTTAATGCTATGCAGTTGAAATTTTGCACAACAACTTATTTTTATTGCAGTTTAATAGAATGTCAAGATTGTCCCGCCAGGCCTACTTTTTGGGGTAGCCTCCATACAAATCCACCGCCCACTTTTGACTTTTTGTATGAAAAACCTTTTTATTGTAGTCAATATCAACTTAATAATTGATATGGTAACTTCTAGTGGTCGTATAGTTGATATATACATTAATGGATGGGACCTGCCCACTATTTGGGGTAGCTCCCATACAAACCTGTGGTCCACTTTTGACTTTTTGTAAGAAAAACTTCTTTATTACAGTCAATATTAGGTTGATATGCAATGTGGTGCCTTTTCTTGGTCAGCCTCTTAACATATATAGACTATCGGGCGTGACCCGCCCACTTTTTGGGCTACAAACATATTACAAACATATTGCCCACTTTTGTGTTTTTGTAAGAAAAACTTATTTAATTAAGTGAATATTAGGTTGAAATGCGATGTAGTGCCTTTTTATAGACAGTCGCCTAACATGTATAGACTAATGGACGTGACCCGCACTCTTTTTGATGTAGCCCTCATACAAACCCACCGTGCAATTTTGTTTTTTTTTTGTGAAAAAATTCTTCATTTAAATCAATATTAGCTTGATATTTGATTTTGTGGATTTTAGTGGAAAACCGCTTCCTATACATATACAAATGGGCCTGTCCCGCCCACTTTTTTAGGTAGTCCCGTATAAACTCATAGCTCACTTTTATGCATTTGTATGGAAAACGTCAATGTCAACTTGAAATTCGATATGGCCGTATCTTACACATCTACTACATCATTTCAAACCCATTTTTGTGGTAGCCCCTATTTAAACCCTACTTTTATGTCTTACATGTGAATGGTATTAGAGCTTCGGTTCAACCGAAGTTAGCGTTTTTACTTGTTTTTTGTTTTGTTTTAAAACAATTTACATGCAAACTTGTTTCGCTTTAATAATATTTATTTTTATATATCAATTCGTATTTCTTGTCTCTTAAAAAAAAAAAACGAGAAAAATATTCAGAATTTACATAAACCGCAAATTGGGCGACAGCTTCCAAAATATTAGCATGCCAAGTACAAAAAAAAAAAAAAACAAAAACAAAAAATTGGCTGAAAAAATGAAAGAATTTATATAAATAGATGCGATAAAAGCCGTTTAAAACTGCTCGAATGTATAAACTGGTATATTCGAAGATAAAATAAACAGAACATTTATATGGATAAAGCTACATCGTTTTCAGCTACACATGGCTTGCTTTTAGGTATTAATTTGTAGTGAGCGTATATTAAATTAGTAGTAAAGTAATCCACCATTATTTTGTTCTGGCAACGCTGCAAAATCTTCTCTACAAATTTTAAATAGTATAAAGCTTAAGATTAAGCCAAACGTACCCAGTACGAATCGTATGTAACAATAACTAAAACAAAAATGAAGAAATCGAGAAAAATAGACCTCAATAAAGTTAGCAGACCAAGTTGAGCAAACCAAATGTTTGTCGATTTTTTGGTCTAATTAAAAGTATTGTAGTGTCTTAATAATATAAATGGTTTGGCCCGCTAGCTTTAGCATAAAGTTAGCAAACAAATTTAAATATAGTATGTATAGGGAAAATCATGAATGTTGGAATAAAATTTTGTTAAGCTAATTACAATCTGCACTGTAGGCCAAGGGTATACTAAGTTTTTGCAAATGTGTGTAGCAGCCAGAATTAGGATTGGCAGACACCATAAAGTAAATATATTCTAGATCAGCATTGAAAGCTGAGTTGATCTAGCCATGTTCGTCTGTCCGTCCATCCCTCTGTATGCTTGAACAACGAGAACTCGGAGACTTCAAACTTAGACATTTAGATTCTCTTTATATACGCGAATTTTTTTTTTTTATGTCCTCAATCGACTCATGACGTGTTCCCTGGAGCGGATATTTAAGTTTCGGCAACAGAAAGTAGTAACAGGGTGCCAAATCTGGTAAATACGGTGGTTGGGCGATGACTTTTGTTTCATGTTTGACCAAAAATTCCGTCACAATCAAGCTGGAATGTGCAAAAAATGCAAAAAATTCAGATCGAGTCTGACGGCGACGCGTTTCGTACCCAAAACATCAACCAAAATGAAGGAGAACCTAAAGAAGGATGTGCACTGTTGATGTAGGGCGTAATTAAGTCCATAATGTTGTACGGTGTACACACATGGACCATTGAATGAGTAGCTATTGAATGTGTCTATACAAATTAGTGTTTTACAATGTATTCCGATACACGCCCTGTACAGTTGACTCGAATTGCTTTTTGGCTTCACTTTGCATTAAATCGAAAGAATAAGGAAAAAATAAAGAGAGTAAAATTTTATAATTTGCATTCATTCCATTCTCTTCGTTATATACAAATGATCTGTTTGTATTGGCGCTTATTTTATAAAAAAATAAACAAGAAAAAGCAGCTTTTAGTTTTACTTTCAGATTCCAAACGATTATGAAATCTGCTATACAGACTTTCTGACAAAATAATAGTATTCTACTACACAGCATATGTGTAGTGTATAATATAAACAGAATAAACAAAAGAAGATCTTTTGTTTTTGTGCTGCGCCATTCGTATTTGATAGGTATTTATATAAATAATATTTTGCATATCTTTGCCAAAGTTGAACTTGTCCAACTGCATATTTATCATTTTTTTATCGCTTAGTGCAAAGAATGGAGGAAAGGAGAAGGGAAGCTTCATGCCAAGTTGAGTCAACCGAAAAACATTTTTTGATAAAGTTTGTTGAAACAAGTAAGACAAAGGCTAGCCAATAAGTTATCAATCTATCAATCAATCAAAACAAAAAAAAGTTCAACTTAAGCTTGACTGAAGCTGCTAATGAAGTCTTGCTGCATGCAAAAAGGACAAAATAAATTTTGGTTACCAGCTTAGTTTAAGCAATCTTATATCTATAAATCTTATATACAGTCAGTAGACAAAGGTTAGCTGCCACACAGCTTGATATATTCTATTCTGCTTTTAATCAGTAAAATACATTGAAGCCAACTACTGTCGAACGTGGCATTCAAATAAGCCAATTTGGTTATTGATTACGCGGCAGCATAAACTTCATCATCATCATCATCTCCATTGATGAGCTTAACCTTGAAACTGGCGCAAGTTTATTTCCTATATTCATTCGTATGACAGACAGACAGACAGACAGCATGAAGAAATACTTTACTGCCCACATCATACGCCATGAAGTCTGTACATCATCAGCATTATAATCAACTCTTTTATAGCTAAAACTATGCTATAATTTATACTATTATTATTATACTACTATTATTATTATTATACTACAACAATATAAAACTAATCTTAAGTAATTTTGCGTTCTTTTGATGATATTTGAAATTAGCATTTGACGTAGATACATTTGATGTAGATACATTTGATGTAGATACATTTTTGCTTTGGTTATTATTCTTGTTCGTAAATTTTTATAGGCAATTCTAGGTAATTCTACTGCTTTAAAAATCTATATGCGCTTCTTTATTTTTCATTCTGTACAATTGTCATAGATATAAAAAAATGCTTCATTGCTTTTCGTACATATTTTATTTCATTCATCCGCGATAAACAGGAAACTGCAAATATGTTTTCGAAGCCATTAAAACGAAGTATTTTCATTTTAGTTGGGTTTGTTTATGCGTTTTTTTTTTCTTTCGATTTTTTACTTTTGGCTGGTTTGAAGGAAATGCTCTGAAATCCGTCTGGATTTATTAGTTTATGGCTAAAGCATTAAGTAGGTCAAATGAAAGAAATATTGCGCTAAATTTGATAAGTTTCTATTTACTCATTTTTTAAGTGCTCGTTATTTAGTTGGAAATGTTTTTTGAAGCGTAGAATGTCATTTAGTGGATTGAAAGCGAAATTTATTTAACAAGTGACTGACTGCGCTGTGCTTTGGTTTCGTAAATGGTTTTTTATATTTTGAAATACGAGTAAATATTGTATATGGTATATTTTTTAAGGCATTTTTAAATTTGCGCCATTTAAAATGTGCTTTATTTTTAGTAGAAAATAATTGCTTTTAAATATACAGGGTGTCGCAAAAGAAAGTTCACATTTGATTTGCTGATTGCGTGAACACAACTATTCCGAGGGGCGCGGGGGGTATGTCAATCGGTAGCCTAGCTTTTGGGAATTTAGTCGCTATGGAGCGTTTCTCGGGAGCGGACCGTGCATTGTGCGTACGTGAGTTTTACAAAAACGGTAATTCAGCGACTGTAGCGCGTAGAAAATTCTGCAGTATTCGACATGTTCGTCATTTAAATGATGCGCCTAGCCCTCGACTCATTGGAAAATGGGTCGAGAAGTTAAAAGAGACTGGTTCAACGCTGGGTAAATCAAAATCCGGGCGTCTAAGGTCTTCGAGAACGTTCGAAAACGTAGACAGTGTCACTCAGTCTGTTCGTGACAACCCGGACATTTCGATTCGGAAGCGTGCTGTTGCTTTAAACGTGCATATATCATCATTGTTCCGCATTTTTTAAATGTAAACTTTCTTTTGAGACACCCTGTAGTTTATAAACATTTGATTTTGTGAATTACATTTGAATTTGAACTATTCATGCGATTTTTATGTAGTTTAGATTTAAAAAAAAAAACAATGTGAAATCGTATAAATGTGTTTATTTATTTAGCGCGCGGTGTTTTGAAATTATTGTAAATATACATCGAGGTAATTTTTCATTGTGAAAGAACAATAAAAATAATATGTGCTCGCAGAGTATTGTTTTGTAGAACATTTAAGTTTAACCTCTCCATCCCTCTGTCACTCCTTTCCCCTGCCCCACCTTCCCCATGCTCCTTTACTCTACTTCCAATTCTCCCACCCCACTTCCACTGTCCCTTCCACCCTTTAGGCTCCCCCATTCCTCTTCCACCCCTTTCACCTGCCCCTTTCGATCTCATTAACACGTATACAACATTTTATCCCTCTATCTTAAATGGTACCCACTGCGTTGCTACCATTCCCCCTGCCACTCCTACCACCATGCGCCTTTCCCTACCACCGCTTCCCCTACCACCTCTTCCCCAAACACCACGTCTCATACCACTTCTACCCCCTACCTACCTTTCATTGACGCCAACTACTCCCTGCCCTCTTTCCATGCTCTCCTCGACCCCATTAATATGTATATTCAATATGGATACCCTTTCGCGCATTTGCCGAAGCCGACTCCTGTTCCGTTTCTGTGGCTCTAGATGTAGATGCCCATTCGCGAAGATTTTGCAAACGTGATTCGCGTTCATCGGCATTTTCAGCTGCTCTTTTTTTGCTTATCTCTTGTGATTTTGTGGTTTTTTTTACTAATGGATGCTTTTTTTGGTGGCATTTTTTTGAATTTGAATGAATTGAAAAACAAATGAAAATAATAAGCGATAATAAGTTGATCGATCGCTTACAATTTTATTTATTTACGAATGAAACACTGACAAAAAAAGAAAAACTTACTGTCCAACAAATGAAACAAATATTGTTTCTGTACTCTATCGTCATTAGAAAAATCTAAAAAAAAATGTTCTGTTTAAACGGAACACACTGTGGACGGTAGTGCACGCAAGTGACGACAGCCCATCTCCGTCCACCCACTCAAAAGTTATGAATTTTTTAAATTTTTGACAAGTTTATGAAAAAGTTTGTTTGTTTGTTTGAATCCTTTAGAAAACCAAAATTTTATTGATACAGGATTTTAGTACACAAAAAACTTAGAAACTTTTGTTCTACAAACTTTTTTCAAAATAGCGGATTTCGGCGGGGAAAAGCGCAAATAAAGCTTTAACTTCAATTGGTTACTGTGGCCAAACGGCTCAATATATTTCAACGTGTAATAGCTCGTTGGAGAGGTCTTTTTAATACCTTCAAATTCGTCATAATGCGAAGATAAGTTTATATAGTCCTGTCCGTCCGACAGTCTCCTTGAACAAAAACATCTCGTAGACTATAAGAGTTAGAGACTTGAAGTATGAATATTTAGACTCTCCTTTTCAATCTACAGATACAAAAGAAACAGGACTTTTCGAAAAAAAAACAACAAAAACTTAATATTTTGCAAAAATGATTTTTTTTTATTCAAAATAGTCTCCTTGTGCTTCGATACAGCGTTTTGCACGGTCAATAAGCATTTCGAATGAGTGTTTTATGTAATTTTTCGGAATGTCCTTGAGAATGCCGGTCGACGCCTTTTGGATGGCTTCAATGGCTTCATAGCGGTGTCCTTTCATCGGCAAATGAAGTTTTTCAAATAGATAAAACCAAATAAGGCAAGTACGGTGCATGGTTGATGGTTAAAATGACATTTTTGGTGAGAAAATCGGTGATAAGTGTCGACCGATGAGGCGAACTCTCGCTGTACAATGCCTCGGAATCAACATTGTCTTCACTGTTGACTTCTCAAGATGACTTTTTTCGGTTTTGGCTCGTCTGGATGCTTCCATTCGGCACTTTGACATTTGGATTCGGGATCATAATGAAAGCACCACACGTCTCATCACCAGTCACAATCGAATACTAGAAGTTTTCGTTCTTTCTCGACTCTTTGAATGTTGGATTTGGAGCAATTTTTGGTCGTCAATCAATTTGTGCGGAACAAACTGTGAACACACCTTCCGTAGACCCAATTGAAACGTCAACTTTATTGTACACACCCCGTATAGCATGCTTGGAAAGGTGAACGTGTTTATAATTGGATATATAGAAATTCATATGATACAAAAATTTGCAATGTGCGGCCAGCATACTGATGAGAGCTTGTGGCTAAGTTCGAAACACGTTTATATGCGGCTAAACATTTTTTGTTGTTACAAAAAGTTATTGTTATTATTCTCTATACGCATTGTGAAAAATTATGTAGAAAACATTATTTGTCAATGTAAAATGAACTTTTAGACAGCTTAAATTTATATATACATTAAATAGGTCGCTTAGAAAATTTACATTATAAAATAATGTATTTAATCTGCGCTTGCCAAAGATGAATGTCGAGAATATTTCGTTTGTCTGCTAGGTATACCTAACAATTTCAACTTATTTTACTAAATATTTGAAAGAACACAATTTAAAAATGGTTGGTTTAAGTCTAGCATCAATAAAACTTAAGCATCAATAAAATCTCTTTTTTTTGTAATTTTATGTGAACAAAAATTTTGACTTAAAGTATTTAAAATGTTTGGCTGCCCCTAAAGTAACTACTTAAGCAACAACCACATTAAACGGTCAATTATACAAAACGTCTGGGCTATATTAACTCTAAAAAAAAAGAAAAAAACAGATAAACCACATTCCAACTCGCTTAAAAATGCTGTCATTTATATAACTATTGCCTAGATACATACATACATACATATATCTATCTATCTAATACTCAAAGCTACATTTCAACATCTAGCGGTCAAGTACATTGTGGTCTTCTAATGATTATTATCGTGTCTACACAATTATACACGTAGTTACTCTATAAAGAAATGAACTCATTTACTACAAGTACTATCTGCATTTGCTGTTGTACACTGTACACTTCACTTTGACACGCGGCACGCCATTGACATTGAAAGTCACACTAAGAAATGCTAATTAAGTGTATAAAAATTACAACAACAAAATGTTTTAAGTAGTGAAGTGCTATAATTATAAGCGCTATAAAACTAAGAGAGATGAAACAAACAAACAAACAAACAGAAAAACAAGAAAAACCGTTAACTTCGGCTGAACAGAAGCTCTAATACCATTCACACGGAATTTTAAATAGTATTGTAATACATAAAAGTGGGGGTTTAAATAGGAGATACCCCAAAAAGTGGTTGGTACACGCTCACTAGTAGATGTGTATGAAGCGATGTAGTAGATGTGTAAGATGCCGCCATATCGAATTTCAAGTTGATATTGACGTGTTCCATACAAATGTATAAAAGTGAACTGTGGGTTTATGTGGGACTACCTCAAATAGTGGGCGGGCCACGCCCAATTGTCTATGTATGTTAAGTGACTGTCTCTTAAAAGGCACCATATCGTATTTCAACCTAATATTAACTTTAATAAAAAAGATGTTTTTACAAAAAGTCAAAAGTGGACCACAGGTGTGTATGGGAGCTACCCCAAATAGTGGGCAGGTCTCACGCATTAATGTATATGTTAAGCATCCGTCTACTTTAAGTTACTATATCAATTATTAAGTTGATATTGACTACAATAAAAATGTTTTTCATACAAAAAAACAAAAGTGGGCGGTGAGTTTGTATGGGGCTACCCCAAAAAGTGGGCCTGGCGTACCAATCTTGACACTCTATTAAACTGCAATAAAAATAAGTGTGCGTGCAAAATTTCAACTGGATAGCATAAAAATTGGTCCCCAAAAAAATGCGCAACAACATACAGACGGACAGACGTACAGACAGACGGACATGGCTAGAACGATTCGTCTCGTCGAGCTCATCAATAATATATATACTAAAGTATATATATTCTTGATGAGCTCGACGAGACAAATCGTTCTAGCCATGTCCGTCTGTCTGTACGTCTGTCCGTCTGTATGTTGTTGGCGTCTACGTTGGCTCCTTTAATGCGTTACAAACTTTCAGACAAACAGATAATACCATTTCACACTATGTGTGAATGGTATAAAAAAGTAATAATAAAATTGTAGTTGGCAAATGAAAGCGATTTTCACTGAGCGCAAGAAAACAAAGAAAAAAACATAAAAAAGATACAAATGTATATTTTACGTATTTATGAACGAATTTTAATTTAAATATGTATAGCATATGCATGCGAGAAGTTAATGACGGTAATTTGTGTTAATTTTTTCTTCAGAGTGAAGTCATAAAAATAATCACTAGTTTAAGTTAAGTTCATTTCGCTGCTTGCATTAATAGTGAAAATTTTTATTGTATCTGTCTGTATAGTATGAAGTTTGTAGTAAGATATAAATACAATTTAAAGCAAATGCCAAAAGTTCAAAAACGTTAAAAATGTATCTACAGAATATGCTCGTAAAAAAAAAGTAACAAATATAGCTTCCGGCAAGTGGTAGATACAGATAAATAGAGCTAACAACAAAGCACGACAGCGACAACAATTTATAAACAAATTTTCCATGTTGTCATATTAGATTGAAACTAATAAATTTGACAAAGCGTTGAGAACGAAAACGAAAACGAAAAAAAAGTAAACGAAAACGAAAACGAAATTTGTTGCAAAAGAATTGACTTTTCAACTTTTGACACTCGTACTACTACTTTCCTATGCCAATGCTTTGCGTTATTGTCCTCGCGCGAAAGTGTCAAATGCCATGAAAAATGATGAATGGCAAAATATCACAATGTGGGCGTTGCGCCAAACGTGGGTATGGCATTGTCTACATAATAAAAAAAAGTATACGCTGAAGTAGACACAGCTAACATCATTAGCGCGTTGAAATCTAGTTAGAATGAAAGAAAATGGCTTCGGTGCCGCCATCATCGCAACGCGCAATAATAGGCAAATCTAAGCACAGACATAATGTAGCTTCTGATGATTATGATGCTGTTGCTGGTGCGAGCATGAAATGCTGATGACGTTGTGATAAACAATAGCATAGCAGCGTATTATCAGCGTTTATTATCAGGCGGTAAAGACCTGGCCGCTAGGCAAGACAGACAGACAGACATACTGACAGACAGACAGACAGGCAGACAGACAGACTGACGGATGGACAGACGGACGCACAAACTGTCAGGCAACAAAATTTCGCGTTATTCTTTTGCAACGTGCTTTGAATAATAACGTAAACCAGCAGCATGTAAATCAGTGCAAAAGGTTATACTTACTACCACTACTCACTGCCATGCACGCTTGGGGCAACGTAGTGCAACGCATATATTTATAGGGTGCTCAAGTGGTGTTTTTAATAAAGCAGGTTTTTTTGCAAGAAGATCTTTGAAGTTGAATATATTGTCAGTAATACACAGTATACGCGATTGAGAGCAAACAAATTAGACTGTATTTTTCATAAAACATATGCCGATATTTTGTATATATTTTGCACAGATCTGCAATATGTTTCAATATTTAATTCCTTCGAGCCGGATGCTAACGTTAGTAATTAATATTTTGGACCTTCGAGCCGGATATTATCGTTATTTATTAATATTTTAAACCTTCGAGACGGATATTAACGTTAGTTATTAATATTTCGGACCTTCGGGCTGGATATTCATATTAGTTATTAATACATTATTTAGATCCTTCGAGCCGGATAGTTACATTGGTTATTAATATTTTGATCCGTCGAGCCGGATATTAATATTTGTTTTTAAGTTTTTGGTCCCTCGAGCCGGATATTAACATTGTTTATTAATATTTAGGTTCTTCGAGTAGAATATTGACAATAGTTATTCATATTTTCGTCATTCGAGTCGGATATAAATATTAGTACAATATTCGACGGTATCTCAGCCAAATGTGGAAAATCTGTTTGAAATTAACTTGAAAACCCTCAAATCGAAAGTTCTACTCCAGTTTCTGTGTTCACCAGACTTTAGTACTTTCCATTAGAACTGGTTTCGATCGTTGAAATTTGGCCTTTCTGAGTAATAATACCGTAATTACGAGGACGCCAAAAATTTGGTCGATTCGTGGATAGTCTCAGAAGGTGTATGTCAAATTAAACTGGACTGGTTTGGACTGGGAAAATATATATTTTTTTATATGTGACTTAAGGCGTTGGAAAGCTACATGATTTATTAACTTTCACTCAAAAATTTCATGGTATTTGGTGCACTGGTCGGACGAGCTACGCTTCATCATGTTGGTACAAAGGATGGCTTTTACGTCCACAAAAAGCTTTAATTTCATCGTCATTTGCATTTCTCTGAAACGGTGAAAGTCGCATGCTGTCAAATCGTGTGAATGCGGGAAGTGGTTGATGGCGTGATTTCTGGTAAAAGATTTTAGTCAAACGGTCAAAATGCAATAATTTGATGTTTTGAAAATGACAATTGAATTGCAATTCCATTAATTACAATGATGATTTTGGCTGATATTTGATGGACAGATTTTATGAAATCGGTTGGTCAGCATATTGGTAAGCATTTATGTCGAAAGCATGAAAATCGGCGCCGGTTTATCTCATGAATCAATAGTGTGGTTTTTCATAAAGCATTGAATTCAAATGCGACTCTTAGTGACTCCATGTGTGGCCTTTTAAAAATTCTCACAAGAGCTTGGAACTTTGCGTTCAATATTGCAGAATGTTTAAAGTGTTTTTGTTTTTAATATAATATTTTAATGCATTGTTTTGCAGATGTGCACAAACTGTAATTTTTCAAAAGCGGTTGAATATATTGGGCGTAATAGGCTTAAACAATCGACACTCACATAACGAATCAAATCAAACACACATAGGACTTACATAAAGCACACCCGTACATACACAAATAATAAACGATAGCATGCTAGCAACCAGTTACAAGTTGATAAGACGAGCGCTAAAGTGTTAGAAGATTACTTATTTTACTTTATATGTGCTTCGCTTTTATTTTGGTGACTGTTTTGCTGCATAGTATGTAGTTGTTTTGATTAACGCATGCTGACATAGTACATTAAGTCGACCGCTGGCCATAGTACATACTAGTATGAATTAAACAGTTATTTAAAGCTGATAATTGATGTGAGCTCTTATTTAAAGCCCCTTTATATTTACATATGGTCCTTCGCGCTTAAAATCATGCACCTATTCCGTGTACACCCATTCCCTCTCTTCTGCTACTGCTGCAAAACAAATTTATTTTGAAAGATATTTGGCGCGCATTCCTTCACGCCTCGCCTCAACCAACTGCTGGCTCATATAAAGTCATATTCAGATAATATCTCAGCTTGTTTTATTTTTTTGTATTACTCAATCTCACCTGTACTGCACTATTTACTGCTCTCCTAAACTCGCTCCCTTTGTGTATTTAAATATTTTTGGTTTTTCTGCTGTGAATTAATTTCGAATCGCTTTATTTGCTTTTATTATTTACTTTGTAAATGCATTTTTTCGCTTGAAACTATTTCGAAATTTTGTCAAAAACTTTTAAATTGCACTGCAATGGCGCCGCCGCCATTTTGCTGCGCGTGCTGCCTTTCGCTCTCGCTCTCTGTCGCACTTTATGTTCTTTACTTTCATTAGCAATCAGTTGCGCGTCAGCAGCGACGTCGACGTCGACATCAAATGTAAACCGCTACAATTTTGGTATGTTTGCTAATTGAAACAGCACGCAACAAAAGAGATAAACGAAAGAAAGAGAGGTTCGATATGAAAAAAATGAAAATCGTAACTGAAAAATGAAAAACCGTACAAAAGTTTTTAAGCAAATAAAAAAGTTGTTCCGACTATGCGAAACACTTCCACAAGTGCATTTCTACACACAGGCTTACATGCACGCTACATACATGTATATATTTATACATATATATTTACTTGTACATACGCGTATAAGAGTGTGTTAGCGTGTTTGTGTGTGCGAATTGTGTGTTGGTTATTTATTTTATATTTTGACAGTTCTTTTTTTTCATTTTTTTTTTTTTTTTTTGGTGCTGGAGGGTCGAAATGATATGAGACAAGGTTAGAGCGCTTGACGGGCTTTGGAGCATTAGAACGATTGGTTCAGTATACGGGATCAGTGACGTTATATCTGAGGGGTTATAAGCACGGTTAAGAATTGTTTATGAAAACTAAAATTGGTGACCTTAGTACTTACATATATGATGTGTACATGGTAAACCCTTCCAGCTTCAATCAGCAAATGCAGTGTTTAATGAAGTTGCCAAATGTACACTTAAAACCCATTTGAAGGATTTTATGTACCCCAGAACTTTATAAAGATAGGTTTGTGCGAATTTATGTAATAGGCAGAGCGAGGTTTGGTCAACGCCATATAGTATATATGTATGTATATTCTTGATCAGCATTGGAAACTAAGTCGGTTTAGCCATGACCGTCAGTTCAACTTTCTGTATATATGAGACAACAGATCTGGGTAACTGTAAGCGGTAGAGTTTTCAAACTTGGAAATTTACATTGCGATTTGAAATTTTAAAGTCTGCATAAATGGTATTTTGTAGTCGTGAATAGAATGTTGCCCCATTCTTTGTTTTATAGAATATTGTTTTTCCCTTATATTGGGCTGTCTATTTTTACATATCCTAAACATTACCCTATCTTCTTCTCATCGATAGTAACACGCTTGAAAAATTTATGACTATTGGTCAAATAGTTGCTGAGATATGGCTAATTTTATTTGTTTTCTTATATGTATATGTTGTTACGCCCATTTTAGCAACTATAATATGCATTCTTCTCCTTATTCATAGTAACACGCTGCATAAAATATCATAACGATCGATCATATAGTTGCGGAGGTATAATATCTGTCCACCTAGATTCGGGATCTATTACACTGCTCGGCCGCTTCAACGCTCACAGTAAGGTATACAACCGATTTATAAAAAATAATACTGTTTGAAAGCTATTCTCTCATTTGTAGATGTGCACAATATATTAAAATTTATTGACATCGGTTCAATATTTTGGGCGTAGATGGCTTTGACAAACTTCACTCACACAACGAAAAAAAAAAAACACGCGTGAAATTCAATCGCACACACACTCACAAGTTATTACATGTTCCATGGTTTCGTGTGCTTAGCAGTGTGTGTGTATTGTATATAAGGTTACTTCGCCCATTTTATGTCGTATATTGAAGAGAGACACTTTATGGGTAAAGGTTAATAATGAGGTTACAAATTATAAGCAGATTAACACCGGGATTCCGCATGGTAGTGTAATGGGATCAATCTTCTATACCATTTATAAGACTGATGGACAAACTAGAGAACACACATACACTGCACCCCAGTTGTGATGACTAGTAGCAAAGATGCAAATTCAACTACACAAAAACTACAGTAGAATCTTAAGTAAAAAAATGCTTGGCTAGATAAATAGCTCATACGAGCTAACGAGACGAAAATAGTGCATACAACGTCTACACTACGAAGAGGCTCTTGTCCTACTGTGTACCTCAATGGGTGTCAACTTCAACACAATCGAACCAGGCAAAATATCTAGGCATACACCTCGACCACAGACTTGCTTGGCAATTCCATATTTTCTCTTAGTTCTCTACGTGCTTATTAATCGCTCTTCTACACTGTCGATTGACAACAAAGCTTTAATTTACAAAACAATCATAAAGCCAATTTGAACATATGGAGCTCAAATTTGGGGTTCCGAATAATATTAGGGCGCTAAGTCTAAATGTTTTATAAAATTTTGTGTTCATATGTGTCCTAGTAGGACTTCTCAGAAGTTACTCCCTAAATATTGTATTACATACTTTTGTATTAGGGAATAAAATATTATAGAATATTGATAGGTATAGAATTCTTTCTAGTTCTGACAGATAATGCAACATAACAGTCAATTTCATATATCAGTTGCCAATACTCGTATTCCTCTATTAAATTTTATTTTATACAGTACGCCACTGTATGTCTTTGTTGTCTGCTGCTGGTGTTGCCTTGATTGTGCATTAGTTGCATTCGAGGAGTCTGTTTTACTATGTTTGCATAAATAAAAGTAAAACTTTTTACCAGCAACAACAACAACAATAACAACAATAAAAAAGCAAACAAATAACAAACAAAATTGCAATATTTCGCAAAGTGTTTGAGCATATGACACTCAATTGGTCGCATTCGTTGTTGACCTTTTTCAGATCTTTTTTTATTGACATATGGGGGTGGTAAATAGTATTGTGCATGGGCAAAAGCTTAGAATTCATGTGAAAAAAAACAAAACTTTAAAAACTATTGCTACAACTTAAATGAAAACGTATCGATTACATATCGGATTAGACTGTAAGCCGGCAGTGAATTAAATTAAATTTAAATTTTTTTCTATAAATAGTACATGACAAGCCACACAAATCCGACATTTTGCTACAATTATATTTATAGTGCTTCATAAAATTAACAAAAGAAAAAATGTCATTGAAAGTTCAACTATAATATGTAGACTCACTGTGTACTCAGTGTACTCGTTGTACTTGTAAATATTGTAGCCTACTGTGAGCTTTTGTCGCATAATCTAAAGCAAACTGTCATAATTCAAATGGCGTTTTCCGTTTCGTTTCGTTTTGTATGCCCGTCGAGTCGAGTATTCAGCTTCTCAATGTGTGTATTGTATATAAATATTAGTAATATTGTGCTATTCAGGCATTGCATACAGGACTCGACTCTCGGCATACGAATGCTACTGATATATTTCATAGAAATTCCTAATCTCTTTCATGCATACATACATCCTTCCGGCCGTTGAAGTCGTCCTCGCAGTCATCGTTGTATTCCTTGCTGTTTGCTTGTTTTCTTGCTGCCTTGATTCAAAAATACCGACAAAGTTGACGTAAAAAGAGTAACTTTTAAGGTTTTTAAGACCTGTAAAAAATCGGTTGCCTAATAAGGCAGTGTTACAAGAACGAGCTGATCGTGGAGACTGTTGCGCCTGATTCTTGGCAGGCACTCCGATATGCGGCAAAAGAATAACTTTATTTCGAAGGTTTCATAAAATTATTCGTCTACTGATCAGTTTACAGAAGAATCTGATGTATCCTCACTCATAGTCAGGTATAATAAGCATCAAGAAATCAACTCATCGCATGAAGATATCTGGAGTTGAACAGCCGTAGAATTCGAGTAACATGATGACAAATATTGAAGCCCATTCAAGCATCTTAAGAAAAAATTGCTTTGGAATCTTTGCTAATTCGTAAAATCAGCACTCGAAGATTCCATGAAGAAAAATATTAATGATATTTTTAAAGCTGGACGGGTTGTGGGATGAAGTCGTTTGCAAAAGACCTCATTAATGGGGAGAGTTATTGATTGCCATTTTGCAATCCCAAACATCTGAGAAACAGTCGTAAGAACACGTATACCCTGGCTAGCCTCTGAATGTCCGATCTGAGGCGAGCAAATTGTGAGAAAACAATCGCCCTTAATTAACGATTGGTTTGCTGGGCTTGTTTCCCACCACAGCAAAACATTTACCAGTGAAGACACAGAGGATTTGATGACGACCCCGTGGGACAATGTCCGAGAGGACTAAAAAAAAGACTAATTCTGGGATGATCTCTGAATCGACGATATCCTTGGTAATGACAACAGGCGTACTGGCGTGTCTTCTTACGTGCTACCAAGACCGATAACTGTTGTTGTGCGAAATAAGTAAGTAAGTAGGGATGCGATGGATAGGTGCGGGTTATGGTCAAGGAAATGGACCAGTACTGAAGGCTAGCAAATAACTTTCAGAGGCGCAATATTGAGTTTTACACATACCAGTTGAAGCAAGAATGGGGGTACAAGCTAGTGATTAAAAACTTGCATCAATCTACCAATCTCGATTACATAAAGGCTTAATTGGCGACACAGGAGTACAGGCATGTGATAAATGTTAAGAGTCGAAACGCAGCAGGTCTTCGATAGTCTCGGCTTTAGGTTTCTATCACACGGAGACTTTAACGCCAAAAATACCTGGTGTTGATCGTGTTTATGTAATCCTAAAGGAATCAGCCTTTTAAAATGCAAGCAGAGCATGAGTCTAATCCTGTTCACTTGATATCCACTTCAGAAACCCAAAGAGCTTCGCCTTGGCTTCTTCAATTTAGAGCTAATATAACTATTAGAAATACACTCTACGTATCCAAAATAGCAGCAGACAGTGAGACAGATATATTTATATATATACGAGTACATATAGACGAAGCAATCACTATTTTTGCTCTTTCCAACTTTTTGAGCAGCAATGAACTTATTCACTCATTGATGTCGCATACTCGGTTCTCAGTCAGTGCCTTTCTAGCTAGCTGTATGTCCTGCTGTCGTCTGTACATTTGTCTTCAGGCTGCCTCAACTGCCAGGGCGAACGTTCCAATTTTGTCTTTTGCTCGACAATATTTTCGGCATTTTGTACGATTTTTGCTGCTGCTCTTGGGTAGTACTTTTCATACTACGAGTATATTTTGAAGCTGTGTTTCCCCTACTGCATACGTATGTGAACTTTAAACATTTTTTGGGTCACTTGACAGTGGCAGCATCAGCATCAGCTCAGATTGAACATGTAAGCGGCAGCAGCAGCAGCGGTAGCGGAAAAAAGGAATGTACTGAAGGATGCAAACGCATCTTCAAAGCCGCATGAGCACCCTTCTTGTTGCCGCCTTGTTCAATTCCCTTTCCGATTTCGATAGGCAGCCTGCCGCCATTTTCACTTTGCTATTGCTTGCTTCTTCGCATCCTTTTGCATTTTTCGTCCTTTATTTGTTAGTAGGTATGGCTGCTTATAGCATTTTGTCATTGTAATTCTTAGTGTTTTCGTTGTTGTTGTTGTTGTTGTTTGGTTCTTTGTCGCCTGCTTAAGCTTGTGCATTGTTTCTTACAAGTGATTTCACTTGTTGTTGTTGCTCTTTTTATTCTTGTTACAGGCAGCCTTGAATTATAATGCTGTGCGAGTGGGACAGCTAAAGCCAGAGGGCGAGAGAGATGTATTGAAATGGTATTCGTACGTTTGTACGATTTCAACCAAAAATTTGAATACAGAATATGGAGACATTTAGTAAGAACACACTATAATAGAGTTAACTTTTGTAAAATTGCAGCAAATGTGAACCAGTTCTTCAAAGTAAGCAACGGTTTCTTAGCGTCGTATAATGACTGAATAGAATTTAAAGACAACATGCTGCTGAGAGACACGCTATGCGAAAAAAGATACACAGAACACTGAAAAGTCAATCAGTTTAATTTTTACTCTAGACATATTACTACAACCAATTAGCTTCCAATAAAGTAAAGTTTCAACTGATTTAGACTTCTCAAAAAAACGACTCCAAAATCGCAAATTTACGATCTTGATGAGAGACCATCAATAGAACTTGAACAAATTTATATGAAACTACCCTTAAAGTGCCATACATTTATTTTTTTTTTTTATTAGAAAGGAAGTACCTTACGGATGGTCCTATATAAATTTGGTCAATTGTAGATAATTCAATTGTAGATAATTGAATTTTCATTAGTATAATTCCTTTTTGAACAATAACATAATTTACATGCTGTACGGATCGTAGCGTGGCGGGAGTAATACCAATCGAAAGCCGTAGTTCTAAAGTTTTTTTCCTTCCAGGACAGTCGGCATCATGCGGTGAGAAGATTGCTTTTGCCGTTGGGGCCATCTTTTCCTGATGTTGTTTTTTTGGCCTTGAATTGCATGAAAGGCCTTCGCATTCACCTAAAGTCAAAATGTGGAGTGCAATTACCTCAGTTGTGATTATTGGACTACATTCAGACTGGTATGGGAAAAAAACGGGGAAATTTTTTGTCCACTATGTAACAAAGTTACTGATATTTCTGCTGATAGGTGTTGAGCACAAGGTAAAAAAAGTTCAACATTCCATAATTTATGTGTAATAATTGACTTAGGAGACATTTTGAACGGCTCACACTTCAAGAACATCGATGGCTGTTTGAGGGAGCACTTAGCGTAGCGCCTCATTTCAATTAGGGATCATTTAAAGTAGCCAGCCCGAGGGTTTAAGTCAATCGCCCAATGAACCTATAAGACCTGAAGGCTAATATCCGGATATTGAACCTATATTATAAAAACAAAATCTGACTCATAAAATGGATTTCATTGCATTTTGAAAAAATGAAGTTATGCTGCTGCACCATGTATAACCTTAACATATATATGTAGCATATTTTTATTATATTTTAAACCAGATTACTATTTGTGTTATTAGAAAAACGATTACAGTTTAAAAAAAATTGGCGCCCAACGTGGGGCTAAATTTTTTGTAGCTATCAAATCGAAGCGATCATATATTTTACCAGTACATTTTGATAATTTCGTCTTTACGAGTATTAACAAAACACTTCTAGTTATGAAAACAATTCAAAACTGAGTTTTGTCAGAACAGTAATATAAAAAAAAAGAAAAAAAACAAAAAAGGTTGCAATTTTCATAATTATTACACATAAATTATGGAATGTTGAACTTTTTTTCCTTGTGCTCAACACCTATCAGCAGAAATATCAGTAACTTTGTTACATACATGAAATTCATTCAAACATCTTGAACAAAAGTTTTGAGTTTTAATTTCTGATTTCGCAGACAATATTCTTTTAGAAAAAATATTCAAGTTCTATCAGCTTAGCTCTTTATTATATTTATGTATTTATTTATATGAATTCTATACAATATTTTAACTTAAACTTGGGGAAATCTACTCAAACCTAACTCCATTCCTATTTGGGTGCTAATTGGGATTCTATGCGAATGAAGTTACCATCATATTTAAAGAAAAGTATCTCCAAATACGATGCGAAGAGTACAATGTGTAAACTTACTTCGTGAGCATAGAAATACGTGCTGCATGTAAATTTTTCTAAAGCAGAGCTGGTGCTCTTCACTATGAAATGTAACATTGGCGCCCAACGTGGGCCTACTTACAAAAACAGTAAAACATCGCGTACTTTCAGATCATAGTCATAAAAAAATTCTTAGACTATATACAGAGTATCTCGGAATCGAATACACTCGAATGCAGCATTATTTTGAAAGTCTTAATGAAAGTTGACTACTCTGTTTTCAAAAACTTGTAAACGAAGTATTTGTATGTAGCAGCTTTAACGAAAAACTTTGCAGTTTAGTTTTTAAATAGAATGTTCGCTTTTAAACAAATTGCATAATTTCCTTACAATGTCGGGTAAATATATGTGCATGCATTAGTAAAAATTGTGTATATGTATAGTTGTCGTATATGTATATAGTCGTACAGTATATTTCAGTTTACTAAACTTCTTCTGCTGTTTTCTGTTTTGTCTGCCTTTCTTTTTCGCATTTTAGTACACTTCGTCTCGGTTAAATTTGCATTTAAATTTAATGTATATTATTATTTTCTTATTTTATTTATTAAAAGTCTTTAGTACAAAGTGGAAGAGTTGAACGATTCACGAAGTTTTCTGTTTGTTGTCTCAGTTTAAGTTGCTGCAGTTTTTTTTCTTTGTTTGTTTTTGTTTCTGTCCAATTCATTTTATTTTTTTTGCAATTTATTTTTTTATACTCTTCACACATAGTATGAAATGATCTTATCAGTTTGTCTGACAGTTTATAACATATTACAAGTGGCATTCTTGGCTCCATAATGTACATATATTTCAAAACAGATCAGCTCGACGTGACGGGTCGGATCAGCCATGTCCGTCTGCATGTCTGTCTGTCTGTATATCTGTCTGTATGTCTGTATGTCTGTATGTCTGTATGTCTGTATGTCTGTCTGCCTGTCTGTCTCAGTATCTGGATTAGCCCATAGACATGGTGGCTTCTTATTAAATTACTCTTCACATATAAGAGGCATTTTTTCATTGGTGTTTCTTTATTCACAGATCAAGGTGTGACTGGTGTCATACTGTTATCATATTTTTATTATATGGAAAGACGTCTCAAAATTATTCAGCTATATTACGAAAATCAGCGTTCTGTGAAAAATATTGTGCATCATTGACCTTCCGAGCCTACTATTGCCAATACCATCCGCACATTTGAGTCCCAGTGTACATTATTGGATGATACACGACCGAATAGACTACATCCAGCCCGAGGTGAAGGCTGAAGACCATGACCAATCGATTCGATGCCGTGCGCAGCATCTTGGCTTCTCAAATGGATATTGGTTTAAAGGCTTACAAAATCTAATTAGTTCCAGAATTTAAGCCGTCAGACTTGAATTTAGGCTGATTTGCAACCCGAATAGATTCTCTAACTACCTTTATATCCAGAAAAATACACTGTTTGGTGAGGGTTGGTGGAATTAACGGCCCGTATTTCCTTACAAATGAGGCTGGACAGAAACTAACCTTCAATGGTGAGAGCTACCGCACCATGATAACGGACTTTTTGATCGTAATAGCTCTTATAATTCGCAAATAGTTTTTGCATATCCTTGTTTAATTTTTGTTGTACTTCGTTTTAATTAAAAAGCTACTTTTAGCTTAACATTAACAACTGACAACAAGTAGACTTTTAAATTAATTTATGAGAATGCAAATATGCTCAAAAGTTTTTTTTTATTAAATTATTATTTATTAAATTACATATTTTGAGATCATAAAAAACGTATTTATTGCTTTTGACATGTCAGATGCAGCGATTGTTTCGTGCAATTTGTCATTAATATTATTATTATTTGTGAAACTTCTGCAGTGTCTGCTTATTTTAATTGGCTATTTGCTCTATAGCTTTGGTTTGGATGCAATGAACCATTTTATTACAGCAGCATTTTTGAAAATTCTGTAGATAGTTTTGCGATGGCAGCTGCAGTTGGTTCAAGTATTTGTTTGTTTGTTATTTATAAATTTTTATTGTAATTTGCTATTTATATATTATAAATTTTTATAAATAAATGGCAAATTATTATCAATTATTTGTATTGGCGTTTTTTTTTTTGTATTAAATGAAGCATGGTGGTGGTGGTTTGGAGAAATGAATAAAATATATAGAAGCGTAATAGATAAATGTGTTGGTACATATACTATATAAAACTTTTGTTGCTGCTTACAGCGAGATAATGATAATAAAAAATTCGGCTCTTATTGTCTTGTTGCTTTCAGAGCTGCTACAGAACGGTATGTATGCACATACATATTAGATAGTGGTTGTTGGTGACCCCGACTAGTGTTCATTTGTTACATCATTTCAGTTTAGCAACGCAATTTGTTGATGCTATTGTTTGTATAACTTTGGAAGCCTATTGACGCTGGCGAAACTGTAACTAAAATAAGAGAAATTCAACCGTAATCGAATCCGTAACAGATATTGTGAATTAACAAAATAGAAATAAGATCGGTAATCGTTTTTGTACTACAAGTATAACCTGATTGGAACCTGATTTTATACAATTATTAATTGTTTACAACGAAATATCAAGTTTATCTGCAGAATTTTTTTTGCAGAATTCTTTTTCTTTTTCCTATCTTCAAGAAAGGAGACCCCGCTGTCTGCACAAACTACCGGGGAATAAGTCTCCTTTCAATAGGATACAAAATTCTGTCCCGCGTACTGTGTAAACGGTTGGAGCCATACACGAATGCACTGATAGGCCAGTATCAGTGTGGCTTCAGACCAAAGAGGTCGACCAGTGACCAAATTATCACTTTACGCCAAATCCTGGAAAAGACCCATGAGCACATTAAAGGCACACACCACCTATTTGTCGATTGTAAGGCCGCTTTAGACGCACCGATAAGAACGAAGTTCTTTAAAGCCCTATCTGAACTTTGTATTCCAGCAAAGATCCCAACGCGTTGTCAGAGTAGGAAGTAACCTCTCCGAAACCTTTGATACCAAAGGATGTTTCAGGCAGGGTGATGCTTTATCGCGCGACTTTTTTAATCTCTTGATAGAATACATCCTACGCCACTGCACATACGTAGAACGGTCGGGCACGATCTTCCATAAGATAGTGATGCTATTGTTGATGATATTGCCATCATCGGCATCAAAAAACGGCGAGTTAGCAGAGCTTTCTCGGAGATTCAGAAACAGTCATGTCTCATAGGGCTAGCGGTGAACGAGGATAAGACGAAGTACTTGATGTCCACTCGCGGATCATCAACGCGTCTTGCACAGTTTGTGAGACTGGAGAATTTCATCTTCAATGTTGTAGAAAACTTTCTCTATATGGGAACAGAAACTACCAGCGACAACAATGTCTGCCTAGAGATCACACAAAGAATCACGCTAGCTAACCGCTGCTAATTTGTGCTCAGCAAGCAAATTAGAAGTAGAACATTCTCTTGAAGTACGAAGAGAAAAATCTATAAGACACTGATAATCCCGGTCCTGCTGTATGGCGCAGAAGCATGAACCCAGACATCAACGGATACAGCGTCTTTAGGAGTGTTCGAGAGAAAGATTCTTCGTAGGATTTTTGGACCCTTTAGAGTTGGCGTCGAGCTTTTTGATGAGGTTGACATATTCCAGCGCATTAAATTCCAGCGGCCAGGATGAACCCCGAAGCTCCAGCACTTAAGGTTTACGACGGAAACCTGAACTTGATTGGTGGACGGCGTCAGAGAGGACGTCTGAGCTTAAGATGGCAAGATCAGGTCTATGATGACCTGAAGAAGCTCCGGATTGCCAGCGACTGGCGCCGGCGAGCACTAAACTGCACCGAATGGTGCGCTTTCCTACGTGCGGTCTTGGCCGCTAAACAGTTGTAGAGCCACCTAAGTAAGTAAGTATCTTTACATGGTTTTTCAATCATGATGAATGTTGGATATTTTAATTTCTTTAAGTTGATATTTTTGGTGAACTAATCGGACCTTTTCAACTCGAGTAATGGCCGAAAATGTGAGTCTGTCTCCGAAAAAAAGAAGAAGGAAAAATTCAAAATTTAGAATATCTCGCTAACCAATTCGTAAAAAAATGTATCAAACGAGTTGTTCGATGGTTAATCATTGTATTATGGTAAATGTCAGACAATAAACTAAAATGATGCTTGGAATGACATACACTATACTAACTCAAAATTGAGAAAAAAGATGCTTTCAAAATCCAATAGATTGACTTTGTGCTGTAGATATCAAGCTTACAAAACAAGGTCAGTGCACTAAATCAGTGCACTAAACTAAAAAGCTATGAAACAAATAAAGTTATACAAAAACTCAAGAGAAACATATTACACTGCCAACTGTTTGTTAAATTGTGCGCCCGCCGCTTGCGCGCTCAAGCGCAAATGCACTTCAAAAACGCATTTCCGTTTCCGGTGTTGAAAAGTTCTTTAGCGTTTGGCTGATTGTTGCGTTCATGATGCTTCTGCTGGTACATATTATGTAGTACATACGATATATACCTATGTATATATATCTTAGTGTAGTTACTTCTGCTACATCTTTTCTTTTATTGCCTTTTTTGTTTGTTGTTGTTGTTATAGTTGACGCTGCAGCTACTTACTTTGGCATTGTGCTCAAGCACAGATAAAATTGCATAAATTAAATGAAAAACTTTAAAAGCAGAGAGCGTCAGACAGACAGACAGACAGACAGACAGACAGACATACAGTATGGAACAGTCAACATTCAGTTGAAAGTAAAAGATACAAAAACAGATACAGATACAGAACAGATACAACGTTAAACAGTTAAAAGAAGCAAGATGTAAAGCAGTGAATGAAAAACTTTTAAGCAATTTAAATGCATACATGATGAGCAAGACAAGACAAAGTCTGACAACTTTTGCCTTATGTAGTAAAATGGAATTTTGCATGATGTACTTCAGCCGAATTGAATACAGAAAAGTATCTGCTGAAAATCTACAGCAGCGACTAATATATTTATTGTATCTAAGGCAATAAAAAAAAAAAAATAGAAAATGTAGAAAATCACCAATAAAGTTATGCGAAATACGCAAAAAATGAAAATTTGCAAACACTTTTCACTATTTTATGCAATATATCAAACGATGCACAGTGGGGAGACAGGCAGAAAAGCATTGCAAAAATCAAAAATTTGATATAAGCTTTGAGCATAATGAATGAGTATGCTTATGATAGAGTATTAATCAAAAATTGCGAATTCTAATATTTTTTAAAGATTTGATTAACTATTGTGTGTGTGTTAGTTCTGCTTAAAGTTGACTATTTTCTCAGTCGACAACAAAATTCACAAATTTTAAAAAAATGCTTCATGCATATGTTTTTTTAAACTAACCAAGCTATTTCTACGGCACCTCAGCTTTACTCATTAAGTATGCGAAATACCACGAAAAAACAAGGTCGGATATTAGAAAAAGAGTGACGCGAATGCCAGCATGGTGCATCTGCAAAGTATAAAATCGAGTATTCTAACGTCACCGCATGGTCTAGAATGTATGGGGTACATTCCTGAAGAGGTCCTAGCGTAGTTTTTGGAAAAATTTCCATTTTACAAGGCTTCTTATTGCATCATGAAATGGGTGTTCTTCCTAGGTCCAACAAAATTTGAGTTGCTGAGCAGCAATCTGTAGCACCACAGACAATGGTTACTGACGTATTGGTTAAATTAAAGCTTCAAGACTTACATACATTACACTCTGACACGTTTCATAGAGATTTTAATTGAAGAATAGGTAGAAAAACTTCCTGAATGCCTCACAAAATAAGTGAAGATGTGATGGATCAACCGCAAAGAGCATTTGCAAGCAAAAAAAAGTTTCAAGTGATAAAACTCTTACAGATGGGAATATGTTTGAGGCATTCTTTGTTCCCTTTTGACTAAAAGGTGATGTCACAGAATATTAAAAAAACCCTCGGTTTTCATCAGTCATTTTTACCGTCCGATTATCTGCAAAGGAATCTTCATAAATCATCTAAGCCACAATTACTGATATAACACGGGATCCCGAACGCTCTCTTTAAGATGGGGAGGGGAACTCTACTACTCTTAGGGGAGGGGAACTCTAAAAAACATTGTTTTATGAAAATGATGAATACTAAACAAAAATGAATACTAAACAAAAATTAAAGAAACACAAAAAAACTGTCACAATTTCGACAATACAACAAGTGAAGAGCAAAATTATGACTATGGGGTTTATCCATTGCATGCCAGAATTAGGTGAAAGGAGTTCAGCTAATGTAGCTAAAGAAACTTTTGACGAAGACACACCATCCAAAGAAAGTAAAGAATTAAATCAACAAAAAATGTTACATGATGAATTTTCCAAGCAACTGGGCCCAAGTGTAGACTGCCCAAAGCGTAGATACGGAAAAAAATAGCATAGAAAGGATATTTACTAACGATGGAAATACTTCCGGAACTTTTTTGAGAATGATGAGATAGCAACTCAAATTACTGGAGTCGGTAATGGAATAACAAAAAGATTGCATGTTATCCTTAATGTTTTAAATTGTAAGAAAATTGTCATAAGCCAATAAAATTAATGGTGAATATGCTTTAAAAACTGCCGAACTGCTAGCTCAAATATTCTTCAGAGCAGAGACTTACTCCCGCGGTACATAAATATTTTGCTTATGGTAAATATTTAATTGAATAATAGTGAATAGTGAAGCACAAGAATGCAGAAACGATGATTTCAAAAGAATTTATATATACGAATACTTGCACGGATTAATCGAAATGTGTAACTATTCAATTTGTTGGTTGCCTTTTCAGATCCAGTAACTTCATCACTAAGGTACGTGAGATCTCGAACGGAATTGGAATCGAATTCTGGAATGCTGTTTTAAATTTTGAAATTTATTAGATTATGATTTTTGCAACGAAAAAAGTGACATTGCGCCACTGTGCAACGGCGATGAATGCCATGCAAAATATTGGATAGAAATAGTTGGTAATGCGCTGATTGCAAAATGCCAGAACGAATGTCCTGACAGTCCTCATAGAATGTGGAACATTTCTTTTATTTTTGTTGTTGTTGTTGTTGTTGTTGTTACATATCTCTTTCATCTATTTTGGGTATTTTGAAATATGAATTTCAATTGAAGCGTATGACAACTTGTGGCATTGTCGATGAAGGCCATGGAAAAAGGTGAAGCCTGATGCCTGATGAAATAATAAAAATAAAAAAAAAATAATAATAAATAAAAATGTATTGGCATAATATGCTGCGTATGAATATTTGAATTTACTTCAATGTCTGCACGCCCGTCTGTCTGTCTGTATGTCCGTCTGTCTATGCACACACTGATGTGATTTTTAATTTTACAATTTTGACATTTGCGTTTGCATTTAAATTAGATTTTACTGAGTGCGACACAAACTCAAATATAAAAAATGAAAAAAAAAAAAAAACGAAAAAACGAAAAAGCTATACAAACAGCGACACTCGATTCGAGTGCCGTGCAAGAAAGTTATACGGCATCCATTCGTATTGCTACAGATACAAAATTTCGAATTTTTGTCTTTCAATTCTACTTAGAAAAAGCACTTTTACATTGAGAACTGTTGGCATAACTGACGCTTACGTTTCCGGGTCAATGGCGACTGACTGCCTGCCTGCCTGCCTCTTTGTCTGTCCGTCTATCTGTCTGTTTGAATTTTTATGCTATGAGTATTTTGTGTGGGTGTATTTTAGGCTGTGAGCTACTGTAGTATTCACGTGACAAATGGCTTAGTTATAGACTCGACTTCATAGTCGTTGTGTCGCCATGTCTTGCTTGCTTGCTGTGTACTATGTTGTCAGTTGTTCTCAGTCTTTTTAACCCTGCAGGTAACGAGCTGTATATAAATTTCAGCTGGCTGGCATATCCTTCTGCCTTGCAAACATTTAAGTAATGCATTTTGTTGCGTTTCGTATGTGAGTTCACATTGGATCACGTGGTGCTTACAAGTTTGAGCATTTTTTTGTTGTTTTTTTTTTTGGGTTTTCTAGTAAATGCTGCTGCATCCAAAATTTCAAATCTGCAATTTAAAATCAAGTTAGTTGCATATGAGTGCACCGAATAGTGTACGATTTTCAAAATTTTCAGTGCATATAGTCATCAAAATTTCAAATCAGCAACTTAAAATCAAGTTATGAGTGCACGGAATTGGGTTGGATAATACATTTTTGGGGTTTATTGTCACTAATGTGTAAATTAGTTCCAACTAAAATATTTTAGAAGTTTAAATCTGTTTAAAAACAAAAGAAGAATTATTTCACTTTATAGTACAACGTATGTATAAACCATACTGACTTGTTATAATTGGGTCAAATTTGTAAAAACATAAACCATTTGATATGATTACATTTTTTTAAAATCAAAAATCGGTTGAAAATTTTGTTAGTAAAACAAAACAACGATACAAAACACACATACAGACTTACATGAAAAACTTACGCACACTTACATTTATTTTGTTCTTCTCTCCCTCTATATTTATCTCTCTCCTTCTCTCTCTCTCTTTCGCTATACACATTTTTCATGGTTTAGGTTTCATTATTTGGCCTCTAGCTTACACTGATCGACAAGACAAGATGAATGGCAATAAAGAAGCGCAAGATATATCTGACCTATCGTACATTGCTCTATGCAGACTGACAAGATTAACATGATCTTTTTGTATTGGCGCGTGCAGATAAAGTTGTTTTTTAAGGAAATACAAAAACAATTTTTTTCATTACCGTTTACATTGCAAGGCGATTGTGTCAACTGTTGAGATTCCTTATTAATTGATCATTTGAAGATTCGTTTATGAGTAGATTGTATTATATTGGTACAGTGTTTACAGAGGTGAGGGTTTTTAGCACAATTCCTGTGAATTATTTCTGTACTCATACTTATGTTTTCAAGCAAATATTTTAAGAACAAAGTGAAACTTCAGTAAGCCGAATGGCTTACTGAACTGATCTGCTACTATAATAAATTATCAAAATTCAGAGGTTTCAACGAGCAGTCGTCCAACAGTTTAGATTTCAGTTCTAAAGACAGAAAGTTGTGTGCCGTTCAAATAATTTATAGTTCACCATTATAGTTTTCTAACTAGCGAATGATTTTGTATGATTAAAAATTTTTAGCATCCGATCTCATTTCGACGTAGTTATTTAGCTGGTGAGTTGCTAAAATATTTTTTCATGAAGATGTCTACAGCAAAGCGTACCCACACTCGTACACCAAAGCGTACACACACTATAACATTTGAAAGCTAAGCACTGTGTCTTCAAAAAATTAAGAAGAGAATGGCTTACAATGTCATTTTTTTATTGTATTTTATTCTATTTAATTAATATAATTACGTCTAAGTTATTTTAGTTTGGTTATTTTTTGCTGCTTTTGCACCACGGTGCACTTGTTCTATTTTTTATATATAGTTTCTCTTTTATTTTTGGGGTAGTTGATAAGTATTAATGAAAGGTAGTAATTAGCCTGTATGTTTAACTTAGGCCTATGTATAGAGAAGAATTGAAAAAAAAAAATTGTGAATACTTCGAAATTATAGAAACTGCCACTATAATCTTTCATCTCGATCATTTCATTTTGACTGTCTTTCACGCACACGCCCACAAAGCTGCTTTAGTTCAAAAATATAAAAATGTATACGATCCTCACTTCATTGGCGCCCGGACATGTGTTTTTTGGTGGTTATAGTCAACGAAAATAATTTAGTTTTCATTGATTGATTTCATTCGATGGTAGTTTCAGATTTACTGCCTTTCAAATCTGCCGTCAATGGCTATCAAACACAAACTTAATGATGCAGATTGCTCAAAATTTTATGGCAGTGAAATAAAATTATATAAATTGTTTAGATAAAACGCAGAACATGGTAAAGTGTAAATGCATGTAGAATCTCATTCGATGAAGTAATCAGACTTCTGAAAATCAACTCAATCGACATGGAGGTCGGCCGTAAATGCCGTAACCATGTCACTAGTAAACACTGGTGAAGAAGACTGTAATGTGGATTACTGATAATCCTCAGCGGAGCGGAGTGTCTTCATTGATTTAGTGTCTAGAATAAATAATTATATCGATTAGCAAATCTGGCTACTGCGTCGCAACGTCTCGGGTAACTTTTGATTGCCCAAAAATCGTTTTAAAACATTAAACTATAGAAACACGTTTAAGCACCATTTTCATTAACTCACAAGCATAACAATGTAAGTATTATCCATGTACTTCTCCGTTGTTATACTCTGTACACTGTGCACTACATTGAACTGCATTCATCAGCCCGATTTGCTTAACCTCATTTGAAGCGTGCGGAGCGCTATATGAAAATGCATTTAAATAACTTATACAAGCCAAGCGATTCTTTATGCGTGCAGTGTAAACATGTTTGCTGACAACATTCAACAAACGCCCCCTATTCAACTTCAGCGACTTTCGCTCAAACAACTCGCTGGCAACTCAATTGAAAAAGCGTCAGTGCAGCACATCACATCACATCACATCGCAACACATCACAGCAGCAGAGCATCCTCAGATACTTCGTTTTTTATTCCTCCCCATTATTTTTTTTTTTTTTTTGTACAAAAGTACAATGAACTTGGCTTGAGGCTACTCTAGGGCATAACATTGCTTCAGCGCCTTTTGGCAGCGCTGAGTGGGCGTGCTACATCCCATACTACAATATGAACTACTTCAGTACTCTTACACTAACTATGTGTACTATATATACAAATGTATCTGTTTGCACATTTAAATTCTTTACATTCAATTCATGTGCGGCGGCCTACGTGCAAAGAAAGTGTAGAAAAAAAGCCTAGTATGATGAACAGAGTCTGTCCAAAGAAAAGCAACCAACTAAACTATGAAAAATGAAGCTAATATGTAGCAAAAAAAACAAAAAAAAGTTGCATGCCGCTTGTCTCGTACCGCTACCGCTCTTGACATGACTACACCCCGAGGCAGCTGGCGTTGCACAAAAATGCGTTTATAACTAGTGCAAGTGCAGTACTCAAACTATGCGCTGAGGCTAGTCAGCCCGTCAATATGCAACATACAAGCCCACAAAAAAAAAAAAACAGAAAATAGAAGCTTGGAATAGCAGTTGGAACGAAATAAAATATTATGTGAAAACTTTTAATTCTGTGCATCAGAAGATTGAATACCCTTCACAGGTGCTAACTACAGATTTGTTTAGAATGCTGCACATTGCACCCATCTTTCCCTTTTTATATGCAGCTTAATGTATAAGCGTATGTATTGAAAGACACACACAGAGAGAGAGAGATAGAGAGAGAGAGAGAGAGAGAGAGAGAGAGAGAGAGAGAGAGAGAGAGTAAGAGTAAGCCTATTTGTGCCTACGTCACTCACATAAGTTTTTTTATTAGCATTGCTTCTATATCTGATCTGCACACTCTTTCCTTTTTTCTCTTCAACTGAAGCATGTTGTTTAGCAGGTAAGTTTTTTAATGTGGCAACACTTACTATTTTGTTCAGCTATAAAGCTAACTTCTGCCCAGTGACTTTGTCAATAAGCCTAACTTTTGCATTTGGAACGATTAAAATCGCATGGTGATCTTTCAGCTATCGAGATACGCCGAAAAATGCATCGTTTGGTGCGGCTTATGAGCTGGTGGCATCATTGCTCCAAGCTTCTTCAAAAATGCAGCAAATGCAACAGTCACCGTCAATGACCGAGATCGAGGCATGTTTTTCGTTATCAAAAGTACGCAAACATGGTCTGGAAGGCCTTTGAGATCAACTGTGTAGCGTCATGCCATACTTCTGGAGCAACATTCGACTTATTGCGCAAAGAGTTTAACGACAAGATAATCTACATAATCGGATACATTGCTTCACCTCACCCGCATGATCAAGGTATTTGACAATGCTGGACTACTTTCTATGCGAATACTTGAAATCGTTGGTGTATGTGAACAAGCGAGCATCGATTCCAGCCTTGGAGAAATACGGTCTCAAATGATTGAAGAAGTGGTGCAAAATTGGAACTTCAAAATGTAGTTTGTCACACGTTCCTTTGCGACCATATTGACGAAACTATTTTCCAGCGAATAAAAAACGAACTTAACTCAATTTCAATTTTATGTCTCTGTACCTCTTAAAAAAAACACACACACTGTACATTCTTGCTGATCTCTCATTTTGGTAACGATTTACTACGTTCATTGCTCAAGCCAGCCATAAATAGCTTCCCTCTAAAAACGCTGTTTGGTTTGCTGAATGTTTGGATGACATTTTTTTGTTTAAAGCCAAACTTGTAAAATTAATGATAGGAAATTTTACCAATATTCTCAAAACTTTTGTGAAGTGTATCATATTTTTAAGATGGCCTAAAATCTGTGGCGTAAATATGCTGCAACCCGTTTAAATTTTCATTGTCGCTTGAAATTACCTGGCTGGTCCCGTCGGCTACCGACTTCTGCGCCTTTTGGGCACTGTTTTCCCAAACTTCCATACGTGAAGTCAACATAATTACAATACTTATAAAATTTTGAATTGACAATTGCCACTTCTTTTTAATTTTTTTTTTTGGAATAATTTAGAATATATGTTTGAACTCACTTAAGTGTTTTGGTGCTAACTTATTGTATTGCGCAGTCACAATAATTACTCAAGACCTTAGAAGCAATTAAAGCCAAGTCTGCAGCTATCGATTCCATACTTTGTTAGCTTTTCTGTAACACGTAGATTTGAATGATCCATTGAGCCGAATTTTTTTAAAAAAAAAATTTTAAAAAATGTGTTGCAACAAACTTAAGTCTTCCTTGCTAACACGACTACTTATTGGTCTACACTTGTATAATGTATTCTAATTCTAATTCTACCATAAGGCACCTATTTTAATATACAAACTACTAATAGAACATCATAAATATATTCAATACCAAGTTTCAGCATAATTTCTTATTAACTGAGCGTAAAGTTTGTATAAAATGGACAGCTATACTAACTTTATTGTACATCTGTTCATCTATCTGTTCATTTTATACTAACTGTTCGCTTAGCTAACAAGAAATTCGTACTGCTAGTACTTGGTATTGAAGATTTTTATGTTGCTGTAGTAATTTGTATATTAAACTAGCTGCCGTAAAGTAGAATTTGCGCTATTTGTAAGACAAGTGTATATCAATAAGTAGCTGTGTTAGCAATGAAGACTGAAGTTTTTGCCAATTTTTTTAAATTTATTTATCGGGCTCGAAGGACCATGTATTCAGAATTTATATGTATCAAACTTTGCTTTACATTAAAAATACCATTTTCCCCCACAATGTTTAAAGGGTATTGAAATAAAAATGGAGCAAAAGTGCCGTTAAAATGGCTGCGGGTGTAATTCTTTTTAACAAGCAGTTTTCTTCCACCCTTCCCCATCTTTCTCCACATGTTGCACCTTACTTTCAACTTGTTGTTGTTGCATGCATTGTTTCGCATATTTGCATTTATGTTGTTGTTGTTGCTGCACTTGCTCTCAACTTTGCTGTCGTTGTTGTTGTTGCTGCTACCACTGCCCCTGGGGCAGTAGTTGCTGTTGTTGTTGGTGATGTTGTGTGTGCGTGTAAGGTATGCGCATTTTTACATGCAATATATGTATATGTATATGTATGCATGCTTATGTGGCAAGTTTAGTTGTTGTTGTTGTTGCTGCTACTAGAATTTTTCTTATTTATACATATGCAAAAATATTGTGGCATGCATTTATTCATTCACACTTTTTTGTTGTCCGTCCGTCCGTTTTCTTCTTGCCCCACCAGTTGCATATGCAGTCATTCATTTATATTTGCATAAGAACACACACCCATACACACTCAAGCCAATAAAAAAAAAACAACAACAACAACAACAAAAAAACACACGCTTTGCAAACACGTGCTAATTTAGTTGTTAGAAGCTCAAACTAGTGTAGTGTATACATAGTATATATAAGGACTTATGGAGATAGTTAGTTTAGATGTACGCAAGCATATCAAAATGACTAGTTGTCGAACAACAGGAAAGCATCACTAACTAGAATTTCCGATTTGTTTGTAGCGAAGCATCAAATATGCTTCAAAAGTCTAACAAACTTGCGAAACTTGAAAAAATATAATAATGTAACTCACGTAAACTTTGCTGAAACTTCTAAACTGCATATCAGTATAGCTACGTACACTCTATGTCCACTGTTTTTTGAGTATATGAAGTATTTTCGGTAGCAAACATTTTTATTATCTGAGTACTCGATGAAAAACAGTTCGTGCCGAAAATGTTTGGTTGTTGTTTGACAACGTTTTCTTATATGAAGTTTTTGCAGTATCGAAAATTTTCATCGATCTCAGTATTGGGCAATAGCCAAAAACCTTCTCCTAAACGATAGTTTCATAACGCTCGCTCTCCACTTTTAAATTTTTCGCTGAGTTTTAAATTGTTTGTATATTTTTAGTACTTAGCGGTAAAGGCAGTCTTTAATATGATGGCTCAATAATTGGTTAGGGAGATATATTGTAGCGTAAGCAATAGCACTTTTTAGAAATGATATACAAATATTATATCTAATCATAAACAAATTACAAACACTCTAACTCATCCAAAGTCGTTAAAAGGCGCCATTCGTGACATGCAACATCAAAAATAATTTGGCCTTCTTTCTTAATATGCATCTACAAAATTTATGCCTATTCGAGAGCATATGCCAGTTATACCAAATAGAGTTCAATGCAAGTTTCCTGTGGAAACACTAAATTTCTCACGAAGTAAAAAAAAAAACAAGATAAATTTCAAATCGAATTTGCAAGTAGTAGTATATGGTAAAATTTTTGTAAGTTTATGAAATGTGTAAATAGTTCTATTATAGTCGAATTTTTGGTAAATTCCCAAACAAAATTCCTGGCTACGCTACTGCATATGCGATGCATAGGGTATTGATTGCCACTGTCTGCAGGTTGCCACCACTGCTGTATTTCAACATTCAAGCAGTGTCATAACCTAAACTCCAACAGACAAGGATGTCAAAAGATAGTTACTTCTGGGAGACAGTTTAATAATGAAATATTATAACTTAGAAATTGATAAAATTAAACTTATGTTTTGGTTCTGTACTATGGAATTTACATAATCCTCCTAGAACTGCAAACATAACATAAATTTAAATTGTTTGTCTTGTATATTCAAAAATTACAACAAATTGCAGGTTGGCTCCTTTCTCTCTCTCTGCTTCCGCATATTTTAACTCATATGTCAGTTTTCTTCATAGTGTATTGTTTATATAGTTCAGGGTTTACACTTGTCCGAATTGTGATTCCGATGACGATTTGTAATGCATACAAAACATTTTAAAAATTTGATTTTGCATGTCAATTTGCGCTCATTATTTTTACACAGCCACTGAGTCCAAATAAAATTCCATAAATTTATATTAATTTTCTAAATCAGGTGTTTTCACAAGAGTTTTTTTTACATTTTCATCAAGTTTGCAAGGGGTGGCAACCTGTAAGCCTTGTTTTAGAGTAATTTGGGTGTGTTCAAAACGAAAAAAATACAGTTATATTTGTTGTTTTTCGCTCTATGATGATATTACTTAAGCCAGCGTGCAGAGTGAATGATCAGATCTGACGAACAGATGGTACTCAAATGAGAAAAATGTATAAAATTTGTTAAAAATTGCCAGAAATTTGAACTTTCATCAGCTGTACTTCAGTCAGTTTTCATGCGATTGAAACGAATTGAATACCGTTAGATGGGTAATTTAAATATATATATTGCTCATTTTAATTGGGTTTGTCGTGCATAAATATAACCTTAACTAGCTGAGTGGCCCCAATGAGAAAATGTATGTTTTTGTGTTCAGTGCACCCAAATTACTCTAAGAAAAAGTGTAAGCGAACATTAGTATTGTTCTAAATTTGGTGTTTATAAACTGCAGTTTTAGAAACTAAAAAAATTGCTACTTATTTTTATATATTGAATATTTTAAGACGCATTATATTCAAAAAAGCTATGGGGTGGCAACATGCAAGCCTTCCTTCTTTTAATACATACATAATACATACACCTTAACAATTCATTGTAAAACTTTAATCTGCATTAGACAACTCAGTAGCTGCAGAAAATTTAAGCATAATGTACCGTTATGTTGCTTAATTATGACGTGAACTAGAGCAGACTTTTTATAGTTCACTTCTACTCACTGATTGATGCTTTCTAGCTCTAACTGTCACTTTCCTTTTCTTATAGTATTTCTTATTGTAGTTGATAATATTACTGACATCACAAAACATAAATAAATGTAAGTAAGCTCTCAAGTTATTTAACAATCAAGTGTCAATAGACTGGCTGCAGTATTTCAGTGTGCAAAAAAAAAAAATCGACCTATATAGCAAAAACTGTTGAAAAGTTTTTCTTTTGTGTGAAAACGGTTTTCTTTTTAATATAGGTTTTTTTTTTTTTTTTTTGTTAGTAATTGCAGCAGTTGTTTATAATTGAAATATTTTTCTTGACTATTTTTACACGGTGCAACTAAAAAAAAAAAACAACTGGATACTCGGAACATATGTAAATATATAAGTACTATCTATGTATATAGTTCATCTGACTGTCTGTCAGTCTGTCTGACTGTGTATTGTATAGACTGGTAGAAAGTACCGTAGTTTATAGACATAGAGTGAATGTGTTGCCAACTAAAAGCAACAGCAACAAAAGCCACACACCATACAAGTTTGTGAACCACCTGTTCAAATGAATGGGGACAACTTCACTTGAATCAAAACGCAGAGGATGGATATATGCGGCCACAACACAACGGTAAATCATCATCAGCGGCAAGCGCACAAAACGTGCACGAAAGCCAAATAACCAGGGAGCCATACAGGCAGGCAGGCAACCTGCTGGCCATTCCAGCCTACCGCCTGCCGCTTGCTTCCTGTTTGAGTGCTGACTGTGCCACTTTGTCGCTTGGTACAATTAGCACGGCTTGGCGCTCTTTTTTTCCAGTACTTTTCATTCTTTTTTTTGTGCTCTTGCTTACTTTTCAATTGAATATCTTTGTATTTGGGTCAGCAATGCAGGTCGTCATCGTTGTCGTCGTCGTCGTCGGCTGCTTTTCTGGCCGGGAACTGGTGTAAACTTGTTTTTAATCGTTGTCAATGGTCACGTTAAGTGCTTGTCATGCAAGTTGTTCGTTGTTGTTGTTCTTGTTGGTATTCGCGGCTAACCGAATGCATTTTCCAGACCGGTCAGTCCAACTGGATCTCTACGCTATACCAAACCAAACCAAACGCCCGGCGGTGCAGCACAAGTGACGCATATTCTAGCGGCAATTGTTGCACTTAGAGCAACTACGGCTACACATGTTTCGCGTCTCTACTTCGCTCATGCAATCGTCCGTTGTGTATTGATTTGAAACAAGTTCTACTACACTTGGCTCAATTTAAAATTCACTCGAATCATTAAGCAGCGGCAGCAAACGCAGCAGCACACTGTGCGTTGCACGTTTAGACTCCCAAATGAATGCGCGCTTATGTCGTTCTAATAAAGTGGATCGCCTTTTAAATCGCATGCTTACATATTTAACTTCTGTACAGTGTAGATACATTTTGTAGATACATTTAGTGACACTCAGCAATCCGGTCCAGTGTAGTCCGTTGGTTTGTGCTGTTCGTTCAACGTTTGTCACTGTTGTCGTTTGCAGTTATCTGCACTGATTTTCAATTGGAACACTTTACAACTCAATCGATAAGCTAAACTCGAACATAACCCGTACTATAAATGCCTAAATTGGACAGCTTTGTAGTGTATTCTAGCGAAGAATGATGTTATTGTATAAATCAATTTAAACACCGTCAAAGTTATAGTTTTAAATGTCGTCTGCAGTTTTTGATTGAGTTATGTATTATAAAGTAGCACATCTTAAGATTAGTGTCGATTTGGTAAGAAAAAATAGGTTAGTTAATATTTGCCAACTAGCTCTAAACGCACAATTCCATAAAATGACGAAGAGACATATGTACAATACCTAGCGTACGTTGCTTTGATTTTTATTTATTTTATATGCTGGTTTCGCCCAATTTTCCTTTTTAAGATATAACTAAGTGCGCAATAGAAAAAGTCTTTAAAAATACTATGGTAAGGCAGTTGTTGATTTGGAGCTCATCAGTCGACTAACTGAACACCATTTCATACCTACATGCTTCGAGAGAACGAGCGTGTTTGCATACATAGTACATTGCGCTGCTGAGTTCCAAGCAATATGTACGCGTGAGTTAGAAAGAGAAGTATTGACTGCTGCTTTTGCATTGTAACTCTTTGAGAGCGCGAACGAGTTGGTTTGTTGGCTTTGTGTTTTATCTATTTTTGTATGTTTGTGTATTTGTGTGAGTATGTTTTGGGGTGATACACAAACACATACAAAAATAAATGAAACACAAAGCAGACAATTTTCCTAGCTCTTTCGCGCTCATAAAGAATTTCAATACAAAAGCAGAGCCGCGCACTAATACAGTTAAACTTTATACCTCGCTCTTTGTGGAGATGCCTGGTGTAAATGTAGTGAGCAAATGAACAGACGCAATGTCATTGTATTGTTGTTGTACGAGTACAAACAAATTTAAATTAAATTTTCTTAAATGAAAATGTTAAAAAATTTAAACGTAAGTGGACTCGCACACATTTACAAAAATTTCAGTTCCATTAATCCTGCGGCTAAGAAACTGCTGTACGTCTTGCGTACACGTTCTTTAGATGAATTTTTAACCTCAGCAGAACCAAACAGCGAACCACACAACCTTTGGAGAGCAACCAAATATTTAAAAAGACCAACTAACACTCTGGCTCCAATACAAAATTGTAATGGTACCTGGTGTCGTTCAAAAATTGGAAAAGCAACAGCTTTTGTCAATTACCTGTGAGATACAAACTCATTTTTTCTGGATATTCCCGGCCCGATGGATCTCCCCATTCGCCCTGTTGATTATACGAAAATCACAATGGAAGTAAACGCACTGAAAAAATCAAAGTCTCCGGCATTGATCGCATTTGTGCCACCAGAATCCGAGCCCTGCCATCCGCAGCGTTCGAGTCACTGGCTAAAATTTTCACGAAATGTCTTTTATCCAGCCATTTCCCTACAAGGTAAGCCTGAACATCTGGTTTCATACTATCGACCGATTAGTCTGCTGGCGATTCGAAAGAATATTTTTTAATAGATTCTTTCCAGTGCTGGAAGACTTGGAGTTATTACCTGACAACCAGTTTGGTTTTCGAAAAAGACACTGCACCCCTGAACAGTGCCACCGCGTAGTACAAAAGATCACAGAGGCTTTCGAAACCAAGAAATATTGCTCGGCAGCGTTTATAGACGTAAAGCAGGCCTTCGATAAAGTTTGGCTGCTGTTTAAACTAAAGAGAATGACGCCAACTAATTATTATTTATTTATGAAGTTATACCTTTCTTAAAGGTCTTTTCGTGTGCGCTGTGAGGATCAGCACTCTAACATTACTCCCATCAATGCCGGTGTTCCCCAAGGTAGTGTATTAGCACCTATCTTGTACAAGTTACTTAGCGCTGATATACCAATATTCAGCAACTATGATCTTCTAGCTGCAACATAAAATGCAGATGATACCGCCTTCCTGGCATTGTCTAATACTGCGGAAGAAGCTTCAGCGTTACTCCAAGCGCAGCTTCACGTTCTCGAACCCTGCCTGGAAAGATGGAATATACAGATAAATCGACACATGTTACTTTTGCAACGAGACATGGAACCTGCCCTCAAGTGAACTTAATACGACTCGCCCATTCCTCACGCAACTGAAGGACTAATAATGGATCGACTAATAATGGATCGACAACTCACATGGAAGCCTCACCTGTCTTCTCTGACGTCTCATGCAATTTAAGTTTTTTTAAAATGGGATGCCTTTTGGGAAAGAGATCCAAACTAAAATTAACTTTTGTATAAAGTTCTTATTAAGCCTATTTGGACTTATGCAGTTCCACTTTGAGGTACAGCCAAAAAATCGTATGTAGAAATAATTGAGAGGTTCCAGGCAAAGTACTTCATAAAATTACGAAAGCACATTTATTTGCTACTAATTCCGATATTAGATCTGGTCTGCATAAATTCGGATTGTGAAAAAATTGTTAGGGCTAGCTCAAAACATATCAATAGGCTAAACAATTACGACAATCAACTTGCTATTAACTTATTTGATAACAGTTTAGCTGTAAGGCGTCTAAAAAGTATACATATCCTAGATCTTCCATTTAGGCCAACTTAATTATACTTCTTAGTTATGTTTACGATCTCATCATACGGTTTTACCTAAGCGTCTCGCTATTTATTGTTAATATTGTTATAAACCGAATTACAAAACCCAATTTACGCTCTTTGCTGCTCTCAACTAATTCTGCTTGGCCACGCTGAAGTTAACATAAGGTGGCACAAATATTTTTGTCTTTGCGGCGACAGTCAATGAGAAAAGCCATTGCTTGTGATTGGGCAAGTCGATCCGAAGTTGCTGTTATTCGAAGTTGTTGAGATGTTAATACTTTGATCATGGTTTCAATACCAGTTTGCTTCGCCAAAATATGTTAAACAAAATAAAAATATAAATTTTTGTGCCCATTTTCTACTCAAGATCATTTTGCATATAAATCAATCCAGTTTCTTCTTTGAATAAGACTATTTTTGGCTCAAAGTGAAGCTCACGCGAGCTAAAAGAGTGCTAAAATTACGAATCTCAGTTTTAAAATACCTTCTCAACCAAGCATTTTATTTTTCTTTGACGAAAACCCTTACTAATCATAGGTTTGCTACCGATATGGCTTAATTCCAGTACGTAATACGTACGTAAAATTTTTTTTATCAGTGTATTGTACTTGTGCGTTGAAAATTTGATTCAAAGTATTTGAATCGTATATATTGCTTCCAATACACAAAATCCAATTAAAACTAAAACATTAAAAAGTGTACTTCTTTTCTTAAAAAAAAAATAAAAGAAATATTTCCAATCAACTAATTGAGCACTTAATTATTTTAAATCTTTCAATCAAGTTAATTAAAAGTCTATTCACACATTTCAAACTATCACAAATATTAGAATAGATTTTTAAGAATGCAACCGAAACGAGTAGTTTTATATGCGGTGCTCTTATTGTTTATTCAATAATCCAATACCATTAAGAGCTTTTGTGTACTTCATAATATATACGAGTACGTTACAAAAATATTTCACTTCTTATTCAAGAAACTGGTTTTAATTATAAAACGTAAAGTGAATGCAATATGCGTTTTCAATCAGAGTTAAATACGCTTATTAAGCGCAGATATTTACTCTAATAAAGCATTTTCTACAGTTGCAATTTTATTTTAAAATATTTTATGCAGTATTTAAGAAGATATGTTTCAAAATGTCATGCATATTTTATTATTTTATTTATGCAAGAATGCAACAGATAGCACGTGTTTATCATTGGATATATAGAAATTCATATAATACACAGCACGTTTTTCCGGAGAAGCTTGATAAAAGTAGCAAACATTTAACATATAAAGTCGGCATACTGATGAGATCCTGTGACTAAGCTCGTAACACGTAACATTTCTCTGTGTAATTAAAAGTTTTTGCTATTAATCTCTATTCGCATTGAGTAAAAATATGCTAAAAAATTTTATTATTTAGAATTGTGCTTAATTGGCTTGACAGCTCTCTGGAAATTCCGATAATAAGAATATCAGATGTAAATATACCCATTAGATGTGTACGAGCACTTAGCGCATCTGCTTAGAAGGTGTTTTTTTTTTAATAAAGTCTTCTTAAATAGGTTCAGTCGAGCTTAGTCAGCTATGTCATACTATGTGCTTACCTCTAAAAGTGGGTACAGATCCATTCGTCTACAAGAAGCGCAATACCAAACTTCAAATGATTGTAACAAATATGTTTTTCGTCGGGTGATTTCATTTAGAGGTTTGTTTTTTAATTTTAAATAAAACACTTAAAAATAAAATTGGATGTCGGAATCATTATTATGACCGGAAGGAACAATCGCTGACATTTACTTTTTAAAGATAATATCATTCGCAAGGTCCAATTTCCGATCACTCTTTCCAGCAATGTTAGTTTTCAAGTTTCGAATCGACGAACCAGTTGACACAGGTCCGAAACGCGATTCATTATCAACTTAAAAATTGATATGGTAGCTACTTGTGGACAGAGGGATGATACCATTAACTTTTTGGTATAGCCCCATACAAACCCACCGCCCACTTTTGCGATTTTGTTTGAAAATCCTTTTAAATGTAGTCAAAATTAACTGTACGATTTGACACGCTACCATCTCACGGTCGCATGCTTCACATGTATTTCAATGAGCATGCTTGTCCTTTTTTTTTGGAGTAGCTCCATCTCACTTTTGCGTTTTTATATGAAAAACTTTTTTACTGCAGTCATTATTAACTTAAAATTTGACATTGTGCTTTATTGAGTTTGTGTAAATGTATGTAACATTCAGAAGGAGGCGTGGCAGATCCCATAAAGTATAGACATGGCCGTCTGTACGTTTGAACGAACAGATCTCGGAGTCTATAAACGATAGAGAATTCAAGTTTGAATATTTATACTCTTTTTGTTCTTCTTCGGATAAAGCGTATTAACGTGCTAACCACACTGCATGGGGCTGCTCCGCACTAACCTGTTCTCCACTTATAAGTTTTTGTATGAATTTGTTTGTTTTTTGTCAAACGGGAAATTTGGCAAATCTTGCATCAATTCTACATCCTCCAACAACTGTCAATCGGTCGTAAAGTCGCGATTTGTTAGGTACCTGGCCTAAAGGTTGCTTTTTGGCTACCTCACCGACCATCATTCACTAAAATATCACCTAAATAAACTAGGTCTGTCCTCAGAAGCAGAGTGTAGACTCTATCTAGAGGAGAACGAAACTAGTTTACTTCTGCTTTGCGATTGACAGGCCTTAGCCAGGCTCAGAATTGAGCAGATGAATAGACCATTTATTACATCTTATGAGATCAGAAACAGCTCGTGTAAAGATATTCTCACTTTCAATAAAGAGTCGGAGAAGATTCTAAATAAATTAACTTAAACATATCCAGGCTAGGGTACAAAAGACATAATATTTTGACGCAGTGCCCGTTTCCCATAGGATGGCCCTCTGACTTTCTAGTTCTGACACTGTGTCTTAGTTAGCGTTATAGACTGATCGACCCTGATTCGCAGTGGCGACTTGCTTGTCATGCGGCTTTGGCCCAGACACTACATCACGCATTGGTTATGGTTCTGGTTACATTAATTCTACTAATATATACCACATAGGTTCGAATTGGACCACTATAAGGAGTAGCTGTCAGATATACCTGCACCCATTTTTTAAGTTTTTGTGTGCAAATTTTGTGTTTTAATTAAACTTGAAAAACCAAATTTCAATTAATATTCCAGATAAGCTCCGAATGGACAACTTTAAGGAGTAGCCCCAGGCAAACCAGCCCCTCATTTTTATATTTTTCTGTGGAAACATTTTATTAAACTTTTCACACAGAGTTTAAATTATAATTTAGTACCAACGTTTGCTGCACCATAAAGGAAGCATCACAGAACCATTAAAGTATTCAGTTTCGAGATATGAGGTGATTTAGCGCATGTCCGTCTGTGCTGTGTGTCCGTCTGTCTGTGTGTTCCTGTCCGCCCTATACACTCAATCTTTGAAATATTTATTTAACGACCTTTTTTCTTGTTAAAAAATTGTAATTAATTCTAATTTTTCATCAATTCTAATAAAATATGGCACATACGAGTATGTACAGATCGGACCACTTAAGAATATAGTCTTTGTTATGTGTATCTCGAAGTCGAGCACACCCGCCTGCAGCGTTTTTCTTGTTTTCTAATTGAAACTTGTTTTAAATAACAAAACCAAACTGCAATTCAAATAAGCATTAAGATTTCAATTGGAAACCGACATATTTCACACATATTTTATTAGACATTCATTTTATGGCTAAATTATAACAACTTTCCAATTGGGTTAACATCATACTACATCATACTACATAATATATTGTACAAGTATTGCTTATAGGCGCACTCCAATTGGAAAACTCAGTAAAAGCAAATATTGCAACACAAAACCTTTTAAGCAACGAACTATAAAGTATGTTTAAGTAAGTCTATATTGTATATAGTAAGCCAAAATATAAATAAAATCAAATGTTTATTGTTTTTTTTTTGTTTTTTTTTTTTTTTTGTTTTGTATCTCTATTGCCACATGGCCAATTGGAATTTGGAATTTAATACGCATGACTGCAAACACTTGCGGCCATAGATGGAATATTATATCGTTAGTATAAGTTTAGTTTGTATAGATACATTTGTATCTGCAAGCTGTTGTTTGTGTAACTGAAACTGCAAAGCAAGTGGAACCAAAAACGATGCTTCATGGCGCGCCAAATCAAGCTGAAAAATGGAGGAAAAAAAATTGTTTATCTGTGCGCTGCGACGTTTAAACGGTTTTTAGTTGCAGTAGACTTGAGTTACCTCATCGTCATCAGTGAACGAGGTAATGGTACAACATCTTTAAAGAAGCACCACAAAGAGTAGCCTTTCCAAAAAAAAAAAAAAAAAAAACAAGTCAATCAAGTGTTGCAGTTATAAGTTGAGATTGTATTATTTTGGCCCAGTTAAGTAGGAGCTTGACGTTTATTAACAAAACTTAAATGGCTTATAGAAAATAAAGGGTGTTTTTTTTTAGAATTGTATTAAAATACCGAGATTACATAATTTAAAAATGAAAATTGGCTTTTTGAGAAAGATAGTTTTATGACATTAGTGTTTTAACATGATTTCGGGCAGGTGGGCTGGCTCGGATGTGGCGCATTCTGAAAGTTAAATTTTTGAACACTTTTTAAAGTAAGAAATACAGTGCTAATTCGACAATAGTTCGCACAATGTTGTTCAATGTTTGCTGGTTTGTTCACATAAACCAATGACTTCACGTAACCTCAGAGAAAATAATTCAAAGTTGTTAAATCGCACTATTTCGGTTTCCTGGTGGACTTTTCCGTTTTGTGAAATGAAGTGTACGTCAAATGGTTGCTTCAGTAAGTCGGTTGTTTGACTAGCTGTACAGCATGTGGCGCCGTCCGTTTCGAAAAACATGTCTTCAATAAACATACCCTTAATTGGGGCACGAAATGTAATGTTCCGCCGGTCTCAATTTTAAAGGAGTTAGCAGCAATGATTCCAACGGTGAATTTTTGTGAATATTAATGGTGCCTCGAGACCTCTCATGGATTTTCTTCACTCCAAATGCGGCAATTTGCTTATTGATATGTCCATTGAAACAAAAATGGGTCTCATCACTGAACAAAATATTGCGAGAAAACAGTGGATTTTATAAGACCGAGAGCTTTTGACATAAAATATAATAAACATTTAATTATATACATTTTTCAATCAAACGGCTAATGACAGCACGCTCTTGGTTTGTCAAGCGTCAGACTGTTATGTTGTTTAGAAGCCTACGGAAGCATATCGTTTTACGTCACAGTTAATGAAGTTATAGAAACGAAATTCAAACGCAGAAGTGTTATTGCCTTGTATTTGGCTGGAAAATCGCAACCAGCCATTGTTAATGAGCTACGTCATTTACGTGTGAACAAAATGTTTGTGTATCGGAATATTACACGTGACTATAAATACTGGTAGCATCAAAAAACGCCATGGACGTGGACATCCAAAAACAGCAACATCGGCAGAAATGGTTAGAAAGGTGAAAGCCAGAATTCAACATAATTCACGACAGAGCGCAGTTCAATCTGCTCGTAGCATGGGCACATATTAAGAAATGAACTACGATTGAAGTCCTGCAAAATATAAAAAGTGCAAGATTTAACACCTGCACAAAATGAGGCAGTTCGCCTAGCAAGAGCAAAGGTGTTCAAACACTTCCACGTTACTGGCTAGCTAAAAAATGTGGTCTTTTCTGATGCAAAATTTTTACGGTGCAGCAATATGTAAATAAACAAAACGATCGTGTATGGTTATAGTGCAAATCAAAAGACAATTTAGATCAGTGGATTGCTCTGCGAAAGCAAGCGCTTGCGTCAGGACGTACACCACTCGTTTTCATTGAACAGGGCATAAAGGTAAAACAAAAAATCTACAGTTAAAATATTTTAAACGACCTTACCTTGGGCACGTAAACAATTCGGTAGAAATCATTGGATGTGTCAATAAGACTCAACAGCATCCCATAATACCAGAAAAACCCAACGTTTTTTATAGAAGATAACATTCCCAACTTCATTTCTTCACAACAATGGCCACCATATTCCCCAGGCTTAAGCCCAATGCATTTTTCCATATGGTGCATTCCGGAGGCCAAAGTATCAACTAAAAAATATGAGACGGTCATAGTCCTAGAGATTGCACTTCGCTGAGAATGGGACAAAATATAGCGTGTGAAGCCTTGCCGAATAAACTAGATGGTATTATTCGCGCTAAAGATGGTTACATCGAACAATAACATATTTTTCTTAAAATTTGAAATGTTTTTACGATAAACTGAAGTTTTTAAATAAAAAAATAAAAATTGACAAAATTATAGCATTTTTAATTGATAACACGTCGAGTGCCGGCCACGGTGACCTACGTGAATCGAAAACGATCCATGGTTAAACGAATTAATACCGCATGCTAACATTCTCGAACTGAAGCACGTATTTCGAAGTAGATTTGTATAGTTTGCAAGCGTTATTCTGGCTTTAGTATATTCATGATAAATTGGCAAACCAAACTGAGCACCAATGATAATAGCATTGCCAGATCTAAGCAATTTATGACAGTTTAAACATTGTCTGAAAATGAAACCTCTAAACAAAAACATCCTGTAGTATTGTAAACAAATAAAACGAAATGAAATACCGACAGACACACGCAATGTCATTAACGGTTCATCAGTTTTGTATCTTTCTTTTTTTTATTTTTGGTGGTTTTAATCTATAAACGCTTTGGCATTTGACCTGACCTTACACAGCAATTATTACTGCTCGCACATCGTTTATTTGAGTTAAATGTTGCATGCGACATTTGCCATACGACACAAATGTGACATGACACAACACAGCACAACACATATGTGTGCGGCCTATTAGTGCCACAGATTGCGAAATGAGTTGTGAAAAAAAATTAAAGACCAAAATGAAATGCCCATTATTGTTAATTAATGAAATTCGCACTACATTTGTTGCCAGTTCGTTAATAGGTTATTTGTTTTTATGACCGTGAAAATCGTTTTTGTTTTATTTATATACATATATATATATATATATATATATATATATATATTTTTTTTTTTTTGGTTGGTTGTGGGTCGAGGAAAGTTTTGTTCCATTTTGGCTTAAACGATTTTTCTACAATATCTTTTTTTTTTTGTTTTGCTTCAAACTATTTATATTAACCATTCCGATTAGTCTGCTGTGCTAATTGGTTAAAAGTAAATGGGTCTTTGCTTCGATTTGGCTTGGCTTGGTCTGGTTTTGGTTTTGGTTTCAGTTAAGTTTTCGATTTCGAAAGTTTCTCGGTTAGCAAAGTCAATTCGTTGCGCCAAATTAACTAAACGCGTTTATGCTCCAGATTGCTTTTAGCAGAAGAATGAAAAGAAATAATGTACGAGCAGATTTGAACCAGTGTCTGTATTAAATCGAGCGTATGAGGAACTTAAGATACGCAGTACTGCATTTACTATTTGCCAATTGAATGCTTTTCCAATTGGCATAATTGTGTGTTTTGAGTAAGTGCAGCATTTGTTTGTTAAGTATCTCATGTTCTGCTAATTGGAAGTCAATTATTGTTAATCGGAAAATTTTAAATACAATAGAAAAGCGAAATGATTTTTATTTGCGAAATAATTCAATTAATTTCTTTAATTGGCAAGCAAAATCTTTGTGCATAAAATTTGATAAGCAGTAAACAATGAAAGTATCTGGATAAAGCATGTTTGCCAGACACGCTGCCAGATATCTGGCATTTTTAACAAATTTTGTTAGGTTTGCTGTCATTTTTAGTTTGAATATGCTCGTATATGATGCAGGAGACTGGCAAGAAGTAAAGTTAAACCTTCCGAATACAATAAAACATTAGGATAGCAAGGCGCGATAACTTCCATAAAATTTGTAGCAACATTGCAAACACTAAACCTGCAACAAGGATTTATAGTGCTCTCTCCAAAGCTAAAACAGTCTCATTCCATTGCTTGGTCAAATCAGGCGGGACTTTCAAAAAAGATGAGAAGCAGAAAGCACGTTATCTATTCGAAATTCACTTTCCGAACTGTATCCCAAAAACGGAAGTAGTCACGCTGAACTACGACTATCTTCCATCCCAGAAGAGCGAACTGGAAATTAGCTAGCCACATTTGTACGGAGAAACGACCTCTTAAGAATCCTTGTTCTCGACTATATTCTAATGTGCTGCAAAAAGGCAAGGGTGGCTTGCAGTGAAGGTGTGTAAAACAGCTGACAACAGCTGTCTGAAATTTAAAATCCATACACTTCGTGCAACGCGCTGGATCCTACTATTAAGGATATCATATTAATTTAGTATTGTTTCGCGCTCAGAGCATTTAACAAACACACCACGATAATAGATAATATTGTTTTGAAATTGGGTGTGGTGATATATTGGGTTTGTTTGTCTGGCTTAATTGAGAAGTCATTTTGGTAAGCCACTAATTCCTTGTTTCGGACCTGTGTCAACTGGTTCGTCGATTCAAGTCTAAATGTCAGCGATTGTTCCTTCCGGTCATAATAATGATTCCGATATCCAATTTTATTTTTAAGTGTTTTATTTGAAATTAAAAAAAAAAACCTCTAAATGAATCATACGTCTTATAGAGAACTTGCTACTCTTCCAAGCTGACTGGTTAAACTATTAGTCTCATGGATGATTATAATAAATTGATCTGTTAAAAGCATTGCGTCAAAACTACAAAAAGTTTATCCACAATTGGTGTTCTATTCCCACTTTTATGGAGTCTTGTAGATGAGAAATTTCTAGACACCATAAACGGTTTCGAATGTCAATGCTATACTGGCGACATAGTGATTATCTTTAGAGAAAAATTCGAGAATAATTTCAAGAGTTACTTCAACACAGCATAGATTACTGCAACCAGTTGAAAGATTTGTTAGGAAATGTGTAGTCTTAAAGCTAATCATGACAAAATGTAACATCTTAACGGAGTAAATAGAAAATTACATAAATTTCTTCAAGAACTTTGATATTAGAAAATCCTCCATTGCGGTATTTAACAAATAAAGATATTAGTGATTCAGGAAGTGTCGCGTCATTGAAGACAATACACATCTAACCAGAATATGCTTACATACTTTCAGATAGTTCTCAAAGCAATTGATAATACTCAAGCGAAGGCTACTTCTCTTGATCCATCTTATCTTTGAAACTGCACACTAAGATATTGAGGGCAATTCCGAATTGAATAGGTTAGCTGGAGAGAGTATATTCACCGACACTCCACCAACAAAGATTACGGTTGGAATGTATAAGCTGGACATAAGGCTAAACACAACTTTTATTTTGTTCAAGCGATGGGTTCATGTAACCTCATGCAATACGTCAAGGCTTAACTAGCCAAAGTATAATGCAAAATGTAGACTTTTACGCCAGCAGAGATCAGCTATTTCCATTCTGGTAGAAACCATCACGGAATTTTATCTCATGCAATTAGACTTAGTTCCCAAAATAACTGTAGAAGCTGTGAGAACACTGGAGAAAAGGAAACTATAAAGCATCTTTTACTTATGTCAGTATCCAGCGCTAAGTTAAATTGACAGAGATATCAACATTGGAGATCAAATTTGTTTTGAAATTCTTAAGATCAACTTAGAGACGTATGGTATAACAATGGACCACCAGTGGCCGAGCATCGCAATATAACCTAACATAATACTAATACTTAAATAAATCATTAAAGCAACATCAAATAATGTTTCCAGAAAGACTCGCTCCGATAAAAATTTCTACAAATCCAGGTAGCTCTGAAGATATGTTCTAAATACGCTTAACAGTAACTTGCCAGGGAGCTAAGATCTTCTCGTATTCTAAAAGTAGTGGATCAATTTTTAACAAATTTTGTACTTGAAAAGCTTCGATGTCACCGGTAGGGTTGGAGTCTCATATATAAACATTTAAAAAGCTCATATGTTGTCAGAATTGTTAAAAACTAAATCTAAACTAAACAATGTTACTACATAAAAATGAAGTAGCAGTTTTTAGGTCTAAATGCCTATCTAACTCATAAAATCTTCATGGTAAAAGATTTTTACTAAACGATGAACAGAACGACAAGAATCTTCAAATGAAGAAAGTATATGATAAAGATGTTCGAAGAGTGCTTTCCACGAATATTTTATTTCGAACAATCTTGGCATGTCAGCAACCAATCTGGCTTTTATTTGTTTCCATATATCATATATTATTTGTTTCCATATTAGGGATTGTTTGCTTCCAAACTCTCCACTTATGTTCCATTCATAATTTGTTGCACCATGCTCTGGAAATAATAAGCTACCACAAAGCAACGCTTTAACATCAGAAGCCTAAGCAACAATAACAACAAATTGCATTATGTGAAAATAATTGCAATAAGCGTAATTAACGCGTTCGACATAATATCCGGCGTGGCGGCAGCTTATTGTTGCACCACAGTGGCTACTAATTAGGCTCAGAATGTCTAATAACCAATTGGATTGTATGCAGTTGGCTTTTTTTAAGTGCAAAACAAAAAAAAAACAAAAAAATGGGATAAAAAAATGGTATAAAAAAACAAATGGAATTCGCTTAAAAAACTTTTTAATAACTTTTGCACTTTTTAAATACAAAAATTCTTTGTTATTTTGCATAGTTGTTCTAATTAGAAAATTACACATATTACGCACACACACTGGCAGCCTGACAGACTGACTGACCTAAATGCCACAAACATTTTCTAATAAACTAACTGAAGCTAACAGATGTAAAAATTGCATGTAAAAAATATGCTAAAATAATTTAAAACTATTTAAGCATTACAACAAAAGACGAGAGATGAAATTAACTTTAGTGGAACCGAAGCTTAAATACTCTGCACATAAGGGATGCTTAGATTTAATAATTTTGTATATTACAAATTTTGTTCTAATATTTATTTGGCCTTTTTGGCGAATTTCGAAGGTTGTAGACAATTTTGTTGCGCATGAAATAGTTAAAATATGAATAAAAATTAATGAAATTTCAATCGGCGTCGATCATGGCAAAAAAAAAAAAAAAAAACAAAGCTAAAAAGTGGTACAAAGTGTTCGAATTGGGCCGCAGTATAGTTGATGATATGTCTGGTTCCGGACGCCTATTCACCTCTTCGACTGTCCAAAATGTAAAAAAAAAACAAGACAAAACGTTAACTTCGGTTGAACCGAAACTCTAATACCATTCACACGAATTTTTAAATAGTATTGTAAGACATAAATAAGGTTTAAATAGGGGCTACCCCAAAAAGTGGGTGGTACATGCTCACTAGTAGATGTGTATGAAGCAATTTAGTAGATGTACAAGATGCCGCCATATAGAATTTCATGTTGTATAAAAGTGAAATGTGGGTTTATATGTTAATAACACAAAAGTGGGCGGGACACGCCCATTTGTATATGTATATGAAGCGGTTGTCCACTAAAATTCACCAAATCTAATTTCAAGCTAATATTAATTTAAATAAAGATTTGCATAAAAAACACAAAAATGGGCAATAGCTTTGTATGGGAGCTACCCCAAAAAGTGGGGTATATGTATTGTTAGTATATGTATGTTAAGCGGCTGTCGATAAAAGGGCACCATATCAAAATTCAACCTAATTTCTTATAAAAAGTCAAAAGTGGACCATAGGTATGTATGGGAGCTACCCCATACATACCATATGGTGGGCAAGTCCCACCCATTAATGTATATGTCAAGCATCCGTCCACTAAAAGTTCCATATCAATTATTAAGTTGATATTGACTACAATAAAAAAGTTTTTCATACAAATAGTCAAAAGTTGGCGGTTGGTTTGTATGGGGGCTACCCCAAAAAATGGGCGTGGGAGTCAATCTTGATACTCTATTAAACTGCGAAATGTGTGTGCAAATTTTCAACAGGATAGCATAAAAATTGGTCCCCAAAAAATGAGCAACAACATACAGACAGACAGACAGACATGGCTAGATCGACTCGACTCGTCTCGCGAGCTGATCAAGAATATATATACTTTATGGAGTCTACGATGCCTGCTTTAATGCGTTACAAAATTTCAGACAAACTGATAATACCATTTCACACTATGTGTGAATGGTATAAAAACATAAGAAAGAGATCTTTAGTCAAGATACCGTGTACATGGTTTAAGAGTCCTTAAAAGAACCATAGGCTATATTCCTTAGTGGTCTGATCTGGAACAAAATAAGAACAAAAAAAAGGTTTGCATTTGAATTGTCGTGAGGTACGGAATTAGCATTTCTAGCTTAATTAAGAATAAAAACTAAAAAGTTTCATACAAAAAGATACAAATGGAGGGCATGTCTGTATGAGGACTACCCATTATAGTAGTTCCATCTGAACCTCTGCGGTATAATCTATTAGGATTTACGTAAGATACACTAAATTTGGCATTTCTAGCGTAATAAACCACAAAACCAAAAAAAATGTCATCACAAATCGTAATAATGTGTGTCAGGTATGGGAACTGCCTCTTAAAGTGGGGTTAGAATGTTCATTTAATACTAGTTATTTGAAGAGGTAAAAGGAGGGTCTAAATGTCTAAAACTGAAGTTTCCGATCTGATCGTTCAAACAGACGGTCTCACGGACGGGCGGACAGGCAGACAGATGGACATATTTATATAGATTTGCATTGCGACGGTGATCCAGAATGCATATACTTTATACGGTCTGCCACGCCTCCTTCTGCCTGTAACATACATTCGTACAAATTGAATACACCCTTTTAACCTATGAATACAGGCATAAAAAATGCTTGAAAAAAATGCCAGGAAAATAGCGGACGACCTTGGGATCTCGTTTGGATCGATGCAAAGCATTATGAGTGTTTATTCTAATGGCAATTACTTTGAAGCCGATAAAATAAATATTATATTAGAGAATAATTAGGTACAAATTTTATACTGTATCTGCCATTTTAAATTGGACTCACATTTCGTATGTAGTTATTGTTAAAAACAATTATTATTTTAATATTAATAATTGCTTCAATTCAAACATGTTCGATACAACAAAATAAATGCAAAGTGTTATTTGCGCCAAACAGCTACACCTTGTATTTGTTAAATGGCGGTAATTTTGGAACTTATGATCTCTTTGCCAACTTTCAAAGCAATATTTCATAGATTGAGCAAATAGGGCGCACAAGAACGTATGGACAGACAGACGGACGAATAGATGGATGTACAGACAGAATGACAAGGTCTCTGTTCAGAATTTGTATACCTAGTTTTGGAATTTCCGATGCTTTCTTTAATGCGCTACAAACCCCTTGACAAACCTATAATACTATCCACAGTCTGTGCGAAGCGTATACAAACAACAGCGAGATAAACTAATATAACTAACCATTATAGTTTAAAATTCAATGGTTGCGCGCGTTGCACATAATTATTTTATAATTAAATTCCATTTTGTGTATGGCGAAAAAGTGCAAAACAAGAAGAAGAAGAAAATGGAGTTTCGAATACAAAATTGTTTTTTTTTACGTTGGTTATTTTGTTGCTTGTTTTTGTTGTTGTTTTTTAAGCTTACTAATATGCTTGTTATTTGTTTTTGTTGTTGTAATTACTAAGCGCTACGCAACAGGTGTAATTTTAGCTAAAGGCTATTACACCAATTACAACTACTGTAGATACTATTTATCGTATGCCATACTACTTGACTATAAATGCTCAAAAACTGTTGAAATCCAATTGGCTTTAAATTAGATTTTGTTAAGCAACAAAAACAAAAAAAAAAAATTTGAAATTCTTTGCAACTTTGTTGACACAAGTTGTCAGTCAGTTAAATTAAGTTGGTCAACTTAATGCAATGAGTCAGATACAGTGTAGACTAGCGAGATTGAACCAAAGATGGACACCTCTTTGTATCTTTGTACTCTTCATAATATCTTTTATTGTTATTTATTTTATACGAGTATATTAAGTTTCAGTATAAGTATTTTATAGTATGTTATACAAAATTATATGATCCCGATGAAGTTTTTTATTTTCACTATTTTTTCTATATCTGTATTTTTCTATATCAAGTTTTATTAATTACCTATATTTTGAAGAGTTAATATATATGCACAGTCCAATGATGATTGTTACCTGAAATGAGAGAAGAGAAAATAATTTTTAAAACTGTAGAAAAATAACAATCTATAGTAATATATTTTCATAACCAGAAGAATACTTAAAAAGAGAACAAAACTCTTAGAGCGATTTTCACGACTTCGAAATATATTAGAATATATGTAGTTTCAAGATATGCGCTTGCTGGAAATATATTTAGTAGTGAAGTTCACGACTTCATAATAATAATAAATCGAATTCGTTTAGCCCTACAGTATAAATCGATAAATTGTACTGAAATCGGTTAATTTTGTCTTATTTATCAGATGAGTCCAACAGCTGCTAAATGCTGAACAGGTGGACAGACCACGCATTTGCACAAACATAAATGCAAAAAAAGTATACATAAGAAGAAACAAAAAAATGGATGAGATCTTCTCAACCATGAATATAATGTGCAAGTTTTGCGTCCCATGGTGCCGAAATGTTATAAAAAAATTGCAATTTTGTTCGTTAATTTTTTGTTTTTGCTACCGAAATTGTGAAGTCAAGTTGGCAGCTATAAAACTAATTACTGTAAAATATATGTATTCAGTGGTCGAACTAGGCAATACGTTTTATAGGCTGAATAACAGTCGGGAAATTGAAAACTAAGTTATAGGGTGGAAAAAATAAACTTTAAAGTTGTAGACAAGCCGTGCAAATGGGCCTTAGTGTATCTTAGATGCAATATTGTAATTATTAAAACTAAATAATTATTAAACTAAATTATTACTAAATTATTTGAAAAAAGAGGCAAAATATAAAACAAACTTTTTTCAGACTATGTGGTCTTGAAAAGTGTGCCTATACGGTTCAAATGGCCGTATTATGGGTGAGATGGACGTGGCATTTACAACATTTAATATGAGATATCTGTGTATAATCGAGGCGAATTGAAGTCTCTAGCTTTTTTTATAGTTAATGAGATTTGTCGTCATATACATCCAGACGGACGAATAGACGGACATAGCTAAATTGGCTAAGTTTCCGGTGATGAAACAACCGTATATACTATAATTTTTGGGGTTTAGCAAGTGTCTTGATGCCTGTTACATTGGGAACAGGGCATACTAATGTAAGAGACGTTTTCTATATTTTCATTCATCAATTAATTATTTATTTTTCATACAACAGAAATTCGATATATTTATTGTTATGCAAATTTGGCATAAAAAACGGCAAATAAAAATGTAACTCAATAAAATTTTTTATAAAATATTGAGCCACACTCCCCTTTTACTAATCCTAGATGCGACACTGTGTGTTTCATATTTTCATCACGATTTCGAAGTACGTACTTTTTATACCATTCACACATAGTGTGAAATGGTATTATCAGTTTGTCTGAAAGTTTGTAACGCATTAAAGGAGCCATCGTAGACCCCATAAGTATATATATTCTTGATTAGCTCGACGAGACGAATCGATCTAGCCATGGCCGTCTGTCTGTCTGTCCGTCTGTCCGTCTGTATGTTGTTGAGCATTTTTTGGGGACTAATTTTTATGCTATCCAGTTGAAACTTTGCACGTACACTTCTTTTTATTCTTTTTATTTAGTTTAATAGAGTGTCAAGATTGACCCGCCACGCCCACTTTTTGGGGTAGCCCCCATACAAACTCACCGCCCACTTTTGACTTTTTGTATGAAAAACATTTTTATTGTAGTCAATATCAACTTAATAATTGATATGGTAACTTTTAGTGGACGGATGCTTGACATATACATTAATGGGTGGGACCCGCCCACTATTTGGGGTAGCTCCCATACAAACCTATGGTCCACTTTTGACTTTTTGTAAGAAAAACTTCTTTATTAAAGTCAATATTAGGTTGAAATGCGATATGGTGCCTTTTAAGAGACAGCCGCTTAACATACATAGACAATTTGGCGTGGCCCTCCCACTTTTTGAGGTAGCCCCCATACAAATCCATCGTGCAATTTTGTGTTTTTTTATGAAAAAATCCTTAATTTAGATCAATATTAGCTTGAAATTTAATTTTGTGGATTTTAATGGACAACCGCTTCATATGCATATACAAATGGGCGTGTCCCGCTCAATTTTTGAGGTATTCCCATATAAACCCTTATAAACACTTTTATGCATTTGTATGGAAAACGTCAATAGCAACTTGAAATTCGATATGGCGGCATCTTACACATCTACTACATCGCTTCATACACATCTACTAGTGAGCGTGTACCACCCACTTTTTGGGGTAGCCCCTATTTAAACCCCCACTTTTATGTATTACAATACTATTTAAAGTTTCTTGTGAATGGTATTAGAGCTTCGGTTCAACCGAAGTTAAGGTTTTTTCTTGTTTTTGTTTCTATTGGTTGAAATTTGTCGCGCATTTCATGCTTGCTTTTTGTATGCTTGTTGATCTAGATCTAGTGATTGAAATAAAAAATTTGATTGCCGCAAATGCTCGAATTACTACCAATAAGGCATACTAGTTTTATTAAATTTGTGACCAAAATTCAAACAAATTGAAACTGGTTTTCTGAACAACAACTTCAATCGATTTAAATCCATTATTTTATTTACACTGACACACAAAAAAAGGGGTGTGTACTTTCGACTAGACCAAGTTATTCCGGTGTCTGATCTGTGATCTCTCAGTTTTCAGTAGTGGAGATAAAAGACATCATATGTTGAAAATTGTTAGCTGCTTGGCTCTATAATTCGAATTCGGTACGATAAAATACATGTGTAGAGAAAGGATGGTATAGTAAAAAATACAGATATATTTTTGTTGTTGACCTCCTTCCCGCTCCAAAGACAAAAAATAAAATTCGAGTACGCGAAAAACAGTCAATAAATGGAGTCATGTATGGGTTTTTCTAAGGTTCATAGAGCAATTGTAACCTCACGTTTGCACTTAACGTGTCCAAATACATGAATGTATAGTTTCTCAATTGGTAATAATGATTAGAACATGCATGTATATTGAACACCACCCAAAATTTTGCATTTATGACAGCGGAAAAAACATTCGAAATGTCGTCGTCATAAGTTTTTATGTGATTTTTGAGGAAATTCGAGAAATCCTATAAAGTGTCGTCAAATTTTATACAAATTGAATGGTGAGTTTATATAGCATGCACTTTTTGTAGGTTGAACACTTTTTGGGTTTGTTGGTTAAACAGCAAATCGTAAAAAGAGAGGGTATCGGAAATCACAGCTCAAAATTCCAATTGGCTTGAAACTAAGCCAAAGAAGTGCATTAGGCACGAGGCAGACAGAACTATTTTAAAACTGCGTGCTAAAAAGAGAACAAAAAAAAAAAAAAATAAAGAAGGCGAAAAGTAGTGAGAAAGAGAGAGGCGCGCGATAAGCTGCGAAATTGCAACAACAATACCTGCACTTTGTTGCTATTTTCTGTTGTACAATAAAATTTTTCAAATAGTTTTTTTTTTTTGTTTTTGCACAAAAAGTGGTTTAAATAATTACAACAAACAATGACGAAAGCGCAGTGCAACAGCAAAAATCGTCGCTAAAGACAGAGATGGTGGCAGGCAGCAGCGTCAGCGATTCCAATTGGAATTGTTCGCGCAGAAATTGTCTGATGGAGAAAGTCTCTCACTCTTTGGTCAATGAAGAAAGAAGAAAAAGAAGACGATATTGATGATGGAGATGGAGAGATGATGCGCGCAGAAGAGATGATGCGCTTTGAAAATGTGTGTAGCTGACTCAAATGATGCTGATGATGGTAATGAAGTTTTTTTTTTTTTTTTTTTTGAAGAATGCTTTTTGTTTTATTTCTTTTACTTTTCTTTTATTATTGTTTCTTTTCTAGTTTTTCTTCGCTGTTTTTTGTTGTTGTTGTTGTTCAAATTTGATGCAATTATGTATTTGGAAAATTTTTCTATGCAATCGGTCGGTATTGTTGTTGTTGGGCGCGCATGCGCAAATATGCGTGCAACAATTTCCAATTGGATTTAATGTGCCTGTGATTGTAGGCAAGCCAGGGGCAGAGGAAGTGGTGTTTGGTTTGCTGTTGCATTGTTGATGATGATGAAGATGAATGGCAAAATGAGCTCAATGTAAGTGTAGGCGTTCAAACAATTGTACAAACGATTGAATGGTTAGAAAGAGAGCGGGAGAGAGAGAGAGAGAGAGAAAGGTGAAGAGAGAGCGGATGTGAATTGGTTAAAAACAGTTGAATGGGTGGCAGTAAATTATATGTACAAGATATGATTTCAAAGTTTTTTTTTTTTTTCAAAGCCTTTACTCAACTAACCATGTGTATTTGTTCAATTTTTGAAACTCAGTTTTGAACCACTTCTACTGAATGGATTGATTTGAAATTAGATAAGACCCGGTGAATCCAAAAAGAAAGTTTTGAAAATAGTACAGAAAATATGGTGATTAAAATAGAAAATAACTAACACTATCAGGGGTGCGATGAGTTTCGATTTCGATCAAGTGCATTTCTATGTTTTGGCATTACGAGTTCATATTTCGTTAGTTTTCGATCGAATTATATGTTGGGGGGGTTGGTTAATTACAAAAACTTATGCAATAAAATGTGGTGTGAAACATTGATTTTCCGTGATTTTCAGACATCGAAAGCGTCACGATAGGCTTTCTACAGAGTGCACTTTAGAGCCTGTCACCTTTGAATCGACCAGAAAGTGGGTCAAGAGAAAGTCAGTAGTTGAACGTGTTTCACGGAAAACCATGCTCTTAGTTTCCAGATGGTCGGTATTTCTCCTTCAACTAATTCCAACTGACTCGAGAACGCTGCAATGTATATTCGCTTGAAAATAAGATCACTGACTTACTCTATGGACATACTTGGTATTAATATCACTTATTTGATTTCACAGAATCAAGACCCACAGTTTTTCTAAAGGTAATAAAACGAACCATTTTCATGAAATCGATGCTAATAAATTTATTCAGATAAAAATCTAGAACGGCGTGTAAGTGCTTGTGCAAATGAATATAACAAGAGGAACTCCATAAAGAATGTACGTTCTCGAAAGCCAACTGCTGTAAGAATCAAAAGAGATCCTGTAATGGTTACAAAACAATAAAATGCTGCATGAAAGTCTCCAACAAGCATAATTTCTGTTCGACTGTGGAACAAAGACCATTGAGTAACTTTCCAGCTAATCTCAAAAATATTAGATTACCACTGTCGCATCATATACAACAATTTGATAATATTGGCAGCATAGATATTGTACACTACTGCCAACTACTTCGCTGTTTCCACAGCTTCATAGGTCGTATATCTATAGGTAGTTTGAATTGGCGCCCAACCTGGGGGCTTGTATGACAATACGACAGTAAGCGGTGTTGACTTCTATCAGAGTCAGTAAAGCATGGATTCTCTTACAATTTTATCTTGGTCTCGTTTATTAAGAGATGCTACATACATAAAGTGGTGCAGCATAATTGTATTTTGAGTTAGACCTTGCAAAAATGCATTGAACTAGATTTTTTTGTTGATTTTTTTTTTTTGTGAATTTCACGTCTTTATCTACAAGTTCAAATCAGTTTGATTGAGGTTGCATGGCTGCATCTTTTGATATAGATTGGGTGCTATTAACAAAATTACTTAACAAGGCACCAGCTCAGTACTAAAAAAAAAGAGATACAAGTCTGTAAGTAAAATACGAACAATGAGCAAGCTTTAGAAATCGTTTCGAACGAATTGACGGCAACTTCAATAGGATCAATGCAAAGTGAATTATTGCGCGGGTCGAACATACCGAATTCCAGTTGGATTGCATTACGTACTTGAACGCAAGCGTAGTGGGGTGCAGTGCGGACTAGTAAAGAGGAGTCAGAACCACAACGCTGCACCACATATATTCTATTTAATTGCGAAACGCGGTTGACGCAGCAAACAATCAGCAGCAACAGCAGCAACAGCAGCAACAGCAGCAACAGCAGCAACAGCAGCAGCAGTCAAGGACATGCCAAGCTGGGTACAGTAATACAATTTTGGGGCGTGGCTTTAGGGCGTATACGCCCATTCTCAAGTGTACTAGTAGAGCTGAATGTACCACATCGATGGTTCGTTCTTCTTGCTATTGAATGTTATAAATGAAAAATCGTAAAGTTTGGCGACCGCAACAAGAGCGCTTCCCCCTTCTGCTGTTTTTTTTTTGTTGTTGGTGAACGCTTGAATCTTCATGCAATTTGTTATTTTTAGCTTTGCAAAATTTTGCAATTTGCGTTTTTGGGCGCTTGTTGAGTTTTTTTTTTTCGTTTGCAGCAAATTGCATTTGTATCTGAGTTAAAGCAGAATTTTTGCTGCGCTGTTTTGTAAATACTCGTATATGAATACAATGACACAATGCGTTTTGAAAAAGCTGCCACAAAAATGCAGTTTTGCTACTGGTGTGCTAAATGACATGGGTGGCGAGTGCGTATTGGGAGATGTAGCAGAGATATTTGGGAAGAATATTGTTGTTAATGGGGCCGAATTCAGTTGCTAAAATAGTTATTTCGCTTGAATTTGTTTCCTAAAATACTTTTAAGTGTATTGAATATTGGTAGGTTTCTGTTTAGTTAAATGAACACATCTAGAACAAGTTGTATAAATTGATTGAAGAAAATACCAGAAGATGGGTGATAACTTTCTCAACAACGCCAAGCTGGATGACGAGTTTTACCACGCTGCTAACTTCAACTTGCCTGATATCACAGAGTTTAGAAGTAAGTATTTTATTAACGAGCAACTGCATGTGTATTAAAATTCAGAAATGTCAAAAAACCTTCGAGAGGAATACGAATTGCTTCCGCATCAGTCTGACTACCCTAGACAACAGCTCGAAAGCTCTCATTCTCATAATTTTGAATACACTTCAAACAAATTTTCTTATAAGATATAACAACTACAAAATAGGAAGAAATTCCTTTGAAAAACTTTAAAACGTAAAGGAAGGTGGAGAGTTTGATTGCTGGCTGCACCTGAACCCGGTAGGGGCACGCTCATTTGTGCATCCGTACATATGAAGCCCCCTAACAGTGGACCGTGACGTTGATATGGATACACTAATGGCTTTGGACAAATATATGCCTCTGTACTCGATTTTAGTTTAATAACTAAGATAACTCAAGACTAAAATAACAACAAGAAATAATTCTGCTCTCGCGTGTGTCCGACTTCGAGTTACACAGTACCTTGCCTACGGCTCTTTATTTGAGGAATAGATTAATATGGAGGCTATTTTTCTGGATCTGGACCTACTTATGTAAGATATTTGATTACGATTCAAGTAAGAAACAGCATTTGGCTTATTAACTGAAAAAAGCTGGTACGTTTGGGACTTCCCCTTATTCAGACAGGGCTTCAGACGTTCATTTAATAAACTACCTATATCTGGAGAAAGTAGTAAATAAAAACTAAAACTTGAAGGTTCTATCTGTTGTATTGTCCGAGATCTCTTCGTTCAAACAGACGGTCAGATAGTTATTTCCATATCGACCAGGGTTGGATCCAGAACGCTCTCATGGATGGAATTCTAGTACTCTTCGGGGGTTGTTGGCTTTTTCATTATTATATTATGAAGGTAAAAATATGTTTGTACTGAACAAAAATGCTGTTGGGGGGAATTTCCCAGTTCCCTCCCTCTGGATCCGCCAATATACTCATCCTCCAATTCCAATCAAGAACATACCTACACACTTTATGGGATCTGCTACGTGTTCTTTTGGCTGTTACATTTATGTTTATGTTTAATGACAGTAGGTACAACGATTTCTGCAGATCTATTGTGCGCTACCTACAACTAGACTAGATGAAGTCATCTTTCAAGAAAGAAGTGACTTTCTTTGGGCTTAGTGTATTTACATCACTTTCTTTTACTTGGTAAATGTTAAGATGTTTGTGCCTGCTCGAACTGCAAAACTGCTTAATCATATAGTTTCGGGCTTTTCTCATCTACTAAACAAAATCTAAAAGTGCTGTTACTTTTGATACCAATATCACAGAAGTGTCTTTTAAGTCTGCAATTTTCAGTCTGAAAACTTGATTGCAGATTTTAGATCTTTTGCTGCTATAGGGGCCTTGCTAGAGTTTTCCATGTCTTACGATCTCGAAGTTCTCCAAAAAAATCATTTCTGACTTTGTTCGTTTCCGGTTTTATGAGCTCATAAGCCCCAAAAGTGGTCTGGACCATTACAGATAGTCGCTGCCCCCCTTCTTCCCAAGTTATTTGCCTCTTCATTCCTAGCTAATCAGGTATACAGTACAGACTAAGTTTAAGTATTCCTAGGTTGCTTAGATTTTGTAAGCACTTCAAGTCTAAGTTTGACTGGAGCACCTTTGAATGTAATACTCTGATAGCCACTTGACTGTTAATGAATTTTGCAATGTTTTGGTTACTGTATCCAATAATTCGGGCACATCTTTCAACTGCATACATTTCTGCTTGAAAAATACTAGTAAATATTCCTAGCGATTCAATGTAGCTTGCGCGTGGTCCGCAGACTTGCGCACCAGTTTCCTTTTCCGTTAGGGAGCCATATTTAAACCAACTTATTAGCTAGTTTAATCTTATAATTCGACTTTATATGGTTTCATTTACCGTTCATACTGAGACCTACTTTAAAGCTTTGGATTACGTTATGCTGTTACATACACTTACTTAATATACGCTACAGATACATATACAGTGTATAAAGATGAAAGAGAGACAGACATGGCAAGTCCTTTAGCTGATCAAAAATATATGCCATACTTTCTAGGTTCTCCGATGGCTACTTCAATATGTTACAAACTTTCAGACAAACTGATCCATTTCTTTAAGATTTTAAGACAGACTATTGACAACTATTATTTATAAATACCTCTCCTTTCAACTATTTTACTTCAATACCATAGAAGAAGTTCAGTGTAGCATATCATTATCATTCACTATCATTCACCTTCTTGTTTTCATTTTCTATCTAATAGTAAAGATTCTGAGAACTATTGATGCTTCTAGATCGGTCTTACTCTGCGTCACATGTAGAGATTTATAAAGTTTCTACTGAAGAATATATAAAAAAAAAAAATCCCTCAAATTGAAGTTTTAAAATTTAAATTTAAAATTCTTAAATACTTTTAATTTACTCGCTGAAACTCTACACTCCAACAAAAAGGTTGCTTCAGCAACTGCAACCGCCATTATACAATTACAGCTGCAAAACACAAATACTCAAAATACACAGACACTCAAATACACTCGAAATACATAGAAAGACGGACAGACGGACCGACGGATCGACAATCAAAGCAGTTTTATAGTAGTTACAGATGCAACTTCATAGATATTGCATTATTGGACGCAAATAGCAATTCAAAAACGTTGCAGCCCAATGCCAAATTGTATTCGATATTGCTACCGCACTGCTAAGTCCACACTCTCCACACTCACTAGATACTGCATCAACAGAAGCAGTATCTATCTTCTAGTGCAGCAGGGTATGCAGTTGCACTCTGTTGTTATTTAATTAAATGTTACTACGCTTGCAAACCATTTCAATTCGCTGCGCTATGACTTTAATTCCAATCAGAATTTATTGTATGATTATTTCTAGGGCAGCAATTGAGCGAATTGCGCTGCTGGCTGCATTATAATGTATATATATATACGAGTTTATAGCAAGCAGCCAGACCAGCCGATATATAATGATTGGTTTTTGGGCAAATCGAAGCATGCAATTTGAGCACAGATAAAAATAAATCTTGAGATATTTTTAGCGGAAACTGAACGAAAAAAAAAATGATGATGATGCAAGGAAAAATGCTAAGAAAAATGCTAAAATATTTAAGCTGAGAACGAAGTGCATGGCGCACTACTTAAGGCATGCTGCATATTGCACTATGAGTTCTTGTACAAATCTATATATGGGTGCATTAGTAAGTTTCAGATATGTTTTTTAAAAGAGGAACAGTGTCTTTACCGAAGTCGATTTAGTCATGTTTGTCCAACTGTCCGTCTGGATGTAAGTATAAGGAACAGAACTATTGCAACTGTTCCATATGAATAATGATAACTGCTGCCGAAATATATAGAATAAATTTAAAGGCTTATGATGGTTGTATTGATGCACAAGATGATATTTCGTCAGATCAAGGAGTGGTAACTTCAATGTGGAGAAGAAGTAAAATTATTATTTGAGAGGCAAAAATAAAGTAAGAAGAAAAAAGTACTCACCGCTCTGTATCTGGCCAGAGCAGCATTCTTTAGTGTACCATGAGATTTTGAGAATGATCAAACAATCACAGTGAATGTCTATAGACAAGAATTAAGCGACCGGAACATGAAAAGAAAATGTTAGCTGAGAAGTTTAAAGCCACCCTGCTTATTCATCAATTTGTTATCTATCAGTTTCGTTAGATGTATCCACTTGTTTCGTTAGATGTGTCTCATGTATGTATGCATGAGCACTGCCAATCGAACCAAATTGTCGAGAAATGAATCCCTAATTTTATAGCCATTAGTGTTGGGGAAGTTTTTCATCATGCAATTCATATCGTACCTAAAAGAAGAATATCTTAGATTCCAATACCTATTAGCTCGAGAAGACGAGTCGATCTAGCCATATTCACCAGTGCGTTAGTCTGCCGATCCTTCTGTATGAGAAAAAGATAACACTATGAAAATTGGGCAAATATTTCCAAGTGTATCTCTAAATTTAAATCTTCGTATTGTTTCAAGTTTTTTGTTATCATAAATCTAGTCATTTCATAGTACTTATAAACGATTATACAATATAAGCTTTATGTTTGTACAGACTCGATTATATCTATTTTTATACTACTCTTCACAAAATGTTTGCCACGTTTTAAAGGAAGTATCGTAGACACCATAGAGTATATATATATATATATATATATATATATATATATATATATATATATATATATATATATATATATATATTTGTGATTACCACGACAAGAAGATTGGATCAAACCATGTCCGTCTGTCAGTCTATTTGACTATGACTTTGTCATAGGCTTTTTTCTGTCAATAACTTCAATAATTGAAATACTCATTTAAAATTGGTATGGAGATTTTGTTATAACCATAAGCAATACAAGTATCAAGAACACCGTACTTTAGCGAACAGAAAGTGTAGCTCCCATGCACTTAAAACTTAATAGCACTTATAATTCACAAATAGTTCTTACATATTCTTTGTTAAATCCTCGGCAGAACGTATGTTTCGTCCTATTTTTGTTATTTGTTTCGGCTATTTTGGCGAAACCCCTTCTGGATGTAATTATCGAAACGACAGATCAGTAAGAACAATGGTAATGGTTAGTGAGAAAGGGAAAGAGAGGACACTAAAAACATAGCAGCAAACAGCAACCACAACCACCGCTCCCTCCCTAACACACGCTCCCTCTCTCTCTCTCTCTCTCTCTTTCTCTGTCTCTATCTGTATCTCTTAATGCGTACGCTTATACAGTGAGCTGCGTATAAAGATAATGACCTGAAGCTTGCATGACTGTTAGTTTACTGCATGGCATGATATCTTTTATATATCTTTCTTCGTTTATTTTGTTGTTGCTAATACTAATATAGATACATGAAGAGGGAGCAAGTTAACGAAAATCAAAGTTTTCATTTACCGCTATTTAACTGGCTTATGTGTATCTAGAAGATTTGTATTCATAATATACATAGTTCAAAGCATAAAGGTTTAGAACGGTTTAATATTATTTTGCACTATGTGCCTAACGCATATGATAGCTACATAGCGCATGTAACATACATTTGCCATAAATTAATTCAATTCAAAACAAAATTTATTTTTTAGTTACAATTTTTTTTCTTAGTTCAAAGAATAAAAAAAAAATGCGAAACTTTCTAATCCACCCAATAGTATAAGCTGCATCCTTGTAAGTCGTTTGATCTACGATTTATGCAGCGGCAGTGCGTCACTACTGCTACTCCTTCTGCTGGCTTGCAGCTTTGCTTCTTGAACGCTGCTGATGCTGCTAGCTAGTTGCCACTTGAACATAGTGGATGCGTGTGGCAAATAGCAGCAATTCGCATTTTGCAGTCAAGGACTAAATAAACTCATCGAAGCAGCTTTGACTGCATGTGTTTGTATGTGCAGCACTCAGCAATGCGTCATTTAATTCATTCAATCAGTGAGTCAGTCAGTCAGTCAAGAGTGTGGCAAACGATTGCTTACTTCCTTTTTATCCTTTATTTTATTTTTTTTTTTTTACTTGTATTACGCGCATAGATTTTATTTAATAAAGGCTTAAATTCGCTTAAATCAAGCACGTGACTTTTATTCTGTCTGCTAGGCTTAAACCTAAGCTGCTGCATTCTACACTCCAACCATTTCTAAAGCTTCTTCGGAGTCTGAGTCAAGTTCATGAAAGATTCACTGAGCAGCTGAAATATTAGTTTAGCGCAGCATAAAGCTGGAAGCAGTGTCAACCAACAATGAACGATTACTCACTGCTGACCACACAGCGATAGAGAAACTGTGTCCACAAATGGCAGCCAGATGATGGCGGTGTAGGTAAAGGAGGGAGACAAACCGCATCTGAGTACAGAACAGAATAGACCAGGACTGAACCTGAACTTTGGTTAACTGGCTAACCGACAACGAAGACCATTGGTTGATTGTGTAGCTATCTTATTGCCTCAACTCATACCTTGCTCTCTGTTGACTGTGGATGCTTTCTTCTGGTTGCTACTGCTGCTCTAATAAGCATTATCCAATTGTGCAACGTTGTATGGCATTCTATAGACGAAGAATAATCGCGCACAATGTAATGAAATATGAAGACCAAGTTAAAAAATCCGACAAAAAAAAAAATCAAATAAAGAAAATTTTACAAAAGCTAGACAGTCTACGAAATGAAGTTAGAATGAAGCCAACTGTCAGTGCGCAAAATGAAACGAAATCAAATCAAATCAGCAAACAGGAAACAGGATAACGCATAATAATATTATATGCCTGAATGTGCCAGGTTTTCAAACAATGAGAAACGAAGAAAAACGCCAAAGAGCATATTAACTTCGGTTAAGTTAAAGCTTGCATACACTACACATGCACGCTACAAGAGTGTATTCGATTGTATGAATTTGTTTTGTTATACATATGTATAGTACGAGTGAGCAAGTAGCACGTTCTGCATTAATTTAATTTAGTTTAAGGCTGTCAGTTTTACAAATAGAAATGGTATTGTGTATATCAGAAGTTGTAGCTGTATCAAAATATTTAAGTTTAATGTGAGCTATTTGGTACATAGAAAGTAGCAAGTAAATATATCTTTAGAATGGAATTTATTGTAGGTGGATGCCTGTAATTTTATCTAAAACATGCAGGACTCTAATGTAATTGACTCAATTACTTGTACTGTGATTTAGCGGTCTAACTTAAAAGCAATGTTTACAAAATACAAGTTGAGGTATTACGCAACATCTATAAACAGCGTTACGCAATTTAAACTTGAAGCAAGAACATTGCCTATATGCAAAACTTTTCACTATTGAAGTTCGCTATGTAGCTATCTAATGCGATAAGCACAAAGCACAAAATAATATTAAAGCGAACTTCATAAAGACAAAAACAAAGAGAGAAACGTTCGTATAAGCAACAACAACATAAACGACACAGAAAGAATCTAGCAGTAACGCATGCTGCCACCTGTTCACCGTATTTGTTTTTCTATGCGGCTAGCTGTTTATTAGCGTGTTGAAAAACACAGAGAGAGAGAGAGAGAGAGAGAGAGCGAGAGAGTGAGAGACAGAATTATGCGCACATCACCAATTGCCTCTGTTTGCTGTTGTTGTTTGCTTCTACATGTGATACTACCTCACTTTCCCTTTTCCATTACACCATTGTTCTTGCTGATCTGTCATTGTGACAAGGACTTCTTATAAAACCAGGCATAAATAAGTTAGGTTACAACGGCTGTTGAAACTGAAAACAGCTCCAACACACTTAGACCTTTTTCGGCTCATTGTGATTCTTAATTGCTTACTTTATTGCTATGATCTCTGTCTTTTTTAGACACATGGTCTTCCTACACGCATAGAGAACAACAGTAGTTTTTCTCGCTCGTTCTCTTAAATTAAAGTCCCAATCTGGCTTTGTCAAGAAAAGTGAAAAATTTCAACTCAACCTCATAAACCACATTCTCAAAACTGTATTAGAACCTAAACTCTATCAGAAACCTATAAGTCATTATCAAACTTACGAACACTTTTAGACTCACCAGTACGTAACTATTGTAAATCAGAAAATCAGCATCTATTTATTATTTTACAAAGGACAGAAGATGCTTAGAAAAGGCGTGATGAACCAAAGTCTCATCCTCGCTGTCACTGTACTGAGAACACTTCTGAGCTTGAGATATTATCTTTCTGACAGTTTTACTGAAGCTGGTTAAAAACTTCAAATGGTTTGCTTTCGCATGAGATGTAGGCTATGATTCAGATGATATTGCAATAACTCATTGAGGGTCTAAGTATATGTTATATTTACATAAGCTTTATGAGATACTTTATAAGATACATCAGATCTATTATCAATTTTAGGTCAAGACTTTCTGTATTATATTAGACTGCTTTACAAATATTTCCACAGATCACATATGCCACATTATCACAAAATATATAAAGGGTATATACTATATAGTAAACTAAAGCATAAGAAAACCATTAGTCGCACTCAGCTGTATAAACCTAGAAAAGTTGCCTACTACGCTGCACTCGCTAAACCGCAGATTCAATTAGTTTTGCATTTTTCATACGCATTTGAATTTTTTATTAGACTTGAAGTTGGTTCAACTCAAACTCTGAGTTCACAATGCACTCTTTGACTTGTCGCATAATTAGTTGAAAAAATACTAAGTAGCTGGCACAGTAGCTGATCAATTATGCAGCGACTTTTGAAATGGGATGGATTTTTTTTTTTTTTTTTTGCTCAAACTCTTTTGAACTATCCACTGCAACGCTGCACAACGTTTTATAGTCTAACACTTTCTTTTAGAGTAATGAGTGCAAAATTTTAATTATTAATTGCTGCACTTAAACTATTGAATATTGCTCCTCAGGGTGCCACTCATACCAAAATTTCTCGAATTATTGCCAACCATTTTCATGTCATTTCAACTACAGTGCGCTTGTTTTCTTATGCTCAGCTACATTTGCTCAGATACTTTTCACTCTACGAATACTATGGAGATATTTATTTGCAGCTGCAGCTGCACCTGTTCCTGTATTCAATTCATTTATTTGAGCGCGTGCCAATGCCATTTTTTTGAAGGCAGTTTGGGTGCAAAAGTGTTCAGGGACTTCGTTGTACTCGTAGTAGTATGCCTCCAAAATATAAATTGTTTTTCATTTGGAGTGTTGCCTATTGGGCTGGAGTGGAAATGTGGTAATGATTTTGTTAGTAATACGTTTAAAATTTATTGTGTTAAGAAATTTTGTACTAATGAGTTTCATATGAGAAGAGTTTTGAATAGCTCTCAGATAGTATTTCTCAATTTAAGGTACAGGGTTTGCTTTATTATAAAATTTTGATTTATAATGCCATTCGAACAAAAATTTAATAAATAATAATAATCTTGGTAGTGTGACTGTCAGTGTTAGGGCGATCAAGGGGTGTCATCTCAAGGAGGAGTCATCTCGGCACTTCTTTGGTCCCTTGTGATAGACGAGCTGCTCATCGAGCTCAGTTCACAAGGGTACAACGATCCTGGTCTCAGGGAGATTTGGGAATACGGTCTCGAACATAATGTGTTCATCTCTTCGGACTGCGACCAACTGGTATGTGACCAAGGAGGGCCTCAGGATTAACTTACAATAATCGGTCTTGGTACCCTTCTCAAGGAAGTACAAATTGGATCTGTGTCCAGTGTACATCCAAAGCTCTTTTTTGGACTTTCCGATGAGGTACAGTTCTTGGGGTCACCTTTGACAAAAGATTGAATTGGAATACCCATCTCAAAAATATCCTGAATAGGGCAACAATGCCTTTATGGATTTGCAAAAGCATGTTTGGACGAACGTGGGGTCTCTCGCCAAAGTTGATCCTGTGGATCTATACTTCAAAGTTGAGACCTACAGTAACATACGCCGCCCTTGAATGGTGGCCTAAACTGCTGCAAACATGTGCAATAAGGCAGTGCGGCAAACTGCAACGGCTTACTTGGTTGAACATGTCGGGTGCCATGTCCCACTGCTGCAATGGAGGCGATCATCGGTCTACCTCCGCTGCACATTTTTATTCAATCCTCAGCAGCAACAGAGCCTCTGAGACTTCAGACTGTATGCAGCCGGACGCTAAGTGGACTGGGTCACTCTAGTATCCTAAAACTTATGCCTGGCATCGAAATCTGCAACGTATCATATGGTTTGTCCATGGAACTACGTTTCGGCAGATGCTTGTCAGTTCTAGTTTCACCTCTGACACTTTTCGGGAAATTTCACAAACTCAAATCGACAAAAAACAAAAACTGTTGAGAGCGATGCTTATGCTTGCGTGAGATTATTGGAACTACGTCAAACGTGTGGTGCATGCAATGTGCATATTAACCTATTTCACAACACAGCATGTGATCCACATACATGCAAGTAAGTGTTAGAAAATATGCGATGCACATGAGTTGGAAACGATTCTTGTTTCTGTAAGTGTTGTAAAACATACGATCCACATGTATGCAAGTGATCAAAAACTAACGATGCAACTCGTGTATTGTTTCCACTCGATTAAAGAGTATTTCTCATACAGTAGAAAACTTTAATTCGATTTGGTACGTTACGCAAGTAAAAATTCTACTCGACTAAAAATGTAATTAATGTCTACACGAATAGACGAAATGTTATCATATTGTATAGTACTGCAGATTATTCCCTCCGTTCTAGATTTCGATTTGAGTTTCATTGTTTGCTCTGTTTCATTGAATTGCTCTGTTTTGTTACATTTAAAAGTATTGCTATTTTGTTTATATTTATTTAGGGTTTCTGCTACTATAAAATGTGGATATTCTCAACGTGATATAAAATCAAATCGCAAATCCTTCTGTAAAGTACAAAAAATCATAGTCGAGTTGCATCACAATTAAAAACGTACAAATGTAAAGAAACATACGATCCACACACAAGCAAGTGTTAGAAAACATATAATTCACATTTATACAAAACAAGTGTTGTGAAATGAAAGTTGCGCATTTATTTAAGCATTCAGAAACATAGGATCCACTAATATTCTGCAGACATTCTTTGCTATTTTCAAATTTCAACATTTTCAATTCAAAATTTAGATCCAGCGTTCTTAATGCTTAACAGTATAATATATAACTAATTACGGATCATGCTTTAATAAATTTTCAATTATTTCCGCACCACTCCAAAAATCAACGCTGCATCTACAACTCATTTACCCCGCGCACACACATACACACACATACACTTCACATTCAATCCACACTATTCCAATTACGCGCACAACTCATGCCAAACGAAATGAGGAAAAAAAAAAAGAAAAGCTTGAGTAATTTGTCTCCTACAGCGCATTGTAGCCGAACCCAACTTCAAACCCAAACCCAAACACAGCTCCTGAATGCTTTACACTAACTACTTCTGTGCAACAACTACGAACACTTAAAAATAAATTGAATTGAAAAAGTTTTCGAAACGTTTTATTTCAACTGCTGTTGCTGCTTCAGCTTCCTCATACTTCATGTAGATACTTCATGTAGATACTTCATTTGTGCCTTGAACTAAAGTGTCTACTTTTATTAGATCTATAGTGCAGCGCTACATATAGATAGTTTTAATATAGTACGACTAACTAAAGTAATAGTTCAGTTGCTGCAACAGTTTTCTTTTTTTTTTTTTAATTAATAGCAAAGCGAAGAAGCTGCTTTCCTAAAGAAAAACATTCAACTACAAAAATTGAATTTGCTATTTTGTTTATACTATTTATTTAGGGTTTCAGCTATAAAATATGTTCCAGCATAGAATTTAAATGGAAATGCAGATTGAAAAGTATCTAGCAAAGTAGTGAAAAGCGAAAACTATTCAAATGCCACAAAATAGGAAAAAAAAAATAATAATAAAATGTATCTAAAAAAAGTGTATAAAAAGAAAAGCTGAGAATTTTCTATATACTAACATGCATAACGCGACGTGTATGAAACCAAGCAGCGACTTGTGTGCTTCTAACTATGATTTCATGCTGTATCTGGGCATACAAAGATGTATCTATGCAAACAAAATGAGGCCAAAACCAAGAAAAGCAACAGCGATAAACACAAATACACATGAAAATATGTTAATAAAGTGTCGGGCGCAATGTGATAAACGCTGGATGAATGACCTCTATAAGACAAATACACAGATACACTAACGTATAGTAGAAAAAAAAAACCAAAACGGCGCTGCTGTAGCTGACCGCGACTGCGCTATCTGTATCTTTTCTATATACTATTTTACTGCTGTTTCTAAAGAAAAAAATATGTTGAAGTATGTTGCCAAGTTAGTCTGGCTGCATGCCTTGAAATGCACGAATAAATATTCAAACTGCATTTATCGACTTAGATACATATACATACATGCTAGTTGTAGATACATACTTAGAAGCAGCAACAGCAGCAGCGGCAGCGGCAGTAGTTACGCTTCAGCTAAGCGCAGCGGCTAGCGTTAATAGGCGTAGCAGCCAAAAGTTGTTGTTGTTGTTGCTGCTGCTGAATGATGATGATGAAGCTGAAGCAGCATAGAAAAAGATACACATGGCACATGCAAACAAAGCTAGAAGTAGCAGGAAAAAAAAATAATCTAGCGCACTGTTTGTGCTTCTTTCAGTTTAGCAGCGACTGTCTTAGCTGGTCTGCTCTATTTCTAGAGGTTTTTTTTTTATTTGTTTTTGAGTTCATTGCCGCGCCAAATGCATTTGTGTATCTTATAGATACTTTTGCAGACTCTCTTGTTCAGTTGCAGCGTAATTCAATTATAGTGCACTTTTATTTCTATGTATCTCTGCTGCTAGTTGCGCATGCGCACGCTTTCTTCTTTCAACATTTTTTTTTTCTGTATTTTATTTTAGTTTACTTATCTATTGCTACAGCGCAGCTCGATTGAGTTCAGCTTGAAGATATTGTATCTGTTGTTAATAATTACAACGATCATGACGCGTTAGCTATACATACCTATATGCTGTCTGTGTATGATGTGCTCATCGTATGCTGCTTGAGTGTATATTCATTTGTATCTATGTATGTCTAACTTTTTTATGCCACTAGCTTGCTCGTATGTCTGTAGGGCTTTTTCGATTTTTTTGTAATTTCTCACCAGCCACTTTGCTGCTTAGATACAATATTTATGTTTTTAATGCTTAGTATTATTGTTTGACTTTCATTTCTTTCAAGCGCAATGTGTGCGCTTTTTGTATCTGTTTGTTTATTTTGACTTTCCTTGAAAACACTTTTTCCTATCGTATATGTATATTTTTATACTTTTTGTTCTACAGTTTGCTTAAACTGCTTTTGCTTTTGTATCTACTTGTGTGACTGTTGTTTATGTTGTTGTTTATCTGTATTAACCACTTTTATGCCCATCATTATTTTTGTGCGAGAAGTTTTTCTTAGTTTATTAGCAGATTTGCAACATTCAGGCGGATGAATGAAGAATCTAGTAAGAATTTTAATCTTAATTTTCTTATAATTTTCGTTTCTCTTTCATATTTGATTTGATTTTTTACTATTTCTTCAATTTAAACCATTTAGAACAGATGAGGAGCAGTTGTTACAGATGAGCACAAAGTTTGCTTAAAAGTTTGCCTAAAAAGCTACGAAGCTAAAAAGACTATATTTACATTTTTACCATGTTGTGGTAATTATATATGTCGTATTGTCGTGCTCACTTGTTCACATAACTGATTAGGTGAAACTTTTTGTTTTTTTTTTTTTTTGGTCAAATGGCAAACAAATGCCGCAAGCTAGCCGAGACAAGACTTTCTGTTGATGTTTCTGAATATAACGCAAAAAATTAGAAACTATTTTGCTATCCTAACCTTATTTCAGCTATTCGCCCATTTCATGTTCCAGAGCGACCTTATTCTATTGATGATCTTTTAATGAAATCAATGATGATCAATCAATCGAGTGATGCTGAGTTCCAATGTTCTGTTAGATAATGAAAATACGCATGCCTCGTTGCCTGTTGCTCATTCAAACAATATGAAGGAAACTTACGAAAATCTTAACACAATTATACAGAGAATTAATTATACAGCTTACGATTGAATGCTACATGCTTCTTGGTCAAGAAAAGGAATTAACAAAGTTTCCATGTTTTTTGTTTGAGTGGGACAGTGGAGACAGGGATCACTATTGTTACAAAAATAATGGCCTGCAAGAAAAATGTTGACACCTGGCGAGAAAAATAGTGACATATGATCCAAAAATGTTTCGTCTCACATAAAGTTGAGCTTAATGAAACAAATTGTAAAAGCTTTAGCTAATCTTAGTGATTGTTTACAATATTTATGCAGAACATATATCAGAAGCTAAACTGAAAGAAGGGGTTTTCATTTATATGGATATCATTTAAAGAAGTTGTGACTAAACTTTTAAGCAGTGTGAAATCCCCTAACTTTAAACTATCGTAGCTTATATGATAGACAAGTTCAAAACTCTTAGTTGTCTGAGGAGCATTAAAGTGCACTTCTTGCACAACCATCTTAACTTTTTTTCTAAAAACCTGGGTGATGATGATGGAGTGAAGAGCAGTGGAAATGTTTTTCTTCAGGATATAAAAGAGATGGTGAAACGATGCCAGGGACGGTGGCATATCAACATGATGGGTGACTACTATTGGTCGCTTCACAGAGAATAATAAAATGCAAAAAATTTATACAAGAAACTTTACAGCGAAAATTTATAAGTTTTTCTTATAACAGTGTACATATTATATGCAACTTTTGACTACGAGTATATTGGTTCATGGTATATAATTCAGAGCTCGAAACAAGTGATCTTTTTTTACAGGCAGTCAGAAAAAAACTGTTGCGAGGGGACAGGATTTAAAATAGAAGCGAAGAGACATTTCAACTCCTGTTTCTTTTTCAAACGGTTCAATCAACGAGAGTTTTTTGTCGCTCACTTTATGCATGAGACACTTTGCTGCTCAAAATTTGCCCAAACTTTCTTTTGCGCATGTAGTATGTGTGTTACTTATTTTAAATATTTCATCGCTTTGCCTGCGATGAAATATTTAAAGCAACAACCACAACCTAACGCAACAACAACAACAAAAAAAGACACTTGGCGCTTCCACTTGGCTCTTTTTGCTCAGTTGCTAATGCTCAGTTTCTGAGAGTCGAATGAAAGTTTATCCATCAAGCCATTATCGTAAGAGAGCTTCGTGTATTTTGTTCATCGAGAAGCATGGAACAGAAGACACGAAAGAATCAAAAAGCAGTATATTGCTGAGAGAGTGAGCGAGTCTGGTTCATTTTTCTCTGTCTTTTAGGTGAACAGACAGCATAGAAAAATTTGGTTGAGCATATTTTGCGAGCTCTGCTATAATTCAAGAACAGTTTACTGTCTTTATACTATTTTAAATAATTTCTTTTTATGATTTAGTGCATTTTAAACTGTTGTATTTATTTTCTATAAGCATGAAATAAAATTTTTTTTTTTTTTTTTGAGATACATTTCGAGTTACATTTGTAGCTTATTAAAGCTTCGTTTCAAGCATAGTTAACATTCTTTATTGTTATTTTCTATTTTTGCGCACTTCTAACATATTACAAAGCTTTTTAGGCACCATCTACAACAAGTCTGTGTATCTATTTTTATTGCTTTTTTTCTATTAGTTACCTTTGCTTGAGATACTTATTTTCTATGCATTTCGCTTGAATTGGCGCATGTCTTTTTTTCTATGTGTTGTTTTATGTTACTGTAGGGTATTATAAATATAAATTCATATAGTGTAGAGTACAGATTTTACTGTGCATCACGAGTATTATCTTTAAAGTTTTGGCTTAAGCTGTTTTAATATTTGAATTAACTACAATAACTTGTAAAACATGATTTGTAAAAAATACAAAACAAAAAACGTAAAAAATTCGCATTATATAAGAGCTTCCTCTCAAAAGTTGCTTACTTTTGTTGAAACTTATTGAAATACGCTTCAGATACATTCGTCTTTTAATATCGAAATCATTATATTGATGCAGTCACTTTTGCTATGCTGCAAAGTGACATTATTAAATGCAGATTTATTGAAAGTATGCAAGGAAGTAAAAGGATATGGAAAATTTGTGCTGTTGTAGTTATTTTAATGTACATATATACATATACTTGTACTAGTGATCAGCTTAAAGAAATAGCAGTGATTCTAAACAATTGTTCAACTATTCATTCAAATATTCGTACATAGAACAAATACGAAAATTGTGAAACTTAAACTCCACTTGAAGGAAGCTCAAAAGGGGATTATCTACTTTAGTATTCATGTGTTCTGTGCATATATGTATATATTCATAAAAATTGTTAAATTTTGTTCAGTTTATGGTGATTGTACTGAAAAGATTTTCATGATTGATTTTTATGACTTAAAAACTATGTGTGAAATATATTAAATTAGATGTTTTTCGAAGAAGAATTGTCCGATGATGGCTGCAGACCAATATCCGCATCAGCAGTGACAAGTTGGAGATGCACTTCACATCACTCGTCTATGTTCTGAACACAAAGTGTGTCAATTCTGACGATTAACGAAGCCATTAAGAAAATTAGCCTTATCGCTGAAGATTATCTTCTTCGAAAATTGTAAAATTTAAACTATGCTTTAACTTTGGGACACTCTTTACAATAATATATTCTATACCACGTCCAGACTAAATATGAAATATTTTTGCTAATAAAACTTTTAATACCAAATCTCACCTAGTAAACTTCCAAAAAGTACAAAGAGCAGCTTGCCTGTGGAAAACGAAGTTCTTGAAAACCTTACTTCAAGTAGCTTTATGCACCATATTGTGTCTGTAATGTCTAAAAGCAGCTAGCGCAGGCGGGAGCTAAATCTATGCACCATCCTATGCTTAGTAGAATCCTATGCTTAGTAGAAAACCCGATTGAGGTCGAGTAGTGTGACTACTGTGTTTCCGATCTCAAATTGAATGAAAATTTTAAAGTATGTAAGGACTGGAAGCAAGGAATCTCCAGAAAGCGGATCGAGTTTTGAATCTATACAGACAGATCAAAGACGGATGAGAACACATGTGCTGGCGTCTTTTCGAAGGAGTAGGCAACGTAGCTCTCATACCTCCTATCCATCGACTGTTGTACCAAACCGAAATCTATGCTGTCTGGCAGTAGGCCAAACTGATTAGAAACGTGAATGAAATTCTAAGAAACATATCAATCTTCGTCGACACTCAGGCTGCAATTAATGTTCTGTCTTGGCACACCACAAAATTCAAGCTTGTCTGAAGCACAATGGCAGCGCTAAACGAAGTGTAAAATCATTCAGTTGAACTCATCTTTGTTTCTATCCATTCAGGCATAACAGCTACCGAGATGGCGGATGATTGCGTTAGGACTGGATCAGCGCTGCTAGCGTCGCTTGTAGTGACAGATAATCACAGACCATTTCTAGAGATTCTCTCAGAATTAACTTTGATCAATAGTGAACCAGTTTAACAAGAACAGAATCAGAATTTTGACGGGAGCCCTAACGGCGTACAGTACCGTTGACCCAATGGCCCAACGGGTGGATTTTTCCTAATAGGACTTCATGAATGTTAAAAAGGAGATGAAAAGTATCAAACACGTAAATAATGGGCGGGTCCCACCCATTAATGTATATATCACGCATACGTCTACTTTAAGTTGGTATTGTTTACAATAAAAGTGTTTTTCATACAAAAAGTCAAAAGTGGGCGGTGAGTTTGTATGGGGACTATTCCAAAAAGTGGGCGTGGCGGGTCAATCTTGACACTCTTTTAAACTGGAATAAAAAGAAGTATACGTGCAAAATTTCAACTGGATAGCATAAAAATTAGTCCCCAAAAAATGCGCAACAATATACAGACAGACAGACGGACAGACAGACAGGCAGACGGCCATGGCTAGATCGATTCGTCTCGTCGAGCTAATCAAGAATATATATACTTTATGGGGTCTACGATGACTCCTTTAATGCGTTACAAACTTTCAGACAAACTGATAATACCATTTCACACTATATGTGAATAGTATAACAACAGGCAATACAATGGGCCGACTGGGATTTGTGTGAATTTTACATATGTCAAGCGGCTTGATTAACGTAACCTAATCTAACCTAATCTAACAAAACCTGTTATGCGATTATAAGCTTTTGCGAGAGACATAATTGAGATTTTCCGCTCACAAATTTCTCAAAATGTGCACTTATAATCACGTTATACATAAGTACACATTATTAGAAATTTATGAGTAGATAATTTCAATTATCTCTCTCACATAAGCTCACTAACAGTTTTAGTTAGGTTAGATTTAGTTTAGGAAACTCACGAAAGTTGCCTATGTTTATCTACGAAATTATTAATGAATGTTTGTGCGATTCTCAAATTACCTTAAACACATTTTTAGGAATTCATGTCTTGAGAATTACAATTAACTCTCACATATAAATGCATTGATTTTATAATGCAGATAATGGTTCGGATTTTAGTATCACAATTTGGAGTCTCTAACTCTTAAAATAAAACCAGATTGTGATAATAATTTAATGATCATCTTAAAGATTAGCAAAGAAACACTCATAAGCTATGCCAATTTCAATATGCAATTAATTATACAAATTGCCTTTTAAATATGTTCAAATAATTAATCATTTTATAGTGAACCTATGTACCTAAATATATATATATATATATATATATATTACGAAGAGTGTACAACTAATTTAAAGTATGAGACACAAAAAAATGCAATTTAAAATAAATTCCAGCGCAAGCTTTATCATATTAATTATATGTTGCATAATATGTTGCATAACGCGTGTGAATAGTATCTTTAGCTAATAACTACTAAGAACAAATTTTTACTATAGGTTCGCTTCTTTATAATATCATACAATATTAAAAAAACCTTTTGATATCAAAATTATCAGCTAGAACAATGATTTATGCTAAACTTTTTCAATTGCTAACAATTTTCCTGCATTTTATTTCGTGCTTTTGTAGTCACTTTTACTTCAACAATAGATACAAAAAATAGATAAAAAAAAAAGTTCGATAGTTTTCTAGTTGAAAAACTAATTTTCCCAAGCAACGCCGGCTCTGAGTCAAGCGTAAACGGAGTGGAGTGTGTGAGCGTGACAAAAGGAATTTTGATAAAAATTCACACCGTGGCCGTTTTTACATACAAGTGGTGAATGGCTGTGTGTGTATATATGTGTGTGTGTGTGTGTGTGTATGCATGTGTGTGTGTGTGTGTGTGTGTGTAAATGTTAGTGAAGTCTCATATATACACATGCACAAAAACACATGCATACGCATATTAATTGCATATTGGAAGCAGTCAAGCAGACTCCAACAACAGCAAAATTGAAGAACATTGAACAGTCAAGTTGGTTAGACTGATTGACCTTTGTGTTGTGCGGCAAAGGCTTTATCTATACGTTACTATGCGTATCTGAACAATCCAACTATGTACGAGGGTTGCATAAAAACACTGTTGAAATAAAAACGGAAGAAAAATAAAGAATATAAAAAATGGAAAATAAAAATTAACTCGAAAAAATCGAGAAGTCTAAATTTTTTGCAGCTTAGACTACTACATTGATGTGCATGCTAAGCGCTGATTTACTGAGAAATTTTACAGCAAAGTAAGTCTTAAGCAACTCAACATAAAGATCAGGAATATTGTATTGTGTGAAATTCTAAAATAATTTTCCAGTACAAAATCCGACTTCACAAAACCGTACTTAAGGCCACACATTTAGATATTCCAGTTTGTTACACATTGAGTTTTTAAATAATAAGATCCCGAATTGGGGTGTTAGTCGACTAATCGATTTAAATCGTTTGTTTTTTGCAATTGTTTAATCGTTATTTGGATTGATTTTAGAGCACTGCATGAATGCATTCATATCATTTCAAAATGCACTCATTTCGATTTGGGGTTTCATAAAAAAAAAATGCGTACTGTTTTTTTTTTACCACTGCGGTAAAACGGTTGTGATTTAACTTCAAGTTACAAGAACTTTTATTTCCGACAGACTTATGGACGCACGGACGCATGGACATGACTATAACGACTAGTCTCGTCGCGCTGATCGGGATTATATACACTTTATGGGGTTTACGATGCTTCCTTCGCTATGCTACGTACAATTTTGCACAGTTCAAGAAACCCAATGTACACTGTTATAACAATTTGTTGTACAGAGTTTAATTAAATGTAATAAATAAGTTAGTGATGCACAGAATTCGAATTCGTGTTTCCGGACTCTTTAAAGATTCGTTAACTACGTAACCAAAATAGGCAAACAGATGTGAATCTATGCATCCGCAGTTTTAAATCTAGATACGAAAACTAATTTTAACTGTAATCTTGACTCGAATCTAGACTCGAACAGAACAATGCAACGAAAACAAACATGATAAGAGTCTCTCTGTGTGTGTGTGTGTGTGTGTGTGTGTGTGTGTAAACATTCTTGTATGATTATAAAATCTATATTCATTTTCTCTGGCACTCGCTTTAAATTCCTGAGTACAGAGCATTCATTTTACCACGCATGGTGGGATGAAATAATATTGAGGTGGCACATTTTGTTTGTGTAGATATGTATATGTATGCAATTGTTTTGCCGATAGCAGAAAACATAAACAAATGAGAGGTGAATAAAATCATTTATGAGCGAACACAATTGCTCACCACAAAATATTCACCATGTGACTGATCAAATTTAAAATTAAAAACGCTAAGTTAGAATTTTTAAGTTGATATTTTTATGAAATATTTATTAAATTAAAAAAAGTAATATTGTTGAATGGCAATTTAAGCCTTTTCAAATCGTAAATAAAGAAACTCTAAACAAACTATATATAAAGAAAGGAAGTGAAACATAACGAAAGTGGCGCATAATGTGGTGAAAATAAAGTATAAGTTAGGCTTTTTTTTTTTTTGCTCTACGGATTCGAATTCGTGCTAAAATACTCGAATCTCTTTGGTTCGGATCCGTAGATCCGGTCATCCATAAATGTAGATTCGCACATCACTAATTCAGAGTAATTCAAGTTTGTATTATTCACGATGATAAATCTCTTTCAAATTTTCGATATTTAGGCATTTTTAGGTTCACTGATCAAATTTTTAATTACGATTTCGAATTTGGTCAAATATTTTTGGATTTGCGAGCTCTGTGCGTAGTTTGAAAACCGGTTGAGCAGCAAAGTCAGTGATTCGAAGGTATAGCGAACGAGCGAACCAAACCACCGGTAATTTTTTTATTTTTTTTTTTGTTGTTTCATCTTTAGTTAGTTAAAGTAATATGTATAAACATTATAAGTAAACATACATTTTCGTGAATATTTTAATATATAGAGTGGTTGTAGGGATTAATGAGTAGATATGCAAAATTTTCATACAATTTTCGGATACTTTGGCTTAAATCTTAATATTAAACTTTACTTAAAACTTAATAGAAGTTATAATTCACAAATCGTTTCTACATGTTTTTTGTTCTACTAAAAAAAAAAAAAAAAACAAAATACAATAATACAATAATACAATACTGTAACGACATCGAAATTACAGTTTAATCAGACATGCGGAAGTGGATCTAAATCGTTGTGCAAGACTTGTTCTTAACTCACACAAAATTGAGGAGGTATTACACAAAAATCAATCGATGTTGTTTTTTCGACTCAATTTATGTGTTGGTGTTACAGAAATCGAGCCCATTTTTTTAAACGAACAAACAGCTGATGTAATTAACAATTTCGTACAGCAATCTGAGGTTCATGGCAAATTAGCCCAATACATCTGGATGACGAGACAATAGAAGTGAAATTCGGAACACAGGCATTAATATTAAATGCTGAAAATAGTTGTCTTAAGTTGTTGACTATCTTATAATACAACCCTCGTTTATGCATTCTGTTGGGTGCTTTTCATTTTTGTCTTTTAATTTTTTTATTGTCACTTGTGTTTTTTCTTATTTTTTTTATTGGGATAAACTAAAAGATTCATTTACTCACCTGTGCGTTCGTTCGTTGCTTGCTGACTCTATTTCTCAATTCGGTGTTTTTTTTTTTGTATTTTTTTTTTTTTTTTTGTATCTTTGGGATTGCCTGGCTCGATGTTTAACAATGTGTAAGTGTGCGTGTCACTCTTTGTTGTTGTCTGAAGGGGAAGACAGAGATGTGAGGCGTGTCGTTACAAGTGTTTTCAGTGGCTGTCGTTGTTGTAGATAGTTGGGTATTGTTGTTGTTGTTGTTGGTATTTGAACTGTGCTGAGGTCGTAGGTCGTAGGCTTTTATGAATCTTTTATTGTTGATGTATTGTATTGTATAGTATAGTGAGTGGTTGTTGTTGTGCGACACTTGTTTGTTGTTGTTGTTGTTGCCTGTGCCTTTTTGTTGTATAGTTTTGTAGTGTGTTGTTGTTGTTGTTTTAAAATGCTTTTTACTTTTTTGTTATTGTTGTTGTCGTTGTTAATGCTATACGAATTTGTATCTGCGGCGATTTTATTTTAATTTTATTTCTTTCTTCTACCGGAAATATGCACAATTTTCACGTGTTTCCGTTTTTCACCATTTTTTATTTAAAAAATTTTGCTTTACAAAGGAATTTTTTTTTTTTTTTGTTAGATTTTTTGTTTTGTTTTATTTGTTATTTTATGTAATTTTTATTTACATTTTGGTTGAGCGAACTGTCGAATTTTTTGTTTCTTTTTTTTGTGTTTTTTTTTCTGTTTTAGCCTGCTAAACGCTGTTGTTGTTATTGTTGTGCTTAAAGTGATGTATTTTTAATTTTATTATTAAAAAACAGCATTTTGTGCGCACTTGTAACTAAAAGCTACTTATAATTTGCCTAATTTTGGCTTAAGAAATTTTATAAACTGCAAAAAAACGCTTAACTAAAAAGCACTAAAAGAGAAAGATACATAGAAATCGCCAAAGCCCAGTTAGTCACTCATTCATAAATTTAGATTAAAGGCAAAATATAAATTTAATATCGAAGTAGCTATAAAATATTTATAAATATGCGTAGCAGCAAACGTACGCGAAAAAAGACAGATAAATAAAAAAAAAGAATTTTTGAGATACTTTTCAAATAAACAATCAAATTAATTAACGGTTTTCGGTTTTGGTGCAAGAAGTCGGTCAAATTGGCGCTCTCAACTTAATAGCTACTCGAAAATTTAATTAAATGCGAAAAGGGGCAGCTTTAGATACATAGACAAATAGTCATAGATATACACAGATACAAAGTTACAAGCGCGCAATCGAGGGAGCGTGTTTGCAACCACATGTGGCTACAATTGAAAGCCGCTAACGGTACTAAATAACAACAGCAGCAGCAACAACAACAAAAACAACAACAACAGCAAATATTGGTCAAAGCAGATTCATGGCAGGCAAACTGAACAGCATAAGATACAAATGTATCTAGCTGCAGTAAACCACTGCAACCAAGCAGCTAAGTGTAAAAGTATTTACATGTGTCTGTGTGTGTGTGTCTGTGTATGCAAGAAAACTAAATTCCAAAGTAGTCTACAATACTGATTAGAACAAGTTTTCCAAGCAAAGTATCTATCTAACTATGCAAGCAATGTTGTAGCTGCAACTCGCTCAATGCTGCATCTGTATATTACTATAGCTGCATTCATCTGACCGTCCGTCCGTCTGTCCGTCTGTCCGTCTATCAGTTTGTATGTTATCCAATTGGATAAACGATTTGCATTTTTAATTATGCATGAAAACGTATGCTAAGCAGTTTAGATGAATGATATGTACAGCTCAGCTCAGCTCAAAATCAAGAACTAATCACACAGATATACACCACGACTTTCACACACTCAAACACTCACTTCAACACACACACACACACACACACACACACACATAGATACGAAATAAAAAATCAAGCAAAATAAGAACGTTTTTGAAAGTAAATGAAAAAAAAAAATAAATCAAATTGAATTGAATTCTAATCAAAACAGAAAATATTCACACTTTCAGATACAATTTACAAATCGCGCGTTCTATGCTTCATTCATTCATTCGTTTTTTGTTTGCCACTTGTTCGTTTCTTTCTGTGATTTTTCTTCTTCTTGTCGTTGTTGTTACTGATTTTTATTACCACTTTCTATTGCTGGTTTTTCGTAGCGAGTCCGAGTCCGACGCGCTCAAACCTTCGCAGGTGACTGAATCGCAGAATGCGCGCTGTTCATTCGTTAAGGCTAACAAAATTCTGCCTAACAGCGCCGAAGAAGTGCGCAAGTGTAAGAAATGTTAAACGACAGTGGTTTAACATGTTGTCGTAAATTGCGCTGCGCCTGCACTGGTTAATAACTGTAAACTTCGAGTATGCTGTGTATAAGCAGCGCTGTCGCTGTTAAAATAACACTACTTTAAATTTAACTAATGTAAATTGTTAACAGTTGTCTTATTTAATTTATTATGCTAAACTCTGCAGACATTTTTGCAGAGTTCTGTTAAATACATAGTACATACAAGTTTAACAGCAGCTACTGTTGTTGCATTTACTCGTATGCGTTGTTATTGTAATGTCTATTAGCTGAATAGCTGTTAGATTATATCATTTCTGTAATATTTACACACTGTTAATTAAAAGCATCGTTCGTGTTACATTTTCTACAGCAACGGTCCACTGCCTAATGGCTCCTGAGCGACTGCTCAATTTGCAGCATGTGTTCGTATGGAAAACGAAGGAAAAACATTAACACTTTCTGTCTTAACCCTGTCGTTGGGTTGTACTCGTGTTGTACTAGAGAATACACCGGCCACCAGAGACGTGTGCCAGACTCCTGACAATCCAACTTCAACGCATTTTAACACAGCCATGTCATTGGAATTGACAGAGCGGTGAGAGTTTGCAGTCCCTTTCGGCGGGTGACTGAATCGCTGCATGTTCATTTGGGAAAAAGGTGTACCGAAGGGGCGAGTGTCTAGTCTTCTGGCCTGGTGCTTGGCTAGTCTTTTCGGAGTACCAAAAATGATATCATGGCAGCGTAACATCGCCTTATTGTTTACCAAACGAACACTTAGTTTGAGCATCTAGTTTCTTTCAATGATGTGTTTTTCGGCTTTTTTCAAAATACGCTTGTATGCAGTTACGGATCTGTGATCTATACTAATACTGTGGAAGGTAGTTCAAACCAGCGACGAAAGACCACCTTAATACCTTAATGTCAGTGTATAACAAGGGGGAGGTTGGTCCGCATATGATTTCCGATTTAGAGGGACCTAAATGGTCTTATTTTGCTGCTTTATATAATTGTTAAAGCTGCTTTTAGACCCATGTATTATTTTCACTGAAATTGTTCCATTTATTTTGCTCCAAACCTTGGTCCCTAGGACCATGTTTCTTTATACTACCAATCGGTGCTGTGTTATACCATTCACTTGTATTGTGAATAGTATAATAATTTCTTAATCTTATCTTAATTATCTTAATCTTAGTTCTTAATCTATTAAATGACGCCATGAAGTACATAAATTCTTGATCAACTTGATAAGGTGAATCGAACTATCCATGTCCGTCTGTCTGGCCGTCTGATCCCTGTCTGTGTGAATAAAAGTAGTCATTCAGTTTTTAAGATATTGATCCGAAATCGGGTATGGATACTTCCTCGGTTCTATACCACTTAAACCCACCGCCCACTTTTTGGTTTTTGAACGAAAATATTTTTTTACTGTCAATATTAACTATCGATATGTAAGCTTCATATAGGTACATATACAAATGGAGGTGTTCCGCCCACTTTAAGAAATAGCCTTCAGGTAGACCCTGTGCCCACTTTTCATATTTTGCATGGAAAACTTTTTCACTACATTCAACTTAAAATTCACATGTAATGCTAGTTACCATTAGGGTCAACCGCTCCCATTGGGGTTCTTATATATGTAGAGTTTCATTATTTTTTAAGCTAATTACCTTTAAAATTCAATGAAGGCGTTAAATTATAGCCTTAAAACTTGGGTTCGCGAAGTTCACGTTTTCTCTTTTTTTTCTTTCAAATTATTGAACCGGCCCCAAAAAGTCTTGCTACGCCACTGCTCATTGTGGATGTAACACGATCACTATATTAAAGAAGCAATATCGAAGTTTTTACAGATAACTTCAATCGAGACTTTTTATATGAATATACCAGTATATGTTGAAACGTATATAACGGAAATATTAACATATATATAAAATTCTATCACACCAGTCCGAAATATAGACGGTTCAAAATATCCACTACCAGCCGTTTAGAGCTCGCGAGTAGATTTATTACACCAAACATTTTTCTTATTTATTTTCGGAAACACAACGTTTCGGAACCGACACGAGTCCAATGAGAAAATCAAGAAACACAAACTCAGTGATTCAAATTTCTTAAAAATTTACCCGTTCCGCTCATTGTAATGTAATATACAAAAATGTTTTACAAATGCAGAAAAGGTAAATTTATAAGGTGCAAAAAAACGTTCACAATAAGACATACGAACAATTAAATTATTTCTATAACAGATAATCCAGGTATTCTAATAAAATAACTTGAAAAATGAATCCACTTCTATTGTAACATATTGCAACAAATCTATCACCCCTCCCTCATTTTTGTGTAAAAAGAAACTTTGAAATGAATTCCGCTTTATTATTGGCGATCAGAGAGCAGAATCGGCAAGCTGAAATAATGTTTCGCGAGTTCAATCAAAAATGATGTATCTGTGGTTATTATATCGATAATAAATCGGTCATTTAATCGAAAAACACGTAATGCATCAGAGTGAATGGCAACATTCTTCGAGAATTTTACGCATGAGGAATAATGTACGCGCAACTTTCTTTACATTCTCCAAATTCAATGAGAATTTTGACAATGTGAAGCATGTTGGTCAGTGGAAAACTCCTATAAAATGGTACCAAAAATTTTAAAATAATTTGCATAAGTTTTGATATACACAGCTGAATTTCAACTGGGGTTTATTCGCAGTGTTTTTTGTACAGTTTGTAGTTGAAGCGAAGTATCTATAAGATTCATTAACAATGCTTTAGATCTGCTCTGTTGCACGCTACCGATTCGTGAATCTAAAAGCTTCGCAGGAACTATCTTAATGCATAGTAAAATGGAAAATATATGCCAACTTGATGACAACGGTTAAAACTATTAATTAACTATATTAATCAGTACGTTTAATTACTTTTTAATTTGATAACAGTTTAATATTAAACATAATTTTCTAATTCGAGCTGTCTTGCATGTCTTTGCAGTGGGCCATTCAACCCAAAACAACTTCAAAACGGTTTGCATGTCAAACGTGATTTTAATTTTCTTATTATTTTATTATTTTATTTATTTAGTTTTTCGTTTTTCTTTTTAAATGAACAAATTTCACAGCAAATCGCTTCAAAAATGCGTCAATTCCGGCTGCAAGCGGCGACATGCAACGTCGAATGATATGCGATGCAACAAAAAGTCATTAGCCAATGTATCTTGAAATGTATTTTTTTTTCGTGCTTAACACTTACTGTAGCTAACAGTGGTAGCTGCTGTTAACGTATACGCTGCCACTGTAAAGGTTTCAAAAACATTTTGCCTCATTTTAGATATAAAACTATGCAAAAATGTAACTAATTAGAAAATTGTTTACAAAAAAAAAAAGAAAAAAAAGAAGCAAATTTCTATGCGCTGCTTAAATTCTTTGCTCAAATTTCATATAACGACGCGCATACCCATGCATTGGGTTAGGTTGGGCTTGGCGTATATGTACTCACATAAGCGGATTTTTAAGTTCAACGCATGTAAAAGTAATATGCAACTTTATGTGTTTTTGAAGTTTTACACTGCGACACATTCTACATAGCGGCATGTGGCGGGGCATGTGGCAAAAAGTCAAAGGTAAACATAATTTGACGCACTTCAAATAATTTGCCATGAACTGCTGCTGCCGCCGCCGCTGTTGCTGCTGCTACTGTCAAACGCAATGTTGACGCATATTAGCAGCGATAAAAGTCAAATGCTGGTAACAAAAGGATATCCGGCATGTAGCAGTTAAGGAAAAAGGAAACACAACGTTTCAAATATGCATGTATCTTAAGGAGGAAGTAGCGCGCAAATCGCGCGCTCCCAATCGACTTTGACTTTGGCATCCTTTGCCTATGCGAAAGTAGCTTACGAGCTCAATACGATTTTGCTGCACTTCATTTGGTATCCAAGTTATATAGAAGATGTCGAACAGTCATCATCATCGAAGTCCTCCATTGCTGCGGCTGCTGCTGCTGCTGCTGATGCTGATGCTGCTTTGAAGCAATGTGTCTATCAACGAAATCAATCTTGTCGTCGTTTGGTGCGCGAATATCCTGCTGTAATGTTTTGAAGGCTGTCGAAATATGCGTACCTTCTCGTTTCATATGTGTTCGCCTTGATTGATGGCATTCGACTTGGCATAGGTGTGGAGCTGTTGGGTTAGATTCTGAATAGATTTGTTTGCAAATTTCACGTACTTCGGGGCGTATCTGTGTTGTACGAGAGTATGTATTTATGTAATAGAAATTATCTCGCAAATTTATTATGTCTTATAAATTTCTTGTGCAAAGTTTCTCTGCGCATAAAATTTGCCTAATGATGTGAGCTGACATTTTTCTTATATTTTTTTTTCTGTTCGCTTGATTTTTTAGAGATTAATAAAAATTATGAAAATGTGTCATGAAGCTGGCGTTGATTGCCTGTTGGCAGCTGTTGAGCGTTGGAATTTGTAGGCATTTTTAAATGTGTGCTATATATAGGATACAAGTAAGTGTTTCAGCCGACTCTTGGTAATTTGAAGTTGGAAATTTGTATAGTAACGTGTACAAATATAAGATAGCAGTATGAGTGGGACAGATCAACGGTTGTATCATACAAATGCTGCAGTATGCTGTCGTATACCATCCACATTCCTATATTGCCAACACCTGTCGTATGAGATACGTTCTGCTTAAAGAAAGACATATACTGAAAGGACGGGAAATTTCATCGTGAGAATTTTGAAACAGAATATCAGCGAAAGAAAAGTATTGAAAAGACAATTATTATTTTTATTTTATTATGTGCGTTTAAAAGTAATACGAAGTTTTGGTATAGTTTATTTTCTGGTAGCATCGCCTATATATAAAGTTGGATAGTTGCATGCTTTCCCAATTTCCAGTCAAAAATTATATGGCATTTAGTCCACTGGTAGCGGAGTTATAGCCATTGACCTTGATATCCTTCCGAATGTCAGTACAAAAAGGTCACAAGTTGCGGTTGATTAGCTAGCGAATTATCATGCAACCAACGCCAACTTTCTTTTCCGTGCACACACCTTAATTTTCTCAGTAACTTATGTGCCACTACAACCATTTATCGGTAATGGTCGCACGTAGGAAGGCGCACCAGCCGGTAAAGTCTTCTGCGTGCTGGTGCCAGTCGTTGCAGAGCTCGTTCCGGACTTAGTATTTCAAAAGTATGCTCGGTGCAGTTCTCGGACGTTTCCACCAATTAAGTTTAAGTTCCTCATATAGCTCTGTTCAACGGCTGAAATTTTCCTTAACGTTCCCGACCTTTCTACATATGGGAATCGGAGTATTCTCTGTAAGAAGATTAAAAAAGTCGCACGATATAAAGCATCACACTGCCTGAAACCTCTCTTAGTATCTACCATATCTTTCATAACTCAGCAGTCAGCTCGTCGGAGCTTTGTCGCCTTATTACTGTTGAACTGTTTAATTACTTTGTTGAACTTGTTATAATCCGGTGGGCCTACAAGAAAGCCTTAATCAATTAGTTGATCTAGAAAAAACTTCTGCATCGGCTGCATCCTACCCTCATCTGCTCCAAGAAAGAAAGAGAAGTGACTTCTCCATCGTGAAAGCGTTGATTTTCGTTCTAGAAGGCGTAAAACCTTCGGTCAGACGCTTAATATTCTAATAAAATTTTCAATCTTCATTTCCATCATATAACACATTAACATCCACAATCAGGCCTTTCTTGTTCCATTTTTTTCGTCTGAACAGGCGTTTCTCCTCCTTTCGTTTTCTCGATATACCTCTCTAACAATTTGCGTTTCGGCTGCAGAGATCTGTTGCTATTGCAGCTTTCCGACGTCTATCTTTCGTTGAGTGTTAAGATGTGCGGCCTGCACCATGTTGAGCCTGGTGCGTACCTTGGGACAAGATTGTGGCCCGAGTCGATGTATTGTCGATTTTATTGCATGTAGTTTGATCGGGACTAAGCCAAATAGCCTTAAGGATGTTAAGGTATGGAAAGGAAAGGCTGCTGATTACTATATTCTTGCGACGAAATTGAATACTCTCCAATTTCAAGACTGTTGGGTCAAAGATTCCATCTGTCCAACTTTGGCGTAGAAATCGCCTAGCACGATTTTGACATCGTGCTTGGGTAGCGCTCGTTGAGACGTTCCTGGCTCATCGTTGGTTACACCGCCTTTTTCTATTGCTATTGGTGTGCTTGAGTGAAACAAAAACAAATCAAAGGCATACATGGACAAAACGTATAACATTTTGGGTTTACTTTGTTGAGTTGTGTAGTTTCCTATTTGTTCTAATAATATTTTCGTGAAATATGTTTTGTAATTTTTTGTAAGTTTCTGTATTTTCACTCTTACTGCTTTTGCTTTCTTTATATAAAAATCTTAGCAAGACCACATTTATCCCAGCATCCTTTTCACACAACCTTCAAATGCACATTTTTATAGCATCTTCAGAGCTTCAAATCGAAACTCATTTAGCATTTGATTGCCTCTACTCGCTTATGACACATAAAGACATATAACATTTCAGTCATAAATGTCTTTCGTTGCCTTGCTTCGAACGGGAGCCACAAAACTCTATCACCTTTAATCGCTACTAAAATGCCAAACGATCTACTTGAAATACCAATAAAAAATTTCCATGTTTACTATGGCTAATGCACAATTGTAGTAGTTGTCTTTTGAGTATACTATATAGTTTACAATACTAGCAGTAGTCAAATTCGAAATGACTCAAAAATAATCACTAAAAATTTACAGCACCCAACACGCAATGCAAATGCGATTCCGAATAGTTAAATGTTTAATTTGTGTGCATGTAAAGTGTGGCATTGGGTACAGCGAAGTTCGCTTTGCTTTTGGTAAACTGGAGCAACTTCTGAGTGAAGTGAGTTGAATTGGTGCGGGAATGATTTGAATTGTAAGCCGTATCTAAATAGTTAATAGTTTTGCCACTGGCACTAGCGTTTAATGTATTTTATGTATTGTAGTGACATTATATGTAAAGGGCAAACCCCTATTTTGGGTTAGATGCCCAGAGAAATGAACTAAACTATGTATTGGTGTTTGTAAGTATGCAGGAAAACAAACAAACTAAAGTATATGCAGCAAAACAAATACACAATACATACATTCGCTATATATATTTACATGTGCCTATTTATAGTATTAATACCCTACGATTATGTGTAGTTAAATGCATATATTGTTTTGTATTGGTATTTATACAGTGTAGTGCAGAATATAGTTGTATATTGTTGGAGAGAACAATGAGGATACAATAATCTTCCATAATTCTGGTTGGGTATGTCCACCGGTAAGCTTTCTATTAATTGTAAATATGGTAAACCGAGTCTGTTATCGAATGTGTTGGCATAGTGATTAATGGCGAACATCACGTCAAATGCTAATTGCTCTACGGGCACGATAAGATGCTTAGGCGCATGGAAGAGGGTGGCTATCGCAGTATAGCTTAGCAGTGGCAATAAGTGACAGATTGCCACAAATGCCATGTGATCCAGTCGAAACAGCACTTAAGCTGGGCAGATTCTTCAGGAATCCCAACTTTTTCAATCGCACGTTGAATGGTGTAAGTTTAAATTACTGGGGAATGGTAAGATAACAGAAAGAGTAAACAAAATGTTACACCTCCTTCCACTAGATCTAATAGGAAGGGAAAATGACACTTTAGCGGCCATCAGGCTTAGAGAATGTGGTTATTGGAAGAACGGTACAAAGGGACACTCAACAGTTCTAAAAGGAAAAAGTGTCCTAGCCCGATTATTGTATTTCTATACTGGAATAAGAAATAAGAATTATGTTCGCATCGTGGAAGTAAGTTGCAAATCAAAGCCAATACTATTTTGAACACAAACAATAGATGTTCTAGACTTACCACGTATAACACTTCAAGGACCGTGAAAGACCGTTTGTAACTCACCCGACCATTGTAACGTAAACTTATCTTTGGTCTGTGGTTGACTCAATCGAGCGCAATCTAGGAATAATTTTGTATATCAATTACAAATAGATGGACAATGACCAAAATAATCTCGAAGTGGATCGCAAAATATAATATCTACGTAGTCTCCCACCTCGTTCAAGTCTTATTATTGGCTGCGCTTGTGTGCGTTCGTATTTCATGTTAAGCCCATGTGTGTATGGTATATTTTTCGTTAAAATTGGTTCTGACAGTCACGCGAGCTTATTTATATGTAGAATTGCAGATATTGATTCAAAATCGATAACAAATTTTAAGTGGTTAGTCTTATAACATAATCTTAAAACTATTTCACCATATTCCTTGTTTCACTGCTCAATATCGTTTTTCGTGTGTTCGTTTTGCTGTTGTGTCTTACTCTTTAGTTTCGTACGAGTAGTTATCGTAATTTTGTTTCTTGTTGTTATTAATGTCGCCTTTCTCGTTATATGTTCTCATTTCGTCTTACTCGTTAGCTTTGATTTTCTAGTTAGTTTGTCCGTCTTTGTCGTTGGTCATGTCTTTTCATTTTATTTTACTAGTTGGTTTCGGTTATCAGTGATCAGCTGTGTATGTAAGGTTGGCAGAACTAATAGTATTTACTTCTCTATTTAATTTTCTGACCTCTGTATTTTCTGAAGTAACTAATGTTTTATTGAAATTTTGTACACCACTTTTTGAACGCAGTACAGCCTTTACATGTACTACAAGATCTCTTATTAAAAATATGTAGCGTATAACCAAGTCATCTAATATTTATCATTAACCATTCTTACTTCTTTTGCAAACTAAAATTTTACTTAGTTATCAGCAATGTCGTAAAAACTATTTACATGTTAGCTGTCGATGAATATTTCATGACAATTAAAATGTTAACTTGTAATACTGTCTCAGGACGCATACTTTACGCTCTCCGCTCGCATACAAAGGTAAATAAAAGGTCGAGCGACCCTTTAACACTAAACAATTCGCATTTGTTTGCAGAAAGGGTATGTGAAAGTGAGAGTGTGTCGTGCAGATATGTACAGACATCTGTAAGTGGTTTGGAGCAAGTTAACATTAGGAGCAATAATAGGAGTAGCAGCAGTAGCAGTAAAGCGCTTTATGCTTTTACCTGCCACACATTTTTTGTTTTTCTTTTTTTTGTGGCATTTTTTGCACTGTCCTCTACTTGGAAAGACTCCCGTAGGGAGCAGCAACTCACCTCACATGCCACATTTAATGTTGCGGTCAATTTAGAAGTGCTTAAGTCCTTAAACATACAAAACTGTGAAGTACTGAGGCGTAGCCTGTGCTATTGTCTCTGTAAGCCCTACTGCTTAAATCAATAGCGAATCGCATTTCTTAAGCGACTTAAAGTTGATGATTTGCCTTAGTGTGCTAGAGTATCCTGCCAGTAAGTCCTTTCATACTGCAACTCACTCACAGCATTCTCGACGCGCTGCACACGCTGACCTAACTGCAATTCATTGCATTCAAAAAACGCTCCAGGCTATTTGTGCTGCTCCCGCTGCTTCACCTTCGACTGCCGCACTCGATTTAACTCGCCAATTTGCTTCACTATCCTATAACAATAAAATATACCTATTGTTTAAATGCCTAAATCTATATACATATAAATGAATGTCTTGACTGAGTGGTTGACAGATTCTTCTAAGCACAGTCTAAACCGCTAACCGATGGACTAACTTCAACATTCGAAGGTACTTATCTTTCCATAGCTACATGCCATCTTTATAAATAACAAATAACATTCCATCTCAATGGAAAGTAGTTGGCTGTGCAAAGCCGTAGTCAATCCTGCTCTACGGAGTATATGATGGTCGCGCTAGACAGGCACCCTTAAGTAATTATAAAGGCTGCTTCTAAGGTACAGAACTCGGCATCAATGGAACTTTAAGCACTACCCTAACGGAGGAACTAACTACCCTATTTTACTAACTCTCTTTTGATCCCATTACAAGAAAGAGACAGAGATAGAGAAAGAGATAGAGACAGCAGCGGTAGCTTAGAAAACTGGAGAACAACTCCAAGAGTTCCTTCCATCAAGTACAGACTACTGTACAAAAAATTATGTTGTCATGGGACATCTTATCGCATCGTAAGTATAACTACATAAAATTTTTTAATGACGGCACAAAACCTGAAGGACATTTACTCCCAGTACCTGTAGCGTCTACCAAGTGTTAATGAGGCTCGAAACTACATACTATCTTATATTGCACTAGGAGATATTTTAACGATATGGATGATTGGGTACCTGGACACTGGAATCTAGAGGGAAATTGTGTGGTAGATAAGCTAGCAAAAGAGGATACAACTGCCGACATTCAACCTGTGAAGCATGTGATGCGAATTACAACCTTAAACGAACAATTGTACCAGAAACTTTCTCACATCTCTATTCTGGTAGAAGATATTACGGGTCATGGCATCAAAGGAAGTCACGCCGGTTGATTAGGAGTTGTTTCCCACGTTTGTTGCAAAAGTTGGTAGTTCGGTAGTTCCTACTAAGATAAAGTGTGAGAGATATTTTCTTTAAAAGAGATTAAACGTGTATCGTAGAATTGGTTCATGATAGCATAGTAGAAATAGGAAAGCTCATATGCTATCACAATGAGCCAGTACGAACTTAAGCGATGACCGCGTTTACTGACGCCAGTCATCACAACATAACCGACCGCTTCTGCTGATGTGTCGTTTTGATATTGATTTTTTACATTTCCTTCCAAGCCAGCCATGAATAGCTTCGCTTTGACAAATAAAAATAAGAAAAAACGGTTGAATGGGCTTAACTTAGAGATAACTTGTACATTACCTATTTGCATCATTGATTTGTTTGGAGGCTATGTTCTACAGTGGTCCAAACTGAACCATCTGTAGTTTATTTTATCAGGATTACCGTAAGATTCACCAAATTTGGCGTTTGTTGCTAAATTAAGAGCAAAAATAAATAAATTGTCATACAAAAACTTATAAGTGGCGCAGGTTTATATGGCGGCTACCCCTTATAGAGAAGTTAGCATGTTCACATTTGAAATGGGAATAGGAGAGTCGAAATGTCTAAACTTGAATTCTCCATCTCTTATAGTTTCCAATATATTGATGGTCAAACAAAATGCCATATGGACAAACATGGCTACATTAACTCAGCTTCAGATGCTGAACAAAATAAATATACTATATCGTGTCTTTTCCCCAATGGATACAGGGTATAATAAACTGACTTCGCATAGAGTATATATATTCTTGATCATCGCGACGAGAGGAGTCGATGTACCCATGTCCGCTTGTCTGAACGACTGTCCATCTGTCCGATAGTTGCTAAGCATTTTTTGTCCATTTTTGTATATTTTAGATATATGTGGTAGGCTCCATACAACCAAACCGCCCACTTTTGTGTTTATTGATTGAAATGAGATAAGAAATTACATGCGAATTTTTGCTTCGAATAAATTTTTGTTCTATTAAATTCTTCTATTGTAGCTTAAACTACTCAGTAGAACTGAAAAAAAACCTTTGCGAAGTCTGGAGCTTTAGCTAATACAAACCTACAATATAAATGCAGGCATGCTGGTAGTTATATAGTTAGTTTGGTTCTTGTACTATTTATATTGTATATAACAATTCGATTTGCCTTTGTGCGCACAATTATGCGCATTTCAACGCGATTCTGAGCACTCGGTACTCAGTAGTTTGTTTAACAATTGTATCGAACTGAACTAAATTGAAGTTTACTTTATTCCCGGATAAGTTTGCTGCATTGCAAATGATTAAAGGATGAAGTTGCACGAGTTTGCATTTTTAAATTCAAACAGCGGTCTATTCGTATCGGAGGATATGCTTCGAATACGTTGGAAAAGTTCGTAAGCGCCACTTTCGAGCACGCATTCATCAATTGATTAACGTTGCTTAGCGGCTAAGACCGCCGGAATATGGTTAGCCCACGTGAATTAGCATTCATCATTTGTCAATTTGGTTGTGGCGGGTTTTTGGTTTGGTTGCCTCGCAGCGCTACGTGGCGTATACGTAATGCGATGTTATTTTGCATATGCGAAATTGCGTACACGCAGCGTGTTTATCGATAGCTGAAATGCTCGTTCTGATGTTGATGTTGTTGTTTGTGCGCACCAAGAGTTTTTAATTAAGCACATCAAGCATGCATTTTGCTCTTAGCCCTCTACAATTCACTTTCAATTAAACATTTTGCATCAAAGCATTTCACAATTCAGCCACACAGAAAAGTGCTCCAGCAGTCGTCATTATTATCAAAAAAAAAAAAAATGTTGAACACTTTGAACAATATTAACTGAAGTGCAACGATAGCTTCAGCGCCAGCGCTGCACACTCAGCGGTCAATCAACCAGAGCAGATAATGAAATCATAATAATTTATTTAAAAAGAAGAAAAAAAAAAGTTTAAAAACAAGAAAAAACGTTAACTTTAGTGAAACCGATGTTTTAATACTCTTCATACTTGTCATTTGATGCTTGACAATTTTTCTTGGAAGTACAAATTATTTCGGAGAGTTTTTTATGGTAAAAAATTCATTTATTTCAGAACAAATATAATGAAAAGATTATTCTAAGTATTGTCCATTGTTAGAAGCTATCTAAGAATTTTCAATTTACTCGTAATTGCGCACAGCCATGCAGCCATGGTATTCGGAAATACAAATGTCTGGTGAATATAGCGGGTGTAGTAAGACTTCTCTTTTGAGCGTTTCCAACTTGATTTTAAATGGTTCTACAGCATCGGACCGAGAATTGTCGTACTAAACAATTGCTTTATTGCGTCTCTGCTCAAATTACCGGCCGCTTATTTCTTCAATGCTCTGCTGAAACGCATCAATTGTTATTGGTAGTGATCGTACATGTTAGTTTCATTGAATTTGATTAGTTTACAGGGGACTACACTCAGCTGATCACATAAAATATAGAGCATAAGCTTGAATCCATGAATATTCGGCCGTTGAAGTTGATGCTTGGCCGGGCTTAAACCATGAATTGCTGCTTTTGGATTGTCGAACCACTTTTCGTCGTCCCCCGTCACGATTCGATGCAAAAAACCTTTCCAATATTGTCTTTGAAGCAGTTATTCGCACGTGAAAAAAACGACATTTGAGCTCTCTTGGTTTCAGTTCAACGGTACCCAATTTTTTTGTTTTTGCACCGTAGCCATGGCCTTGCGATGGTTTGAAATCGGTTGTTAAGTCACCTCCAAGGTTTCAACGAACTCTTCTTAAGTTAGGCATGAATCTTGGTGCAATAACGCCTACAACTTAGTGTCTTTAAACTTTACTGGCCTCTTTCTGCGTTCACATGTTTTTATTTATTTATTGATGGAACATGTTCACCATATGCTTCGCACAGCAATCGATATTCATCAGTTGAACTTTTCTTCAAGTTAACACATAAAAGCAGCGCTTGCAGTAAATTTTGCTTTGATGGCACAGAGGTTGACATGGCTAGAGCACAAAGAAAATATGCTGTTTACACTTCACCGAAATGACACATACTGAGTTTTAGAGCGAAATGTTGACGCTCTAACATGAATATAATTACATGAAGGTCCGATGTAATTTAATACTAGTTACGTCATCTTTTGTTAATCCCAAGAAACTTAGTTGTACACACAATAATTTCATAAGATGTATTCAAATTGGTATTTGGCAAGAATTTCGCTTTTTTGACGATTCTAGGTGGGATGTATGGTTGTGGATAAAATTTTGTTGTGTATGAAATTATTTTTTAAGCATTTTAAGATCGTCTGTAATGTTAGGTAGCACGCTACGAGACATTTGAGCTACAAATGTACAATTTATACAATATTATTCTATATATAAATAAGCAAGTTATAAACGATTACACCCTTTTTAACCTATTTAAGCACAACACACTCGTTTGATTTTTTTTTTTTTGTTGGAAAGGTTATGAATAAAGCAGAAACAAATGTAATTATTTTCTAAAGTCTTGCCTCTATGGTAGGTAAAAACCAGTTAAAGCCCTCGCTCAATCTCAAAATACCTAATCTCTCCCTATCTCAGCTGTCTCAATTTGCCTAAAGAACAATAACAAAAATGTCAAAGTGAGTAATGCCATAGGAATAAGCAACAGACGAAAATATGCTGTTTTGGTTTGGCACCGCTGTATACATACAATGATGTCAATTTTCTTATTGATATCTAACTTAGTTAACGCTTAGTCCATGGTAGAATCTATACAGGTAGAATCCTTTCATGTCTGTAGGTCAACCTTAATGGTACAAACTACAGCGGGGTATTTCAATTGGTTTAACACAAATAAGCATACATGTTCCCGAGGTAGCTTTAGGTATATACAAGGTGTGTCGCAAAAGAAACAGGACTTTTTAAAAATAGCTGTTTCTGGTGGCGCCACCTATTGGTAGGTACATGGACTACACTCCACGGACTTGTAGTGGTCCGATTGTCATTAAATTTTTACAAGATGTCAGTGAAGGATTTCCTTTCCAACGCATGTACCTACCAATATAAAAGCAAGAGGGAACGTAGCAAAGTATGACGGATACGCTAGTAACATAATAAGGAAGCGTGTTCAGCATAGTATTTCTCTTTTCCTTTGCTTTCGATTCCTTTGCTTTCAGTTGCAAGTATAGAGAAGAAAATGTTTACAAAGTATATTCAAACTAATAATTCAAATATTGAAGGAATTGGGTGAACAGTAATGCACAGACAGACGCACAAGACAAGTTCGACTTATCTTATGCTGTTCACAAATACATAATCATACATATATGCATATGTATATACCTTATGTTGTCTCCGATGCTTCCTTCATGGTGTTGCAAACATTGTGACTAAATTATAATACAATGCACATGCTGTGTGTGAAGAGTATACAAAAAATCAATAATTTAATAAACGCTCCGCTGGTGCACAAGTATTCTTCAAAAATTGCTGCAATCGGATATGAAATACTCACAGTAAAATGGCAACAAAACGGCGCATAATTATAATTAAATAACCGCAATAATATCGATTTTCATTTTTACATTAGAAAGTGCCAAGCTTTGCTTTTGGTTTTTCTATTTTTCATAACTTTGTTGCCATAATATTGTAGTTTTTGCTTCAAATTAAGTGTTTATTGCATTATAATAAATTATTATACATAATTTCGCGCTGCATGTTTTAATTGTAGTGTGTTTTTATTTGTCTCAAACAAAAAACAAAATGTAGTAAATTTTATTTTAATTTTTTTATAATTAACTTAAATATATGATTTTAAGCCTCGAAAAAAGAATTGCTAATCTGGAACTACAATGTGTAAGATTCAACGAAAGATACACCAAATTTGAAGTTTCAAACTAAATTAAAAACAAAACATTTCCATACCAAAACCCAAAAAGGCAGGCATGTTTGTAGGGATATACTCTTTATAGTGGTTCGGTCTGGACTAAGCGGCATATTTTAAGTAAGGTACACTAAATTTGGCGTTTATAGCGTAACAAAAAACAAAACCAAAACAATTATCATACAAAAACTTAAAATTTGGACGAGGTTGTATGTGGACTACCCCTTAAAGTGGGGTTAACATTTTCATTTAACACTCTTAATTTTGGATCATAAAAAGAATGGCTGATATGGATATAGTCTATATATATATATATATATATATATATATATATATATATATATATATATATATATATATATATATATATATATATATATATATATATATATATATATATATATATATATATATATATATATATATATATATATATATATATATATATATATATATATATATATATATATATATATATATATATATATATATATATATATATATATATATATATATATATATATATATATATATATATATATATATATATATATATATATATATATATAAATAGACGATCGTACATTAGTCACTATGGTTTTATTTGAAGGCCTGCCGTGTCAGCTTAAACTCATGGTGCCTCTGAACACTTATCATACTTATCACAACGCCCAACACAACCCAAACCAACACCGCACCCCCCCCCCCCCCCCATTAATTAATTCGGTGGGTTGCAACTTTGAGATCATTGTTTGTTTTGCCATCGATCTCCCACCTCGGTACAAATAAGTGGTTGGAGACTATCTTAAACTTCTTATTTTCGTTTACATTAACATAAAACAGACTGATTGCAATGGTGGAAACTTCACATCGAGTATCCGAGAATACTTTCGTTGAACGACAATGAATACGTTGCACGTAACATGGTGCTCGCCAACATTTAGAATGGACCATGGTTCAATGTACTTGCTGACTTCCCATGGCATAGAATGAACCATCTGAAGTTGCTGGCTAGCTGGTTACCATTTTCTCACAAATATATCCAAAGCAAGTGAAGATTGCCAAAGTAAACATTAATATCACTTCACTTATCATGAAAAACAATTGAATCATCGATATGTCTTCTTTACACATCCCCTTTACACATCCATTTTCTTCATTATACATTGAACTGGCTGTTTTCGACAACAAAAGCAAGCTTTGCGCCCTATTGGAGACAAAGGCTTTCCATCTAGCCCTACGTGGAAGTTGTAAAATCTATTTGCAGCAAGGTTAACGCTAAAACCAAACCGTCTAAAAGACTGGTTGTGCGATACCTACTACTGCCTCGCTAGATGGATTTGGAGAATGGTCTTCCGATCAAGAATATATATACTTTATAGAGACTGCTACACAGTCTCTATTAATCGAATCCATGTAGACGTTGAGCAACAATAATTCAGTAAATTTTGATGGGTGGGCACGGTCCTCTAGTGGTGTTTGTCATAAAGCAAAATTTAACATACGTCTATATGGAAAACTATTCACTATTGAAGTGCGCTATGTATATTTCACACGTGTTAGGCACATCGCACAAAATATTAACGTAGGATTTAAATGGTTATGAATATGCGACGAGGAATATGTGTATAAAATGAGGTAGGACTGTGCATTGTCACAAAATATTAATTTTTAAGGGTATTTAACCTTCGTATGTTCGGCATAGGAGCCTCTGAACTACTTTACAACAGCAGACACTGTCAGAAACGCTTTAACGCGCTATGTTCTCAGTCTTATCAAAGAAGCAGAGTATACACTGTCTCAATTAACGTAATCATTTGGAGCTGGGGTACAATACAAGGTGCGTCGCAAAAGAAACAAGTCCTGTTCGAAAAAAAAACAACAAAAATTTAATATTTTTCAAAGTGATTTTTTTTTTTATTCAAAATAGTTTCCTTGTGCTTCTATACAGCGTTTTGCACGATCAATAAGCATTTCGAATGAGTGCTTTATGTCGTTTTTCGGAATGTCCTTGAGAATTCCGGTCGACGCCTTTTGGATGGCTTCAATATCCTCATAGCGGTGTCCTTTCATCTGGCAAATTAAGCTTTCCAAATAGATAAAAGTTACACGGAGCCAAATCAGGCGAGTACGGTGAATGGTTAATGGTTAAAATGCCATTTTTGGTGAGAAAAACGGTGATAAGTGTCGAACGATGAGACGGCGCATTATCGTGCAACAGGCGCCAACTTCCTGGCTTACGGTATTGTGGTCGAACACGACGAATACGCAACAGAAGACGCTTCATAACACCAAGATAAAATACAGCATTAACCCTTTGGCCAGGTGGGTTGGAATCGTAGAAACTTACTTCTCAAGACTAGTTTTTTCGGTTTTGGCTCGTCTGGATGCTTCAATTCGGCACTTTGACATTTGGTTTCGGGATCATATTGAAAGCACCACGTCTCATCACCAGTCACAATCGAATACTTGAAGTTTTCATTCTTTCTCGACTCTTTAATCAAGTCCTTAGAATGTTGGGTTCGGAGCAATTTTTGGTCGTCAATCAAACTGTGAACACACCTTCCGTAGACCCAATTTCTCCATCAAAGTGCAATGAATCGAATCTTTGGGAATATTTAATTCCATTTCCATATAACGCAACGAAGATTTCGGCTCATTTTGTATGAATTCACGCACTTTTTCAATGTTCTTTTCGATCATCACTGATTTTGGCCGGTCCGACTTTTCATCGCCACAGAGATCTTCACGACCTTCTGGAAAACGTTTAAACCACTCGTGAACAGTGCTACGGTAAAGACAATTGTCAACATAAACTTGTTACATCATTTGGAACGTTTCGGTGAATGTTTTAGCGAGTTTAAAAGAGAACTTAATATTTGCTCTTTGTTCTAGATTCATTTTTCGACCGATGACCAAAAGATACTGTCACTTTTAGCGCGATAACTTCGTTTGTAGTGGTCCAATTGGCATACAATTTTTACAAGATGTTAGTGAAGGATGTACCCTTTCTACCAATAGGTGGCGCCACCAGAAACAGCTATTTTTAAAAAGTTATATTTCTTTTGCGACAGATCTTGTAGATCAATTGTATTTTAGTTTACAGTGCCCGTTTAATCTTAATATTACACTCTATTTTCTTTCTCTGGCCAACAGGTTGTTCGGCTGTACTCTAGAACATATAAAATAAATTAATATTAAATTCAATTGAAATAAATGAGAAAATTAAAAGAAAATATGGTCCCCTAACATTCCGGAGTGTGGAGCACATTAGGTCGAAGACAAAGTATCCGAGTTTATCTGTCATAATCTACGGGAATCTACGTGTATATATTAAAATGTATCTTAAGTTGTTGGATTGCCAGTTTTATATACATAATTAATTAACATGCAATTAGCTTTTTGTATGAAACGGTAGCACTAGAAGCCAATAGCCTAACAAATCAAACTCTTTGAGTTGTTCGTAATCATAAAAAGCTTTTAATTGATTTTAATACACGATAGCTATTAACTTATTGTAAAAAGTGCTGCATATAAATAAACTCGTAGATATGTAAATATAAAATAAATAATGGAAATTAATTCAATTTCAATCATAATTTTTGATACGAGTGCACGGCGCTCATTGAAAGTGAAATAAAATTTAAATCAAATGGAATGAAATGAATTGAAATGCAATGCAATACAATACATCAATAAACTACTATGTGAGTATACAAGAGTACACAGAGAGAAAAAAATGGCATTCTAAATTAAAGCTTCAAATTATTGATTTTGGTCGAAAGCGTACTTCAAATTTTAAGTACGATTCTTACCTAAATATTCTTAAATTAAGTACAAAACGGCATCGATTTCAAAATATAAAATTATCTCCTCTCCAGAAAATAATACCAGAATGCTAGACAGCATCCGAAAATCAATTCGGTTGCAGAAATGCTTCGACTGGATAAAGTCTTCGTGTTGATATCACAACAACTGAATTAATTAGAAACTTCAAAACAATCGCATGAATGAATGAATATTTCGATTATCGCCGCATTTATAGTAAAATTAATTAACTTTTAACATCATTAATCCGAAGTGAATACAAGCAAAGTGGACTTCATTCTGCTTTCAATCAAATGAATGTTGATATTTTAAAATGTGTAGCATTCATGAATTGAATTTGAATGCATGAATATTCATAAAGCAGCTTGAATGAATTAATTCTAGTTGGTACGTGCATCACTTGAAAACGAACGGATTTGGCAATTTTTATGCTCCGTAGCCAAAGGAAGAAGGGTATAACAAGTTTGTCCGTATAATTTTAACATATAGTATTAACAAGAATATCCAAAAACTATTTGTGTATTATAAGTGCTATTAAGATTTTGCTGAGCCCAAAGTAGCAGCGGCTAGCAGGTGTGATTCTTCGCCAAATTTCAAGGCTGACATTGTTGTCGCTGGTAATTTCTGTACCCAGATAGACAAAGTATTCTACAACATTGAAGTTGAAATTCTCCATACTTACAGACCGTCCAAGACGCGCTAATGGTCCGCGAGTAGATCTTTTGTACCATAGCTCAGAATGATTAGGTTAATTAACACATGGTATACTCAGCTTCCGTTATAAATTAGTGCAGAGGCTTCTATGCCGAACATACATGAAGGTTAAATATACTTAAAAATTACTTCTTTGTGACATTACAAACACCAATACCATCATTGTCATTGAAAAGTGCAACATTAGTTTTTATATGATGTTCCATGGAATTGAATGATTTCATAATTAAAACTCAGAAAATTTCATCTGCTTATAAAGTAATCAAATTTAATCTATTTTCAAAGCTGAGTTTCTGTAGCGTTCACTATTTCTAATGAATTTTTTATACAACATTTTAAGTTAGCAAAACTGTAGGCTGAACACATTTTGCGCTTGCAGATCGCACACTGTTTTTAAAAGGTTTTTATGAGCTTCACTCCATATGTTTATTTGTTTAAAAAACATTCACTTATAACTCAATAGCACTCAGAATTCGCAAATAGTTTTTACGTAAGCTTTGTTATGTGGCGGCACAATGGCTTGATTTTTAATTAAATATTTTTCGCTTGTTTTTGGTATGTTTTTTTGTTTTCCTTATTATTTATTATGCAATGCTACTCGTTATGTTTGAATTTTTACAAACAAATATAACAATTAATTTGTATTTTGTGTGATGTGGTTTATGACAAACGCCACCAGAGAACCGTGCTCTCCTCAAGTACGCACCTATCAAAATTTATTGAATTTTTGTTCCTAAATGTGTACATGGATTCGATTAATTTATGTTTTTAACTCTGTACTAATAGGGTAAAAGGGAATATTAAGTTTTTTGCAAATCTGTGTAACAGGCATAAGAAGGCGTGGGTAGGTTCTATATATATATATATATGTATATATTTTTGATCAGCATCGGAAACTGAGCCGAATTAGGCATGGTCTTTTGTTCATGTCTGTCTGTACGCCCGTCCGTCTGGATGTAAGAGAGCACAGATCTCAGGAACTATATAACTTTTATAGTTATATTTACCATGCATTTTGAATTCAACTTGATGTGGTGAATTTATACATTGGTATTGGTTTACATTGTTTTTCTCAGTGAGAACCGCTTGGCTGCTGCTCTTATATGTTTTCAGTTGGCAGTTTCTCAATGTATCTCGCGTTCTAACGGTGGATAAATATAAGCGCTGTCTTCGTTCTGTTGCTACAGTGACGAAAGCGTTAGAACGAGATAGAGATTAAGATAGAGAGCGAAACAAAATTGGAGAGTAATTGCACCGCTCTCAATTATTATAAACAAATTTTTTTTTTTTTTTGGGTTTTGGAACATTGAAACGCATCTTTTATACTTTAGGTATCTCAAGTACATTCGTAGGTCACTGAAATATATGTGACGATTTATCTTATCTACCAAAAGTCGGGAGTGAATTCGAGCGGCATGGTACAGGGTATGTAACTGTCGGTCAAGCTCGAATGTAGCGTTCTTACTTGTTTTCTTTTTTTTAAAGGTTTGTAAGATTTTTTAGATAGGTACAACATTATTTTTTATGGTCTGGTTTGTTTGTTGCAGGTTACCACTGCGAAGTTACTCTTGGAAAGAGAGCTGTTAAATATGTTCAACCTAAATTTTACTTTCATCTATATACTCGTATATAAAAGTGATTGTACGTGTTTTTGTGATCGCATAACTCAAGAACCAATGAATGGATTTAGCCCAAAACCACAAAAATAAAAAAAACGAGTCAAGCATTTTCTTAAAGTAAGCCCATTTTCGGCTTAAAATCATGCACACTCAAACTTGAAGTGGTCCAAAATTGAGAATTTCTTGACTCGATTGGTATTTGCTAGTTTTGCGTAATTTAATTTTAATTTTATCAGTGTACCAGTATATAGGTATATAAATACATATATTATAAATGCATATATTATAGTATGCACCTACACTTATCCACACAGCTATCAATAATTCATAAATGTAACATTTATGTTTACTTGTTCGTTTATTTATTTATTTGTTTGTGAGTACGAAATACGCGTTTAATACTTATTTAATTTTAATATGTATTTTAATGGAATAATTTTAATGATTTCTCACACATATTGCGCCCCGACTCCTTGAGTAATTATTTTGTAGCTGTCGTTGACTTTGCTGTTAGCCAAACGGCGAATGATTTATAATTGTTTAAACGATTTTAAGTATTTAAAGCCGTGTGTCTGTTATCTGCGAGATAAACACACACAGAAGCTATAGAGTTTAAATGCCTTTTCTATGGAATATTCAAATGGAAAACTTCAAAGTGACCCACTTGCAAAGGCATGCACCAAAAAGCGTACAGATACTATTTTGTATGCATATATATGCAACTTGTAGATACTTGTAGCGCATACAAATGTACGTGTACGGAGATACTTTTGCCCTTTGTGCGCTTTTTGTGCAGCTTCAGTTGAGGCATTCATACAAATTGCAGCACTTAGACTACTTGGTTGTCTATTTATGGTTATCATTGTTCGTTCTTCTTGGTGATTGTTGTCTGTTTGTTGTTTGAGTTAAAATTATCTCAAGTAGTTTGTATATGCAGCACTAAATTACCAACATGCTGCAATTATGATTATATAACAAAAGACTGCAGCATGTTGAATGTATCTCAGCAGAAGATACTCATAGTAGAGGCATAGTTTTCTAGGCAGTTGTGGCTCAAATGTATTGCATGCTGTTTAAGTAGTATAATAAAAAAGAACTACAACAATTTAAGCACATTTAGTACTGCCTATGAAGCCATGTTACAATGCAGCGAAATTCTCAAGGAACTTGTAACTTGCTGAACTTTAAAAAGAAAACTAAATGTATATTTTTAAAGATTTAATGAACCTGATTAGATTCGTATGAGAGTCAATGTACAAATCGTTTACCGAAAAACTTAAATATAGATATACCTAACAGGTTAGTTTTCTTTGTAAAAAGCTTTATCTTTAAAATTGGTTGTTAATAAATTAAGTGTATAAGTATCCGTGATCTACCGATGAGAACTTTAATGTTTGATATGTTGGGAGAATACTTCACATCTCAAAGTACTTATGCAATATTAGTCTCATTTAAGAATTTTTAATTTCCATTCTAGAGCAGAAACAAACTTCGGGTGCTCAAAAACATAAAGCATCTATCTGTGAGTATACGCTATCGAATACAATAATTAATTTAGAGGGCTGAGTTGGAATACTCAAGTCCACGATGTACGGCGTTCCCAAATCCCAGAAATGTGACAAAGAGTCCGAAATTAAAGTTTTAATTTCAGAAGTTTTATTGCCATATATACTTTAGTTGGCCATGATGACTGGAGAGGGTTGGTGCTATGTCAAGGTAGGGTACAATATGCCCAAATGATGACATTTTAACATATAGGAACATTTTTGACCAAGAGTGTGACCAACCGATTTACATCGACCAGCAGCCAATCTTTGTAATTGCTGGATTAGAATAAATTTGCACTTCGAAGCTAGCCAAATTGAGATCACTATGCAAGATAGAAGAGCAAACGTAGAACTCACCACCGGTGTTCAGAATTTAAATACCGTACCTAAAATTTGGAGCGCCAATTTGCCATTTTTTTACTGCTCCGATTAAACAGCCAGAATAGCTTCTTATTTATTTTTGGGGCCCACCTTTACCCAAGATTGCAGCTATGTGATCCGTAACTTTCAACATGCTTTCAAGAAATCCCAAGTATTTCTCCTTTTTGCTTGGCGCATTGTTGTGCTATTAAGGTAGATTGCTGGAGGGATTCTTCTCTTCAGTGTGAAGACTTTTATATAAAGATTTGTCGCTGTTGAGTTTGATATTCCACCTTTTCGTCCAGAATTCCAGAAAACCAGTAATTCTGGCGACAGACAGTATTTCCTAAACCATCTGAATTCATGTCAGTAGAATGATCGCCCGGTAGAACTCAGGCATGTTTTTCAGCTTGTGGATCATGGAGATAACTTCGAACTTCCTACAATTGCTGCACTCCTAATGTTTTATTAAAGATAAAAACTACAATACAAGAAGAAATTCGTGTTTAGGTAGTACCTTCAAAGTCCGGTAACAGATGCCATCAATGCCAGATGGCATTTATTTATTTCGAATAATGCTCTGGATGGTATTGCATAATTCGGGTGGTGTGAAAGCACTAATGAACAGATCCATTGCAACTGTGATGCTAAGAGACTTCTGTGTCACTCTCTTACTCTGGAGAAGATAAGCCGAAAGACTTGAAACGCTCGAATATGTGTGTGGCAAATTTGTTGGCCTGTTCCTAATCAGAACGGAACCATCTACTGTTGATGTCCATTATGAGAACGGTTGTCGTTTGACTCCCTACTGGCATTCCATATGTTTAAGAGATTTTCATTTGCAAAACTAATTTGGACAACTTTTTTCTTATAGTTTTTAATTCAAATTGACAAAATTTAAGTATGCTAAAGTGAATTTATCAGGAAATAGGGCGTTCGTCTTCTTGTTGGAAACGCATGTCATCCAGGTCCATGTCATCTACTTGAAGCCAAAAAAGTCAGCTATAATCCAGTGCCGTTCGTAGGTGACAGTCGCCGTCTGGCTATTCTCATTTTGGAGGATATTTCGGAAACGACACCAAACACAAAATGGTAACTCAATAAGCATTCAAAATTCGTACATACCTATTGTAAAACCCTTTATATTTGTGCAGTCCACTTTTTTTTTTTTTTCTTTAATTTTGACATCGTATTCGTTAATGGCGACCTCAAAATTTTCAAATACTAAACTCCGTTTGGGTTCAACAATTAAAAAAAAAAAGTGTATGCGCCATTTATATTTCGGAAATTTTGACTTCAGCATCGTAATCAGCGATCTTAAAACTCTTCTTTGCTAAAATTCATTTCGATTCAAACATACTCGTATCTCTAAAAGTTGGCCCCGTTTTGTATTCACAATGAAAAAATTCCGCATCACACGGAGGCACACTGACACTATGCCCGGAAGTCATTTGAGCAGACACACTGTAAGCTGCCTGAATTGATGAATGTGCACATGGATTACTACTAATAGACAACTGATGACGCATCTATAAAATCTTCCCACCGCAGCGTGTATATGTTCGAAAACATTGGGCGTAGCATTTTTTCAATCACTTGAGTCTACCACGATCTTCTTCTTTAGTACTAATAGCAGTCCTAGACCCGGTACTGATTGTTGCGGTAGTCCTATTCTCTTTCGAGTCTAACAAAGACTTAGCAATATAAAGTTTCCAATAGTACATTTTGGCTATTCACTCCGAAGCACGACTAAAACTCAGTTAACAAATGGTCAGATACTGAGACCGCTTCTGAAGTATAGGGATGCTCGAAAACTGATGCAACTGCTGAGTTGGAAGTGATGTTCACAGATTCATAAACTGTATGTAATAAAGTATGGTGTCGTTTATTACAAGTAGCACAACTGAACTTGTCGCTACATTCTCTGACCCCATAAGATTCTGCAAGACAGCTTAAACATGGTCTCAATCTCCCGACTTGTTCAATTCTATCGTTTACAGTCAGTGTCAGAAACTTTGGATACTTTCTAAGCATGTGTCTCCGACCAGCACACATCTTGCATTGTGAATCAGTTGCAGTCATGTTTGTTTTGGTGGAAGTGCTAGATACCAGTTTCGATTTGAGAATACACATTGCATACAGAGTCTGCAGCCGATTACTTAAGATTACATTAAGGTCGACCCATTTTGGTAAATCCGATTTCTCTGCTATACTTTGTTCCCATAATGCAAAAGCATTTACTGCTAATTTCGACGTACAAAGAAGTGTGATTCTATACGATGACCATATACGTAACTTTCTTTGGGATATTACTCTTTGATGTAGAAATTTACAAAGTTCAAAATTTACAACAAGGTGCGTTGATAGAGTATACGATTGACTTCTGCCAGTAGTCCTTGAGTCTTTGCAGAGTGTAGATTATTGGTATGGAGACTTTGTGTACTTCAAGATACAATTGAATTGATTTTTCGTAAACTTACGCACTGCATTAAAAACTTGCAGATAAATTCCTAATCTATTCTATATGAAGTTTTAAAGGTTATAACAAAATTTTATTCTTAATTCTTCTCAATGTACTCGTATTTTGTAGCGAAAATCTATGCCAGCGTGAATCGAAGCTCACAAACTAGTAAGCTTTTGTATAACAAGTGTTTTCAGTATCTGTATCTGTGTGCATCGGTGACTAACTTGTCATATTTGTCCAACACGCTGGTCAACTTCTACTTTATTCAACGCTCTGTTTGGTTTGTATATACATATTAGTGCTCAAGTGTATGTGTGTGTGTGTGTGTGTGTGTGTGTGTGTGTGTGTGTGTGTGTGTGTGTGTGTATCTAGTAAATATAATTTTGTATCTGTGCTATTTTTAACAACTTCCGCATGAAGAAAATTTTGTAATTTTGTACAAAAGAAGACACCGTATAGCAATAGAAATATTCCATACAATACTATAAGGAATAAGTTTTCAACCATTGTTCTCCATACACACACACACACACACACACACACTCACACACACACAAACACACAATATAAAATACAAAATCAAGCAATTTCCTATACGCATAGATACAAGAAACAATAGAACATATAAAAATTTTATTGTTTTTATTTTCATTATGTATTGTACGAGTTTATGGTATAAGTATATTTCTATATTATATCTAATCAATGCAGATAGATGTACACATTGTATTATTTGCATAAATTTTTGGGCAAACTCATTTCATTTCTGGTTTTGACAAAGCAAAAGTTAGTTTTGCGTAGAGCTAATGGCTTTTTCTGCATAAGCAATGCTGCTGGTTTTTCTACACTACATGTAAGTATGAAGTACTTCATGGCAAGCTGGTTTAGTTCCGGCGGCTATGTGGTGATTTACTTTAGGTGTGAGTAGAAAACTTCTGCTATAGAAATCGACAAATGTATCTACTTTTTTTTTTTTTGTTTTGTTTGTATGCCCGTCTTACTTTCGACATATAACGAAAGCTTATGGTTTTCAACTACTGCCTCACTTCGAACAATTATGCAAACAGCTTAAAAGGCAGATAGGTTTTTTCTATTTGATTTTTTGTTCGATTTGTCTTTACTATATGCGGAAAAAGTCAATTAAAGGATTTTCAAAAGTTTCTATTGTCACATTACTACAGAGATTTTCGGTTTGCAAAAAGCATACAAAACCAAAGGAGCACATCAGAAGCAGAAAAAATAATACAGCAAGGATTTTAAGCAACTCTAAAGTTAAAGAGAAGTAAATGAACAAAGCTTTGGGGGATTTACCACAAGTGCGTAAAGAATGTAATCAAGTACAGTGAGAACATAAATTAATTGAATACAAATTAAATTTATAGCAAAACATTTTGTCAGTGTTAAGTTGTAGAATGATTTAGCGATGGTATCTCATATAGCTTTCAGTAGTAATCAATTAATGATATATTGTTTTCCTTAAGCTGTCAGTATGTATCTAACCTTCAAACGGGATTAACTGATTAATTTTGTTTAGTTAAACAGGACTAAAACGAGCTGAGCTAACACTCTGCACACAAAAATTATTTATTTATATTGGGTGTCCCAACAAGAGTTCACGTTTTAATTTAAATATATAACGCACATTTTTTGAGCGAGTGGTGCTATTTTTATTGCATTGTAAAGTAGATACGTTCAGATTCTGAATGGATTCTGCAGCTTTGAACACAGAACCTTGATTTTTTCAGGAAATTTTCGATGACAGTTTGACAAAGATGTTATTCTATCTCACCGATGACAGTATGTATCGGCCTTGAGCTCACAAATTGTCTTGCCTGCCAACTTTCCGTGGCACAGAATAAACAATCTGTATATGCTATTTGGCGTCCAAACGCAACTGTTTAGCTGGTTACCATTTTCTCACAAATAACTCCAAAGCAAGTGAATTGATAAAAGATTGTTGCCTAAGCAAACATTAGTACCACTTCACATTTTATGAAACTCAAGAGAATCATCGATATGTCTTCCTCGTCGGCGACTTTTCAAGATAACATTTCTATAAACTTGATGAACCACAAAGGTAATACTTTTGGAACATCGTTACGAATCATCCTACTGTCTCTTAATGGTGGATACATGTCACTTCATGATGTCACAGCATTGTTTCATCATCTTTCGAAACATACCAATGAACAACAGGTATGTCCATACTGTCTATAGCTGCATAGATTCTTATTTTTACGAACAACAGTTTCCTTTAACAAATTTGCCATAAGGCCCACATCGAATTTCTTCATTAGAAATAAAACTAGGTGGTTTCGCCAACAATGAGAACAAAAACAACATGTGCGCCCTATTGGAGATAAAGATTTAATTTTAGAGCTTTTTCTCTTCGCACGATTACTATTCTCCGTACTGTAAGTTGGTCAGGTCTTTCCATCTAGCCCTACTTGGAAGTTGTAACCTCTACTTGCAGCAAAGTTAACGTTATCACCAAACCGCCTATAGGGCTGGTTGTGCGATAACTACGTCTGCCACGCTCGATGGACAGTCAGACAGTTGTACATGTCAAATATTCACCCAATCAAGAATATATATGCATAATAGGGACTACCAAACCTCATTGTGCCTGATGCACACATTTGCAAAACTCTAATACACCGTTTTACCTTCTTGGTACAGGTAACAACAATTCACTAAATTTTGATGGGTGCGCACTAGAGGGTACGGTACAATGCATGATGTTTGTCATAAAGCAAAATTTAATATACGCCTATGTATAAGTAAAACTATTCACTATTGAAGTGCGATATGTAGCATTCAACGCGTTAGGCACATAGGACAAAATAATTGTTACATTTATTTGTGACAATTATTTATTTATAACTAATATTATAAAGAGAAAGATTTGATTGTTTGTTTGAAACGAATAGGCTCCGAAAATACTGGACCGATTTGAAAAATTCACTGTTGGGAAGCTACACTATCAGCGGTTGACATAGGCTACATTATATTTTCAAAAAAATTAGGGATCCTTACTAAAACTCCAATAAGGTAACACAAGATGTAAAAAAATTACCAAAAAAATTCCGTACATCGTGTGCGCTGCGAAAACTATTGATGATACGAGTAGAACAAAATAATGTACTACGACTTTGCAGAACACTTCATTCTCTACAAAAAGTGTCGCGATAGCATATCTCTAACTATTATTGTTATATTACAATATTTTATTTTAAAAATTTAATTGAAATGCCACCGCTAGAAAAGACTCTTTATTTTTTGAAACTTAACTCAGGTAGAACGATTAATTTGCCATAAAAAGACACCACATTGAATTTAAACCTAATATTGACTTTAATAAAGAAGTTTTCATACAAAAAGTGGGCAGTAGGTTTGTATGGGAGCTACCCCAAATACTGGGTGGCTCCCACCCATTAATGTATATGTGAAGTTATCTAAAACTGAATATGCAATGAGGAAAATGAGTATAACACGAAAGAGAGCCAGTAGGACAGCGGGCAGAACGCACGCGAAAATACAACGACGAAACAACACCAAACGAAATTAGAGAATTAATTGTTAAAAATGCGATAATAAAACGAAATAAGTGCATTTTTACAGAAGCTTAACACTAATATTAAAGAGTCTTTTCTGCTTTTTATTTATATTACCACATTCTTTCAACTTTAAACTGCTTTATGTAGTTTACTCATACGTGGTTACAATCCGCTTAAAAATAATACATAACAGGTAGCCTACTCAGTTATAAATACAGTTTTTTAAGTTAAGTTTTTACTTTTTTCCTGTTCGGGTTGGTGCCTAAAAAATTCGGTGTACTACGCACCAAAATCAATCTATTATGAATTAAATATGCTAGATGGAAATCGACTTAATGGAGCTAGTCTCGGTGGAAGTTCCGATGCTGGAAGTTCACAATAATTCTTTTCCATGGAACATATAAAAACTAATGTTGCACTTTTCAATGACAATGATGGTATTGGTGCTGGCAATGTCACAAAGAAGTAATTTTTAAGGGTTTTTAACCTTCATGTATGTTACAACGGATGCAGTGTATACCATGTTTCAATTTACCTAATCATCTGTCTGTAAGTATGGAGACTATCAACTTCTATATTGTAGAATACTTTATCTAACTGGGAACATAAATTACCAGCGACAACAACATCAGTCCTGACATCAGAGGAAGAATCACGCTTGTTAGCCGCTGCTACTCTGGGGTCAGCAACTGGTTGCCTATTTCTTCAACGTAACGTAAGACAGTCAATGGTTTAAAACCATTTATTGGATACATACAAGTCTTCGAAGAAATAAGGTAAACAAAATACTGAAGAAGAATCATTATTCATCACGACAATGCGAGCTCTCACACATCGCCTCACACCAGCAAGTTTTTGAACATTCAAAAACATGGAATACGCCGTACAGCTTTGGTTTTGAACCCAAATACTTCTTTTTGTTCGCGAACATCAAACAAAAATTACGTGGGCATCGATTTTCTACACCACAAGAATCGCTTGATGTATTCAAAAAGCATGTTTTGAAGCTACCTCATTCAGTTTAAGAATTAATTTGTATAATAAAATAAACTTAAGCATAGCTAATCATAACAATACATTTATGTTAGCTTGACAATACTTATGCGTTCGTGAAGCATTGCCATTCATTGGAACTGTTCAATGCTCTGAGCAGCTGTGGGTTCTTTTATATAATTAATTTTATGCTTTTTGCTCTAAATGCTATACATAGCATCGTGAATGACCTTTCCATTTTTTCACTACTTTAAACTTATTAAATATTTCCCAGTGGTTTAATTGGATTAGGTTCAAACTAGCTGGTAAAAACGAAAAAAAAAAATGATAAGTTTATTTAAAAGTTGATAAAATATAAGCAGTTTGAGCTGTTGAAACAGTTAATCAACATTACGCAAATTAATTTATAATTATTTTTGCCATTTTATACGTAAATAAATGTTCATATGCAATAAGTTTTCACTGTACACTCACACTCAATTGTAAAAAGAACAACATTCATTTAAGATAAAGTATCGACAAGTTTAAAAGACCACATCACTTGAAATGAAGTATGCTTGTATTTAAGTACTGAAAAATACACAAGTAACTAACTTTGTGTGTGTGAGTATGATGTAACTTTGTACAGTACATACTTATATATGTATCTATTGTTATGTATCTTTTTCTTATATGTAAGTAAGTAGTATATGTGAATGTGTTTGTTTGCTACTCTTGTATACAAATGTTTATCAGCTTTTAAGTCGTAAATTGATTTGATTGGTATTTTCACATCTAATGCTACTACAAGTTGTTGTTATTATTGTAATTCATATTGTTTATGCTGTTTATGCTGTTGTTGTTGTTTCTATGTAGTACTTATAGTAAAAGTTTTTCTTATTTTACCAGTAAATAAAATCAAAAAGTGTGCAACAAACATAAACAATCTTAACAGCGAACTTTTAAGATAGATGAGTTGAACCCGAACTCAGCACAGTTGAACTGAACTATGTTTCCCTATGTCGTATACTTCTTCTTGGCTCTGCGAATGGAGATGAATGTTGTATATTATATTTGGGATACTGTTAAAATAAAGTACGACTCAATTTTTATGATGATGACGATGATGTTGATAATGGTCAGTCATAGTGATGGCTTTGGCGACTCATGGCAACCAATTGAGTTGTTTGTTTTAGTTTGGTTTTGGACACTAAATGAACATGGAGTGTTGTGTTGGTGTTTGTTGGAGTGTTGAAGGCGTATCACCACAGGACGTTAAATGTTCTGTGTTCTATGTTGTTTGTTTTCTTTGACACGCTGTCGCCATTTCCATTTCCAAAACGCTTCAATTTGGCTTGCCGTGCGGAGCGATGTGTACACTTCAAACAGCTTTACTGACATTTGACATTGATGCTTTAGCTTGAATTGCTTGCTTTGTCGGCTACTTGCATTTACTCGCAGTAGTTGGCTTGGTTTACCAAATGCCAGTCAATTATGCGCACTAAAGATGATGTGCTGAGAGAAGCAGCATGCGCTGATATTGTTCTTGATGAAGTTGTCGCTTGTGGCAAGCATTTTGCGTACAAAGGTTCCACCTGTCAGTCCATGTTGCAATATCAAATCGAGGTCGTTGCCAATCAAGTGGCAAATGATTATAAACATTTGTGTACGTGTGTATCAAGTGGCTATATGTGTTATGTGTGGTTTTTTATACACTTCATACATTCATAGAGTATTTAGTAAAGAGGACACCATATTTTTATTAGCTTGACGAGTAGCCATATAGATTTAGTTGTGTTCGTCTGTCTTGATGCCTGTTTCTTAGTAATTACACTAAACAACACCATTTCTCTGATCAAAATGCCACTATTCTTTTTTTTTTTCTTATGGATTTTGAACAGTTGAACACGAAAATCGCAATATTTTGGTTTTTTGATAATATATAATTTAAGGGCTGAAAGATTTAATTAGGGTATATGTTTTGTTCAAGAACTTGATCAATCGGCTCGGTTGTTAAATTTTCCATGACTTCCGGTTCCTTACACTTTCTACAACCGTCAATGTTGGTTATGCCAATCTGCAGTCTCTCCTCTGAAGTTCCAGCAGGTAGCACGATATTCTTTTGTTGCATTCTTCGCACATTATCTTGGGTATTATACAACTGAAGGTGTTATTTCACCTCTCTCAGGCTTTGGTCCAGGCGATCCCTCCAGTTTGCTATATAGCGTCTGTAGAAAGATTCGGACTTCTGTTGTTACTACGCGCGGTAGCACGACGCCTTTTTTGCTAAACTATCCGCCTTTTCATTTCCCAGTGGTTGGAAATCTAGAAGATGTGCACCTTTTTTGAGCTATTCGGCAGGATATTTCTGGAAGAGATTGAAAGCGCCTTCAAAGCTTCTATTGCAGCTTGGTTTTCGACGAATATATTTAAACATTTTTACGTGGTATTAATCTGTTGGGCAACTTCTGCTGGTTTTATTATGGTGAATACTTTCGTCTACAGTAATCGGGATCTTCAGAACGGTATCTGCGCAGAATACCTCCGCTCAAATTCTTGACTGCATTTGGAGCCTTCTGTAAATATTTGTATTTCGCGTTAAGCTTAATTTGTTACTTTTTTAAAAAGACCCGTTTACGAAGAAATCAATGGAAAGATAACGAGGTTATTTGCAATTGAGAATTCGACTTTATAGTAATTTTGTTCCCTTTTTTTCATCTTATTTAAGTTAATTCAATTTTAATTCATCTGAAGTTAATTTTTTTCAAGCATTTTGATAAGTATATTAAAAACAATTACTTTTTAATCTTTTTTTTCAGAATGATAAATATAAGAGGCATGCATTAGAAAGTATACTAAAATAAAATAAATTTTGAGCCAATGCGGGCTCCTATTAATTCCAAAAAAAATCAGAAACAATCAACCGTAACGGTTACCAGTCCGTATTTTCATCAGGTGACAATAATGTCTCGAATTGTTCGTCACGGAGTAATTTTCTGATTTGACTCTTTCACTAAATTACAAATAACTCCGTTATGTTTCCATAGATTTCCTTCAAAAGTAATTTGTTTTCTTCGTAAAAGATCCTTCTTTACGTAAAAAATGACCAACTATACATTTTTTACCCGTTTCGAATTATTTCGTCGTTTTAATGTAGTTTTTATTTAAATTTTGACAGGAAAAAATTTTTTTCCGCCATATTCTTTCTAGTGCTCCGGAACTACCGAACTGATTGGCCAAGTTCTCAAACAAAATTTATATGTAATTTAATTATTTTGTATTTGGTATATTCAAAAAAAAACACCCTAAAAATCAAAAAAAAAAAAAAATCAATAATTCATATCTGAAAATCGTATCCATAGAACATTTGTTTTATTGTATTTTCGTGTAAAGCGGGTCAAAATATATTTATAAACTTTGTTGCATAGTGTTGTCAGCAGTATATATGTACTCCAAATTCGGGGAATAACAATTTCAGCACTAAATTATCGTCTCTGCCACTAGAATAAAGCAAGATTTTTTTTCTAAAGTAAAAAAAAAAATGGAATTAGTGTTGACCTTCCGCCCATTTCTCACATTTTCTTCCAGCAATATACTCCGCTTAACTTTGCACACACACACAGTGTATAATATAGAATGCTTACGCGACTAAAACACTGCCACTTGTTCTTATATACTTATAAAAGTAGCTGCAATTTTTGTTTGTTTCCTTCTACGTGGCTGCTGTGGTTCATATCCTTGGCGCCTGATTAGTATGCATTAATTTTTGTGATGGCAGCAACAAACGGGAAAGCATTTTACCTAAATATGTCACTCACAGCGAATTGAACGTTCACATATATTGCAGATTGGCACAACTAGATTAAGTTATACCAATTTATAATATGTACACTGATATGAGCCACATATGAGATTTCATACAAATTGAATTGAAAATGTTTGCTTATTAATTTATTTGCTTTTTGTTTGGACTGAGAACTTTTATAAGTGCTTTGATGTTTTTAAGTGGGCAACAAATTAATTTGTTTTTCTATTTGTGTATAAAGTCTGAGCTTTGACAAAGAAATTAAATTGCTACATATGAGCAAAATCTGTGGATGCATGCTAAATTTATAAGCGTTTGAGTAAAAGTAGGGGAGGCTAGTTTTGTTTTTTGAAGCAATCCGTTTATATACATACGTATACAATATAATTTCTAGTACGTTTAAAACACAACTTTGGCTTTTAGCAGCTTCTTAAAATCCTAAATAGATAGAGAGAGGGAGTGAGGGAGAGAGAGAGAGAGAGAGAGATGTTGAAATGCATGACACCAGTCTTTCGACACATTTCACAGTTATTATTCCACGCCGCGGGATTTTAAATAGAAGCCAATCTTCTCTGCTCTTTTAAAATTTTTTATGGACGGCATTAGATAATTCTAACTTCGAATATATATAAAATAGTTGGTATAAACAAAACTACTCCTAAATTCTTGGGTTTTTCATCATCTTGTGCCACAACAGCTACAATTGATTGCTCTACTTAGTCTAGATCATTGTCATCATTCACAGTTTCACCTTCAATAGATGAAACTTCACAATAGTTAATAGTACAGCATTACTCAAACCTAGTATTTCTTCTGTAACCACTATGGACTAAACAGAACAGGCAGATGGTGGCGTCGTAAAGTGTTAAAATAGAGTTTAAAATTGCGACGAGGAGAATAGGGAAGGTCGTTTATTCCATGTAATCCATCAAGCATTATTTGACTCACGGTATTTCAGTTTTCAAACAAAATTCAAACAAGTACCGATTTAGAATTTTCGACTGTTTCAAAGACTTTCAACAGTGTGTTTCTTAAGACCGTTTAGCACTATTTTGTTCAGTAGCTTCAACTCTAAACGAAATTTGGAGAGACTTAAGAGTACAATGATTAAAAAGTATTTGAATTCACATTTGAATAGTTTTATCTTTGATGGTCTTTACTCTTGACAAGATCCCTAAAAGCTTCAGTATATTTAATACATTGACACAAATAAAAAAATCTTCCTAATTTTGGCTGGTTTTGCCCAGCTCCAAAAAAACTGAAGGCCAATTCCAAGCACTTTCACATACATAAAACAAAAGTAGGTGTACTCAAAAGAACAGATTTATTGTATGCAAGAGATATTCTAAAATTTTGAAAAACTTCTGAAGTTGAAATTAGTCAAAATCTCCATGGAATTCTTTGCATGCAACAGCTTATTTTATGTTGCATATGCACAGGCGTTGCTCATGTGTTTATTTTTACTCCTACGCTTGCGAGATTCAAAATTCTTTGGTGTTTTGCATTTGCTTTAAAATTTTACTACTGGTAGAGTATGTAGATGCATATATGGAAAATGGCACAAAATTTCAATTTGATAAAATTTGCATTTTCCGCTCGATGTTAAAATAACAATGACGATAACAAACGCTATATGTGGGCGCTAGCAAGAGTTCGTTAAATGGGAGATACCTATTGTATTAGATAAACATTTAACTACGATACTTATAATCCAAAAACTTTACTCAATATAAGAATTGTGTCTGGCTCGAGTTAATTTTTTATATTGATATATATATGTAGGATTTTTGTCAATGTGAATAGAGAACAGTTACAGTAACTTTTCTTCACAAAGATTGGATTGGATAGCTACGGAGAGTCTGTTGGTTGGGACATTACAATGCAAGTGCTATATAACAGACATTTCTTTACTGGTTTCTTGTGGCGCACACTCAATTTGGTACCCTTTGCTAATTGAAATAGACACTAACCCAACATAAACTAAACTAGGAAGTCTTTGATGCAATAAGCAATATTAGAGCATGTTTCTGAATGAGCGCCGTATCTCCTATTTTCTGTGATATGTTAATTTTCAGTATTTAGATGCTTTTTTTTACAGAAAGTCACCTAAGCTAAGTATCAAACCAATATCTCAAGGAACTAGTTTCCGAACTTGCAGATGGAAGGGAGATGGAACACTACGTGACATACAATGATTGAATGATTCGTCTCTATGGGGATTATAGGACTTCGGTAGATAATTCCGCTGTGGTTATTTCCCAAGTCTATCAAAATGTAAACAACAATTATGTTGCCTAATTCTATGTTATATACAACCTCGTTGACCTTCCACCTGTAGACCCTATGCACTGCTCTGGAGGCAGAGTGTACACTAAGATTGTGTACGCTCTGCAGAATGGGAGTGCCAGACCACTATATTGCCACTATATTGCCACTATATTGTTGATCGGTATTGAAAGCTGAGTCGATCTAGCCATGTCCGACTGTTCATCCGTCTGTATGTTTGAACAACGAGATCTCGAAAGCTATGAATGGAAGAGTTGAAGAGTCATATTGACTGAGTTGACATACGGCAGGAGTTCCTAGTCTACTGAGATATTTCTGGCAAGCGGCTTGCATAGCAGCCAGCCCTTTTAGTTCAGCATCTTCTGAATACTCATGCGAGCAAGAAAGTCTTCTCGCTTACGCTTAAGAAGATACTTCGATATTTGGTTATCGACGCTATATATACACGGTGCGACAAATAAGTTACAAGACGCAAACCATATCAAAATAAATAGTAGCGGCGTTTGAAAGTTCTCTTCCCAGTCATTCCAATTTCGACTGAGAAATAGCAAAGTTATGAAGATTCTTCCAAAACTACATTTTTGCCGATGTTGAAATAGTAACATGGAACAAAGAGCGGTTATAAAACTTCATGCAAACCTAGTGTATGGCGAAGATTGTTAGTGTAGATTGAAATTTTTTTTTTTTTGTGTGGCATAAGCAAGTCCAATTTCAACTCGGACACCAGCAATAATAAAAAAAAGTAAGTGATTTCATTGTAAATGATCGCAATGCTTCGCTGAAAATGATGAAAGAGTCTTTAAGTATTAGTAGAGAAACAATCCGAACCATTCTTCACTCGGATTAGGACAAAACAAAATTCTGTGCAAAATCTATTTCACACTTTAACGGATGGCCAAAATGCAACCCGTGTCTACCATTCCAAAGAAGTCGTTGCAGAAGCTAGCAATAATCCAAACCTCTTGAAATCAATTGTTACTGGTGACGAAGCATGTACGACCCTAAAGCTAAGCGTCAAAGTGAGAAATGGAAGTCGAAAAATTCAACACAAGCCAAATCAAGCTCAAAAGAACAAAATCAAAACAAACCTAAAGCTAGAAAAATGAGCTAGAACACGTATTTGAGTTATTGTTGGATGGCTGTAACAAGTGTATTGAAATTGGAGGCGATTACTTTCACTAATTAAATAGGCAATTTTTCAGATTTATTGCTTTAATTATTTTTTCTACAGCCACCTAAATTATCTCATAAAGTTTGTATTATGTTTGGCCTTGTCCATCATATTTGAATCGCTCTATTGATTTTACTATTAAAAGTAAAATTTGTTTGTAATGTTACCGGGTTCACACGTGCAAAACTAATTTCAGCTCAATCAAAAAATGTTGAAGTGAATAGATAGAAAAAGTTTTTAATCATACCAAAAAATTTCAAGATTAGGAATATCAGAAGATATCTATGATTATGTTTGAACAAACTTTTGTTAGCCCCGTTATACAGCGGCAACGTTGCAGCAAATACTGCATACAAATAGACTGTCTCTTTCTAACTTATATGTATACGAGTATACATAGGTATTTATACACACAACTTTTCGCATTTTAATGCATCCGATTGCAAGTTCATCGCTCTCTGTAGATTTGCACCATAATCTATCCCTGTACTCCGCTTAGCATCACGACCGCTTGTATCCCTTAACGCAGTGCTGCAATTTTTCGCAAAACCGGAAACGGAAGTTTAGCTCGTATGCTGTATGCAGTTTCTGTCTGCCATTATTAAGTTGTTGTTGTTGTTGTTGTTTTTGATTGTTGTTTTTATTGTTGTCGATGTTGTTGTTGTCCTGTCGATGTTGTTGTTGTCCTGTCAATTCATTGCAATTGTTTACGCAAATATTTGCCAATTTGAATAATATATTAATGGAGTTATACGATAATTTTTGATAGCACAATAACACAACTTTCGAAGCGCTTTGAGTTCATTCAATTATTTAATTTAACTGAAATAAACTAGATACAAATTGACCAAGAAAGAAGAGCGAGACTTTGGCGCTTGAATTATATTTATAACACATTTAAGCGAAAGTTCAACTAAAGTAAAACTTAAGCGCATAACTTCTTATTAGAAAATCGCACCAGCGTCGCTCGCCATCTGAACTTGAAGTCATATCAAGTTTTGTGAATTGAAGTGAAACGAAGCGAAGCGCTCAGAACTCCTCAAGCTGCAACTGGACTCTGGCTGTGGCCAACTTTTGGCACAGCGCGGCATAAAAAAGAAAAAACTTTGCACAAGATATACTAATGGATACATTTCTAACTATATAAAATGTAGCTGCTAGCTGCCGTTTAGCGAGTTAAGGCACAAGACTATTTGCAGCTACGTAAGATTGGATTCAAGAGTTTCGAATGAAACTATGTATAGTGAATAAAATAAAAGCTTAGCTAAGTAGATAACATATAGGTACAACAAACACAAGGTTTGTAAAAAAAAATCTGTAAGAGAGAGTTTAATATATTGAACATAGTTCTTCTTTATGCTAAGAATTGTTCGCACACTGTAGATATCTTAGATCTGAGAATATCTGTTGAAAGTGCATGTAGAACTCTAGTTTTACAAGTTTTTTTTTCACTTATTTGTAATTTACTTCAAAAGGTATAAAAATTTAACTTAAAAAAAGAAAATTACTTGTAGGTTGAACATCCCTGTAAAATTACAACAACAAAAACAAACAAAAAAAAAACAAGAAAAAACGTTAACTTCTGTTGAACCGTATCCGTGAAACCATTCACACGGGGCTGGTTTTAGATGGGGATAACCAGAAATAATAGTCGTTTCGCTTGGGTGTCTACACTAGTATATGTGTATGAAGCGACTCTAAGATGCCACCATATCGAATTTCAAGTTGATATTGATGTTTTTCATACAAATGCATAAAAGTGCGCTATGTGTTTATATGGGACTACCGCAAAAAGTGGGCGGAACACGCCGATTTTCATATGTATATGAAACGGTTGTCCACTAAAATCAACCAAATCAAATTTCAAGCTAATATTGATTTAAATGCATTATTTTTTCAAAAACCACAAAATTGGCCACGCCCATTAGTCTATGTATATTAAGCGGCTGTCTATAAAATGACACCCTATTGCATTTCAGCCTAATATTGACTTTAATAAAGAAGTTTTCATACCAAAACTCAAAAGTGGGCGCTCAAAAGTGTATGGGGGCTACCCCAAAAAGTGGGCATGGTGGGTCAACCTTGACACTCCATTAAACTTCAATAAAAATAAGTGTATGTGAACAAATTCAACTGGATAGCATTAAAATTGGTCCCCAAAAAATGCGCAACAACATACAGACGGACATACAGACAGACGGACATGGCTAGATCGACTCGTCTACACGTCGAGCTGATCAAGAATATTTACACTCTACGTTGCCTCCTTTAATGCGTTACATACTTTCAGGCAAACTGATACTACCAATTAACTCTATGTGTGAGTGGTATAAAAATTAAATAAAAAGAATGAATAAATCAAAATAAATATATCGAATATAATAAAACAATTACTTACCGAGTGGAAGAGAGATAGCAAAAGATTGTTAGAAGAGTTCTATGTTGTGACAGGAAGATAGCAGATTCATTGCTCTCAGTACTCTTTTGTACTCTTTTATTCCTCTTTTTTTTCATTTTTATCAAACGCACACTTCGCCCCGATTTCGAGTAGAAAACTGCGGTAAATGGATTATGTAATCGAAATAATTATTGCATTTAAATAATACATCTTGATAAATTTCAATATAAATATTCATATACAAATTATTAACACAAAATTTTTACACAGATTACATAGAAATATGCAAATTAAATAAAATCACTTGATTCACTTATGTTTTATTTTTCTCTCTCTCTCTCTAACTGTTTGCTGATAAACACTTTCACTTCACGCGACGCGACGCGCAATTCATCTTTATCATCGCCCGCCAATCAACTAACTGAATTCTTCTTAATGAGCTGCGCTTTATGCCTATAAAAAAGAAAAAAAAAAATATTGAGTAAGGGAGAGGAAGTGCAACGACACTGAGCGCAAAGCGCCGAAAATGATCAAGTGTTAAAAATTTGAAACAACAACAGAGAGAGAGAGAGAGAGAGAGAGAGAGAGAGAGAGAGAGAGAGAGAGAGAGAGAGAGAGAGAGAGAGAGAAAGAACAAATAGTGCAAAGAGAGAAAGTGCACAGAGATTACAAAGTACATATAGTTGCAACAGATTGAGCGAATATGCGAATGAATGAGAAAAATTATTGTGTAGACTATTAAACACCTGCAACTATTTTTTTGTTCTTTGTACTAAACCCAAACACATATAAGTAGTATGACCATCTCACTTTTGCGGCATTTGTGGGTATTGGCCAAAATTCGGAAACATTTTTCAGTGAAAACGGAGACAATTCGGCAGCAATTTTTAAATAAAACAAGCAACGCGTTAACATCGGCTGAACCGAAGCTCCAATACGATTCACACGTATGTACATATATGAAGGGGCTGTCCACTAAATCGCATTTCAACCTAACCTTTGACCTTTAACAAAGAAGTTTTTCATACAAAAAAAAAAAACAAAAGTGGGCAGTAGGTTTGTATGTGGGCTACACCAAAACGTGGGTGGGTGCAACCCATTATTGTATATGTGAAGCGTCCGTCCGCTAGAAGCTACCATATCAATGATTAATTTGATATTGACTACAATAAAAAATTTTTAATACAAAAAGTCAAAAGTGAGCGGTGGGTTTGTTTGTGAGCTATCCCAAAAAATTTGAGTGGCGGGTCAATCTTGATACTCTATTAAACTGCAATAAAAACAAGTGTATTTGCCAATTTTCAACTGTATAGCTTAAAAATTGTTGCTCAAAAAATGCTTAACAACATACAGACAGACGGACATGGCTAGATCGACTCGTCTCGTCAAGCTGATCAAGAATATATATACTTAATGGGGTCTACGATGCCTCCTTTAATGCGTTACAAACTTTCAGACAAACTGAGTCTGTGTGAATAGAATAAAAAAAATGTCCAACCTACAGGCACAAAGAGTGTTCAACTTATAGTCATACTGACATTTTTCAAGGCTTTGAAGAAATTGAGTCTTGCTACAGTGTGCTTGCAACTATTTGTGGACTAGTAATGTGGACTACATAAAATCTTTAAAATTGGATTAATTTTTTTTTCACTTTATCAGCATCGAAAGGTTTTGAATTTTGTTAAACTAAAATTCCCCAACACAAGATGGTCAAGATGGTTGTGCAATATGCAATCAACAAATTTTCTTAAAATTACATTAAAACTGATGTTGTAGGTGTCATTGATACCAACCAACAAGCTTCTTCCCTAATTGCAACTAACTAACAATACAAACCATTTTCAATCGTTTCACAATAAAATACATAGGATGCACAAGTCAATTTTTCTAATAGCTCGCATATATTAGCATATATCCGGTTCGACGGGCCAAATATTTATTCTTCTCTAAATACTTAAACTTAACTACGCATATTTGCATTTCTGACAATCTTTTAAATGGTGCAAAGTCTGAATAAGTTGTAACAGTAGGAAAAGGTTCGGGTGGAAAAGGATGTTATGAGAAAGATACCGAGACCCTCTTACATCCGTCTGTTGTACAGACGTTAAACTATTAGTTGCACCTAACATGGAAGAAAGATGCTATAACCAACCTTTGAAGTACCATTCATATGACTGTGACAAAATGCTACCATTTCGCCATTTTTCGTAATTTACAACAAGCATTTAGTACATTGAGATGTTATTTTGAGACAGTACTAAGTAATTCATAACAGAAAGCGTTATACTACACCGAACTGTCAGTACATTATGCCAGCGAAGTCGGAAAACTTTTACATCAAGACTTGTGTATCTATTTCTTTTGGAGTTTATCGTTATGTTTGCATTACTCTATATCTCACTCACTCATTCACCACTGTATCTCTTTCCGTCTCCATGTGCGCGGGTGATATACCTAAATGTACTCGCATTTGAAGTTTTCCGTATTTATTTGTATTTATACGACTTTTATTTACTTTTTTATTTATTCTTGACATACAACGATCTTTTCTCCCACTAAGCAAACTTCAGTTTCTTCTTGGAGTTTTCTTCCATTTCGGTTCTTTAATTTTTTTTTTCTTTTTTTTCTTTTTTGCCGCTAAGTTTCATTTCCGTTTCATTTCATTTTATTACTTTGGTCAGTTTTATTCATGTTGATTTTTAGTTTTAACTTTAGTCAGCGCTACTTTTTCTTTGACTGCGTCCAAGTCTAGTACAACTCAGTACTTTTAGTTTTCTTATTGGCAGCAAGTTGAGCGCATCGAAAAAGTTTTACAGATATCAGAATATAAAAAAAAAAAACATACTAAAAAAGGGGAAAAGGTTCGTAAGAGTAAGCAAAACTACGCAAAGCTGTTAACACTTCTCTACAGCGAGTTCAATTGGAAAGTGCATCTAAAGAAAAAGTATAAAAATGATATTAAAAATCACTGCTTATAAAACTAATTGGCATTATTTGATATTTTATTATCATATTGAATATTTTGTTCTACAAAAGACTAACTATTGATCTACTAATAACCGAACTTTTTAGTTATAAAATAAGACAAGCATGGTATTACGATCCATTTAACTCAATACAACGTTTGGAACGCTCAAGCAATTTATCCATATATTTTATAAACTCGCTTTTTGGGATGTTCTTTAGCACCTGTATCACGGCTGCTTGTATGGCTGGAATGTCATCGTAAAAAGCTCCTTTCATTGCATTTATAGGAAGAGAAAACAATCACACGGTGATAGATCAGGCAAATACGGAGGGTGGTCGATGAGACAAATGTGTTTTTTCATCCAAAACTAATAAACTTTTTTGGTCTTGTGAGGTAGTACAATGAGGTCATGTAATAAAAACAGCTGCTTTCCTTTGGAATATTCGGGCCTTACATGTAGAACGCTCGACCACAAACGATGTAAATCTTGTAAACAATATTCTCCATTGACAGTTTGACCTTCTGCAATAAATTCCTTGGAATCATAGAAAGTCATCAACATTGTCTTGATTCTTGACTTATGAAAATGCAATTTTTTAGATTTTGGTTCGTCTTTTGACTTCCACTCTGCAGCTTGTCACTTAGTTTCTTTATCATATTTAAAACACCATGTTTCATCACCAGCTATGATCGATTCAAGCAAATCTGGATTGTTTTCAGCTGCTGAAATGATGCTCTACACGGGCGATTTTTTGATCATCACTGATGATCATCACCCAAAACTTCAGTTAATATTTTGTAGATTTTACAGTAAGCTAAATTTAATTCTTCTTCTTTAATTCTCACAATGAAATTTGCATCGATAGCGATTACTTCATTTGCTATTTCCACTAGCTCAGCACGATTAGATGCTTCGGTTCGGCCAGTTCTTGGATTATCACGACCGTTTTTAAATTCTGTAAACAACGTATAAACTTGTATGTGTACACAATATAATTAAATTTAATCAATTTAATCAACATAATGAATTTAATCAATTTAATCGATTAAGAGAAGATCTCATGACTTACCTATATCTTTATAGTTCATATTTTTCTCGCGATATCCTAGTTTTCAATTCAAACCTATGTTAAACCTTATTGCCGAGTTCGGCGAGCCAATAAATTTATTAAACATTTATTTCAAAGATACCTGCCAACTTGATCGATCAAAAACTAAAGCAAAAGCAAAATGAAAGCACAACTAATTGAAATCATATTCATGGATTGGCTCGTACAGCGGCGGCACTCACTCTCTTCCAATTTTTTTCTCTTCAGCATTTTGCAGCTGACCGATAAATAAGACTAAAACAATCGATTTCAGACGAAAACAATCGAATTTTTAATATAACAAGCAAAACGTGACCGATTTTTGAACGATAACAGAACAAAAATTGAATTATACTGCAGGGCTACTCGAAATGGATTTATTACAATTGTCAAGCCGTGACATGCACTACTCAATATTAATCCGCACATAGCATATCTTGGCAATTCGTATTCTCTAATGTATTGCTAAGTCATGAGAACGGTCCTTAATCTATTTCATCAATTTGAATTTATAAAACATTAACCTATTGGAATTTTCCAAAAAGAATTCCAAAAAGAATGCCATAAGACATATTTTTCAAAGCATCTAGATAGACTTTTCAATTAAATACATATTTCAATGACAAATGTACGCCCTATATTTGATTTACGCCAACACTATTTAAACTGTTTGTTCATTAAAATAAATTTCATGCAATAAATCTTCTTTTCGCTGGCGCATGATGCAAATAAGGTCACTAGGTGTGTATGCTATCAGTATATCCGTTCGTCCGTCTGTCTGTCTGTCCGTCTATCTGTCAGACTGCATGCCACAGCTATAAGCCAACACACAAAAAAAAAAAAAAATATCTTACTCATTGCCATCAACATCATCATTATAATAATGGTTGCAGCCAACATCTTCATTTGCATCATTCATTCATTCATTCATTCACTTATTCAATCATTCATCTTTTACCACAAACTTTACCACTCTTGTCTGACTACGCTCTCTTTCTAACTAACGTATATGACTATATATTTCCTTCTCTCTCATTGAATTGCACCTACTTAAAATTAATTTCCAACGCATATATTATTGTTGCATTTGAGGTTTGGCAGTGAATAAATCTAAATCTAATTCTGATTCTGATTCTGATTCTGACTTGAATTCAACTTTGATTTTGACTTTGTTTTTGTTTTTGGAGAATAACATTTTCAGCTTCATATCCGTCATCTCTGCAATTTTCTATCGACCACAAACCTTCATCAGCTGTTGTTTTACAACATTTGCCTGCAGTTTGATATTGTTCAACACTAATTATATTAATTTGTTTGCGGCTGCTCCTACTTTAATGTAAACTATTAAATTGAGTATGAAATTAGCCTTGAAATCTTATGGTTTATTTAGTATTGTATTTAAGTTACAAATTATGTAAATTTAATTTCAAAAGAGGTGTGTAAATGATGATGAGTGTAATAATGTTTAGCTTAGTTGTAGGTAGTTGAAGTGATTTGCTGACGACAAACAGAGATTTGTGTGCATAAATTTGAAATTATTCTCTTAAATTTGAACACAGAAGATTTTGTTGACCTTAAACATTTTAATGTCAATTTATTTAATCGTTTTTATTTAGTGTTCTAATGCTTTTGAATTTAAAAGATTTAACAGCTGATTTAGAAGTCGATTGATAAATCCATCAACTTGTTAACATGGCCTAAAGTGTATTTAATGAAAAGGGATTGAAATGAAATGTTTGAAACAATCTTTTGATCTGCAAATTGAAATGTTAAATATAGATTTAACTTAAAGTCATATGTCAGATACAGATATGCTATAAAATAATTTGTGTGTTTGGAAACTTAAGTTGCTAATATGACATACAGAACAAGAAAGAACACTGCAGTTGATTGTGCTCGACTACGAAATACACTGTACTTTGTCTACGGTGCTTTGTTTGAACCATAGGTAGAATGTATGGAGTAGATCTTCTATAATGGTTCGATCTGAACCTATGTAAGTTCTTTTATTTTCGAATTTTCATACGAAAACTTTTGAATGGGTTTGTGTGGGGGCTTTGAGTGGGGTTTTGAATGGTTTGTGTGGGGGCTACACGTTTTTGTGGAGTTAGCCCATTAATTTAATACTCTTAAACTGAAGAGGGAAAAGGAATGTCGAAATATACAAATTTGAAGTCTATATCTCTAAAAGACGGTTGGACGAACAGACAGGCTCAGTCCGGCGCGTTGCTGCTCTTTCCCCTAGCTCTCCTTCCCCTGCCTTACTTCTCCATGCCCCTTTCCCTAACACCTCTTCCAATACCACCTCTTCCCCTATCACCTCTTTCCCAACCACCACGTCTCATACCACTTCTTCCCCTGTCCATTCCTCTACTCCTTTTCTTTGACTCGAACTTCTCCCTGCCCCTTTCTCATGCGGTAAAAAGTTAAATTGTTTAAAACTTTGAGATGATTTATTAAAAAACATTGCTAATTATACAAGACCAAACTCTGAATACAAATTTTACGAAATAAAATAAGAAAAATCAATTTGACAGTTGTTATCGGCCTATAAATACAGATTTTTCATTTTTCTCGACTAGGTGGCGCACCTACCGGGTACAAAGAAAAGTTATGCAAACCGGAAGGCCAGAGGAACCTATGGTGTGAATATGAGATGAATAGCTTCAGTGGTTCACGACTGTTAAGAGTAGCAACATACGCACGAACGATTTTATATATTAAGATGAAGTACTCGCCTGTGTAAACACTACGTTTATGATATAATATGTCAGTTGAGCGATATTTAAATACATGTGATTTAATCCCGGCGACTGAAAATCACTGATATCAGTTGCAGCTCTGTATTGTAATTCACGGCGTATCAGTAATATATCATGCATATCATCAACTTGTTACGTTGATTAGACACTTTTTGTGCTGCTAACACTACATTCATCATATATTACTCATACGCCGTGAATCACAGTGGAACAAGTAAGAAATAAATGATAATTAATCACTGATATTTACAATATCGAGTAGCAGCTGATATCAGTGATTTTTCAGTCACCGTTATTGAATCACAGGTAGTTAAATATCGCTCAACTCTACTGTGAATGACATTCATTACAGGTACATGGTAACGGAATTCATGTTGGCTCAACTGCGCGGAATGGTTTCAACAGCACGAGCGCCAGCTGCCACACCGCACATGAAACAAACGATTTATTGGAGCAACGTTATAATTTTAGATTAAATCGTGCACCCTTATGGGGACAGTAGCCTCCGAGGTCTCGTCGTTAATACAGATGGAAAGTCGTTTATCAATTTTATAAAATTAATCAAATTAATCGAAGTACCCATTTTAATCAATTTAATCTAATTTCTGACGAAATTACAGCCTGAGCCAAATGACTTAATTAGTGTAAACAAAGGAACTGATAACGCTATACTTTTCAGTTTCCTTGTAAATGATATATTTAAATCACAATTTTAATTATACTCCTACTTGCAGAGATAATAAAAATAAGCATCTAATAATAACTTTGATAAAATCAGCTATCGGAAAACTCAAATATCCCATTTAGCATTTCACACATAATATTGTACAAACAAATACTTTAGTAAAACATTCATTGTCAATTCATGTCATTCATTTAGAATACATTTTCGTGTTCATTTACAGCTATTAAAAAATGAAGAGTTTTGCTGTTGTTTTTTTTTTCAAGCATTCCCCAGTTTGTAGCTTATTCCACAATGAAAAAAGAAGTCACCCATTTATCGCAAAGCTTAAAAACTTTAACAAATTCCTTAAAACTCAACGCAACTTAACATACATTATTCATACGAAACCGCAACGATTATCAAACAATTGTTATTGTTATGGCATCATACCAAAAACAGTAGAAAACTTTTTTCGACTTTGGAGCTATTAATGAAGACCGCCACTTTGGCCGAATAATGATGCGGCGTGCAGTTCATTTAGCGTTAAATAAAAAACAAAATTAATAAATTAAAAATCCTATGGAGTGCACAAAATTCTCACAAAATAATGGAAAACGTTGAGTTCGGTAGAACCGAAACTTCAATACGCTTCACATTGCAACTAACAAATTACTTTCAAGTGATAATTTGACGATTTCATTCCATATTTAGGTTGGTTCGCTCAACAAAATAAGAAAATTGAACTTATAAATATGGGAACTCCCTCTAAAAGTGAAATTATATGCAGCTTCCGTGCATAAGAACTCACCATATTAAATTTCAAGTTGAAATTGATTTACGAAAAAAGTTTTTTCATACAAAAATCGAAAAGTTGACGGTGAGTTTGTTTGGGAGTTACCACTAAAAGTGGCCGGGTTACGCCAGTTAGTATATGTATGTGAAGCGGTCCAAGCATTTGTCGTTACAAATCAAAAGATTAAATAATATGAAACCTTGAAATTACAATTTATTATAGTTCAGAGTTAAGGATTGCTTTTTCATGCAGTACAAAGTAGAATCGAAAGAAAATAGATAGGAAAATTTATCATTTGTATAGCAAAGAGAAAGAATGGAATCATGGCAGGCATAATTTGTTGTGCAAAAAGACAACTTTGAAGGCATAAAGTGTCGCGTAAAGTGAGATGGAGCATTTAAAAATAACGACTGAAGCGAATATGGAGAACTTCACCACATAGGATCATATTGCAGACAAGTTGAAAGATGAATCAGTTTTACTATCCACATTTCTCGCAGGTTGTATGTTAGAAGCCGAATAAAGGTTTCTGAGAGCAAACAGCATAATCTGTTTTTGTACAGATTCGATGCGATCTTGATGTACATATTACATAATGTGGGTACCGAAGACAAATTGCAAAATCTAAGATCGGATGAACAAATAAAGTATACAGAAGTTTAATAGTATAATGGTCGTCAAATTTTAGATTTTCTGCGATGGTATGTCATATATTTGCATTTAGAAATATATAGGTTAAGATAGTTTGTTGGTGTAGTATGTCTCACAAAGGCGCTGCGCAGACATCTGTGCGATTAGACGCGCGTAGATGTCCTCCTAGCATCGTTTAGAAAGCTCTTGTGGCGTGAACCTTAACGCCCCAGTGATGCAGACTAAAGCCTGCCGTTGTGTTCTCTCCATAAACTTTACATACATATGTGGACTTCTTCCAGACCTGCCACCATACCAGAACTCCATAAAATAGTATCGGTCGTCCTACTGAAATGAAGCTCGAATGCATCAGTCTTGAAAGGCCGATGTGCTGATCAGCATCTCTTTCGATGCATAGAGCGCATTGGTTGCTTTTTTCACCCTTTCTTCCACATCGAGTCTCCAGGTTAGCTTGCTATTTAAAACTATTACTAGATATTTTACACTGTTTTTAGGTATAAACAGTGTTCCGCTTATTTTGAGTGGGATGCATTTGCGGCATCTTGTGTCTATTAGTAAAGTGAATAAGGTAAGTCTTATCCGAATTGACACTGAGTCCAGCTTCTGTGGCCCATTCAAGTTACTCTTTTAACGTGCGGTACGTGTTTGAGCTGAGAGTCGATGGGCATTTGGCCGTTATAGGCAAATGTCCATCGACAGTTATCTTGAAAGCTTTATTGCGAAATTTCTTAAACACTGTTTACCACTAGGTTCTATAATAGGGTTGACTCCACCTTGGGGTGTGCCGGCATGTGCCTACTTCGTCATGGTTGTGGTTCCCCACTTGGTTTCGACTCTTCTGCAGCTTATGAGGTTATGTTATATATTCAAGAGGCTTCGCATTATGGTATTCGTTGTCACATTATTAAATGTGTCTGAGATGTCTAAGAATGCTCCCAGTGCTTATTCTTTTTGGTACAGTGCTTTCTCATTGGTGGCTACCAGGGAATGTAAACGTTTTCCCCTTCTTATAGGCGTTTTTTTTTGTTCTTCATGATTATGTTCGCGTATTTCCTTATATGGTGATCCAGTATATTTTCCATTATCTTCAGCAGGAATGAAGTAAGACTAATGGGAGTGCAGCACGTTATTTCACTTCTCCGCTTTAGGCAGAAATTCAACTCGTGATCGTTGCAATTGATCAGTAATTATTTTTTCAAACAATTTAGGTATAGCACAAAGCACTTTAGCATCAGAATCATAGACTTTTGAAGTACAAGAAAAATGGCCATTTCCATTTCGGAACGAACCGTAGAATCAGCAACACTTCCTGATAAACTAAATTGGGCGGAAACAAAAATAACATTTTTTTTTTTCAGCGGAAATTAATTACAAATATTTATTCCGGTGCCCAGAAGCGGGCAAGTGACTTAAAATTTATATTTTATGCACTAGCTCAGAATGATTAGGTTAATTGAGACATGGTATACTCTGCTTCCATTGTAAGGTAGTCATTGAAAAGTGCAACATTAGTTTTTATATGATGCTCCATGGAATTGAATGATTTCATAATTAAAACTCAGAAAATTTCATCTGCTTATAAAGTAATCAAATTTAATCTATTTTCAAAGCTGAGTTTCTGTAGCATTCACTATTTCTAATGTATTTTTTGTACAACATTTTAAGTTAGCAAAACTGTAGGCTGAACACATTTTGCGCTTGCAGATCGCACACTGTTTTTAAAAGGTTTTTATGAGCTTCACTCCATATGTTTATTTGTTTAAAAAACATTCATTTATAACTTAATAGCACTCAGAATTCGCAAATAGTTTTTACGTAAGCTGTGTTATGTGGCGGCACAATGGCTTGGTTTGGGTCTTTTTTTTTTTTTTGTTTTCCTTTTTATTTATTGTGCAATGCGTTTTATTCAATTTAGTAAACTTACGTTAACAGCTATCTTAAGTACGAACTCACTGAATTTTGTCATAATATATATGATTTTTTAGTCCTTATTGCGTTTTATTTAAATTAAATGTTTTGCTTAAGTCTTATTATATTGTATTTTTGACATTTCTCCAAAGTAGTTGTGTTTCGACGTTGTATTGAGGTGTTGGAATTTTTTTGATATTCTCGTAAGAAGTAAGGCGCTGCTCAGCCAGGACGTGGGTCATTGATCTGAAAAAGTGGTAGTGAACGCCTCCAACGTTTCCTTGACGGATTTTGCAACATGTGGCCGAGCGTTGTCATGTTGCAAAATCACCTTGTCGTATCTTTTGGCATATTCCGGTCGTTTTTGCTTTAATGCTTGTGTTGGTTTGGTTGCAGCAGCTCACAGTACACAACACCCTTTTGATCCCACCAAATCCAGAGCATGAGCTTGGCACCACACATACTGAAGTTAATGAAGTAGGCTTTCACATGAATATAGTCACAGGTTTACCCGATGCGATTTAGTGCTAATTACGCCATATCTTATGAATCCTTTAAAAATAATTCCAACACCCAATATTTTCGCGTGCGTTCCGCTCGCTGTCCTACTCACGCTCTTTCATTTTACACTCCTTCTCCTCGTCACATATTCAGTGTTGGACAAACTCCGCGACAAAATTATAGTACTATTTACACTACCTTTAAACAGTATAAAAAAAGATACTAGATACAAAAAACCATGCGGAAAAAAAATGTACGCTTCATAGTTATTTTTTAATATTCTGTCTGGTGTTTTTATTTTTGTTGTTTTTGTAGATAATTTGTATTGTTGTTGTTGTTGTTGTTTGTATTGTTGTGGTTGGAATTAGGTCTATGAGGCAGAAGGCGTTGGGTGGGTTGTTTTGTTAGGCTTTTGCAATACAAGGCGGTAATTTTGTAATGTATAATGCTAAATGGCGATTATGATGATGACGTTGTAGTTGTTGTTGTTTTTGTTGTTGCGATGGCTGAGCCAGACAGACAAGCAAAAAACCAGAAAAAGATACTTTCACGCGGCAGAACTAAAGCCAGCCACAACAATCGCAACATAAAGTGAGCTGGTAAAATTTTCTCACTCAGCATAGCTTAGCGCAACTTAACTCATCAGCATGCAGAACGAGTAAAATATACATAGTATATGCATAGATAGGTACTTGTGTGTAGATACAAAGATACATCATCACAGGCTGCGCCGTCGACTGGCATATTAAATCAAAAAAAGTTGTTAAAAATCTTTATTTTGCTTAGCTATTAAAGCTTCATAAATGTTCCTCTGCTGCTGCTGCTGTTGAAATGGTGAAAAAATGTTGCAAGTTATGCCAACTGAAATGACATCGTACATAAATCGGATTTAATGCGTCATGTGGATTGTACGAGCAACATGAATGTATCTATGAAGTATTGTACATCAACGGCGCGCCAGATTATGCAAGCAACACTCGGCACACCGAAAACTGGGAAAACAAACGCCTCACATTTCCCAGTGCGCCCACTAACCCAATTGAGGTCGATTGTTGGCATAAATTTTGTCGTCGTCGCTAATACTACTACTCGTACTACTACAATAAATGTGGCTACTAATCGTTCTGATGTAACTTCAGTGTGAAAAACGTGAAAAGCAAGAAATGCTATTTGCGTCAAAAGGAAAAGTGATGCAAAGACGTTTAGTAGACAGCAAAAGTGTTTATCTGTCACTAATCAGCCTGAGGGCACTTTTACCACTTTGGCTGCTTTCCGCTTTGAGAGATTCTCTCTTTTTCAGCAAAACTTCCGCGTGTGGAACGCTCGATTTCGGCAGCTTCCGAACCCGACACCAAAAATTCCTTTTCCATTCCTTTTGCTTTTGATTTGGCTCTTGCTTTCCAAAACCAGCCATGGCAACTAATAAGCCTTAATTTGTAGGTTAAACATTGCTGAACTCTACAAAAAGTTGAAGCAAAAGAGAAGAATGAATGAATGGATGGATGGATGGTTGGTAGGTAGGAAGGAAGGAAGGAAGGAAAGAAGGAAGGTCGTCTTCAAAATGAAAGCATAGGGAATGCGATTAGCTAATGTGTAACGATTTCAAGCCCCAAACTTACTGAACAGACAGACAGACATACAAATTGCTGTTATTAAAATCATTTAAATGTGAATAAACTTGGAAAAACTCGTTGCTGAAAAAAGAAGAACTCAAATGAAAAAAAAAATAAGCATAAAGTATACTTCTTTTCAAAAATAAAATAAAAAAAGTTTTCCGCACATTTTTTCGTTAACCACAATCGCAGCAAAATACACGCAAAGCCTTGCAGCTCAAAGGATTTTCTTTATGCTCCATTTTTATGTTTCTGTATGTCGCGCATATAAACAAACTTGTGATTACCTGTTTTTTTAATTTTCAGGGTACTCAAGCACTTAAATTACAGACATATACTGTTTCTAATAATGTCAGCGTGATGCAGCACTTCATACAAAAGAAGCATCATATTCTGTAACAAGAAACTACACTTTCAGTATTTCATAAATTTTATTTCATTTCGGAAAATCAATTGCACGAGTACCCCTATTTCTCTTTTTTTCAACAGTTGCTGCAGTAAAAGTGCCACTCCTTGTCGTGAACTTGCCACATACTAACATGCTTAAGCATTCAATAATGTTATATAAAAATTAGGGGAAGCAACTAGACAGCGACGTGGTTTCATTGATTTTGAAGGATCTTGTTGAGAAAATATTTGTAAACTTTAATAATAAACAAACCGAATTGATTCTTTGAATTTGAAAACACATTTGAGAATCTTCATAACTTTTTTCTTATTTTCGTTTTAGAAATAATACGATTATTATAGGCATGGCTCAATTGCACTTCTGCATTTTTTGGAATAGGAAAAGAACATTTGAGAAATTAGTTGGATAATAAAATAATTTGTGTTTTAAACTTCGTTAACTTCATAGGTGGAATATACGAATTTTAATTGATTTTATTTATATCTATAGAGAGAAAATACTGGAAACCCACTTAATTTGTCACTTTTACATAAATGGAATGATTTGTGTAGCAAACACTTTAAATTTTCTCCAAATAGAAATCATTTTGTTTGGATGGTATTTTCTGCAGAAGTTCACTTAAGTGGGGAAATCGTTTTGATAGATCTCCACTCGAAAAAATAGCATAGTTCATATGAAATATTCTCCCAAAAGAAGAAGAGTTACACCACATAAAGCTTATACGATATTAAACAACATCAAATGTCCGTCTGTCCACCTGTTTGAACGCAAAAATCTTAGAGAATAAAATAAATAGAGCTATTAAACATATATAATGAGACTCTGCTAACCAAATTGAGGTGAACTATAAGAATGATATTTAATCCAATTAAACTCTAAGATGTAGTTGGAACCTTTTTTCTTTCCTATCCTAGAACAACAAATTGGCTGTTGATGGTTCTAACGTCAATATTACACGGTGTGATATTGACGTTATAAAACAAGCATGGTATTATGTTTAAAAGCTTATATTTCTTTAAAATAAGATTCTTTTAACTCAATATAGCTTTTGGAACGCTCAACCAATTTATCCATGTGTTTTTTCATCCAAAACTAGGGATGTACTACTGAGGTAGTACAATATAAAAACAGCTGATTTCCTTTGGAATATTCGACGCCTTACATGTAGAACGCTCGACCACAAACGATGTAAAACTTGTAAATAATATTCACCATTGACAGTTTGACCTTCTGGAACAAATTCCTTGTGAACAATACCCTTGGAATCATAGAAAGTTGTAGCTATGCATTGATTCTATACTTCTGAAAACGCCAAGTTTTAAATTTTGGCTCGTCTTTTGACTTGCATTCTGCAGATTGTCGCTTAGTTTCAGGATCATATTTAAAACAAAATGTTTCATCACCAGCTATAATCGAATCAAGAAAATCTGGATTGTTTTCAGCTGCTGAAATGATGTCTTTGCAATGCTCTACACGAGCGATTTTTTCATTATCATTTAACTGATGTGCAACAAAACGTGCACAAACCTTTCTTTTACCCAAATCTTCAGTTAATATTTTGTAGATTGTACAGTAAGATTAATTTAATTTCTCTGCCAGCATTTCCACAGGGAAATTTGCAACGATAGCGATTGTTTCACTTACTTTTTCCACAAACTCAGCACGATTAGATGTTTCGGGCCGTCCAGGTTTTGAATCATCATTTAAATCATCACAACCGTTTTTAAATCGTGTAAACAACGGCTTATTTATTCTTAATAATTATTAATCATCATATTGCTTGGATGGACACACAAATGAAAAATCATTTTAATTCGCATTTGTGTGCTATGGAGTGCGTACTCGTAAAATAGCTAAGTGCCTGGTCAAACGGTGTTTTTATAACTCAAGTCAGATAAGATGACAAGTAAATATAAGACCGTCTGACCAGGCTTAGTACTCAAGCCATTTGATTGGTAAGACAAACCTCTTCTGAATTCGTGCGTAATTTGTCTTTTATGAGTTACACTTTTGATAACGATCTTTCTTCACTGCAGTTAGTTACCATCATGGACAAGTAAATGCAAAATATTGCGAAAAGTTGAGTGTAAATCGATTTGTATGCTTAAGCGATAAAAAAAAATTATTAAAAATTATCATAGAGCCTCAAGTTGTAAAACAATTCATTACCAAAAGTTGTCTTTGAATCTTCTATGTAAGAATCGACAAAATGTTTCGCTTTTGTATGTAGCTCTTCAGGTGTCATTATCGTAAGCTCACACACATATGCTGATATACGTAGTGATAGCGGCATTGATTATAGAGCTGGAAGAAAAGCTTCAATGCAGAATATATCTCCTGGTAACAGCTTAACAGCATGGTATTTTCCATAATCAACTACTGCAGTCGTAAGTTTGGTTTTCAAATTCTTGATTCGATATCGATTCGATTCAACAAAAGGTTTTAAAATTTTTGAATGATTCAGCAGTAGAACTGAGTACCATCGTGGAACTTTACAAATCAAGAAAGTCATACCAAATTTCTGTGTAATCTTCAGTTTTCGTATGAGTCTCTTTTTTATGTAGTCCGAAAGTTTCTTTACCTCTTCGTCAGTGTGGAGCTCAGTTAAGGCTTCTTGAGTCAGACGATGACTGCTTCATAGTAGCATGATCAGCGAGTTAATCTCAAATATGTCTACATATAGATTTCATTTTTTGTGTTCTAAATGAACTCTTTCTTATTTAAAATCTGACATCGGGCAGCGAAAAAAAGGAAAAGCTGATGATGCTTTTCCGATCAAATTAAAGAATGTAAACAGCGGAGAACAAAAACACCAAACTCCAGTATCAAAGCCTGCATACCTGAATAATTTTTCCTCCCACTTATTTTAAAGCATTCTAAATTGGGTATGTTTAATTTATCAGTCGATTGATTTTGTTCTTCTCATTCCAGTACAGATCTCTGACAATATTTTCTTGGTATTGCTTTCCATGAGTACTCCGCTTCCTTTGTTTCCATGAAATGGCTAGCAAGAATTGGATTATATCTTGATTTAAATTTGACTATTCTAAGATAATTTTCGTTATTTGATGTTTGAAGTTGATGTTTTGAATGGATTTGAATGGATTGTGGAAAACCCAGATCAGGCTCAGCACGTTCTGCGCGGGGGTTCAGTGGTTCGGCGCCTTTATTTTAATTTTTTTATGCATGGTATTAAAATTTCACCTGTAACTTTTTGCGACGGCAATTTTCCTACTTCTTTGTACTTTCTTTAAGGAATTTAGTGATGGCAAAGATTGCATAGAAACCCATAGAATCATCACACATATTTACAGCTGCAGGTTTGCGTGTGCATCATGCTTCTTATGAAGCTATTGTTGTTATATAAATCTTCGATTTCTTACGTTCAAAATATTTTACATGGGAAATATAGATGTATACTTAGATTACTAAGATTGATCAATGATTTATATTAAAACCTTACAGTCATATGGTGCAGAAGAATCCACAGCTGCTGCAGATTATTTTCTTATCTTTTTCTAATTCTGTTGCATTTAGAGCGGCTAGTTCTATTTCCATCTATAGACATTATCAGCGTTGTCAAAGAACTTGACGAGCAACTAATTATAAACTGTTCACACAAACTATTTTATGCAGTTGTAGTATAGAATAGTAACTTGTAGAGATACATATAAATCATATAAATCGCCACAAAGAACCCTCTTCAGTGACGCCACAGTTTCACTATTCGTGGATTACATTCTAAATGCCGTTAATGGCATAGAGATTGCGATCAAATTGGAAATATCTGTCTGTCTGTCTGTCTGTCTGTCGTCTGCTCATACATACATATGTCTACTCCACTTTTGCTATAGTTAAGCTTCTAAAGTATCTCACAAGTATGCCAGCATAAAAATGTATCTATGCGTACGTTTGTTTGTCTGTCGTTTTCTACGCTTTGACAACAAAACTGATTTGTCATTTTAGTAATGAGCTTTGAGATTTCTTAGCTAGCAGCCACGCAGCAGACACCTACAAGCCAACGAGTCAAGTCAAATCGTGCTGTGTTAAACTGAGCTAAGCTGTCCGTCCGTCTGTCTATTTGTCTGTTTGACTGTTCGCCACAGCAGCAGCAGCAGCAGCATTTTTTTGGGGCCAAGCAGCTTAGAAAGCAAGAGTAGAAAAATGCAGCAGCAGCTCGACCCACAAGAGTAAAAGTGTGAAAGATGCTTAGTGGAATACACTACGAAACCAAGATTCATTGGCCATTAGTATTAGATGTGCGTGTGCAGCTGCGTAGTATGATGCCAATGACAGTGAGTTGGCATAAAGTCGCTTCACAAAAATGTGAATAAAAGTAATTTAAGATTGCACAAAATCTCATATAGACAGACAGACAGACAGTCAGACAGATACACACAGACAAATATTTCTATAAGCAGATACTTTCTTACAACTCGTCGTACTGTAGGTGTGCATTAAACATTCTGTAGGTGCTTGCAGCAAGCAAATAAATTAAACTGACTGAGCAGCAGAGAAGATACACGGAATAGTGCCGGCTGAGAGTGGGCGCGGTTTGTTGCTGCTGAAGGATGGTTTTGTTAACTAACTAAGCTTGTTGCTAATAAATTCCACTCATGCATGTTGCCAGCTGAATCATGCCGCATATACTACATAAATACATCTAGATACTACTGCACACAGATACTCACTTCAATTAAGAACAAGTGCAGTGGTGAGTGTATGAGAAGTAAGTTGGATATTCAGTAGTTACTTAAACACTTATACAGTGTGTTTAATACTTATTGTAGTCTATGAATGATAACATGGGTTTTCTTGCTCCAACGGAAAGGATATGTCTAAAATGGCGAAATAAATTCAATAGCATGCAAGAATGAATAGGAAAGTTAATAGAAACAATTTCAATTTTGATAATAAAAACAATCGAAGGCCAAATACAGAAACGAATAACTGCTAAAATATACTACGAAAAGTTTCCGATGAGTAAATTCGAATCATTAAAAATATCTTGAAAGGCACACGCAGGAAATGTCAACATACTTATGAAACTGAAGTCGGACCAGCAAAATCTTAAATTTAGGGAATTAAAAGTGCCCAGCAAGAAAGGTATTTGAGCGCCTGTAGAGCAATACGCCCCAAATTAATTTATACAAGAAAAATTTGATAAGCTTGAGATCAATTAAATTGGATAGTTGTGCTAACCACTGAGTAAGAAGTAGCCCATCTAATTAATGACTTACGTCAATTAATTAATTAATGCGGTAATGCTAATAAAATATATCACAGAAGTTCAGATACGATCACTATAAGGAGTAGACGCCATACAACCATTTGTTAGTTTTTTTATGAAAAGGATTTTGTTTTTGCTATTAATTTAGCTAGAAGCAACAAACTCTATAAATTACACCACTTAATTAATTACGCTAATCCTAAATATAAATATCACATGTAGATCCAGAATGAATTATAGTCCCTAAAACAAACCTATGGTTCAAATAGAGAGCATTAGGCAAGATGCAGCGTAACTCTAAGTCAGGCACACTCGACTTTAGCATTAACATGTGATATATTGTTGCAATGATCGTTGAAACGAATTTTTAATTAACGTTGCACTACTTTGGAAATTATAGATATACAAGATATGATCTAAAAATAACCGAACTTTTAATTTAAATCATACAACAAGTTGCGCCATCTGTTAAATGTTGGCAGTTTTAGAAAAAGAACATTTTTCTTCTTTCGAAAGCAGCTAAGTTCATGCAAATCGTTTGACAGGTTACAAAATGGCACACGTTTTAGTAACCTCAGTAGAAGATTTGTGTCTCATCGACCAACCTCCGTTTTCGCCTGATCTATCAGTTTTCATCTCTTGCCAAAAATGAAAACTGCAATGAAAGGAGCTGAAGAAATACTCTCTACCGTCAGAATTATGAATATAGCCGAGTCCAGTTTGGATTTCACGATGGTCACAGTACGAATGAGCATATTCACAGAGTTGTAAATCATACTTTGGAGGCCTTTGAGCAGAAAATATACTGCAACGCTGCACTGTGGTCGCTCCCATACGACAAAAATCAAAAAACCTAAATCGAAATATTACAATTTTAATCATGTTGATCATCTCATAGATAAATTGGCTTTTTGTATCCAATGTTTTTTTTTTCAGTGTGACCATTCGCTCTTTGCAAAAAAAACATTTAAAGTGAAGCCACGTGCTTAGCAATTCAGTGCGTTGTGATTTTGCAGAGAGTAAACCCCATCTTTCAACACAAAGTATTTAAAATAAACGCCAATAACTTTGAAGTAATATGGATATCGTTCGTACAGGTATAAAGCTCAATTTAAACAATCAACCTTTCTATTTGTACATTGTTGTGTGTCGTCCAAAAATCTAAAATAATCAAATGGTCTTTTGTCAGTGTTTTTCGTTTCCCATTTGTAACTTCTCTTAAGCTTTTAGTTGTGTTCCGCACCGATTCCCAGGTTCATATTTGTTTTGATCATAGATGCATATCTTAAGATTAAAATATAACCTGAATTATCTGCCCTTAGAGGCCCTTTCGCAACAATATGTTGAGCGGAGTGCAACAGGTATTTGTGTCTGTTTTTTATGTTGGGGTATAGCCTCATACTCAAACCGTAGAAAGGAACTGCATTTGTGAAGTCCGAAATACTGTACTTCATTGAGACCAGCTTTTAGTGGAAGTTGAAGAGCTGATCTCATTTCACATTCATAGGTTTTGAAAAATCATCTTGGTGACATTAAACTTTTCTTAGAGAAAGCACTTCCATTTGAACCAATATCGAAATTTCTCCTAGTTACTTTTCAAACGCACTGTACATTCATGCAAGTATAACTATTTAGTGCCACATTTTCCTAGTGTTATGCAATTGCAACATGCAACTTAATATATTAAAATTAAAAAGGATATTAGCTGTGGAGCTAGTAGCTGGTATGAAAATGCATGCAACCCAGTTGTCCCGCTCAACTATCTTGCAACTACGCTGAATGCCCACAAGGACTGTCGCGTATTGAAGTTAATAGTGCTATACACGCTCACACTGGAGAATAGTTGCAAAGGCATATCTACTGTATTTAGTCGAAGGTGTGTGTGCGTATTTATGAACAGGTGTATCCTTTGCACAGTCCAACATGCGTTGTATCCTTATACGAGTACAGTCTACTGTGCATGCGTGTTTCTATTGCAATTAAATTAGCTCGTTTTGTGCATATTCCGCATTCATATTGAATGCAAAGCAGAAATTTTACTCCATGTCTTTCAACGCACCATGGTGGTTCCGCTCAGCTTGATTTAAGTGGCTCACACGCAGTTAAAATTGCATAGAAAATGACTTGCTTTAAAATGGGCTTAGTTCGCAACTGAACTTTGACTTCTGCCGCTTTATTTATGTGGGTTGGTTCTCTTTCGATTCTAAAGAGTCTCTTCAAAAGGATTACAATTAAAATTGGCAGAAGTTATGCAAAACAATGCTCAGCCAAGTCAGAAAGATTAAACAACTGCCGAAAGCCAGGCATGCCATGCACGTAAGTTCCGCATAAAAGTGGCTTGCTGGCTTGTAGTGCAACATTTGTACAAGTACAATAAAAACAAACTTTTAATTCTTATAAGTTTACGAGAGTCAAACTGCGTACGGGTCTTGAAACATTTATGCAGATGCCAGCGGATTGGATTTAACCATGAATGAGTACGTACAATCGTATGTAAAGCGACCGTAGTTTGTTATTATGGAGGAACTTCAAGCGGAAATTTATGGAATTTAAATGAAACCGCATTGTTGCTGTTTTTAATGGTTTTGCATGGAGAAGGAAGGAGAAAGAAGAAGTGTACGGTGAAGACTTTGGAAAACTTTATTGAATGCGAACTGAGTTATCGTTGCAAAGTTGAAAAACTGTTGCACATGCATTCAGAAAAAAGAATGACAAAGATAATCGGTAACTACTAAATGAAGCACGTTTTGTATTCGATAGTGGAGATATACACAATAAGATATAGAATGCAGTGTAACAAATTCCAGACTATAAACATTTTTGTTTAATTCCAAGTAAAGTTTTTATATTCCAGAAAAACGTCTGGGTCTGGTTAGCATGTTATCTGATGAATCTAAAAATTATATTTGTAGACATTATCTTTGAAAGTGTCTAAGATACCGAAGTACAAATTTAGCATGGACGGCTGGACAGACGAACAGAAATATCCATTGGTATAACATGAGTTCTTGCAGTGTAGATCTAACTCCACGGTGCCAAGCACTGTATTGAAGAGCTTCCAATTTACGACCTTATGGAGAACCGTAAGCACCAGTTCCAAGTTTTTTTGGAATGTCACTTCTCCCTTAGTCTTGAGGTCGAGCTCTATCTAAAACTTCTGTTGGTTTGGTTGGTTGGAATACGCAACTCCAAAATTCTGCCGGCATTTGTACATTAAACCACATCACTTACAATACTCCCCGAAGGCACGTTCCCATATGTCAGGAAAAATATTTTTTATGTTTTTTTTTTTCGGGCAACTGATGTTCCGTGGTCAAAGCATCGTACTTGAAAGTAAAGATTCATAGTTGGTGACTCCAGAACAAACAATCGAGCAGACGGATTAGCTAACTTGACTTTCGATGCTGATCACAAAAAATATATATTCAACTAGATGGTAACCGGCGCGTTGCTGCCCTCCCCTTGCCACAACTTCCCCTGCCACTCCTTCCCATGCCCCACCTTCAACTTGTCACAACTTCCCCATGCTCCTTTACTCTACCTTAAATTCACCTACCCCTCTTCTCCTGTGACCCATGATCCCTTATCCTACCCCCCATTCCCATCTTGCTTGCTTGCTTGCTTGCTTGCTTGCTTGCTTGCTTGCATGGGAGAGGAAAACGATTCTCTCGGAAAAACATTCCCTTACTCTTCGGATGCTCGGAGTCAAATGAGAGCGTTCATAAACTGAATTTCTCTTCTACCAATCTGAAACAGTACGAGCGCTCTGGAACTTATAATTGCTTCACAGCAAAATTACATACACTTCATTTCGGGCACTTACTATAGAGAAGAACATGCTAGATGAACAATTATACTCTTAGAAGTTCATCTAAGTACTTCTTCATATGTTCTATTCGAAATTCAAGTTTGAAGAATTTCAAAAAAAAAAAAAATTATTCCATATAATAAATCCGTATAATATTCCGTTTTCCACTTTCGTGCAAAACTTTTTTTGGCGAGTTTGAACATAACCAGATGAAAAAAAGGAGCTTTCCAAAAGCCCACCATGTATTTTACCATAAAACGAAACTTTTATCCAAAAATTAGATCTCTTTCCGGGAATACTTAGTAAACTCTTCCCCTTATATGCAATCATTCACACACAGCTTAGAACACCACCAAAAGAAACATAATTAGTTCATTTAATTTACAACATAATTAAAATCTACAAATTCAACTATTTAAAGCTAAAATATATACTTTTCTATCGTTTCTCGGAGACATTAAAAAATCTGTGCTACTGTAAATTAAAAGAACAACAGTTTCTGCAGCTGTTTTGTATCTGAGTGCATTTCTGCTGTTAATGTTAACGGTAAAATATGTTGTCGCTGCTGTTGCTACTGTTGCTACAACAGTAACCGCTACAACAACAAGAGCAACAGCAACAACAGCGATGTTGACATCTTCAATTGGATAAATTAAAGTTGAAAAACAAGAAGAAGCAGATGCAGAAGCAGAAGCAGAAGCAGAAGATGCTAACAGCGAACGTGTTTGCAATATTTGGGTCAGTTAAAAGTTGAAGTTGAATCAACGCCAAAAGTCAAAACTAGCAGCAACTGAAAACGAGGAAGAGTAGAACAACAACAAAACACATTGCTATTAGTTAGTCTAGCAACAACAACAACAACAACAACAACATCAATCGAATTGAATGCTGCACAGTATATAGCTTGATAAGATAAGTCCACAAATAGCATCAGCAGCAGCGGCAGCTCAGCTCAGCTCAGCTCCGCCATTCAGCGCAACTTCATCATAGAATTCATTCGACGAATGACTAAAGTTGTTGCAAATAAATAAAGGAATCTACTATAAAGTTGCAGCTGCAAGTGCAGCATCAAGTGAAAGAAAGAGATAGTCTGATAGAAAGAGAGAGAGAGAGATAGAGGTATGAAAGCTATGTAATAAACTGGATTTTTCAACGCGAAAACTGTCATCAACAAAAACTCCAACTAAATTGAGATACGCAATGACAACACGGTGCAGCACTTCGATAGAATATCGGCAACTTTTGTGTAAATATTTTTGTAATGAACTCGTTGCAAAAGGTAGCCAACTATTGTTAACCATTTCGCACCTTTATTTAAAGCTTCTTAAAACGCTATTGGAAGTGGTAATCGAAGTGAAGCTAATTAAACATCAACTTCGATAAAGAAATGTTGTTTTTGTCATGGACGAATTTGTGCACACCTTCAGACGTCTGATAGGCGAATGAACTTGTTAAAGGCGCTACCTTTAAGTCGTAAGAACTGCTCAATAATGAAATGAGAAGCGATTTAACGTATTTATTAATTAATGATGATATTGGTACTGCAATCATCAATATTTGAACACTGCTTAGCAAATACTTCTCTAAGTATTTCAACAACTATAATGTATGCATCCTCTCCATTATGATGATTAAGATGTGGTCAATTTTGTGATGAAAGTAATGGGCAAATATGTTTTGTTGGGAATTTTATCGGCGTAGCTCTTTGAATTCCATTTACGCTGATACTCTTTAATTATTTGTTGCATGTTTTTTTCACTAATATTTATCGAAAATTTGTATTAGCATGCAACCCAATCTTATTCTGTAAAATATAAGTATGCTCTTTAGGATGCTAGAAGGCACGTGTCTCTTGATTCTCCCTTTGAAGAATAATGTCATATAAACATTTTCTAATGTGTTCTGGCATCAGTGCCAAGTGAATGATTCCAAGAATTCGACATATGACATAGCTATAATTGCTTAGTTTAATAGCGAATTTCCAGTCTTGAAACGGAACATTACATCGGTAATTCGCGCCATTCTGGTCACAATTCTCCACAATGGCATCGTAAATATGGTCAAAATAGTCGAGTTCTTACGGGACAATCGAGGTGAACACATACAAGAGAATGCATTCAATTAATAAATCTGTTAAATTGCCTCTCAAACGCGCCCACAGCAAAATTTGAGTGCACCTTTAAAGATATTGGGCGTGATTGGTAAAACACTGTCTCGAAAGTTTGGCAACACTATCAGGGCAATGACATGGCAACTTACGATGAACTCAGTGAGTAGTTGATTATTACGGTCGAGAGCCTTTGTCACAATGTAACTTGTTATCTACTTAACTTTTATAGCATTACTAGCTGTACCCTGGCATACGTCGTTCCGCCCTTCCCCTTGCCTTACCCTTCCCCTAGCCATTCCATTCCCTTGCCACTCCTTCCCTTTGCCTCTCCTTTCCCTGCCATCCTTCCCTCTGTATCACATTCTCTCTGCCCCACTTTCCCCATGCCCTTTTACTCTAGCTCCAATTCTCCTAACCCTCAGATCAGCTGTTCTTTGGGTTCGTATTTCAGCTATCATCAACCTTTCGCGTTCATTCCGTTGAGAACGAACCAAATATGTTGCTGCAGCACGCGACTGACGTCCTCGCTATCGTGCATCCTCAAGCCTTGCTGCTCGTCTTTCTGCTGGTTCCACGTTACGTATCTGAATGGTGCTTAGTCTGTTCCTCTCTCGTACGGATGCCTGCTCTTCCTCAGTCATATTCGAAAGTCGTTTTCTTGATGCTTCTGTTTGGCGAGTGTGACGCCCCAAATTCGAATTTCTGCGTGGCATTATTTCGAATAAATAAAATATATAAAAATATTTTAAACTGCGAATATAAATTTTACGAAATAAATTAAGAAAAATCAATTTGACAGAAAAATCATATGACAGTTGTTTTCGGCCTATAAATACAGAAATAAAAAAAAACTGTTTTCACGCGGTCGCGGGTATGTGACTGATGCGAAAAATAGATTAAAACCATCTTTGATGCGGGTTATATATCGTGCCAAAATTTGAGCTCAATCGTGCTGAACATTTTGAGTTTTTTACGCATACACAAACCAACATAACATTTTTATATAAATAGATAGTTGATCTCTCACACAAGCAGTGCTTCTTTTAGTAAATGAAAGTTATACCTCCGCCCCGTAATGGTTTACGAAACCGAAATAATTAATCGGATTCGGTTTGACTAGCTGTTCCGGCGCTTACAAAACGTATCAATTTTTCGATTTCAAATCACTAGTTCTGATTCACACGGTTTCAAAAGTAAATTACTTTATATAATAAAATGTTTTAGAATGCAATTTAAACGTTGTGTTTTGTATTTTAGGTACCTACTTAACATTATACAACACATTTTCCTCTTACTGAAAAAAATTTATATATATACTTTAGGTGTACATAGTTATTTATGTTAAGCAAAATACTATGTCAACGCTTAACAATCGTACATAGTGCGTGACAGCAGCTTACTCTGCTTTCATTATTTAACATCACCAACTGTTTATTTTTTTTGCATTCTGTTCCATTTTGTAAATGAAACTTTCGGATTGAAAACGAAAGCGAATCGTATGGAAACCGGAACAACTTAATTCAAATCGTTCGGTTTTGATTTGTTGTGCAAATGAAAAGCTTTGTGAGAACGGAAACAGGGCAGCTGGAATGAAATTGGCAAAGAGTACTAGCAATTCCCAAAAATTGTTTACTTTGAAGTTATAAGCCCAAACAATACGGAACTACTAAACACTTGATTATGTTTACTTGTGAAATGTTTAGTTTGAACGAAGCTATTGAAACATTGACAACTGTGCTAAATATTAAATAATAATGGCTACATTGGCTCATTGGTATTCTTCTTATCAACATGATGAAAATGCTCGAGTGGTCAACGACGAGAATGAGCGAATGCTGGATTTACCTCAGCATGCCATGCGTGCTGTCATTTAATAAAATTATAGTGTTGAAAACCAGCATTTCCCTCAAATTTTACAATGCTACACAATAAGTAGACAACGATAATGTAAAAAAATTATAGCATTATAATTGTGACCTGAATATTGTCCTGTGACCTGTTACAGTGAATTTTATTGTCTAATATTGTATTTATATTATTGAGTTAATAATTAAGAATTATGTAGAAATAATTTCTATTCCAACTGCGAAACAGCTAAATGGTACGAATGACTTGGACACAACTGTTTCACTCTATACCAATCAAGGTCTCTCACATACCAATCAAGGTCTGTATGTGCGATAGTGATAAATGCAATGCTGCATATTTATAGGAGCCTTCTATATTTAGTGTCTACTTTTGGGCTTAAAGTAATATCAAACTTCGTCACTTGTGTGGACTACCGTCCACAGTTATATTATTCGACATTTAAATCCATGTTTATTGCATACATGCACCTTTCTTATGCTATACTAAAACCTATCTGAGTCAAATGACGAAAAATGAAACGCTGAATTTGAGAAATTTGAAAAAAGTTAAAATAATAAACCGGCCAAGTGCGAGTCGGACTCGCGCATGAAGGGTTCCGTACCATTATCTATATTTCAGGGCGCCACATAAACTTCAAGTCTGCTGCTTTAACTTCTAACATCCAACCACTGTACTATGTATATATGTATGTAGCTACTGTTATTAATTTTGTTGTTATTGTTGTTGTTCGTTCGTTCGTTCGTTCGTTTGTTTTGTTTGTTTGTTTGTTTGTTGTTTAACTGTTATAAAATAAACTGTTTACTTACAATGCTCAAATGAAGCAAGAGCAACAAAATGGCGGCAACGACAGCAGCAGCAGCAGCAACTGCAGCAGCAATGGCGTCAGATAAAGTAAGCAAAAGCAGAAAGCAAAGTAAATAACGCAAATACAAATTTCAACGCACATAACTCATACGCAGCGTTGTGCGCTTGCAAGCGAAGCGTCGAGCGCGTTGAATTCGACAGCATCGCACTAAATTTTATGCTCAAATTCGCGTTTCGCTTGTTTTACACGTTTTATTTCATAATTCATATTCTTTTTTTTTTCTTTTTGTTTTTGGTTTTGTTTTTTTTTTATGTTATAGAAGCAGACACTGCAACGTGTTGCATGCAAATGAATTTTATGTCCTGCTTCGTTGTTGTTGTTGTTGGCTGGCGTGCGACCAACTTTTGCACAACACACACATCCGGCACGTCGTGAGCCTCTTTAGCTTCACGGTGCTTTGTTGCAGTTCATGTTTTTCACTGGTTTGCTTTACGGTTTGCTTTGCAGTTGCTAGTCTTTTCCGAAGTTGTTGTGCTGTTCCTGCTGCTGTTGCTCGTGTTGCTGCTTTTCATGTTCGCATTTCGTTGATTTATGCAGCAATTTCATTGGAACCACTTTGCGTTGCAATTGTCGCTACTATGTGTACATATATGTACATATATTGTATATACACATACTTGTATGTACATATATGTAGACTAGCAGAAATTACTACCAGGCAAAAAAAAAAAACAAAAAACAAAAAAAAAAATAGCACGAATTAAATCCTTAATTAATCTTTTATATTTCTGTTTCAGCCGCCAACATTGCCGCATGCACATTTCATTTAAATTAAAAGTAAAATACGAAAGTGCATTAAAAGGCGCAAAAACGAAATACATAAAAATATCGAAAGAGCAGTTCTGTTACATAAGTTAATGCTTGCACAAAGCGTTTTAAATATATTTCTTTTTAATTCAAATAAAAAGAATCATTAAAATAAAATGAGTGGAAAATTTATAAATGTTTTTTTTTTCATTACTTTTGCTCTTTGTGTGCGCTATAGTTGCCCGTTGAAATATTTTCGACATTTAAATGTTTTGAAATACAATTTTAACAATATATGATAAACTCACATAAATTTAACAAATAAAGAAAAATGGTATGCAAACATTACTAAGAATATAAAAAAGTAACATAAAATAAAGCACTATGTTGCTGCAACAAAGATCGAGGGGGAGGAGGCCTTCTTCATTTTTCTCATGTGCATATGCAGATTCACGGCGTGTGCAGTACTGATTGCTGAACTTTAAAATGTTCCTCCTTGATAGTTGGGATCAGTAAATCACGATGTATAACTGAGTTTTTGACATACTATGGTGCTCCAACGAGTCTACGCAGGAACTTTGACTAAAACCTTTGCAGTATATTCACATTAGAGTTGGAAGTAGATATGAGCTGGTCAGTGATTTTTGAGTACCAGTGACTGCTACTAGAGGTGTTGGAATTTTAATTTTTTCGATGTTTGAACGTTTATTTAAAAAAAAGGCTACAATGCTTATTATTCAAAGTATTGTCCATCGTTAGCTACAACATTTTCTTATCTTTTTGGCAGCATATGGATTCCTCGTCGGAAGATCAACTCGTCTTTTGAGGAAATCCACTAATCGACTTAATTTTTGGTATCCTCGTAAGAAAAAAGCGCTGGCTGAGCGTTCATCATCGATCTGAACAAGTGGTAGTCAGAAATGGCTATGTCTAGGCTATAAAGCGGGTGGGGTAGCACATCTCAATTCAACGCCGCCACCGTTTCCTTGACGGATCTTTAAACATGTGGCCGAGCGTTGTCAAGTTGCAAAACCACCTTGTCGTGTATTTTGGCGTTATCCGGCCGTTTTTGCTTCAATGCTCGGCTCAATTGCATCAATTGTTGTTGGTAACGTTCACCAGTGATGGTTTGGTTAGGTTGCAGCAGCTCAAAGTACACAACACCCTTCTGATCCCACCAAATACAGAGCATGAGCTTGGCACCATGAATATTCGGCTTGATCGTCGATGTTGATGCATGGCCGGGTGGTCCCCATGATTTTTTTCGCTTTGGGTTGTCGTAATGGATCCACTCTTTATCGCCAGTAATAATACGATGCAAACAACTCTTCCGATTATGGCGTTGAAGCAGCTGTTCGCAAGTGAAAAATCTCCTTTCGACGTCTCTTGGCTTCAATTCATACGGCACCCAATTTCCTTGCTCTTGAATCATTCCCATGGCTTTGAGGCGTTTGCCAACTGTTGACAAGTCAACTCCCAATGATTTTGACAATTCTTGAAGGGTTTGACACGGATCTCCGGCGAGTAATGCTTCCAATTCTTCATCTTCACACTTTTTGGGCTGGCCCGGACGTTCTTTGTCCTCCGTATTAAAATCACCACTTTTAAACCGACAAAACCAGTACTTACAAGTTGAAATCGATAGATCATAGTCCCCGCAAGACTCACAAAGTGTCTATCTCTTACACCATTATCTCTTACGACTATCTCTTACACCATTGAATCGTTTCTTGTACCATTTTAAGCAAAATCTCTCCAGAAATTAGCATTACAAAGATCTTGGGAGGCAAGACCATGTTATTTTAGGTAATCATCTGATTTGTATATATTACATGTAACATATCTTCACTACAATTCTTTAGGATTAATTCCAAACTACAGGAAACCGCAATCAGTTTCTATAATATCTTCTTTTTAGTTTCATTTTCTGAAGAGGATTGGCCTAAAATGGCATAAAAAACAAAAGGAGAGAGTTGGATATAGTCTCAATTATGGGGCTCCCGTAACAGAAGAAGTATTCTTCTTGCATGGTATTTTAGGTAGTCACCTAATTTGTATATATAGTGCAATTTGTATATAGTGCCATTCCAAAAACCCATTGGAATATGTATATACCTCATTATCCTTCCAGGGTTGACCAAGCATAGCAGGCATATCTCAACTACAATTTTTGAGTCTCAATTATGGGGAATAAGAATTTCTTAAAAAATCTTGGGATTTGAGTCGGGAAGATGGTATTTTAGGAAGTCATCGGTATTGAATTTATTTTAGTGCCAGCTATTGCTGATTTCACTTCCGATTCGAAAAATTGAGTGGATCATATGTTTTTCACGTAGTCCTTCACAGGATTGATCAAAATGGCACTTGATCAATCTTCACTACAACTTGTAAGGACTAAGGCAATACTACGTGAAACCGCAAGGTTATGTTAAAATATTTCTATTAAAAATTCTTCTGCACATCTATGCTGCTGGGAAGTTGGCTTCCAAGTCATTCGATGTTTTGGAATTGCTGCTATTAACAGGCGATTCAACATAACCCCAAAGATAATATTCCAGTGGTATTACATCGCACGAAGTCAGTAAGTAGGGAAACTTCTGTAAATTATAGAGTCACCAAACTTTTAAAGTAATGAATCCATTGTAAGGCGAGCTCTATTGCAAAATTTGGCGAAGAAATATTCAAATATATTGGCGCGATAACGATCGCCGTTCATTACGCATGCTCCTTCCTTATTTTTAAAAAAAGAGTAGTGCCCAATAATGCTGGTATACCATACCTGGTATACTGGTATACCCACCTAAATGTAACCAGCATTATGTATCAGCATTATTGGGCACTAATCTACTCTTTGAATTCATATTGCCCGAAATGCGCCTCAACGGGGAAGCTGATTTTTTTATGAATTTCAGGATCAATCTAAGCAAACCTTACTGAACACAAAGTTGGGACATTCCTATTGGTAGACCCTTCCTAAATCGAGTAATACTTTAAGTAAGTACAATATTTAATACATATTCCTACCGAATTTAATTCCATCTCAATACATACTTGCACTCGTAGTTATATCGTGGGCAGTTAATTACCCAATGTAATTTGTTGACTGCGTAGTGTACTGAATATTTCTTTATAGGTTAATATATACACAATGCAAACCTTGTGACTGTTTATCACAGTAAAGCATTAAAATACGCCTGAGCACACTCTACGCCAATTATAAACCTTTAAAAAATAAATAAAACTCATGCAAATGCAAAACGAAAGCGCTACAAGCTCACGCAAACAACAACAATAATAACATTAACAACAACAGCAAAACAAGTAATTAAGGTATTGCCAAGTTGCACGACTATATTATACCCTACATGTGAAATTGTTCAAACAAAATATGTTCGTCTATCTGCGAATGAACATTTTAAGTATGCAGAGTATCGAAAAACACAGTTTGGGTTGGATAAAAATATCGGATGTGTCACCTTAATTCTGGCCCACTCCGAGTAGAACTTTTCAATGGCTCCAGCGAACCTTCGAAATCAAAGTCAAACCGGAGAAGCGTTGACAAATTTGATTTGGATTATCGATATTGAGGAAAAGTAGTTGGATGTTATAACTACCGTGGCTGCCGAAATGAAGTCTTTCCAATATAAATTGTTAGTTTTAAGATAAAAAAAAAAAAAAATGAAAATAATTTAGTCTTAGGATAAATTAATATGAATATCAAGTATATACTCGTATATATATCTATGAGCAGTGAAAATGAATAAATATAGTTACCTCTATGTTTATATTAATTCTATAAATCTTTATTTTTTAACTGGAATTTAATGACTTGAGCTTTTGGCCGCACTTCAATGTGGCACCCATCTGCAGCAAATTTGTATAAATTGTAGCAATAGTATATAAAAATGTCTTTTACCTATTGCTCTATAACACTGTGGAAATCCAAACTTCTCAAATCCCTTCACACACTCTTTTATCCTCTTATCTTTTAGGAAGTCTGGTAGCAAATGCTCAGAAGCTATATGGGCGATGACTTCAATGCTGAATTCATGTAATATTTTGTACAACATTGTTTTCGAAATACCAAACAGCCTTACAATAGTACCGTATACCGTGTAAAGGGCGACAGCGATTCGCTTTTCTAGTGGCATGGCTACCAGAAACGAGTGTCCTCTTTGCTCAGTCTAGGCAACCGTAGACGCGATAACAATACGCTTGTTAGTGGTAACAAAGTATTAAAGGTCTTAAAATATCGATATCGATAATGTGGCTCAAAAAAATATCACGAAATTTCGAAATTAATAATATAAAAATATTGCGGTGTTGGAATTCATTTTAAAGGATTTTTTTCTATTTTTGAGCGTTTATTTAAAAAAAAGGCTACAATGCATATTATTCAAAGTATTGTCCATCGTTAGCTACAACATTTGCCCATCGTTTTGGCAGCATATGAAGAACGACTTGTCTTTTGAGGCAATCCACTAATCGACTTATTTTTGGGTATCCTCGTACGAAAAGAGCGCTGGCTGAGCGTGGGACTTGGGTCATCGATCTGAGAAAGTGTTAGACAGAAGGGGCTATGTCTGGGCTATAAGGCGGGTGGAGTACAATATCCAAATTCAATGCCTCCAACGGATCTTGCAACATGTGGCCGAGCGTTGTCATGTTGCAAAACCACCTTCTCGTGTCTTTTGCCGTTTTTGCTTCAATGCTTGGCTCAATTGCATCAATTGTTCTTAGTAACGTACACAAGTGATGGTTTGGTTAGGTTGCAGCAGCTCATAGTACACAACACCCTGCTGATCCCACCAAATACAAGGCATGAGCTTGACACCATGAATATTCGGCGTTCGTTGGTCCCCATGATTTTTTTCGCTTTGGGCTGTCGTAATGGATCCACTTTTCATCGCCAGTAACAATACGATGCCAAAAACTCTTCCGATTCTGGCGTTGAAGCAGCTGTTCGCAAGTAAAAAATCTCCTTTCGACGTCTCAATCATCATTCCCATGGCTTTGAGGCGTTTGCCAACTGTTGACAAGTCAACTCCCAATGATTCTGACAATTTTTACAGGGTTTGACACGGATGTACAATAGTCCCCGTAAGCCTCACAAAGCGATGGGCCTCAGCTGTTTTTTTCTTCAAATAAAAGCACAAAAGCAAACCTTCTCGCAAATTGCGTTTTGTTGGAACAAAAGTCGACATGTTCACAGTGCAAAAAAAAAATATGTTGTTTACACTTCAGTGGCATGACACATACTGAAAATTGAAGCTAATGAAATAGGCTTTCACATGAATGTAGTAGTCACAGGTTTACCAGATGCGATTTAGTGCTAGTTACGCCATATCTTATGAATCCTTTAAAATTAATTGCAACACCTCATTTGAAAACACTGTTTCTTGTTTGTTTGACATAGCAGCAATAATTTACAATTTCAGTAGCAAATATTTTCAACGATCTCAGTATTGGACTTCACTATGAAATAAAAGAATTCTTCTCAAAGTGTAAATAGTTCGACTACGTATTTTCACTGAGTATTGAGGAACTCCAATGCCTGCATAACTAACAGCCAAATACGCTTGTAGTTGAAGAAACCAATATACTCTTTGACCTCTATACGGATGCAGCGTGTAAATAGCAAAAGCTATATAAAATCCGACGTACACTCATATAGTATCCACAAAGTGAAGCAACTACAGCAGCGGTAGGGGCATCGGCTTTAAAAGCGCGAGCATAAATCATGCTTTTTTAAATGGACATTTCTGAGGTACTGGAGAAGCGGTGCGGACGAAATGAAAATGCGAAAAATAAAAAAAAAGGAAAAATAGGAAGCGGAAAAGCATGAACAGTTGTAATGAAAAGCGGTTGAGTGCTTGAGTGCGTAGTAATTACAATTACCTTTATAAACGTTTATGTGTGCAAGTGCGACAGCAGGAGCGTTCAGCAGTTAAAGTTAAAGTTAAAGCAAAATAGTGCGAGCTGAAGTAGGACAGTTGATGAGCATTCAGTTTGAAGTACGCTAAGAGTTCAAGGCGAACTATATACGAAAGAAAGAAAAGCATCTCGCGTACTGACACTAAATTACAATTACACAAGTTGACATTTATTAAACTTTATTTATTTTCACAGCAAATATGAACATAATTGGACACTAAAAGAAGGTTCTACATATACATAGAAACTCCACTATATATAGAAATGTATAAGCCTTGACCGTACTCGGGAGCCTTAAATGCTTAAATCACATGTTTGGAACTTCAATTTCCTTTCATTATACCATTCACACATAGTGTGAAATGGTATATCAGTTTGTCTGAAAGTTTGTAACGCATTAAAGGAGCCATCGTCGACCCCATAAAGTATATATATTCTTGATCAGCTCGACGAGACGAATCTATCTAGCCATGTCCGTCTGTCTGTCTGTCCGTCTGTCCGTCTTTATGTTGTTGCGCATTTTTTGGGGACCAATTTTTATGCTATCCAGTTGAAATTTTGCACGTACACTTCTTTTTATTGAAGTTTAATAGAGTGTCAAGATTGATCCGCCACGCCCACTTTTTGGGTAGCCCCCATACAAACTCACCACCCACTTTTGACTTTTTGTATGAAAAACATTTTTATTGTAGTCAATATCAACTTAATAATTGATATAGTAACTTAAAGTAGACGGATGATTGACACATACATTAATGGGGTAGCTCCCGCTCACTATTTGGGGTAGCTCCCATACAAACCTACTGCTCTTTTTTGACAAATTGTAAGAAAACTTCTTTATTAAAGTCAATATTAGGTTGAAAACGGTGCCTTTTTATGGTCAGCCGCTTAACATACATAGACTAACAGGCGTGACCCGCCCACTATTTGGGGTAGCTCTCATACAAACCAATGGTCCACTTTTGAATTGAGAAAAACTTTTTTATTTAAGTCAATATTAGGTTGAAATGCAATATGGTGCCTTTTAAGAGACAGCCGCTAAACATACATAGACAATTGGGCGTGCCCGCCCACTTTTTGAGGTAGCCCCCATACAAACCCACCGTGCAATTTTGTGTTTTTTATGAAAAAATCCTTCATTTAGATCATTATTAGCTTGCAATTTGATTTGGTGGATTTAAGTGGACAATAGCTTCATATACATCTACAAATTGGTGTGTCCCGCCCACTTTTTGAGGTAGTCCCGTATAAACCCATAGCTCACTTTTATGCATTTGTATTCATACACATCTACTAGTGAGCGTGTACCACCCACTTTTTGAGGTAGCCCCTATTTAAACCCCCACCTTTATGTATTACAATACTATTTAAAGTTTCGTGTGAATGGTATTAGAGCTTCGGTTCAGCCGAAGTCAACGTTTTTTCTTGTTTTTAATTCTTTTTTTTTAACATACAAAAGTAATCAACACATTTTGCGGCCAGACGGGCAATACAGCAAATCAAATTCTATACGAATCAGCAGCAGCTAAAGATTTCGATTTCAACGACAGCGATTGGCATTGATGACTGCTCATTTTGCGGGACAAATCTAATATCTGTAACACTTTGTCTTCATTGAGCGTGTTTCATCTATTTTTGGCTTGACTTGGCTTGGCTTTCTTTTCTCGATTTGTAACAAATTTATTTAATGTGATTTTCTACATTTGATTACAATTCGTCAAACGGCAGCAGCAGCAGAAGCAGCAGCAGCCGCCAAAGACTTTCAAGCTAAAAAATACGATATATCCAAAAAAAAGTATATATGCGAGTATATAGCAAAAGTATCTGAGTGTTAGATAGAATGTTCGTCACATCAACTCAACTCAACTCAACTTTAAGTCGTCATCGTCGTCACGTGCGTCAAGAAAATTGTGCCATTTTCTAAGCGCGCACGATTTGTCATATGCCACCACCCAAATGTCGAAAAAAGTATATTGTATAAAGCTGCCAAATATATATTGTAGCATGAGATACCTCTACAACGATGGCGCATTAAGTGTGCCAACGCAAAATTGACTTTTTATGTTGTGCGACGTGTAAATCGTTTGGCTAGCTTCGGGAGTGCGACTCAATTCCAGACACAAAGTAAGCAAAAAATTCTTTAATGCTTGATGAGTGACTAGAAATAGTTAAATGTGCTTGGGATTGTGTTGTATATAATTTGCTATTGAGCTTGATTGGTACACAAGTTGCTGAGTTACTATAGTACATGGTATGAGAAAAATTGCATATAACTTAGTTAATCACTGTAGGATTTTAATGAAACTAGATAAGTTTTAAGCTTTGAACTCAAGCTTGCTTTTAAAACCTAAAGCAATGCTGAAACACCATCGATTGAAGTGAATTATAAATTTTAACTATTTTTTAAGAACAAATTTTACAGTTTAAAAATTCGTTTAAAATTTCAACTATTTCAATTAGTTTGTTTGTGTGGCATCATGATATTTATATTATTTAAGCTTGTTTCGTCTACTAATTGTGAAATTACGAGTATTTTACTACACTCTGTGTGGAAAAATAATAATAGAATGCTTGGCTGAAAAGTTCTCGCAGGTCCACAGTTTTTAAACAAGCTTGTTTCTAGCAAATACCATCATTTATTAGACTATTATAAAATTTTAAGAAATCTGCTTCATTTAGTGTTTGGCAGCCATTGAGCGCGGTCTTGAAAGACATACAGACCGACAGACCGACAGACCGAGCAGCTAGGAGCCGAAATTACACAGAAATGCAATCGTATATTATCTTCTAAGTAATTGGCGTTGTTCAACCGTAATTTTAATGTTTTTGCACAATTTCATAACAATGAACGAAATTTGGATCCATCCAATACTCCAAAGACTAACCAGCAGTCGACTTAATGACTTTCTGTGACGGTAGCAACCTTCACATTTTCTGTACGTCAGTCTGTCTTTCTGCTTTTAATGGCTGTCAAAGACATAGTTTATAGATTTTTCAGAAATAAGTTTGCTCAAAAACTATAAACCTTATCTCTTTGCTTCCGTAACTTACATTGATATATGGTGGTTGTTGGGGAGCACCGTTCCCATTCAAGCACCGTTATACTTCTGTTTTAATGCCAACCAACCGTATCGTACTGGGTTTTGAGTTCTTGATCCAACTGCTTGGTTGAGTAAAGAGTATTCAGCAGGGGTGTGATGGATTTCGATAGAAAAGTTCTAACAATAAAAATTCAATTTCGATTTTAATTCAAATATTTCATGCAAATTCTGTCAAAAGTGAGACACAGAACACCAAAATACCCCTGCACGAAGTTGAGATGGAACTTATCTAAAAAAAATTGTTGTCAACCCAGCGACGAATATGATAAAGGATTCCACCAAGAAAAATCGACAATTGAAAAGCGTTTTGAAGGAAAGAGCCAAGACAGAATGATAGCTAATTACAGCTGATAATTTAAGAGAGATATTGGCGATTGGGTTTAGTGATCATCAATTGTATTTAACCAAACGAGTTCTTTCTGAACCAAACATAGTTTTTTCTTTATTTTTTTTTTAACTTTGTTAATAGTTGTTAAATTTTTTTCAATTGAAAACTTAATATTCTTGCAAAGTATTGATGTTCAAAGTGTAAAAAACGTAAAATATAAGAACTGCAGACTATTACGTTTAAACCCTTATTTATATTCATCTTAACATGGCTTACAAAAATTAAAGATCTTGTCTACTTCTTTCCAAGCCCAGTGAGATGTCTAAAATGAGTTCAAAATTTACTGAGTTATTTTATGTTAACCTTTATTTTTGGGGTCGCTGAAAACGAATTCAAGGTCCAATTTACGCTATTACTTTAGGTTTTTCACATAACTCCATAGAGTGTACATAGCCTTAAAAAAAGTAGAAAACAATGCTGGTCTGGGATTCAGGCCTGACGTGATAACGTAAAAAATACATCGGATTTGGTTGAAGCCACTTCAAAAACATATAATAAACATGGTCTGATATTTAAGCCAGAAAAACATTTTTTTTTATGACTGTGGAATTGGATGAGTTTCCCAAAAACCGTTTTTTCCAATAACTTAATAATTTTTTGAATAAATGCAGAAATTTTGTACTCGACCTTCAGCTACGAGAAGTCACTTTAAAAAACTGAGAACTGTACTGTAGATTAATCTGTAGATATTACTGGCCGTCGGCCGATCAGGTATTATTTGTAGTATTTACTACACTCTGCACATATTGAACTATATAGTGGAGTAAACAGAGAGTAACATTATAGTGCAGCTATTATTTACAAATTTAGGGAAGTCTACTCTAAAATAGAGCAAATTTAAGAACAAAAAAAAAGGCCCATATCGATATTAGCTGCGACTCAGCTTTGAACTCTTCATTAAAGATTCAAAATTAAGTCACAGTTTAAACATTTCAAATCGTTTTGTTTTGATTCAGTATGTTAAGCAGCTTAATATAAATTTTCTTTAATAAAAAAAAAACACTCTAATGCGACCTTAAAATAATCAATCATTTTTATTTGCGCGTCAAGAGCTTTGATCAACAAAAAAAAAAAAACACTATTACAAAAATAAATTTATGTAGGTTGATATGTCTACGGAAATAACTTAATGTATTAGCCGACTTTTTTTATATTTTTCTTTTATTAATTCATCTTATCTGCCTTTATAAACCTTGCCAAAATGCCAGCTTGACTTCTCGTCTCTGCAAAACGTTTAAATAAAAACAAATATTTATTTATATGTCATATCTTTCATACTTTATTTGTATCTGCACATTTTGTTTGTTATTTTATTGAAATTTTTTGGTTGTCAAAAAGTTTAAAGTTCACAGTTTAGCACAAAAAGTCATGTTATGACATTTTATATCCAAATATCGCAGCTGAAAACGTGCTTCAAAGCGTTTAAAAATCAACAAAAATAAAAATAGCTAACAGTGGCACACGCTGTTAAGAGATAAAACATAACAGCGCAGTTTAAAAGTTAGCATCGACTTTAACAGTGTCATATACTGTTACTGACAGCAGTCACTTTAAAACTTTTTTTTATGCTTCATGCGTAATTTTTAATGCAGAAAATCGACGGTTATAAAAAAAACGCAGTTTTTACGAGGTTTTTATATATTTTTGAGTTTAACTGATTTTTTTACTTGCATCCTCATCATCATCATCGTCGCTTTTATGTCTGTGTGACTCCATTTTGGCTTCAATACAATTTCTTGCGCTTCATGCTATAAAAGAGAGCATTAGAGACGCATTAACTTTGATATAGCCGAAGCCTTTATGCACTGCACACAAACCACAAAAAAAAGTTATTTATTAGTTTGTATGAAATATTGTTTTATAAAGAGTGTGACTACGCGTTGTGAGGAAGATAACAATTTGAGAAGACAGGTGATGTGTACAAACAATGATGTATTTGGATGAACTTTCAAAGTAGCAACGAAGTCTGTTCTAGAAGAGAACTGTAGACTATCGAAGCTGGAAGCAGAGATTGGACGTAAGCTAGGGGACAAATTTTCAACAAATTTCACCAAGTCAGATAACACTAGTCTACAAATTAAAAAAAGTGCATTTGAAGCTATATTTTTTAATATATTTTGGATTGTTGTGCTCGAGAATAGTCTAAAAAATGTTTGAATGGATACGTTTCGCAGTATACAATTCTGAAAAAGGTACCTCCGTTTTGTTGTTCAATTCAATTAATTGAAATTATGAAGCAATAAGAAAGTCTTTATCATGGGTCCCAATCCATGACTCTACACCTGAAGGTTGGATAATTTTCACAAAGCGAACTAATAGCTCTTCTCCCAGTCTATGGAATTCACATCCTGGTGAAACTTCTCATCATGCTCGTTAATCACGTCACCGAGACTCGCTGTAAAACATATAAGTGGGAATTCAAGAAATGGATTTTGAGAGACACATTAACGTTTGTTGAAAAAAGGGATATTTAAGACATATTATAGAAAATGAAATAAAACAAGAAAGCGCTATAATCAAAATGCCAGAATATATAATACCCTCTACATTCCACATTTCCACCAATATTAAATCATCATCTACTCACTATAATCAGCACAAACCGTGTTCCGTGCGCTAGAGGTCAGATGTCAACTAACAACCCAACCACCCCCCCCCCCAAACTTTGAATGGGTATAAGAAAACTTTGAATTGTTCTATGATGAGCTTGAACCTAAATTTCTGATTGCTGGAAACTGAAATGCACATCGTCGGCTCTGGAACGCAGAAAGCGTGCTTCTCTCAGAGACTCTGCTCTTGCAGAATACGTTGCGAGTTCCAATTTCCAGCTACTTGCTACTGTGTAAGTGGTTTTTATCACACTACTCGTGTAAAATTAGCTGTATATGAATGTAGCATTTCAGAAAACTGGTGATCTGCACTCGAAACACTTTCAAGCGACCGTAGCTTTTAAAGTGACCGCCTAGACTGTTGCCTCAAATATTCGTATTCTACTATGTCAGCTAACTTAAATTGAAAACTCAGAACACCTGATGATATATGTTGCTGCACAGTGCTTAATGTTTTGCCAACAACATTCTCTCCCACCTAATCCAACCGGACCTCTTGAAAACACGTGGTTATGTACAAGGTAAGACAGAAGAGAGCACTGCGTCCGAAAGCAATGCACACACGCAATGAGGTATCCAAAGTAATATATAGATGTTATAAATTATTGTATGACATCGAAAGTAATTACTTTAATGACCACTTCAGTAATACTGATCCTAATAAGAAACCATACAGAAATCGTTGAAGTGTTTGCTGACAAATTGCAGAATCGATTCATATATTTTGAGCTACGCGCTACGAAGTCTATTCTGAAAACTGAACTGCAATCTATTTCACGCCAGATGAGGTAAGCTTTCAAAGCAAAAAGATCAAAGGATCCAGGTCCACTGGCTACGACGGGGTTGACAGTACAGTTGCAAAAGCTCTTTCGGAAATGGAAGTGCTATACTTAGTGCTGCTTGTTAATGCCATATCTGGCATTCGCTTTACATCTCAATTAAATTAAAACGGAGCATCTTGTTGTTTCTTACAGTCCCATAAGTTGCCCTCCTTCTTCATTCAAGATATTTGAATGAATTTTTCTTGATAGAATGTGGTCAGTTTCAGATGTGTAGAGTGTCATTCCTTACACCAGTTAGGCTTCAGGCTATACCATGGTACTCCATAACATGTTCGTCAAATCGTTTTGCATGTGCACGGGGCTTTGAAATTGAGCATTACAGTTCTGTATTTTTGGAACTAGCAAAACCATTACCAATTTTTCGCTAGTGTTGTAATTAGTCACTTAAAACTAGTTAAGTGGCTAGAGAATGGTAATTCAAAGAGTGTCATTTAAACCATGTGCTGGCTACCAAGCAACTAGTGACTCGCCATGCTGTACTAGTTATGAAGCACCACAAGTACTTTTGGGTACTTAGTACTTTTGGGACAGTCCTCGCTATTATTGAACTACTTCCACTTTCGCTCCATCGTTTTTAGCAATAAAGTAGCAGATATATTCAGTGTTGCTCGATTCAGAATATAAAACTGCAAATCGATTTTGATGACGACTGAATAAAGAAAATTTCCTATAAAATGATCACTCCCCGTTTCCGTCGTAAGTGGTTTTTATCAAAATTGGCGAAATACGCGTTTAACGATTTGGTGAATTATTTGTTGTGTAAAATATACAAATCGAGTGCAAGATGATCGCATGACAAGAACGCCCAGATAAGTTCCACTCTGCACATTTTGTTGGTCGTTAAGAGCTTAAATTTTTGGTGATCATCATCAGCATCACCACTTTTGTAAGAGATTTTAACATTTTTAATATGGAGTTCGGTGGTTAAATGATGCATTACCGTAAATGACAGACAATAAACTAAAAACATTATGCTTGGAATGGCAGATATATTTTAAATACAACGGTTTTGAGACTATGAAATGGATAAATTCAGGAGTCCAAAATAGAGAAAGACAAAAAAAAAACGTTCTATATTTGTCGCGCTCCTGCTTTGTAAGTATTGATAAGACGGAAGGAGAGAAATTACGGAATTAATTTGCTTTTATAAGTAGCATATAGGTTAGGTTAGTTTAGGTTTGAATGACTAACATGGTTGAGCCTCACATTGTCACTTAGGCCAGCATAGGCCCCTTGTGATACCATATGTATTTCCAATTTCTACCGCAGCTTCTCTGAGAACCACTTTGACAGTGTCAAGAACGTCGAACTATGTTTTATCTCTTTTTCCGAGAGCTCAGTTAAGTTATCCAGGAAGGACGCCCAAATAACGTCAGTCTCTTTGGTCTATGGGCCGGGCAGTGCCGGGCACAGCTACTGCAGAAATCCCGGGAGTTTAACCCTAGCCTTGTGGCATGTCTTCCTATTATGCAGTGGCCTGTGAGGGCTCCCACAATAATAGCTATCTGATCTCTCTTGTGTTGAAGTAGTGTTATTGTTCTTTTGAGATTATATTTTGGCCAGGTGAGTCTGGAGATTCTACAAGTGCCAAGGTTGCACAATCTAATGGTTGTTATACCTATCATCTTTGATGAGATCTGTAGTTTACATGTAGCCATGGGTATACCCACTGTAGCCTTCGCTGGAAGAATATCAGCAGTGGTACCCCCTCTGGCTAATTTTTCCGCTTCACAATTTCCCTCTATGTTTTGGACACCGGGCACCCAGATGAGATGTATAACATAGTACTTGGCAATCTCGTTAAGAGATTTACGGCACTCCGTTGTGGTTTTAGTGTTAGAGCTGAAAGAGTTCAGCGCTTTCAAGGCAGCCAGACTGTCCGAGCATGCATATTATCTTGTAAATGTAGTATACTCGAGTGTCCGAAGGAGCTACCATGCTAAACTGAAGATTCCCTCAGTATAAGGGCAGTAAATATTGCCCTCTCTCTCTCTCTCTCTCTCTCTCTCTCTCTCTCTCTCTCTCTCTCTCTCTCTCTCTCTCTCTCTCTCTCGTAATGAGATCAAGTGGGATCAAATGGATCATTACGTTTAGAGCTCCACTGATACACAGTTCAGCACTCCTTTGCACCTTATGCATTTGCTTAAGAGTCGAAGCCCTTTCCAGTGCCGGCCATCATACACATACTCCGTAGAGCAGAATGGGCCTACGTACTGTCGTAAATAATCAGTGAAAAAACAAAAAAAAATAGCGTATCGAAATCGGTAAAGCCGTATCTGAGATTAGATTGGACAAACAGATAGATAACATGTTAAAAACGCCTTTAATTAATTAATTATCTAGACAGTTTATTAAAATTTTCCAGAATTATGTTAGATTATTGTGTTCAACAGAGCTTTAGTATTCCGTCTCGAAATAGAACATATCTTCATCATTAGAGCTTTTAAGATGTCTTTGGTTTAACAACTGCGATACATATTCAGGAGCTCGAGTTCTTCTGGGTGCGAGACATTTATGATTTATGATACATTCTGGAAGCTACTGTTTGCTTTAAGAGAAGCTGGTATTCTGAGCAAGAGTGATTATAGGTCAGTGGCTAGTTAAAACGACGGATATTTATTTTGGAGATATTATGTGCAAATTTTGTTAGGAGCGCTGTTCTCTTAGCTCTGTTTCACCATATCCAGATGCACATGGCAGCTAAACAGCTTAAGAATTACAGTCAGTTCAGCTTAGCAGTAATTTTTTCACTTCAATATAGCATAAATTTAAATTAAAAGAGTTGAATTAGTCAAAAGAACTTGGCCAAACTAACTCTTCTTGTGCAAATCTTCAAAACGGTTTTATTTCACTATGCACAAAATAAACGACAAATTACAAATATGCTTTTCACTCTATAAATGAAGGGTATATAATAAAAAAAGAGAAATATAAATGTTTCGGAAATGGCAACACACACAGCGGATACGGATGCATTTGTGCGACAACACATAACACATGAGCAGCAATATACAGATACATACTAGTAGATACTAAGATATAGATACAGATACACAGCTAGATAGATAGATACATATATAGATAGATAGATAGATAGATAGATAGATAGATAGATAGATAGATAGATAGATAGATAGATAGATAGATAGATAGATAGATAGATAGATAGACAGTTGGGCAGATAGAAGCATTTTTACACTGCGTATGAGCAACCAACTTGATGCTATAGACTAGATACTCATTGTTGTTGCTTTTCTTATTGTATTTTGTATCTCATACAAACAATTTAAGCTTTCAGTTCAGCTGCGTTGATTTCAGTTCAGTTCAGTTCGGTTTGGTTCGGTTCGGTTTGGTTCTCAATGGAACTTAACTTTAGTTCTTATATGGGTTCGGGTTGCGCCTTTTGGGCACAACTTCTGCTGCATTCTTTATATACAATTGGACCAGCTTTTTGTTCCATTTCTTCTACGCTTCTAACAATGCACCACTATGCGAAAATAATATAGAACTATAAAAAAAAAAAACAAAAGCAAAACAAAAAATTGAAGCAAAACCTAACGATGTCAATGATTTCACTTTGTGCAGCAGCCATGGAAGCAATACTATCGGCAATGGCAGCATTTGAGTGTTTGAGTTTAATATTATTTTATTTGATTTTCTGCTTTTCGAAATTCAATTTCGATTGACTATAACAGCGCCTGCAGTCGTCGAGAGTAGCTCGAATCGAGATTGCTTAATTCAATTACAATGATTTTTTTGATATTTTCATTTTTTTATTTTCTTTTTTTTTTCTTTTTTTCTTATTACATTTCTGAGCTTTACTACGCGTAGTATTTTCAATGCTTTTGTTTAGACATAAAGCGCTTTTGCAATAATATTTATTTTATAGTGCATGCCTGAATTATAATGCAAACAGTAAAATATTTATGAACAGATACATTTACTACGAATTTTGTGTGGTACTGAAATATTTTTGTGGAAATTTTAACTAAATACAACGTTTTCTGCATAAAATTGTTTTATATAAATGATATTTTAGCATGCTATGAATATTGTTTGCTGAGTTCCTATAGTTTGTGCTATGAGCGAATTGAGTGATGTATCTATTCATTGTTTTTAAAAATTTACTGTAGTTTTCGATTGAATGGGACTTAAAACCACCTTCTCTGTGATGTTAGCAGGACAGTTGAGCTATCGAGGGCTCAAATCTGTATTGATATAAGTGTACAATTTATACAATATCAGCTTTTATAGATGAAATGTAATATCAAAACTTAAATTGATTACATTTTGTATGTAATTCAATACAATAAAAGAGATGCTCAGTGTTTTCGTATGGAATGACCATTTATGTTGCTTATGGTTATAAAAAGTCTCCATACCAACTATATTAAAGCTTGAGCGCATATAATCCCTTATACAGACAGACGGACGGACACACAAACGATATAAGCGGCAAACACCACCAAAGTTCCCCATTCGTAGAGCAGACGGTAGCTGGACCAGATTAACCCAGGAGCGTGCGAAAACATTTGCCGAAGACTTAGAGTTCAGCTTTCAACCTTTTGACTCCATCTTCGGTAGTTGAAGAAGACGTTTACAATGGATACTGGGCATCCCTGGTCAACTGGCTCTCAAAGCCAAACCCATCACTTTCTCGGAAATCCAGTCCCACGTCAAATTACTGAAGAATAGAAATGCCTAATTTACTAAATCTGGTGGACTCACTCGCCGATCGTGGACTCATACCGACCTATCAGTCTGCTGTCGTCTATCGCAAAATTATTTGAGAGATGCCTGTTGACGAGGATACCGACTATCAACAAAGTTAATCAAAGGATACCCTTTCACTTTGGCTTCAAAAAAGCACACGTAACCCGTAACCAGCTAAATAGGAGGAAAACTCTATCCGGATATGCTAACTGGGCGTATCATCCAGATGGAGGATCCTTCCGTGTTCAACATTGACATTAAGACATAAAAAAATAATGGACTAAATGGACACACAGACCGAAAGACGTAGATAAATGGACAAAATTTTGTACATAAATTTCTCGAGTTATGATTTCGATTTACGGTTTTCAGGATTTATTCGTGCACGCTTAGCTGGAAACATCTAACCTACCTAACCTCATAAAACAGCTTGAAACTATTAAACACCAACAATATTAACCCTTAAGCCATATAACTCTATACGTTCGTAGCTCATGACCCTTAAACCCATAATCTCAAAATCTATAACCTCAAAACCAGTATTACAATAGCTTATTCTGAAGCTGTCAAAAAGTTATCTGTGACAAGATTTTTTTCAGAACTATTCTGTAAGATTTCTAAAGTAAAGTCGACCTTGCCTTGGTTGGCCGTTTGATGCATTAGATGCCAAGAAAAATGTAGGCTATACGGATTCACTTTGATGTATCGTAAAAAAATTATCTTTTCGAACGAGGCTAATTTTGGAGTTCGCAGGCCTTGGATGACATCTGTTTATAACAGGATGGAATTGCATCACACACAATTCACACTATCATGGACGTTTTGAGCCGGAATTTTCCAAGCCCTATTTTATTTGGGCTACACAAAGTGTAATGACTACAAGGATGACGCAAAACAATTCCAGCCTTGAATCGGAACATTACAAACACTTTTGGGTTTAGCTTATTTCTTATATAAAGGTCCAAAACTTGTTTTAAAGTTTTCAATAAAAACAATTTACGGGCCTTAAATATTTTGGTAAGCAGTGGTTAATCTTCTCAGCCTTGAAAATGAAAACCACCCATATTTCTCTCCAGTACTTCCGGATGTATCTTGTGAGAAAACCCCCTAAAAATCTAGAAATAATTTTAAAGGATTTCTAAGAGATGGCGTAACTAGCACTAAATCGCATCGGGTAAACCTGTGACTATATTCATGTGAAAGCCTACTTCATTAACTTCAATATTCAGTATTGCTTTTATGCTTTCATTCGAAGAAGAAAGCAGCTGAAGCCCATCGTACGCTTTGTGAGGCTTACGGGGACTATACTCCATCGATTTCGACTTGTGAGTGCTGGTTTCGTCGGTGGTGATTTTGTATTAGAAATACTGAACGCTACAGAAACTCAGCTTTCAAAATAGATTAAATTTGATTACTTTATAAGCAGATGAAATTTTCTGAGTTTTAATTATGAAATCATTCAATTCCATGGAACATCATATAAAAACTAATGTTGCACTTTTCAATGACTACCTTACAACATAAGCAGAGTATACCATGTCTCAATTAACCTAATCATTCTGAGCTATTGCATAAAACATAAACTTTAAGTTACGGTGCCCGCTTCCTCTTAGGATTAATTAATGTATGCTGTGAAGAAAAACATCTGAAGATCCTGAGACTCTGCTTGCAGCATGACCGGTCGAATGTCATTCGGTCCTGGTGATTTGTAGGATTTAAATGACTTTAACGTACACAATTGCCACGGTTACCTCCAAGTCATCCCTAGGTGCCCCGCTTGCAGTGAAGGCGGCATCCACGCGTTCTGGTACAGCATCTAGGCATGGCGTCCAAGCTACATAGTAGACATGAATTGACTGGATGACACTAGTTTTAAGTTTCTGCATATTTACACTTATAATAGCTGAGTTCACTTATGTTGTAGTTCGAACCAAATATGCTATATCTTTGAATCCGACCATAAGAATTTGTTCTAACTTGTCAACTAATGTCATCCAAACAAGAGCAAGCATTTTTTAAACACCACAACAATACATATTACAAAGTGCATAAACTTTGCGCACATTTCTGTGTTACCATAGAAACGCAATTTACTTGCAAAAACTTGCATATTAAAGAAAGCTATTATTAAACAATTTATAGAACAGTTTTTTCGTCACCATAACTCAACGTTTAGTAGACAAACAAAAAACTTAACTAAAATTTATAGCTTGGAAAAAAGTGCGCTGCCACAAATTGGAACACTCTACACAGTCTCCATGCTGGTTTGTCTTACTTTAGTTTAGTGCATATGCTTTGCATATTATAGATAGATAGCATAATGCATACATATTTTATGCTTTCATTTTCAACTATCTAGCTAGCAAGCTATCACTCTATATTTCGCCACACAGCGAGTTGTTGCAAGTGGCAGCAAAAACTTATAGTGTGCATAATGCAACAAGTCAACTGCATGCAATATACTCGTAGTGTACAAGTAAATATCGCACACTGACTGGCGCTGCTGCTGTTGCTACTGCTGCTGTTTTTCCTGCACTTTTCCCCATACTGACAACAATTTTCAACGCTTCCCGTTTGCAGCATCGCATCCTGGGCGTACTCATTTTTCTTCAAATTTTTTTTTATCCTTCACGCTGCATTCATGCATTTGTCAGCGTTCGCCACGAATGCAAAACATTTCAAAATATATATATTTATTTTTTTGTCGTTAGACAAAAGGCGTTGTTGGAACACAAAAAATCGAAATAACAAAAAGAACACTCCGGCTAGTCGGGTGTGCTCGACTTCGAGATGCACTTTATCTTGTTTGAGGATTCGTATACGCACCATAGATTATATTCTTTAGTGGTTCGAGTTGGACATATGCGTGTTATTTTATTAGAAGTGTTGAAAAATTAGTATTAACTAAATATAAAAACAAAAAAAAAATTCCATTCAATAACTCAAAATGTGGTCCGATCTATTGAATATTTTGTAAGGATCGACGAAAGATACGCAAAATTTGGCATTTCTAGCTTAATTAAGAACAAACAAAAAAAAAAAAAATTTAAAGTTTCATACAAAAACTTAAAAATTGAGGACAAGTTTTTGTGGGGGCGACGCCTCGATGGCTCGACCTAAACTAGAGATGGACGCGTTCTAAAATTCTCAAACATGGCGCAATACGAGCACGAAGTTCACTCTGGGGTATACTATGTTTATAGAGATGTATGTAACGGCAAAAGAAGTCGTTCCAGAATAGAGTGCACATATTCTCATAAAAAGTAACGGGTGGGCCATTTAAACCTTCAGCATCTAAAAATACCATAACATTCACATCTGTTTTCGGACCAGGTTATGACAACCCGCGTTTGAAAAGTTTGTCCAACCGAATTTTTTCTATAGAACAATACACGCCAACAAATCTCGCTGTTATCATACAACTTTACATTCAAAATAACTTCTCAATTATGAAAACTCAGACGTAGCACTAAAATTAAAGTCGTCAGAGTTATGACACTGCAAACCTGCAAGAACGGGGAACGTTTTAACAACCAACAAGTCATTGTTTGAACCAGAATTTGTGCGAAAAACATATCGGACCGTTCTTTTTCGAAGATGACGCTAGTGCGACCGTCACCATCAATGGAGATTGATATCAGGCCGTTGTTTAATTGCTAAAAATTCCATAGACAAGAGTTGGGTTCAACAGGAGGGCACCACAGCTCACACACTCCGAGTCTCGATCGTTTATTGCGGCCTAACATCGCCTGATTTAACGGATTTAAACGCTGTACTTTATGGTTTATGAAGTTGAAAATTTGTAGTAACGGACACTGGAAGCCTTAAAGAAAAACCAATCCAAAGAAAACAAAATATTTTTTAGAATATTAAACGCACAAGGTTCTATTTTATTATGCTCGAACACCCACGACCAAAAAGCTCGTCACGCTTCCATCTCCAATGTGGAGATATGCGGTATATTTTATTATATATGTAAGATACACAAAATTCGGCATATACTGTGAACGAAGAAACTAAACAATTTCCTTTCAAAAACTTAAAAATGTGGGCCATGTTTATATGGGGGCTACCCCTTATAGTGGGATTATACGACACTTTAAGAAAAGTGATGTTGGAACATTCAGGTTGGCTTTTTCTGTGCTCTCTGTTAATTTCGTTAAAATTTATATATAAATAGGCAAGTGCAAATCGTTCACACCCTTTTGAACCAGCTTAAACCCAACACATTAGCTTGATGTCTTTTTTGTTGGAAAGGCTGTGAAGAGGAGTAGGGACGAATGTAATTCTTTTTCGAAAGTATACTGTTTAAGGTATGCAAAAAAAAAACCACTGCCAATCACGAAGACCTAAGCTCGATCTCTCTCAGCTCTCTCAATTTGTTAAAAAATTAAAACAAAAAGTCGAAGTGAGTGACGCCATAGAAATAAGCTACAGACGGACTTATCAACATATTGTTGGAACAGGTATCAATATTTCTTCGTGTCTGTTGTCGTTGATGAAGTGCTTATGCGGATCAACCTTATATTGAGCGCAACATATTGGTCATACTTAACGCTCTCTTCATTAAAGGAACAGACAAGAGAGCGAATAGGCTACCTTCTATCACTATCACTGCCAGTATTTCGTATTTTTTGTCACAGTAAAGTTAAATTCAACTAAAAAATTCGTATCTAAAATAACTTAATAGAAAAACTTTTAAAGAACGAAGGTAAGATTCCTAAATGGCATTAAAAAATGCAAAAAGAAATTACGACATTTAATCAGATCAAATCTTACTGAACTGTACTGTCGCTTATAATGGTTGAATTTCAACTACAGGGCAAACACTTGTTAAACATTACTTCGGGAGGAGGAAAAGGGCTTCATTCTTGCTTTTTTGAATTCCGGATGTCCTCACTTCACCACTCGTCACAAAGCAGCGCGGAACGCTTTTGCACAAAATAACTTGGAAACTAATTGTGACTCGGTAAAATAAATTGTATATTGACCTCTTGCACCTGTATTATCCTTTAATTTCCAATAATGTAATTTTTTCTCAAGATGGACCAGATGGGTTTCAGCATTGATGGTATCTGATGGAATCTGAAAAAGGAATCTCTTTATTTCTCGAAGAGGAACTTTAGTGGCGGGTCAGTAATGGTGTGGGGAGTATTCAACAATTTTGGAACTCTAAACTTGCAATTCACAAGCTCGATGATAAATAGTCTACATACGGTTTCTATACAATAGTCTGCTAAACTTGTTGAATTATAGTAGGGAAAGGCCCTATGTTTTCATGCATGATAAAGCCCGAATACACACAAACCGGCAGATAAAAACATGTTTATAGGACTGTTCGGTTAATTTAATGCGCTGACCAGCATGCTCACCAGATCTAAATCCGATTCAAAATATTTGCGGCATACTAGCAAGGAGCGTCTACAAAGACATGAGATACGAGAACATTAATGATCTCAAAAAATCAACTTTAATGGAATGGGACCAGCTTGAGCCGAAATTATTGGTAAAGTATTTCATAAAAAAGGCATTTTTGATGTTGGCAGTTGTCAATTATCAAATTTCAATAATTCAATTTGATATTTTTTACTTTTAATTACTTAAACCAAAAGTGTTTTATAATTTTGATATGTTTGAAACATCTTTCCATTTATGCTGTTAGATGCCATAACTTTAAGACTATTAAAAATAATCTTATAATTGTGTTTAGGACCTTAATTTATAAGGTCTGCCTGTTACATCATAATACACCCTTTTACCCTATAGGTGCAGGGTATAAAAAATATATGAAAGCAAGCTGCTTGACATGACTACTAGAACAAATTTACATATTTTATTGCGCTGCTCATGACAAATTTGTCTGGCTTTTGTTTTTGCGTTTTATTTTTTTTACACCTATTTTTTTGTTGGTAGTTGGAACAAAACGAAAATTTTTTAATAATGGCGGCAAAGTTTTTAGTGCAACTTGACAAAATAGTTGAAGAAAATGGCGTCAGTTGCTGTGTGAATAATACAAAATATGCAGCATGGTCAAATGCTTTTTGTATTGCCCAGCAGCAGCATTATCAGCAAGTGAAGCAAAAGCATCAAAACTAGTGGTGAGCGATATTGCATCAAGTGTTATTTCGGTATGGAGTCGTTTGCACAAGTGGAAAGTTATTTGGCCACGACATAATGTAAATGAATAATGTAAATCGTGTTAAAACTAATTGTGTATTATGAATATTTAAGTTTTAAATTTAAGTGCAAATTTCGCAATGTCTTCTTAAATCGCCACATCGAATCGGCGATATATGTATGTCTGAAGTTAATATTTTCGTGTGTGTAAAGGCAAAGCATGTGTTTTTGGCTGCAATTGCGAATCGTCTCAGCTACTGTGTCTACATTAAGTTCTCGGTGAATAACTTCATTGGGAACATACCATGGAGCATTTGTGATTATTCTTAATATTTTCTGCGCTCTTTAAAGAATTTCAATATTGGATTTGCTGGCTGTGCCCATATTTCTGTACCGATTTTGTATATTGGGATGAACATAGCCTTATAGATTAGAATTTTGTTGTAAAGCATTAGTTTTGATTGTCTACCCAAATGCGAGTAGAGTTCTCCAAATTTATATCTAATTTCGTTTCGTTTATCAATTATGTGGTATTTCAAGATTAATTTAATGTCGATATTGAAGCCTAGGTACTTAGCGTAGTTGGAAGGGTTGATTTGAATGCCGTTAATTGTCAATTTGAAGAAGAAGGATTAATTGTTGGAGTTTGGCAACTGTTTTTCAACAAGACGTCTTAAGTATGATAGAATGTTACAGAATGTTACATTTTTTAAACCAGTTCATGGTTTTGTTTATGTTATTTTTGAGTTCAGTTCTGACTAGTTTTCCATCCTTATTGGATGATAAAAGCGCTGTATTATCTGCGAAAGTTTCGATGATGCTGCAGTCAGATGGTGGAATCGGAATATCCTCGGTGTAAAGTAAATAGAGCAGAGGGCCTAATACGCTACCCTACGGAACTCCTGCTGTCATTCCCATCATTTCTGTGCATTCATCTTTATATTTAATAAAAAATACTTACTATATTTTTGGTAGCTCTGAGTGAGTCAATAAAAACTATTTGTTAGGATATCGTAGAGTTTGCGCTGCAGCCCTGAATGCCACACGCTTTCAAAAGTTTTTGCAAAATTAAGAGAGGCGGCCGCACATACTTTTTTGTTGTCAATATCAGAAGATATTTTATTAATAGTTTAGTGAACTTGCTGAACCGTGGAGTGTTTCCGTCTAAACCCAAATTTGTGGATTTGGTATTGCTCACTGTTGGTATTATTACTTTAATTAAACGATCAGATTATAGATCGTATAGTCCGATCAATACGATGTTGGCTGAGTGACGTTCTTATTGGATTTCGGGATTGCATTTTTTTCTGCTACTTTCCATACTCGAGGAACATATTTAAGTCATTACATTACTTAAGTAAATTAAAGCTTTGGCTGGGAATTCTTGTAGAATTTTACCAGAGAGTTGGTCGTAGTATTATCTGATTTTGTATCTCAATAAGTCCAAAATTGTGGCTTGTGCATAGGATATTCCAAAATGAATAGGTATATTAGTATCTGTAGTAGAAGAAGGATTAATTGTTCGAGTTTCTTAAGTAGGAAGATATGCTGGTTATGGTGGTATAGTTATCCGGCTCGACGGACATTGCTAACCTGTGAAGGTGTTGATCGTTAAATTTGAATTTGAAGTCAAAAATTGCTGACATTCTTAATATTTACTGGAGATACTCAAAATATTAAATTACAATAGTAGTTTTCAATTGAATTGCAAAAAAAATAACAGTTTTGCTCATCACTAATCGAAATCAAAACCATGCTCAGCAGCAGCTTTTTATTTAACTTATAGTAGAGTTGATGAGGAAAACCTTAACTCAAAATTATATTAACTAATCTTACCGCCTTCGACTTGCCTCAACATGCAACTTAGAATATGTATCTTGCATAGCTACTTTTTTTTTTTTTTGGCTCTCGAGTGTCGAGTGGTTGACGGCGCGGATTAGAGGGAGAGAGACACAGCAGCGTGCAATTTCCGCCGGAAATGTGACACCAACGAGGATTTTGTAATCTAATTTTAATGATTTTTCTTTTTAGCTTGAAGAAGACTGTCAACTGTCGTTGCTAACCGCCTTCATCCGCTCTATCACATCAAATCGTTTGCAACCCCGATGAACTGCAGCAGTTTTTCGTTTTTCTTGCTTGCCTGACCATTGAAGAAGACAGCTAGCAGCGCCAAAGACAAGTTGCTGCTGATGCTTCTACTTCGTCCTTCAAAAAGGCAACATCAGGATAATGTGCTAGATTCGATTTTCTACAAACGACAAGTAGACGACGATGACGATGACGTTGACGACATTGCTGCTAAAAATATCAGAATAAAAATAAAAAAAAAAAAAATACTCAAAAAAATAAGGCGGCAGCAAATATTCTACTGTAAAATATTATAAGCTAAATCTGCAGATAACCTAATTTCAAAGACTCAAACTCAAGTAGATAACAAAAAGAAGCTATATGAAAAATAGTAGAAAACTTCTTCTTTAAGCTGCACAAAAATTGCAAATATTCAATTAAAAATATTTCTACAAGTTTGAATATATACACTGAAATGCACACAGATACTTCTCCAAAAGATATATGCGAGTAGCTAGTTACTTATATGCAGCTCAGCAAACTTTTGGCATAATTTCTTATAGCAGGCAGAGCTTTAACTAAGAGTGTAGTTCAAAAAGTATTTGGTATACACTTGAATGAACACTACAATTTGGATTAGTTTAGTTTAAAATGGTTATCATTACACTGAGAACTATTGAGACACCGACCCACATGCTCTACAATGTGAATTGCCCTTTAGAGCACGACTGAGAGAATATTTTTTCTCTATTCAAAGGAATTGAACGAAACAAAAAAGAGAGCAGCTTTGCGGAATACGCTACATTATTATATTATTCTATCATAGGCTAAACGTTAAAGTAATAGAATAGCCTACAACACCTCATGTAGCCCCAGTTCCCCTACAAAAGGCCACAATATGCTTCGGATTTAGTGTTTGTACTATCTTCCCAGTAAGCTGGTACTTGCTCAAATATATAAAGCGCCTATTTTACAAGGCTGGGCAATCTTGCAACAACTAACCCTTCTCTGAACAGCATATGCATTTATTGACCTTTTCAATACCAATTTTATACAAATATTTTTCTTTTTTAAGCCTTCAATGTCCTAAAAGATCCCGATTCTCTAAGTGATTCTCTGCTCCCCAATGCAGGCCTCTGCTCCATTCTTGCTATAAGCGCTTAACAGTATCTTACCCTGCCTAATACTTAACCTGTTTTTCCAAAATTTATCTCTGGCTCTAGGTATATTTATACTTTTTGACTAGGTTCTAAATGTGCTTACTCCTAGACCACACAAAGGTTCCGCTCCAATAAGCGGACTGGATGTGCCCTTTCTCGCTAATTTGTCTGCCTCCTAGTTACCCGGTATATTCGCATGACCATATACATACATATAACATATAGATTATTAGTTGATTTAGACATTCTAGGCATTACAGTACTAGGTTAGAGTTTATTGAATACGAGTTTAGTGTTCTGATAGTCAGTAAAAATTGCAATATTTTTGTACCTAAACGTTGAAGTGGACACATCTTTCTATGGCATAGATTGCTGCCTGAATGATACTGACTAGTTTCCCTACAGGTCCGTAGTAGTTCATGTGTGGTCCGTATACTCGGCATTAGGTCCAGAAGGATTTACAAATCTGCAGTTTGACAGGCGCGCATGGCTCCTGTGATGCGATTCTATTAACGCACCATCTAATCTTATGGGTTTGAGTGCCTTTAATTTATACTTCCTTGTAAATGGGACAATAATAGTTTTGGTTGGACAATATCTCAGCCGATTTTATATAGTTTCGATGCCCAGTATAATTTCGTCGTATATTGTGTTCACACATATACTCTTGCAGACTAGCACTATTCCATCTGTATAGCCTTGACATTTAAAGCCATAGTCTGTGAACGTATTCAATATATCTTCAACAATCAGGTACCACAAGGGTATACCCCTTGAAGTTAATATAACGTAAAATGCAGTCGAGTTTTTAACCTCGTTAAGATTCTTGCTTTCAATAGTTACGATTAAATCAAAGTGGGTGACTCAGTTAGAGCGCCGGATTTGATTTTTAAATTAAAAGTTTTTGTTTTTTGAAAATTTATGAAACTTTTATTGAAACATAAAGTAGACATCATGAGGTTATGTGTGGAATAACACATCGGGTAAATAACACATCAACTTTTCTGGCATATACTCGCTCTTTTAGTGAAATTTTCCATAACCGTTTTGCATACGTTTTGCATACAAAATCATCTTTAGTGACGAGGCTCATTTTCATATCAATGGCTTCATTAACAAGCAAAATTGTCGCATTTGGGGAACAGAAAATCCACAAGTGATTTATGAGAAACAAATGCATCCACAGCGTGTCACTGTTTGGTGTGGATTTTGGGCTGGAGGCATCATCGGTCCATTTTTCTTCGAATATGAGGCAGTTGAAACACAAACCGTAAATGGTGTTGATGTCGTGAAATGTTAACCAGTTTTTTTTTTTTTGGCCGAAACTTGAAGATATTGATGTGGAGTACATGTGGTTTCAACAACACGGTGCCACATGTCATACAGCACGAGAAACAATTCAATTACTGCATCAGTCATTTCCCGTTCGTGTCCTCTCGTGTTTTGGTGACCAGAATTGGCCGCCTAGATCATGTGATCTGATGCCTTTAGACTTTTTTCTTTGGGGTTTTTTTGAAGTCACAGGTTTATGTGAACAAGCCCATGACATTTCAAGCATTGAAAAAAGAAATTACACGCTGCGTCCATGAAATACCGCAACATTAATGCAAAACGGTTATGGAAAATTTCACAAAAAAAGAGCGCGTATATGCCAGCAAAGTTGATGTGTTGTTCCATACATAACCTCATGATGTCTACTTTATGTTTCAATAAAAGTTTCATAAATTTTCAGAAAAAAAAAAATTTTTAATTTAAAAATCAAATCCGGCGCTCTAACTGAGACACCCTATATATCATCGACTCATGCGTCATTCACAATTGAATTATCTTGCAAATGAACACAAATGCATAATAAAATAGAGTTATACTACGCCTACATGTGAATGACAAATCTACTTTTGCGAAAACATGAGAATGGCAATTATTTCACCGCTGCTAAAAACCGTTAGAGTAGAAGAAACAAAAAACTATACAAAATTTGTAAAGAATGTGAAAATTTGATGTGATTCGTTTGAAATAATCTTCCGTTGCCAAAATGTTTCCATAACTCCGTATAGCCACAGAAACTTAATGCAAAGTCTGCTTGTTTGTATGTCTCATTTAACCCAGTATACTGTAAACTACTGCATAAGCATAGTTATTCTTGACCAAAACCTCAAAAAACGTGATAAAAAATCCAAACGGTCATCATACGTTTTTCAGGTCGCTGTTTACGCATGTGATGACAAAACTTCCGAAAACAAAATGGCGTATATTTTTAAAGTAATTGTATCGAAACCAAATTTAGTATTAAGGAGTTTTTGTTTGAGATCGTTAATTTCAAAAAGAATATGGCGGATTTAAACTGTTTGCATAATTTTGGAAAAAGTCTGTCAATTTGTTTGACAATCAATCGTTCGGAGTATTTAAGTTCGCTGATTACAGCGTTCCAAAGAGATGGAATGCCTTTTACCAAAATTTGTCCAACATTTTGAATCCGCCATTTGATTTTTGAAAAGCTTGTTATTATTCGTATTATTATTATTATTATTATTATTATTATTATTCGTAATTAGCGACCTTAAAAACACTTGCATACTAAAATTCATTTCGATACAATAATTTTCAAATATGATGCATGATAGTTTTGATTTTTGAGGCTTATATAGATTAAATGGTGTTTATACTCGTATATAACAACTCGATGTAATTCAAGCGCCAACCTCTGTATATATGTATAATATTATTTTTTTTAGTATTTTAAAGACTTCTTGAACAACTCGCTTTTATTTCCACTGGAAATACCTATATATACATAGACAACTACAATTGAAATGCCTTCTTGATGCGTTTCAGCGCGCTGCTAATGACATTAGTAGCTTTAGTTTTTTATTTTTTTCTCCCAGACGGGAGGTGCACAAATTTTAAGCAAATTATATAAAGGAAATTGGCGCCATTTGCTTATTTATATTTATATATATTCTCTCTAAATGAAGTTAAAGCAAAAGAAATCTGAAGGCATGCAAAATGGCAACACTTAAAAGTTAAAAATTTCGAGCAAACTTTTCTTTCAGGGAGTTTTTAACGTTGATTAGCGCACAAAAGTCAACAACAGTCTGACAAACACTTGAGTGTAAATGTGGCTGTGTGTGTATGTGTGGGTGTGTGTGTACATCTAATTAATGCAATTAGCTGCGCTTATATTGCAAAGGATATTCAGCTGCTGCGTTCTAAGGAATTTGTTTTAATCTTTTAAACTTTTTTGATTTTAACTGACAGAATAAAAATCAGAATTTGGCATTATAAGCAAAACTGAAAGTTATCTTGAGTCATCAATTGGATCATGAATTTAAAGGCCCAATGCTTCTAAGTGAAAATATATATGTAAATATGTACAAATATATGAGTTGGAACAAGTTAGAGATTAATTACATTAATTAAAAACTTTTAAAAAACTTTTGGTTATATTGTATAAATCTTAAACGGATCATCGAATTTGGTAATCATAACCAAAAATCATTGTAAACGGTTAAAAAACTTAATTTATTCTCTTGAAAATATATAAAATAAAAGTGCACCAAATTCAGATAGTTATTCATTATCCAAGTCAATAAAACCTTCCATTGCTGAGCTAAAGAACCAAGTTGAATCTTTACCGTCCTTGTATGCCTTAGCATCACAGTGATAGACTTTGCTCATGTCTCTCTTCTGTATTTCGTCTGATCCATAAGTTAAGCTCTTGAAGTCATTATTAGACATTTAAAAACCTAAACAAAATAATATGTAGTTGGATGTGAAAGCTAAACCTTTGTACATGGATGACTATATCTAACTAACACTAGTTTGGACAAAAAAAGAGTTGGTTTCCCATAGGATTTTATACCATTCACACATAGTGTGAAATGGTATTAACAGTTTGTCTGAAAGTTTGTAACGCATTAAAGGACGCATCGTAGAATCCATAGGATATATATATTATTGATCAGCTCGACGAGACGAGTCGATTTTGACTTTTTGCATGAAGAACTTTTTTATTGTAGTCAATATTAGGCTGAAATGAAATATGGTGTCTTTTATGTATAGCCGCTTAACTTACATTGACTAATTTGAGGGCCCGAACACTTTTTGGGGTAGCCCCCATACAAATCCACAGCTAACTTTTATGCATTTGTATGGAAAACGTCAATATCAACTTGAAATTCGATATGGTGGCGTCTTATAGATGGTCGCTTCATACACATCTACTAATGGCCGTGTACCGCCCACTTTTTTATGTCTTTTACGGCAATATACCCAGTAACCTTTTTTCTTAAAAATTTAATTAGTTTATTGAATCATCATCAATTTACTCTTCATGAATTCACAAGGCATCTTCATCGGTACGCATGGAAGCTCTTTAGCACGTTGAGTAGCAACACGGCGTGGGAATATTTTTCCCCATGTAATTTTTGTGCATTTCGGAACATGCTGCTGCATTGATTTGTGATGACAATGAAGTCCATTTTTATTTTTAAATATGACTACTATTTAAATAACTTGAGAAATGTTTCGAAACAAACAGAATCATTTTGCGTTACGTCATGCATCAACGGCATCTAATAGTGGAGATATATACGTATCAAGATTGATATGAAAACATTTTGTATACGGAACATTTGGGATACAAACATCAGATTCAGTTGAGGTCTGTAGCCGAGCAACCAGTTCATCTGCCGGAGTTTCAGACAAAGCTGTTTTCGTTTAGATTTGATGTGCTCTGACCAGGTTAGTCTCCTGTAGAGAGTTAAGCCAAGGTATTTTACTTTTCTCACAGTATTCAGTCTTCATTGACGACGATGTTCCATCTTTGTAGCCATGGTTCCATACTTGTAAGTTGCGATTGTAAGATTGCTGACGCTTCTGCATGATCCGTCGAAGTGGCTAGGAACGCTGTGTTATCTGCGTATGTGGCGAATACGAGGTCTTCGCTTTCAAGCACAGGAATGTCTGCAGTGTAAAGAGTATAAAGAATGGGACCTAACACGCTTCCCTGAGGGACGCCTGCGTTTACTTCGTAGACTTCGGATTCAGCCCAATCGCATCTCACGTAGAATAGACGCCTATGTAAATAGAACCTTAGCAGCAGGTAGAATGGGGCTTGTAACATGGTCTTATGACGAATTATTTTTTGTTACTATAAAATCTAAGGCTTTAAAAGTACTTATGAGTTAAAATATCGTCCAGAGTTGGAGTATAGGGCGGCATCCATTTCTTGAGTGAGTAGAATTTTTTAAATTTTGGTCATTAGCCCAACCCAATCTGTTTTCTGTCTGATGAGAGACATATTTAATTTTGTTTAAGAGAGTTAATAAACTTTTTAAAAGCCTATTTCTAGCGAAGAGGCTTCACCAGTTACCAGTTACGAGACGTACAATGGAGTGTTACATGTTGGACCTTCTGTGTAACCAATCGGCCGACGGCTATAAAATACGAAAAATGAACGATGTATTTTGAAAATAACTTATTGTAGGTTATAGGTCCAGTTGAGTGCAATATTTCTGCATTTGCCAAAAGCTTTTAAGATCCGCAAATTTTAAAGTTTTTAGAAAAAAAAAACTGTTTTTGAAGCACTTCAATTATCATCCAATAACTTAGTAAATTTTCAACTTTTTTTAGACTTCTCAACAGTTTTCGAAAGAAGAAGAATAAATCTTTAATTGTAGTGAATCATGCTGAAATGAAAATAAGTAGGGGTTCGAACGTAATAGTCGCAAAATTTTATAATTTTTTACATATTTTATATATTTTATTTCAAAAATGCCTGCCGTCGTAGTAACATTGGTCGATCTACGCGAAGTGCTCTAAGTACACAAAGGAGCTACGATCAATTATCAAACGAACAACAATCACAACGACGTGAAAAAGAACTCATAGCAACGCTGAAACAGACGAACAGCGATTACAACGATTGGGAAATATGCGGATAAGAAGACGAACATCACGCAATCATGCATCAGATTTGAGTCGACATTTAAGCCAATTGGATAACCGAAGCCAATTGGCAGAAGGGTAGTGGATTGAGAGGTATATCAAGGGTTCATTGGGAACGGATGGGTAGAGGTAGTTGAGGCAGGGGTAGTGAAGGGCAGTAACGCGCAGGGTACCATTTAAAATAGATGGATGAAATGGATTAATGGGATCGAAGGGGGCACGGAGAAGGGGAAGTAAAGTAGGAGTAGTTAGGGGAAGGGGCAAAGGAATGGGTGCAGGTTAAAGGGTGGTAAGCGAAGGGGTAAAAGGGGGCAGGGGACGATGGGAAGGGGAATGGTTGGTAGGGTGCATGAGGAGGGAGGCACAGGGAGAAGGAGCGGTAGGATAGTTTTATATATAGAGCATAGTTTAATGCAAATCATTTTTATTCTTCCACGCTATGTTGCTTAATACTATTGGTGTTTTAAGGAAGTTATGTCAGTAAGGTGGCCAAACGTGAAATCAACTGTCCCACATTCTACATATGTACATGCAAGTGAAAACAAAAGATAATTGCAATGAAAGAACTTCTGAAAAAAATACAATCGATATCCATGGAGACAATTAAAAGAAAAGGCGAATAATAGAATGTGAAATGGTCTGAAAATAGACAGAGCACTTCGTTGAGTAAAGGAGGTGAAAATAAAAGCTAGGACAAGATGACAGATGAAAAAAAAATGTTTTTTTTTAAACTCAAGAAATTGATATTTACAGACAGCACCATATTGTAAAATGTTTCAATCTTGGTTTAATTAGAGTCTCACGGAAGACTACTACGTAGACATTTGCCTACTACTCTTTACACTTACATTTTTAGTTAATGGCCTTGCTCCATTATTTGAAAACCCCTCACAGAACACTTTGTAGTTATATAAAAACTACGATAACTCAAATGTAGAAGCCTCGACTTTAAATCTATCATTTATGGAAATAAAGATTTCGCATATTAATTTTCAATCACAGCCATTTGCTGAACATATTTGACTTCTAAAAATTACTTTGCTTCTCTGTCAATTTCTGTACTTATATTTTTATTTTTTTTTTTTTGCCATTACGAAAATTGCCAAGTTCAATATTTCTCACTCGTAACTACATAGTATGGCTGCTTATATCTGGAATAGTTTTTTTTTTTTTTTTTTGCAGTACAATTTTGTTACAAAAGAAAGACACTGACATTAATGCACTGATACATGGAGTCAAAAAGTTCCAGTAGCAGCAGACAACATGATTTTCATTAGTCAAAAAGAGAAGAAAAAAAAAATTCAACAAAATATTTTGTAGTAAAAAATCAAACTATACAAAAAAAAAATAGTCATAGAAAGTTGAAAACGTGTGATACATGCCACTGAAGCGTTGCAATGCGATGCAATTCGATGATAGGATGCGATCCATGCGATTCCAGTTGCCATTGCTGCCGTTGCTGGTGCTGCACCTTTCAATTTCAATTTCAATTTGAAATGAAGTGCAGCGGCACAAGCGAGTGCAAAACGTGCAGCTCTGACTTCAAAGCTTAAAATGAAAAAATAAAAACTGAAATGGTGAAATACGGCAAATAAACAAGCCAAAATATCGCTCAAAATCATTGGAATTCAAGTCGAAACATAGCTCAATGTTAAATAAATCAAATCAAGCGCATAATGGCAGCTGAAAAAAACACGTTGTATTGGTTTGAATTGAATCGCCGTAGAACAAATAAGAGTTTGTATCGAAATCCAAAGTAAATATGCACTGAAGCAAATGAAGCTCTCAATATGAAGTAGCATGCAGTTACAATACCAGAACATTTGAGGAATATTATTTTGCCGCAAGTTAATTTTTTAGCTTTGGTTTGATGTGCGTATGAGAAATAAAAAATAAAAATAAAAATAAAAAAGTATAGAAAGATGTGTTTACTTCGGTGCAACCGAAGCTTCATTACAACTTTAAATGTTTTTCAAAGTTATTCATGCAAAACACGAAAAGTGGGCGGTGGGTTTTTTTGGCGACTACCCTAAAAGTGTGCATGGCATAGTCATTGCGATATATATTTAGCTTAGAACCATATGTAAACTCCATAAGCTATTTCAGATCGCTATCTTAATAACTAAGGTACTAGTTTTCATTCACGCAGACAGTGGACAGACGGATAATTGTATTTGATTGATATTTGCATGTACACTTAGCAGTAATCACTTTATATACGTGTCTAGTTTTAGCGTGAATTGTTCTAAAAGTATCGGTTTTTATAGCAGAAGACGATGAGTGCTTAATAACAATTTTAGAGTCATTAGCTGCGAATGGCTTTAAGTAAGAAGATATATAAGATATATATAAAGCCTTGATCAGATCGATACGACAAGCCGAACAAACCATATCCGTCTGTTAGGCTCTCTGTCTCTTTGGCTGTGTATTTGGGTATAAAGAAAAATAATCCCTTAGTTCTCATAGAATCGCTCTAACAATCGACTTCTGACACCGACTTTTGTTCAAGATATCCATGTTAATATGTCACGACTACTTTCAGACGTAGCCATATACAAATGGAGTCACTATAAAATTGATATGCACAAAAAAGTGGCATTGAACACTTTTACGTTTAAGTTTGAATATGAAACAATGAATAAGTAGTTGGCACTAATAGAACTAGATGACGTTGATGGCCAATGAAATTGTATTAGTTCTACGATCCGCCATCTAGGTGGCGCTAATGCAAACAGAATGTGTGCGCACATGCTCGTCACTCAGCCGATCATGATCGCGACTAAGCGATACCGTAACTCATCTCTAATAATGATCAGACGATCTCTAACAACAGAACAAGCCAAAATGACGAAAAATAATTGTTGTACATATAAAACACATTTTATAATATTAAAAATTTATCATCCTTGATTATTTTATGAGGCTTACCCAACAAGGAGATTAATTACTTTATGGTGGACGTGTCATTGAACACTTTTTACACACTGTCTGTCCGTCTGTTCGGACCACCAATTTTGGACATTTTTGAAAACTAATTTTTAAGATACACGATTGAAAGTCGGCACATAGGCTTTTTTAAATTAAATTTTAATAGAGTATCAAAATTGACGTGCCGCGCACACATTTTAGGGTATTTTCCATACAAACCACAGCCACTATTCCCCCCCCCCTCCCACTTTCGACGTTTTGTATTTGCAGTCAATATAAACTTAAATGTGAATCTGTTGGCTTTTTCTGGACGGATGCTTCAAACAGATGTGTTCCACCTACCTTTTGGGGTAGCTCCATTACAAACCACCCACCCACTTATGCAAAAAATCACAAGTGGGTGGGTGGTTTCTATGGGGGCTATCCTGAAAGGTGAGCGAATCACACCCATTGTGAAGAAACCGTCCATATGAAAAACATCTTTATTTATGTCATTATCAGCTTGAAATTTGATCAATAACAATACCATCAGCAAAGGCTCCTGAAGTGCTACTATTCCATATATACTGTAGAAGCAATAGCATTACTCAAATCAATACAATTTGTTTAAAACAAAGAGTCAAATATCTCATATATAAGCGGACAATATGTCTGTGATTAACTCCATCCATAAGTCCAATCCATCCAATTCCCCATGTAATTCCCCAGCCACTGAAATCGTCGACCAAGCGGCAATGAAATCAAAAAAACACCCATAATACTATTTGCAACAGTAGAGAAATGTGATATACTTCGGCTAATTGACAAGCAATTTAAATCAATCTGTATGACAAAATGGAGAAATTACCGACACTCTACTCCAATATAAACCCAAAAAGAGACAAGGCAATCTACCCACGTTCCGTTAACTGCTCTAACCCCCTAACGTACATCCGCCTTCGACTGGGGCATACCAGGCTCACGCCGATTCTATAACACATGACAGCAGTTCCTCAGTCCTGTCCTAAACTCTTGCTCTTTCTTTTTAGCTTTAAAAACCAACATTCTTAACTCCACCCGGCCCATAGAACTTTTGGCGAACATCAATGTAAATAACTTAATATAATTAAATAAAATAACTTAAGTACAAATAATTATTATATTCAACCACTAAACTAAGTTCTCACATTTCAAAATTTTTTGGTTTTTTTGCTAAAATTTTATTAGAATTTAGCCCCACACCTTAAATTTTATAAATATTTAATTTTATTGAATTTTTGACGCTTTAGAAAAATTTTTTCTGTTGCATACACAAAAATAATTTTTATACCATTCAAACATAGTGTGAAATGGTATTAGCAGTTTGTCTGAAAGTTTGTAACACATTAAAGAAGGCATCGAACTACACCACATAAAGTGTATATATTCTTTATCAGCTCGACAAGATGCGTCGCTCTAGCCATGTCCGTCTGTCTGGATGTTGTTGCGCATTTTTTGGACACCAATTCTTAAGATATTCAGTTGTGAGTTGGCACAGAGACTTCTTTTTATTGCAGTTTAATGGAATATCCACATTGAGTAGAGTATCCACTTTTTTGGTTAGCCAAACTTTTGACTTTTTATATAAACATTTTTTTATAGCAGACAATATCATCTTAAAAATGGAAATGTTGGATTCTTATGAAAGGACTCATGACGGGTTTTTATGGATGTATGCTTAAGATAAATGTCAAGGAGCGTATCCCGCCCACTTTTAGGGGTAGCCTCAATACAAATTTTCCCTCATTTTTGTAATTTTGTTAGCAAAAAAGTTCTTATTACAGTCACTATCACCATAAAATTAAATACAGTGGCTTCTTTTGGACTATCGCCTTACATATAGCGAAAATGTTATGAATTCCTCTTTTAATAGCTTACCTCCATACAAACCCAACACTCACTTTTGGGATTTCTCATGAAAAACTATTTCATTTCAGGAAAAATCAACTGGAAATTTGATATGGTGGCTTCGCATGGACAAATGCTTCGCATAATTATCAAGGAGTGTGTCACGCTCAATTTTAGAGGAAAGCTCCAACCAATTTACATCCCACGTTTAGGCTGTTAGATCTTACACACCTTTTTATTCTTTACACCTGCTAACTTCACAGCTTGAAACTTCGTGTGTTTGGTATTACAACTTCGGTTCCACAGAAGTTAACTTTTTTGATTTTCATTTCTATTTTTAGATTCGACACATTCCGTCTCTCTCGTGCAACAGCTCCAAAGCTAAGTAACCGACTATGCAAAGAACTGATAATACCCTTATATGTAGGGTATGCCAATATAAACAATACCAAAATGCAAATTGTTGGAAGCAGAATTAAATATTTTGTTGCTGATGAACATGTTGCTGATGCTGCCTGACGGTGAAGCAAATGAAACGAATTTTTGAATTATTTTTTGTCCAAAATTATTTTACGCACTTTTTTTTTTTTGTTATTGTACTACTAGTATGTATCTACACGTACATATCTAGTTTAAAGTATCTGCATGCGTCATGCTAAGTGCCAAGTGGTGGAGCTACTACACATGCCGACAATAGTTGTCGTCGTAGCCGCCACCGCAGCAGCCACCAACGCTTAGGTTCATCAGCATATTTGTCCGTCTGATTGTCTATACTTATAGTATGTACACGTATGTATGTATGTATGTATGTAGGTACGTACAAAATGACACTCCCTACGCCGCCAACAACGGATCCGGTCTCTGTTTGCAATCTGCATAATTAGTCGAAAAAGGCTGTTTGTGTAGAAATTGGTTTTTGGCATTTTCATATAACAAACATCAACATCAGAAATATGGTAAAACTCATTAGTGCCAAATGCATGAGAGACGAAAAAACATAGGCATATATACCCGTATGTATATATAAAAGTATCTACAAGTACAATTAGTTAGTATTACGTACACACACACGCACACACATAAATATTTATGTACATATTTAAAACTGCGTAAGTGTGGCCAAAATGTTGTTTTATTAATTTAGTCATGGCTAAATGAGACAAAAAAAAAACAAAAAATTAAAACATTAAATTAAGTTAACTAAAAAAGAGAAAAAACCTTAGTTTTAAGCACTTTAGACACGCTTCAAATGTACTAAACTCTGTAGACGAGAATATATCAGAACGAAGTTTCTCAATAAACAGTAAAAAAAAGAAATTAAAAAAAAACAATACAAACATTTAACACTCATTGCACTTGCTACTTCGCAGCCTAAAAGCGTGAACGGTAGAAATAGCTAAACTAGTATGTCTAAAACAGTAACGGGAATTGATCATTAAAACACAAAACGATTATTATTTATTAAAATTTATTATAGTAGACCCCTTCCGAAATAATACACTTAGGCCAACGAATAATCCAATCATCAAACAATTCTCTTTTATGGTTTCTATCGACGGAAAACGGATGGCAATTTCACTTTTGGAGAGAGCAAAAAGTCGGCTAGAGCCATATCCGGTGAATAGGGTGGTGATTAGTACATGTTGAGTTTTTGGTCAGAAATTTGCTCACAATGATAGCCTTGTGAGATGCTGCGTTGTCGTTGTGTAAAATTCAAGAGTTTTCCTTCTACAAATCTGTCATTTTTCAACGAATTTGCTCTTTCGAACGAGGCATAACGCTCAGATAATATACTTTATTTAACAATCTGATCTTTTGGCAAGAATTCTTGACAAAATCGAGCACTGTAAACAATATAAATGATACCCTTTTGACAATACCTTGGAGCGGGCTTTTTCAATGATGAATTCCCGGTACTATTTTGACAGAATGTATGATGATGGAGAGAGAGAGAGAGAGAGAGAGAGAGAGAGAGAGAGAGAGAGAGAGGGAGAGAGAGAGAGACAGAGAGGGAGATACCTCGACTTTGAGACCCATAGTTACCTACGCCGACCATTTTGGTGGCCCAAACTGCAAACCTATCCCACTGTTGCAATGCAGGTGGTCAGTGGTCCAGCGGTCAGACTGTAACTACTCTGACGGTATCTAAACTGGTTCACTCCAATATTCTTAAACATATTCCAGGCATCGAAATATGTAATATAAAAAATTGTTTCCCCATGGAGTTACATTTCAGCAGACATTTCTCAGGGCATCCCTGGTACTGAATATTCAACGATTAAATGGTTCACTTATCGAAACGTGTACTTGGAGGTATTTGGAGCCAACAACGAGATCACTATTACCACGAGTGTCTGTCCGATAGTATTGCATTTCAATCTGAGGTTCACGCCATTGAGTTCTGCACAAACTATATTTTTGATAAATGTCTAAATAGGGTCAATATTATCATCTTTTCAGATAGTCAAGCGGCCAGCGAAGCACTAGCTTTCTTTAACCTCAAAGCAGGTTCTACCTTGCTACGAGACTCTTTGACAACTTTCAATCGGTATCGAATGGAATGAAATTGCTGATGAGCTGGCCAGTCCTTGATCTGCAACTCATTTAGTGAGAATAAAACCTTTTATGTGGACTTAACTGAGCTTCATTGCAGACTTCTTTAGAAATTTTGCCAATCAGCACTGGTTACAACATCTTGGGTTGGACAGCTCAGACCTGATACTGATCATCATCGACTGAGATATCATATACTCGTAAACAAGATAGGTCTCTCCTCAGAAACAGAGTGTAGACTATGTCTTGAGAACGATGAAAAAAAACTACATATGCTTTACAACAAAACTCTGGAATAGATGAACAACACTTTTTTACGTCTGATACAGTCGAGAAAAAGAATATTCTCACTTTACCATAATTGGACCAGGGTACAAAAGATTATGTTTATGTCGCAGTGCTCATAATTCGTTAGGATGACCATCTACGTCTCATCTCTGAGTCTGGGGTACACGTAGTTGGCGAGCCTGTTTCACACTGACCACTTGCTTATGGTGCGGCTTCGGCTCAGATACTACGCCACGCTTTGGTTATGTTTGTGACGAACTTTCATTATGTATTTTATGTGAGAAGTGGCCCTACCCACTATAATGCTATAATTCAGCTCGCGGTACATTTACAGAAAAGTATAATATAACAATATTTTCCCAATCTCACAACGTATTATCACTTGAAATATGAGCTAGAAATTTTGGTTTCAATTGTCGACAAATCGCCAAATTGTACTTTTCAAAATTTATGTTAAACTATATTTTTAACCACTCATTTGAAACGTATTTTCAAGACCTTCCCTACGACATATCATACTAAATACTAATATACATAGTAGCCAATTAAAATTAGAGCTTGTTTTTGGTTATTCACGCCAAATTCCGTAATTGTGAAAAAAGTTGTAGAACAAAAGTTTCTTAACTTTTTATATCATTCACTCATAGTGTGAAATGGTATTATCAGTTTGTCTGAAAGTTTGTTACGCATTAAAGGAGGCTGCATAAAGTATATATATTCTTGATCAGCTCGACGAGACAAGTCGATCTAGCCATGTCCGTCGGTCTGTCTGTCTGTCTGTCTGGATGTTGTTACGCATTTTTTGGGCACACATTTTTATGCTATCCAGTTAAAAATTGGCACATTCACTTCTTTTCATTGCAGTTTAGTAGAGTATCAAAATTGACCCGCAACGCCCACTTTTTGGGGTAGCCCCCACACAAACCCACCACCCTCTTTTGTATGAAAAACTATATTATTGTAGTCAATATCTACTTAATAATTAATATGGTAACTTCTAGTGGATGGATGCTTCACATATACATTAATGGGTGGGACCCGCACACTATTTGGGGTAGCCCACATACAAACCTACTGCCAACTTTTAACTTTTTGTATAAAAACATCTTTATTAGTGTCAATATTAGTTTGAAATGCAATATGGGGCCATTTTGTAGACAACCGCTTAACATACATAAACTAATGGGCATGGCTCGCCCACTTTTTGGCGTAGTCCCCATACAAACCCACCGTGGAATTTTGTGTTTTCTTTGAAAAAATTCTTTATTGAAATCAATATTATTAGAAATTTGATTTGGTGTATTTTAGTGGACAACCGCTTCATACACATATACAAATGGGCGTGTCCCGCCAACAATTTTAAGGTAGTCCCAAACAAACCCACAGCTCACTTTTACGCATTTGTATGAAAAACGTCAATATTAGCTTGAAATTCGATATGGTGTCGTCTTATAGATGGTCGCTTCATACAAATAGGGGCTGTTTGGGGAGCCCCTATTTATGCCCCACGTTTACGATTTAAAATTTTGTGTGAATGGTATTAAAGCTTCGGTTCAACCAAAGTTAACGTTATTTCTTGTTTAAAACTAAAATGCTGAATCAAAAAACATGTATGTTTTCTAAAGGAATCAACCATACAAACACATAACTATTTGATTAACTCGTGAAAACTTTAATAAAATCATAACTTTTCAATGGGTCGAGCGAATTTCTTGGTCTTCAGCTCGTTAGCCTTGTCTCAGTGCCTAGAATAAATAAAATGTTTAGGTTCCAACACGTGCCCTAATATCACTCGGAGGTCGTGAATTTTCAACTCCCTATATTTCGTACTGTGGTCATCCGAATGTATACAACACGTCTTGATCGGACTACTTAAGATATTAGGATTACACATTCTATTATTGGTTAGTGTTATGGAAGTTAGTGGTATTGGTGTTTCTTTTTTTTCTGTATTGAGAGCATAAGTTCAAGTGTTTATAGAAGACTAGACAAATTTAACGCAATGAAACATACTTTTTAACGAACTACTATTACCCACTCACACATTATTGTTGTGTCAAAATGTAGTGTGCACAGAATATTCCAAAATACAATATTTCATTATTAAAATTGAATATGCACATTCATGCATGAACATCAAACATTGGCGAGCATTACAGCGGCACTAATAAGTCATCATTGGTTATTAGCTTAATTGTATAATGAATCTGTCCGTCCTTCTGTCCGTCCGTACACCCGATAACCCAAATTGGGCCTGATCGCTCCTGCATGCGGGCTAAACAATTAAACGCATGGCAATTCATAGAACATAAATTTATAACTATCGTAACACATTACAAATTAAAAATGAAATATGTTTGCTTAAATTAAAATAAATTTGCAAAATTTTGAATAGCAACGTATACAAAATATTTTGCCAATTAAAAAATAAACGAGTACACACCGAAAATAGTATAAACAAACAAAAAATGCAGCAGAATCAAAAGCAATTCAACGTATGAAAACCAAATGAACTTTGATATTTAGTCAAAAAAATACTCAACGAATTTTTGTTATAAAAGATAAAGGGTTTCTTATTAATTACATAAAAATTTTGAAAAAGCGTTTTTCATAAAAATAGAAACAGTTTTGGAAACAGGAAATAGTCGCAGGAAGAATATGCTGGATGGGTTAGCAGTTCGTAGCCCAATTTATGGATTTTTGCCATGGCCACTGCACACGCATTGGTTTGATAGAGTTGGAGCACTTTTTACTTCACCAAATGTGGTCCTATTTGCTTCAAATCAATGTCGAATCTGTCCAACATATGTCGTTATAATATTCACCGGGGATCGTTTACCCTTCTTAAGGTATTCAATGTGAATGATGCCGTGCATCCCAAAAAATGACCGACATGGTACTTTGGCCTTCTTTGGTGCACGTTCAATGATTTGACTGTTCGTTAGTCTCTGGTGTGTTTTCATGGATGCATGTTTCGTCCACGGTTACGAAAAGGCGTAAAAAATGGTTCGGATTGCTGTTGAACATCGCCAAACACTGCTTGGAAGTAGTCACACGGTTGCGCTTATGGTCAAGTGTAAGCACCCATCGAGCGGATATCTTTTTTATGTTAGAACGCGCACGTGTTACGTGTGACGACTTCTTTTTGAGTGACCTGAACGTGCGGTGTTACTTGTGCTGCTACGACCACTACAGAATCCAGTAAACCACTTCTTAACCATTGAAATTGATGGTGCAGAGTCCCCATAGAATTTATCAAGCCTCTCCTTGGTTTCGGTGATGGTTTTTTACTCAAAAAATTATGCTGGAACACGAAATTCACTTCTTTCCATTTTCACCGAAATTCACGAGATTGTCCACTTTCAACTAAATGACGCATTTGTCCAACACTTTTACAGTAGTACAATATATTAACAGATGGTAGTTGACAGGAGCAGTGTTGCACTTAAAGTTACTAAGCGAGAAATTCAAAGGTTACTGACCAAATTTCCCTCATAGATCTATTAATTGACCAGTTGTGTGGCACCATATTGATGGAACCACATATTACTGTTGGCATTAGTCCATCAAATTCTGGTAAAAAGTAGTCTTCAAACATGCCAAAATAGCGAACTCCATTAAATTAAACCCATTCACACCTGCCCATAAATCGGCTTGTACGATTTTGAAGAAATTGATATTGATATGTGTGCGCAGAGGACCGTAGAAGTTGTGTTTTTGCAGCGTTTGAATACAGAATTATTCGTCGTTAGAAATTTCTTGCTGCTACTGAGCTGAAAGCTATTCTTGAAAATTGCTCTTATGGAGATAATGATGGAGAAGAAAACTTAAGCCAGTACGCAGAAGCTTTTGATATCTTCATACCGCCACCCGATTTTGTCGATGCTGTTAGTGACAATGGGGGATTTGGATGACAATATTCAATCGTTGCCCGATAAGCTGGAGCTGCCTCGTGAGAATGACGGACAATACGGCCAATCGAATATGTTTACGATGATGGGAACGAATATATGCCAGCGGACGGTGATGATGATGATACGGATGCCGTAAATGAACCCGCAGTTGAACAAGAAGACGATGAAGTTGATGCACCGGTGGCCTCAACATCTAGTGGTCTAGTAAAAGCTGACTTCTCCGGAGGAATAGTGAAAAAATACGTTTAGATTATAATAAAATGGTTATAAAAGAAAGACGTACTCTACATAACGGCTTATTCTATATTATTATATGAGGTAATGTATAGCTACTAAATTTCAATAAAAAGGGTGTTAGATTTACTGATGTTGTTCGTGCGACGTTCTTACAAAGAGCAGCTTCAAACCACAATGGTTTCAATTTCTTATAAACATCGTGTTTCATCAATAGAATAACAAAATAAAAAGAATAAAAATATGTTCCAAACACACGTCGGGCAAGAAAACTACATCAGACGGTCGCTTTTTGTGCATGGAATGGAGTCTCTTTAAGCACATGTGGATATGTTGTTGTTCAAAAACGCATGTTTTACTTATTGACAAATTCATTAAGCGAAAAATGATCTTCATCGTTGATTTAATTCGTTCGATTTAATTCGGGTTCATCTTCAAACTTTCGCAAAGCCCAATCGGAGAATTTTCGGCGCGTCAAGTGATTAAGCGAGCTCAGTTCTTGAGTTAGTTTGATATTGTAAGGGTGCGCAATGTGCTTTTAGAGATTACTAATTCTTAATTTGGCTCATTTTTTCATTTAATTCAAAGCTACGTTAGTATTAAGATGCAAAATTGTTATGTCCCTATTGAAAACCCTTTACAAAATGTGAGAATGTGGGCGACAGTAAAAGTAAAAAGCAACATTTCTAAAGCATTCAAGTTTTTGTCGCAAATTTGCGCAAATTAAGCAAAATTTATGTGCAACAAAAATAAAACGGAAAATATATCTATATCTATGTCGCTTGTGTAAATGAGCGAAAATTACTAAATACGAGTGGCAGGAAGTTAGAAGGACCTTTGCGTATAGGGCAATAGGGCAGCGCATTGAAGAAGTATGTGTCGCGGCGCGAGCGCGCGTGCAATTTTCAAGTGTCATTTGTTAATAATGTCAACATTCAACACAAAAGCCAAAGTCAAAGCAGCAACAGCAGCTGTATAGACACACTCACAAAGTCGTTGTCGTCAGCGGCGAGGATCTTCTGAGGGATGCTAAGGATGCGCACTGAAACAGTTTCTTTTTTTTTCATTTTTTTTTTCTATAAGCTTCAGACATAATGTGAAAAGAGTATTAACAGTTTGTCGGTAAGTTTGTAACGCATTGAAGCAGAGATTCAATTCAGGTATTCACAATGAGTTGTAACAGTGCAAAAATGCAAAAAAAATGTTGCACAACCAACAACAATTTCCAAAAAAAAAATCTTGCAGTTCTTTGCTCGACTCAGATATATGTAAAGAGCACCATGAGAAATATGAACAAATGAAAAATGGGCGGCGCCACGATTTACTCCCCCGCCCATATAAGATAAAACCCAAATTCGACGTCTCTCAGGAACTATTTGACATAGATGGGGGAGATTTGGTACATGTGTAAAGGACACCGGTAGTAAAAGGGCGATGACAACATCAACATGCTGCAAAATATATCGAAAATTTAGCAAGTGGTAGCGCGAGTTTTGGCACTTTTTTCTGCTTTTGGTATATTTTTGTTTGTTTTTGTGGTCGTTGGCGTCTGCAAATTTGAAAATCTAAACAAAAAATTTGATTGCTTTATTCACCTTATTCTCCAATAAAATGTATTTAATACTTTCGCGTGGCGTTTTCCTCACAAAAACCAAAGTCTCAAACAGCTAATTGTGCAGAGTTGCACGACTTTGTTTTGCACAAACGTGTTCACGAAGCAGTTTGTGCAGTTTTGTATTTTTTTATTGTTGCAAGACCTTGTGAATACCTTAAATATATAGGGTATATAAATCCCTCATCAGCTCGATCAGACGATGTGTCTATCTGTGTGTCTGTCTGTCCGCCTGTTCGTCTCACAAACTATCAAGTTGGCATGCCGATGTGTAAAGTTTTAATGAATTTTAATGCATTTTAACTCAAGGTTCATCTGAGGTTAAATTTCATTTGGAAATTTTGCAATTTTAATTATTATGAGTTTTGTATTTGGCCACTATGTCGTTTGATCGGAACATATAGTAATCGGAAGGTTCAATGTCCATTGGAGCGTTACAATCTCTTCATTTTAAATGGTTTTCCAACATGGCGCCGAGAATTTTTGTGCATTTTATTATGTCTCTGCTCGAATTGTGACCCGTGATGGTTTCATTGGGTTTGATAATAAACTACTTTCACCATACCACCAAAGATCAACTGAGTGAATTCTTGGACATTTGGCTTCGCCGTTTAGGTTGATGGTTGGCTCATGAATTCTGCATTTTGAATTGTCATAGCGGATTCACTTTTCATCGACAAACACAATTTGATGCAAAACCTCTTCATTCTTTGTCGTTCTGTTTACAGATGAACTGACGTCATGCTAAATCTCTTGGTTTCAATTCGCAAGGGCGAAAATTCGGGACCGATACAAAAAAAATTGTGTGCCCCTATTTTTAAATGACGTAGCAACAGCTTTGCACTAGTGTAAAATGCGATACAATTTATTGTCCGTCGTAATTTACTTTCTTAACCCCTTCCCCAAAATTCGACGGACTTGCGTATGGGTCCCAACTCCCCTGGTTTTGCATTGTTCCCACGGCTTTACGGCATTTACTGACCCCTTTTGGAACTTGGTAACCCAGGAAAGATCGTTCGCTTTTGCATGATAACGCTATCTTACATACAAAGTAACGTCAGAGTAGAATAGAAACTCTCCGAGCCCTTTGATACCAAGAGATGTTTCAATCTACTGATGGAGTTGATCCTACGGCAATTGCCACACGCAGAACGTGTGTGAGATCCATAATCTTCCATAAGGAAGAGATGCTACTCGCATATGTATCATCAGTGCATTGGCGTATCGCTACAGCCGTTTACACAGTACGTAGAACAGAGTTTTATATCCAATTGAAAGGAGACTTACTCCTTGGTAGTTCACGCAGAGTGCTAAGTCTACTTTCTTAAAGATAGAAAAAATAACACTGAGAGTTCAATCGTTGGGCATTCATTTATCGGAGCATTCCTTGTATTCATAAATGCAGTTCACTGTATAAGTGTTTGCATTAAAAGACACATACAGAAAGAGAGCGAGAGAGAGTGTGTGTGTGTGTGTATGTATTTCACTTGCATTAGTTTGTTTACTTTTGTTTCGTAGCTTTTCTCTTTTCACCATAAATTTTTGCTGATCTGTCATTTTGATAACAATTTTCTAGCTTTACTCCTCAAACCAGTCATTTTTGTATGAAGCGCATTAAAGCTTCGCTAATACCGAAGTTAATATTAATTTTTTTTCTTCGTTTCTTTCTTTTTTTTTTGGTTTTCTATAAAAAGAATGAAATAAAGCATTTGAAGTGAAATTTTTGGTTTGGTTTGTCGCACTGGAACTTAGTGCAGCGTCATTCTATCGAATTGTGCTCCTTGCAGCTCTCGTCATATCCTGCTGCTTCATTGCCTTGCTACTACATAGAACCATAGAACTGCGTGCCAAAGGACAACTTTAGTCGATTTGTGCGGCATGTGAAGTATGCTTCAATGTCTGTGAGTGTCTGTGTGTGTAACTCTATTCCTTTCGCTCTCTATGTCCTTTAGACGACATGTGTGTGTCTAAGTGTGTGTGTGCTACTCAAATATTTGCGGTATTTTTGCTAGCATACTTTCCGGCTCGACTTTTCTTCCCTTTAATTTTTTTTGTATTTAGATATTTCATTGAAAGTATCTGTGAGTTATTTTTATGAAGCCACTTTATGTGCGCTCGAAATATCTTCAAAAAATACTTGCAGTATAAAAAAGCAGCAGCAGGGATTGTGTTTTCTTTTACTTTATAAGCTCACACTTTTTTTTTAATATATATATTTTTCTAAAAGATTTTGCAGCATCATTTATTTTATGCGTTGCATGATTTTATTGCTTTACTTTAGCTATTTGTGTGTGTGTTTGTGTGTGGATATTTACTAATGGAATAAATAACTATAGCACCTCACACCCAGCCCCGCATAAATTGCTTCGCACTTCCTTTAAAAACTCAGAGCTAGAAAAATTGCACGCTACGTCGAAGCATTTTTTTAATTAAAAGTGCAATAAATAAGACAATGCAACAAATTACTGCCAAAAATGGAGGGCAGCAATTGCAGCTACCGGGGACAATGAATATTAGACATTTACATTGTCTCAACTTGTAGCAGGGCGGATGAATGAATTTAGTATAGTGAAACGATTACAACTATTATAATGAATGGTATATGGTATCGCAGCGTAGATGACAGTAGACGACGAAGGAGCCGCAGGACAACGATGAAATCAAGCAAACTTTTCAACTTGTGCGCTTGGATATAAATCAACTTACAAGCAAAATCCATGCAGCAAATACTGCATGTTGGAAGTGTCGGAAGAGGATAGGTTAGTAGTATACCAGGAGAGAGAGACAGGGAGCTCAGCAACCGAAGTTTTCAGCACGCTGGCAGCAACACTCCGTATCATTTCCGTTGGCTGTTTGCAGTTTTGCATATTAGAAATCAGGGCTGCAATGTTGAATCGCATATATATACATAAATATTCGCTATTGTGCAATTATTCAAAAGGAATTCTAATCATAGCTGAACCATGTTGAGTTGGAAGCTTCCTGAGCATTCTTTTTTATATTACAGCATAAACAGAGTATAATTGTAGATTACGTTCAGTAAACTTTGCAGAAACCCTAACCAACTGACCAACTGTTAACGCCACTAAGTAGCCTTAATTATTTATTGCCCCACGATGGGCGCCAAATTTTAAACAATTTAAAATGCAAGTTAGGCGCATTTTACATGGATTCTTACTTACTTGCTTACTTACATGGCCCAACAATCATATATCGGTCATGGCCGCACGTTCCATGGTGCACCAGTCCTTTTATTTTGTGGTATGCTGGCGCCAGTTGTTGGTAATATCAAGCTTCTTGAGAGCGTCATAAACGTGGTTGAGCCATCGTAAGCTCCGACGTTCTCTCTGACACTGTCCTCCAATTAGTTTAGGTTTGCCAAACTAAACATTTAATGCTGGAGTTTCATCTGGATAAGATTTCAGCCCAGTGCCGCCGCTTGTATTTTATTCGCTGAATTATGTTAATCTCATCGTACAGCTCATACAGCTCTTGGTTCATACGGATTTTAAACTCGTCGCCACTCTAACACCAAATCTAACCAAAAATCCTACTATTAATCATTTTCTCGAGAGTTCCCAAAAACGATGTATCCGATGTTGTCAGGGTCCATGCTTCTGCGCCATACAGCAAGACCGGGATTATGAGCATCTTATAATTTTTTATATTTGTACTTCAAGAAGTACAATTTGCTTGCTGAGCCCAATGTAGCAACTGTTAGCAAGCGTGATTCTTCGTCTGATCTCTAGGCTGACGATTATTATTTCTGGCTAACCCTATTCCCAGGTAAACAAACTATTCTTCAATAATTAGCTCTAGAAATACAATTCCATCAGTGGCATTGGTCCCCATATCGGCTTCTAGTAGATTAGAGAAGAGACTTCTCCATAGTCTCAATGTGTCTTGTGCATCTGTAACCAGCTTACATGCTTACTTAAAGAAATTCTGGGCGCTTGTCCTTTTAATATAATTTTCGAGCTTTATTTCTATGACATAGCACCTTTTTTTGTTTGCATCTGAAGAGGCGTTTCTCCTCTCTCTATTGTTACCGACTGCAAAGTTCTTCTGCTGACACTGCTCACTGAGGAGTGCGTCAAAGGACTGGTGTAATCAATGACATTCTTGTCAACAGTATTTATGGAGAAAGAATTCTCACTGCTCACATATATCTTCAGAAGTCGGACAGGGCGCCCAGACAAGTTGGCAGAGAATGGAAATGATATTGGTCTTGTTTAAATGGTGAAAGTTACTTTTGCTATTCTTAAAAAATCTCCATCAATTTTGGTCTTTCTCATTCAGATCATTGTACTTCGGTTGGCATTTCCGTCAGCCCTGTGTAAACAAAATGGCGGCTGCTGCTGACGACAACGTCATCGCCATCGCTGCTGCATTTGTGTTATTGTTTCTATTGTAGTCGCTGATGGCGACGCTTTCGTTCGCCCACATCACATGGCAGAAATTCGTCCAGCAAATGAATTACAAACGCTGCGAGTAATGAGTGAGCAACTGAACCGCGCCGAGCGCCTAAAAGATGCTACGAAAACTGGCAAGGGACAAACCTAGCTAAGCAGTCAAAGTGTGATAAGTTGCAGTCCTGTACCCAACTACGACACACAGTGGTTCGAAAGCCATAAAATCGTGACTATAATTCAAAAACACTTGTATCTTAATGACTAGGGTGTACATGGAGTTGGTTCGGTCACTGATTTCTAATTTCATATACTTTTTTATAGTCTTAACCGTTAACCCAATATGATCACGTTCAAACTAAAATAGGATTATATAAAGTAGATATTTTATGCGACTTGTATCAATGACTTTGGCGCGGTACTTTTCGCAAATGTGTTGCTTTTTGCTAAAACGATTTTTATACCAAGCTTTAAACCGATATACCATATATTGAAGGAATACTCCAAATACTCGATTTAAGGTAAAACATTGCCTCCTGGAGGGCACCTGCTTGGAATACGCTACAGAAGTCCGGTAGTCTAAAAGATGCATTGAAATCAATTTCTGGAATGAATGCCCCACCACCGACTCTGTTTTTTAGTTTCGAGTTGTCTGTGAAGATTCTCAATGAGTTTTCTACTATATATTTCCTGTTGCTGCCCCTGCCAATCTTGTCGAAAAGGGATACGAACAGCGAAATCTTTATTGATTTCCAGTATAGGGATGAAATAATCTGTAATTCCGAGTAGGTCTCTTTCCTTTTAGAATTGTCGCGTTCTTCTAACAACCACATTCTCTAAGCCTGATGGCCGCTATTGTGGCATTTTCCCTTCCTATTAGGTCGAGTGGCAGCACATGTAAATAGAAAGAAAATTTGTTTGAAAAATAAATAGTCGAGCATATTCGGTCGGCGCAGATCGTCAAATTTGGACCAAGAGATGCACCTAGTTTTTTATACATTATTCTCGGATTTGAGACCACTGTATTGTTACTCCACATAGACTTCAATGGGTGTAACACCACCAAATCCATGTTGTTGTGCTTGTCGACGACGACAACGACGACGACGACGACGACGAATAAAACTGAGTACATACTCATTAAACTTGAAATAAAAACGGCAGCCTGAAATAAATGACAAAACTGCAAGGACGAAAATAAATGAAAAAAGTGAGAAAAAACTGCTAGTAGAACTTTTACATTTTTGGACTAACGCTGAGAACGCTGAGCTAAAACTTCAGTTGCCGCCACTCTGAGGGTATTGTGTATGCGTGTACGCTTTGCAAGGACGCGCAGGATGCAACTGCAAGACTAATGCAACATTGCGTTGATTAACTAGGCAGGGTGGAATGAGCGCAAGAATACAAATTTCAGCTGCTTGGGAACGCCAAAACTTTTACAACATTTATCTTCGTTATTATGACGCTCGAATGGGCTATCAACGCGGCAAAACAGGCAGGCAGGCATGCAGGCAGCCAGACAAGGACGACAAGAATGACAGAATTTCAGCTAATACAGGAAGTAGCATAGTGGCAAACAGACTCCAAAGACGAAAAGCTTCCAAATCTGCTCTAGTTTATAGCTGCCGCTGAAGATTTTTCGGTTAGTGTAGCTAACAGTGAAGTGTCAAAAAATTCTGCATGTCATACGCAGCACAATGGAGGAGATTGAGTGTGTAGAAGCAGCCGACTGAGCGTGCATTTGTCTAGCTGGCTGAATGGCTGAATGGCTGACTGGCTGGTGTCGCCTTTAAAATGATGACGTGCTAGCATAGTGGGCTGCTCTGCTTCGGCTAAAGGCGACGTTGATTCCGGATGTGGCGGAACTCGGGTCCGGAAGGAAGCGCAACATTTTTTCCTGCACTTAATTAGTTTGGGCATAAGTGGAGCAGAAAAAGTTTTGTTCGCCCGTTCGCTCGTTCGTTCGTTCGTTCGTTCGTTCTTGAATTGCAACAGCCACAACAGGATCCAAGGACTAAACTGGCTGCTATGCGGTATGCGGCTATGAGGCACAACGCTTACAGTTTCCAAGGAAATTGCCTCATAAATGTTCATTACAGTTTTGTGTTTTGTGTACAACTGTCAATGTATGCACGAGTGAGTGTATCTGTGTGTGCATCTGTGTGTGTATATGCTATAAAACATGATTCTATCTGTTTGTATCTGTTATATGTTGCTTTATATCTGCTCAACATATTTTACATACGTTTTTGTATACACACGCACACACACACACACATATGTAGATAAAGTGAACATTATTGCTGCAAATAAATTTTTGAATTGTTAACAAGAATTCAGTGCCAAATTGTGAAATGAGTATGGAAAATGGGTTGTATTTTTAGAGCAACATCAGTAGCAAAATCAATTTGTATAGAATTGCAGAGCCCTTTACATACTCGAACAACAAAATTGGTTTATCGGAATATTCAGCCGGACCTAGACTATTGACAAAAAAGGCAATGAACAATGGCGACAATGAACAATAATATTGGCAACCGTTTACACTGCATCTATTTTCGTGCAATAATATTGACAAAAACATGCTGTCAATGAATTGACAGCTCTCATTGACAGTATTTTTGTTAATGAGATTTTTTGCTGTTCACAATATTGCAGACATTTTTGAAGAAAAGTTCATTGCTGTTTTCATTGTCGCTGCCTTGAAACCAAATGGATTGATTTTATTGATGATTTTATTGGTTCTGTGCTGTCGAAGTGGATTCATATGATGATTTTGGCTTGGTTCTTGCGGCAATTTTTGTTTTATGTTCTGGTTAATTTTTATTTGATGTTTTCGTAGTGCTTTCGTAGTGCTTGGACAGTCTCTATCATCCAGACGGACGCACAGATAGACAGACAGATAGTCAGACGGCTAAATGGACTCAGATATCAATGCTGATTGAGCATATATATACTTTATACCACGGCTTATTCTGCCTGTTACATACATTCGCACAAACTTACTATACACTTGTCCCTTGGATAACAGGGTATAAAAATAAATTCACAACAACATTCAGATAGATAGACTGATAGTTTGACAAACAGATAGACGTAGGTGTCTATAGCGTCTTGCCGTGTCAAAATGATCACCTAATTTTTATCTCGCTAAGAAGTTCTGGATCCGAGCATCCTACAGTTTGTTAAAAATTTGTTTATAGCGTAGCCATTTATGTGAGGCTCCAGCAATAAATGTAGAAAATCGGTATTAAATAGCAGATGAGCAAGAAAAATTGAGAGGAGACTTAGGGAAAGGGAGGGAGCATCAGACGAACCAGCAAGCAACATATGCAACTAACAACGAACGTATGCAAGTAATGTACGCACATATGGTTTGTATTCCTCTCTCACATTCACTCTTTCTTTCACTATCTTTCTCTCTCCCCCTCTCTCTCTCTCTCTCTCTCTCTCTCTCTCTCTCTCTCTCTCTCTCTCTCTCACTATCTCTCTCGGTTTGTCCGTTTTTTGTATCGATCCAAGTTTACCGCAACGCCCAACTGGTTAAAAGATTTCGCTTTTATTTGCAACTATTTTTCAGTCCTAAGTGAAAACAAGAATACAGATTTTTGCAAGCATTGGCCAATAAAATATTTTGCGCAATGCTATAATGCCTATAAACATTTGTCCGGAGGCCTGATATGCCTCATATACGAATTATTGATGAGCATCGGAAGCTCAGCTGATTTGACCTATTTCATCTGTCTGTCCTCATGTCCGTTTGGTTATATGAAAAAAAAAAAAAAACAGTTCTTTGAAACTGTAGGAGCTTAAGACACCAAACGTGTCTTTTGGATTCTACCAAACTAATCTTAGACATTTAGATTCTTGTCCATGTAAGCAAGTGTGTAGTGCATTTCGTAGTCGTGAATGCACGACTGCCAGATTCATATTTGTTTATTATTTTATGTTGGATGTGTTTTTTATTAAAAGCATAGGATTTAGCAACAGGTGAAAATGTGTTGTTTTGATTTGACGACGCTGTATACACAGCGATGAATTTGATTTGTTCATTTCCCTATTTACATACATGTACTTTAACCTTTAGCCCATGGTAGACTAATATAATAATGTAGCGTATTCCACATAGCTACTCTCTTTTTTGTTTCTTTCAGTTACTTCGCTTTCAGTTGGAAGAATAGAGAAAAAAATACACCAATGACATAAAAGAGATCTATTTACTATTGTATGTAGCTAATGGATCAAAAAAATGTAATAATAAGAAAGCAAATTTCAAATAAATCTACTGAATGCAGTCTATTAACGTGAACCGCAGTTAAGGGGTTGCATATAAATCAGGCGTACTCAAACTTAGTTCGTACACAACTAGAGTAAATTAGAATTTGCACAAGTATGCTCACGACACCGTTTTTGCAGTTTTGTACTTTTTTATTGTTTCACGACATTGTGAATACCTCATTACTTTAATTTTGATTAAAGTTAGTAATTAATACTGCTGCTGCCAATCTCGACCATTTCGAATTAGATCCACTAATATTCTTAAACGAATTCCTTCGATTTGGCGCAACTTAGTATGCTGCTTCGTTCTTTTACCGTGTAGCGCAACATAAAAACAATAAAAAGATTTATGTATCATTCATATAAAAGCAACTAAAATCCACATCCTAAAGCGGTGCCGCCATTCAGGCAAGGTAGTCGGTGCGCACGGTGCGCTGATTGATTGCGGCAGCTGGCAGCTGAATAAAGCAGTGCGCCGCTATGAGGCACCTCAAGTGTACCTTTGTGTATTGCAATATGATATGGAGTAGCATTAAAATTATTGTTATATCTCACAGGATACTCAGGCTCTGGCTACTACTTATGTTGCCAAAGCATTTGAACATTCACAGCACATGGCGCACTCGCATTCATTCTTTCATTCATTTGTTCATTCATTAAACAATAATAAAGATAAACCTGAATTGGCAAACAGGCTCGATATGGAGAAGAAAACAAAACGTTGTGGTTGCACAGTATCAGTATCCAAAAATGCGCTGCCGTACGTCAAGCAGCATAATTAGTGGCAATAAACAAAAAATAAAACATGTAATATATAAAACCAACTGCCGATTCCAAAGACAAACGAAAGATGTAATTATGGATGGAGTGAGTGAGTGAGTGAGTGAGTGAGTGAGTGAGTGAGTGAGTGAGTGTAGGGCGCTTGTCATGCTGCTTTCAGCTAATACGATTATTAAGTGCCACTGTAGCAGCTATAGACACACACACACACATACACACACATTTAAAGCGTAAATTTCATTATATTAGCAGCGCATCCTGCGCAAGGATCTCGATGGCTGGTGTTATATTGCTGGTTCATTGTACTCGCTTTCATTCGAATCTCCATTTTCTGTTTTTTTATTGCTCATTGTCTGCGGTGTACTCGATATCCTGCTGTCTATGTCCTTTTTTCGCTTATGCTCTTGTTTTGCTTGGCGGGCGCGCGCTATAAATTAGGAACGCAAATAAATCATCCATTTTAATGTGACAGTTCCGGCCTCACGCTGTACCATGCAGAAGAAATGGAGAAGTTGGCAGCTTTGTACTATATTGCAGTATGGAGTATCGATGTTGGTTTTTCCTCTTCTTCTTCTTCTTCTTCTTTTGTGCTCTGTTTTTGTTGTTGCTGTTGTTGTATTATTGTGTACTTATTGTGCTCCTGTCGCCTGACTAAGTACTTTGTAACTGATGCACTTAATTTTTTTTTCAGTTTTTTTCTTTTTTTTTGTGTAAAACGTTTACAATGTAAGTGAGCAATTTCCGTTTGAAGCATACACTGTGAGAAATTTTCAACAAAGAAATGATAATTGTATATAGTGTTGTATAACACGAAGTATTGTAACAATTTTATGCACACTGGCAACACTGTTTGTAATAGAGAACATACGTACTATTAATAATCAAAGGAGAGAGAGTCGACTTTAGTTAGTATCAGCCATCATTTTAGTGGCGACTCTGAATTCATTTCGTAAGAATACACAATTTAGAACTGCCACCAGAAACATCTGCGATTCTTATGTAAATTTTAATGGTCGTGTTTATCATTGTGAATATCCAAAAATACTTGATTACATGTGTACAAGCGTGACAAATATCTAAAAGAGAAAAACCAGATATAAATTATGCAATATCTCTGCAACCTAACATTTTCACAGAAATACACCATATATCAAAACTTTCACATTCTCATAAGTTACTATCACACGAAATATGACCCCAAAATTTTGGTTTTAATTTTCGAAAAATCGACAAAAAAGTGCCTTTCTAAATATATTTTGAAGTATAATAAACTATTTTGAACTATAATAAAACAACGTTTTCCTGCGAGGTATTAAAAAGCACTATACAAAATAGTCTTACTTTTCTTACCAAATTTGAACTTTTATAGAAATGCTGCAGTTGCTCAGTTTTGTATTAAATAACCACCAGTTGGTCAATAATACTATAGAAGTAGTTGCTTGGAATTCAATATATTTGATATGCACTTATCTATGCTAGCAACTGGTCTCTTTCTTCGGCTTCTTTCTGATATTTAATTGGAAAATTACATCACAACACAACTCTTTTAGCAACTCGTACCGGTTTTCTCAAGTATTATTTAAATCCCAAAGATTTATCGTGATAACATGTCAACTGATCAATCCTTGGAAGGACATTGTGGGAAATATATATTGCTTATGGATTTTTTGAATCGGAACATGGAATGGAATATGTACAAATCTATCTAGATTACCATCTTTCAGCAATGAGAGCTCATTGATTGGGATTATCACCGATTCTCTCCGATTATTTCTTGTAGTAATTCCAGGAAATAATCGTCAGAAAAGACACCAAAAAGAGGATATTCCAGTAACAGTTTTCTGTAGTATGGAATTAGTCACAAAGAATTGTGGTGTAGATATGTCACTTGATGAATCCTGGGAAAGATAATGTGGGATATACATGTTGCAATGGGTATTTGGATTGGGACCAAAAAGCGGATATTCTAGTAACTGTTTCCAGTAATATGGAATTAGTCCCAAAGAATTGTAGTGAAGACATGTCACTTGATCAATAGGTTGGAATGGGTTTTGAAAGACTTTTGGCTCAAAACCGGAAATTTTTTAAAATTTTGGCCAGTATATGCGAAACAGCAGTGATTTGGAAAATGTGGCCATATAAAAAATTAGAGTAAATTTAATTTGCAAGCTAAAAGGTCTGGAAATCCTAAGTAGTAGGTGTGATAGTTTCCGAGATATAGAGCCGGGTAAAAACCTAAACTTTTTATCTCTATCTCTGAATCTAAGCAGTAGAGATACGGAAAATGCACCCATATACAAATTTTAAGTAAATGTAATTTGCAATTTGGCAATTGCCAGGAACCACTTGAAAGCCGTTATTATTGGTGTCCTGGGTGTTAATATCGAGGATGGACGACAAATTTTGGTCGAAAACATGCTTCAATCCTTAGTTGAATTTATTTCAATTTTATATATGAATATACTTTCAATATCTTTGCTAATTTCAAAAAATTTAAAAATTTCCGGTTTTTGGAACATTTTTCAAACAACTCGTGTTCCCGGCCCTATATCTCTAAAACTATCACTCATATTGCTTAAAATCATATGAGCTTACAAATTGAATTTATTTCAATTTAATAGTATATGACTACATTTTTCATAACTCTGCTAGTTTCGGAAATACAGGCAAAAATGTTAAAAATTTCCGGTTTGTGGCCAAAAAACTTTCAAATTCGAATTTTGAGACATCCGCTAATATAGCAAAACCCAAATTAAGCAAAATATACCTATCTCACAAACTTCTAGCAAGTCGACTACAACAGTGTAATCAATGTCGCATATGCTATCACCTGGTGGCCTTCCTCTTCTATGCATCATAACAGTTACTTAACTGTGACCAACTTTAAAGTGGAGAGAGTACTATACATTCCTCCATAGCCAAATATTCTGACCAAGAATCCTCATTGAAGAACCCTCATAAAGTTGAACTCACCGCACCGCTGGTAAAAATGGTGCGAATAAGCTATAAAATCAAAAATTGTACATTTCATTTTAGTTAGTTTAAACATCAAATATCAATTTCCACGTACCAGTTAGAGCCTATAAGCTCAAAAAGTGATCAAACAAAATCACAAACCTTTTATACTGACTTTATAAATATCAAAGGAAAAAGCTTTCATTTAATTAGCCTTCTTAATATAATCAATACCATTTAACTATATTCCTGCATATGAAATTTCGAAATAAATCGAAGAGATAAAATGACAACTCTTTTAAACGAAATATGACAGCACGACTGTACATGTTCATTCATGGAATAATTTCATATTTAGCATTATTTGCATGTATGTAGTATACACGCAATTCTTATTGAATATATATCATATATCAATATATGATAAATTGCATTTATACGGTGACAGAAAACAAAAACAGACATAAACAAAAAAATGCCAATAGCTCATTAAAAATTAAACATGACTAATAGCGAATTTATTAAATATAATTAAATGCAAAATGTAACAGATACAAAAGTATCTATCGATGATATTATATATTGTATATGCATATGTATCTATAACATGTGTAGCTATCAAATTATGAAAAAATAAATGTACCAGTAGCTGCAATATTGGTTTGTGGCGTTGCAAACAGAAATCAAATGTAATAATAAATTAAATGCAAATGTGCGTATAGCACTCCTAATATAATAAATAGTTGTCGTCGACAGATTCGTATTTGTAAAACCATAAAAAGTTCATAAATTCAATGCGTAAATGCGAATCCTGTTGGTGGCTGTTGAAAAAGCCGCCAACTAAATCGAAAAAAACCCTTGGTGAGCGACCATTGGAGATGAGCGGCAAAGAATTACGGCGGCTTGAATCGACCATTGGCCGCAAAAATGTTTCATAATTCAATTATGTTGGTTGTTGGTCGAATCTGTGGCCGCGTAAAGTTTTAAACTAGAAAGAATATACACACACACACACACACACACACACACACACACACACACATTCACATTCACATAAATATATACATATGCAAATACACATGCAATCATATAATATAATCAAATATAAATGCATGCTTTTGGTCGGGTTGCTCAAATAAAATAAATACATTGAAAATAAAACAAATAACTACGAACATAAAGCTAATGCCAACGTTTGGTCTGGTAGAAACGAAGTTTTTAAATCCTTCACATATGCATATGAACCAACGATGGCCAAAGAATCGCACGCCTGCTGATAATCAGTTGTTCATCAACACATGTACGAGATCACACGTACACGAAGGGAGAATTCATATAACGGTAAAAGATGTAACACTATAACATACATAAAATACAATAGTCTTAGTGTGCCCTTCACTGATCTAAACCCTAACCGCCAGTTAAATTTTGATTTATTTTTTATAGAAATGTAAAACATGTGCTCCACAGTAACAATTCCTAATTAATCATTTATTTTATTAATAAATATTCCCTCATGATAGCGCTTCGCACGGTCTAGAAGCATGTCTAATAAGGCCTTTCCATTGTGCCTAACACTCTCAACGTTTCCCCTTTTACGCTGGCACAGGATAGTTGTCGTTAACATGTGAGTGGCAAAATGCTACTCACGTAAAATGAAACAGCTTGCTCGAGCTAGCCATGTCCATCTGTCTGTCTGTCTGTCCGTCCGTCCGTCCGTCCGTCCGTCCGTCTGCATGTTTAAACATCGATATCTCAGATACTATAAAATAGTAGAGCGTTCAAACTTAGACTTTACTTTTTAAAGTTGAAAGACCATATCTTGAATACTATGGAAGTTTTGAACAATTTACTTCAATGGTAAGACGATAGCTCGGCACCGAGAAAGTCTGTATTATTAGTTTGGTTACTCTATGTTTAATAGTATCTGCGAAACAGTCTCTCGGACAGACGGTGGGGCGGATAAACATTACATATAGTACTCGTCGTACTGATCACGAATGTAACGGGTGATTCATTTAGAGATTTTTTTTTCATTTGTTTGTTTTCCACAGACCACGCGTGACTGGTGTCATACTGTCATCTTATTTTTATTCAGTATTGTTTAACAATTCATAATGGAAAATCAGCGTTCTGTGAAAAATGTTTTTCGTGCACCTCGAGTGTACGTTATTGGATGATACACGAACAAATAGACCACATCCAGCGGCGGCTTTAGCGGAGAGTGTGACCGAAGACTTTGTAGTTTCTATAGTTTTTTGCTCAAAAACTTTTGAAAATATTTATCACTTTGACGCCCCTTGTTGGGCGCCAATTAATTTGTATCATCAAGCTTTCCTTGCGTTCCATGTTCATCTGTAAATATCAGCAGTTTTTTGTGATAATAACAATAATAAATCAGTCATTTCATCGTAAAAACAGTTATCCGTCCTCTGTGAATGGCATCATACTTCGAGAATGTTGAGAATGTACAGCATGTTGACTATTGTGAAAAAATGTGCAGCACACATTCTCAACATTCACCAAGAATTGTCTGAAGGTATGGTCGTGGGTATGTCGATAAAAGCATTTCATAAATTCTATCGTTTTACTTTCATTGGAAATACGTTTACCATCTAATATCGAGTGGCTGTTCAACACACTATATTGCACCATACAAGTATATACACGGCTCAACAATCGATTTTTGTTGCCGCCTTCAAAGTCATAAATATTCCAGTGTTGAGTTTTGATAACTTATAACCTCCCGTGGCTGTTTTGGAAATTTTGAACGCCACATGTTTTAAGAAGTTCCGCCATTAATTACTACTCCTATTTCAATTGCACATTTTCCAGCAATCACCCCCTAACATCGCACTTGGGTCTTTGATATTCAACTTCTTCTGAACACTGAAAATCCGTATACACAAATTTCTATGTAATTTGGGGCGCTGAAACCGAAAATGATTATAAACTAACTAAGGATTCAGGCAGTATGATTCAGATTCTGATAGTAATGAAGAGTGTGGTCGAAACAAAAGAGATCGGCCTATGCATCCATGGGATCAGATGAAATTAAATGATATTGTAAGGATTTGGATTTACCGAAAGAAGCTGTTCAGTTTCTTGCATCAAATCTCAAGAAAAATTTAATTTTTAACAAAGCTACTTCTGTTACTGCTTACTAATATCGAGAGAATAACTTTCTTTACTACTTCATGAAAGAAAAATCTCTCATCTACTAGACAGATGTCCAGCACCTTACAAATTTTTTCGAATCGAACATTTAGGGATGTGAAGAATGAAGGCGATTTATTGAATCTTCCACATGCAGTCTGCAAGCTATACTCTTGCACAAAACCAACGAATTCGCCTTGATATCGATAGCTCCTTTCGTAAATATGCCAAAAGAGCATGAATCATTAAAACTTGTGGTTAAAATAAAAGGCAAAAACAAAGCGGTTTTACAAAGTATCCGTGCTTCTTGTATCTGTGAAATAGCCAAGACATCGAAAAAAAATTTTAAAAACAAAGAATGGTCTGCTAGAGATTCCTTACTATCTAACTTAAAGCATGTTCCGAACGATTCTTCAGTACCAACTGAAGTTCTTCTTCTTCCATTACATACACATAACCCTCGGGTTGATTAAACAATTCGTGGAAAGTGTGGGGAGGGACAATTTCAACTACATCCACCAAAAGTTTCCGAATAAATCAAAAGCGAAACTTCAAGAAGAATTTTTAGATAGGTCGGAAATTCGTGCTTCTTCTCGACAATTTGATTTTAAGCAATAAAAAGGGTTCAAATTACAAAAATTAAAAACAAAAAAAGGCCCCAAATAGCTCGGTTGCCTTATAAATTTCAAACTGGACTTCCGAACTTCCTCCAGTCACATGTAGACTATTTTCCGGTAAACTTAGGGAACTACTGCGTGGACCAAGGTGAAATTTTTCATCAAACTCTGATGGAAATAGAATAGAAAATAGGTGGGATGTCAGTATATTGTCAGAATTTCAAACCCCCAAGTGGCGAGTAAGGCGCTGCTAATGCGCATAACCTTTTTTTGAGCTGTTAATATTCATTTTCACACTTTATTTGCAGGGTATTTTATAAAAACTGTTTTTTACTATACAATTTTTTGTTAATTAATTTTGCATTGATATGATTGCCGATGTCATCTCATGGCCAACATTGACTCTACTATGAGTATTTTAATTGATTTCCAAGTGTCTAATAGTAAATTCATTTGCATTTTCTTTTTTAACATTTCCTCGCTTTGCAATTTACAGCGAAATGAAAACCTCCAGCAAGTATTCTGGACATTCGTTCTGGTGGCATGGCCTTTGCTTCTACTGGTTTTTCGTGGGAATTAAACGATGTTAAGGGTCAGCGCAATAAAGCCGAGTAATAAATTCCAAGCTAGTCATACAGTAAGCAAGGAGTAGGATGTGCCATGGATGTGCTGGTCGCGGTCCGATGGTTGTTCTTTTTCGACCACACTTTCTCGCTCATACTTTCTTCATTTTGTATTTAAAACAAAAAGCTGCTCCAACGTTCTGCAACTGCAGAATGCCTTTTTCTTATCCTTTTCATTTTTTATTACCGCGTTCTTTCTCATTTCAGCAGCCATCCTTTTTGGTGAACAATGAAAATTTTGCGCTCCACATTTTTCTCTACTTTGCTTGTACCCGCGCCATATCCTTTTTATCCCTGAACACTTGAAGCTTGAGCTTCATTTTCGAAACGCTATTGTATGCAAATCCTTTTGTTGCATGCGATTGCCTAGTGCTACTAGCGCGTTGAATAATGGAGTCGAAATAATCATTTCGTTTATTTTTGGCTACATTGTCTTTAGTGTTTTCCGCAAAAGGATAATGAATTTTTATGAATTGTTATGTGTGCGTTTTTCAGCTATTTCAAGAAAATAATTTCAAAAAAAAAAAAAAAAATATATATATCGCCAAATGTCAACTGGCTTTAAAAATAGACTTCTACTCATCTGATACGCGAGTCGCGTAAATTGCAATCATTTAACTTTCGGTATACGAGTTTGTGTTTTTGGCGGTTTTGCAGACGCGTTGCTCTTTTTCGACTCGAAATTAGCACACATCATCAATCAAAAGCTCAAAAAGTGTTGAGGCACTAATTGCAATTTGCGGTCTAACCGACAAATGACGCGTTTTCCAGTCGAACAGCAAAAGCAGAACGCCAACGCTTTCATTTCCTTAACTACAACCTAATTCCAATCAGCGTAGAGCGTACTCAACAAAATTGCGTTGCACATCCTTAGCGAATGCAATGTTTTTCATATGAGAGAACGAAAGCGAAGCATCTATATAAATTCTATACATACATAATTGATTTTGATTTCTGTGCCAAACTGACTTCATTACTATGAAGAAATACTTATTCATCTATATTTAGTCATTGACGTAGTCGGTAAATATTTTTATACGTTATAGCCATAGGATAAAAGGGTCTAATAAATTTGTAAAAGTAGCAGACATAAAGTACAACATATATGATATAGAACTTCTTAATGTGCATATTTAGACTCTCCTTTTCTGTCTTCCTCTATTCCCTCAAAAAAAAAATAAATGAGCCAATCCAATTGTAACAAAACAAACAACAAAATTGGTATGAATGGATCATACTTCAAGCCTAACACAATGTCAAACCTACATACGTTCAGTTCTCTTCACTATAAAACGTAGCACCCAAACACGTTTATGACTCAAATAGAGTAGCTTGAGCTTAAACTAGTTATTAGGTAACTTGAGTTCAAAAACACTAGACTGCAACGTTTATTATTGCTATGCGTAGCTTATGGCCTGGTCAGACGGTTTTATATTTACGTGTCAGATTGCTTTTTACTGAACCTGAAAACCTACAAATAGATCTTTTCAGAAGTACGTTCCAAAAGAATGTATTCGAGAAAAAGGCATAAGCAGTTCATTCTATAAGCAGTGTAAAAAAAACTCTCAGGCATCCAAGTATGAAATTTAGATTTTTAAAATGTTCAACATTAGTCAATGTTTGTCAAAGTTTTATCTTCTTTTGCCCTCCCACCAAAAATTTATAAAAAACTAAAAAAACTATTTTTGATATGTTTATTTAAATTTATTTAAAAATCAACTTTCTCAAATGAAATTTGAGGAGAAACTCGCTTAGATCCGATACATCGAACGACTGTTCCCGTCATAAAGCCACCAGCTGAAGTAGCTACGTTTATCAGTGACCATACTGGCAACTGGGCTTGGAGTGATAAAGAAAATACCGAGATTTTACAGCACATCTTAGAAATCTATATTAGCCAAATGGTTCTGTGCCTCCTCTACAACGTACTACTAATAATAGCAAAGCTCTCAGAGTCAGTGTGAAGGACACCGAGAATGTTATAAAAAACACAACTAAGCCCAAAAAGGCTGCTGGTCATAATTTAAATTACTCCCAAAATGATAGCTGAACTCCGTAAATACGGGCACTTCCCGTACAGAGAAAAAAAAAGAATAAAACACAGGCGATGTCATAGAGACCCATTAGATTCCTATCCTGCTTATCTTAATTCTTTTTGAAAAATTTATTTTCTCAAAATCGGCTCATACACACGAAACGGTATCCACTCCCATCAATTTGGATTTCGTGAATAGTGCATTGAAGCACCTTAAATATTGCTCCGCAATTTTCCTCGTTGTTGCTCAATCAATCAAAACACATCCTATATCAGCAAAAGAAGTGTACGAGAAAATGAAATTCATAACACAATAATTGGAAAGTAGACCAAATAAGCCTTTCCCCCCCCCCTCCTTCATGCGTCTTGGTATTCGGACGGAAGACGACTTATTGTACTTACCGGAAACACATAAAAGCCAAGAAAATTCATTTGAAGGTGAAAGCCAACTACTTGCAATGGCTCACGTTCACCTTTAAGTTTTTACTACAGAGAAACTCCCATAAAGGAGGTTCTATTTAGATTTCTTTATCGATCGAATCGAATGGTAAAACCATTGAGCCATTTTCAAAGTATTATATCGTAATATTTTACTGTCATCGGGTCCACAAGATCAATCTCAACTAGCTCAATCCAATCATTAGAAGTGAGTTATTATAACTGTAATTTTAAAGCTTTCTGCGGCAGTGTACGATGTTTTGAATCCTAGCAACTGAGTTGAGATGTGAATTAAATGGAAAATTTACAAAGAAACTACGATTCCTACGATTTTCTCACTTCTGGATTTTATCACTTATTAAGCCTCTTCAGAAGGTTGGTTTAACATCTTAACGTATGAAAATTTGAAAATCGTATTGCGAGCGCATATTTTCTCATTTGTTCTGCTTATCGTTTTAAAATCAGTTTTCAAATCAATATAATTCTCAAATAGTTTTAAAATTGTTTGCTATGAAAACTGTGTAATCGAACTCAATATACCACAAAAATACCAAACTCTCTACCGTGGCTGAGAAACCTCGACCCTCTTTTACTGTCAATGCAACCAAAAATTCATATTGAAATGCAGCCAAATTGCAGAATAGTAAAATACGTAATCTATTAAATGTACTATTTTTGCCCAAAATTATTGGTATTTTGTCAATTTTGAGCTAGGGTCACATTCGGACTTTTGCTACTCGAACTAAGAGGAGACTGAGTATTTATCATATTTTAAGAATTTGTAGGGCGCACCAAAATTTTAATCACGCCTTCGCCAGCCTACCACATACGCTACTGTACGAGTATTGAGAACTTGGCTTCAAATCAGCTGCTATTCAATTTACCTACATGTTTATATACTCGTATCTATGAAGTTCTTTCAACTTGCTACAGCACGTAGTAGGCTGCTTTAAATATTTCTGCCTCAAAACTCATTGAAAATTCCATATTCGACGTTGCTCGATGACTGCAACGCAAAGAATAGCAAGTCACTCCAATGTTTCTTTCTTTCTTTCTTTCTTTCTTTTCTCCTGCTTTCACATCACTAAGGTAAGGTAGACGTATACCTAGGCACATTAAAGCTTGTTGAATATTTGAAATATTCCAACGAACTAAGAGTTTGATAACTTGTAAAGCATTCCTTCAGCTCAGTTGCAGTTGTTGGCCTTAGAGCCAATGCCGGGTTTTGTTTTCCTGTTTTACTAGTAACTCAATATTCGTAGGCATTTTGTTAAATTCTATCAATATGGAACAATATAATGATATGCTTTGATGTTTTATGGAACGTCAGCTCGATTATGTTCTATGCAAAATATGAGTATGATTGAAAAGTGCCTATTGTCCGTCTGTCCGTCTGTCCGCCTGTCTGTCTATCTGTCCGTCTGTGTGTATCTGTGATGTTTTCGATTAGGTGAACGTAGATAAAAGCATATAAAACAAGTTTTGTGTCTGTGCGGGTACAACGTTGTATTGCAAATAGCATTATTGGCATATTTATGCTAAACTGTTTTTGAATTGAATATATAGGCGCACACAATATGCAAAAGATATATTCTATCTCCTATATAGAATTTCATAGAAAATATGTACTGCAATATGCATGATTCACAAAGAGTTTGGATTATTAAAATATGTACTCGTATTTAATGTGTGTTCGTTTGGCTTAACTTAATGGTAATCAAATGAATTTTCCGTATGCAAATTGATTTTGTAAGTTAAATAACGATTTAAACGAAGTGTTAGATTAAAATTTAAATCTACATGAGGTTTGGAAAGAAAATTGAAAGTAAATATGTAGATACAATGATCTACAATAATCAAATAAACCGCATATTATTATTTTAGAATGGTAGTTTCCGGGTGTTGTTGCCGACCATGACGGCATGAGCGCCATGAACCAAGGACTTTGCCGGATTGCGGAACAACTCCGTTCCCCAAAATCACCCCGTGGAGGTGCTCTAGATGCCAACACACGTCAAAACTGTCACACTCAGAATTTACTGTTGCACTTTAGGGTTATAGGATTGTGCAGTTACAAGTTTGAAGGTGTTGGAGTTATAGAGCAGTGGTGTAATGGAGTGTTAACTGTCCATGGTTATGGGGTTTGGGTTTTAGAGATTTTTGAGGTTTTGTGTTACTGGGGTTATAGATTGTTTTGACTATAGGCTTATGGGAATTTAGTGTTATGAAATTTAGCTCATGAGTTACAAGGATATGAGATTATAAAGCTGAAACTCTCCGAGATTGAAGTTTGAGATTTGTATTTTTCTACTAATCACACATAGTGTATCACTTTGTCTGAGAGTTTGTAACGCATTAAAGGACGCATCGTAGAACCCATAAAGTATATACATTCTTGATCAGATCAAGGAGACGAGTCGAGTCGATCTAGCCATGTCCGTCTGTCTGTTGTTGCGTATATTTTGGGGACCAAATTTTATGCTATCCAGTTGAAATTTTGCACATACACTTCTTTTTATTGCAGTTCAATAGAGTATCAAGATGACCCGCCACGCCCACTTTTTGCGGTACGAAAAACTTTTTTATTGCAGTCAATATCAACTTAATAATTGATATGGCAGCTTCTAGTAGACGCACGCTTCACCCCGCCCACTTTTTCAGGTAGCCCTCATGCAATCCTACAACTTCTTTATCAAGGTCAATAACAGGTTGAAATGCGATGTGTTGCCTTTTTTCGGACAGCAGCTTAACATACATAGACTAATGGGAGTGTCCCGCACATTTCTATTTTTTCACATACAAAACCTCCGCCCACTTTTGTGTTTTTTATAAAAAAAATTCTTCATTTAAATCAATATTAGCTTGAAATTCGATATGGTTGATTTTAGTGAACAACCACTTCATATACATAATATAAATGGGCGTGTCCTGCCAACTTTTTGAGGTAGTCCCATACAAACCCAACTATTTTCGGAAAACGAACCACTGTGCGTCGCTCATGTGACGTCTGCTGCCTGCACTATACGGTTAGCGGTACGATAAGACTGTATTCTAAAGCAATATTTTGATATTACCGTCGATCTGCACCACTTACAGCTTTTACAGTGATGTTGTCTTTTAATTACATGCAATATTTTCTATTTGTACTGAGTGAGAAAATAAATAAATAAAACAATAACTTACCGAGAAGGAAAGAGACAATATACAATAGTGGTTTGTGAGAGTAAGATAGCAGATGTGCAATATCATTATTCGCTCAATTTTTCATCATACTTTATTATTTTCACTTAAACACACGCTTCATCCAAACTCGAATTGAAATTTGATTTAAATGCATTTTATAATTGCAATAATTATTTAAGCATAGATTTTAACTAAACTTTAACACATATTTCACGCTCATTATTTAAAGAAATTAGCAAAAATAATGATTAACTTTTCTTTTCAACATTTCTCTCCCTCCTCCCACTCAGCCGTTGAACGATTTAACCTTGCGCGACACGCACTTTGCATTCATCGCTGACCCCACCACTCAACTAACTGAATTGGTTAAAATTCTGTTATTCATTAAAAAAACTAATTTAATGAATAAGGCAGAAGAGCGGCAATTCTGAGAGAGAGATAGAGAGAGCAGAGCGCCAAAAATGATCAAAAGTACCAAAAATATGAAAAAAAAAAAGTGATAAATGTGCAAAAGCTGAGCACGAAGGAATGACTGCAAAAAGTGAGCAAAGCAAATGAATTAACAGTAAATTGAATGTAGTACATACACTTGCTCGAAAAAGTATGCGTACACTACAAAAAAAATTTAAATTTTAACTTTAACTTTAATCGCAAATATCTCAGCTAATGTTTTACGCATTGAATCCAGTTTTTTTTTTTATTATATTGGTTATTAAAACCTTGTTTATGTGCAAGTTACCACGCCAACTTTTTAGGGTAGGCCCATACAAACCACCCACATACTTTCTGCTTTTTGTATGATTTTTTTTTTATTACAGTCAATATCACGTTAAAAATTGACATGGTGGCTTCTTATGAAAGACCTTTCACATATATATTATTGGATGTGATCCCTTCACCTCTTTTTGAGATAGCCACATACAAACCACACGTGCACTTTTGCCATTTTGTATGGAAAACATTTTTATTGCAGTCAATATCACTTTAAATATTGGCATGGTGGCTTCTTTTTGAAGTTTGGCACACATAAATATCAAGGGGCATACCACGCCCAGTTTTAGGGATGCCTAAATAGATACTTTTTGAATTTTGTATGGAAACAGTACATATTAACATAAAATTGAATATAGTGGTTTCTTATGGACGAACGCCTCACATACAGAAAAATATATGTGATATCTCAAACCCCACGCCAACTTTTTGGATTTTTCATGAAGAACTTTATTATTTCAAGCAAAAGCAATTTGACATTTGGCTTCATATGGACGGACATAAAAAGGGTCGTGTCACACCCACATCGGGGTTGGCTCCAAAATTCTTGCCTATTAGATTTAGCAAATCTAAATTCACAGCTTGAAATTTCATGAGAATGATATCAAAACTTCGGTACCACTGAAGTTAACATTTTGTTTTTTTTTTTTTTAATTTAAAGTTATACATTTTGAGTTAATGGATTTTAGGGTTATAGGTTATCGATTTCAAGGCTATTGAGCTATGAAAGTATAGGGTTATATGGCTTAAGGGTTGACAATGTTGGATTTCAAAGTTTCAAGCTGTTTTTTGAAAACAACGCTGGCGTGATGGGGTAAAACAGGTTTCGGATTCGGTTTCAGCGATCCAATAAACATCCACTTTTTTCTTTCTTTTTTTTTTTTTTGTTGTGACAGCATGTTATCAGAAACACACACGCCTGCTGTACATTTAAAAAGTCGGTCAAAATGCAATGATTTGAATTTTTGGACATATTCAATTCCATTTCCAAGTATTGCAATGAAGATTTCGGCTCATTGATGAATTCACGCAATTTTTCAAAGTCGATGTCCACTTGACCTTTCTTGAACCATTTAAACACTTCGGTACGGAACAAACAGACATCAACATCAACATTTTGTTCATCAATTGAAACGTTTCGGTAAAAGTTTAATCAAGTTTAAAACAGAACTTACTTAATATACGAAGTGCATATTTCGATCCATGCCGAAAACACACTATTACGTTCCGCTTCTAGTGAACCAATTGTGCTGAAGTTTCTCACTGCACCGGTAAAATTTGGCAATTATATGCATTGCTGGAGATTTAGGCGAGCAATATAAATATAATTCCAGCAACTAATATGAAACCGGTTTATTTGGGGAAATATTTAATATATTTTTTATACGTCACACAGTAGAAATTTATTTTAATTTGAAAAAGGAAAATAGTTTAGTTTTTTTTTTTTTTTTTGTACTTTACAAATTGCAGTTGACAGCACACGAAAATGAATTGCGCATTCAGCGACTAGTCCTTTTATATCCTGCGTGCTGCCTTCTTTAGTTTTGCAGCAGTTTATATATATTTTTTTTCTACTACACGAATAGGTTTTGTTGCTCCTGTTGCATGTTTTTTGGTTGCCATAGTCAGTTTGTAGGTCACGAACTCATTAAAATTTTACAACCGCATTTGAACAGTTTTATACTTGCCAGTCGCAGTTACCGCCATCATAGCCGTTGGTCAGCCGTACGTCCTTCAACGTTCTGCGTACCTCCAGGCTCAGCTCGCCTGCGCCAATGGCTTTTCATATTGCGTGTGTGTGTGTGTGTGTGTGTGTGTGTGTGTGTGTGTGAGTAACTGAAACACCATCAACGGCGTAAGTTTGGTTTTTAGTTTATGGCTTTCTAGGCGTTTAACCAATACTATGTCCTATTTTTCTTAGTTCCATTTTTTACTGTAAGTTTTCCTTGCTGCAATTTAGTTTGGTTGATAATCGAGTGACAGTAGTTAATGGAATTTTTAAACTCACCCAAAGACATCGGACATTGAAATGAAAACGAAGTAACGCAGCTCAAAGTAATTTATTTGCGATTAAGTTTGCAATGTTTTATATCTTTCACTTCTTCAGGTTAGCATTTCAGTTTTCTTCGAGATCTCCATCATAGTTAGGATACACAATATATCGCAAAATAGATCTTTTATTTTTACAGTAAGTAAAGCTTTTTACAATACTAAATGTGACGAGAAATCGGGACGAATGTAAAATTTTTTCTAAAGAATTGCGTCTAAGGTAGGTGAAAACATGTAAAGCCCTCGGCCAATCACAAAGACCTGAACTACCTTCCTCTCTCTCAGCTCCCTCAATTTGTTAAAAAATTACAGCAAAAAAGTCAAAGCGAGTGACGCCATAGAAATAAGTAACAAACGGACTTGCCAACATGTTGGCGAGCATCAGTTGAGAGCGTGACTTCATAGTGTTGTTGTTAAAATTGTAAAAGAAGAGGAACGAATGTTTTCCTCGAGCCTATTGTCGAGTGTGCACTTATACGGGTTAACCTAATGTTGAGCCCAACATGTTGGTCATACAAGATGCTCTCAGCATTATCAAATGGTAATGAACTATTTTGTATTCTCGTTATAATGCTTGAAATTCAAACACAGTTCGAACACTAGTTTGGATTAAAATGATATATATTTCACATATAGGACGATTTCGCGTTTTAAATTCGTGGCATTAGCTCAAGTGTAATTCATATTACTCAAGGCAAGTGAATTCAAATCGCAAAATCATGGCATACACGGAAAATGTACGAATTAACTTTAGCAAAATTTTCTCAAAAGTGAGCGCCAAAATACGTCTGAAACCTCACGCGGCCGATTAGAATTACTTAACAGAGAACACGCTATAGCCGCTAGACTTTCAAAATTCCTTAATAAAACTAAGTTTTGTGTATTTTGAAGCGAAAGCGCTTACAGCGACACACCAATCGATTTAAAAACAGGAAGTCGCCTACCTTAACTCGGTAACTGCATAAACTACTTGCAAATTATAACATACGCTTTATGTGTAAAAATGAGTATGAAAGAGTTTAACGTTCAAAATATTCAACCGAACAAAAAATTTAAAACAAATGTATTTAAGGCAGGTAAAATGGTAATGAACTGTGTTTTCTTCGCCTATTTATATATACTCGTAGATATTACAGATTTAAGCTTCAACGTAATACAATTTTTTCGCTGGAAATCGACTGCGTGTTTATACTAATTGGCTTAAAAATAATATATATGTATAAATTTAATAATAGGCGCAAAAAATTGATCAAAAAAGTTAACACAAATATTGCATTTAACGAATATAAATCTATTTACCTTGATCAAAAAAAAAAGTTCTATTTAAAATTTTAAATATGTAAACAATAATCCGCATTTATTTATTTTTTTTTTTTTTTTTTTTTTTGGTGTGAATTTTTGCACTATTTACCCATGGAATCAACAAATAAATCGTGCTAAATAAATACCATAAATTCCTAACTAACAAAAAAACACAAATCGGCCTAAAAAATTTGTTAAATCGAAAAGCTCCAGGCAAATAAATAATATTAATTTTCCATAGCATAAATGAAGCTTCAATGCATTTTGGACCATATGCCATATAGGAGGAGTACAGAGTATATAAAAAAGGCGTTTAATGATGCAGAAGAAAAATATTCACATTAAAGAATTTATTGCATTTAATTTACATATCAAAATATATACAGACCATGTACATATGTCAGATGTGTGACTGTGGGTGGTATTGTTGTTTAAGGGGACGCTCTGGAACATATTGGAAAACTTTCTCAACAAACGAACACAGTAAGTCAATATTTTTTCATGCTATTTTTATTTTCATTCACGTTGGCAGCCACAAACGAGCGGTAAAAATGCTTTCAATTAATTAAACACCAAAGGACATATGTACCATGGTACAATATAATATATATACAGAAGCAAAGGATATCCGTATATGTATACGTAAAGCCTGTGTGAAAGAATATAAGCTCATATAAGTAGCAGATATTTACAGGGATTGCAGCTATTGAATTGCAACGAACAGGAAAACTGATACTGTACACATGTATGTCTTTCATAAAACCTCAAGGAATCAATGCAAATCTGAAATTCTTTGTAAAGAAAAACCGCATTCATAGTAAAGGAAGGTAATAAGTAAATCTGTTGAAATGATGCTCACTGAAGACAGGTTTTTTTATTTATTTTTTAAATTGAGATTGCATAGAGTTGCTTGAAAATTCTGTTAATATAAAGTGCAGATTTTACTTATAAACGAAGCAGATTACTTGTAGGATCTTGACTTTAAAGTTGATTTAGTTGGAAGTTGAAGAAAAGTGTTGTTGTAGATTCCCACGTATTTATTTTCACAAACCAAAAACATTTCGTAGAAATGTCATAGCTACTATACTAACATGTGTTGCTTGTACTGTGAGACCAGCACAGGAGGCTGTACAAGAAAAGTTTCGAACACTGTGGCTGATAACAGAGTGCGCGCTAGAAGCGTTAGGATAATACGGAGCTATATCGCGCTGCAAATTATTAATTTTACTTTCTTCTGTAATCGCTCAAAAGGTGTCAGAGTTCAAGCGAAACAGAAAGCGAGAACGAAGCAAGAAAACAGTTTTGAAACTGCTCCTCGTTTGAAGGAGTTGTAACATAGCTAACATTAGAAGACTAAAATATTTGAGCTGTCCCTACTTTACGGAAGTTTTCTGTTCACGTGTTGGGTGTGCATATATAAAGAAGATAAGTCTCACCAATGATAAACCGATTTACAGAAAATATTATAGCATACAAAGTGCTATTCTTGCTTATGCGTCTAATCATGTTATTCATGTTTACTTAAGGTCAATAGAGCTTAGGCCTTGAAAAAATTTCATCGAAAATTATTCGTTTCTATAAGATTTAATATCTTATTATTATTATATTATTATATATCTCACTGCAATAACGTATTTTTAATGCTGGTAAAATATATAAGATTATGAAGCATGTTCTCCAAAACTAATTCCGGAATGAATTTCAGCGATCACAACTTTGAATTTAACTTCTAGGTAATTTTATAGCAACTAGTTTTTCAAGCGACATATGGACTTCTTAAAGAAAACCCTCTGAGTCTAGCATTCCTTTGATGTGCACTTCTTTATGCTTTTGTTCTGAAGTGAATCACATAGTTTTTTTTCAATTCCAACATAAATTGGTTCTTGTTATTTGCTGGTTTATCTGCTGCTTCCTCTCTTTACCTTTCTCTATTCACCATTGTTTTTGATGATTCCACGATTTGAAGACAATTGTGAAGCCAGTCATAAATAGATTTGATATAATTATATTGGGTAGCGGCAAGATCAAATATTAACCGTGAACCTTTACCATCCAATTACCATCCAACTCGGTTTTCATACTCTACACAATCAATAATTAATTACTTTTTTCGACTATTTTAGAAAATTTCACACCCAATGGATGAAAAGGAGGTCCAACCAAATAAGTACTTGTTTCGCATATTTTCGAAAAAACCAGACATGGCAGATAGTTTATATGGGTCAAATTTTCTTTAAGTTTAACTTCTTCAGCGACTTATCGTATCTGTTTGAAATTTTGTGTAACGAAAAATTAGAAATGATTTAATAGAGGGGGAAATAAGACCGTTACTTAATGCTTTCGTCTGATGTCTTGAACATGACGAAGGCAATACTCTCTGTTAAGTGTGGCTCAAACATGAGTGTGAGCGAGAGAGAGAATGAAACAGATATTTAGATGCTGGCACACAGACAAATGCATAATAGAGGGGAAATAAGATCGGTACTTACTCCTTTCTTCTGCTGTCAAGAACATGTCGAAAGCACTACTCGCTGTAAAGTGTCTGTCAAACATGAGTGTGAGTGAGAGAGAGAAAGAAAGAGATATTTAGCTGCTGGAAAATACATAATAGAGAGGAAGTAAGACCGTTACTTACTCTTTGCTTTGTCTGCTGTCAGGGCAATGACGAAAACACTGATCTCTGTTAATTGTGGGTCTAGCATGAGTATGCGTACGTGAGTGAGAGAGAGGGAGGGAAAGAGGCAATGCATAATAGAGAGTCAAGAACATGTCGAAAGCACTATTCTCTGTTAATCGAGGCCCGTGCGTGAGTGTGTGCGCGAGAGAGAGAGAGATAGATAGAGAGAGAAAGAGAGATATTTAGCTGCTGGCAAATGCATAACACAGAAGAGACACAAATGTTTGTGTGTGTAGTCTGGCGTATTACGCCTAACTGCTCTATTTTTTATTGCTTTCCGTTTCTTTATTATCAGTTGGCAGTATTGAGCAAAAAAACTATTTCTGGCGCGCTATAACCTTCTCAATAAACAATAAACAAATTTGATAAGCAATTATTCATTTTTTCGCCTTCAAAGTCGTAATATATAAATTTTCCATCTATTTTAGAAAATTTCACCCCAAAATAGAAACTGAAGTGAACATTTATGTTTGAGAGGTTTTTTTCATTCGATCATCTTCAAACTGAGTTTGTATTATTTTTCCTTCAAATGTTTCCAAATTCAGTTTGTATCTGCAAAAATTGTCATTTCATTGGTATATTTGACCTCAGCCAGCTCTGAAAATAACTATTGGAAATAATATATATTTAAACAAGAAGACAGCTATTAAATCACTTAACGCAACGAAATGTAACTGAAAGTCGGTAAACAAGTTCCACATAACTACCATTTGGGAGCTAGTTCACAAGAACATTTTGCATAACTGCATTGCTTATGAACAAGCACATTTCCAGTGCTTATTTTGCATAGATTGAAATAGGCACTAACGGTGGACGTTATTTCACCTTGCTGCTATACTTCACGGTTATTGAAAAATAGCAGTTTGAAACTACAGTTTGAAAATAGCAGTGATTGTTGAAAAGTGCTACTTGGCATTATATGAAAAGCACTCATATTTGACATGAAATATAAGTAAATAACATACACTGACGTTTTGTATTGTGCGCAATAACATCAAGAAATGATATTTGACACAAAGACGAAAAGTACACTGTACATTGATGCTTGGCACTGTTCTTATTAATATAAAATATCTATTTAACATGGAAGAGTAATATGAAGTGCTAATTAAATCGGATTTTATTTGAATAGTATTAAATGTCAATTTTAAATAGCAGTTATTAAAAACTAGCAGTAGCAGTTTTCACTGTTATCAAAATAAAGCAGTTTCACTCACTACTATAAAGCACACACAAAAACTCTGGCCTAGCTAAGCCTGCTATACAATTTTATTAATGCCATTGTTTGGTATAGCGTCAGTTTGTCTCAAAGATTACAGCTGGAGCGGGCAAAGCAAGTTTAATAATTCAAACCACTTCGCCAACCCTGACTTGTGTACATACAAAGTCATTATTCGTCTTCTGTACACGAAATACAACCGCGACCGCAACCCGTGTAAACACACAGACACAAACATTTTACTCAAAAATTAATGATGCAATCGGCTCATTAATAATAAAATAGCAATGATTCCTCCGTTCATTGATTAAAAAGTCAGTTAAGCTTTTCATCAATATGTCGGTAGATAGATATATACTCGTAGGTTCTTAATGAAAATGTAAGCTTGCAGCGAAATTATCATTTAACATAAATGTTAATAGTTAACAGTTTGCTGTATTAAATATAACAGTAAATAAGTTAACAGTGTAAAAGATAACAGTGGTGCAAGCGCATGTTAAAATAAGCAAAAATGCAACAACAACATAAGTAATTGGCAAAGTTTGACTGCGTGGTTTAGTAGGTATATATATGAATACTATACCTACTACTATACAAACTTACTCTATATATATATATAAAACTTTCGATTTACACTTACACAAATGAATTTACAAGTTTGCAGTTTATTATATGGCAATGCATTGGTCTGAATTGAATTGAAGTTTCAATTGAGTTTCGATTGGTTTGAATAGCGTTTTGAGTGGTAAAGTTTTAGCGGCTTCCTTCTGCATCGAGTGTACTAATTTGTAATCAGTTTATATTAAAAAAAATAACAAACAAAAGAAAAACAGTAAAATTTTGTGTGAATGATTGAATATCTGTTTAAAATGTTTTCAGCATAATAGAAGCCGCGCAACAATTTCGCTGGCACTCACTTAGAACTATCGTAGATACTTAGCTGAATTTATGTATCAATTTAGTTGGCAGTTTTGAGTGCACAATGTAATAATGACAGTCAACAAAGCATTAAGTTGAGTCAGCGTAGTAAAAATGTAACAAAGCAAACGGTTTTCTAGTGCCCTGAAAGTATTTTAGTAGCGCCAGCGCATAAAATTTAATGGTTCACTTGACCATGGTTAATGCTGCTTTATGTGAGTTTCAATAAAAAAATCGCAAACAAAAAATACCAACAATGCAAGCATTTATTGCAAGGGCATAGCCAAGGGAGTAACTTATTTAAACTTTTCCGAAAACCCAATTCATAATGAGCCTTAACAGTCAAAAGGTTGTAAGCGACAATAAATAAATTTTCAAGAAGAACGTTTTTTTGATTACCTCTACATTTCGTAAAAATTTAAACATGGTATTCAGAAAGCAACATATTGTTGTCGCTTACGCCATTTTTGTTGTCATTAAATTAAGTTACAACGCTAAGTTATGACGGTTAAGTGAAATTATTCATATGAAAATAACATTTATTATATTTATTTCATTTATAATACAAAATTAATTGTGTTGATTCACCAGTTTCTGGTATTGTATCTTTAAAAATCTCATCGTGTTTTGAATTTAAATATTCGTTATGAAGCAGGGATTTTGCGCGTTACTCGAGCGCGTCAGAGAATTATATGGGGAGAAACTTTGTATCCTGTAATGTACCATATATGAACCCTTAATATAGGAAAAAAATCGATCATTTGAAAAGTTAAGAAAGTTGAGCGGAACATTAGAAAATTTCGAACATTTGCGTCGTAAAAACTATTTGTGAATTAAAAGTGCTATTATGTTTTAATCTAAGTTTTTTATTGTCAGATTTACAATATCCCTCCACATATTTGTCAGATTATCATTTAGGACGACTAGGTCATCAAGTTGACATCAATCAAGTCTGTATAAAATTCTGACGTGCTCGAGTATTTCAAGGTCACATTTTTTTTTGGCATTTTCAAAAATCGGTTATTTGAAAATGTAAATGGCCACGTCCAAATCGTCAGCCATTTGAATAGGACACTTTTTTGAGTTCACTCAACATTCCCTCTGAATATCTGACACGCTTTAATAACTTTTTTTTTTCTAGCCCTTTTTACGGCCACGCTCCACTAGTTAATCGTCAGATTAATATCTCTCGGTTATCAGAAAGACAAATCGCGTATACACTATGAATGTCTGACGCGCTCAAGTATTGCCATGTGACCCCTTTAAAATGGAAAACTTAACATAAACTTTTTTTCGTTTTAGAACCTAATCGCTTTAGTAACTGCAAATTTAGCATCTTCCTTTCGTATACAAACTATTTTTACGTACTCAGCATACATAATCCTTTAAAGAAAAATTCGATTAATATGGTTATGTTTGAATATAATTTCAATTATCTTTCAGGTCTCAGACATGTCTTAATTCTACAAATTGTTGCTGTAAAAATTACAATAACAAACTTCTTGTCGGGAAGTAAATTCTTGAAACCCAGGCTAATTTTCTCATCAAAAATTGATAGAGCAAGAATTCTTATTCGTAAAAACCATATTTTTGACTATCATCTTCCACCAGTAGAGTTCCAAAATAAAGCATATTTTCACCAAAGTTGGATTTCGGCAATTTTTTCAATTTAAAATCAATTGTAATATTCTTAAAATTCAACTACACCCTGTTTTATTGCTGTATTATGTAGTTTTCATTCATTTTAATGGTATGCCAGATCAAAAAATAATATCATGTTTCCACCAAAAGCATTTCTAGCATATTTAACATCTTTCACTTTGCATCTACAAAAGGTGTTTCCACTCGTATAGCATTTTGTTCCACTTGTTTTATCTCGTAACATATTGCATTCGTTCGAAGAGCAAATTTTGTTTCCATTGTATATACAGAAACTTAATAATTTGCTATTTGTTTTTAAATGTATTTAATCGGATTTAAAAAAAAAAAAAAATTCTCATTAAGGACTAACTCAAGTATTTAAAATAGGGTGCTAGATTTTGAAAAATAGAAAACACCAACACAAAATTGGAAGCCAGAGATGCAAGTCTTATATAAGTAAGGCGAACATTTTCAGCACCAGTCGTCAAAGATGCTAAATATGTTTAAGACGCTCGAAATGACTTTTTGGAAACACGGCCTTAAATAGTCTCCAAATAACCGATTCCGTGAAAAGTTAATCGTGCCTCTTTTTAGTTGAAATACTAGTGCTTCGATTTTCAAGGATGGCTTTGAAATCATTAACGATTTTTTCTTTAGGATCTGCACACCAACAATTTTGCCAATCATTGTACCACATCCATCAAAACATAGGTCAACATATATCTCAAAATCAAGGTTCGTTCTACAAAATGGATGAACTTTTCGAGAGAATTACCATTTGGTTGAATAAAAAATGTCGAAGTTATAAATAAAAAGTATGCTGGATTTTGAAAACTAAATATGTGAAACCATAATATGGGGGTATGACAATAACCCCACTTCCGGCCCCCTAGCTATGCCATTGGTTTAGCATACAACATTGTATTTAACAGAGCACACAGTTATTTAACAGCGCTTTAACAGCAGCTGTAACACAAGGCACTGTTGAAGCATCACAAACCTCTACATCAACTGAATTACTTCAGTTTAAATGCAATTTCTCAGAATTCTCTTAGAACACTTGAAATTTCCCAGCGGTTGCTGTTAATTATATTCAATAAATTCGCACAAAGTACAATATAAGCAGCAGCAGCCGCAGTTCAAGTGATCCGATTAGATGCAGGTAGCCAACACAATAGTCTTCGTGACACTTGTGCGGATTTGCCACCAAAGTATTTCCAGGAATTTTATGCATAAAATTTTCGTTAATTACACACACGTCTAAGATTTGGAAGGATTCGCCAGCCGACGCTATAAAAACAATTGCAGCAGCTGCGATGATCTCATTAGTGTTCAACTACACAGCACCAACACAACACACAAATTAAGTTCCTTTAAACTTCAAACGCAAACACTGAAATGTCTGAGTCGGAAGGCCCAACACCGAAACTGCCCTCGCTACATTATACACTATTTGCATATCGCGTAGAGCTGCGTCGCCCTGATTCTCAATTTCTTAAAAAATCGTCCATCAAATTGCATCTTACGGATAATCTTATATTGGAAACAATGCGTAATATTCGCAATTATGATACTAGTGAAATTTGGAATCTAAGTCGTGAGATTGTCTTTAAACGGGAGCTGTATAATCAAATGAAAAAGGTGCGCAAATTGGAGAAACTTGGAGTTGCCATTGATCCACAAGAACTGAGAACTGTAAAGCAATGGCATTGAATATAAGCTAAATATGCATCAGTTTCAAATTTCGATTTTTAACGTTTTTCAAAAACAAACATTGTAATTTACTTCAAAAAATAATTTTTAAAAGAGAACAAAAAAAAAATAATATTACTTTTTCCCATTTTTTTTTTTATTTTTTATGTGAGCCGATATTATTACAAATCACAATGTATAATAGTTCTTAAGTAAACTCATTGACACATTAAAATATATAAAAGTAATAACAATTTTAAAATAAGTTTTTTTTTTTTTATTTTAAGAGTTAAGAACCTCCACCATCAAAAGTGATCCGATATGAACTAGTGAAGTTTAGATAATTTTCATGGTTGTTGTATGCACGTTATTCACAAATATTCGTAAACTCAATCTGCGTATGGGGAAGGGAAATCTAAATATCCAAGTTAGAAGTCTCTAGTACTTTCTCCGAACTGTTGTTTCATACTATCAGAGGGACTGACAGTTGGACATTCCAACATCGACTCAGCATTCGATGCTGCTTACAAATATATATACTTTGTGGGGTGTGCCAAGCCAAGAAAATACAGTTTTGTTCACAAATAATATGAAGCTACGGAGAAATTTCTTACAACACTTCGTTTCAAGAAAAGCCTTACTTAGAAAAATAGCAACAAATAATGTGCTCGGACGGAGAAAGCGCTTAACCTTTGCTACATGTAATGATATACATTCATATTTTCCTGAGAAGCATGACATCAGTAGTAAAATATGCAACGTTACAGCCAACAGATAGATGAGAGCTTGTAGCTGAACCCGAAACAATTGTAACAATAACAAACTATGTTCGGAAACATCAGAATACGGTTAACATAAGTTGACATCATTTGCATACATTAGTGTATAATCATGATAGATTTCGAGAGGAAGATCACTTTACAAATATTACAAAGAGTAATGGACATCAACTGTTTTTGATAAATAATTATTAAATAAAACTAAAGAAGAAGGCCTTTAGTATATATACTATATATATATATATATATATATATATATATATATATATATATATATATATATATATATATATATATATATATATATATATATATATATATATATATTCTCTCTCTCTCTCTCTCTCTCTCTATATATATATATATATATATATATATATATATATATATATATATATATATATATATATATATATATATATATATATATATATATATATATATATATATATATATATATTATATATATATATATATATATATATATATATATATATATATATATATATATATATATATATATATATATATATATATATATATATATATATATATATATATATATATATATATATATATATATATATATATATATATATATATATATATATATATATATATATATATATATATATATATATATATATATATATATATATATATATATATATATATATATATATATATATATATATATATATATATATATATATATATATATATATATATATATATATATATATATATATATATATATATATATATATAATAAATGGTAATGAGAAATACACTGTCGAAAGCTGGACTGAAGTTAGTATACCAAGAAATAAAACCCTTATGGATGGATTTGACAAATCCATGTTGGAAAGGAGTTTAGAGAAGGTTTCAATTAATCAATGTAATCAGTTTTACCGAACACAAAAGGACGGAATTTTTTAAAACAAGATCGTGTAAACGAAATTTTGTCATCTCATTTCGCCAACCAATTTTGCCGGCCAAGACTGTGAAAACAGGACTTTAAATTTTGTTTAAAATCGGAGTACTAAATTTTTGTGAAGTGAGGATATACTCGTATTTAAAGTGTAACTGAATTCCAACTAATGGAAATGTATAATATGTTACTATCGAGAAAGAGGTTTCTGGCTATATATCATTTAGAAATTAAACTGGGTCACGCCCCTCATATAAGAAAAAGGACCGCTTTATCTCAGGACCAAATTGAAGCAGTTAGATGAGATTTGGTACATATGTAAAGAAAACCGGGGAAAAAAATCAATCTGTCCCTTCCCCCTGTCACCCTGACCACGTATCCCTTGTACCTTCCCATTCGTGTAGGGTTCAATGTAGTTCAAAACGTTCCACTAAATGCCCTCCCAAATGTCGCTCCAAATAAACCCCCAAATGACTTCCAAACGTACCACCAAATGACCCCAAAATGTCCTACTTAGCATCCCTAAAAGTCTCCCCAAATGACCCCAACCACTGTTCAACTAAACGTCAGTTAAATCTCTCCCCAAATATCTCCACCAAACGTCCATAATTTCCCCACTAAATGTTCCTCTAAACGACACCCCAAGTGTCCCAACAAACCTCCCCTAAATGTCCCTCCGAATGTTCACCCAAATGTCCATCCAAATGACCCCCTTAATGATCCCTCCCAAATATCCCCCAAAGCGACCCTTCAAATGTCCCACCCATTCCCCAAATGGTAGGTTTGTTTGGGGCTACCCTTTATAGTGGGGTTAGCACGTTATTTAATACACTTTATCTGATGAGGGAATAAAAGAGACGAAATATCCTAACTTGATGTTTCCATTTCTTACAGTCTTCAAGATCTGAACATGGCTACATCGAGTCAGCTACCGATGCTGATCAAGAATATATACACTTTATGGGATCTACCATGCTTCCTGCTACCTGTTGCACACATGTGCATAAATTTATAGACTCTTTAACCCTATGGATATAGTGTATAATAAAAGGAGTCATAGCTGCGCACGCCGGGAACGCAACGTGGATGAGATTTGGTAAATCTGTTAAGGCCACCGGAAAAAATGGTTTCGCTGGGCAAATACCACGCCCGCGTATACTTAATAGAAAAACAAGAGTGGCATAGCAACGCACAATGGGTACGCTAGTAATATACCATTTCTTCCCGAAAATATTTTTTGCTTCAGTTTTTGCTTCACATTCGAACTTTGCTTGCTGAACAAAAGATCATTTTCTGCCTGTTTTCATGCTGCAATTTTTCTTCTTCAATGATGTCGGTGCATCTCAGCAGCTCACACAATTTGCGGTTTTGCTTTGATAAATTTCTGCAGTGCTCTATTACAAAAGCAATACCAAAAATATAGAACCAATAGTTGATTAAGCCAGTGTCATTGCGGATATGGGTAAAGCCTTTTGTCAGAAATCACTTTAATAGGAAATTTGATTTTAACCACAAAAAATCTCTGCTACAAAACAATGGCACAAAAATTTGTAGATTTGTTTGTGGTACTTTGTTGCATACAAATTTTAACGCTCTTTGGAATGTTTACACCAAAGCTGTAAAATAATACAAACAAAGACAGATTTAACACATTTTGCCACTGCATTTCCAAAACATCTGTCATGCCTTTTACTCCCAAAAGCAGAAGTATTTTTTACACTTACTCGAACTTCAATGGTACGCATATTTATTTGCTGTACCAGCTGAAAAACAATTTCTTGCTTCATTTAGACCGCAAAAAAGTTTCGTTACTGTTTGCTGAATGTTGCTGGATGGATGGATGGATTGATGCCCTTTTTCTTGTTTTCCAGCAACACTTTTTGTGGTCGGATGCTGCCTGCAATAATGTGTGGCAACTTTGCCTTGGAGAATTTGCTGGAAACGTGTCACCACTTCGCATGTATATTGTATACACATAGTGTTATATACATATAGTACACATGGAGCATGTGTGCAATGCGTATTGTATGAAAAACTTTTGTGCAATCATTAAAAACGCACTAAAAAATTTGCTAAAAAAAAAACGTAATACGTAAGTATGGAGTAAAAAACAGTATTCAAAGAAGCTGTGGCATTTTTAACTGTTTTTGTTGCAATATGTATATTTTTTTCGTTCCTTAGCAGACTTTTATGGCAAAGTTTGATATGGCAAACAAGTGTATGTTTTGCCTTGTATATTGTGCGTTTTGGCAACCCTAAATGTTATTAGGTACCAGCTGACATTTCCATTGGAAAGTTTGGCATTTTTACGAGCACTATTTGTGTTGTTTACAGTGACTTGAAACATTCATCTCTGCCAAAAAAGTGGATTTAACTCACGAAAATTGGTATCGATTGGTGCAATATTGATATTGGGGAAATCAGTGGCGCCCGAGCAGGGACTTTATTATTAGAGTCTAGCGTAAACTTAAGAAAAGTTGAAATTCAAAAATTTAGATTGATTTACTAAGACTGTCGACATAAATTATCTCGTCGTGTCGTGTAAATGGGTCGTCGTTGGACATGTTCCTTGTAGACTTAGAGCCCAAATACAATAGCAAGAAGATCTACGGCATTCCTACTGTTTGCCGACAGAATGTGAATATTGAGCAATTTCGATGATCTGGTTCAGGGCCAAAAATTTAAGAAATTTGGTTACACCGACCATTACTGTTGCAAATTGTTTCGATGTGTTAAATACGAAGAAGACCATAGATTATTATAAATTAAGCAGCCAGCTTTCTAAATGTGCCCTTTATGACGAGACTTAATCGTCTAACAACAGAGCGTGTGAAGTACAGTAGAAGATGATGTCGAAATGAGCTCCCTCCAAGCGAAAGTCTAGGCTGGTTCCTAAATCTGTAACATTTAATGTACTCCTTTATTTTACTTACAATGAAGCTGTTAGAGGTTCGCTGCAAGAACCATAACAAAAGTCATCTGAGATGAAATAAAAGTTCGCTCAGAACATTTAAGAAACTCACCACAGCGGAATACCGCACCTGGTATATACTCGTATAGCAGGTGCGGTATACGGTTCGCGTCGGTTGCAGTGTTAAGAGGAGTTGTACAATCGCTCCACTTTGTTTCGCATCGAGTAGTGTTGAAGGGTGTCGCACTCATCCCCGTTCATGTCGAGTTGTGTAGTAGGGAGTCACATAATCGCTCCACACCGGTTTCAGGTCAAGGGCCGCTACAAGTGGACTCCATAATCGCTCCGCTCCGAGATTCAGATACATTCGACATTTTAGACATTTTTTTTTTTAGATACACCACATTTTAGTGCTAAGATATTTTAAATTAATTAAATTAAGTAAAGAATAATATTGAATTTGACCAACTTTGTTTTCATTCAGCCAGATGTCCCTAACAAATAAATTTCTGTAACGGAAAAGAACCTCTGAAGCGACGCGAGCGAATTCCGGAGTCTGTGAAACATCGTTATAAGTAAACTGATCGCCATTTTTTTACATAGTAAAAAAAAAAAGAAGAAGATCTCGGAGAATTATGGAAAATCAACCGCCGAAGATCATTTTCCAACACGATAGTACGAACTTTCAAGCAATGGTTTATACAAGAGAGTTTTTGCGCACTCAAAACATCGAATTCGTGATTCATCCAAATTACAGCCCAGACTTAGACCCCAAAGACTTCTTTCTGTTTTAGCACATCAAAAATATATTGCGTGGTCAACGTTTTTCGACGCCTGAAGATGCTGTTAAGGTCGCTAAACAGTTTGTTTTCGAGATACTGTGTAGCAAAAGAACTTCATTGAAAATAATTTGAATAACAAAACGCCATTTTCAATGAGAAATTTCTATTTATTTTTTTTATTATTATATTTACACAATACAATATACACAATATAAAAGGATACCCTCGAACTTACTTGCAAATAAAAAGAATTCACAGCATGCTTTTAGGCATTGAACTTCGTTTCATTTTGAACATCATTTAATCATGCCTTCATTAGCCATTAAGTACATCATGTTGCATTTACTACGCCTGAGTGCTTTTCGAACATTTTTCATTTTATATTTTTTGCTCTTCGTAGATATTGCATTGATTTAGAATAGCAAGATGATTAGAGATTGCCAGAACAGACCACAATTAGCAAATAAAACTCATATGTATGTAACTTGTAGCGATTTCAAAAGGCTTTACAAACAGAAAGAACTCGACCGAGAAACTAGTGAGGCTCTATTCTAGTATAGATACATGTCGAAGAGAAAAAACAAACTGCAGCTATTGCTCTCAGATAAACTACAACAGATAAGCTGTTATCATAGACCACAGTGCAGTCGATTTCAACTAACGCTCTGATTGTTTGTTAAACTATCTGATTGTCCGTATGTCTATCTGTCTGTCTGTCTGTCTGTCTGTCTGTCTGCCTTTCATTACATTTCATTGCGTTTCAATTGAAGCACAAAGCCAAAATGGTTTCAACTTCAGAAACAGTTGAACTTACACAAAATTATACGTACGTATATACTACATAGCTACATTCGTGTAGCTACAAAATGGAACAGTGTTATAAAGCGCAGCGCAGCGCTTTCGCAATCAAGTCTAAAAACTTTTTTGACCAAAGCATCAGCCAACAAACTCAATAAATTTCAGCTCTGATGTTCATAAAGTACTCTTACTGCACATACACAAATAGACAAGTGCTCAAAGAAAAAAATAAAAATGTAACGCATAAAAACTTCAAACTACGTTTGAAATGCAAATTTATTTCGAAATTTTGTATGTGAATAAGTTAAAGATAATTATGCTCTTAAAAAAAAAAATCGAGTTTTCTTTTTTATGCAATTCACACATAATGTGAAATGGTATTATCATTTTGTCAGATAATTTGTAACGCATTAAATGATGCATCGTACGAGTCAATCTAGATATGTCCGACTGTCTGTCTATCTATCGATTTTTGAGATAATTGGCAGAGTTCTTGTACATAAGCTTCTTTTATCCTAAGCAGATAGAGTAACCATGTCAATGTGCCACTCACATTTTTAGAAATAGCTCTCATACAAACCCACCGCATACCTTTGAGTTTTTGCAATTGGATATGAAAACTTCTTAACAACGAATGCTTTTCATATATGTATAGCAATGAACCTTTTAAGGATAGCTTGGATGAATTTCTGTATGAAAAAAGGTTTTTTTTACAGTCAATTTCAACTTGAAATTGAATATGGTGGTTTCTTAACAACAGAAGTTTCACAAGTCTATTAATGGGCGTGTGCAAACAGAGTTTTTGAGTTTTATATTTATATATTTTTGGCATGAATTTCGCCTTTTTGATGTTTGTAGATGAGATAGAAGGTTTCGGATAATTTTGTGTGTGTTGAGCCATCTTTCTGCTCGAACACTTTACATATCCGGTTTGTAAGGGATGCATACAAATTGGCCAAATAATTTAGCGAAATCGAGTTCCAAGCTAATTAGATGGCTTAAATTAGTTTAGGTATACTCAAATATTATTGTCCAGCTCCACATACTTAAAGTGTCAACCAACTCCAAACATTTTCGATGGTATTCAAATTCGGTGAGTAGGGCGGACGGCTAATAGCTCCATATTTTGGCTCTATTTCCGTTTTAACAACCCGGGATGTATGTATTGGTTCATCATCATGTAGATAAATATATGGCAGAGGTACAAAAAGGTTATGAAAGTATGGAAAGGTATATTGAAAGTCCCTTAGTAGTACAGCGCATTCATTGTGGTTGACAAAAATTGTAATTTGTAGATGCCATAATATGAAATTCCCCCATAACAACTTTTTTTTACGGCTATCATGGAAATAGTAGCTGTAGCTATCGGTACTTTCAAAATTACATTTTTTTTCGTCTCAAAAGACCACGCGATGCCACTCCGAAGTCCAGATCACATGTGCGCAACAAAAAGTGAGGCGTTGCGCTTTTCGAACCGGGTTAAAGGGCGAGTTCTTTTTGATTTTTAGTCTTTTTATATGCTTAGCATTCAAAATAACACGACGCATAGTTGTAATACTTGCCTAGAACCAAATTTATCCCTGATTTGTGTCAAAGACGTTATTTGTCGCTATTCTTATTATAAGTCACCTTTCCACATTAGTAAGCACACAGTGGAATTTTTTTGTTCCATTAGTCTGTCTTTCATGTCCGCGCTCAATTGCCTGTCCAACACAAACTTAATACTGCAGGTTGCTCAAAATTTGAAAGTAGTGTAATGTTAGATGATAATTGTCAGAATCAAAACTGTTTAAATATATGTTAGATTTTGAAAGAACTTTTCAGTTCGCAATCATATGAAGACAGAATTTTAACAAAGTTGAAAAAAAAAAATTTGTGGTGAAAAAAATTATTCACCACAAACAATAAAATTATTATATATTATACAATAATTTGTGGTGAATTACTTTTATTTTCAACACAAAAATTTTTTTTTACCATTTCGTAAGGATAATAAAATCACATAGAAGTTTTGTAAAGTTTTTTGTTGCCAAATCCAACTAACTACAGAAATAACTATTTATGCTTTCAGCTTCTTCTACTGAATATACAACAAAAATGTGATTGTAGTGTCTGTTCAACAATTCCAAGGATCCTACGTGATCGATATGATAAGTAGACCGTGGCTTATTTCCCTTATCTATTGGCATCAGGAATCCTTCTCTCTTTCCAGTCTTGGCACCCAAAATAAATTCACAACAAAATGAACCAATTTTGTAGCTTTTATAAAGCTTCTAAACAATTTAGCCAATCAAATCTTTGAAAATGAAATGTCAAAGAATGCTTATGCAAAAAGATGCAACCTCAACTTACTGCAATAAGAGATACTTGCTGCTTCATGCTCTATAACGCACTTTGTCATTCACTTGCTTCTTAAAACTGCAACACAGAAAATATACATTAAGCTAAAATATTTCATCTTTGCACTTTTTTTTAAATTTGCATCCCCTACAACAATACCAGAATACTAGGAGTATACTAGAGTATCAGTACTATATAACACTACAAGTTCCGCTTTCAATTATATTTAGTGCATTCCATTCTCGACTTGGCTAACTTCTTTGACTGACTAAAATACAAGTATCTGTCACTTAAACACTGACAGATATGTAGCTTCAATACAAGTGACATTTAACAACAACAACAACAACAATAACAACAGCGACAATAAGTACACTTATTGCAATACTTTGTGCAAGGAAAATACAAAATACAAAAAGAAAAAACTGACAATAAGAATTGCGAGCTGCCAAACCAATGCAAAAAACAAATATAAACTAACGCAATGTAAAAGAAGTATAGCAAAAGTTACAGAAGGAGAACATAAGCCATGGAGAAAAGTCTGTTAAGGAAAAAAAAAATGTATTAGAGAAAAGAGAAATATTGGTGTAAGAATTAAACGAAGCTCATGCTTCCTGGAAACGTACACCATATGCAACAATAACAGCAAAAAGAACAATAGTAATGCAACAAGAATAATACGAGGGATCCAATACAAATTCGGTAAGTTTAGTGTTATTTGCTAAGTATTTGACAGAAATAAATATTTAAGTAAACAGTTTAAAGATGTTTCATTGTAACTTTCAGAAAGAGCGTTAAAAATGATGGTGAGCAAATGTAAATTTACTGAAGTATAGACGATGATAAACTTCTACGATTGCTAGAAGGTATAGAGACTCGTCCTAGGAGGCATCGGTACAACTATCTTGTGCATCCCCACCACCAGGCCATTTCCACTAGGTACTCCTATAACTCTATAAGCAAATGCACAATACCTTGCTTCTCGCAATATTCTTTAAATTTTTGTGACGTAAAGGCGATACCCCTATCGGAAACGAATCTAACGAGATCTCCAAACAGAGTGGCCTGCCTTTTCAAACAATTTAAAACTTTATCAACTCCAGTACTACAAGTCAGGTGTAACCACACAATTCACTTGGAAAATCCACCCACTACAACAAAAATGTGATTGTAGTGTCTGTTCAACAATTCCAAGGATCCTACGTGATCGATATGATAAGTAGACCGTGGCTTATTTCCCTTATCTATTGGCATCAGGAATCCTTCTCTCTTTCCAGTCTTGGCTTTCTACGACACGTACTACCTTCTCTTTTAACTTCGGGATGTAGCAATATTTCTCTACTAGATCATGCGCTTTCTTAACAGAAAAAAGACCCTGCCTATGCACTATACGAATAATAAGAATTTGACAGAAATTAATTAGGGTTGCAATCAATGCTAGATTTGTTCTCAGACCATTCGTCTATCTGTATTAGACTATTTGGCTCAATATGGTAATTTGTATACCCCCCTCATAGTATCACAATATCACAGAAAAATGTTGTGCAAATACAGAAAAACGCATTTGTTCATAAGGTAAAACATGGAGATTAGGACTGAAGCCTTTTTATGATGGTGCACCCATCATCTTGAAAACTTAATTGGTTTATTAACTCGCCATTAATTTCCACCATTAAAGGAACTAATAAAGCAAAAACTTCGAAAAAGAAAAGTGGAAACTCACAAGACACACTGTAGATAAAAATTGTCTGAACCGCGCTATTAGGGAAGTCAACAAGTTTGCACAAAAATATCAAAATTTAGAAATGACACAGTATATTCTAAAACTAATATTGACCAAAGTTTAGTCTCTCTGGAAAACCAAACGAAAAATGCAATTTCAGAAGTTAAAGATGGCTTATGAGCAGTGCGAATGGAAGTACTTTTACTGAAATACTTTTACTGTGTAGCTCTCTAAAGTTTTTAAACCATTCGAAAGAACTGCACCACAAGAAGTAGACGGCAGCATTTCACAGTTATTGAATGTTCCTGGACAATACATAGACCATTTCTTCAACATCATCATAAGAACCTGGAACTTTCCACTTTAGTGGAATGTGTATGTTATCAGAGTCATACCTATGCCGGGAAAAGTTTTTGAATCGTTACTATTGAGTCAAATGAAATCAATTATTATTCGAAAAAAATCTAATTCCCAACCATCAATTTGGGTTGAGAAGAAATCAGGCCATTACAACTCATAGAGCTGCCTCACTATACAAACTGCAATGGAGAAACTGAGAATATTATACAACGGTATAATCTTAGACATCAACAAGATCTTCGTCTGACATAATGGGCTTCTTTATAAACTTAAGAAGTGTCTCCCATATCCATAGTATGAAGTACTGATATTATATACATGTGATCGTTACTACGAAGTAAAATTCAAGAAAGAATTTTCAAAGTTGCATGAAATTCACTCAAGCATACAACGAGGAACTATCACTGGATTCATATTGTATACACTCTATGCGACGGAGATACCTATTCCAGCAGATACTTCAACATTTGCTGGCGAAACAGTAATTATGTCCACACTTGAGTCCAAAACTGGCTTCAATGCACCTAACAAAGGGACTAGACGTGTCTTGAAAAGTGGAGAAATGACTTTTATACTATGTCGTAGCGAGTGCGATCCTGTAATGCTTAATAATAGGCAGTTACCACATGCTTAAAGCTCCATGTATTTAGGGCTACACCTAGATTTACTGGGCACAGAAGCACATATTCTCCAAGCTTAAACCATTACAATTTGCTGTAATATTGTCTTAATCCTCACTAGTTATTAAGTTATGAAGATATACCACTTTATCAATCCTGGGAAGCTCAAGTTCTAATGGTATTTTGAAATCTGCAATAGTTGACACTATAATATAATATACAAGTATAAAAAACTGATGTTTACCTAAAATACCATATTTCCACCTCAATTCCCAAGAACACTTAACTTAAGGGAGTCCAATAATATCGACTATACCCGAACATTTTTAAACGTTTCTTGTAAAATTTTTAGCCAATCCAATCTGGAAAATCGCATTATAAAACAGATTTTTGACAACGCTATGTGTTTTCTTTGAATGTTTTCCTAGTAACCACGGGTAATGGCTTGATGAGTACTCAAATCGATTTCTAAGTAACCCGATAACATGCATAATTTGAGGAAGATTTATTGAGCTTACCTATTCATTGATACATTTCTTGATATCGAAAATGCTATCCATTAACTCATTGAGTTTCTAAGCGCGCTTAATTCTGCTATACTACCATCTAGACAATTACACTCTCAACTAATCAATATTTACCAAACTTTTCTTAGCCCCTTCATACTAAGAACAACAACAACTACAACCAACGCAGTAAAGTTAAAACTTACGCACAGCATGAAAAATTTTCATTTTACTATTTACTTCTCTAAGAAAAGTGTCTGAGTTGCCTTGAATTCTACTCCGAGTATACTTCAAAGTTTGGCTTTCGGTGTTGTTGTTGTTGTCTATTATAGTAGTTTCTACGCTTATTGTCAATGTTGTTATTGTTGTTGTTGTTGTTGTTGTAGTTGTACAAAGTGCAAAAAGTTTTTGAGATTCCTCCAGTAGACACACATAAACACCATGCATGATGACAAGAATTTATCTATCTGTCTGTTCGTGCGTAACAAAAAACGAGCTCATAGTAAACAACAACAACAATGGGGCCTTTCTCTGGAATAAGGACCTCTTTTCACACGCGCTCAGGCTTTCAAAAAGAAATGACATTTCTTGCATGCTTTGTGTTTCATAATAAACTGTTACACTTTCATTTCTATTACAAAAAAAAAAACATTAAGAATAATTGGGATTTTAGTCTAACCGAAGCATGAATACCCTTCAGACAACCAACAATCAACATTTAACAAATAATGTCCTGGTGTTATCGCAGACAATTCAAGATCAAGTCACCGAAAGCTACTGCATTCGCCTAAAGTTTGGGGGGCTGTTTCAGCATCATCAACGGATCATCGGTTTCATATTTCTTCGGGAATCATCGTGTAAATCGTAAACCATATTGCAAGAAATCTTCTTTCCGAAATTGCAAGACTTTGAAGCCTTTAATCGTGTGACATGATTTCAACAAAACAGTGCCACATGCCATACATCTAAAAACCTATTGATAGGCTTAAACGAGATGTTTACATTGAAACTCATATCGTGCCGAGGAAATATTCAATGGCCGTCCAGGAATCGAGATCTGACACCACTAGACTTTGTCTGTTTGCTGCGACTAAGGAATGTTTTACCCAACAGATTTTTTAATTTTACATAAAAAATTAGATTTTAAGTCACCAACTCCCATAAACTGTCCTACAACATACTCATTATCGCCGTGCATGGTGTAATTTACTTGGAGAATTCAATTAAAGCCCTTTTTTTACTTATCAAATAAGGCTCTCAGGGGTAGCACTAGACAGTAATGGAAAGCACACATGGAAGAAACCATAAGAAAATGCACAACGGCAATTAATGTGTGCAGGAAGCTGGCCGGTTAATCTTGGTGTAACCCGAAGAACATGCTGTGACTCTATAACATGGTAGTGAAACTGCTGAAGCTATTGTATGGCATTGTCGCGTGGGGAGAGCGAGCTAGCACAGTGACAGCCACTAAAGCGCTAAACTCCCTACAAAGACTAGCGTGTGTTTGCATCACAGGGGCAATGCGCACGTGCCCAACAATAGCGTTGGAAGCTATCCTAGATTTGACACCACTTCATCTGGAAATCGAACATAGAATAAAAGAAACGCTCTTAAGACTGTTAGACGATAGAGACAAACCTACCTCGGAGATCTGTCAGAAACGTCTCCATACATGGGCGTAGGGTGCATCCTTAATGTCCATGCATAGAGACGAAATGACACAGTGGTACATATTTGATAGGAGATTTTTCATCAAATGGTCCGACAAAAAATTGTGGACGTCAGAAAGTTCATACATACTTAAACCACACACCATCAAGTGGTATACGGGTTGATCTCTGACAGAAAATGGCACAGGCATAGGAGTTGTAGACCCAAAGACTCACTATTGGGAGTCAATGGGAAAACACACCAATGTCTTCCAAGCAGAAATGTGTGCGATAATCAGATGTGCGCAATTTAAATTAGATAGAGGCTACCACAACTGTGATATTGGTATCCTCTCAGTCAGACAGGCTGCGTTGAAGGCACTTAACTGCAACGTAGCTAGGACGAAGCAAGTACTTGAAGCATATGGACTATTGCAAGCATAGCCACTTCTAGGGGGCTACAACCCGAATAGATCGAAAACTTTGCTTCAGTTATGTAGGAACCAACTAAGAATATTAACAGGAGTGCTAGCAGGCCACTGTAGACTAAAGAAACATTTATATATGATGTTGTAATGTGAAGCTGTAGCTAGAAGCAGACTGCAGTTGCTAGGTAATCACTTTATTAGAAAGGAGCCAGTGAGTAGTTTGGACCCTAGAAAAGTACTAAGATTCATTCAACAAATAAGCTTAGGGCAGGTCATCTAACTCAGTAGGACATACAATAGATCTTTTAGGTCGCGGTTTGTATGTTCCCATCATAAATAAATAAATAGAGGCGATCCAAGTAAGGAACCAAATTTCGATTTATGCGAAAGAAATGAACCGATGACCTACCAAATCATCTTGCATCCGTCGGAACAACCAGTCATCAGAAGGAGCATTGTCCAGAGAATACGGCGGCTGCGGTAAATATATTTCCAAATATTTTTTCACGACTTTTGCAACATGAGGCCGAGCGTTATCATGCAGAGGAATAACTTTGTTATGGCTTTACTGATATTCCGGTCGTCTTTCTTGTAATGCATGGCCGAAAGGAATCAATTGTAGCGTATACCGATCGCCTGTAATTGCCAGGTTGTAACAGCTCTTAGTACACAACACCTTTTTGGTCCCACCAGATACAAAACATGACCTTCGAACCATGAATATTCGGCGTTGGTGTTGATCTTGAGAACGATGGCAACGGTTGGACGGCCATAGCCAAGCATTTATTTTTATATAGTTATCGTATAATTTAAAACTGCTTGCTAAGTTCTGCAAGCTCGGATCTTCATCGAGTATGCATCTAATTCTTTGTCTTAGAATTTTATTTTGGCTATACAGAGCGAGGCTTCAAATCACCATTATTGAAACGTCGAAACTATTACCTACATGATTTATCGGTTGAAGTATTGTCACCATAAACTTTCACAACCATTCGATGATCTTCAGCTGTACTTTTCTTACAATTAAAGCAGAAAAGTGAAACCTCGAATGATGCTTAGTTAACCAAAAATTCAACACAATACAAGACACGGTTTTTTTCTAAAACTCAAGACGATATAATAAAAAAACACAAATTTCAAAACAAGTTCTTTTGTTTTTGCTTTGAAGTCTAACAATCTCATTCATGCGATATAGTAGGGTAGCGTATATAAAAAAGTAACAAATAGTCAAGCACGAATCCCGAAACTAGTCGAAGATCGTTTAGTGTGACATGCTTTTGAAGATTATGTCTATGGCTTATCCTTGACAATGTGTCTGCTGTGCTCTCAAGCAACTCATGGCATTTAATAGTTTACATGGATGGAGTCAAATGAATTGGAGTGTGAGCTAAGCATGTAGAAGTAGTAAATTTTTCATTTATGCAAAGCTGAATAGGCATAAAAAATGTGCTAGTATATAGCGAACTATAGCAAATTGTGCTATAGGCTGCCAAAATGGTGCCGATGTTGATGAGGATGATGATGATGATGATATGCTTTAGCTTCAAAAATGATGATCCAATTTCAATATAAGACAGACAAGCACGCACAACGTAGACGAATTGACAAAAAATGCAAAAATAAAAGAAAAATACAAGGAAAAAAACGAAGAAAACACGATTTCAATAAAATACAAATTTGAAATGAAGTGTTTAAGCGTTGCTCAACAAACCGCAGATAAATGAGACGCACGGGAATTGCCAATGAAGTGAAGTAGAAGAAAGGATATACATTGTGTAGACTTGCGGCTTGAGTGAAATAAAAAGCACATAAAAATGTGTACAGCTTTCCCAATTGAATCAATTGAATCGAAGCAAAAAGTGTAACGTCAAGCGAAAAGTAAAGAAAAAAAGCAAAAGTATCTAAAGCGCAATGGCGCAGGCTGTAAAGGATTTGAGCAGAATTGAAGTTGTCGTTGCTCCTTGGGAAATAAAAGTAAATTGATGTTTCAACTGTCAATGCAGCATTGTGTGTGAGTGCGTCTGAAAATGCAAGAAGGTACAAGAAGGAAGCAAGTTCTGCTGCTCTTCAGATACTTTGAACTTAAACAATTTGAGCAAGGCTGCAGTAAAGTTATATATGGTATCTTTTCTTTTGTTAACTGCTTATACATAACTACGAGTCAGAAACAAAAGTGCATTCAAGTAGAAATGCATTTCAATTGACAAGAGTATCTTCAACTGAATGACAGCAAGCAAACGAGCACAACAATCATAACGAAAGTGCAGCTTATATATACTTTCGTATCTACAGATTGTATATTTGCGCCGTAGGCGCTCTAAAGCAAAAGATACATTTCGCTTTAAGCAAAACACCGAGCGCATTAGTTATCAATACGCAAGTATTCATCAACATTATTAGAATTCACGCGAAAGTGAAAGTTATTTAAAAGTGAAAGCTTTCAGCATATTACACCTCGTCATTTATACTCGTATGTGTGAGTACATATCTTATAGATAGCCTATTGGCAAAGTTTCCAATAACTTGTCGTATATGTTTGTTTATTTTCTGTTTGTATATGACATCAGCACGTAATGAAAATTATCAGCGTAAAACATGAAAAAACACTCTATCGACTTAAGGCGTTGTAGGCTGTGTACGAGCATGGTAAGATGACTGCCAGCGGAAACGGAAGCTGTTGACGACACGCGTTTCACGTTTCACGTTGTGATGCCTAAAAATAAACAAACGTTGACAAGTTTTGGTACGGGAGCTGTTAGTGGTGTGAGTTTGTGTATTGAAAATGTCATGCGTATTTAGAGTAAGTAAATAATTTGTTGTTTAGAAGTGGTGGTGGAAAAGCCTAAAATCAGCTCAGGTTTCAAATTTAAAATGTTTTATTTAAATAAAAAAAGTTACGTGATACTTTAGTACATAATGTAAGCAATTATTCGACATAGTCACCATTCCACAAGGTGGTGAATCGGGGAATAAATTTGTTGATGCCTTCCTCGAAGTAGTTTCCCATTTGGGACCCATCTCGCGGACAGTTTCCGATATTTGAGGGTTCTTGTGATTGTTTCGTGTAGTAGAGGTCTAGAGATTTGCGGAAACATCGCAGAAAGTTCATCCACAGTCAATCTGCGATCGTCACAGAGCGCATTTTCGATTTTTTCCACAATTTCGTCAGTCACAATTGAAGGTCTTCCGCTCCTCTGATCATCATGCAGTTTTTAAACTCGCGAACACCACTTGTACACACTCGTACGATTCATAGCTTTATCGCCATATGCAGTTTTCACCTCATTATAAATTTCAAACGGAGGTTTTCCCTTCCAAATGAGATAACGGATGACGCCGAGTATTTCGCACTTGGCGGCAGACTGGATTGACATTGTTCACGAAACGTGTAGTCGCGTCGACAGTTCTCAACGTACTGACCTCGAACCGGTCACATTGGAAAGGAGAGAAGTCAACATAACGAAAATAAAATCCCTCCGGCCGTGAGAGCCTCAGTACACTTAGTTTCTGGATATGCCTCGTATACACCCGTGGCTGCAGTCGTACGATCAAATACATACATGAAAAATAAGAAAACAGTTAATTAATCTACTTTTAATAATTTATGATGCATAATTTAATAATTTTGTGGTATAAAATTGATATAAATTGCCTTCAATTGTAATTTCGACAAGAGTTACAATAAATTTTGAAACGGTTATGAATCGGTTATGAACCGGTTCAGAGTACAAATGACTGTAAATAACGTATAATTAATAATTTATATTTAATTGCTTGTACATTTCTAAGAATAAGCATGTTGACAAGCATTTAATCATGTAAATGCCACTGAATCCACAAAATAATGAAAATGCTTGCATTTAATGCACTCGTTTTAACACTTTGTAGGCTGAAAGCATACAGAAAAGCCTATTGTTGCACTTAAGCTGTAAAACTATCAAAACTCTATCAATACAAATCAAATTCCGAATTATTATAATAAACAAACTAAAGCCCTAAGCGCTGCAAAAGTCAAGGAGCATGCTGTCTTTCAATGTGCATGTCTGTCTCAAAGTCAAAAACGCATTATCCTGTCAACAAAAACGAATTAATTTATTTCTATGACAGCAATGCACATCCTTGGCATATACTTGTAGACAAACTGGCACACTTTACTGCACTCAGAGAATGACTTTCGAGTCATTCAAGCTGTTTGCTGCAATGTAAATTTTTGCTTGACAATTTAATTATGTGCATACAATTGCGGAATGCAAACAAAACACCAAGAACAACAACAACTTAGAAGAGTAGAAGAGGTCCTTGCAATTTTTTTTTTTTTTTTGTCATTGCTGCTGCTTATTTATTTTGATTCCGGACAAAAATCCATTTATCAATTGTCGTCATCAAAACCATAGAATGTCCTTGTTGCTGCTGCTTGCAGTCTGTCTATCTGACAACAACAACAACATAAAAGAAATATACATGAAAGTTTGCCAAATATGAAAAGTTGTTGCGTCGACAACAATTTGCAACCTGCTCCAATTGCTACTGCATCCTGTTGCAGGCAAATGCAATTACAGACAAGTCGAGTCCGATTTAAATTCCGATGCTGATGTAGCTGGTAACCTAAAATGAAAGCTTATGCTTAAGGCGTATCCTACTGGCTGGTTCACTTTTTGTGTTGTGAAAAGATTTTAATGTCAAATGCAAACAATACATGGCAGCAGCAGCAACAGCAGCAGTTAGAAGTCATATGTCCTTAGGTTTGCTTAACAAGTATGTGAAAGGGCATGTTGCAGCAAAAAGTGTAACTTGGAAAAGATTGAACGTCCGCATTTAAATGAGCATAAAAGTATAGGTGCATACAACTAAGAAAAGCATATTTAACTGCTGCATAAACTAGGTGAAACTTACAAGGACTTTAACACGCTCTAAGGACTTTATACAACTGTCCATCAGCTGCTGCTGCTGCACTCTAGTCGCAAATCAGCAACAACTGTCAACGTTTTGCTACCAGCTGCTGTACAAATGTCAACGTTGTCCTTTCAACTGCCAAAGGACCTTAAAGCAATGTGTGTATCTGCTTGCTGCCGATTTCTGAAACTATAGGGTAAGTATAGTTTAGAACGTAGATACTCTGTAGGTACTGTATTTTCCAACACTCCACACTTTGAATGTCATTAAATCGGGCAGTCAGTCAGTCAATGTCTCACTAACAGCCAAAGCTATGGAGTATGCGCTATTCACACTTCGAGTGTTTCTCTAGTTGGCTTGTCTCATTCTACAAGCTATCGATGCAGATACACTGAAAAATTGCTTGTAAACAGTTAAAGTTGGATATCTTAAAAATTGATCCCCATTCATTGAGTCATCCCGCCAAGCTGTCTCCTTTAATACATTTAATACAAACTATTTATACATATTACTATACTATGAATGAAACGCATAACAAAGACTGTAGCTGTCTGACCATGGACTTCAAGCGTATAGGGTTTAAACTCTTAATCACTACTATCTCTTGTGATCTGATCCCATTTATAAGTCCATAGACCTCTATTATTTGCATATGCTTATAAGTGTCTCTAGGTTAGTCAATTCCAAGTAAAGCAAAGAGTTTCTATCAACGAAGAATCAGTATTTCAAGATGGCATAAATAATTTTCAAAGTGTAAAATTTCTTCTTACAATGTCCTGTGTGTTATCCGGATTGTTCGCATTGTTGGCTGTCCGTCTGTCTGTCTATCTGTCTGCACAACGTTTGTTGTCAATTTTACGCTTGTCGACTCTGTGAGCTGCTGCCGCCGTCATCGTCATTGGTCGCTTGGCAGTCGCTGTTTTTCGGTGTTGGAATTGTTTAATTCGAGCGTTATGTAATTTGTACACAGGACAAAGGAATTTTGCGGGAACACTTCCGTTTCCTGTATCATTTCGTTTCGTTTTGTCTCCGTCTCTGTCTATACTGTCTGTACTGTCTGTGCTGTCTATGACGTCACTGGCGCTTATGAATGATTTTCGTTGTGGTCTGGCAGTTGACAGTGTTGTAAAGCGCTTAAGTTTTAAGTTTCTGTTGCATAGCCGCAAGCATACTGCACACACAAGCAAACAAAAGAGCAAGAAAATATGCCAAACGCACAGCCAAACACACAGCCAAACACAAAACAAGTTGCAAGTCAAACCATTCATTTTTAAGAATATTTAAATAAATGCAATTATTGTGTGCTATACACATCAACTTCGCCTTCACAACTTATAGTTTTAGCAAAAATAGATAAAAAGTTATGCATAGACCACTACAACAATGTAAAACACAGTCAGCAAGTATGATTTCTGCATACCCAGTGGCCAAGGAAACGGCAATCAAAAGTAATAATTACATTCGCAAATTGTTCGAAAATTGTTCGAAAATTGTTCGAAAATTGTTCGAAAATTGTTCGCAAAAATAATACAACACTTTTACGAGCAATTCTCCTAAGTTAGGTGAGTAATAGTTGATAACGAAGTAAAAAGAACGGCGCCAGGTTGACCGGGTAAGCACGATAAATATAACGGGAAAACTCTGGCGAAAATGTCGCTAATGATATCGCTAACGATATCGCTAACGAAGTTTTTACAATGATTTTTCAATGTAGCATTAAAACATTTTATTTTTCAAAATGGAAACAAAGTGAAAATGGAATACGAAAACCTTCACAAGATATGCTTCAAAAACGATCTACTCGCATACAATATTTTGTTGATTCGTTTTTGATATCATTTGCGAACTATCAAGAAACTGAGCGACACAGCAATAGTAGTTATCTGTCCGTTTGCGATATTCGTGCACTATAGTTTTTAGTGTCGTAAGACTTTCGTTAGCAACTTTTTTGCCCACTGGGTAGTTCTTCTTACACATGTACAATAAATATATTGCATTGTAGTAATTGAAACTACCCATTTAAACTCAAATATTTAAATTGCTCAATGCATTTCTGTATTTCTGCAGTTGAAGGTATGCGTAACTTGTTTTTAGTTTTTAGTTTCTTCGACTGTTTTATTTATTTTTCACATTGCACAAATTTTTAATTTTTGTTTATTTTTGTTTTTTCATATCCAATTCCATTGCTAATACATAAAATTAAGTTTATTCAGTTGTCAGAATAAGATAAATTCTAAAACTTTGTATAAAATTAAGAGTCAACACCAGAACGAAATAAATTGAAGGCAACAAACTGTTCTAATATGTATGACTAGGGATGGTTAAATAATTGTTGAAGTAAATTAGCCTTGGAAATTTACAATCGCATACTTAGTTATTTTTATCAATATAAAACCCAAGAGTACTCGCAATTCACTATTTTATTCACTCAAAAATGGACAAAACAAACATTTTAAACTAGAAAGCTAAGTAGTTTATTTAGGACACAGCAACTCTATTGGGCGGTATTTGGGGAATATCGTCGAAAGATCAAATATACTCGAGAAATCGTTAAAAAAAAACAGTTTCACAGCAAATAGCAAAATCTGCACATTGGAAGTGTTTCCTAACAACAATACCAAGAAAATACCAAGAAGAATAAATACCAGTTGTGACAAATGCCAGCATCTAACTGTCCGTTTTACAGTGCAAAGTGGAATATATACCGAATATAGGTAAACAAAAATCATATCTCAGCAACTAATTGACTGATTGCTATATTTTTTGCAACATATTACTACTGGAGAATATTATATAACGATTGGAAATAATAGACAACGCCTCATCTAAGAGATAAACCAAAATTGTCATGTCTTAGTAACTATTTCCTTCAATATGTTCAATGAGAACACAATTATAAGCTATAAATCAATTGGAAAAATGGGCGGGAACACGCCCTTCGTATAAGAAAACACTAAATTCGGCATATCTCTGCAACTATTTGAGGAGAAGATTATTATGCTACATATCATTTGGAAAAATGGGTGGTGCTACGCCGCCATATTAGGGAGAAACCAAATTTGTCTGTCCGTCCGATGTTAACAAAATTAAAGTGGGGCAAAATGGTCTGTGAAATTGGGACGTCCCTATCAATTTACATATTAATAAAAGAACTGTAAAGAAATTTTGTTGGTCCAAGCCAGTTCTTTTTTCAAAGGCTTTGTTAAACATTGTTATAATTTGAATTTTATTTACCATGTTCTCGAAAATCGAGTTTGCACTGGCAATGTTTAGGCGGTTACCACGACATTGTTCTCGAAAAAAGTTATAGCGGATCTAAAATCCTGCAACAGGTTTCTAAGAACGCTTAAAATCCAAATTAAAGTATATTTGGTAACTTTGATTTTTTTGGTTTTTGTCCACCTAAATTTGGAACCGTTTCCACTGTGCGGATATTGCCGCGACATTTTAAACTAGTTTGGTGACGTGTTCGACTTATTTCTGCGTCGCTTTAGAAGGCACGTAGCTAGCCGCTTGGGGTCATTTCTCAGTCGCTCCATGTAATCCAAGGCCTAACGATTGATTAAATCCCCAAATTTGGGAAGATTTAGATCCTTTTTTAAATTTGATGTTCGCATGTACCATGGAGCATTCGAGATTCTGCGAAAGAACTTTGCCTGGAGTACTCTTATTTTGTTTAAATTTTTGTTTTTCCTGCTATGCCAAATACCTTGATTCCATCAGCTGGCATAGGAGGAAGACGCCCGGGCAGTCATCTAATCACAAGCAGTGAGTGACACTTTTGCTTAGGTTGCATTTGCATAGGATGTTACCTATATAACTGCAATGCATCATAGATGGATGCATTTGTCTCTGGACAGGGCAGCTGTATCGCCGGCAAAGGTGGCTAAAGTCAGGGTCTGTAGTCATCCATTGGAATTGAAGAGCTAGTATTCATGTCGTGAGTGAAGAGCAAGTACAATGGAGACCAAGCACACTTCATTGAGGTACCCCAGCTCAGATGTCCGTAGAACTCGACTCCACTCCATTCAGAACAATAGAAAAAGTTCCCTCCGAAAACTAGCTAGTAGTGAGAACAATTGGGGCGGCAACAGAGTTTTAAGTTTGAACAGAAGACCATTGTACTACACCCTTCGCTATGTCTAAGCTACCTCATACTCCTTGGTCTCAGTTGCTCAGCAGTTCCATGGGCTTTCCGGAATCCAAACAAGATAGGTGGTATCCGTTCCTTAACCTTGTGAAGTGATAGCATCCCTGTTAACAGACACTTTTCGAAGAGTTCGGCTACCGCAGGAAGTAAACTGATGGGTTTGTATGAATCCACTGTCGACGGGCTCTTTCCTGATACAGATTTGAGTCTTCTTCAACTGCTTTGGTATGTGATGAATTAATAATAAACCATGAAAATTTATTCAGCCTATTTTTGCTTGGGGTCTACCCGATCTGGAGACTTTTTATGTGTACCTAGACTTTCTCGGTCATTATGGGAGCAACTGGGAGGGCAAGTTGTCATGGGCTATCCTGCTACAACTGTACTTCACTATTCGTTTCTGCAGATGGCATGTCAAAGCGCTGGAAACGTGCCTCCAGGTTTTCAGCAAAAGTTTCAGCACGTTCTTGCGGGGATGTGGTGTTGGGTGCATTCGCTAGTGCAGCATCGATGCAGCCGAACAACTAGGTATAATAAGTATTTTCTGCATCTGTATTTATTTTATATGAATCTTACCTAATTATGTCTGTTCTGTGTGTGTATCTCTCCTCAGTCGTAGATCACATTTACAGCTTAAGTATTTTGATGAATTATTTACAAGTGCAATGGAGTTTATGTTCCATGCACACTTAAAATGAAATTAATATATGATATAATATACCGATTTTATCTCATTCACCTTCTCTAAAATTGATTTTAATTCATGCAATTTTTAAACCAATTTATAAACTTAAGCAAACTTTTTACACATGCAGAGAAAAAAGCATACACTTAAATTTATTTTTCCTTTTTTCCAATCTGTTTAGAATTTGTCTCCTTCTGCGGTAATGTTTAGAAGCAAGATGCTTTTTTTCGCATACTATAACAGCTCGAGTGGCGCTTCATTCCATATGAAAAGCGAACGAGCACTTCTAGCTCCATTCGGTCGTTGGCTCACTTCATGCATTCAGTCCATTCACTCATTCATTCATTCAGTCATGCAGCCCCATTCATGCTCATTACGCTGTAGATTATTCGGTACTTTAGAATGCCGCCAGCTCCATTCTGAAACATATCATAATGATGATAATGATGCTGATGACTCAGTTGATTTCAAAGTGAAGTACCAGACGAGCTCTAAGTTCTAAAAGTAGTGAGTGGCACTGGCGGAGTCTGTCATTGTGTTGTTTGTTGCTGGAATTGTCGCGTTGTGTGCATTTGATTTCTGTTGTCCTGACTGCCCATCTTTCTACACGAATAATGTCTGTTTGTTGTCCGTCTGTTTGCCATCATTTAAGGCACATTAACTGAAGTCCGCCGTATTTTTTTTTTCCTCCACAACTTTTTTTTCTTTCCGTTTATTTTTTTTTTCGGGTTCAGCTTTCGGCTGCCGTCATTGTGCTTCCTGCGATTCTGCACTAGTAGTGGTTTTGGGTGTTTCCTGCTAAACGGCATTGTATGTCCTGGCGCACATATATTCCGGCACTTCACTTGAAGTTGATTTTGTAGTCGTCCAACCCAACAATGGCATGCGCGCACTCGAGTCTCGTGACTTAAGATTAGTTTAAATGCCACAACAAGTCGAGTGTTTCAACTTGAGTTAATTTTCGTTCATTTAAATGTTAAATCTGTGAGGATTTATTTTAAGTTGTGTGTGGCATGGGATTAAGATTTTTAGAGAAGTGAAAGTGCTCGTAAATATTATTACACTTTGGTGCGTGCTCTATTTAGTTTTATATATTGTACGAGTACATAAACGCGTATAGTGTGCATAGTATTACAATTTTGATAAAAAGTTTGTAACAGCCACAATTTTTATTTAATTCAATACGATTTGCTTGTCTTAAACCAGCAGATCATTTTGAAATCTGGAAAGGATGGAAACACCGGTAAGAGTAAAATCAATACCCTCGTGGAATATCGTTGAATTAGTTTAAGTACCACATTTTCAAGTATTCTTTAAGTGACTGGAAATATTCACAAACACATCACAAACTTGGAGCACAGAGTGAAACATTCCGACACCTCTTTTTCTCCCATCCAACCTTTTCCGTAGGTCTGACAATACATTTACTACATAACACAGCTAGATCAAAATGGATACATTTACAGATGTAAATATAATTCGAGTATTAATTAATTAATCGGTCTACCGGTTTGTTGAAACTATGTCTTGCAAGAAACTATGTTACTAATGCAGAGTTCGCTATTATGAGATATAAATTTCATCCGTCTCTATCCAACTGGAGATGTACTGTCCTTCATGTGCCCTTTGTTACCATGAGACTTAGCTCATGATCTACTTGTTGAAGTATCCATACTTTCTTTTTGCTAAGTCTTATGTTATAGTATATAGATCCTAAAATGTCATTTCATTTCATTTTTCTGTGTAAAGATATTTTGTCAAAATTGTGCTCTAACAAAAATCGTACTCCATCTATGAAGCTTTTAGAAAGTAATTATAGTGTCATTTTCAAGTTGTATTCAAACCTTCCCACCTACCAAAGGTTTCAACGTTTGAACTGAAAAGAGCTAATGGCTTCAAATAAGGTTTGGGCTAAGAGTTGATTAGTTATTATTATTAGCAGTTATGAATACATAGTTTTTTGAACACCAGATCTTCAAATCTAAATATAAAAGTTTTAGAATAAAGTTTGGCACAAATCCGAATCCACAAAAAAGAACCTAAAATCCTAAAATTAACATAAAATGTTTACTAATTTCAATATGCACACTTGTATCATTTTTGATGTGATGTGATGTGATGTGATGTGATGTGATGTGTTCATCGAAGTAATCCCTAATTGGATCTTTCAAGAAAATAGAATATTTTCATATTTTGCATTTGTAGTTGAAGGACAACGATTCAGATTACTTCCATTTCTATAAAGTTTTTGTAATTTAAAATGAAGAGAAGATCGAAAAGTGTCGTCAATAGCAGGTTATGATCTTCACCTTCTATATTTGGAAATGGTTTATTCAAGCAATGCTTTCCCATTTGTACATATTGTGAAGCGTCAGTCAATAAATAATTTTTTCTTACTAATCACAAAATTGGACAGTGGGTTTTTATGGTGGAGACCCGTAACAGTGGGTGGGACACGTCCCTTGCTATTTATGTGAAACGTTCGTTCATATGAAGCCAAGATATCAAACTTCAAGTTTATATTGACTGCAATAAAGTTGTTTTCCAAAAAAAAAAAACAAAAATGGGTGGTTGGTTTGTATGGGGTTGCTTCCAAATGTGAGGGATTATATAAATGTAAAGCGTCCGTCCACAAGAAGCTACCATATCAATTTTTAAGTACATATTGACTGCAATAATACAATTTTTCATACAAAAATATTTCACTGCAATAAAACGAAGTTTAGGTGCCGACTTTCAACTGGATATCTTAAAAATTGGTACCCAAAAAATGCGCCACAATATCCTGACGGACATGCCCAGATCGATTCGTCTCGTGAAGCTGATCAAGAATATATGTACTACGGTGCATACGATGTCTACTTCTTCGTAATCTAATCTAGATATGAGGCAATATTTGTATTCAGATCTAAATTCAATCTAGTTTCGGTTCTGTGGTTTCGAATTCGTGTGTTTATTTTGTATTCGTAAAGAACGAATCTTTGAATAATTCGGACCTATGAATCTGTGCTTTGTTACTCTTGCCATTTCACTTCTACCTAGATTACAAGGATGTCATATCAGGTCTATTGTGCTCCTCCATTTACTTGGAAATGGCCAAAATCGATTCTGTAGCAAACGACTCTAGCAGTTCACAAACATCCGTTAGTCACATATACTCTGGGTGGCTGCCGAACATCAGTTCCGGGGTGAGCAAGAGAAGAGCGACCGAGAATGCATTGGAAAGACCGTGTCTCAGATAACTCCGGCAAACTTGGTATTAACAACAACTGGCCCCTGTGCGGACTAGACTATATTGGCTGCTGCACCTTTCTACGTGCGGTCATGAACAATAAAACGTTGTAGCACCAAATAAGTAAGTAATCGGCTGTATGTTGATGATAAAACTTCCAGGATTTTTGTACTCGAGTTGGTCCATAGCGGTAGAAAAAGTATGTTGAGTACGAATTTTCTTAAGCGAAGTACAAAATTCTTGGTTGAAGAAAGTTTTTTTTTTAAATCGTACTATATTGAGTCAATCCCTAAATAATAGCTTGGTTTATATTGCGTGCCTTCAAAAGTCAAATCATTATATATTCTTCAAAACATATATCTTTCATTTCATTATTTTACTTCAAAATAACCTTCTGTGATTATGGTTGCCAAATTTAATGAATGACACGTAAAAATGGATTCTAACGCTCTCAGCGCACCATTTGCCGTTCCACCATGGAACTGTCGAGTTTTTTGAGAGCAGCTAAGACAGTAAATTTTGTTCAGTTCTCAAGTTTATGCATAGATAAGTAGATAAGGGCACTCACGCTGCGAAAAAATGTTTCGTTTTTTTACTAATCATAATAAGTAAGTTTTGTATTTGTCCAATAAACTACAATCTCTATAACAAAATATAAACTTACTACCGCATATCCTCCATCCTTTTGCTTAGGTTTTGTTACGCCTCTGATATGAAGCGTGTAACAGCATCGACTTAAACTACTTCTGTAATATAAAAGTTGTCGCTTCATCTACCAACACTTCATGTATTAAGCTGCTTTATTTTGCTATAATGTCCTTTTCGCCTGATTTACTGTTAACATCCTATCCGGTCTTCTTTCTCATGGCTTTGTACGTGTTGCTCGCTAATGGCCGCATTGACAACGACAACTTATCAATGCGACGTGTGATGTGTGTGTGTGTGTGTGTGTGTGTGTGTGTGTGTGTGTGTGTGTGTGTGTGTGTGTGTGTGTGTGTGTGTGTGTGTGTGTGTGTGTGTGTGTGTGTGTGTGTGTGTGTGTGTGTGTGTGTGTGTGTGTGTGTGTGTGTGGGTGTATCTATTACTTAGGCGCCTTCAAACGCGTCAGATTTGTCGCTAATCCCTTGTTTGAGTACCGAACGCCGCTAAAAGTACTTTGCCTATGTTAATCCTAAGGCTTAGCTAATGGCTATTTAATAAGCATAACAAAATACTTTTAACATTAAGTGTTACGGCTTAAATAATACGCAACGCTAATAAGTCACGCATCAGCTACGAAAATGTGCCGGATTTAAACTATATATCTAATATATAGTATCACACTATATGCTATCCTATAAAATTCGAATTTATAATGAACTTTTTGAAAGCAGGCTCACTGTATGCAATGCTTGTGTGTGATTATCGTTTGCTAATTGCATTTAAATGACTAAACAGACATGGAGACGGACGGACTATAAGCTCACTTGCCACTCGTATTATGTTAACAAATAATTAGTTGCCCAGTGGAAATGCAAAGTACTCTAAAATTTGCATATGCTGGCGTAGAAGTGGAAAATGTTATCTTCAATATATGGCAGAGGCATTAAAGTCTCATGAGTGGCCGATAGGCATTTATAGGATGGTTTTTTTTTAGAGGTGTAAAACTTTGAATTGAATTAAAATATTGAGATTACATAATTTCAAACTGAAAATTGGCTTTATTATAAAGATAATTTTATGTCATTAGTATTTAAATATATTTTCGGGTACGTGGTCGGCTGATTCAGTTGTGGAGTATTTGGGTTGACCAATTTTTGACCTCCTTTTCAAGCAATGGGGCCGTATGTTGGCAACGTTGTCTTTCAAATCGTCTAAAGTTGCTTGTTTGTTTGCATACAGGTGCGTCATTTGGGTAGGGTTGGGGGCATTACCTCCCCAAGGATCTATTCTTTTAATGCTGTGAAACTATATTTTTTAAATGTTTTGTCCGCCAAATTTTTTATCCTGTATGACAACTCATCTGAGTGACATTTATGAACGCCGAGTTCAGTAGAGTTCAAAAACGAACTAAAGAGCACATAATCATCAAGTTGTTTACGAACACTGTCATGCTCTTCGACTTAATTTAGTACTGGTGCACACGATCCAGAATTTTCCATTACTGAATGAATTCTTTGAGACCGCATCCAACGAACGATTTTGCTCTACATTAAAGACTGTGAAATCGTACAACGATGAATGCTAACCGTTTGAGTCACCTCATGCTGATGTTTGTGGAATCAGAAATGGTAAAGAAAAACTTTAAAATGAAAGATCTCGTTAACGAATTTGTAGCCAAACGCCAACGACGATATTCATTGAAATAATTCTCATAATTTTATATTCTATTGTAGTAAAACTTCTTTATGCGCGATATGTCGCGTAACTCAGATCTTTTTATAACGAAAGTAACTTTTCACGCGGAAATAACGTTCAGACAAAAATTTTTTTTTTGGTCATCAATGAAACAACATTGATGACCAAATGTGCTCGTTGCAAATACTGTTCATGAGTTCGGGTAACATACAAAAAATTTGAAGTAAAACTTCTTTATGCGCGATATGACGCGTAACTCTTATCTTTTTATAACGGAAGTAACTTTTTCACGCGGAAATTTTTTAATTGCTCATACTGTAAACTATATTATCAATAAATGCTATTCTTAACTTTAATATGACACATATATTTTATGTCGGATGATGACGATTAGTTCAACTGTAAAATGAATCTAGCGCACGTTAACATTCCCGAAGTGAACCACGATTTTCGAAATAAATTTGCACAATTTGCAAGCGTTATTCTGGCGTTTGTCTATTCATGATAAAATGGCAAAAGCGTTGTCAGATCTGATTAACTTACATGACAGTTTAATCCCTGTCGGAAAGAGTATTCTCCCAAAAAAACACCCTTTATAAGTATATACATGTATACATATATGTGTACTCCTTCAGCTATTGATGGTAATATCCTTTCGGCATTGATTTGCATATATAATTGCGCACAAATCAAAATAATATTAATCTCGTGTGCATTTCGAGGAGCATGATTTACACTCGAACACTTGTATACAAAGCCCTCGTCAGGATGCAGTTGTACGAGTAGCAGCATCAATGGACCACAGCAATTTGAGTCTAATTGCAAGGAGTAGCAGCAAGGAGAAAGAAACTTCTGTTAAGGAAACTTACGCCGCACAAAATTCGATAAAGTTTAATAAAAGATGAGCGACCAACCGACCCGACAGACCAACCGAATGAACGAGTGATGAGCGACAAACTTTGGGCTTTCAAGTTTGTTGGAAAATTAATTAGACATAAGACAGCAAGGACAGCACTGGATGTTTGCTAGAAGGTAAAATATATAATATGTGCTAAAATCCTCTGTGGATTAAACAAGCTTGACATACATGCTTGTAGTTGCAGCCGAACGATATCCTTACTAAGGCTGCATCAATATGCAGTCAAGCGCAACAAGCCAAGCAGTTTTTTGGCTAATATGAGCCAAGATGAGTGAAAAGCCATATTCAAGCACATCTTCGTATAAAGCTGAAGATGAGAAGAAACCAAATTCAATAAACTTTAATGTAGTGCAACGAAGTAGCAACAGCAAAGGATGTGGTAAGTTTTTAAAGGCAACACAGGTGCCTGAAACAAGTCTGAAAAGTTAAAGTTGTGACAATCGTTCAGTTGATGGTGGAAAGGGAATTCTATGCCGAAGGCGTTAAACTCTCGATGGAAAATTCAACCGCCGTTCAGTCAGTCACAGTGTAACAAAAGTTTATTATGAAGCGTAGTCAAATTTCAGAGAGATAATGCCGACTTTTTTGCTGATAGGCGTTTTTGAAAATGTAAAAACGAAAAATCGTGTTCTAATTAAGAAAAATAAAATGGGTTGAGCTGGTCAAGTATATACCCGTATATACTTAAAGGGTCTCCGATGCTTCCTTTAACGTCTTTCAAACTCCGTGCCAAAAATATAATATTATAATTAGGTATGTCCGAACTATGATAACTTATTGCTCTGTACTTTCAGTTGGCAACGCTGTCAATCTTTGATAGTTGTCTTCTGTCATAGTCACTATTTTACCAATATTACACTTACGTTCGCTGATTAGGCTCTAGGAGCAGTTGGAAATGAATCCAAACTTTGACAAAAGTATCATCTTCAGTGATGTAGCGCATTTTTGATTGAAAGGCTTCATGGACAAGAAATAATAGAAAACCGCATCAAGAATCTCGCCTGGCCGCGATATAAAGGCTAAGTACTTCAACATTAGCCTGATTTGTTCACACGCCCCGAAGGAAGTTCCAGACGATGCGGCCAAAAATGAATTTTACGAGCGTCTCGAACGTCTCTACGAACGCTGCCCCAATCACGATGTAAAAATCGTGCTTGGCGATTTCAACGCTAAAATTGGGAAGGAAGGAATCTTTGGCCCAACAGTCGAAAAATTTAGCCTTCAAGTCGCTACCTCCAGCAATGGAGAGAGGCTAATCGATTTCTCCACAGGTCGGAGCATGGTAATCAGTAGCACAAGTTTTCCACACCGAGACATACTCAAGGCTACTTGGCGCAGTCCCGATCAAAAGACACGCAACCAAATTGTAATCGACGGAAAGCACGCATCGAGCGTGTTGGTTGTGCGAACGGTACGAGGTCCCAACATCGACTCGGACCGCTAACTTGTGGCAGCCAAGGTACGCACCAGGCTCAACATGGTGCATTCCGCACGTTCTAACATTTAACGAAAGCTAGACGTCGGTAAGCTGCAATCACAACAGACCGCCGAAGCTTTTTCAGCCAGACTCTCCCTACTGTTCCGGGAGTCCTCTTCGGCTTCTGAAGATATAGATGAGCAGTGGAGCCATATCTCCCTCTCCATGAATATGGCTGCCAAGGAGGTCATTGGGTACACCAGACCTGTGACGAACCCTTGGTATGACGTGGAGTGTCGCCAAGCTACTGCAGAGAAAGACGCCGCTTACAAACGAACTCTGCAGTCGGAAGCAACGCGAGCTGTTAGAGAGCGATATTGTGAGAAACGGGAGAGGAGAAACGCCTTTTCAGACTCAAAAAAAAAAAAGGAACAAGAAAGGCGTGTGCTTGATGATGTTGAGGTGTTATGTCAAAGAAATGAATCTCGAAAGTTTTATCAAAAGGTCAAGTCTTTTTTTGGTCCCCTTAGAGTTGGCGTCGAGTTTAGGACCCGTATGAACCATGAGCTGTATGAGCTGTATGATGTTGAGGTTGACATAGTCCAGCGCATTAAATTCCAGCTGCTGCACTGAGCTGGTCACCTCATCTGGATGACCCCGGAGTCATTCACAGTGACTCTAACACTATGTGAATCCATTTTTCACGGATTTTATCTGAGCACTTGATATGAGGCGACTTTAGACCAAGTTCTGACGGTCGGTACTTGTTACCACGGTACGTTCTAATGTTTCGAAAAGCGAAACTGAGCAACGTTAACGAAATTTCAACTCTAAAGATTTTTTGAATTTCGGACCATTATGTGCGGATTTAACATAACCCCTAGAAAATAATCCAATGGTAATAAATCACACGATATTGGTGACCAGCTGAAAGGGCCACTTCTGAAAATAAGCAAGTCGCCTTACTTTCAGTGTAATAAATCCATTATATATAGCTGTATGCCAAGTTACGCTGTACTCTTGAAAATAAAACTCATCCACATCAATTTCATCAAATTCGGCAAAAAATAGTCCGATTTATTTTGGTTGGCTTCAACACTGGCTGCTAAACTGACAACATTTATTCTTTAGAAGTTCGGACTACGGACTTCCCTGAGGAGAGTTAGATTGGTTAAGAAGATCTACATGAGCAGTTAGAATTAATGAAATCAAGAATTGTATTGTAATTTGGTAACGCTTCACACAATTTCGTCCGCTGACCTTTTAGCTAAGTATTTTTGATAGCAATTTTTTAAGTTGCTTATTTTTAAATAAAAAAAAAACCAAAAACATCAATTTTTTAAGCTATTATTTGTTTCGACTCTTTCAATAATCGAACCACTGTAAGGCTTTTTTAAAGCAATTTGCATAATAATTATCGGAAAAGAAAACTTAGACTAGTTTAAAGAAGAGATAGGAAGATAGAGAAATATAGCAGGAAAGATGGAGAAAGACTTAGTGACGTAAGAAACGTAAGCACATAACATTGCATACTTTGAGGCGCTGAGTGCAGCATTGTGCTGAATAGTTCACCTCCATATGTGTGGTGTATACATATATGCCTAATGATATGTGTCTGTGTGTGTGTATTACACCTTTAGAATATGTACGCAAAAGTTTTTTACCAAATTTAGTTTTCACTTTTACGCGCAATACTTTTTTTTTGTTCAAATAAAAAAAAAACTTTTTAATTATACTTAATTAGAGCCAAAAGTGGCGCAGTTTAAATTTCCAGCAAAGATTATAATAAAAAATATTGAAAAATTTTCCATAAGCGATCAAATAAATGCGTCTATTCAAAATAACGAAAACCTATTTATATTTACTCTTGCAAACTAACGAAAAGGATACAATTTGCAACACTTTTCAAAAGTGCTGCTGGAGAAAAACGAAAAGCGAAGAAAGGAACTTTAAGTCAATCAAGAAAAACAATTTCGCCAAAGTATTTTCACGAAAAGTGTAGCATGGAGTGTAATGCAAGGAGGTGTAAGTGCAGTGAAGCGCTGTTTATATTTTCGTGCGGGTGACTACAGCAGATTTTTGAAATATTTGACATTAACATTTTACAGAGAGTCGAGTAAGAACCCACAGTGAAAAACTTGCAAAGCAAAAGCAGCCAAACTTTGACACAGCAGACAAAAATATGAAGTGTCTGAAAATAGTGAAGAAAAGTTAACTATATATGTGTATGTGTGTGTGTCTATTTAAAAGTAAGTGATGTACGTTTGCATATTACGTATTTACAATATTCGATTTCTGCGATCACTCATTTTAATTGCAAATTATAATCAGCTAAATTAATATAAAATTGTATAAAACAGGTCGCTGAATAGTATATTCACACTAAATAGAGTTCACACATAGGCCAGTCGGTTCATTGTGATGCTTTTTAACTTGGTCAGTTAGTTTCGTTCGCCGTTCTGCGCCTTTGAAACCATTCCGTAGAGTCAATGAAATGTGATAGATTTTCCAGTGACAGGTTTGCCAGACTTTCCAGGTCTTCAAAGAACGGTTTCCCGAGAAATCAGGTGCGTTTTCTTAGATGAACAGGGCAGTCACATAGAAGGCGTTGGATTCTTTCCAATTCCTATTCATCACCACAGTTACGACAGAAGTACTGATAGGGTATGTACATAGGAGTCATGCAGTTTGCGTTTAGGACAGTCTTCCACTGTCTCTGGTAGTCCTAGTTAGTCCTGAGAGAATCTCTTGACAAGGTATGTGAATATTGATCACCGCAAGAGTCGCTGACATTCATTACTTTGTATGCGAGAACTACCAGGGATACAGATGCTGTTGGACTTGATTTAGGGTTTGCACTGTGCTCCAGAAAAGTATACTTTTTGTGGTATGCAAAGACAGAGTCATAATTGCAATCTGACTGTGGACGTAAATTGATATGTTCTGTGGAATGTTCTCCAGGGTGATAATAAGTTAAGCCGACTGTCAGACTGCATTGATCCCTGCTTGGAACACGCTGCACCGGTCGGGTAGGCGGTATAAAACATCAGCTTCTGTTCCCTCATCCGTCTTCGAACCGTCGGTACCTATTGAAAGCTCGTTCCGCCTCTTGCAGATTCCTTGTTTCCAGTCTTTCATCTCCGGGGAACATATGGTAATTTAAAAGTATTATTCTACAGTAATCACCCTGCTTGAACTTAGCAGAGTTTCCTACAAAGTGTAGGATGTGGCTGTGTCACTATGTCACTACCCAGCATAAGAAGATTTAGCTTGCGAACTCTAGCTGCACTCTTGGTTGCTGAGTCCTTTAGAAATATGCGTACAGTTTCCGGAACAATATGACACATAAAGCCGCATAGGCGTGCCCACCACATTATTGATTATTACAACACTGTACAAAATAAAAAAATTCTCCGCCCACTATATCTCATTATGATGTTTCTATGCATTTTGGTTCCCTCAACACGAATGTTTCCAAGCACTTGAGTACTTATATTTCGAATTGACTTATCGAAGCAAGCATTCAAAATAAAGGTGATTTAGTCTTCTACAACTTTTTTACATAGTTTTAAGATATAGTTCAATTACAAAATATCGGTTTCACATAATATTCAACGTTTTCAAATCGAAATTTTTACCTAAAGTTTACAAAACCACAGCTTATGCAAAATTGATGCTGTACACATTTATACTGCAACATTACCGTACAAAACCGGATGTGTTTTACTATTTTCACCATAATATTGTACTTAGAGAGGAAGTAGATGCAGTACGCGTGCAACGTTTTATGTATAAAGCGCTTGTTTAACTTAAATTGCTTTGCCGGCAACGAAAAACAAAAAGAAATGATGACAACAATGAATAAGAAACTTTTTCTTATGCACTTCCGTTTCCGTTTGTGTGTGTGTGTGTGTGTATGTGTGTGTGTGTGTGTGTAGGTGTTAATGTATTGCAGATTTTGTATATGTGTCGCTGTTGCTGCCGCTATTATTATTGTTGTTCTTGCCCTCGTAGTTGCCTTTTTCGCGCACACTTTGCTACATTTAAGCCTGCAAGGACTTTTGAAACTTCCGGTGCGGGAAAAGAGCAGCACAGTACTTAAATATTAAGAAAAATAAATTTAAATCACATAAAACAAACAAACTGCAAATTCAAAATAACGGTCGTCTCTAAACCGGAAATAAAGAGTTTGACTTTACTGCGTGTAAGTGCGAGTGAAACAACCATATAACATAAACGTTTCGTTGTGTATTTACAGAACGGCGCTGCCAACTTGGTATTATTTAAAAAATAACAGTTATTTAGGCAAACAAAAAACGAATTCTAAGATAATAGATTAAAAAAATTATATTTAGAAAATGATAAAAACAAATACGAAATTTGTTAAATATATCAAGTGCGAAATATGTTAAACAGTGATATTCTAAATCGTTTTCACCATTACTAAGCAAAATTTATGGATATTCTTATGGTACCACCTTTTCGCTTTAAAATGTTTTCGACTATGGGTATGCAGTAGAGTTGAGCGATATTAAACTAATCATTGATATCAGTTGCTACTCGATGTTGTAAATGTCAGTGATTGAATAACATTTGTTTATTGGCACTAAAATAAATCCAAAACCGATGACTTCCAGAAATACCATCTTCCCGCCTCAAATCCCAAGATTTTTGTAAGGAGTTCATATCCTGTTGTGGGAGCCCAATGATTCTGACTATCTCCCACACTCTCGAATAGTTTTTTGTACCATTTGAAGCCAACAACAAAATAATGTTGTTAACGCATTAAACGAATCATCGGAGATTTACTTGAAATTCTATATGAAGTGTGTCTCGCCTATTTTTAGAGCCCTCATAAACCCAACGGTATCTGCAGTAATTGGTTTAATGCAAGTGAAGAGTATTGAAGCTTCGCTTTTGTCAAAATATACAATATATGTCGAAATATATACATAATAAACTTGACGCCTGAAATCAAATGCTCTACGCCTACTAGCGTAGCTGGAACCGTGAGAGTAACTTTTGACAATTCGAATAGTTCTGAGAATATTTGTGGAATTTTCTAGCCATAAGAGAACCGTGAGAACCAAAACTACACCGGTACAAATGTTTTGGATCCGGTGCGGTTCTTTGATTTTATTTTATTTGAGTAAAAGGTTCTGGTTTCGGTTCTTAATTTGAATCAATTAATTTCGGTCAACAGTTTTGGTTCCCGTACCGGTTCCAGTTTCATATTTTATTTCTATTATCCGGAAGATTTTGTTTGAATCCGAGAGTTGAGTGTTTTTTTTTTTTTTTTTTTTTGCCAATGTATGACATATCGTTATAAAGGTGTTTACATTGTATAAAAAATAGGTTGAGGTACAACTGAGGAAAGTTTAAATTCCGAGCAATTTTTGATGTTTTTAGGCATTTTTAGCAGACCGAGATCGCATAAACATTAAAATGTTATGATAGAAACAAGAAAAAACTTGTACGTTAATTTTTAAGCTGCACGCTTAGCGACAGATCCTAGTGACAGCCGTATTGCCTTGCTATCTCACAATGCGAATAATCTTTTTGCGGAGCGTAGAGGAACAAAATGGCTGAAAAACTTAGATAATTGCGACTCCAAGTCGTGATTTCCGTGGAACATTATTAAAAAACTTTCAGACAGTTCATGTTATACACTTCGAAGCAGAATTAGCTAAACCGTAAATTCAAACTTCTTATTCAAACGAAGAGATTAAAGGGAAAGTTTTACATATAAGAAGATATCTGCTACAAGTGAAAAAGAAAAATCATCCCACATCGGTTTCCACTATCACCTGCTAGTTTAAGTTAGAATGGATAGTTTAGTTTAGAATGGAACTATACCATTATCACCTGCTAGTTTAAGGAGATTAGAATGGAACTATACGTCTTCGCGGGGGGCTTGAATATTCCTATAGTTAAATACCCGACGATGTTTTTGATTCCCTGTTTAGATTCTGGGCTTAGAGGAACAATCGGTTAAAGACAGGACTTACCGGAACTCCCTACGCAAAAATAAGCATATTGTTCTTATCATCTACATAGCTTATGGATGTCCTGTTCTGTATTATGGTACTCTTGTTTAGACTCCTTATCTCAGTACGATTTAATGGCAATGCTTGCAAAGTGGTCAGAATAGCACACTGAACACTACTGCTGATTGCTGACAAATGACATACGAAGACCATATGTGTGAAGAAGCGATGATGCTCTCTGTACGCCAATTGCACTCGAAATAATTTTTATTTGCTGCGTACATGAGTAATCATTCTAACCCTATTGAGTGCTATTCCCATTAGTATCGGTGATGGTATCAGATGTTACAAAACATGCATATCTCATCTCATATCAGTTGAAGAGTCAATAGACTCTTGCACGGTAAATATTGTGCTGGATAGTAGGCCGCCACCTGTTAATGAGAGTTCGAAAAAACTCTCTCATAGCAACAGGCTAAAGTGTCTTTACCATATGCTCCGGTGTTACAGAAAACAAATTGGGATCAGCAGGAGACACCACACCTCTTCGACCGTCCGTACCGTCCGACGCAATTGAGCACTGTTTATCTATGAATGAGTCCAAAAGAGGAAGCATCGCTCCTGGGACTCGACATCTAGGATTATATACGATCACTTCTCAAAGTCCCAACTTCTTATTCACCCAAAACGATCCAAGAATAAATTCCAAATATTGAAAGAAACACCTTCGATTTTTTTGTCAATACTACGATTTCCGAGGCGACACTATTTGATGACGGCTTCTTTTATAGTTGGTCAAAATCTCGGTTGTCACAGAAATCTCTTTCAACCCAATTCGGAACCAAATCAATTTTGAAAGTGTCGCAGAAATCTCTTTTAGAACGTTTGAAATCACCAGCCTTTTGCTAAGTGAAATTGTTGATTGCATATTTAAACTCACATCATATGTGTATTTATTTGATAGGAACGGAACCGACTAACTCGGTTTACGCAACAACAATGAATGACTTATAATAATTTAGTTTTGGGTATTTTCTAAAATAAATATATTAATAAAATAAATAATTCAGACAAATCACACAAAATATAGTATTATACAATGTTCTCCAAGTAAATCTGCTAAAAAAATAAAAAACTCGTCTGTGCATTAAACACTGCTCTGAATGAAATCTAGGTTATTTCTGTATCAACTACGAAATATCTATGTGAAATTGAAATCATAAGACGAAATTTTGTCTAGAGTTTCCTGTGACACACCCGAATAAGACGAATATATATTTTCTATAGCACGCTTAGATTTCGAGATATAAATAAAATACAATGAAAATGCTATAGTGAGTCAAGTGAGGTAAAGAAAAATTTTATAAACATCTTTCGTCTTATTTTGACAAGTGCTATAAGAATCCCTCGTATTTCGTAGTTGGAATCGTTGAATCGTTATCGCAGTTGCCAATTTCGATTAACAATTTATTTGCACATCACTTCCACAGCACATTTCATTGTCATTTTTTAGGCACTCTCTGTCGTAAACAATAAACGAAGTATCGAGTATTTTCGGTCGCTATTCGCAAATCGTTTCATCGCAAAGTTAAACTGAACCAACAAAAAAAAAATACTAAAAGACAAAACAGAAAAAATTCATTAAAAAAAAACAGACGATTTTACATGATTGCACGTTGCAGCGGCACAGCGGCTGTGACGCATAGAAATTAGACAAAACTAAAACGTAAGCAGTTCAATGCCGAAATATGTAACTCCCCGCAAAAAATAAAACCGGACGAAGGAAAAAAAAATAAGAAAAAAGCCTGCACAAAAAATGAACGAGCGCTGCTGCTTGTCTTTCTTTCAACGAATCAGAAGCAGCAGCTACGGCAGCAGCAGCTGAATAAGACGAGGAGCAGGCGGCGACGCAAGAAGAGTGAAGTGATTTCACAAAAACTCTTCTATTTCAATAAAAAAAAAAAACAAGAAAACGTCGGCGTTGCAAAGCGGCGACAGCAGCAGCACCAGCAGCGACGACGACGTCGGCAACTAACGCACACAAATATGCTGCAAGCTGCCGCTGTTTTTTTTTTATCTGCTTTTTTGCTTATTAAGCATTTTGCAACAAATTGTGAAAATTGAAATAAAATTCAATATTTTTTTTTAAATCGTTGCTTTAAATATTAATTTTTTTTTATTTCTATTTTGTTTGCAGTGCCTGTGAATGTAAAGCAAAAGCAACAACAAGAACAACGAGTAAAAACGCGTACGAAGCAAAGAAAGTGATTAGCAAAAGAAGCAGCGAACAGTAAAAAAAGAGACAAAAAGTAACAAAAGAAAAAACAGACTGAAATAATACACAAAAAAAAATAAATAAATAAATAAAACGCCGCTACAGACAAGGAAGCTATCGACGCCGCAGTCAATCTGCCACGCGCTTCAAAACAGCTGAGTTAGCCGCATTTGAAGCGGTGGTGGCCTCTTCTCTGTGGCCAACACAATCTTCCGCCGTTTCTTTCACCGCGCGCGTGTATTAGTGCGCTAAATAGGATAATAATTAATACGTTAAGTTTTTCGTGTTATTTAGTGCAACGCTGACGTGCTGCACGGAACAAGGTAAACGCATATTAAAGTGGAGGACAATTGCAGTCATCTACGAACGATGAATCTACGGGGCACTGCTCCAAAAAAGGAGGGAAAGATGCGAATTCGCGCTTTTCCGGTAAGTTGAAAGATAATCTTATCTTATTTATTGCCAATTATTGATAAATGCTTTTTCATTTATTGTATTATTATTTAATTGTTTGTACATAGTGTTAAATTTTATATTTTTACTCGGAAACACTTTCAAATGAGTCGGTGAAAATGTGAACTACACTCAACTTGACTCCTTTTGTTTGTATGGCTGGAATGTCAACGCAGGAAGCTCCTTTCATTGCAGTTTTCATTTTTGGAAAGAGAAAATAATCGCACGGTGATAGATCACGCGAATACGGAGGGTGATCGATGAGACAAATCTGTTTTTCCATCAAAAACTCACTTGGCTTTTTTGGTCTTGTGAGTTGCTTAATTATCATGCAATAAAAACAGCTGCTTTCCTTTGCAATATTCGGAATTCTCGACCATAAACAATGTAAAATTTGTAAATAATGTTCTCCATTGACAGTTTGACCTTCTGGAACAAACTTCTTGTGAGCAATACCCTTGGAATCATAGAAAGGTATCAACATTGTCTTGAATCTTGGCTCCTGAAAACGATATTTTTAGGTTTTGGCTAGTCTTTTGACTTCCATTCTGCAGATTGTCGATTAGTTTCAGGATCATTTTTAAAACACCATGTTTCATCACAAGGTATGATCGAATCAAGAAAATCTGGATGGATTTCAGCGGTTGAAATGTCTGCAATGCTCTACACTATCGATTAAAAGCAACAAATCACTTCTTTTTTAACTCTATAACTAACTATCTTTTGAAAATATATAGATGCGTCTTCACAATTTTTCCAAAAAAAAAAAAATATATATATATATATATATATATATATATATATATATATAAATCAAGCAAATATTTTGTGTACTAAATGGACAATCAGCAAATTTTTTGGTTAAAGGGAGGTGGGGAAGGGGAATGGGGTAGAAAAAAATAAACGTGAGTGTGTTATTGCCTCCCATGAGGGAGATCGATCGGGTGAAGCCTTTTGGGCCTTCTTGTACTGGAGCTATTGTCGAGCAGGTTGATGGGAAGGGTGTTGGTATGCCTGTCGAGCCGACTAAATGGTACTCAACAATGTTGCCCTCATCTATTTATTGTACGAGTTGTCTTAAAAAAAAATTATTTTTTTATTTTTCTCGTAAAATATATTCTCAATTCTCCTATTATTTATGTAAATTCCCATAGATACATAAAATACACTTGTGTCAGCGTTTTTTTTTATCCTTCGAAGCACGCGCTTTTTGGTTTGGCTTTGAGCTCTTATAGTGCTTCCGTCTTGAACTCCTCAATCGTGACAAAACGACGTCCTTTCATGAGTATTTAATTTTTTGGGAACAGGGAATCACAGGAGTTCGGTAAATATGTTGATGGGGGCATGATTACGGTGGTTTTTCTGATGTATGAGCAGGTGCATTATCGTGTTGCAAAAGCCATCAATTGTTTATCCACCAATCCGGGCGTTTTCATTGTATTGCTTCACGCAGATGGCACATAACTTCAAGGTAATATCTTATTGACCGTACGACCTTCTGGCAAGCACTCACGATGCACACCTACACATTTTACCGAACTTGGCGTGCTTCTGGTCGCTACCATTGAGATAATGGAGCTTTGGTTTCGACGTCATGGAAAGTGGAATATAGTACCACCTTATTAGATTATTTAAGTAAAGTCTCTTAAGGCTCCTTTTGCTTGTGTTGGTAGCGAGAGCTGAAGCCTGCGAATTAATAAGAGCACGAAGCCGGTCATTGTACAGTGTCCCAATGTTGAATACCGTATCTCTACGACGGCACAATAACCCTTTTTTATATTAGAAGTTTATTGCTTAGACGCAAATTACTTCCTGGACGCAGTATCCAACTAAATTTCTTAAAGATATATTGTGCGACATATACCAATTAGCATAGAGATTTGCTTACTCCATATAAGATCTTTGTCTAACCTGAGGAATACTTGTATTGTTAACAGTGGCAGGAGGACATTTGCCTCTTTTCGACGTGATTTTGCAATGCGCAGACATAGAGCTGTTGATTTTGATATTCCAGCATCTTCTTGGCGACAGTCTATTCTTGAAACTTAATCGTAGAAGTCGGTGAATAACCTTTCTCATAAATTAAGAAAATTCTAATAAGACCAATTTATATACTACTTGTGTAAGTGAAGATGTTAAATCATTTTAACTTTATATAATTTCTTTATACAGTTAAAAATAAACTTTAAAATTTTACAACAGAAAGGCGGAATGGAGAACCTATTTCACTTGTAAATCTTTGTTTCGACAAAAATCATTTTATTGTTCCGATTGCCATACTTGGTTAACATTACTTCCTAAGGAAGTTTAAGAGTTGCTCATTTTATCCTTACAAATATAAAACAATTTTACCATGCAAACACGAACGTGGCTCTTCGGGTTTTTGCAACCTTTTTTTTCCTTATTTCACAAGTAAGGACATTTAGAATAAATATCATACCGAATTCATCGTACGAATGAAACGTACCAGAAGGCGGTTATGAACTGTGTAAAAAGAATAGGAAATTGAAAGGAAAACACGGAAGTCTCAGTCTTTCCAAAGAAGTTATTTTGGGAGCATACTGGGTATATGGCGAAAACATCAGAATTTTGACACAGAACCTCAAAAAGTATTCACAGACACACAAATATAGAAAAGAATACTGCGGGTCATTCTTGACGTGATGGTGTAAAATGATATTAATGATATTATCGACAAATTGGTGGATGGGGTCTTTATTGTACGTAAGCACGGGACTTTTCCTAGGATTTGTCGTTAAGTAAAAATATGGTCACTGGTCAGTCATTTTGGTCTGAAGCTGATCTTATCAGTGTATCTGTGTGTTGCCCAGCCGTTTACACGGATAGAAATTTATATCCAATTGAAAGGAGGCTTATTCTACGTTAGCTCGCACAGACAGCGGAGTCTCCTTTCTTGAAGATAGGACAAAGAATACTGAGATTCCAATCGTTGCGCATGCTTTCATCGGACTACATTTTCCATAAGAGTTGGTGCATACGCCTTACCAACTCTTCGCCACTGGTCTTGAATAACTCAGCTGGTTGTATTGATATTTACCAATCCAGCGATTGCATTCTAAAAATTTGCTCACGCCGGAATTGATGTTCGTTGAGAGGCTAGCCGGAAAATGTACGGGTTGGGGCGTCTGCAAAAGAATTATCTTCGAACATTCCCAAGTGATTGACAATCAACAACTTTCCTCACTAATGTAGAACCGTGTGCAAATGACTGAGATGTTACAATAGCCATTCCATGCCAAATAAACCAACGTCCATTTCCGTAACCTTGGAAAGCAGGACACAAAATCAAATATAGCAGGCGTTCAAAATAATGACAACGGTCGTTTGTAATGACTCGCTAGCCTAGAGCAAAAAAGTTGAAACCGTGGAACCTATAATAAAATTTTTGACATAAGATATCAGAATTTTTTATTTACATTCCGTTGAGTTTACTGTCATTTGAGCTGTAAGTTTAAGTTTTAGTTAAAATGTTATATGAGTGTTATAGTTTACCTGTGCGTTTATGTCAAAAGCTTAAAAAGAAAGTCATAAAAAAATTTTAGAATTGTTTTAATACACAAAAATTATCGTACGTGAAAACGTTGCCTGAATACACGGACTAAACGGCATTCAGGTGTGTTTTATCTTAATAAATAGTGGCTGGAAGTTCCAAAAGGCACATCGGCGCGAAGATTCGCCAGATAACCGAACACCACAATAGTACCACTACACATAACGCCGGGCAGCGGGCTAGTCGAAGGCAAGCACAGGATACAGAACAAGCAGAAAAGACGAACGTTTGCTGCTGGCTTGTGTAAGCATAGGATACCACGAGCACAACAGATACCACGCACACACATACACGCACCCGGATTTTTTGTTTCTTGACCAAGTTGAGGCTCAATAGGAACCAGTTACAAGGAGCAACATAGATGAACGTTGTTGCTGTTGGACTATAAACACTAATATACTGCACATATAGTGCAAAAAAATCGCCAACATTAGGTCGACAAACAGTAACAGGTCTCGCACAACACTGGCGGGCAGTGGGACCCGACGTACGTTGGGCGTTACTAATATAACAACAAATACAAATACGGGTACCCACACCGGTAATCAACGCTCAGCATCAAATAACGTTGGTGGTCCAACTACCGCGTCTGTACCGCATTTGATGGTAGCGCAAAGAATAAGATCGCCGCTAAGAGCCACAACAACAACACAAACGACAACAGCAGCCGGTGTTGCTTTAACAAATCGTAACAACGGCATCAGTAATCTAAACAACAACGGCGGCGGCGGCAACAATCGTCCACAACAAAATCAAATGCCAAGAGATATTCGTACACAACCATTAGGTGATCGGCAAAACAATAATAACAATAATCGTGGTATTGGAACAGCAGCATCAACTGGCACTAGTAGCGGCGGCGCACATTTTAGTCGCGGCAGTCACTACGGCGTAAACGGCGGCGGTGGTGGTGCAACACATATTTTTGCTACACACAACAGTGGCAATATTACTAATCCGGCGCGTCAATTAACACGCACGCGTAACAGCACATTGGGTCAGCAACAGTCGCGTACTGGCGGTACGGCAGCAGTCGCCAGTGCAGCAAACAACGGAAATAATACAGCTGCAACTGCGGGCAACGCCGTTGCCAACACCTCAGCCGCCGGCTCCGCCACCGCCGCTGCTCCCTTACAAGGCGATGGTGCACCAATTATTAATACAAACGGCGTAAGACGCACAGCTGGAACAATACGAAATAATGCAGCAGCACCGACAACAATACCAATCTTTAGCGGCACAAATAGTGCTGCCGCTAATGGCTCCGTTATGCCAATGGGTGCCACCACCAGCAGCTACGTACTTAAGACACGTGAAGCATTACGTTGTATACCACTCTGGTTGCCGGAATATAAGCGTCGTGCTTTTAATGTTAGCATATATAGTAGTAAAGTTTTAGTATTTAATTTCAAACTAAAATATTTGAAAGCTTTTTTTTTTTTTATTAATATAAAATGTTTTCATATTTCAAGGCCTCCATGGATGAGAAGTATGTGGAAACCATCTGGGCCAGTCTTAAGAATGCTATTCAGGAAATTCAAAAGAAAAATAATTCTGGCCTGTCATTCGAGCAGCTTTACCGAAATGCCTATAACATGGTGCTGCACAAGCATGGAAATCGTCTGTACTATGGCCTGCGTGAAGTGGTTGCCGAGCATTTGGAGCAAAAGGTGCGACAAGATGTGCTCGAGAGTTTGCACAATAATTTTTTGCCACGCTTAAATCAGGCATGGACTGATCATCAGACTTCAATGGTTATGATACGTGATATATTAATGTATATGGATCGTGTCTACGTACAGCAGCGTGAAGTGGACAATGTGTATAATCTAGGTCTAATACTGTTTAGAGATCAGGTAAGTTGAGTTATTCGTTGCTTTTTAATTGCGCATACCAACCAATTTTCTATTATTCCATAGATTGTACGCTATTCGGAAATACAAAAGGCCTTGCGTGAGCGTCTGCTTGGCATGGTCATGGATGAACGCAGTGGTGAGGCCATTAATCATTTGGCCATAAAGAACGCCTGTGATATGCTCATGGCGCTCGGCATTGGTACACGTGCTGTTTATGAAGAGGACTTTGAAAAACCGTTCCTTACCAAGTCGGCGGATTTCTATAAATTTGAATCGCAAAAGTTTTTGGCCGAAAATAATGCAGGAGTTTATATTAAGAAAGTTGAGGCACGCATAACAGAGGAATCGGCACGTGCTGCACTCTATTTGGACAAGGATACCGAACCGCGTATTGTACGTGTTGTCGAGGAGCAATTGATTAAAGTAAACATGCGCACAATTGTCGAAATGGAGAATTCGGGCGTTGTTTATATGATTAAGAATTCAAAAACCGACGATCTAGCATGCACTTATAAATTGTTCTCGCGTCTCAAGGATGAGGGTCTCAAAGTGATTGCGGACACTATGTCAGCATATTTGCGCGAGCAGGGACGCATGCTAGTCAAAGAGGAGGAGAACGGCAACACAAATCCCATACCGTATGTCCAAAATTTGCTGGATTTGAAGGACCGTTTTGATCAATTTTTGCATCATTCATTCAATAATGATCGCATCTTTAAGAATGTTATCTCATCCGATTTCGAACATTTCCTTAATTTGAACAACAAATCACCGGAGTATTTATCGCTCTTCATTGATGACAAGCTTAAAAAAGGCGGCAAGGGTGTAAGTAATAATATTATTATAAATTTTTTTTCGTTGTCTTCAAATAAAACTCAAAACAGATGAGCGAACAAGAAATTGAAACAGTACTGGATAAGACAATGGTACTCTTTCGTTTTCTACTGGAAAAAGATGTCTTCGAGCGTTACTATAAAACCCATTTGGCCAAACGTTTGCTGCTAAACAAATCAGTCTCAGATGATTTCGAAAAGAATATGATATCAAAACTAAAGGTCTGTTTGCATGGCTAATAATTAATAGTTTAAATTAAATTAATTATTGTTTCTTTGCAGACTGAATGTGGCTGTCAATTTACCTCAAAGCTCGAGGGCATGTTTAAGGATATGTCTGTGTCAAATACCATCATGGAGGAATTTAAGTCTCATGTAAATAATCATAATTTATCGCTCTCCGGTGTAGAGCTGACTGTAAGAATACTAACCACCGGTTTCTGGCCAACGCAGGTATGTTTAAACTGGTTTATAAATACTTGCAGTTCTTTTTAATTTAATATTTGTGTATATAATTATAGACAGCGACGCCAAATTGCAACATACCGGCAGCGCCGCGTGAGGCATTTGACGTATTTAAGAAGTTTTATTTAGATAAGCATTCTGGTAGACAGCTGACGTTACAGCCACAAATGGGTGCGTATTTGGATGATATAAATGTTTGCATTATATTTAATTTTCTTCTTTATTGTCAGGTACCGCCTACATCAATGCTGTCTTTTTTGGTCGCAAGCCAGCGGATAACGAGAAAGATAAAGATGGACCAAGCTCAAGTTCGAACGGCTTGGCAGTGCCGACAACTACAAGAAAGCACATACTGCAAGTGTCCACATATCAGGTAAGACACAAAATGTGACAGTATACTACGACGTTTACTGCAATAGATTAATGTTTTTGTTATTTTTGCAATTATTTTGCAAATTTTTGCTGCTATTTCAATATAAATACTGCTTACCACGAAACTATGCTGTGCGCCGCCAGGCGTTTCGCAGTTCGTTTTAACAGTCGTGCGGAAAAAACGGCAGCTCTAGCACTGGACCATCAACGATTCTGGCATTCCAGCAAGAGAGTCTTCAGGCCCAGCACTATGTTTTTTTAGCCACATGGCAAACAACTTACTAACATGCTGGCACTTCTACTTTAGTATGGCTAAACAATTATTCATAGGGTTATTTATGCAATCAAAACCGCTGAAAAGCTGACTAGAACTGCTTCTAATACCCTTCTACAGTTTAAGCTGGCAGAGGCCAACAATATTCGAGAATTTCTTACAGAAATCAGCTATATACCACTGTATACAGTATTCTAAATTTCATCAAAGCAAAATTGCTAGTGCGCGAAAAATAACCAAAAAAACAAATGTTTATCTCAGCAGCGCTAAACTAGGGGTTATATAATTGGTCCTCAACGGCAGAGATAGCACCTAATAATCTGATACAGAATCTGCTTTGAAGCTGACGAAACCAGCATACATTTGTTCTACGAACTCAATAGTTTTCTCATAGCGCCTAAAATTACTATGACAAACAGTATTCTGTTTTATCTCGTTCCACTTAACCTAAGCGCACTAGCCAAGATCTTAAAAGATCTATCTCTATCAGCGCCAGCTTTATGCCAGACACGTTCTGCTTAGACAATTGTGGCTGAGGCGTACTGTAATAGTAGTAATCTGTATCAGCCTGGTCTTTGGTGGTCACTTGATGTGACACAAATACAAATACTATGCCATTTGGTCTTAGTTATGATATTTCGCAAAAAAAAAATTTTTTTTTCTAGTCTTGATTTTTCTTTTTTGTTACCCTACACACGAATATATCGGAACAGGGTATACATCTTGTGTTTGTTGAAGTGTCAAAATCAATGCCACAAAACAAAGTATAATGTTAGCTCGATAATACAAGTCGACTGTCTCCCTTCGTCTGAGTAATTATTTTTTAAGAAGCTATAAGAATTATAGTAGATGTATCTCTCCGCGTAATCACATTGGTAAAATGGACTATAACTCCCACAATATCGAAGATATAACATTAAACTTTATTCCGTTTATAAACTCCCACAAAAATTTAGTAGTCGCGTGAATTTCTCAAAAATGTAGATAATTCTAGACACCACATCGCGCTATTTTTCTTACAACATGCTGTGCGACACTGTGATCGGAGAAATGCCAACCAAAGTCAAATATTGATCATTGATTATATAAATTTGCATGCGCTGAAATCGAAAATACGAAAAGCATTTTTGGCACTATGGAGTTAACTCCAAAGTATGGTTTCAACCGCTTTAAGTTTGGTTACAAACATAAATCAACTCTTTTTAAAAGAGACATTATTATTCGACGTCGTCTGTCATCTTAAAACGCCGTAATTTCATGGCTTAGGCATGATACCAATCGTTGGACATTCTTTCATCGGACGAAGTTAAGGTTTTTCTTGTTTTTTTTTTAACGATTTGCATAATTATTTTGAATGTATTCAACGATTTCCATAAATTTTTAATGACAAATCAATGTTTATTCAAAGATTCAAAGTATTTCAATCAAAGTGTTGCCGATCGCCAGTAACGATTTCCATTTTTCTGGTAGCATAGGTATTCTGGGTGGAAAAAACTGTTCCTCTTTTGACACTATCCAGTTTTCGGTTTCCTCAAATTACGGAAGTGGTTTTCAGCCTTGTCAGAATACAGCGTACGGGCTATGACTAACAATTTGAGTCTTCCCAAGAAGGCTTTAACCGTGCTTGCTGCAATAGGTGACCACCGAACATTGTTGTGCTTCAAAATCACTTCATCGTGTCTCTGCACGAATTGCGGCCGTGTTTTCTTCAATGATCGGCATAAACGCATCAATTGTTGTTTGTAGTGGTTCCCCGTGCTGGTTTCGTTGCGGTGCACTAAACTCAACTGATGTTGCACCAAATGCTGAGTATAAACTTGAAATCATGGGTATTCGGCTTAGCCATTGATAACTCCAAAATTTTTATGTGGTTGGGATTGTCGAAGTTGATCCATTTTCCATTGCCAGTCACAATATGATGCAGAAAACGTTTTTGTTTGTCTCATGGCTTCAATTCGTATAACATCCAATTTCCTTGCTATTTCATCCCTATTACTCTATTACTATTAAGCTTCTAAAAATTGTTACTTCATGAACATTTAACAATTCTGCATTCTTCGTGCGTTGGACATGGATCTTTATCAAGCTTTGTCTCCAATATGTCATCTTCAAAACCACTCACGGTAGATTAGCATTTTCCCCGTAAGTTTCCAACAGCAAACGAAATACAAATATCTTTTTTTGTTTCCATGATTTAATGAAGTTAAATGAGTTTTTAGCTAGCAAAGCTGACAAAGATTGTTAAGCTATGGAGACACGGGTTTCGAACTCAGCTTTGATGAAAGCTAGAGTTAACTTTGAGAGTTCAAAACGATAGAAATTATTATAAATTTTTAAATGCATATAGGTTAATGCTTCATACACTTCTGCCATTTACAGATGTGCGTTCTGTTGCTTTTTAATAACCGCGATGTGCTCACCTACGACGATATACATCAAGAGACAGACATACCCGAACGGGAGCTAGTACGCGCTCTGCAATCGCTATCAATGGGCAAGCCAGCCCAGCGTCTGCTGGTGCGTAACTCGAAAACGAAAGTGAAGGATATTGATCCAACGGATGAGTTCTATGTGAACGATGCATTCATTTCGAAATATCATAGGTAAAAACTGAGTACGAAATTAATAATAGATTTTCTAATGCCATTTAACTTTTAACTACCATAGAGTTAAAATACAAACTGTTGCTGCCAAAGGCGAATCGGAGCCAGAGCGTAAGGAAACACGTGGCAAGGTTGATGAGGATCGCAAGCATGAAATTGAAGCAGCAATAGTGCGCATTATGAAGTCCAGAAAGCGCATGGCGGTAAATACTATCATATTTATGCGAAAATGTACAATTTAATTTAAAATCTTTTCTTTTTTTTATATATATATATATATATATATTTTAATAGCATAATATACTCGTCTCTGACGTGACGTCGATGCTTAAATCGAGATTCTTACCATCGCCCGTATTCATAAAGAAACGGATAGAGAGCCTTATTGAGCGTGAATACTTAGCGCGAACGCCGGATGATCGAAAAGTTTACATATATTTGGCTTAAATTTGCATTAGTAACAAAATTAAGGCGTACACATACACACACACACACATCATACATGCATAAACAAATAACAACAACTTCATTCTGGAGTAGCAAGCACACGGAAAGCAAGCAGTACTGATGCCAAAACGCCAACAACAAAATCAGCACTTAACAATTTAAAAAACTTCGCATAACGCCTTCTCCAATTTGGTGGTTTCTCTGCCGAACGAACCTAGAGCCGACTATTTAAAAAAAAAAAAGAAAAAAAACAAAACCCTCCTCCCTATACATGCATAATTTAACAAAGCCTAGCAGCAGCCCGGCGCGCGTTTTATAGTTATTACTATCTTTTTTTTTCTTTTTTCACCATTTTGATTTTAAAATCAATGTTTTTTCTGAAGAAAATCTGTGTTATGGATAGAAAATCTAAAAAGAAGAAGAAGAAGAACGAACTGAGCAAAGCGCTGCGCATAGAAAAGCAGTATGGTGAAAGAAGAAAAATTCAAATAATGAAGCGCTTGCTAAACTTTATCGGCGTCTTCAAATCGTAACAATTCAAAATTCAAGTATTTAGCAAAATATTTCGCAACGAAAACATTACAAATAATATATTTCATGCTAAGAAGAAAATGTAAGAAAACAAGCGAAAAACTAGTAACAAGCAAAGGAAATATCAGGAAATAGCTAGTTTTTCTTTTCTTTTTGGGCCAACATTTTTTGTTATAATTATTTAAAATTTGAAGTGTTTTTTTTTTAACTTTCTTTTTTGCAAAACATGCAACAATGTTGAACAGTGTTAAACAAAAATGAATAAATAAAAAATATACAATGCCACCTTACAAAAAAAAAAAAAACAAAAAAAAAAACGAAAAACAAGAAACAGAAACTATATATATTACAAAAGCAATTTCAAATATTGTTCTTCACGCATTAAGCAAACATAAAACCAAGAAAAAAAGCGCAAAAATAAAAACTATAAAGAAAAAAACTGTGTTTAAACATGCTTATTTTAATTTCCACACCCTGTAAACAACCGCCCACACCTCCACACACAACCTCCTGCATTAATTTTGGCGTTGCTACGATTTGCGGAACGATCTGTGCGACGATAAGTTGAAAAATGGCGTATAAAACTTTTCGATATCTCGCTTAATTTTTGAGATATCGAATTTCAAAGATACAATTTTTCGATATCGAATTTCAAAGATATATGCTTTAATTTAAAATTTGTTTTTGTTTTTTAAATTTTTTCTTATAGAACTCTTCACATTAAGAAGATAAGATAAGTTTAAAAATGTTCGATATTAGTTTGCGAGTTATCGAATTTTGAAAATATAAATTTAAATTTGTCAGTGTCCTTAACAGAGCTGTAAAAGCATGTTTCCTTTTAATACACAAACTATATTCGATATTTAATCGCAACTTTTGAATAAAACAAAATTTGTATTCAATTGAAATTTGAATCATTCGAAATGAATTATGTATTTTGAAACATTATTTTCGAAAATTTATTAAAAAATGAATTGTATGAGATTTTTAACCATTCTTTTGTTTTACAATGTATGATCTAAATTTTCATTCAATTCTTTCTTTTTCATTCTTTTTTTATTTCGCTTACAAAATGTTATCAAAAGCATGATTCAAGAATGTTCAATTAATTTTGATTGATTTAAATTCAATAAATGTTTTTTTTTTCGAATGAAAAATAAATTGATTTGATTCTTTTCTATAATTTTTAAATAACTTTTAGAATTAATGATTTAAAAGATTTAAATCATTTGAATCATTCATTTCTATAATTTTTAAATAACTTTTAGAATTAATGATTTAAATCATTTGAATCATTCTTTTCTATAATTTTTAAATGACAACTTTTAGAAATAATGATTTACATCATTTGAATCATTCTTTTCTATAATTTTTAAATAACTTTTAGAATTAATGATTTAAATCATTTGAATCATTCTTTTCTATAATTTTTAAATAACTTTTAGAATTAATGATTTAAATCATTTGAATCATTCTTTTCTATAATTTTTAAATGACAACTTTTAGAATTAATGATTTACATCATTTGAATCATTCTTTTCTATAATTTTTAAATAACAGCTTTTACAAATAATGATTTAAATTTACATACACTTTTACATTCTTTTTTGTTGTTTTTGCTTTCAAAATGTTTTCAAAAGAATGATTCAAAAGTGCACAATTTATTTTGTATGTTTTAAATTTAATTCATTTTTTTTTTTTTGCAAAAATTTTGAATTATTTAAATTTAAATACAATCTTGTTTTATCAAAAGATTCAATTTCAGTAAATTCAATGTTTATTCAAAAGAATTATGATTGAAAAACGTTTCATACAATGTCTGAATGATCATCAGATTCATTTCAATCATTCCTATACAATAATCCCTTTATATTTTGCTTTCAAAATGTTTTTAAAAGAATGATTCAAAAGTGCACAATTTATTTTGAATGTTTTAAATTTAAATGATTTTCTTTTTTTTTTCAAAAACTATTCAAAAATTTTGAATTATTTAAATTTAAATACAATTTTTTTTTTCAAAAGATTCAATTTCAGTAAATTCAATGTTTTTTTTCAAAAGAATTATGATTTAAAAATGTTTTTTATTCAATGTCTGAATGGTTCTCAGATTCATTCAAATTTGATTCGTGCCTTTTCATCAATGCCTATATATCTCTAAGCGAGATATGGAGCAATTTTATTCTTATAATATAAATTCTATCAACAATTCAAAAATGTTTCATTCACTGTCTGAATGATTTCAGATTCATTCGAATGTGAATCAATCATTTATAATGATCCCTATATATATCTCTAGGCGGTATATCAAACATTGTATGCTTATAATATATATTCTATAAACAGTTTGTGACGACCCGTGAATCGTAGCATTGTCTATATTTCAAATTCAAAAACAAACAACAAAAAAACACCCTTCGCCTTTTTGAGCGCTTGGTTTGGCTTTGAATTTGAATTGAAGCAAACGAAGACAAGTTAATTAAAAGAGAAAACAAAAAAGACAAATGGCTTAAATAGTTTTTATATAAATATCAAATAAATGACATTTACTTTTTTACTAAACGTTAAATTAAAAGAAAAATACAACAAAATAAAACCAACAAAGACATTTTAAATTTAAAGCTAATTGTAAAGCAGAGAAAAAAGGTTAATAAAAAACAATAGAAATTTAATATAATAAAACACAAATTTAAAAAAAGAAATATGTATTTTGGACATAACTAAATGTTAACATTTAGCTAAATCAAGAAGAAGAAGAAGAAATTGCATTAAAAAAATTCATATTGTGTACGACGTTTTCTTTGAACAAATTTTTAGTTTTTGTTGTTCTTCTATAAGTTACAATAATATGAGAATTTACATACATAAATGCATTAATAGATACTTATGTAAATTCATAATTGTAAGCGAAAATACTTGAAAAGAAAAATATACAATGTATGAAAGGAAATATATTTAAAAAAAAAAAGAAGAAAAAAAATGGCAAAACTGTAGAACAACACTGTGTATGTACTTGGATTTGATTATTAAAAAACAAAAAAAAATACAAAATAATACAATTATATTGTTATGCATAACTATTTTTGATGAGTCAACCCACAGCAGCAGCAGCTATAACCCTTTGACGATCACTGGTATAGCGCTGACCCTTTTACCTATAAATTTTTCCTTTGAAAAATTATTAAATCGATTTTCCTCAACAAGATATTATTCAATAGGGAATGCACAGATGATGCCTATCAGATCAGCCCAAAGTTGAAAAGACTTAAATTTTTCCACTCCTTCTTCTTGCTACAGACTTTCAACGCCGAAGTGTCGCGCGCTGTTTGTCTGTATTGTCAACTCAAATTACGAGGTGCTTGCAACTGGATGTCCGACTTACTACCCTTATGATAGCACTCGTCATCCTTTTGCAGTATATACTGGCATTCCATCAAGTCGACTGCTGCGTATCTTTGACTCTAGGGATCTCAACTCTGTTCATTTACCACTTATTGTAGATGCCAGTTTTTCTGCGTGCATCTACGCCCCCGTGGCTGTTGCCAAGACAAGCTAACTAACTTGCCGATTTTCAAACAGCGTCTTGCCCAGCTTCTCAACTTCAATATGGAACATTGATCTGCTGAGGACTTGGATGTGCTGTTGAATTGTTCATTCGACATATCTTTGAAGCGGCTAAATTTGCAGCTCAAAATCAATCAATCTTCCAGATTTAAATAGGCCTTTAAATGCTGAGATCTTGCATAGACTTCGTCGTCGTTTTATGCGAAGCAGTAATGAGCGTAATCGTTTCGCATGGAAAAGAGCTGCTGTTGAGTTGAAAAAGTTGCTGTATGTAGTACGCAGTGAATTCTTTGATGACATGCTTCGCAATGCAGACCCCAATGGAAAGTGATACGTTGCGTAAAGCGGCAAGCTTTACTCGTGAGACTCGTGCCTATCAAAGACTTCCACAACTCTTGTTGTCGCACGGGTAAAGAGAAAGTTGCTGCATTTGCCGCTGAACTCGAAGGACGCTTCACACCTTTCGATCTAGCTGAATTAGATGATGTGCGAGACACCGGTAAGTTTCTGGAAGACAGCTGCACAAATAAGCAGTCTGCCAGGCCTATATCTCCGCAAGAGATTCGTCTGCAGATTAAAATTCTTAAGAAAAATAAAGCCCCGGGGTATAGCGATATTGATGGTAAAGTAGCAAAGGCGCTTCCTGATAAAGCAATAATGTTTTTGGTATTCCTCTTCCATACCATGTTTCGCATCCACCACTTCCCATCCCAATGGAAGTCCGCTGTGATTATAACGATACCGAAACCTGGCAAATCAGAAAACCTTGTTGGGTCTTACTGACCAATTCGTTTATTACGGACTTACTCAAAAATATTTGAAATAATTTTTCTTGGTAGAATGTTACCTGCTTTGGACGTCTAGAGTGTCATTCCCGATCATCAGTTTGGTTTTAGGCATCACCATGGTATCCCAGAACAAATGCACAGAGTTTTCCAACATATTCTTAAGGCCTATGAGAATAAGCAATATAGCTCTGCAGTTTTTCTTGATATAAAGCAAGCATTTAATAGAGTCTGGATTGAAGGCCTTCTCTTCAAAAATAAATGTTGCATACATCGCAATTCCTTCTTTTGAAGTCGTACTTGCTTAACCGTGCCTTCACAGTCGAGGTCAAAGATGTGCGCTCAGGGATCCGCCGCATTGCAGCTGGTGTACCACAAGGCAGTGTGCTTGGGTCCTGTCTTTTTCATCCAAATGATATTCAAAATATTTATGTGTAAACTCTAAGCTAAACCCCTTATTGTCACTCTTTAATGTTATACAAATGTGTTATATAAGATGTTTGGTCTGTATCAGGAAATATATATATATATATATATATATATATATATATATATATATATATATATATATATATATATATATATATATATATATATATATATATATATATATATATATATATATATATATATATATATATATATATATATATATATATATATATATATATATATATATATATATATATATATTTATACAATTTATTATATGATAAAATTATTGTATTGTGCAAAGTGATTATGGATGTAAGAGAAAGACAGACTGAAATGTCACCCTAGGTGTCAAGTCCCAGAAAGGAATCTACTACTGTTGGTCGCAACCAAAGTTCTAAAGGACTCAATTGAGTCGGATGGGACGGGCAATTAAACAGATGTATTGTGACCGCATTCGGGGCGATAATTATTATTATTATCTTTATGCAACTGAGCCCTCCTTGAAGTATAATCATACTCCTCTCTAAACGATTCGCAGGAATAAAACGATCAATGCTGGTTTTGTAACTTCTAATATCCTTTCTTATTCGGGTAGGTGCTTTTCCGGAGATGGTGCCATGGTTTGGATTATTAGTGCGTACAGCACATAGTAAGAACTGCACCGAAAGCAGCACATTATGCTGGTGAACAGGTAGCATTATCGGTTCTTCATGCAAATGGTGTTCATAGGTCATTTGCAGACAACCAGCGCCAGTCCTCAGGGAACTATTCTGACTTCTTTGCAGGTATTGCCATTGAGTCTTACTTAGGTAAGGAGTCCAGACAGGAGCCGCATATTTCAGGACAGAACGTTCAATAGCTTTGTAGGTGGTAATTATTGTCTCTTTGTCCTTACCACAGGAAGACCCAGCAAGCGTTTTCAGCACTTTATTTTTCGACTTGAGCCGATTGTTTGTCTTGGTGGTATGAGACGATAATCTAAGTAACGGATCAAATGTTGTCGCAAGTATTGTAGGTTACTGAACTGTCGTAATCCTCAAAACTCCAACAAAGATATCTAGTTCCATCCTCACCTATTTAGTCCAGGAGGTGATCACTTCTAAATTGAAAGCTTGCGGTTGTGAGCATTGGAAAAATGTAATAAATTCTCCAAATAAATATTAATCCTCGCACAAATTGCATCGACGTTCACGCCCGACGATAAAATGGAACAATCATCTGCATAGTGCATAGGTCACCAATTTTATACAGGGAGGAGGAAGAGGCAACTTTGCCAAATAAAGGTTGAACAGGATAGGGAAGAGAACTCCACCCTGCGGAACACCCATCTTTAACTTTCGATATCCCGACCTCACACCCCTGAACTCAACGTATGCCCTTCTACCATTAAGATAATTCAATAGCCATCGCTTTGTTTTGTCAGGTAGTGAGATGGAGTTCAGGTCTTGAAACAAGATTGCATGATCAATCATACCAGGTATAGTATTTTGGAGGTGGGTGGGGCTACTGCTTCACAGTTTTTTTTTGGAAACATTGCGGGCAACCTTTCTCGTTCCAGAAAAATAATATAGTCTACTTGGATCGCCTATGATACCACCCAATCTAACTATGCTCCAATGGTCGTCAACGGCAGTAAGTCATCTGGCAACTTGCGAAAATAGTCCCATTCACAAAAATAAATAAAATACAATTTTTTTTTTCGCGAAACACTTCTTTAGTAACTTGAGGTCGCATCCAATACGTATTTGATTCCGGTGTCAGATACGCGAATTTCCTAGCGTTTCAGGAGCGACAGCTGTATTAGAATGTTTTACTAAATGCATCGCTTCCCATTAATGTAATACTTTGAGTAGATACTATAATGACATCATGTATACGGTATAGCGGAAATTTATAATACCATTTCCCATAGATTGCGAAATCGCGCATGGATAATTCTGGCTTCTGATTGGTTCGTAATAAGCACAAGCGTATACAAAAGATAATTTTTCGTGGATCACGTGTATAAGTACGTCATGTATCGCAATAGGTTACTAACGTACCCGGCGTGTGCTGCTGCGCCTCATTTTGTTTTAAAGCTAGAACATTACGTGATCGAGTTGAAAACGAATTCCTACCCGTTCTATATCTAACAATAAGCTGCAAGCGGATGGAAACGATCAAGAGTGTACGAATTTTGTTAAAAAAAAAACCATTGGGCTCTACAATGAGGCTCTGCACGGCTGAGGTCAGAAGCCAGATCGCTTGGATGCAATTTCAGTCTTCCAAGTTATTTGTTGCTTTGTCGAGCAATTTCTTCTACAACCGTTGGCACATTCTAAGATCTCTGTGTATGTTATCGTTTCGAATTTTGTATTTCCGCTCCAATACGATGGATTTGTTCCGGTTTGCCATACCTTCGCCGAAATCCGAATTGATGATTTCGAAGTATAACGCTATTAAGTAGTGGAAGCAAATATTCCTTCAAATATTGGTCGATATGATGATACTTCATTTTCAGGTTTGAAATTGCTAAGCCTAAAGCAAACGTTGAAGATGAGAACAAGCAGAAGATGTACTTTTATTGGGAGCGTTTTTATAGTTGTCGCATCTATTCCTTCATATCCTTTCGATTTTTTTACATCAGTTAATTTAATTTCAGCTTGAACCTCCGAAGGTGTTACTGGGTGACATACTGTTTGGCTAAGTTGGTAGGGTGTATCAAGAGCAAGGTCTACTTCTGATTTCTCAGCAGGACTATACAATGAAATGAAGTGTGCAAATATTTGCTCACTGGGCGAAGCAAACGCTTCAGCTTTTTCTTTGTTTCTATGACACCACTCTCCATTTATGTGTTTAACAGGAATAATTCGCCTGGCAGCGCGTTTTAGATATTATAATGGCATTACATAGATTGTCGCGTTTTGAAGAAAATCTCAAATGGCATTATTTTTAAGTCCTACCAGTTTTGCCTTGGACTTTCTCGGACAATGTGTTTGTTGCCATGTACGCCGCAGTCTTCTTCTTCAATAAGTATTTCACTGTAGTACAGAAAAAGTAGTTTGTGTAAGTAGGATGCTTTGTTTGTCTTCGAGCCGGATTAGCTATATCTGCGGAGTGTCTCGAAGTCAAGCACACTCGACTGCAGCGTTTATATCTCGTTCTAAGCATGCAGATGTGCCTTGTCGACTTTAAAGATAACCTCAAACAAACACACTTTTGAGTTTTTGTGGAGTCAATAAGTCTCTCCTCCCACCGGATCTTTACTTCGTGCTTCGCCACTTTATGTTCGAAATTTAACATTGGTCGGTCAAGATGTGTCCTTGGAACTGTCCTGTACACACTATATGCTAAGGACTTGTCGGATCCAGTCGCACCCAACGTAATAAAGAAAATTTTAAATACATTTGATCTGCGCGCAAATCACACGAATCTAAAAATCCTAGTTTGGAGGTTCTATCTTTTATTGTTACCAAAATCTCGTTGTTTAAACATATGAAGGACGGACGGACGGGCAGATGGACATGTTTTGGTTGACTCAGCTTTCGACGCTGATCAAGAATATATTCTGCCTGTTACATCCGTTTGCACCATCTTAGTATACCCTTAGCTGCAAGTGCAGTGTATAAAAATGTATTAATGATGAACGTACGTGACAATAGCGCAGTTTGAGGCCTCAATAGCTCATCTGTCTAGCGTGATTGCTAACAGCTCAGACATCAAGAGTTCATGCCGCACATATTCGTTATTTTTTTAATTATTAAGGGGTTTTATGGTATAGTAATAAAAGGTAAGGTATTTTCGTTTAGCTATGCTCATTTAGGTTGCATTGAATTGAATTTGGTTACTCTGTTTTCAGTTGGCAGTTGAACTTTGTGTTTTTATTTGACCACGGCACCGACCATCAAGCGAAAACCTTACCTTATAAATATTATTAGAACATGGCTCAGTCGCTATAGCATTTTTTCGCTATGCGTAATCTGCAACTGTGCAGCATATTATATGTCTAACTAGGCAAGTTCAAAGATTAGTGTAAACCCTGTTCCGATTTCCGATTTGAACAATTTTTTCATGTTCGACATTTTGTCGAAGAAATCCTTTCATAGCCACATATGTACTTTACTTCAGAATTCAGAACTGGTGCTAATTTTTATTATACCATTCACACATAGTATCGGAAAGTTTGTAACGCATTAAATGAGGCATCGTAGACCCCACAAAGTAGGTATATATTCTTGATCAGCTCGACGAGACGAGTCGATCTAGCTATGTCCGTCTGTATGTTGTTGCGCATTTTTTTTTGGAATAAATTTTTATGCTCTCATGTTCAAATTTTGCACATACACTTCTCTTTATTGCAGTTTAATAGAGTATCAAGATTGACCCGCCACCATCACTTTTTGTGGGTAGCTCCCATACAGACCCACCGTTCACTTTTGACTTTTTGTATGGAAAACTTTTTTATTGTACTCAATATCAATGTAATAATTGATATGGTAGCTTCTAGTGGACGGACACTTCACATATTCATTAATGGGTGGGACTCGTCCACTTTTTAGGGTAGCCTCCATATAAAGCCACTGCCCACTTTTGAGTTTTTGTCTGAAAAACTTCTTTATTAATGTCAATATTAGGTAAAATACGATGTGGTACCTTTTTATGGACAGTTGCTGAACATACATAGACAAATGGGCGTGTCCCGCCCACTTTTTTGGGTAGCCCCATACAAACCCAGCGCCCACTTTTGTGTTTTTGTAAGAAAAACTTATTTATTTAAATCAATATTAACTTGAAATTTTGATTTGGTGTATCTTAGTGGATAGCCGCTTCATATACTTACATATACAAATGGGTGTCTCCCTCCCAATTCTTGACATTTGGAAGAAAAATTTTGCGATAGTCGCGAAAACCAGTAGCTACCATTTCAATGTTGGCTCGACAAAGAAGGTCAACCGTAGAGTGATGCCAAGGGAGATTGTGGGTAAGTTTCAAGATTTTGTTTTGACTGATTTGCAGCTGGTACGCCGTAAAACGTTACCGATTGGTAAATATACCTGAACAGGAACATTTTATTTTCTAAATTTAATCTCGAGTTTCTGTTTATAATAGGATAAAGAGAGCGAACCACAGCTTTTAGTTTTTTGTTTGTGTTGCTTAAATGGTTCTTAAATTTAAGTCTCTTGACCAGAGAGATGCCCAAGTATTTGACATTCTGTACCCACTTTACATTTACCGTCCCTAATCTGATATCGGCTGTGGGGAAGTAGATGTCTTTGCGTTTTTGGGTAAAAAATATGTGCTTTTGTCTTTTCTGGGTTTGCCAAAATTTTCCACTTGCAGAAATACGTGTCTACAGAATCGTATGCTACTTGAAGATTACTTTGTTATTTCTACAGAAAGAGACCCAGAGCAAAGAGGAGCAGTGGGGTAATGCTGGGAAGTCGGCTGTATATATATTATACAGTATAGGCGAAAGACAGGAGCCTTGAGGGCAATCTGCAGGGATAATTACTGGTGTTGATGAAGCTTTTCCTAAATGGATGACAAAGGATCGGTTTTCTAGGAAACTTTGAATAAACTTTATGACAACATTTTGTGGACTAAGCCACACAGAGTCAAAGGCGGCTTTAATGTCCAACATTACCATGCCAGTTGATTTGGACCTAGACAAACTGCTTTGGATAATTTGTTTAATACTAATTAGCGGCTGTACTGAGTTATGTTCTCTGTAAAACCAAACTGTTGACATGGAAGAATACTGTTACTTTCAATGAAATGGCTTAGTTTGTTCTTAATTACTTTTTCCAAGATTTTGCTGACTGACGACAGCAGACTGATGGGCCTGTTTGAGGAGAGCAACTCTTGTGAGAGCACGCTTGTTAGGTTTCGCAATGGGGACAACCTTTGCAGATTTCCAAGTTGGGGGAAAGTAGCAGAGCTGTAAGCATTTATTGACTACGCAAGTAAGAAACCTTGCTCCTTTCGGAGGGAGTACTTTTAGACATATATTATCAATTTTGTCGATGCCAGGAGACTTTTTCTTCTATAACTCTTTTATGACGTTAGTAATAATCAAAAGGTAAACATTTTTGGGCCTAACTAAAGCTTCCGCTAATGTACGCATTGAGGCTTCAACGGCAGCTTCAGTTGTTGAGTCACGTCGCTGAGGCCTGCTGCTAAGCTATGGTTTAAACTGAAAGATTAAGCCAGCGACTCAGCCTGCTCTTCGTCAGTAGCATAACGATTGTTGTCTAAATAAATAAATAAAATGAATTCAAACCGCGTAATTCTACTAAGCGTGAAAAAGGTAAGTTTTAACAAAATCACTTCCATAAAATTTTTACGAAACAGTGGAGATAGTTTAGTATAGTACAGTACTATTGATAGCATCTAAAAGTTAGTTACATATACCGCATGTTTTGGTATTTTTAAACTTTTTAAGAATTTAATTAGCACTATAGAAAGTTCGAAAAATATTTTATAAATTTTTAACTAACAACAACGCGTAGCTATTTGTTTAGCAATTATCTATCTATATATCTATGTGTCTTCTATCTATATAGTATAAACAAAGCTGACTTGCAAAAATTATTTGCGATGAGAGCAAGAAAATCTTAAATAAACATAGCGCACCAAAAAAACGCCAAAAGCCGTTTCGATTTAACCGAGTTAAGCCCAACAGCTGCTGATAAGAAAACGAGCGGAGCGAAGTATAGTATATAATATATATATATAGTAGTATGTACTCATGGAAACTGAAATTTGCTCTAGAACGTTTCAATATTTTTTTTTTCTATTTTTTTTTTTTTTTTTGTTACGCCGAATTGGCGCCAACCGCGCTCAAAACGCTCTCAAAGCGAACAAATTTCATTTGAAATCAGTTGGTGTACCGCAGCCGCAGTGGAACGTGTTATTGGCTTAGTCAATGTGAAATCGAACGCAATATAATGTCTGGGAACAAAAACAACAACAAATAAAAAAATACATAAAAAAATAAACATTTTTTTTTTTTTTTATTGTGTATACGAAAGAAGGCCTACGTCAGAAGTCGACGCAAACAAAAGATACTCTATACGAATGAATTAAAAAAAAAACTTCCAAACAACGACGACGACGGGCGGCGGCATCCGCGGTGACTGATTCAAGGCAAGATTTATACGTACTTGTGTGCTAAATAATACAAAAAAAAAAAAAAAAAACATATATATTAAAATCTATATACACAAATAAATCGTATCAATTGTATAAACCAGTAACTCCGGTGGACACACAGTGCAAAAATTTGAATAAACGTTCTAAAAACAAACAAAAACATGAGTTAAAATTGCAGCTGTTACGTTGAGTGACCTTACGCAATCCGAAGAGCGAAAAACTGCACTGAAACCGAACTGAAAAACAAATCAAAACAACTTATACACAGATTTTCCATTCACTTTTTAGCGACAGAACAGACAGACAGACACACAGACAGATAAAACTTCGAAAGAAAGAAAAAAAATTAGAAAAACAAATAAGAAAATTCTTAAAATAGTAAAATTTGACAAGAGAATGAGAATTTTTATAGCTTAAAAATCTTCTATATAAATATTTTTTTTATTGGAACACATTCAATACATAAAACGAAGAAGCATCCATAGTTACATTGAAATAACGTGAAAAATGAGCAATCCAGCAAAACGTGCACAATTTCGTATTAACAAAACCAGCTGCTGTGAGGAAACAAGTACAACAGTTTCGAGATCAAACTCTAAAATCATGCTTGGTGCAACTTCATCCATACCTCATCATCATCAGCAACAGCAACAGCAGCAGCAGTCGCCCTGTCACTGTTCTACGAGTGAAACTAATATTGAATACGATGACATGTTGACTACGCGTAGCACATTGGATGATATGTCACGTCAGGATCAGCTGACACAGCTTGCAAGCCGTGTTAAGGGTTATACAGCTGAAAGTAGATCATTACTCACAGGCGTCGCCGAAAGATTAGCTAATAAAATGCCAGCTGTGCCAGTGGTCGCCACCAGTCCACAGCCTCAGGGTGATTGTAGCAATACAACGCAGCGTATAGCCTCTACGACAGCCATCGCTACATCACACTATCGCCAGCAATTGAATACGCATCGTCGTCAGCTAAGAAATTGTGATGCAATTGATGATGCACAACTGAATCTGGATCTCAATACAATTTTTCTGGAGCGTCTTGAGCAGATTGATTGTGCTTCTGGTGATGATAAAAATTTGGAGGTATGTACATATGAAATATATACATGCATATATAATATTTATGTGTTATTAACACTTAAGTTACGTTAACAAGTAATCGACTTAAGTGAGAGAGCGTCATTATACAATTACATATACGATAATGTAAAGTCGCTCTCAAAATATGCTTTATAGCAATTACCTCTTCGTTTCATTTACTATTTGAAAACAAATAGTACAATATTTAGTCGCAGCTTGCTAAAAAACTATTTAATATTCTTCATTTTTGATTCTAATGTCTTCAAGTCCATCGAAGTGAATGGCTACAGAACTATTCACTGTTCACTAATTGGCAATCACTGTTTCCGTAAAATACAAGTGATTAGTGATCATAACTGTTATTTTACTTAATTTGGGTACGCTGATTTCAGTAGTTATAACTTTTTTGCTTAATTTGAACGTTTTTTGTTTTGGAGAAAAACCGTAATTTGTTAACATTTTGGCCTGCATCTCCGAAACTAGCAGAGATACAGAAAATAAATGTACATAGTAAATAAAAGTAAATTCAATTTGCAAGCTAGGAGTGATAGTTACCAAGGTATATATATATATGTTCTCGAAACTTTTTCCATTTTGGCGTGTTTCTCCAAAACTAACAGAGACACGGAAAATGTACCATATAGTACCAAATTAAAGTAGAGTAAGTTTTGGCCTGCATCGATATGGTGCACAAAATTATTAAATGGAAAAGCACAATCCAGTACATAGAATATTTTTATTGCTTTCCTATTCGTTGTACGCAGAATGAACAAGGAAATTGTTTGTGTAAGTTTCGCTGGTTGATACAAAGAACTGTGTGCATGTGTGTGCGGCCTATAGGCAGAAAACAACAAAAACCACTTAGCATGCGAAACTGTTGTTGTATTGCTTTGGTATATGCGCTATGCTCTTTGCTTTACGAAGAATCATGGAATTAATTGTGTAATCTATATGGTTAATGCAGAGAGGAGCGTGTGTGTGTGTGTGACAATGCTCAACCTATGTTGAAGAGCAGTATAAAAACAAACGTGCATGAAGAGCATACGGCAGGACAATTCTGCTTTATGGAGTTTTTGGCTGTTACATACATTTACTCACACTTAATATACCTTTTTAACCTATTGGTACAGTGTATAATAAGTAAATAATGCATCGCAAATGAAAATTCAATTAATCTAGAGCAAAATTCATCGATGGCAACAATCTGCAGAAGTTGCCCAACTGAGAAGATAATACCAAGCACAGCGACAAACAGCTCTGAGAACCGCATGCCAGAAATATCACAGACGAGAAGATTCGATCTATCCATAACTGTCTGATTCTTTCGTTTGCATACTGTGTCTTTAAAACCCTAAACTAGTTCCTTGGAATACTGTTTAAAAACTTGGTATGGTGACATTCTGTCATCAAAATCAACTCATTAGTGAAAATAACCAATGAGTTTCTAAGCTTTTATGCTATCCATTTATACTTCTTTTGTTCGAGTCCGCTGAAGAGTTTAAAGATCTTACTGGAGAAAGTGTGATAATTTAGTTTATGGCACTGAATTAAGTGTAAGGCACGGGTTCACAAGGTCCTCGCCTTTGGTCTGCACGGTATTCCGTGCTCTAAATAGTGGAGAACATTCCTCTAGCCCAGAATTGTCAATTCTCTATAAGCTAGATCTAAGTTCTTGGAATCCATCAGTCGCTACAGGAGCAATGATGTAATTATGCATTTTTGGTGAAGTGGTCACCGTTTTTGAAATTAACGCTTATATTTAGACGCTCAAATTTTTTGTTGTAGCCAGCTATTTTGTTGAATTGAATTATCAACACGTCGCCAGAAAAGCTACTTCCTCGAAATTTATCCCATTCCGAAGATTTAATATATATAAGGTCGATAACTTCTCATCTCACATGCTTTCGTATATAGTTACTTCAGCTTTTAAGTAACTATTTCTTTTTTCTTTTTTCTACAGTTAGTCTTGGTCACCTATCAGGAATGGGTGGATCTTCTGCTACACGTGAATAGTTTCATGTTTCTGCATTGTAGCAAATTGCAAGCGGAATTACATCAATTTATGAACGATTGCTTTGGCAATATTAGTGCGGAACTGCATGAGTCACAGGAGGATGCTCGTAAATTGCGCAAGGATGTGTGTCAGTTAATCAAAATTATACAGAATGGTTATCATCGTAATTGTTGGAATTTTGAAGATATTCATTTGGAGACCATGAAATTACATCAAGTATTGGGCACTGCGCATAATCCGCCGCGTGTTACGAATGTGCCATCGGCAGCATCGCATATATGCGATTGTGACCAGGATACGGTGTGTATCTGCATTGAACATAAATGTGCAATCGTTCATTCATTAAATACACATAATGTTTTATATATACTTATTATAGTTGAAATGTTGCGGTGATTCTATATACAACAAGAGTAACAGCAAGTCTTGCCGGCGTAAGTGCTGTAAGAAACGTATTAAGCACGTTTAAACGATTCAAGATACTTTTATTTGTTAAATTTTTTAACTATTTCCAATATATCTATTTATTTATATAATGTTCTCAAAAAGTTTGCTTTAATAAATTCTATTTTATACGTTTTAAAATTTAATCTTTGCGTTTTAAACAGCACTTACGCATGGCTATATAGATCTATACACTGCAGAGCTATAAATGAATGATTCTATTTCGAATGAATCTGGGAATCGTTCGTTGAATGAAACATTTTTGAATCATTTCTATTGAAAAAGATAAATGTTTTGAATTTGAATTTAAATCCTTCAAAATGTATTGCAGCTTTTTGAATCATTCATTCATGAAAATTTTTTGATAAATAAAAAAAATTAATGACTCGTTTTTGAATTATTGCTTTTGAAAAAAATTAATTGAATGTAAATCATTCAAATGTATTGTAAATTTATGTATCATTCATTTGAAAACTTTTTTAAGAATCAAAAAGAATAATTTTAACATTTTTGAATCTTTAGTTTTGAAAAATGAAATTGTATTGAACTTGAATTTAAACCATTCAAAATGTATTGTAAATTTTTAAATCGTGCATTTGAGTATTTTTTTAAAAAAAATCAAATGAATTATTTTTGAATCCTTTACTTTGAAAAAGAAATTAAATTGAATTTTAATTTAAATCATTCAAAATGTATTACACATTTTTGAATCATTCATTTGAAAACTTTATGAAAAACAAAAAAATTAATGAATAATTTTTGCATCATTGCTTTTGAATACCAAAATTGAATTGAATTTAAATCATTCAAAATTTGTTGTACATTTTTGAATCATTCTATTGTTAAGTTATTGAGAAATGAAAAAAATCAATAATTCCTTTTGAAAAACCAGAATGAATTGAATTTAAATTAAAATCATTCTACATTTTTGAATCATTCATTTCAAAACTTTGAAAAATTAAAAAAATTAATTTTTCATTTTTCAATCATTCCTCTTAAAAAAAAACTTTTTTTGGAATTTCAATTTAAATCATTCAAAATGTTTTGTAATCAAAATCATTCAAAATTATTCTTTTTAAAACTTTTTGAAAAATAAAAAATTAATGAACATTCATGGTAATTCTTGCCAAAATAATTTTGATTCAATTCACTTTTCAAAAAGTTTTCGAAAGAATTATTCGAAATGTACAATTCATTTTGAATGATTCGAATCAATTCAAATGTTTAGAAAATGAATGCTTAAATATTCGATCATTCTTTGTGAAATAAAAGTTAAAAATAAAAATTTATTAGTAATAGTTTACTATAGTTTAGCTTAAGCACACAATTTTTATACTGCTGACTTTTATTTTCGGTTTATTCATTTGCCACCATTTCATCTTCATAAGCACCTAAAGGCTTTAGCCAGTGAAATTGGCGAGAAATATGATGAGATCTCCAAACTGCGCGCCAAGGTGATTAGCCTGGAAACAGAGATGCAAGTGGCGCATCAAAAAATTATATTGAAAGATGAAGCAATGGCATGTCAACGTGAGAGGGTGAGTTAAATATATTCAATTTAGTACAATAAATAAAAAAAAAAACCAAGTATACTTTGAATAAATGCTTAGATAAAAAAAATTATAGCTTTGACATTCGATTTTTCTGTCAAATATGTACATAATTTCAGTCAGTATTCACATTCAAGAAAAAGTATTCTCCAAAACTGCGGAAGCAGTACCATTAAACAATTTTCCAATAGAAATAGCTATCTAAATTAATACGTTTTTTTGTTTTTTTTTTATTGTTATAAATATATTTTTATTGTTGTTATATCGTTCATAAACGCGGTATCTATCTATGTGCCGTATCTATATAAAAAGCTTGAACAATTGGAGGCTGAACTTGAAGATTTGCAACACGATATGGACGCCGGAGATAGCTGTTCGGAACGAGGAGCCATGGATGCAGAGTTGCGGGTAAGAATTCATTGAAGCTTTTTTTGATTTTAATAATCAGGCCGGTTGTGATCGGTGGAGAGGGAAGTCAACTCAGTCTCAGTCGTCTCCGTTCATCCAGATTGTTTAGAACATGCTATTGCGTGAAACTCGTTTTCGGTTCCCGTACAAGCTGCAACAAAACAAGAAGTATTCATTAGATTCCAGAAGAGACCTACCTTGACGCCTTTAATGCACAAAAATCTCGCGATGTGTCGATGCTGGTACAGTGTTTCGAAACATTTTAATATGCGATACCGATCGACGAAAACGAGTTTCATGACGAGCCCGTTCTTACTCCTCGTATATGCGAAGCTGACTGAGCATCCGCGCGTTTGTAAACTGACTTCGTCCTCCACCATGCTGCAACTTATAGTCAACTCTGAGAGGTGCAACTCATAGTAATGATGCACAGATTCGTTAATGACGAATCCAAAAGCAAACAGATCAGAATCCGAATCTAAACTCGAATCAGGCAATGGTACAAACTGATTAAAGTTCTTGCAAAGATTGTCTCATACAATTATTTCCACCATAATCTTTCCTCATTTCAGGCTAAGATTGATAAATTATTTTTGCGTTTGCAACAAGTGGAGTGCGTGGAACAAAATGTGATGGGAATGCTTCGCAACGAAATTGAAGAAATGCTCACCATGAATTCGAACATTAAAAGTTTTGTATGGTCAGATTTTGAAACACGCATCACATGCCTTTTTCAACAAATTGTGCGTATAAATTATATGATGAATGGGTGCGCGAATATTTCTTCTAATATAGTTTTTCATTGAAACAGGCGAATGTTTGTGACAAGACCCATGAACGTTTACGAAGTCTACGAGAGCGGCTTGTAAAATTGGATGATAAGCCCACAACTTCTGCATGTTCATGCAAAGATATCGAACAAGATGAAATTGATGAAGAACTAATTGAAATGTTGCAAAGGCGTTTCAGTCGTTTGAACGAGATCAATCATTGTGCGCTCATGGAGAAACAGAAGCTTCAGATTCAGTTTCAAGGTAATTAGGTTTTCAAGAAGTCTTTTTACTTATCATACGTAGAGAACAATTTTTTAATTTGGCTAATTTAAAACTTTATACCATTCATACTTCTTAATAGATTTGCAAAGCTGCTATAACGCAAATCAATGTTATAATGAGATAAACGCAAGAATTCTTAAAGAATTGGCTGATATGATTTGTCAATTGGTAAGTTTGCTTTTGGATAAAATATTATGTGTAGTACTAGTGCCAGTTTTTAGACCTTGAGCTACGTAGAATCATCTGGTAGACCTCATAAAGTATGCATATTCTTTAACAGCATCGGAAACTTAGTCGCCGTAGCCATGTCCGTCTGTACGTATGGATATATACTCGTATCAAGACAACAGATCTCAGGAACTCCAGTATAAGAGCCATGGACTTCAAAGTACACCATTTTGATTTTTGCTGACCATACGCAGATGTCTTACATTCAATTTTGATAATAATAATAATTTTTTGAATGTCACATCCAACGCCCCCACAATTGGGTTTTTTCTTTGGCGTACTTGTATTCACCATGAATTTTAAATTCATCATAATGTGGTAAATTTATACCATTGTTATTAGTTTGCATTGTTTTCCTCTCTAAGAACACCATGGGAGACAACTGGTTTATACACAAACATGCAACAACAGGTGCCGCAAGTCGCTTGGCTGCTCTCTTTTATGTTCCTATGTTTTCAGTTGACAGTTTCTCAATGTCTTTCACATCGTTAAAGAAAAAGGAATACCTCGCCCATGGTGGATTAATGTAAAGCGCCGTATTCACTCTGTTCCTACAATGATGAGAGCGTTAGAGCAGATAGAGATAGAGAGCTGAACAAAATAGAATTGAAGTTCCGATTTTTGATTTTACTAGAGTAAAATTCTTCATTATATTTTTTTTCTCTACAGAGCTGTAAGGGATTCTCCTATCAATACATATACAAGGATAACGATGCAACGACGAATCCCTTTCGTGACGCCATACAGGCAATGTTTCAGGAGTTGAAGCAACAAAAAATGCAGGAGAATCTAAAAGCTAAGGTAAGTTTAAAATAATTATTTGACTAAAAGTGAACTAAGTATCTACTGTAAATATTTAAAAGGCTTCTACAACTTCACACATCAGTAGCAGCAGCTTACCATAGGCGACATATGTACATCAACTAGTTACACTACAACTCAAAAACAATTCGATAGAGTATTTTAAATGGGAGACCACTTCAAATTTGACTCTATACTTCATAGGCTACGCAGGCGTGTGTCTTCGAGTATATACAACAACTATAGATTGGCCATAACTAACAACATTAGTGTTTAAGCAATTAGAAATTTAAAATTTACTTTTAAGTAATATTTATTACATGGGGTTGCAAGCAAACCGAGCTCAATATTGTTGTGCCTGTGATAATTTTACATTGTGCCGTCGAGCCGGATACTAAGCTATTTTTTTGTGAATACATAAATCACTTGATGGGAGACAGGTGTAAAATGATGGCTATGTTCCAATTAAGACGGAGCTCAAGAGCTGTGAGGTCTGTAAAAGAGAAATGATTGCAGCTAATTAGAAAACCCACATCTTGGAACTAAAATACATAAACAAAATATATTTACCAACATAGCGGATAACCCTATTCTGTAGTTATTTCGAAATACATAGCTATAAGAACGTAATTCAATATTTCAAATTTAAATATAATTTTGAGGTTATATATGTACTTCTTAATAAAGGAAACTTCACCTATTGCTGTAAAAACATCCACAAAACAGATTTATCAGAAACGCATTCAGCGAATGGTACTTACTAAAAGTCAAGCAATAGGAGTCCATAAAGAAATTGAAATAGTCTTTGAAATAAATGCTAAGATAAGATAAAGAGTGCGAAGTGCGCAATAAACTCATCATTAATGCCTAAATTTCGATATAGGAGATGGTATTGAGAAAAGAATATCTCTTCTATGGCGCGCAAATTGGGAGATGATAAACCTGCTGCAACCACGAGATCTCGCGCAGTGGACATCTCTGATAAATAGTCGTTGAAATACTGCTGGAACAAAGTTGCAACTCCCATCAATACGAACACCTAGCAGCACTATAGGGGTTGAACGCCAGAAGTCTAAATCGCAGAATTATTTACATCGAAGCGTTCAGTTTTTGACATTCTGAACTGGCACTGGTTGGACTGCGATCACCTCCCGTGCGATAATATTACATCATTATGGATAACATGAATACCAAAATAGGCAGCGACGTTCTTCTTTGTACAGAATCATGGGAATTATACGAGTATTTGCTATTAAATCAATTTAACTTATATATCTCCATTATCTCAGACTCGATCATTAGAGAGATAATTTGTAGACTTGGAATATCTAGCTCGCTGAGAACGGAGTTTATTTTAAGAAGTTTAAGAATAAGGAGAAGTAGATAAATGTTGTAAAACGACTAAGGTATAAATGAAATTGACAATTTCTCATCATGTATAATGTAACAGCCCAGTCCAGTAGTCCCTGGAATGGTCCCGACTGAATTGATTGTCAACCGATTTATTAGGGACAAGATATATGGAATTCAAAATTTATTGACTCAGCTGTAATAAAATTTGAACAAACAAAATGGGAAGAGGCAGCAGATATGAGAAGAGGAACTAAGGAATCTCTCTCCACATTACCTCAGAGACTATCATAACTGCGAAGGGAGAGACATTTTGTAAACTTGGATTATCTAACTAACTGAAAACGGACAATGGACTTTTTGTAGAAGTTTTGTGAAATTATTGACATCGAGCAAAATAGAACTCCAACGCATAGCAGGATATTGGAGAAGTAGATAATATGAATAGAGGAGACGAACCAAGGAGTCTCGAAATTACAGTGGGATATAAAATCACCGGAACGCGGTGAAACATTGTAGAATTTTCAAGTGACAGTAAAACATTTACTCGGAAAAGGATGAAAACGATTTCGGGAGCAACCGATGCGGTGCTGCCGTTTAAACCTAACTCGGATTTGTTTCTGAAGTCGACCTTATTTGGATACAATAGGGTTCAGTTATTATAACAGGATATATATAAACGAAGCAATCGAGTTAACGAACATTGCCAATCGTCTATAAATAATAGAAAGGATGCGCAAACCGGCAGCTGAGCTTTGCTTTAGATGTCAGAGCAAGGAGTAGTTCAGTCATACTTTTTCCTACCAAATCACCACCATTTTCTTGCTACAACAAGATGGAGCTACAGGTCCTAAAGGTTTTGGAGAAGTTTCGGGCAACCTTCTCCGTTCCAACATAGAAAAAGAATAGTCCACTTCGACCACCTTCGCGACCACCCAATCTGAGTATGTCCCAATGTTCGTCAACAGTAGTAAGTCATAGTAATAAATGCCTATGCGTACTCCCAACTTGCGAAAATAGTCGCATTAATTTTTAAAGTTGACGAACATTGGCATATACACGGTGCGTTCAAAAAACAACCGAAAATTTAGTTATAAAATAAAACAAGCTTGGTATTACTTATAGGTATTTCAAAGCTAATATTCATTCAAAATACGATACATTTAACTCAATACAACGTTTGGAACGCTTAAGCAAAATTCTCCATACCCTTTTTAAAGTCGCTTTTCGGGATGTTCTTTAGCACCTGTGTCACGGCTGCTTGTATGACTGGAATGTCATCGTAAAAAGTTCCTTTCATTGCAGTTTTAATTTGTGGGAAGAGAAAATAATCGCTTGGTGATAGATCACGCGAATACGGAGGGTGGTCGATGAGAAAAATCTGGTTTTTCATTAAAAATTCATTGACTTTTTTTGGTCTTGTGAGGTGGTGCATTATCATGCAATAAAAACAGCTGCTTGCCTTTGGAATATAGGGGCCTAACACGTAGAACTCTCGACCACAAACGATGTTAAACTTGTAAATAATATTCTCCAATTACAGTTTGACCTTCTGGAACAAATACCTTGTGAACAATACCCTTGGAATCATTGAAAGTTAGCAACACTGTCTTGATTCTTGATTGCTGAAAATGCCATTTTTTTAGGTTTTGGCTCGTCTTTTGACATCCGTTCTGCAGCTTGTCACTTAGTTTCAGAATCATATTTAAAACAGCATGTCTCATCACCGGCTATGATCGAATCTAAAAAATCTGGATGGTCTGCAGCTGTTGAAATGATGTCTTTGCAATGCTCTACACGAGCGATTTTTTTATCCTCATTTAACTGATGTGGAACAAAACGTGCACACACAGAATCTAGCAAAATCTTCAGTTAGTTATTTTGTAGATTGTACAGTAAGATTAATTTAATTTCTCTGCCAGCATTATCACAGTGAAATTTGCATCGATAGCGATTGTTTCACTTACATTTTCCACTAACTCAGCACGATTAGATGCTTCGGGTCGTCCAGGTCTTGGATCATCATTTAAATCATTACGAATGGTTTTAAATCGTTTGAACCACTTTGAAATTTGAGTACGAATCATAGAATCAACATTATAAACTTTTTTTAATAATTTATAAGTCTCAGCAAAATTTTTACGAGTTCAAAACAAAATTTAGTATTTGCTCTTTTCTTTTCACATAACTACAAAAACTGCTGTTATTAAAACGTGTGACATATTGTAACCTGTCAAACTATTAACATGAACTTAGCTGCTTTCGAAAGAAGAAAAATGTGCCTTTCAATACTTTCAATATTTAATAGACTACTTTCTATGATTTAAATGAAATGTTTGGTTATTTTGAGATCACAGCTTGTATACGACCCATTCAATTTGCGATTTTTCACATAAATTTTTCAAATAATATCTCTTCGTAGTCGTCAAAGAGTTAATGTCATATTTAGGAACGAAAATGGTTGCACGGGCATACTCAGTAATTTTACCGTGACTTACGTAAAGTATATGAAGGTCACATCATCATGTTTCCTTTGTTTGTATGTTTCGGAAATTTGTATCAAGCACAAATGGTTTATGAATTCGCTCATGGCAGTATCCGGCTCGACGGGCAGGACCGACGGAATAGCACGCTCATCAATGGCTTCATTTGTTCAATTATAAACAAATTTGCTGCACAATCAGAAATATTAATAAAAAAAGAATATAAGTTACAAATATTTACTTTCGAAAGCTTACATTTAGGCGATATCAAGTTTCTATTTCATTAAACTGTTGAACTGCAATAAATCCGAAACTCAACTTTCCCGCCAACAAATAACTTTTAATATGATATAAGATAGCGAACGAAAATATTATTTACAGGTCTGTATATACTCGCACATATAAATAAGCGAGATAATTTGTTATGTACTCGAAAATAAAAAAAATATATTGTTTGCATGTATTGACTTTGTGTTCGAGTACTACTACTGAGCCAATGATATGATTTATGTACCTAGAGTATTATGCATAGTTTTGTAAATTTTTGTACAATAACTTCGACAAATACAAATGGGCGCGCATTCATTTGCTGCATTTGTCTGACAAAAGTGGGTCTTCTCAAACGTATGCAACTCGAACTGCACGCCAAGAAATCAGCGCATGTGGAGAACTTTAACAACTACGACAACAATTCTGATTTTGAATTCCGATTCTCGAATTATTTCTCGTCGAGGGAGAAAAAATATAAAAAAAAAATAAAATAAAAATCACGTTCGTGTTATGTATTTTGCCCACAATCGACACGCAAACAACAAAGATATGCAGAGTAGAGTAGCGTATCGATGAGGATTGCTGCTACGATGAGTGATGAGGGTTTAAGTTTCGAATACGACTCACTCGAATTGAGGAATTACTGCCAGAATCGAGGTAGTATAGCTTTATGCATTTCACAAACGACGGCCACGGCGACGACGACGGCGTTGCTGTTTATTCGCGTGAAACAAATCAAACGGCTGAGACGTTAGATTCAAGACAACGCGGAATGCAAATAGCTCATAACAGATTTACATACCAGCCATAGCAGCATACCATACCAACCCAAACCAAACCACCTAGTACATATATTTATATCGTAAAAACAGCGTGTTTAATTCGAAAAGGCGCTGTCGTTAGCACGGTTTAATTAGACCAAACGGGTCGGAAATGTGATTCTCCGTATACAAATTGTTGGCTAAAGTTCTTGCCGCCGCGCGGTTAAGTGCACAATTAGCAAAGTTTTAGGCGTGAAATTGAAAAGTCTCAAGTTGGTTGTTGTCTTTTTTTTCGGTGTAAATTTTGTATACAAAAAGGCCTATAAATAGGCAAAAGTTTTTGAGCAGTTTAAGTAAAACAAAAAAAAAAATAATGCAAAATCTTTAAAAATTTAAAGTGCATTTCTAAATCGATACAAATTTTGTTCATGTGCAAAACGTTTTCCTTGGAGCACTTTACTTTATTTCTTAGACTTTCAACAACTACTTATTAGTATTATGTATGTACTTTCTGTACTGTCTTATAGCGCTATTACAGACGAGGGTTGCTTGATAGTGTGTTATGTTATGGCATACTATTAAGTGTTGATAGCTACGTTATAAACTATACGCTGAATTTTGCGAACAGAGAATTCCCAGATGAAAGCCGCCATAGTTTCTCAAAATAAGAAAAAACAGTATTTCCAAAACTTGATTTCAGTGCGAAAAGTCAGCACAGAACTTAGTATCGTGCTGACAGAAGAATTGTATTAGCAAAACAGGGATTCGTGTTTTATATTGACTCATGTGAATAAAATCATTATTGTACTTACATGAGTCTGTTGCTTACTACTTCTTTCTAAAATCATACGAAGAACTCGATGAACTACGCTGGACTTTGGCGTTACTTTGAGCTATTGATGTCAGATTCTTTGTGAATATTGCCCATCATTCTTTTATACCATTCAAACGTAGTCAGAAAATTTATAACGCGTTGAAGAAGACTTCGTCGACCCCATAAAGTGTATATATTCTTGATCAGCTCGACGAGACGAGTCGATCTAGAGATGTCCGTCTGTTTATGTGTTACTGTGATTAGCTGATCAGCGTCAGAAGCTGAGTCGATCTAGCCATGTCCGTCCATCCGTACGTCCATCCTTCTTATGTTTGAACCACGAGTTGTCGGAAACTATAAAAGATACAACCTTCAAACTTGGATTTTTAAATTCGCGTGGTTCGCGAGCAGATCAGGTGTATTATGGATGCCACGAGAAACTATGTATGACACGCCTAAAACGCATACAATAGGGCTATATATCCCTAAAACTCATGTTTTCAAACTAGCCGAAAAAACTAATTTTTCATAAAAAACACAAAATTGGGTGGTGGGTTTGAATGGGTGCCACCCCAAAAAGTGGGGGTGCCACTCTCATTAGTCTATGTATGTTAAACGGCTGTCCATAAAAAGGCACCATATTGCCCATTTGTCTATGTATGTTCAGCAACTGTCCATAAAAAGGTACCATACCAAATATATACAAATTATTTCACACTCAGCTCCTCAGCTCTTCTTTCTACCATATCTATCTGTAAGTTAAATCATTTTGTTGGTTCATTATTATAGCTGAAGTTTAAAATCACAGCCAATGAATAACATATTTATAGTTAAAAATTTCTCCGTAGATGTATGGCGAACGGAGTTCTTCAACGCCCTATCTGAGCAAAGATCGTTCGTCTTTGCATGATGACGCTATCACATATCCAAAGCGTCGTCAGAGTAGGAAAGAACCTCTCCGAACCCTTTGATACCAAGAGAGGTTTCAGGCAGGGTGATACTTTATCGTGCGACTTTTTAAATCTCTTAATGGAGTACATCCTACACCAATGCCCATACATAGAACGACCGGCACGATCTTCCATGAGGAAGTAATGCTACTCGCATATGCGATATTGACATCATCGGCACCAACGAACGGCGAGTTAGCAGGGCGTTCTCACAGATTGAGAATCAGTCACGTATCATGGGCCTAGCAGTGAAGGCAGATAAGACGAAGTACTTAGTGTTCAGTCGCAGAACATCAACGCGTCTTGTACGGTCTGTGAGTATGGAGAATTTCAACTTCAAGGTTGTAGACAACTTCAACTATCTGGGAACAGAAATTACCAGCAACAACTACGTTAGCCGAGAGATCAGACGAAGAATCACGCTTGCTAATCGCTTGCTAATAGTAGGGGAAAGTAGGGAGCTGTGAACCATGGGGAGTTGATAAAGACGTCAATATACGTCGTGCTGTGAATAGTAGGAATATTCCAACTACTGTCGAATGCTTCGCTTGAGTTTAAGTTGTTTTTCATCATCATCATCAACACATTTTTCAGTGTTTTTCTAGTTAGCGACTTCAAAAATCGCACCAAAAGTTGTTTTCAAACATATGTGTTTGTGGGATATAGTGCAAAATTTTGCTTAGGCCATTACATTTGCACCTTCAGAATAATTTTAGTCATACCCAACAAATGCAGCCATTTTGCAACTACCCGATGTAGGGAGATGTGAAGCACCATTAGTGGAGAGCAGCCCCGGATCTAAGTTTTTTTCGAACCGGGGCAAAAACTTGATAGTGGCGCCCCTTCCCTTCAGTGTTTGAGAAAACTGGGCGTATGGAAATACAAAAGTTTGTTTTTCAAACATATTATAGTATTAAGATTCGATTATTTGATAAAAACCTATGAGATTGTAGGAAAAGAGGCTTCACTTGTTCGATATTTAGAATTCTTGTCACAAGGATTTGGCGCCCCCATGAAACTGCAGCCCAGGGCAAGTGCCCCGGTTTGCCCCCCCCCTATATCCGGGGCTGGTGGAGAGTTATAAACCATACTTTTGGACAATTGTTTATACCTTCCAACCTCAGTTTGGCATATTTTATGTGTATTTCGATTTATTTATGAGGAACTTATAGTAGCCTATGGCTACTGCACACAAAATTAATTGGGCAAAAGAGTCACCGATTGTTTTAGGCTTGAGAAAGGTGCATTTATTCTCAGCGTGGAAGTCATAGATATACGAAGAAGGTGCACATCGCTCTGTTTTAGCAAATACACACGCACATGAAAAGCACACATACGCTTACACTTTGGTTGATTCCTTTGTGCCCATCTCTGATTTAAAGCAATGGATATTTATCTTTTCATTCCAAACGATCCAAAACCAAACAAGCCTGAAAATATTCTGTCGTCCTACCGTCCTATTATCTTGCTGGTGACATTCTCCAACGTATTCGAAAGAATACTTATGAGTAGATTGTTACCAATTTTGGATGAATACAATATAATACCGGAACATCAGTTTGGGTTTAGGAGAGGTCATGGGACTCCAGAGCAATGTCGTCGTATAGTGGATATAATTACAAGTGGATTCGAGAAGAAACTGTATTCTGCGGCAGTATTTCTTGATATACAACAAGCATTTGACCGAGTGTGGCATCCAGGCATGTTATATAAAATGAAAAAACTGCTTCCTGCTCCATTTTTCCTCTTATTGAAATCGTATCTAAGCAATCGACACTTTTATGTTCAAATGGAAGGAAAAACATCGAAACTATATAGTATCCATGCTGGTGTTCCACAGGGCAGTGTTCTGGGACCTGTCCTTTACACAATATTCACTGCCGATCTTCCTGTTGTCAGTGATGTTCAAGTAGCCACTTATGCTGATGATACAGCTATAATTGCATCTAAAGACACTGCGGCAGAAGTATCTCAAGATATTCAAAATGAAATAGTTGAAATAGAGCGATGGCTTAAGAAATGGAAAATAAAGATTAATACTGAGAAGTCGAAACATGTCACATTTGCTTTGAGAAGAGGAGATTGTCCGTCGGTAGTTTTAAATAATTCACAAATTCCTCATAGTGACTCCGCAAATTATCTTGGACTCGATATAAATCGGAGAGTAACTTGGAAAAGTCATATTAAAGGCAAGACAAAGAAACTCAACATAAAAACAAAAAAAAATGTATTGGCTGCTTGGGAGAAAATCGCAGCTTAGTTTGGAGAACAAAATTCGGCTTTACAAGGCTATTTTAAAGCCTGTGTGGACATATGCTATCCAATTATGGGGAACTGCAAGCCAATCAAATATTGAAATTCTTCAACGATATCAGTCCAAAACGCTTAGACTTATTGTTGACGCCCCCTGGTTTGTGGCTAATGACCAAATTCACAGATTTAAATATTCCATACATTAAAGATGAAATACGTAGAATAAGCACAAGGTATGTTGAGAGACTACATGATCATTTAAATGTTTTGGCAGTAGGCCTACTAGATAATAGCGATACAACTCGAAGACTTAAAAGAAATCATGTGTTAGATTTACCTTTTAGAGATTAAATTTTGTATATATTGTAAATAAACTCTTAATTATAGAATTTTGAATATAATAGCTGTTCTCACTGGAGTACAGCTATTTCTGTTATATTATGAATTTTCAACTAACTTACTTATTGTCTTATTGATAGATTGTAAATTAATAATAATAAAAAAAAAAATCCAAACGAAGATTTCATGGCTACTGTAAGTTGATTAAGAAATATCTTAATTTTCACACAAAGATGCCTATTTCAAAAAAATATTTTATCATAGTTCATAATTTCCCACCAAAATGCCTATTTCATACTTCTTATGATATCCTCAATATGCTTAGAGGAAACATATAGAGTCTCCTTATAAATTTATGGTTAAACTCAATAAGACTCTGAGAGAGTTCATGGCTCACAGGGACATGTGTGGGTCCAGGTGTTTTAAAAATTTCTTTCCGATTTTTCAACTTTAAACCCATTCAATTTAAATAACACTGCGGAATTCCACAAGAAAAAAACAATGATGTAAAACATAGGGCACATAGTGTGTACAATATGTTACTGCGCAACTGGTTATGATTTTCACTCGACAGCTTTGTCTGAGATGTTTTTCAAATTAGGTATGAGCAATCACAGTAATAACGGATAAGCAAACAGCAGTTCTTAAAAATCACTGTTGTTTTCTGTTAAAATCACTCTTATTTATGTTAATGCAAACAGTGACAAATACTATTAACAGAATTAGCAGTGATTTGTATAGAACTGTGATTAAAAATTAGCAAATTACAGCAAATGGGTTTGATGGATCACCTAAGAATTTAAGTTTTCTACCAAAGCGATTGTAGACGTAACGAAGCGTCTGAACTCATGTTATATAGTTTCTTGAATTCTTGTAAAAAGCGTGCTATAACATTTTTAAATGCATCGACCACAAGGGGAAATTATTAAAACAAACAAAAACCTGAGAGCAATAAATAAAGGCGATATCGGGGAACGTCTGACAGAAGCGAACAAGTATGAAAATATATGCCTGTATATTCTTTAACAGGCTGTAGATGGATTTATATATATGGTATCGATATGGTATCGTTAGATTCGTCTTGATGGCGGGAATAACATTGGGTAATATTTAAAAGTGTCTGCGATTAAAGAAGAAACATTTTTAGCTTAGTTTCCATAATACTATTGATGTTATGTAAAACAATTATAGCATATAGCACTCCGGTAATCAAGACGAATCTAACGGTACTCATATGTCAAAATTCATCGAGCCATTTAGGCTACAGAGGTGTACCAAAGAATAAACTGGCATACATACGTTCAAATAATCCTTAGAAAATCCAAAACGCAACAAGCAACCCTCGCTTAGATAGCCCCTACTTCAATTTACTAAAATCGCGGGCGCATTTTCTGAACTATTGTAGTTCTAAGACAAACCCAGATACTTACCCTACTACGTAATCGCCCTCCTCCCTCCACCCTACTCAATCTACCCAACCAAATACTCTTAGTACACATAAGGGAAAGTGCCAAAAACTTTGAAACCCAAAACTTTTGTTTTATTTTCGTGACACAAACTTTTAATAGCGAATTTATTGAAATGAAATGAAATGGTAATGAAGCAAAAATATACACGAAACTGACACGAAATCCGCGGTGAAGTAGTAAAAACATTTGACACCGAAAACAATTTAAAGAAATTTGAAAACAAATATTGACACGTATCAAGCTACAACTAAATCAACCGACAAAAGGGCAATCGATAATTAGAGAGCGCGCGCGGATGTTTATACACGTAGTAAGCGAAGAAGAGGGACTATTATAATAATAGAGTTATAATAGAGCAAAACGAATAAGGGAAAGAAAAATGGTTTGTGCATTTATAGACATCAATGAAGTACGCGAAACACATCCTACACAGCTTCGTAGCATGAAGACTGCGAATTGACAGAAAAATTGGCGGGGTGGGTGAACTGTTTGACGCTTTATAGTATATGCTTAGGCATAATTTTAAAAAAAGTGACAGCGCATTGAAATATGGTAAGCTATATAATAAGACATGCTTTAAAGTAGATTCTCACTGATGGTCAACTTACCAGTCAAGAGGTGACTGTCCGCATCATTATCAACAGCAGCAAGAGCAGCTGGAGCAAAGACTGCGCGCCTGCCATGAGCAAAACGCTTTGATGGCCATCGCACGTGATAAGTATATTAGCATAATTGATGAACTTAAACATGATTTGGATGAACTGACACTGGAAGTGCAACAGCAGCAGCAGTCGCCGTCTATGGAGCTTATAATAGATGCAACAGCGCAAGAACAACAACAACATCAGCAAACTGCATTCGAGCTGGCCGTGCAAGCGCTGGAGGCGCACAATGAGCGACTGCAGCAGGCGCTGTTGCAACAATGTGCAGCGGCAACAGCAGCCAAAACGGCGACGCCGCCGAATCTGGCGTTGCTGGAGAAGCTTGTGCGACTTGGTTTTTTTTTTTTTTATATTAATAATTTTATGTAATTTTGTTTATGTCTTGCAGAACGAACAACTAACAGGCCAAATATCATGTCTCAATGAAGCATTAAGGGAACGCGAACGTCATATAATACAACTGAATGCAACTCTAAAGGAACACGAATGCCATATAACACAACTCAATGCCACCATTAAGTGTCATACGGAAGCGAACACCGAACGCAAGCTGCAGGATGAGTTGATTGCAATGAAAACGAAAAATAGTTAATAATTAGTAAAATTATATTAAATTTAAAGTACTAATGATTTACGCATTCTATGTTCCATAGGCGAACAGGCGCGCAGAATACGTGAATTGACCGCATTGCTCAAGGAAAAAGAGAATGCACGCATTGAGATGTGCAGTCATCTGGACAAACTGCGCTGTGAGCATGATAAACTCAATAAACAACTGAAGGATGCACGCTGTCAGATTAAAACGTTCGAGGAACATACAAAAGAAGCGCAGGATCTTGAGCATGAGGTGCGTTTATATAGCTTTATATTAGAAAGCACCAGAAGTAGCGTTTGCAATTTTTAACGATAACGCAGAACTCTCCTTAAAAACAAAAAAATTGTGCTCGCTGTATTGGGAATCGAGTTTGACATTCCGAATATAAGTTTTCTAAAGTTTGATATCATGGAATGTGATGTGGAATAATCTTTTATCTTACTCTTTTATTTTCAAATGAAATGTGTAATGCCCTTCAGGAAACAATTATAACGTTCAGTGTGTAATTGCTATTTATTTCTATTGAGAAATCTTCCAGCCGACACAGAAAAGAACGTTCGCTAAAGCAATACCTATCCCAATAATATTCAAATCAATATAATTCGTAAAAAGTTCATTTTTTTGCTTTTTGTAAAATCGAAAACAAGTCCACTGCCAAAATGCTGGAGCTATATTTAACATTATTTATTTTTTGAAAAGGTAATTTAGAATTAGATGGCTCATCCGATCTCTGAATAGTATTATTTCAAAAAGTATTTAAGTGGACCGAATTTTAATTGATATTTTTGGTGTAAATGGCGTAGTTAAAATCGTTTTTATTTCTTCTTTTAAATACTTGAACTATCCTAAAAATTGTACCTTTCAGCGCAATGTACTGCGCGATGAATTAATTGCACTGAAGAACAAAGAAGCCAGCCTGCTGGGACGTGAGAAAAGCTTACTGCACCAGATCAAGACAAAGGATCAGGAGTTGTACAGAGCGCAACTATTGGCACGCAATATGCAGCATATGCTATATAAAAATGATGCTGCATTTAAGGAAAAGGAACACAAATATGAATGCTACAATGCTGAGAACAAGCGACAGATTTCTGAGCTTGCTGAAAATCAAAAACAGATTAAAATAGAACTCAAGTAAGTTTTGCTAAGATATACGAGACAACAGTGTATAATACAATATATAACTGTAAGACAAATTCGAAAACAGGCACCGTGAAGACATTAACTTACGAAATGATAAAATCATTGATTCCTATCGCAAATGGAAAGATCAACAAAAAAAATCCGATGAAGCAACACGCGCCGGAATAATGCGTACACAGCAACATATTTGTCTGTTGATGGAGGAAAATGAGAGCTTGAAGCAGGAAATATGTCGCATTTCACGGGATTATGCATTGTTAGAAAATGAATTGGAACGCATGAAAAACTGCTTCAGTAAAAAGTAAGTTTTTCTATTTTGAGTAGTTCTAGAATAGTTATAATCATCATTTCTTTCGATTTTCACAGTCCAACACCAAGTAGTGGTGGTGTGGCGTCTCATGATGCTGTAAGTGAAAATGAAGTTCTTAAATTTTGTAAGCTGATTTAATATAAGTTTCTAAATATACTAGATGACGCAGCGCATGCACTTCCTTCGTCAGACTAGCCAACGCATAGCAACAACACAGCGCGAAATAGTAACCTCAACTGCCTTATTAAACGCTCCCGGCGTGGGAAACTCTAGTGTGCATAGCAGCTCTCCAAGAGCAGCAAGTACACCGAAAAAACAGCAGTAGTAGCAGCAAACCAAATCAACATGAAAATCACGCAAACTCCATACATACCTATGTGTGGAGATCCATCCATCCATCAAGTGTTCCGTATTCAAATGTTTTCATTGTTCGAAATTTTCTATTTACATACAAAAACACATATAAATACAAAATTTGTAGTAGGTCAACCATTTCCTACCTGTACATACATACATACGAAACAAAAGCAGTACGCTACCAAAAACCCGAAAAATTAAAATAAATTTTAATTTTCTTAAACTAAATTTGAAAAGAAAAGTTATAAATTGTCTACTTTATTTGTTTTCGTAGTATATAGTTTAGCAGCCAACAATAGAGAAAGCTACCAGAGAATTTTTAAAAATGGTTAAACTCCAGCAGAGAAAACTATTACATCTTGAATATTGAGACGGATCGTCGAGTCTTTGTTAACTAAGTATAATAAGGCAGACTGGCAGAGTTTACAGGCCTGAGTATTGAGCAATCACTCAGCAGTGTCTTGCCTCCTCATGACGTTAGGGTGGGTGAGAAAATTCTTAGAGATGCGATCACCAAGGCTACAAAGAGGCAAATTCTTGCTGAAAAGTTTCCTAATATTAGGCCAGGATTTCCCGCGGAAGATACGCGTTTATGGACCTTGCGTGACGAAATCCATACGTCATACACGAATGATAAAAGGATATGAGGATTTGGAAGACTGTACTGCTGCTATTGGGGAAGCAAAATCACTGAAGATACTCTGCCTATTTGCTGATGCTAAATCACCTCGGACATATAGCAGCAGAATATCTTACGTACGTGTTGAATTTCTCTGTTTCCCAACTAGAAGCAGCATAACTTAGATAGAAACAGCATAATTTATAGGTGGTAATTATTGCCTCTTTGTCCGTACCCCAAGAAGACCCAGCAAGCGCCTTCTGCACCATCTTTCTTGACTTAAGCCGATTATTCATCTTGATGGCGTGAGCCGACAATCTAAGCAGGGGATCGAAAGTCGTACTAAGTGTCGTAGACATCTAGTTCCATCCTAACATCCTTAGTCCAGGAGGAGAATATGAAAGTCGATAACTTGTGGGTTGAGAGCTTGATAATGATTCCAAAACTTTCGCAATAGCTGAAAGAAGTGGAGTGCGCTTATAAGAGGACGCTAGTTCAGTTTCACTTCCAAGTTTCAAAAGAGGTACAATCCTACAATGCTACCTTCCACATTTTATTCTTATTTATTCTTATTATATATTTATTTTTATATAATGGATAAATACAATATATTATTGTACACAATTTATCATTATTTACATATATGTAAATAATATTAATCAAAGTTAACACGATTTTGGACAGTCCGATGCAAGTACGCAACGATAAGAACCATCTAGTATTCTAACGTATCCTCCATTGCAAAAGCATTGGCAAGTAATGGTCATAGTGCTAATTAGGGATTCATTTGGATGGGCCAAGTGATAGCAATTTGTCTGACAAGGGCTATCACATCTATGTGTAGCGTTGGTATTAGAATCTTGACAAGAGATCAAAGTAGCCAAGAAAGTAAGTACCGCCCACACAATAAAAATTAAATGTTGATTATTTTCTTTCCTTTGAACTGCTGCAACAGCTTTTAAACTGAAAACTAAATGTAAACTTTACGATATTAAATATATCCATTGTATTTATAGAAAAATTTGTATAAATATTGCAGATCATTTAAATGTATCTAATTAATTTGTAACTGGTAATTCATTTCAATGTCATTTGAATTCGTTTCGCAACGTGTGCTGCGAATTTATTTATGTTCTTTATATTCTCGTGTGAATTAACTTCCAGTCATATTAAAGGTAACATTTTGTTGACCGCAATATTCTCTTCTCAGAATATGCATACCCATTTATAGGGTGAGCCATCTGAATATGATCAATGAGTATACATAAATAACTTAAATTACTTTAGAAAATAGATAGATAGAAGCTTCCATCTTCACCTCCTGGACTAAGGAGATTAGGATGGAACTAGATGTCTATGACACTTGGTACAACTTTCGATCCCCTGCTTAGATTCTCGGCTCACGACACCAAGACGAATAATTGGCTTAAGTCAAGAAAGTGCTGAAGGCGCTTGCTGGGTCTTCTTGGGGTAAGGACCTAAGTAAGACTCAATGGCAATGCCTGCAAAGAAGTCAGAATAGTGATTTGAGGACTGCTACTGGTTGTTTACAAATGACTCATGAAGACTACCTGCATGAAGAAGCGATTATGCTTTCGGTTCACCGACATAATGAATTACTTTCGAAACAGTTCTTGCTAGGATAGGAACAATAATACTAACCACGGCACCCCCATGAGAACTATTCCAACTCGTATTAGAGATGATATATGAAGTTACAAAACGAGTATATCTCGATTCGCACCTCATTAATATATAGAGGAGTGTGTTTTTATATTTTCGGTAGGGCATAAAAATGCGGTTGGTGTCAATTAACACTGTCAGTGACAATATTGTGCTTGGTGGAAATCCACCACCTCTTAATGAGAGTGTAAAACGTCTTTCTCGCAACAGCAAGACTAAATTAGCACAGTTAAGATCCGGATGGAGCAATATGCGCGAGTGTTACAGGGAGTGGAACGGCATCAGCGCTAACGATTGCTGTTTTGAGTGAGCCCAATCGCCACACAACACGACCCACCTGTTTAACTGTCCGTCCCGTCCGACGCAATTGAGTCCTGTGCATCTACGCACACGTGCAATTAAGGTAGCTTCGTTGTTGGTACTTGACACCTAGAGTTACATTTCTTTTTATCTTTCTCTTACATTACTAATTACTTTGCACAATAGTTTCATTTATATAATTATTTGACATTGCAACTTTCGATTACCACTTTTTTTGGTCTGGCTGTGATTCTTCGTTTGCTCCTAAAGAGGAGACGTTCTGCCGACATGTTGCCAGAAAGATGGGAGAAAATAGTAGCTAACAATGGAAAGTACTCTGAATCATAAACGTCTTGTGGGCAAAGTTGTATACCCAATATTTTCCGCTGACAACAGATTAGTAATTGAAATACATCACTCCAGTGATTCGGAAGACATCAGGGAAGCTTTGGCTGAGCATGGACATGTTGTACGGGGCCGTGATACTAAAAACGCTATCAATCGTTTCAACAACAAGCCGATGTCCATATTCTTCTTAAATCTAAAACCGGCCAGCAACGTGGTCACGATCGAACCACCGCAAAAGTCGTATGACATTCTCCAATGCTACCACTGTCAGGGATTTGGGCATTCCCAGAAGTACTGCCGTTTACCACCAAAAATTTGTCAAGTGTGGCGCAGATCAAAGCTCAACCGACTGCACCAAGCGTAAGGATGAACCTGCAACTCTATAAGAAAACGAAAGAGCAGCATTCACCCAAGCCAAGACACACTTCCGTGTCCCATGGAATAACTACCGCTGGCCGTCCATGTTCACAGTAAGTCCTGATATCAGTTTTCTCAGTACAGTACGAAGAGGTCATACTGAATATACAGGATATCAAACACTGCAGGAGCCAACAGCGACGACCTCCGCCTAGAGTAAACTAAATCCCAGAAAACCGACTGGAAGCCTTGATGGAAAAAAATGCTCGACCAATTTACCGCCATGACGCAACTGTTCTCGTCACTAATGGCGAAGCTATGCAATTCCATAGTATCGTTCTATGGAATGCGAACGTCCTGTACAGGAGCAACAATAACAACAACAAATTTCAATATAAACAGAAAGCTGTACGACAAGTTATGAATAAAATTGTTCAGCGTGAAACGTAGGCTGTGAAACAGAATAAATTATTGTTATGCTTATAAATTTATTATTTTTAATTATGAGCAATACGTACTACGCTTATTTACGCACTTGGCATATGTCGATATTATACAGCTTTTGTTTAAATTTAACTTACAGATTTCTTTATATTTTACACAGCCAACTTCTCTCGTTCGTTGATCACCAGCAGCGCCAATTTAATCTCTGTACGCTTGCGAATACTCTCCTCGCGCACCACATCGCATTCCTTGGACAGTACATTAATTTTCATTTCCGTGAATCGTAAAGCCTCATCCAAACTCAGCTCCAGATAGCAATGTGCGCCAACATCAACCAAAATTGTATCCAGCTTTGGAATGTGTGCCTCCAAATATATTATGTCGCCGATGCATTGCTGCGTCTTGATGCCGTCGCTGTCTTTATCGTTCAAATCATCATGCATGGTTTGCACTGCGTTTTTCAACTGCACATACTCCATTATTTCCTCATTGTATTTGTTGATATGCTGCTCCAATTTGACGCAACTCCTCTTTGAGCACATCATTTATGTAGATTTCAATTTGTTCGTTGCTGTAGCGCGACATAGTTTTAAGTTAAAATTTTGACCAAATACGCCGGTTTTTTGTTTGCAACCAGCAACAGCTGTTTTGCGGCTGACAGCTGTTTCTGTGTTGCCACATTATATAATTGCGTTGCCAGTTAATATAAATCATGCGCTCTCGTTTGCACTAGTATAATTTGCTGAAGCCTAACTGACATGCATAACTTGCAGTCTGTGCACGTCTGTACAAATTCTGCTGTACATTCCGCAATTCGCTAAGTGTCAGTCTATGAATAGCTTTTTTACGTTAAATTTGAATGTGGCTTTTACAATTTTATTTCAAACCATAAAAATACGCTACTTGTACCTTTACAAAATTAATAAATTTAATTTCAATATAATTATTATATCATTGAGACAAACAGACGCGCGTTTCGCTTTCGGAAACGACACAATACGCCCAAATATTCATTAGCGCAATTGTTTCCAACTATTTTCCGCACGCAATGCTGCCAAAAGAAAAAAAAATAAACTCCCACAACACAAGACAAATTTCATTAGCATTAATGTCTTTGATTTAACCTTTTAATTTATAATTTGAACTCAGCAATGAGTTTCCGAAAAGAAAATATTAAATATGAAATAGAAATGCGCGAATATTTTTACTTTGGAGGAAATAAAGGCTGTAACGCACTTCAAACCTCGTTTCCTTAATACACGCTGAACTATTTAGAACATCAAATAAGACCATAACATCGCACATCTCTCTCAAGCGCATAAAATCTCGGATTACGTATTTCTGTAGAACACATTTAATTTCTATAGGTGGTCTTAAAAGTTCCACTAAGCTACTTTATATACCTAATGTATACATATAAAACAAAGTCGGGTTAGTTACACAATTTATATCTCGAGAACGGCTGGGCCGATTTTAATTATCTCTGATTTGTTGAATTCGTCTCCGTCCCGAATGGCAGAGTAACTAATTAGAAAATCTAGAAAGATATTGAATATACATATTAATGGCGTCGAAGATGGCATGGGAAAGGGGGCAGGGTGAAGTTGGTGAAGTTGATGTCAAAGGAAGGGTTGTAGGGGGAAGGGGCTGGGGAAGAAGTGGTATGAGACGTGGTGGTATGGGAAGAGGTGGTAGGGAAAGGGGTATGGTGAAGGAAGGGGTAGCGGAAGTAGTGGTAAGGGAAACTAGAGGTAGTAACACGACGGGTTCCTTTTAAGATATATGTTAATGGGATCCAAGGGGCAGGTAAAAGGAGTGGTAAAGAAAGGAGTGGTAGATGAAGGAATGGGAGCCTAGTAAGGGCTAGTTGAAGAAGGTGTGCAAGGGACAGAAGAAGAGCGGTGGGAGAATTGGAGGTAGAGTAGAAGGGCAAGGGGAAGTTGGGGCAGGGGAAGGGCAGCTAGTTATGAATAAAATACATATTTTAAGAAATCTTAAATTCCATTTAACTTGTTGCAAAACACTTATAGTTTAATCATTATAGGAAAAAACCCAGGAAAAATTTTAAACTCAAATTTATCAAAAATCCATAAAAACCGGTCAGGATGGGTGAAACTTTTCCATCCCGTCCCCCTCCCCCCTTCAATATGGTTATATAGAAAAATTCAAAGTTTCTTTTATAGCTTGTTACCTATTGACGATGTCAAAAATTTGGTTGGAATGGGAAGGGGGCATGTGGAAGGAAGGTCAGGAAAAGGAAAGGCAGTGGGAAAGAGAGGCTAGGGGTACCAGCTAGTTGACTATAAAAATTAAAAAATTCTACAACTTGTATAATTTTTGAGTGGAGGCAACTTAAACTGGTTTTTAGTTCTTTGGATTTGGTTCAATAATGTAATTGTAAAAATTCTTCTTAAAATACTACAGAAAAGCTTGGTAAAAAAGTACCTTCAATCTTCTTCATATTTGCTCAGAAATTGACGGAGATAAAGGAATTATGAAACAAAAGTTTATAAAATTTGATTTTTTTGACATTATTTATTATCTATTTCCTCGGAAACGTTACCACATACAAAAAAATTGTACATAATCTTTTTTTAGTAAATTTTTCGAATATTCTTTTTGTGAAGACAAAACTTCGATTTCGCCAATAGTTAACGAGATATAAGCGAAATTATTTATTTTAAATCTATATAACTATCATAAAAGGGAGGAGAGGGCTAAGCTCAACTCACCTGGACGAATTATTCTGGATTTTTTATATACTCGTATGATGCCTACACTAACAATTTGTGCAAACAAACTTTTCTTTGGTTTGCATCTAATTTTGCTTATTTGACTACAAAAATTTTAAAAACTTTTTTTGTTTATTTATTGAGCTTTGAGTTAAATGTCATAAATGAAAAATACGTTCAGATATCTTCAGTTTCGTCTCACAATTATTTTTTCCTCCGTCGCAGGAACTATAAATTTTGAATATATATTTCGTTAAGTAAAAAAAAGCAAACGTTTTTTTGCCGGTACGAAAAAAATGATTCGTGGATTCTTTAAAAAGATGAATCCAGCCGGCGCAAAGGCTGCGATCTCCGTGCCCTCCGCTTGCGGCTTGGTTTTGAAGGCACCACCGCAGGTGCAGGTGCAACAATTGCGCCGTTACAATCCCATTTCCGGTCCGCCGCGTTTCCCGATGTCCCTGGCCAAGCAGTTGATCATTGGCGGTGGTTGTTTGCTGCTAATGATGATCATTCCGTACTGGGCCGTGTTTCGGATGCCGGTCTGGTCTGCTCTGCACCGTGGTGTGCCGCTTTCTGAGATTAATAAGAAGGATGAGTCCGAGGAAGAGGCCGCCGATGCTGCTGCAGAGAATGGCAAGAAGCCTGAGGAGGACGAGAAGAAGAAGAAGAAGAAGAAGAAGAAATAGACGTGAAGTAGGATGTAGCAGAGCGGGCGTATTTTTCGTAAATTTAAGTTGGAAGAATTCGAACGCAATGGAAGGAGGAAGGAGTTAAGTTGCATATACATAGTATTTGATGTAAGCACTTTTAATTAGTTACAATTCAAATAGTAGAAGCAAATTTTGTTTGACGTATATGAAAAACGCACAGGCATAACATGGTGCATATTAGTTTAAATGTTTGAACGTTCAATGTGAAATAAAATTTATGATGCATATGAAAAATTTCTGGCTTAACCCCCCATTTTTAGTGTAGCCATGAGAAAGGAAGCCTTTTTTTCATTTCCAGGTTTGCTGCCAAATTGGATGACTCGTCCGGCGTGCTAATCCTTGAGGGTCGGAAGGTAATGAGTTCTCTACAATATAATATCGTTGTGACGCAAGATCGGCTGGAGCTGCGTTGATGGAGGAGGAGTGGGACTGATAAATGTTGTTTGGGCAGTAGACGTAGCTCAGGATCAGATCACGCGCATTGCTGGGAGAAGACTTAGTTGGAGCCAAATCACTCGAGCGCTCAGAGGAAATGAGCGAGGATGAAATCGGTGTCGTTGCAACTCATCAGCAAACGCTGGCGGAGGAAGTACCCAGCAATGAACCTGGTGGGAATTGACGTAGACGCAGACGCCGCCGTCAGATCTTGTGCACGGCGGAACGAGTACTCTACAACGAACGCGCAGCGGCACATCAAAGTCGTATTCGCGTACGCTGCGGCGAAGAACGATGACACGTGCGGGAGGCGACAATTGACGCATGTGACGGACGTAGTTGTCGTGGTAATAGTGGCGGAGGGAGAATCCAACTGCATTCACTCGGCGCATCAGATCACCTGAGAACATGGAGACGGTCAATCTTGCAATCCCCGCGGCGTTCTGCGCGCAAATATAGCTTTTGGACTCACCGACCGTTCAGAGAGGCGAATTCTTCACGAAGACCTTCATTACCATTCATACAAGTTGGTGATTGTGCAGGAACGCATGTGAACATGTCGGAGGATTTTACTTAGAAGACCTTTGATACCAACAGGACGGAACATCGTCTCACACTTCAAGAGCACCGATGGCTGTCTTGAGGGAACGCTTCCCGGAGCGTGTCATTTCAATAATTTTGTGGGAAGACCTAACATGAAGGCCAACAACCGGGCTGAAATTGCCAACATACTGTAAACAGCAAGGGAGCCCAATAATTGCTGCTATCTTCGAAACTCTACGATCATTTTTGTAACATTTTAAGCATATACTCTCCAGAAAATGACATCAGAAACCGATTTAATAATTCAAAGTTTGCTGGAATCATTCCATATCTGGTTACTTCAACGTAAATTTAGTCGCTCTCACTGAAGTTATCCACTAAATAAGTTTAAGTTCCTCTCGTAAACCTTCTCTACTGGAGCTTCGGCGATCATCCGGATAAGATGTCCAGCCCAGTGCAGCCACTGAAATTGTATGCACTGAACTATGTTAACAGCTCATACAGTTAGTGTTTCATAAGGATCTGGAACTTGACACCAACTCTAATACGTGGATGTGTGCTTTTGTTGTCTTCACTCGTAGAGTGAAAATTTGGTCACTGTTCAGTCTTTCATTTTCCATTGATAAACTTTTTCAGCATCATTTCTAACACCTCAACATCCTGAAAGTTACTCATTTCTTGTTAGATTCTTTTTTTTCGAGTCTAAAAAGAAGTTTCTCCTCTACGGTCTGGTGTTACCAAAGAGCTTCTTGGCATTTTGAGGTATGTCTCCACTGCTTACATATATATTATGAAGCCGGAGAGGGTTCCCGGAAACACATTTTTACTAGGTCTTAAAGGTGTGCAAGAGAGTCTGATGTCTTCAACAGTAGATCCGGATGAATTGATTCTTTTTCGAATTTGTTGTTAGGCAATCAATTGGATGTGCTGTCAATCGATGATGAACTTTAAAATCGAAGATGATATAAGTAGAAATCTTTCAAAGTATTTGCATAGTGCTTCTCCAGATGACGCTTGTTTATGTGGACAAGGAAGAGCAAGCGTAAATATGCAAATCCTAATTGTAGTTAACTAATTAAATGAACTATAGAAGACCAAATTAAATGTGCATTGAAAAGTGTATTTTCCGACATTTTCACCAAATGCGATTGTCACAAATCAAATTGGAAATTCCAAATAAATACAAAAAAAATCAACAAATACAAAACCATTCACTGCCAACTTTCATTTAAACTATTTTTCGTCTATACTCTACTGAGACCACGGCTGCTACGTGTAGTAGTCGTCGTAGTATTAAGTATAGTATAAAGTGTGGAGGTGCCTTTGACCATTTCGCTTTTGTACATTTTGGATACGGTGGTATCCTCAACGATGATCTACAATCTGACCTTCTTTGCTGTCGATGCCAATAAGAAAACTGAAAAACAGAAGAAAAAACAGAAGAAAAAACAAAAAATCACCAAGAAAAAAGTGCTGATTTTTATATATTTTTACCATTAATTTTTTTTTTTTTTCTTAACGGCTGAAAAGTAAAAATCGACGTCTGCAAGTGAAGGAAAGTGAATTTTTGCGCGAAGTTTGTGAATTTAAACAAATCAACTTGTGTTTGGAATTGAAGTTGATGCCGAATGGGACGGCAGAGTTGCAGCTGAAGTCTGTATTGGAGTCTGCGGCTGCAACGCTGCAACGTTAGTTGGTTCCAGCAGATTTTTCGGTGAAATTTTTATGTGCCATTAAACTGGTTCTTCGCTACGCTATGGTATGGCATGGTATGGTATGGTATGGTGAGGTATGGTGTGGCAGGCAGCAGCGCACCTTACACACATATACACACACCCGTCTCCTTGCACCCTTCGATAATGTAGTGTACTACTCAGCAAATGTCGCCAATGAGCAGCAAACCAGTGAGCGTGTGAATGAATGCAAGCAACACATAAATTTTGAGCAACATGTTGCATGCAACTCCACTAATAATTTAAATAAAATTAATGCGCTCAATTCGCATTTTGTTCGTTGGTCGTCGTCGTCGTCGTTGTTGTTGCTGTTGCTGTTGTTGGCCATGCATGTGTAGGCGTGCCTTACTGCACTTGTTCAAGTGTTTCAGGCCTCCTACTTCTTCAACACCTTTACCATCATCATCATCAACTCCACCATCACCATCATCTGCACCTTCATCTATGCAGCGGCAGGCACTGTCCGCTTGGTTGCATCAATTACATCAGTTTACTGTGTCAAAATAAATCGCCAACGCGAGGCAGCCAACGGACCAGGCAACTGCCAGTCAGCCCAATATTCAGTGAAATAGCCAGGCTAGCCAGAAGAAAGTTGCTCCATTGACCGGTTTTGTTGGCTATATTCGATACGATTTATTAAACTTCTTCTTCGTTTGCAAAAATGAAAACCGAAAGAAATATCTACTACTACTTTCGATCGCAATTAATTATGTATGAGCAAAAGAAATTACGCTGCAAGTGTTGTGCCTGCTGAAAATGAAAGTGGGCGTTTGCTTCTCGCTTTTTCTGTAATACGACTATATGCATCAATTTTTCTTCTTGATCCAATGAAGTTCTTCTTACAAGGTGTCATCAAAGTAAAGCGTAGCTATTTGTTGCTGGTGGTGGGTCCTGTCTGTGTTCTGTGTATGACACTTTCCTTATAACTTTTTTTTCTTCCTGTTTTTTTTTTTGTGCTATTAATATTTCCCACCATTAAGCCGCATATCATCTTCATCAAGACGCCGCTTCTTATAGCGCTCGTCTTGTGTGCTGTTGCACTGATTTTGCTCATTAAGTTTTTAACATATCGCCTGATTGACTCAGCTCCTTAATGTAAAAGAAAACAAAAAAAAAAAAAAAAAGACTGATAGAACATAAACTGCGGTAATAACGATGCTTTTATACTCTCCACAAGCGTTTTTAAAATTAGAAAATACGACGATAGTTGTACCAGCACACTCACACATCAGTAATGAGTTTATCTGAGCGTTTGAGAGCGTTTGATTCGAGAAAGCACATCAGCACGTAAGCTATCAAGGCACCTTATGTTCCAGTGTGAAAGCATCAGAAAGCGGAAAGTTCAAAAACTCAGTTGCATAACTTGTGAGTAAAATACGACGAGTGTACAAGAAACAGAGATATTCAGTAGTCTCTTTTCCCAAACAGAACATATGTTCTAACACAATCACTTCAATGTAGCCCCATTGGTCGCCAACCCAGACCTGAAATAAATTGTTACACGGATCACTACTTTCAAACAAACCGCGAATGTGACAATACGAAGAATTAGAGTCCTTCGGCCAAACAGATTACCTGAGAACGTTACAGCAGTGAGAGCATCAATCTTCCGATCTTCGACCCTACATTGAGGCCATTTCTTCACGAAGATCTTGATTGCCATCCATACAAGTTTTCGATTGTGCAGGAACTCTCCGAACTTGATTTCAATTTTCGGAGGAACGCATGTAAATCACTTCTCGAAAACGTTCCAGAGTACGCAAGTATTTTTTTCAGCGATTAAGTGCATTTTGAATTAAGTGGTGTGCAACTATTTAACCTTGTTTTTTTTTTTGAAGAAAATTACACCTGTCTGAATTTACAGTTACAGTGAATTCAGACCGATATATAAACATATTGGAGGCCTTTTTCCCACAACTTGTTAAATTGGACTTAGGAGACATTTGGTAGCAACAGGATGGAGCAACGACTCACACTATTTTGAGGGAACAAATCCCGTGAGATTTTTTTTTTTTGTGGAGTTTCTTGAAATCTCATGTTTATGTCAATCGCTCAAGGTCAAGGCCAGAAATTGCCGACATACACGCTTATATGCTGGTAAGGTTCACGATAAACGCCAGCAATCGGCTTCTTCAATGTATGGGCAAGGGGAGAGGGCACCTACCGGATGTGATTTTCAAAACTGTGTAAAACAAAACTTTAGATATTGAACCTACACCTATAAAAAAATGATATTCTCATTCATAAAATGGTTATATCGTGTTTTCAAAAAAGTAAGTTATGTTGACGGATAAGATGATCAGTCTGCTGAAACTTTATGTGCTGGACTACGTGGAATCATTCTCTCGATCACTCACAAAGAAGCTGTATTCGATGTTTTCAGGGTCAACGTTTCTGCAGAGTTTATAAACCGGTATCAAAAACGTTGCAAATTTCTGTCTAAAACCTATACGGCCACTTTCCGCCATCTATGTGAAGTGTATAAAAATCACTAGAAGCAACATTGTCTACATCTTCATGGTCAATCTCTTCCATGTGTTCTTTTTGATACAGTGGTAACTTGAATTACCACCGCCGACTTAAAAGTGAGAACATTCGCGCCAGACTGCCCAAGGCGTCACATAAAAACGCCGGCTTTATGCTTTTTGCCGGCTAACCACAAAAGGTTCTGAAGCGTCTTGATTTGTTGTTGCTGTTAAATGCTTGTTATCGCTTATAATTCTTTGACTTCAACTGACTGCAAAACACAAAAAAAAGGAAGAAAAGAATGGAATTGTCATCAACTGAAATTGTCACCTGGGAACTTGTTCTGCACCAGGTGGAAACAAAAAAATTGTAAAGCTGGAAAGTAAAGTTTTTGTTTCGAAGCAGCAAAAGTATAGACTGAGAAAGGCAGCTGCATAAGAGTAGCTGAAAAAAGTTATTACACAGAACTATGAAGAATATTATAACTTGTTTTAAATTGTAATTAGATAAAGAGTAAAAATGAAACAGCTCAAATAAGTGTTAAAAAAGGTTTAGAAGACTTTAAACTATAGCTCTATATAAAAATATGCATACATTTTTCGAACTGTTTTTGCAGCATGCCAAAATTTATAAAACCCTCTCACCTACAACAAATGCATATTACACATCTCTAACCATATTAAGTAGCAGCCAAGTTTAAAGGCATCATATTTCTTAGTTATCTTTCACATTATGTCGCTAGAGTTTTTACCAAATTTGGCGCAAATGGCATTTACCTTTAAATACTTATTTCAGTTTGCAATCAGTGAGTCAGTCGGACTTTAGTTTGTGTATTGGAAAATGTTCACCATGTTCCTTTTGGTATATTGTACATTGAACTGGTGGCTTTAAATGTCTGTCTGTTCAGATGTCTGTCTATAGTACGCTTGGAGCTTTTGTTTTGCTGCAGCGCCACGCTCTGCTGAGCTTGACACTTGCACAAATTACACATCAGCTCCAAATCCATATATACACACAGCAACAAATTTAACAATTGGGCATCTTGATGAAGAATAATAGCTAAAACAATTTTTTTTCTCCACTTGTTTTCATTAAAAGCTACAAAAAAGGAATAAAAGTAGATGTGTGGAAATCATCATTATTGCATTAATTCTGCATTATTCTGATTCGATTGTGTAATATCTTTTTTTTTTTTTTGTATCTGTGTGCACGACTTTTTCAACAATGTGTTTCTGTATCTGTGTGTGTGCAAAGGTTATGCGAGCGCTTGAATATCATCTGTCTTGACTCAGTGCATTTTGCACGTGATGCAATTAAGCAACTTACCAGCAATCGCCTCAATTATTGAATGAAGCTGCTTCGGCTTCAGCAAAGGTAAACTTTGAAATAGGGCTTAAATCTTCTTTGGAAATGTATCTTACAGATGTGTGAAACTCAGTACGTGATGGCAATTGCCGCCAATTGGTTCAACCAAAGCACAAATCATGAAAAATCAAAGTGCAGTCTGACAGGAAATTAGAATCTAAATGATAGTGTTGAGCAAAGAAAGCCGTGAACGAAAAATTTTGTGTATATAATTTTATAGGTTCTCTAAGTAACAAAAAATCGTTCAAGTTGTTTTAAAATGAAAGCTAGAACGCTGAATATTGTCAAACTATAAGTTGTCCGACAATACTATATAGTGAGAGCTAGAATTGCCAAACGTTGAATCAGAATTTGATACTCCAGTTCTTAAGTAAAGAAACGTCTTGAAGACAAACACGAAAGCCGCATTTCATCGCGATAGAGATAGGGATAAAGATTTACATATATTGCACTGAAGTAAGAGGTGTGCTTGAAGAAAATATACGTTTAAAGATGAAGACTAGAGACTTTACATTGATTTTTCGAAACACAACATGAAAGCCGTTTATTCACACTTCCATACAAGTTGCTAAATGAATCGTAATAGTACGATCTTCATTTGATAAGTCACTGGCATTTGTATTGCGAATTATATTGATTTGAGTGTAGTTCCTCAAGTACCCACGCTGCATTATTAAGTTTGTGTTTGGCAGCCATTGAAAGCAGACATGAAAGTCAGACAGACGGACAGAAAACAGCTCGTTGCCGAAATTAACCTCAAACAAACAGTGTTCGATAACTTCGAAGCAGCGTTTGATGTTGCTTAACCGCAATATTGTCAAGTCTTTGCGCCGTTTCATGAACGTGGATAATATATAAATCCATTGCAGCACACCAGCGACCAAGCCGTAGATGAAACCGTGGTGTTATTTGGTCGGAACACCGCGGCAAGCTTCTGATTTCTGTTCGTCTCTCTGCCTTTTAAATCTGCTTTCATGGCTGTCAAACACATATTTAATGATGCAGATTGCATAAAATTTGATCATAGTTATTAACAGATCTTAGATTTGACAGCAGCAGTGTTGCATTTAAAGTTACTATGCAATAAATTTAAAAAATCAATGACTTATCAAATGAACCTCGTACACTCATAAAAATATACAGAATTTCAGTACTTGAATTGTTCCATTAGCGATATCAATAGTAAGTTTAGTACAGAATTTCGTAAATTGTTGTTACAAGAACTTTTTTTCTTAGCCGAAATTCGTAAATTTAGCCTTCTGCAGAGCTTGATTTAAGAAAACATTGGGTTGATTTGTGTAGAAAAGGGCTCAAAAAAATAGAAAAAAATTTAATTTATGTTTTTTTGTTTGTTGTTGTATTTTTGTTCCATTTTTAAAAAAAATTCTAATTTTATTTTGTTGTACTACACCGGTTTATAAAAAATTTATTTGGTGGAGGAACCTGGCATTGAACCATGGCACATGCGAATGGCGCTAAGAAGTCTCATCGTCTTAACTATCTCAGCTAACGAGTATCCGATACATCACAACCCATGACTTTTCGCATTTACTGTCGGTGCGAAGAAATTGGAATTTTTCACCACGACAATGCACCGTTACATTCCAGCTTGATTGAGACAGAGTTTTTGGCCAAACATGAAACAGATTTGGCATCCTGTGACTTTTTTCTGTTTCCGAAACTTAAATATCTGCTCCGGGGAACGCGTCATAAATCGATTGAGAACATAAAAAAAATTCGCTGAAGAAACTAAAGTCTATCCCGGCCAAGGCGTATAACAAGTGTATGGAAAATTGAATTAACCATTGGCATGCTTGTATTGACTCAAAAGGAGCCTATTTTGAAGGCGGTAATAAAGATTTGTATTAAAATGCATAAAAATGTTGTTTTTCTTAACCAGTCCGGGACAATTTTGATTCAGACGGAATATGACTGCAGAATATTTGTCAGTTAATTTGGTGTGATGTTTATAGCAAGTTACATTTTATTATTCAGCCAGAATACATAGGAAAACCGGGGTCTCATCCCCAGATTGAAATACACTTTTTTTAAGTTACGCTCGTTTTTGAGGTTGAGGTTTGCATATTAGCACAAAAAGCACAAATATACATTATCTTGATTTTGTTTTATGAACATTAATGCAATTTTGGTACATTTTTTTTAGGTTGCGGCAAAAACAAAGTCCAATTCTGGTGGCACGTGCGAATTCAGTACGCCATAATAGATAGGAATACATGCATCTCATCTCCAGATTGAGAAACTTTTTCTTTTTTGAGTTTCCTTTCGACGGTTTTGAGGTTATGAATGAATTCTCACTTGATTGGCTTTCAAAAAAGTCTGATTAGAATCGATGAAGCGTAATATACTACAACAAAGGGCTTCATATTCCAGCTATGTCCGTCTGTTTGTGTTTCGTATGTATAAACGTCGATATCTCGGAGACTAGATAAAAGTTAGAGCCATCACACATGGAAATTAAAAATAGCCTAATAAATACACAGATGAAGTTTATAAAAATTCTGGATGTCACACCCAATGTAACTAAGCAGTGCTAATCATCGTTTTGCCTGCATTACCGACAAAATGCAGAAGAGTATGCTAAGCAGAGTCTCCATATGAGTAATTCTACATCCAAAAAATTGGCAGGGTACTTCGAAGTTCTAAACTCCATATTGCAGTATTGCATATTTCTAACATTCATTTGAAACTAATATAGTATCAAAATTCACAAGCTATTCAATAAATGAAATTAAATGATTTAAATTTGAACTGCTTCACCTACATATTAAATTTACTAGAACATTTTTTTATTCTTTCAAATCATACGCCACATAATCTTCAAAACTATTTCTTAACAAAACAAAGTCAATAAACTCAGCTCACAATGTGGAATTTTCTTTCTATTTTCATAATACTATCTGACACAATTTCTGTGCTGTATTGTTTATAGTACGTTGCTTCGTTGCTATACTAAGTATGTACATCAATTGGTACTACAAGAAATATAAAAATAAAAAAAAAATGAAATAATAAATGAAATAGAAGTTTTCAGTCATCTTTTTCCATTGTTGTCATGCTCAAGTGATCGTGACACTTTTCGCGTAGAATTTAGACACTTTGTACTTAGTTTGTGTGTTTGGCTCTGGCTTTTATATCAATGCTCCCCCACTGTTTCAACTTCTTTAACACTTCAGCGCCTTCTTTACGAGGGTTGTCTTGTGTATAGTGCGCCTTGGTAACCCTAAATGACATTATGAGCAATTTTCGAGGTTAGTACTTTTGTCACAAAGAAGTGGATAACTCCAAAATGAGCTGTTTCGAAAATGCTTTCGCAGAAAAATAAAAACGTTGACATTGTAATTTACTTTTAATGTGCGGAAATAGAACGAAGTCATTGGGTATTCGATATTTTGAGTGGTCAAAAACTCTCTTGTGTGAACCATTATGTGAGAACTTGCATTGTTGTGGTGATCCATATTCGGCGGTTGGTTTTTCTCAATTATCCAAAAATGTCTGAGCACCATGTTTGGCGCACACATGTTTGGGCACCATTCAGAATTGACCGTTAATAGTTGCGACATTACCAGTTTTTCCGAAAATTACATTTGCTTCGAAGTGCTTCGTCCACGATTTGGCTGGTCTTGGAACACAAATACAGTCGATTGCTGTTTTGTTGACAGCGAATATGCATAGATCCATCATTCGCCATCTGTTACGATGTCATAGATGTCTTTCGAACCACCGTCTTCTTTGTACCAATCGAGACGAGTTTGGGTGATTGTTAAATTATGATATATCCAACATGAAAAAATCGTCTTTACGCTCAAAAGTTCAAGTAATATCGAATTTATACTGGTTCCAGTAATGCTCAAGAATGACTTAATCTCACCATATGTTGTATGATGGTCTTCTCTTATCAGTTGACACACATCATCATTGTTCTCTGGGCATTAGCTGATTTTGGAAGACCTTCTATCGAAGTTCTTCTCTTAAGCAGTAGTTTTTGATGGTGCTTCACTGCCAAAAGTTGATGTCTGGGCCTAAGCAGCATTACAACCAAGTGGTCACTGCGAAACAGACTAGTGCAGCCAATTATATCTACCTAAGATTCAGTATCAGAGCTGAGACGTAGAGGGACATCATAACGGAAAATGAGCACTGCGACATAAGCGAGAATCTTTTCTACCCAAGTCCAGTTATGGTTGGGTTAATTTACCCAAGCTTCTCTGTTACTTTAATGAAACTGAACATAAAAGTTCCTGACTATGTCATGGTGGCCCATGAGCAGCCTCAAATCTAATCTGTTGAGTTGTGCGTTGCTTTTAGGGTATATAGGGCAAGCTAGTTATTTAACCTGCCGTAGTCCAAAATGCATAGATGATAATATTGACCCTTCCTCTGATCTCTGACTCTGATCCAAAATATATCGAATGCAGATTTCAATGGCGTATATCTCAAATTTAAAACCGTGAGCCAGGCACCCGCAATTGTACCCGTTTCGGTGATTAAACCTTCAGTGAACCATTCCATTGTTGATGGTGCAATACCATTGATGCACGCCTCCCAATCTAAGCGACTGGGATAGAATACTAAGAAACGTCTGGCGAAACGTAATTCGGTGGTCATAAAACAGATTTAGATGTCAAGAATACAATAATGTCTCAATGCACCCAAGTATCAAAGCATCAATTGCTGCTGAGAATAGTGAAGTGGCACAGTGGAAATAGAACAATGATCACCGCCATTACAGCAGTGGCACAATGATATCTGATATGCTCAGGCCTGCTAGCTGTTTGATTTTCACGAGTAATTTCCATTTTTTGGCAGAGATAAATTTTTTAAATCACTGTAAACAATACAAATAGTGCTCGTACATAAAAACGTTCTGCTAATATCAGCCAATGCAATATCCAATGATAATATCAGCTGACTAACTAACAATAGTTAGGGCGCATAATATATACATGGCAGCCCTCGTATAAGTATAACGATCTTAAGGTCTACTACTCGTACATGTACTTATAATATAAGCCGCTATGGAATGGGCATGACTTTTGGCATTAGTGAAATCAGAGCGCACCAAACAATGGAGCAAAAACTTCAAAAAAAATACGCGTACAAGCACATGCCAATAGGAAAGAAAGCCTAATGGCAGACAAAAACAACAACACCTCAGCTTAAACCTAACACACAATAAGAAAACATTTTTTTTTTTCTTTTTTTATTCTTAACTTTGCCTCATTCTAATTTGATTCTCACTTTGTAATTATTTTAACTAACAAACTTTGACTTGGTCGGAACTACATCGTACATCGTATAATGATAGATCGTTAGGAAGCAAAAGAAAAAAAATAATACCAGCTGAGAAAGCTAGAAAATTCTATCAACATGTTTGGGAATTTTCTTATTGATTGCAGTCTCCCTCTCTGAATGCATAAAAATAAGATTGCTCAAGTACAGCGGATCGGGCATGTTGTAAGCAGCAAATGTAGTCAAAATCCAATTCGAATGCTGCAATTTCTAAAACGTGATTCGTGCAAAGCGACACAAACAGCAACAAAACTTCAACAACAAAGTTCGAATTCAAGCTAAGCCAACAATAGCCAACATAGTAGTGGAAAACAAAAGCCCATTAATATAATTTGTGTCTATACAATGAGCAGGCGCATCGGTAGTAACTCCCGCCCCACAGTACACTCCGTTGCACAGTGGTATGAGAGAAAAATTTAGACAGCAAAAATCTATTATTTGATATACTTTATAGATTATACTAGTCTACAGCTAAAAAGGGCTTTCGATACAAAATTTTATTTTTCTATTTTGGTCTGCTGACCTCGAAAATAGCCATAAAAACATTTTGAATGGATCATTTTCTTCATAGACCCACTCTATTAGCTATATCTCAAGTTAGAATTTCGACTTAAATCAAATTGTATATCTATTATAAAGTATATTTATTCTTGACAAGTTTGACGAGACGAGTCTATCTAGCTATGTCCGTATGTCCGTAAGAATGTTGTTGCGTATTTTTTGGGAACAATTTTTATGATATTCAGTTGTAAATTTAAACCTAGACTTCTTTTTATTGCAGGCAAATAGAGTATCAACATTGGAGTAGCTCCTATACAAACCACCCGCCCACTATTGACTCTTTGTATGAAAAACTTTTCTAATATCAACTTAATAATTGATAAGGGAGCTTCTAATGGACGGACGTTTCACATATACATAAATGGGTGTGACACCCACTTTTTTACGTAACCCCCATATAAACCCATCGTCCATTTTTGTGCCTTTGTATGAGAAACTTTTTTAATTAAGTCAATCTTAGTTTGACATTCGATGTGGAGGTTTCTTAGGTTCGCCTGATTACATACAAAGAAAAGTCAATATCAACTTGAAATTCCATATGGTGGCAGCTTATGGATAGTCGCTTCACACACATATACTAATGGGCGTGTTTCAAACCAAAAACAGTATTCCCAAATCAACATGAAATACTAAAATCAGATATTTATAGGTGAAAAATCCATACATATTGAGTTTTCTTCGGTTTATGCTGACGGAAATGCTAAAGGTCACACTCTTTGTCACCTGTTATTTGAGTATATGAAGTATTTTCGGTAGCAAACATTTTTGTTATCTGAGTACTCGCTGAGAAACAGTTCATGCTGAAAATTGTTAATGGTTGTTGGACAGCGTTTCTTTATATGAAGTTTTTTCGGTATCAAAAGTGTTCATTGATCTCAGTATTGAGCTTAAATAACAAACGTTTACGACGAAAATGAGATACATGCGAACAATTTCTATGGATAGGTTAGAAAGTTAGGATTTTTTTTTTTACATAATACTAAAATTCGACTTTTTCATTGTTTTCCTATTTTCACCTTATACGAGTACAAATCGTAAAAATTCATCATTATTGTTGTTCAATGCAATCATCGCAAAGTTTTTGTCATGTATCCCTATCCATGACGCTCACTTTGTAGAAGGAAGAGTTTGCACCAAGTGTACGAATAGCTCCGCTTTATGGATTTATTTTCCTGCTGAAATGTCTCGCCATGCTGGCCATTCACATCACCAATATTGTCTAGAAGATACTACTTCAAAGGAAATCAGAAACAACTAAATTTTACGAATTCATGGATGCAGTTTGGGGAATTGTACATCTTGGAGGAGACCCGATACTTTCAGATCATCAAAGACTCCTTCCATGATTTAAAAATGACAAAAACTTTCTTATCGATTAATTAAATTGAACAACAATATGGAGGTACTTATACGCTTTGTTTGAGATATAATTTCGAAAATAGCAAAGAATTCCTGAAACGTATTTCGGTTTCGGTTCCGGTTTTGGTACGTACCGAAACGTGTGTTTCGTTTTAAGATTCTGTACCGGTTCCAGTTTATTTCCGTATTCGGTTTCGGCACGGTTCTTGGATTTTGGTTACGGTATATTAGTACGGTACCGGTTAAAATTAAAATTATTGAAAGAAATTAGGAGAATATTTACTATTGTCGACGTTTCAAAGACCATATATCAAATTAATTTAAATTTAAATTTTTTGAAATAAACTTTTCTTTGTTCAGAGAGTAAGTAAATAGAAACTTACTTAAATTTCGAATCGATCAAGCCATATCCGTCAATCGTCGGGTATGAATACTTCCTATGTACCTAGGCTGAACGTATATCACAACTTGCATGCCACGCGCATTTTTCGGGATAGCAACTATATATAAAAACCAACCGCTCACATTTTTCCATTTTCGAATTGTGTATGACATATTTTTGCGTTCAATCGATTCCTAAGCGGATTCATAATAAACAAACTTGACGCTTGACGAACAAACGCTCTACGCTTACTCGAGTAGCTGAAGCTGCGAGAGTAACTTTTGACGATTCGAATAGTCTGGGAAATTTGTGGAATTTTCTAACCATATATGATATCAGCTGTTTTTTTTTTTTTTTTTGTTTTCCTTCGATCATTATGCATAAGTACACTATGCATAAGTAAATATTTTTTTAGAAAAAGCTTCCGGTAAGGTTTTTTTCATTTTATTTTTGCAACTTTTTTCGAGTTTATCAAAAAAAAAAGAAAAAAAATGTTGGAAATGTTAATAAAAAATGTACTTTCATATCATTGAACCAAAATTGGACCTAATAAACACAGCCCACACACCCCCAAATTGATAAAAGAAATAAATTCAACACACTCAAAAACTTAAGAATGGTCATATACTGGTCAAAATATGTTAAGATAAATTGTTATCGCCAAAATGAACCTTCAGACCACTGTGCGCTGCCCTAAAATGCTACACCTCCAACTACTTTAAGTTAAGCGCGCTTCCAATGCGCAAATTGTTGCCTTACATATCGCGTCTGATTAGACTTCACTCCTAAACGATTATGAGCGCGCAACGTTTCAGCTTCAGTTTCGATTTACGCTGATGTTGGGAAAACATGCCACATTTTAATGGCTCAGCTCAGTTCAGTCAGTCAAAACTTTTGTATTTTTGGGCATTAGCTGCAAGTCAAACGATTGTTCCAACGTTCAACTTTTGTAGATCAAATGAGACCGACCGCCGATCGACGAAAAGTCGTTGAAGCGAAAATCTTGAGTCAATATACTAAAAAATTACCACAGCTTAGGGCAGCCGCCTTATGATCGACTGTATGTGTGTGGGAGTTTGTTTATGAAATTGTCAATTAAATACTGTCCAATCGATGTACCTAAAAAATAATATACAAAAAAAAATTCAGCACGAAAATTACTAAAAGCTAAAAAAAAGTTAATTCTAATTGGATTATTATTTTATTGCTGACGTGTAGCAATATCTTTCCGTCAAAATCTGACGAAAGGAAACTATTTATATCCGGTTGCGGTCTTTTATAAAAAAAGTTTATTTTTATACCCTACACAATAAATATTTGTGGAACAGCTAAATATTTTATCAGTGTATATTAATTGTAAGCGAATGGAAGCGAAATTTCTTTTAAGTCTATGAGTTTGGAATGATGTCAGGCTTCGAAAATTTACATTTATACCAGTGCTGCACAGCCATAGTCTCTTTTATATAGTAAAGAACATTCATGGTTTTATTGTTAGCATAGATTTGCCGTTACTTTTTTCTTTTAACAAGTGATCGTGGACTAGACGAATGAGACTAGGGCTGTGCAGCACTTGCTTGGAAAAAATCTAGTTGTCATAAACGCTAATAACAATGCATCTGAGCTAGTAATTGACAGAAAGGGTCACAAATTTATTGACAAGTGTGAGAAACTGATAAAACAGTTGATGTTAATCAAAGAAAAATCAGTAGAAGATCAAACGCGAAGAACCTGAAGACAATCACCATCCAAACTTGGAAGTCACCTTTCAGCTTGACTGTACGTTGTTATACACATTACAAAACCAATTCTCTTTGACGTGTCAGATATTTTAGATTTGTCTGCTCTCGAGCGCTGTACAGATATTGAATTGATGTGGTGACCAACCCAGTGCTGGAATTTTTCAAGCTCATACAGCTTGTGGTTTCATACAAGTCCTAAACTCTATAGGCGAATCAAACATCCTACGAAGAATCTTTCTCTCGAACACTTCCAAAGACACTGTATCCGTTGATGTCAGGATCCATGCTTCTGCGCCATAACAGGGATTTTCAGTGTCATAGATTTTCATCTTCGTACTTCGAGAGAGGGCTCCACTTCTTTGCTTGCTTCGCCCTAAGTAGCAGCGGTTAGCAACCGTGATTCTTCGTCTGATCTCTAGACTAACATTGTTGTCGCTGGTAATTCAGTAAGGGCGTTGAAGAACATCGTTCTTATCGGCTTGTCGAAAGCGGCGTTATAATCGACAATTAGGTGGTGCGTGTCTTTGTTGTACTCGCGGGTCTTCTCCAGGATTTATCGTAGAGTGAAAATGTAGACACTGGTCGACCAATTTGGTCTGAAGCCACACTGATACTGGCCTATCACTGCATCCGGTATGGCTCTAGCAGTTTACAAAGTACGCGGGACAGAATTTTATATCCAATTGAAAGGAAACTTATTCCACGGTTGTTCGCTCAGACAGCGGGGTCTCCTTTCTTGAAGATAGGACAAAGAACACTGAGATTCCAATTGTTGGGCATGCATTCAACGGACTTTATTTTGCATAAGAGTTGGTGCATTCACCTAACCAACTCTTCGTCAACGATCTTGTATAACTTAGCAGGCTACTCATCGAAGCCATCCTTATTGTCATTGAATCTCCGGGCTTAAAACCTTCGATCAGACGCTTGAACTTTTAATAAATCTTTCGCGCTTCATTTCTATTACATAACACCTCAACATCCTCAAGCTCACGCCTTACATCATACTCAACATACTTGATCAATTCAAGTACGGTAGAGCCACACACTGGCCCACGCCGCCACTGGTTATGCCCACCTGGGTGACTGGGAATCAGGTAGAACATGTGAAATATTGACAGCACGATGCAAAGAATTCAGAAATTCACTCCCTGCGATATGTGCATCATCTCATATGACACAAACGGAACATACCCAGGCAGCAGACGAAGCAGCAGCTGAAGTAGTTGTTGCTATTATAGTAAATATAGTTTGTAATAGTAATAGCTGTACTACAGATGGAAAAAGTAGTATTAGGGGCATATGGGCTAGTATTAGCTGTGCAACACCAAACAGGTTCGAAGGTAACACATTCGCCACATCCGGAATACTGAACAAAGATGACATTTCGGAAAATCTTCCTTATACAGACTCTAAGTATAACGAAGAACTGAGTTCCGGGTTCCACTCAATGTTGGCGCAGCACAGAAGTATTTTCAGTAGTTGTCACCGTTAAATAAAGGTTATGTTATTAAAGGATATATTATTACTTAACTGCTCATCCACTTTTTAGGGAATGGATGCATAGTTTTTCATATGAGGCACTCAGCTGAAAAATGAAACAAGTGATTGGTTTTTCAGTGTTATTTTGTTTCACTTTTGCGTTCAGTGTGTAATTTCTATTTGTTTCTATTGAGAAAATATTCTATACCATTGAATATTATCGTATGTAACTATGTACATCAAAACGCTTTAGTATTAAATACCTAATCGAGATTTCTGACACGTGTCGTGATTATTAAAGCTTTTATTTCAACAAATTTGAATTTTTTGTATTATTTAGTCGGTACTCATTTTAAATATACAGGATAAATACAATATATTGTACACAATTTATCAATGTGTATTAGATTTGGGACAGTCCGATGCAAGTATGCAGCCATAGGAATCATCTAGTGATCTGACGTATCCTCCATTGCAAAGGCATTGACAAACCAAGTTACTAGTGCATATTATCGTCTCAACTGAGTTTCCCAAGTGATAGCAATTCGTCTGACATGGACTACCACAACTATGTGTTGCGTTGGGACCACAATCTTGACCAGAGATCAAAGTAGCCAAAGAAGTAAATACTGCCCACACAGTAAATATTAAATGTTGTTTCATTTCTTTTTCTGTAAACTGTACGAAAATAAACATATCTGTTGTATTTATAGTAAAATGTTTATAATTTTATTTAAATGTATCTAATTAATTCGTAACGCATTTTAAAGCCATTTGAATTCGCAGAAGGGAGGCAGGGAGGCAGTGTATCACAATCTGTTTGCAAGATTTTAAAAGAAAACGCCAAAACAAAAAACAAAACTTGATGATAAATCGAAAATGTGATACTAAGTGTCAAGTTTCCGGAAGGATATTACTCCAATTGGTGGCGTTCATAGATTTTTAATTGCATCGGATGGGACGGGCAGTTGAAGAAGTGCAACATGTTCTGTGGCAATTGACGACATTAAGAACAGTAAACGTTGGTGTTGATTTCAATTTGTTTGTTGAAGCACGCGAGCACGTAGTGTAGTCACGTGATACTGACGCTATGCGAGAGACTTTTTTCACTCTTATTTAAAGGCGGCCTAAGACCCATATTTACTGTGATAGAGTTTATTGACTCTTCAATCCCATTTTTGCATTTTACCGAATATCTATTTGATCTTGAGGTGCATTTCGAGTTATACTTGTTTTATAACGTCTGATACCATCACGAATACGAGTGAGAACACCACTCATGGAGATGCCATTATATGGATGATTACTTATCAACACACCAAATAAAAATTAAATTACTTCGCGTGCAATTGGCGTACAAAGAGATACAGAAAAGAACGTCCATTAGCTATAGGTGATAATACAAGTTATAGACACCTTATTTATGCGTAGGGAGTCACGGTAAGCGACTTCAGCACATTGTTTTTCGACTTTAAACGATTGTTCCTCTGAGCCAAGAATCTAAGCAGGAAATCAAAAGTTCTAGCGAGTATTGAACTATAGGAATACTCATGTCCCCTACAAATATGTATAGTTCCATCCTTAATCTGATGACTTGTGAGATGGTTGAACTTTTTTCGCGTTGGGCAGAATCAGAACTAAGGTAAACCTTTTCCTCTCCAGTTAACAAATTGGAAATGACGAAACAGGTTTTCGATTGATTTCTGTGATATTGAAAAAGCAAGGGGAATGGAGTGTTGGTGTGCCTGTTCAGCCGATTTTGATAAACGCTGCTTAGTCTAGCAATTTCCTGGTGAACCCAATGTACCCCGAGTTCATCGTCTATCACTTTGTTGGTATGGAACAGATGGGCGTTGCAAATAATTCTGAGCGCCCTATGTTGGAACTTTTGAATAATAGAGCAGTTGCTCTTGCCGGCAGTGCCTCAGATGGGGATTCGGTAGGTCCATAAAGGGTTTATTATTGCTTTATATACTAGAAGCTTGCTCCTCAGCTTGAGAGTTGACCATCGACTGATAAGCCATAAATGTTTTTTTAGCTTTTCGTTGAGCTGCGTTCTTTTGGTCAGACGGTGAGGAGGCCATGTTAACCTTCTGTCAAGGACCAGCCAAGTTAATTGGCTGCAGCGCTGCTTGGAATGGTTGCTCCGTCGAGATAAACTTGGGGACAGTCTCCTCTTCTAAGTGAAAAAGTCGTTTGAGTGGACTTCTCAGGGTTCACCACAATGTTCCACCGCTTGAGTCAAGTATTGGAGATGTTGAGCTGGCTTTGAAGGTTTGCTGCAGCCGCCTGTGGGGAGACGTCGGATGTCAGGAACGCCGTGTCGTCGGTGATCGGCATGTCGACTATATAGAGCATGTAAAGGACGGGGCCCAGTACGCTTCCCTGTGGAGCTCCGGCTTTGACTTTTTTTATTTGGGATTTTTTCTGCCCCACACCTGACAAAGAAGTTACTGCGCTCAAGGTTTGACCTGATAAGGATGTAGCACGGTGCTGGTAGAGTTGACTTTAGCTTGTAAAGCAGGTCAACATGCCACAACCTGGCGAAGGCTTGCTTTACATTCAGAAAGACGGTCGAACAAAACTTTCTCTCCTCAAATGTCTCCAGTATCCTCTCGACTAGCTAGTAATATGGATGTCGTAGTAACAATAACAATGTTTCGGAAAATTATTGATTTGAGTGGGGTAATCTATTTGAACTTCTAAAACACCGTCACCTAATTTAAGTAAGCATACAGGGACCGACCATTTGTGCCAAACGTCATATACCTAGTAACCTTCTCCAGTACGTTAACAACATATAATAATGTTTTATAATAATCGGTCAAATAGTTGCTGAGATATAACAAATTTCGTCATTAGTGGTGAAGTTAACCATCAAAATGATTGGTTTTGATAAAGTTTGAAGAGAAATATGGCGTAGTGACAAAAAACAGCATTAAGAATACATGGGGTCTACACGTATAAACAAATATTTAAGTATTCTAAACAGAGAATCTGAGAAAACAACATACTACTTGTAAGTATGGAAATCTTCACACTTGTATATCAGTAACATGCCCAAACGAAACAATTAATCACTATTTATGGCAATTTGAAAGTTTATATTATCTCGCATTTAAGATTATGAAATATAATTATTTTGTAATCAGAATTGCATATTAACTGCGTAATATATGTTTTTTTATTTTTTATACTTTATGAAAATTCACTATTTAATTAATTGATGAAATTTGATGCCGCAGCAGAGTGTCGCAATAAATAATCAATAACTGAAAGCAATAAAAATGCCATTGAAAGTCCTCATATGCGAACTGATGCAGCATGCAACATTTACAACAACAACAATAGCAACAACAATAACTACAATAAATGCAACACGCATGCGTAGCTGTTTTTGGTTAATTTCAACAGCGACGCCGCTTCGCCTATCCTGTATGGATACAACAGTCCGTCCGTCCGTCTGAATGTCTTTCTTTTCATAAGGCTGCAATATTTGACTCCAGCATTGATGTTGCCTCAGATGCTGATGCTGATGATGATGATGACATCAACTAAAACATAAAAATAAAAAGTATACAACTCAAATCGCCATTTAACGCAGCCAGATGTATCTTCAATGTCGCTATTTGTTATTTTTATGCGCTGTACGCATAGGGTAGAAGGGTATATTAATTTTGTGTTAATGTATGTAACAGGCAGAAGCAGGCTGGGCAGGCGCTCTGAAGCATATATATATATATATATATATATATATATATATATATATATATATATATATATATATATATATATATATATATATATATATATATATATATATATATATATATATATTATTATATATATTATTATATATATATATATATATATATATATATATATATATATATATATATATATATATATATATATATATATATATATATATATATATATATATATATATATATATATATATATATATATATATATATATATATATATATATATATATATATATATGTACTCCAATTCGCAATTACTTCATTTGAATCGACATTTTTACTTACACTCTACATTGTCACTCCACGCGTCAATTACTGCCTACAACTCTGCTTGGATTAGATAATTACGTCAACGTATCATTTTTATTTACTGTCCGTATTTTAAGAAGAAAGTGTACAAACAAACAACTAAAAGATGGGCGGCCAGCAATGACAAATTCACAAACTTCAGCTGATCGATGCCTATTTTCGCAACTCATCGCACAACAGCTTTTTGTACTATACAAAATATAAATTCACCATGATTTGAGCACGAAACAAAATGAAACAATGAAATGCCTAATCCACAAAGAGTAAGACAAAGTAAGAATGAAAAAGAGCCCAGTTGAGTGGAATACGTCATCTTTAGTATAAATTCAACATGCAACTGACTAGTAAAAAATATTAACTACAAAGGAACAATGGGTATAAAAATACCCATTGGATATGGCGCATAGGGGTAGGGGGTAAATTTTTGTTGTTGTGATAATTTTGAATCAATTTTAGCTTTTATGATCTAAAAATAACCGAACTTTTAATTTAAATCATAGAACACGTAGCGCCAGCTTTTAAATGTTGGCAGTGTTCGAAAGGTACATATTTATACCATTCACACCATGAAATGGTATTATCAGTTTGTCTGAAAGTTTGTAACGCATTAAAGGAGCCATCGTAGACCCCATAAAGCATATATATTCCTGATCTAGCCATGTCCGTCTGTCCGTCTGTATGTTGTTGCGCATTTTTTGGGCGACCAATTTTTATGCTATCCAGTTAATAGAGTGTCAAGATTGACACGCCGTGTCCACTTTTTGGGGTAGCCCCCATACAGACTCACTTTTGTGAAAAAATCCTTCATTTAGATCAATATTAGCTTGAAATTTGACTTTGTGGATTTTAATGGACAACCGCTTCATATACATATACAAATGGGCGTATCCCGCCCACTTTTTGAAGTAGTCCCATATACACCCACAGTTCACTTTTATGCATTTGTATGGAAAACGTCAATATCAACATGAAATTTGATATGGCAGCATCTTACACATCTACTATTTCGCTTCTTACACATCTACTAGTGAGCGTGTACCACCCACTTTTTGGGGTAGCCCCTATTTTAACCCCCACTTTTATGTATACAATACTTTTTAAAGTTTAGTGTGAATGGTATTAGTGTTTCGGTTCAACCGAAGTTAACGTTTTTTCTTGTTCTTCTTTCGAAAGCAGCTAAGTTCATGCTAATCGATTGACAGGTTACAAATCGATCCAAGACCTGGACGAACCGAAGCATCTAATCGTGTTGAGTTAGTGTAAAAAGTAAGTGTAATAATCGCTATCAATGCAAATTTCAATGTGAGAATGATTTCAGAAGAACTAAATTCATCTTACTATACAATTGACAAAATATTAACTGAAGATTTGGATAAAAGAAAGGTGTGTGCACGTTTTGTTCCGCATCAGTTAAATGATGATAAAAAAAAATCGACCTTAGACATTATTTCAACAGCTGAAAACTATCCAGATGTACCTGATTCGATCATAGGTGGTGATGCAACATGGTGTTTTAAATATGATCCTGAAATTAAGCGACAAGCTGCAGAATGAAAGTCAAAAGACGAGCCAAAACCTAAACGGCGTTTTCAGAAGTTAAGAGTCAAGCCAATGTTGATAACTTTCTGTGATTCCAAGAGTATTGTTCACAAGGAATTTGTTGTAGAAGGTCAAACTGTCAATGGAGAATATTATTTACAAGTTTTACATCGTTTTAAGCAGCTGTTTTTATTGCAAGATAATGCACCACCTTATAAGACCAAAAAAGTCAATGAATTTTTGATGAACAAAAACAGATTTGTCTCATCGATCACCCTCCGTATTCGACTGATCTAACACAGTGCGATTATTTTCTCTTACAAAAAATGAAAACTGCAATGAAAGGAGCTTTTTAACATGAAATTCCAGCCATACAAGCAGCCGTGACACAGACGCTAAAGAACATCCCAAAAAGCGAGTTTAAATTGTCCATGGATACATTTTTTGAGCATTCCAAACGTTGTATTGAGTTAAATGGAACGTATTTTGAATAAATATTAGCTTTGAAATACCTATAAGTAATACCATGCTTGTTTTATTTTATAACTAAAAAGTTCGGTTATTTTTAGATCAACCGCGCATATGAAAAATTATCATAATCAAATCGGCGGAACTAGTAGCAAGTTTTAATGGATTAAACAAGGTACAGCGTATCTCGAAGTCGAGTACACTCGATTGCAGCGCATTTATTTCTAGTCTTTTAGTTGTTTTGTGAGTTTTGTAATTGGCTCTCCTTATATTTATTTATTTGCAGCGCTGCTTTAATTAAACACTCGTTAATAAATTAATTAATGCTATTTAATTAAACAATATATTGTACAATAAAACAGTATTAACTAATTGCTTAAACTTAGTTCAATCACCGATGATTTCAAGTGCTAAGAAGCATATACAAAATGGTGTTTTTTTCTATAGTTTAAATAATTTAATAAATTCATAAGCGCATCATAAATCTAACGGTACCTCGAGAATCTCTCGTTGTTCTGCATGTTAAAATGACAAACCAAACTGAGCACAAATAACAATCAAATAATATCAGTTCTGAACAATTTAAGATTCAAGTTTAATAGCTGTCGAATAATGGAACATCTAAAAAAGTATCTAACTAGATAAAGTATCTTTTTATGAAAATTAACGTTGCGTCGCAACCAATGTCATCGTCATCGTCAGCGCATCAGCAGCAGCAGTGGGCGTGGCACAGTTGCACCCTTTTACAACTGCCAAGCCAACCTTTCGGTATGAATCACTATACACATTGATAATACTGCGAGTATCGAGGTACGAGTATCTACTCAGAATTCAACCACAAATTATGTTTTTTTTTTTTTTATGTGCGAAGTTAGCCATGCGTTGAATTGCGTTTTTTTTTTTTAATTTTTTTTATTTATTCTGACTGACTTTGCTACCAATTTTTAAAAGACTTCGAAGGGGAAACATTGAAGTTTGTGCATGACAGCGGGCAACGCGCTGAATTGTGGTATTTGTCAACAGCGATTTCGAGTCTTTTGCTCCACATTGCCTGAATGTAGATGAATTCCGCGTGGAGATTTAGTGCTGCGGGGGCGTTTGACATGTTGACATGCAATTGTCAGATACAATAAAAATATATGTTTAGATTTAGTTTTTTATTTTCTTTAGTTTTAACTGGAAAAAATGCGTGCTATAATTTTTACAACGTGCACCGGAAACTGTGCATCCGCCGCATATTCGTATTGCACAACCGTGATTGCATACATTGGCCGGTTTTATTCAATTTAGTTATTGTAGATGTTTTTAAGATATTGTTTAAATTGTATGCAATTATTTTAGTTAAATTAGCAAATGCCTTAATTAAACAATTAGAGAAGCTTCTTTATTTTACAAAGCATCGTTGCATCTTGGTGCTTATGATCAGTATGTGGTTTTAGGCTATTTCAGTTTTCTTCTTTTTTGTTACTTTGTTAGTAGTCGAGGGTACGCTTTTATTTATTTTATTTTTGACCTGCCCTAAGCCTATATGTTGAATGAATTTTAGTACTTTTCTAGGATCCAAACGATTCTCAGTTGCTCCTTTCTAATAAAGTGATTACCTAGCATCTGCAGACTGCTTCTAACTACAGCTTCACATTCGGCAAGAATATGAAGAAGGTTCTCCTCTTCGTGCTCACAGAATCTGCATTCGGGTGAGTTATGTATCCCCAAAACATATAAATGATTCTTTAATCTACAGTGGCCTGTTAGCAGTCCTGTTAGTATTCGTAGTTGGTTCCTACCTAGTTGGAGCATAGTTTTCGTTCTGCGCGGGTTGTAACCCCTAGACGAAACTTTGCTTGTCTTAGTGTTGTGTTGTTCTTTTCCTATATCCTTCTCTTTGCGGATTACTTCCGATATAGTATGCCAAAATACGGCTCAGGTCTTATCAATAGCCTGGCAAGCTCGTCCTCCTTTTCATTTCCTGGAATATTGTTGTGACGCGACACCCACAGCAGAGAGACTCTGTTATGTTCACCTAGTTTTTCATATAGACCATTTGCTTCAAGTACTAGCTTTGTCCTAACTACGTTGGAATTAAGTGCCTTCAACGCAGCCTGGCTCTCTGAGAGAATAGCAATATCACAGTGGTGATAGCCTCTATCTAGGTTGAATTGCGCACATCTGATCTCTCTGAGAGAATAGCAATATCACAGTGGTGATAGCCTCTATCTAGGTTGAATTGCGCACATCTGATTATGGCACACATTTGTGCTTGGGAGATACTTGTGTGTGTTTCCCAATGACTCCCAATAGTGAATCCTAGGGCATACTACTCTAGGCTTCTACCATATTCCGTCAAGGCTCGATCCGTATACCATTTGATTGTGTGTGCACGATTTTTTGTCGAACCATTTGATGATAAAACTCTGATCAAATATATACTTCTGAGTCATTTCGCCTCTTGGCATGGACATTAGGGATGCACCCTTCGTCCATGTAGTATATAGACGTTTCTAACAGATCACCGCGGTAACTTTATTTCCATCGACTGATAGTCTTAGGAGTGTTTCTTTTATTCTGTTTTCGATTTGCAGATGAAGTGGTGTTGTGTAGTTAAGTCAAGTACAATAATTGAAGACGACTCATATAAAAATATGCCAATGGTTCCAACTAAAATTTTTACGAGCAGATTTAAGTAAACGCTTCTGAACTGATTAAATTTCAGTTATATATGGGTCGAGTAATTCTTTAGATCACTTCTAACGAAACCAAGCAGTGAAGATGCTTTATTCACAATTAATGTTCAATTTCGGATCCGTAATTATCCCGAGATCACAAAATATATCGACATTTTCAAGCACATTGTGTTCAATATAAAACAATGATTAGAAGTTTGCGTCTATGGAAGGACAAACATTTGCACTTTTCCACGGACACCAGATGAAATCATTAATTTGGACACTGGGAATTTAAAAATCACAAACTGTATATAGAATGCTCGGAATGATTTAATCCACTGGACTAAGGACCAGTAAGAACACCTTTCGGGGCTGAGTCCCGTTTTTTTGTTCGGGCCTTTAAGCATAAAAACCCACCCTGATTAATGTGAAAGAAAAGATGAGCGAATTAGGAAACACAACGTTCTGGGGCTACTAAGATCAAACTAAGAAGTCATATTGTCTGCCTACTTTTTTTCAGTATTTTTTTGCTGAATTTTTCGCCACGATCTTTGTTTAAAAGCTTACAAAATCCAACTCGTTCAAGAATTGAAGCCGCTAGACTTTAATTTACGCTTTAATTTTAATTACGCTTAGAGTCATGGGCTGTGCAAAACCTCAATGAAGATCCGCTGTTTTCGCATCGAATTTTGTTCAGTGACGAGGCATATTTCTGGTTTAATGGATACGTCAATTAAAAAAAATCGCCGCATTTGAACTGATAAGCAACCCGAAGAGATTCTCGCACTACCGTTAAATCCACAAAAATTAACTGTTCGGTTTACGTGCTGGTCGATTCATCGGTCTGTATTTCTTTAAATCTGAGGCCGGATAGAACATAACCGTCAGGGGCGAGCATCACCGCACGGAGTTTTTGTTGCCTTGAAATTGAAGCCCTTGATGTCGGCGTCATTTGGTTTCTGCAAGATGGTGCTACGGCACACACACGCGAGCGAAATGATGGCTTTATTGAGAAATCATTTTGGTGAGCATCTAATTTCGCGTTTCGGACCTGTCAATTGGCCGCCCAGATTGCGTGATATCGCACCTCTGCACTTTTTTCTTTGGGGTTATGTGAATTAGGACTTGTAAGCCAACATTACTCGAGTATTTCGCGAGATACCGGTAGAAAAGCTGAAAAAAAAATGATCGAAAATTGGCGCTTCCGAATGGTCAACCTACAACGTAGTCGCGGCCAACAATTGAATGAAATTATGTTTAAAAAGTAAATGTCAGAGATTGTTCTTTGGGCTCGTAATAAAGATTCCGACATCCCATTTTCTACTTTGAGTGTTTTATTTAAAATAAAAAAAAAAAAAAAAAACTAAATGAATCACTCGTCATTTCATGGATATCATTAATATTATCTAAAGGATCATTACAAAAATAAGCAGTTTCATACATCTTCCATAAGTTAGCCAACTTATGAGCATCAGTACTCAATAAAAAAAAAAAACATTACATACTATAAATACTAGCTTATTAAAATTTTCAAAACAGCCAATTGAAAAATGCTGAACACAAACAAGTAGAAGAAGCTAGAACTAATTTGTATAATGCAATATTCAAATGTGTTCATTTTTGTAGCAAATTTTCTAATAAAAGTACCATTTTTTATCAATATGTACATACTAAATCATAGCATTTCAAACCCTTTTAAAAATTTCAAAATTGCGCGCATTTATTTAAATTTAATTGAAACAAAAAACCGTTTTGCAGCATAGCATAGCATAGTGCACAAGTGCAACAGAGAAAGAGCACAATGCACAAACTGTTATACACACCACCCGTTTGGTACATAGTCCAGAATCAGTTCAGCTAACCGGTATGTGTGCGGCATGAAACGGTTAGCTGCTCTTTTTTTTTGTTTTGTTGCTTTAATTTTTAGCTGTTATGTTATTCAGTCGTCAGCTGTTCATAGAGCTACACAACGCGGCTCGCGCATGGAAAGACTTTGAAGTTCGATTTTATATATAAAAAAAAAAAAAAATTTGCTAAATATGATTTTGCGTCAATCACAACAAGAAATAAAAATAAAATACAATAATAATAATTATAACAGCAGCAATAAAAGTAATGATTAAGTGTATGTGTGTGATTAAAATAAAAATAAAGTGTTTAAAATTTTAAACAAAATAAAAACGCTAAGCCAAAAAAAAAAAGAAAAAAAATCAAAGTGCAAATGCAACAACAAAATTTGATTTACAGTAACAACACATAACGGTTTAACAAGTGTCAAAAGAATTGAGTGACAAAAATAAAGCAAACGCAAAAGCAAAAGCAAAGAATGCTAAAAAGCGCATAAAGCAACAAAAAGAAAAAAGTAAATAAATAAAGAAGAAGCAGAGGAATTATTAGCCGCGCTGATAAAAAATTTAATTTCGAATTTAATTTTGTGTGTGCGTTTGTTTTTTTTTTTCTGTCAAGCTAAATAGTCGAAATATAAATATGTAAAACAAAATAATTCTTGAAAAATTTTGTGCGTCCAATAATATTACAAAAAAGTGTGATTTATCAAAAATAATTCGTGTTTAATTTAATTTCCGTGTTCTATTCGGTTTTTAAATAATAATTCTTTTAAATATTGCATTTTATTTGCTGCTGTGTGCGTCTGTGAACGTGTCCAAAAAAAAGCAGTAGAAAGAAAAAAATTAAATTATTAAATGTGAATTTGTACGAAATTGTTTGTGAATAAAGTTCTTTTTGACGACAACGACGACGAATACGCCGGAGAATAAGTAAACAAACTAGACCAATTAGAAAAAAAAAAACGAAACCATGACTGAGAAGGACATAACGCTAGCAGAAACAGGCGGTGGCGGAGGTGTAAATGCTGGTTCCGACGCCGGCGTCACTGGCAATTTGAGCTCCCATAGAATGCCAACCACAGGCGAGGGAGTTGGTGTTCTACATTTGGATAGTAATAAACTCAAAAGTGTTAATATCAATGTTAAATCTATTGTTGAGGAGGATGGTTTTCTTTCGACATCACCGGATAGCGCTAATGGAGATACTGGACCACCGGCACAACTTTCTACTAAAACACAAACAACAAACACCAACATTGCAACCACAACAACAACAACAAAAGCGCTAGCACACAACAACAACGCGCTTAAGCTAAATATTTACCATTGTGCTTGTTCGGAGAAATGCGTTACACTTAAAAATATACTCGATTATTTTAAGGCGCCACTCTCTGAGGAACAAGCCTGGGCGCTAATCTATCAATTTATGGCACTATATCGTCAGATTGTCGATACGCGTGCATTGTGTTATGTCTTCCATGATTCGGAAATTCCGGATAGTTTTGAGCATTTGAATTTACATTGCGATGGTAGTGTGCATTTTTCGTCGTCATGGTCCAAACAACAAAAGCAGCGTAAAAATCGTAAAGCACAACAACTGGAGCTGCAGCATGGCAGTGAGGATGAGCAGAACGATGTGCACGATGATGACGAGGAGGAGGAGGAGCAGGATGATTTGTTGCATGTACAACAGCTGAATAAGGAAGAGGATACGCACAGCACAACGTCTGGCGTCATTGGCCGAGGTTAGTACATACGATACACATATAACTAAATTTGGGGGGGGGGTTGTGGCTTTGAATTCAGTGCAATTTGCTGTATGTTAATCATCATCGCAAGACGAGTCGATATATGCATGTCCGTCTGTCTTACAGTCTGTTTCAACGAACACAGATCTCGGAGACTATAAGAGATAAAAACTTCAAATTTAGATATATAAATATATGCTTCTTCAGCTAACTAGAATTAAATGAACATGGCAACCCCACTTTTTCGAGTGGCCTCATACAAACCTGGCTCCAATTTTTATGTTTTTGTATGAAATTATTATTTTTTTTTTTTATTGTTAATTATGCTAGAAGCGGTGTATCTTACGTAAAGCTTAATAAAATATGAAGCATAGCTCCAGATGGACCCACTATAAGCGGTAGCTTCATACAAATTTCCCTCTATTTTTTAATGGTTTGGTTAGACAGTTTTTTGTTTTTGTTCTTAGTCTAGAGATGCCAAATATTTCGTATCTTCAGTCAATTCGTACATATTTATATGCCATATAGGTCCAGATTGGACCACTTTGAGGGGCAGCCCCATGCAAACCTGGCCCCCATTTTTTAATTTTTGTGTGCACATTTTTGTTTTTTTTTTAATAAATTCAGATCGGATCGGACCACTAAAGAATACAGTATAAGCTATGGTTCAATTTACAATTTACAGGGTATCTCGAGCACACTCACTTACAGCGTTCTATCTTTTTTCTTGATTCCTTGGAATTTAAAATCTATGGCTATAAACTAAGCCTCAGAATAACGTGACCATATGGCGGAACTCATTTCTTAATTGAGTAGTATTTTTTACGGTCGGATCACTAGTCCAACGCAACCTATTTTATGGAGCGATTTATTGAAATTTTTATCTACAGTTTAGTCATCACTTTCAGCAAGTAATAAACTTACTAAAAGTATGTTTCTAGCGGTCCCGAAAACAGTATATAGTCGCACTACCGTCAGTGCACACAGTTACGGCATGTGCACCGGATAAATTATATATTGGTCTACCCGATCTAGTTAATCTATTGCACAAATCGATCCAAATAGCTATTGGTAAAACACTGTTTGTGTGCCATTTCATCCAATATCATCCATTGACTCAGTCATTTTTTAGTAGATTTTAGACCTCATCGATTTTGGAAGAAAGAAGAATGAATCTATCATATTTGTAAATAATGTTTTGTTCGAACTTTCGCTCTCGACAGTTCGTTAAAGATATGCATCTATTAATATTTATTTTGCGATAGTATTTTCTGAATTATTTCTAATATGTTCCAGACATACAATTAGTTTATGAACTTTTTGCGAATAATTTTATTTATTGATTCAGCTAACGGCACTTCCTTCCAAAAGAATAATAGACATATTCAATGAAGCAAAAAGCGTTGGAATCTACTCTTCCATAACATTTACTAAAGAATTAAACTATGGGAACAGAATAGAAAACGCTACGAACGAATTAAACTACCCTATAGTTAAAAACAAACAAATAAACGCCACAGAGTAATTTATACACCCAATCAAGAAACAAACCAAAATTAATAAATTAATTTATAAAAACAGCTAAAATTATGCGGTTAGCTAAAAAACTTTAACTAAACAAAGCTTAAACCGAATTATAAGCACTAATCTACATATAAATAAGAAAGTGAAAAACGTGAACATTCTTTTTAACCCCTTTAAACACAAAATTTTTTTCTAAATTATTGCATCTAAGGTAGTTAAAGACCAGGTAACACTCTCGTCCAATCACAAATACTTAAGCTGGCTCTCTTTATTTCTCTCAGCTCTCTCAATTTGTTAAAAAACAACAACAAAAAAGTCAAAGTGAGCGACTGCATACAAATAATCGGTTAAAAAATCAAGCTCAGAAATCCGTAGGTTAAAACTAAAATTCTTGAATTAAGTATGAAAATCTAACTTATTCCACGGTAGTACCCGTAGACAGCATGAACTTGTTTCTTGAAGATGGGACAAATAACACTGAGATTATAATTGGTGTGCATGCATGTGTCTTGCATACGAGTAAAGGCATACGCCGTACCAAAAATTCGTCAGCTGACAGCTCAGCGGAATCCGAAGTAGACTTCGTTATAGTCTGGTGATTTAACAAAAATACTTCTCTATCGTAAACATTGTTCCCTTCATATCCTCCAAGTTAGAGGAGTAACTACTCCATAGTCTCAGCGATTCATTTGCATCTATAAGCAGCTCTCGCACTTTGTTTGAGGGGTATAAAAAATGAGATTATTAACGAAGATTTAGTTCATCGATGAGTTTCTATGGAGTTTATGCTTAAAGTTTCATTTGATTATTGCTGAGAAACTATTTTATACCTTTTCCCTGAACTTCAATTGCTCTGCTCCTCCACGCATGCTTTACAAACTTTCGTACCGCACTGTTCACACCCATTTTCACTCATGAGAACGGTGCATAAAAAAACTCAAATTAAAAACTGAAAATATGAAAATGAGCTTCTTCTTCTTTTTGACTATTCGAACGCCTTTTAGCCTCAGGAAAAACCGGTATTGCGTGTTATACTAACTCCAAAAAAGAAGTAAAAATTAAAAAAAAATTATATTAAATACAATAATCAAAAACGCTTCACGCGACTTTTAGATGAAAACAGAAGAAAAAAAAACGCTTTCATTTTCACTTAATAGCAAAATGCTTCTTTGACCACATTTCTTTGGTGTATTTTTTGTATCTCTTTGTTTCTTATTAGCCGCATAATGAGCATGCGCGTTTCCTCTTTCGTGAAACTTCAGTGCGGCGGCGCCGTAACTAACCTAACCTATCAAACTATCTAATCAGCTGGTGGCTGTTGTTTTTGTTGTTGTTGTCTACTATATACATTGTTAAGTCGAAGTCGGGTCTGCTGTCTATAACTGTCTGTTTGTCTATGCAAACGTCTGTCATTAACTAGTCAGTAGCGATTCAAACAGTTAAATTAAAAAAATTTACCATTTTATTTAAAAAAATTTTTTTTTCTGAGATAAGACTACACCTACTGCAGCATTTTTGACCTGCGCTTCATTTTCAACCTTTTCCTCCTCAACTTACGCTGAACTGAATGCGCTTCATTACTTTTTTGGTTTTTTTTTTTTCAGTTAGATTGATTAGATCCAACTGTTTCACGACGTCCGTCCCATCATATCTCTATGGGAGAATAAATTTTTATTGAAAAAGAAAAACAAATTCCATAAATATGCTGCATTTTTCACTTTCTTTTATAGTAATAGTTATAATTTGTTGTTGTTTAGGAAAGTCACCACATACAAAGAAGTTCTCTAAATGATGCATAGCAACCTTATCAACGTTGTAGGTCGTTCCCACAACCAGTGACCCAAAATCGCCGTGTTAATGTGTTGCTTTTTTTTTGTTTGTTTTTAAACTATTGATGCTAAGTGTAGTTCTGTGGAGATCTGCTGTGGAACGCACTTTCATTGAAAATTATTTCTTTCGATTGTTGTAGGTGCGGTTCCGGTGTTTAATGAGGTTAATTACTATTGTTGTTTTTTTGTTTTATGGCATTTATTTGGAAAGTTTTTGTTGAATTTAAGTTTTTAATTAAGTGAAGATGCGTGTGCGGTTATGTTTGCATTAAATTAATATTAATTTAAAACTAGCGCAAAACAGGCAATACATACATTCTAGAGCTGCTAGATTTTAAAAATGGATTTACCAGAAATTGTAAAACAAGTCCTACTATATTTTCGTAATAGACAAGATTGTCAAAGTGATGTATAAAAATCAAATAGAACATAGGGCGACGATAAATTCTCTCCACTGTTTACGATGCTTTGCTCTTCATTTGATTTGACTTCATGAAGGTTCATGGGATTTGTATTTGTAACTTCCTGCGGGTATCTTAAGTGGTCCTTAAAGTTGTGCCTCCATATTCATATGAAGCTGCTTTTTTATAAAATCTGCAGTAGAGAGATGTTCTGTAACAGTAGAGTTTACGTCACAGTTCTTTAATGAGGCAGATAATCTTCTATGTAAAAGGCACGTTCAAAGTATATGAACAGCCGATATATAGCTCAATATACTGTTCTATTATTATTCGTAAACCTGCTTGTTCCTTTCGCAACGATGCTTCAACATTTAACTGAATGCGTTCTATAGTAGGATAAGGATTTTATAGATGTCATTTAGTGGCGTTATGCAACTCCAGTTGCGAGAAAGGGTTAGGTCACTTTTTATGTTGTGTCACCACAACGCCTTCTTTCCGTGCTCCCGGGGTAGTGTTTATTTGCTAGACAGTTGCTATTGGAGGAGCTTACTCTTCCGCAATTCGCTCAGCACCATATTTGAGAAGCTTAGCTGAGATGTCATCAATGTCGGCTGCTTTACCATTTTTAATGTTGTTATCCTAGTTATCCGGAAATTACATGTTGGTATGATGGATGACTACATCTTATGGACTAGATTCTGAAGAGTTTGCCAGTATTTTGAAGCACTTTTCTCTTTCTCTACATTCTTTCTACAATATTTTCATAAATATTCACAGAATTCCGGATTTTAGCAAAAGAACTTTTGAACTATTATATACAAGAGCAGAATATAAGAGGTTATGTCTTTATAACTTTAAAACGATATCCAGAAACTTATACAATCTCTATGCCATTCATAGTTGGTAACTATTTTATGTAAAGCAAACAATTCTTAACCCAAATTAAGAAATCATGATTATTTTTTCTTAGTTTTTTCTTGGATTTCATCCATTAACACTTAATTTCATTTACAAACAGACAAGAACTACCTACCAAAATAGCACTGACCATTTACCATCTGTACCTACAGACATAACAAATTGTTTTAGCATGTTCTTAGCCTTATGATCTTATATTATTTGTTGTTATTTTTGTTGTCTTTAATCCATTAATTACTACAACGTTTCTATTTAAGAGGTGTGAAAATCTTTCGTTACACAGGTTTCTTAACTCTCTATGCTTTTTGCTCCCGACTCCACCTTTAAAATTCTTTTATTTAAACATAATTTTTAATGTGCTTTGAACTGACCGCAGTAAAATTTTCAATGATTTATAACTATTTATGTCTGTTCAACTACATACATAAGAGGGCAAGTAAATAAGTCTGTGAAAATCACATAATACTAATCAAAATGGTTGAATATGTATTAGTTTGGATAGAAGGTATTGAAATAAAAAGAGAAAAAAAAGAGAAAATGTTAACTTCGTTAAGCGCAGCTTTTAATACTCTCCACATGCCTTCATTAAATTTTTAAGGTAGTCAGTTCATTACTATGTGAAGCTTCCGTTCATTGGAGGCTACAATATCGACTTTCTGTAATGAAAAACTTTTCCATACACAATCCGAAAAGTGGGAGTTGGATTTGTGTAGGGCTACCCGTAAAAGTAAGCGTGGTAGTTGTGATGTATATTTAGCCTAGGCACATAGGAAGTCTCTATACACGATTTCAGAAAGATATCTGCAAAACTGCGCGACTAATTTTGACTCGTACTGACGAGCTGATCAAGAATATTTATATAATTTATGAGCTCTTCGATGCTTCAAACTTTTTAATTTTTTTTTCTTTTTTAAGTGTGTACATGTGTATATAGAAATTTTGTATCTGTTCTTGTACCAATATTAACCCGTATATATAAAAATAGCTTCTATCTTTCCGTGTGTGTCCCATGATAACTCAACTTTTGTTGTTGCTTACTTTCGCTGACACACCGAGGTACTCTCCAGAGTAACAAAAACCATTTAAAAAATTTTAAATTTAATGAAAATAGTTTGAAAAGTGAATTTTGAGAATTTTGCGCAATGTGTACTGCTATTTTTTTTTACTCACAGATACAGGTATACATACAATTTGTACAACGGACAAGAAAATTATAGTATCTAAAATACAAAAAATTATCGCTTTAAGCTAGAAGGCTTTAAAAACGTATGACTGACTGCCTAAATACTTGTATTGTATAAAATGTAACTAACTAGTATTAAGAATGACTTCATCAGCTGCATTTGTATGACGCAAGTTGCTTTTTACTCCTTTTTTTTTGCAATTTCAATAAGAAATAAGAAAAAACAGCAACACAAAAGTGCAACGCCCACCCACTACTACTCATTACATTACAGTGCCTTGCCAGCCTGCCTCTCATTTACACACTCGCATGCACTCTCACCAACTTCACTGTTCGCATTTGACTTTCTGTCGCGCGCTGTGTTCGTCAGCCTTGGTGTTTGTCGCTTGCCGCAAAGTCGCCGCTACGAATGGCGCCTCAACTGGGGCCACAGCAAGTGTTGGGAGTAAATTTACCGTAATGCATAAAACAGCTGAGTATAAGAAGCATCACAGAAGAGCGCGCATTCACGTTTGCACACACTCGCCATTATGTTTTTAAACAGGAGCACAGCAATAGATACAAGTGGCTCGTGTAGTTTTACAATGACAGCAGGAAGTTTTACGATGTAGTGTGGTTGGTGGAATGGAAATGCAAATGCAAATGGAAACAGTGAACAGTGAAAGTTATGCTGCCACCACCTACCCATAAAATGGAGTGTTGTGACAGCTTAAAAGCTACAAAAACACAACAACAGCAACACTTTGAACTGGAAGACCAACAACAATTTTGAAGGTCAACGGTCATGCGCAGTCAGAGTCAGAGTCATTACAATTTGCATTGGAATGTCTGTTTGGCGGTAAAATGTTTTTGTTGTCGTAGGTTCTCTCACCCTAATCAGCACTACTCTCTCTTTCTAAACAGGAAGTCTTAATACAATCAGCTGTTTATTGTTTATTTTCCAGCTATTCTTTTGCGTTCCCAAATGCCCGCACTACTTATCACCGTACTGCATTAATACCAAACTTCCGCACTTTGACTCTTTAAAATTTGTTCAAAGTAAAAATAAGTTAAAAAAAAAAAATTTCAAATCGTTTCGTTCAAAACGAAAAATGCTTTAACATTCTAACAAATTGCTGTCATTAAGTTGATCAGCGTTGCTCTAAGTTTCTCCCAGACAATGAACATAAAGAAAGCCAGGCACAAGAAAGCAGGTTACTATTTAGCTAACTATGTATCTATAAATAAAATACAAAATAAGAAATAGAAAGAAAAAAACCCTTACTCATTATTTTGACAACGTTGTAGACGTTGAGAGTGTACAAAGCTAAGCTTCAAAACGCATTTGAAAACCCTGAAAATGCCTCAGCAGCGTGTTGAAAGCCGGCAATGATATTTCAGTTTTTCACAAGTCCGTCACGAATAAAACGCACAACTTGTTTTCACTACAGCAAAATAGCTAGAAAAAAAAAATTGTATCTCGTAATTTATATTAAAAAAAAAATGGATAAGTTAATGTTTAAATAATTACTATGAAAAAAAAAATATTTTTCGGATGCACAGAATTAGTTTATTTGAAAATATTCCCCCCACTTCTCGAAAAAAATTACATCAAAATTTAGTTTTGTGTTGTAAAGTCATCATTGGAATAGCCTAATCAGCATTGTACTACTCGTACCATTTTGTCATTGCTTGTTATTCATAGCATAGGAGGGCTGTTTGACAAGTCTGAATTATATATAATATATTAATATTAATGTAGTATGTTGATAAACACCTCCTAAAATATCAAATTTGTGAAAGCGGCAACACCAACAATCGACCTGTCATTTCCATTACAAACAGCAACATTAGTTACGATTGGTGGTCGGACTACCCAGTAGTTTGGCCGGGTTCAAGTTCTCTGCCTATAGACCAATAACGCACCATTCCCAAAAGATTAGCCACTTCACCAGCCCTCGGTAGTAAAGCATGGAGCCAGAAATGAAAAAGTATTGTAGCGACAGTCAAGTAGAAGAACTCAGTGCCCGCTATTCAGCAAATCGATGAGTTGGGTGCTAGTTAGCGGAATTAAATGTATTGAGCTACATATACATTCCTGAGTAGTTCGATAAGCTGAGTCCGTCTAGTACCCTTAACTGTAGTGCACCTTTCTCCAAGACTATAAAAAGAAGAAGCACCAAACTTATAGTTCGAACTCATTAAGTTTGCGATTTGGTTTGCAATAGGTCACTCCACTCTTTTCAATAACTCCAACCGTAAAAAAAAAAACAATGTAAATACGAAAATCTATTTTAAACTGTGTCAAAACTAGGGTGTCCGAGCAGTGCTGTGGCACCCATTTGGTTTTTCTTATATGGATGCGTTGTACTAACTATTTTTCTAGTGGATAGTATTTTTCCGGTACTTTTACATATGTACCAAATCTCATCTGAGTCAAATGGTTCCAGATATATGACGTTTTCACTTTGGATGCATGACATCGCCGAATTGTGGCATTTGTACATGTTTCTAACGATGTTCTTTACCTATGTATCAAACTTCATTCATCTGCGTCAAATAAGAAGTGGCTAAGATATGACAATTAATAGTAACTCAGATCGATAAATTTTCTATAAATTTCATAACGATCGGTCAAATAGTTGCTGATATATGACGAATTTGGCTTTTCTCTTGCATAGAGGCGTGGCACTTCTCACTTTTAAATTGTTTGTTTTTTTTCGTTATATGATAGCGGTGAAGATAATCTTCAAAATGATGGCTCAATCATCAGTTTTGACAAGTATTAAGGGAGATTTGGCGACAAAAAAAACCTTTGAGAAATAATACTAAGATACGTCAATATACATATTTAATTATGCAAAAAATGTGCAATGTTCTGAATATTCAAGTGTAATATTGAATGTAAATCGATCGATTGGATGAGTCTTAGTATAATCCGTTGGAACTGTCAGGGAGAAAAGTTATGTATAACATGATTCCTGGAAATGTGGAATGTATAACGGGGTTTTTTAGTTTCTGGCCACAAAAATCTACGTTCCGGATAGTTGTATGAACTATTTGTATATAAGTGTCTTCTTAGCCATCAGTGTCCGCATTGCTTTTACGGTTCTCATTTGGTTTCTCTCTAACGGGCAGATGCTCTAGATGTGTTTCCACTTTCTTGGAATTTGACTCATAGTCGCCCAGTGCTTTCCTTCGCCTTACAGAGAATATCCGTTACTAACGGTTCCCCACTGCCGTAATATAGTTTTGGCTCTACCCCTATCAGCTTGCTTGTGCACGAGTATATTGGAATATGCTAGTTAATTTGTCCATTGATTTTCACCGCCCAGGTCCGGCCCATTTCCTTTAAGAAATCACTTTTCAATTTTCTTCATATGCTTCAAAATATTTGCCCGTGATTTTTCAGCACTGGGTAGTGATTTTTTCTCTCTATGGCCTTTCATAAGAGTTCTCTCGGAAGTTTAGAATTTCTTCTTGCATTGTCTATCTGATGGTCAAGTTCTGATCGAGCATATACTTTTTGACCAATTCATCTGTTGGGATTGGAAGAATGATTTAAATATGTACAAATATTTTTTTATTTTTTATTTTTTTTTAAATAAATTTGTGTGTGCAATCATTTAACATTTTACGTAACAACAATCGCTGCATAATCGGTCATTTGTGATTTTACAAAAAGAAATTCATTGCAAAAAAGTAAATCTCACAAATCTATCATCAGCAGTTTTTGTTTGCCACCTATTCTCAGTTTGTTTTGCTTTACATTTAAGTATGAACAATTTGAGTATTTTGTTTTATACTGTACAGCAATGACAATCAAAGGAGAATTGTTCTTTTCTGGGCTTAGAGTTATGTAAAAAATTAAGAGCAGTTTTTTTTTTTCAAGATTACGTTTCAAACCCAGATGTAAACGAAAATTTCTGAGAACGAATTTAAAAATTGAAATAACATTATACTATGTCACATATTTACCAAACAACCCTCCTAATGTACACAAAACGACCGACTAACCCTTTTTTGTTTATAAACTTTTTTGTGTAATTTGTTTATTTGTAAAACAATTTCCAAATAAAATATGAAACAGAAAAATAGTCGACGCCATATGATTTACATTTCACGACTATCTGAAGTACGACTTCATTTCAAGCATAATTAAATAAATATAATATTATTATCAACACCAAATGACATAAGTGTATCTGAACCAAATATGCATATACGAGAGTACATAAATGAATGAATGAGTTTAGTATTATACGAGTATATAGGGCTCTCGGTCTATGCTGTCATTTTGCTTCACCATGAGTATTGTCCACTACCTGTGTGCTCTGATTTGCTACCATTTACTGCAGACTTATGAAAGCACTTTGGTGCTTCGAGTGCATTTTGAAATAGACGAGTTAGACAAATGATATGCTTTTTTATTTCTGTTGCTCTTTGCGATATTTCAGTCTTTTTCCGCAGCGATTATATTTTTTTCTTTTGGTTTTTTTGGTGCCATTGCCAATGCATGAATGTGGATGGCAGTCGGAAATCGAAGTTGAAATGTAGTGCATTTAAAAAAAAAAAAAAAAAATTAACAAAAAATACATTTAATAATAGTTTATTGTACGTTTTATGTAGATTTGTTTTTGATATATATTTCAAAAGGGTCAACATAAATCATATGCGACAATCCGTTTTGGGATGGAATGGAAACCTGTTGCGGACAGGTGTCGTCATGCATTGCGGCAAGTTTTTCGTGGAATGTGTCGGTGGCTTTTTTAGATGTGGGTTTTTTTTCCGATGTATGCAGCTGTTTTTTTTTTTTTTTTTTGTTGCAGTTCCGTAATGATGTGTTTAGAGCGGAAGAGAGGTGTGGAGCATAGCTGGGAGCATATGCAGAAAAGATATTTATATAATCATCTAAATTCAAAAAGAAATACATTAAAATATTTTCCAAATAATTACTAAACAGTGGTTTGAGGTTGAATTACATTTATTTAGAAAATATTTTAAAGTAACTTATATACTTGAAAGCTATTTTTAAAGCGAAATTCACGTATCAAGAGATATCTTATCAACATTTTGTAGGATAGGAACAGCTTTTTTTTATTATATGTAAATTTTGATTAATTACTAATGGTGAAAACAGCTGCAAAAAACTGGTATTAAAAAAACTGGCAGAAAAAAATTCGTCTGCGAAACGAACCGGTGGAGCAAAAGCAGAGTACAGCAGAGTACTAACGTTTAATCTGGGGGCTCGCTCTCAATACGCTACCTTATTATTGTACCATGATAGATAATGCGTGTGCATTGAAATACAGAGAAAGAGAGTTATATAAATATAGAGAACTTTGCAGCTACGTTCGATGCTACCTCTCTTTCTCTTTATTTATTCACCGTTTTTCTTGCTGATGTGAGTTTTGGTAACGATGTTCTTAAATAAAACTTTTTTAAAATTTGCTCTTTGTATTTTCATAACTTCAGATTTTTCTGAAAATTATTAACAGTTCAAATGTACATCGGTGCATATGTGTTTGATGTTTATTAGAATGGGGGAGATTGGATGAAAGAAAGGTGTATTCTCAGAGAGTCTGGGTATTAAATCTTCTTTCGGTCAACCGGAAAGTTGAATTTGTTTCAATAACTAGTACTAGATACGCTAAGATCATGCGTTATTACTGATAACAAATTATTCGGGCTACACTTAGTCACCAATAAAATCCAAGATGATTGCAGACTACCGCATATGGGAGCTAAGGTATAGAAATGTTGAAGGTAATAAGCTAGTCGATGATCTAGTAAGGAAAGGTACATTCAACCCATAAACGTGGAAATAATGCATCTGCAGCAGGCATACCGAAAGCGCACGTTCTGAGCCAAAGACATGAGTAGTGTTTAGGAAGCAGTATTAATATTTATTTTAAATTAAACAAATGAGTCGATAGATTATTACATATTCTTATTGTTGAAACATAGAACGGAAACAAATACCCTCCAACGTATTTCTATCAGTAGCTAGGGCTCTTACTTCCTTTCACTTTGCCCTTGATCCAATTTTATAGTTGACAGTGCTGATTCATGCCTTGTATGGTCTCACGAACGGCTACCTTATATGCTCTATTGGAAGGCCATCTACGCCTTATTGTTGTCATCTCTGATCTATACAATTCCACTTGAGTATGCTTATCTCATTGTTGATAGACTCATTGTTTTTTGCTTGCCATAGGTCAGCAATGGAGATATGTCGTTGCTAGTCTGAAGATACGGCAAATAATTCTCAGACATTCGTAGACGAATGATTGCAATTTTCCGCAATTCCTGCCCCAAAACAATCCATAAAAAACAATCATCCCAGCTTTGCTGCTAATTTCTCCCTCATCTGCTGCTAAGTTGGAGAACTTGTCCAGTCTTTAATGGTGACAATGCTCTTGTCGCTGTAGTAGTAGCTGATATCCTATGTTCACGTATCAAATGAGTTATTTAAAGGTTAATTTAAGATCGACTCCTCGATAATTGTATTTAAGTATTCGCAGTTCTCTACGTGTGCGTCATGAAGCTTCCACTTAGTTCCCACTGTAGACCTTTTAGCGCTTCTGCATTAATGCGTTTAAAGACTTCATCAATGACCATCACAAAAGAGAGTGGTGAAAGTATACAGCTTTATAGAACACCTCTATTTATAGTGAAGTTTGTACAGTTGTTGCCTTTAAACCTCGGCGTGTTAGTATCCTGAATCATGAACCAGAATCTTATTTCCTTCTCTTTAGTTCAACTAATTTATGGAGACGATAAACAGCCTAAGTCGCTACCGAATTTTCGTCATGGCTACTATGGCTAGGTTTTCCAGGAATTGGCTCTAAACTGATTACTTTTGGAGGCTACTTATGCTAAGGTCTAAGTCTGCTAGCTCGGTATTCTTTAACTTATTCTAACCTAAATTCCAGCATGGTTAGCATGGTTTTCTGCCTCTCTATCTCGTATCTGTGATTATGTTGCTTAATTTATTGTATTCACTCAATTTTCCTAAGCGTTTTACACTTTACAAGCATAATCATTATTCTAAAACACACTTCAGTTAAATTCTGTGGAGGTGGTTTTCATCCATACACTCTCCACATGCAATATTGTGACGTTTGACATATTGTGATATGTGTAATCTATTCAAAGTAAGATTATAAACTACAAGTGTGTTAAAATAAATAATCTTAAACCACATAGAACTCATCATCAATTATAAAACAGACGATGTATTGCTCACATCATATATCAAGCGCTTACGAAATTCCCATGAAAATGCGATTCTATTGACTTTCTGTTGATTTGTAATTTGTCTTTTGTCCTAATTTGGAACAATAACAAAACTACTTAACTCATTATAGCCTCAGTATTTACAAGTGCAGCAGTTAATCCACCAGCTTACCTGCTGCTCTAATCTCTGACACAAGAAACGCACACACAAACAAATTCGTAGAAACCAAACCCAACTAATTAAGCATCATTTAGTGTCACTTTTGCTTTCATCTTTTATGTGAGAGTGAAAAAAAGATCATTCACACAAAATTGATTTAGACAAATAGATGACAATAAAATATGCGCAAAAAAAAAATAACAACAATAATTTAAATTTGTGTATGCAGAAATTAAAATATTTTACAAATCCGAAATTTACGCGCTACAATGAAGCTTATGAGATGGTTTAAGCAAATGCTAATGATAATGTTCACTGTTGATAATGATGATGAGGAGACGATGCCGATGAGCTGAAAAAAAACCAAAACAAATGCGCAGAAATAAACACGCCGCCGATTCAATGACTGCTCGACTGACACTATGTGGCGCTGTGTATCTTATAGATACTTCAACACGCAAAATTGCGAAATGTGAAAGATGAAAGCGTAAATGCTGATTCAAGATACGCGTCTACAAAGTGAAAGAGTTGCGCCGCATAAATGAGATGCAGCAGCTTGATAGTAACTGATAGTAGAGTAAAATATGTATTTTTTATACTAAATAGTATCTATAAATGCAGAAAGCGATGAAGAAAGCAAAAAAGTATCTGATTGCGGGTGCTGGTTGTTGAACTCTTAGATGTATCTGTGTCATATATAGAGCATTAAAATAAGTGTGCTAATAAAACGTTGGCGCCTTTTCTTTAAAATTTTTATGATTTTTTGATTTATATAAGGTACTCAAATTTGATGCGGGCTGTGCTGGTTACAGAAGAAATAAAAAAAGAAAGAATGAAGTGCACAAAATTGCCTAAGCGAATTAAATACATTTTGCGATAAGATAACAACTGGAACGAGTACGAAATGTGTGACTACCTATCAAAAAAAAAAAAGTATATACTGGGTGTCTCAAAAGAAAGTTCACATTTGAGGGGCGCGGGGGTATGTCAATCGGTAGCCTAGCTCTGGGGTAATTTAGTCGCTATGGAGCGTTTCTCTGGAGCGGATCGTGCGTTGTGCGTACGTGAGTTTTACAAAAACGGTAATTCAGCAGTATTCGAGGGCTTGGCGCATCATTTAAATGATGCGCCAAGCCCTCGTCTCATTGGAAAATGGGTAGAGAAGTTTGAAGAGACCAGTTCAACGCTGGAAAAATCAAAATTCGTGCGTCCAAGGTCTTCGAGAACGTTCGAAAACGTAGTGAACTGCAAAACTTTCCTAGTTATAACCAAAGAACATGGTTCCAGCAGCACGGAGCAACTTCACACACGCTCAACAGGTCTCTACCACGAGTTCATGAAATTTTTCCTGGCAAATTGATCTCCAGGAGAGCTGACATAAGTTGGCCTCCACGAAGTCCCGATTGAACCCCTATGGACTTTTTCCTGTGGGAAAAATTTTATTCATTTTTAAGAAATAAATTCCCAAAGTGTGTATTTTAATATGTAATAAACATTTTTAAAATGTGAACTTTCTTTTGAGACACCTTGTATATATATATATATATATATATATATATATATATATATATATATATATATATATATATATATATATATATATATATATATGTATATGTATATGTATGTATATGTATATATAGACGACTATATGGTGCTTTTATTTTCATTGATTCCGCTCTAGAATTACATCAAATTTTATTTTTAATTTCTTATATATACTACCAATCGAGTATAGATCGATCAACTGTTGTTTTAATATAAAATTTAGATTAAATATTTGCTACGGTCGTCATTGTTGTATGCCATTAAGTCATCATGATCATCATCGGATCTACGGTTTGACTTTGAAAATGCGCAACGAACTCAGCAGATTTTTTTAAAGTTACTGTCTTTTTCTTTCGTAATGTGTAAATTATATATAATTAAAGTGTTCGCGAACTTTGTAAAAGTGGTGCCCCAAGTCACATAAATCGATCGATGTGATCCGATCGATCGATCAAGCGCATAAACGAGCGATCTACTTTGTGTAAATTATCAGTTTACAAAATGCGAAAAAAAAAACAAACAAAAAACAAAAAAGAAATAAAAATATTTTATTATTATATGTATTTCAACTTGTTGCTGACTTGACTGACTCTGTCTCTGAATGGTGTTTATTTGTCGCTTTCAGCAAAATATATGCATCAAACAAAACAAAACAAAAAAGCCTCTTGAAACCTCTATAAAAGTCAAGTGACGAAAGCCTATTTGCAACGCACTAAACTTCTGATAGCAATTTTGTAACGAAAGTGACGTCTACTTTGTCAAGGATTCTTTTTTTTTTCTATTTGATATCAGTCATTTGAATAGTGCAGATGAATGATGCGTTTGGTTAGAACTGTAAATGAATAGATGAGAGGGCAGTTAAATTGTTTTCCACAGTAAGAGGATTTTCATTTTATATAACGGCCTCATTTATCATTTCCTAAACTTATAGCAGTCACGTTTGACATATGAGCAGTTGGAGGTATTCGATGAAGATAAAAGGATACTCAATAAACTAAAAAAAAAACAAAGATAGAACGCTACGGTCGAGTGTGTTCGGTCTGGAGACACCCTGTAGCTTGTTTAAGGCTCCTTATATGAACCATAGATTATATTCTTTAGTGGTGCGATCTGAACATTTGCGGCATATTTTACTAGAACTTTTGAACAATTAGAACAAATAAAAACCAAACATTTTCATACAAAAAATCAAAATTGCATGGGGTTACTGCTTAAAGTGGTCTTATATGCAATATTTTGTATGATTTGACGTAAGATATGTCATACTTAAATTTTCTATGATTACAAAATTTTAAAATGCAGGGCGCTAACCCTGCCTTTTGCACGATCTGGAGCCGCGATCTGGAGCCACCCTCCCACAAGAGAGTGTTCTAGATCCGCCTCTACTTTGTAGAGTCTGCCACGGCTCCTTCTGGCTGTTACATATATTTGCAGAAACTTAATATACCCTTTTACCCTATAAGTAAAGGGTAAAATGGATGGAATGGCTAAAATTTGGGCAAACAAACCTCCTAATGAAGAACCCTGCGCAAGTTAATCGTTCTTAGGCAATTTTATACCCTCCGAACATGGTGGATGGAGCATTGAATGAACCATCGGATACTCCATAAAGTATATATCTGTACGAGAATAATCGCTCTAGGCTATCCACCTGTCTATCTAAATTTTTGTGTTCATTTTTTATTAAATAATTTTTTTAAGATATCTACCTATAAGTCACTATTGAAGCTTGTTTTGGTTCTAGTCTCATAGAGTATCCATGTCAACATGACACTCCCATTTTTACGGGTAGCCCTATACAAACCCAACACCTACTTTTAGATTTTTGCAGTTGGCTATTTCCCATAAATATCAACGGTCGTGTGTCTCTCACTTTTAGAGATAGCTGCACACAAAGACACCACCTTTTTTTGGTTTTGTTTTTGTTTTTGTATTCTACAAGTTATGTGTTATATTTCATGGTTGAAATTTTAGTGGAAAGAGCATTAAAACTTCGGTTTCTCCAATGTTAACATTTTGGTTGTTAAATATACAAAATAAGAAAATTCCTAATATTTGCGTTGATATATCTCAGCTCACAGAACTTTCACAGAAAAGTATAGTACAGCAACATTTTTTTAATCTCAAAAATCATTACCACTAGAAATAGGAGCACGAAATTTTGGACGCCATTTTTGGCAAATCGCCAAAATGTACTTTTCAAAATTTATTTTGACTTAATTCTTTAAGTGAAAGTGATTGTACTACGCCAACGATGTATACATCTGAAAGGTATTTGATATAAAATGTATTTGTAATACCTTTCCAACGACATATCACATGTTAAACAAAAAATATTGAACTGTTTAACAAAAGTTTTTTGTTGGCCTGTTCCGCCAAATTCTGCCATTTGAAACATTTTTAAAACAAAAGTTTCTGAATATTTTGTATAGTTAAACTCTGTATACAAAAAATTTGGTTTCCTAAAGGATTCAAACATACACACAAGCTCACACACACCAACTATTTCATTAACTCGCCAAAAATTTCATAAATTCATAACCTTTTGAACGGGTGGACCGGTTTTGACTTGAGCTTATTTATCTCGTCTTAGTGCCAATAAACAAACTATAAGTTTGGTCCTTCACGACCCCTTGCGGGTGGATATTTTTAATCTTCCATATTTGGGATTGGGGTAATCCAATTTTGTATATTTTAAAGTTTTGTGAATGTACGTTTGAAGCACTTTCTATTGTATAGCATTGTTTCGATCGGACTTATCAGTGAGTATTTCGTTACAGCGCACATGCTGTAGCCATACTATGGTGTGCTTTCGTCACTTGGCTGGACTACCGTTCACAGATTAAACAATATTTTTTTTTTTGACCAGTTCAAAACGTTTTAGTTAATTAATCAATAGTAGCGCAAAATTTATGAAAGACAAAGCCATCATAAATATGTGCAACAAGTTGAAAGGTGTTGTGTGTGTGTGTTTTAAAGTAAAACAAGAAAAAGCAAAACAAAAAAACTACTCACATCAAAGTGAAAATGTATCTTTTGAGTAAGGAAAAAAAACAAATTACACATCGATCATGCGTTAATAAAATTCTTCCGAGTCACATTATGTGCATTAAAATTGTCGAGAAAAAACAAAATTAAAGAAATTACTATAAATATTAATGAAACTCTAAGTAGTAAGCAGTGCACCATCATGGTAAAAGAAGTTTTAATGTAAAAAGTAACTACTACTTTTTCTTCCTGATATTAGAAAGTAAATTGCCATGAGGCCACTTGGTCAAACACGAAAGAAAATACAAACTCTCCGACTCTCTTCAAATAGTCGCAATTATTGCAAAATATTATTTTATAAAAAACACAAACACATCATATTTATAGCTAGGTGTGTTTTTTTTTTGTTTGTTTGCCTCTACGACGACGAGTACATACATTTTTTGTAACAAGTGCGCCCAGCAGGGTACATAATTCATAATTTTTTTTGGTTTTTTAGTTTTTTTTTACAGTCTAGAGCTCAATTAAACGCCGCCAGGGTTTAATATGCTTCGCACAATTATAGCGTACATAATTCTTTGATTAGTTGTATAGAAATAATTTTAGAGGCATTCAATTTAATTGGAACATGTTAGACTAGTTTTTTTACAATATATTTTTTTTATATAGTCGAATTATTAAATCTAACACGATAGAATGTATGAAGTTGTTAGTGGCTCAATAATTTTATAGAAAGTTGTATTGATCAATTAATAACGCTTTAATTATTTTAATAATTTGACTCTTTTCAACTTGTTGTAATATTGTTCGAAGTGCATTTAGTATGCTACTGTGAAATTCTTACGTGTACGAATGTCTTACTTAATTAGAAGACTAGCTAAATACTAGTTGTTGCATGAAAACTTCATAGTATATACGATGCAATTATTTTGTCCGTTACACCTCCTTGTTCGAAAACAAGTAAGAACGTAAGAGCTGCACTGCCTGACCTTTAAATTGCCTGTACCATTATTTCGCAATCGCTCTTCTTTTTGATCTTGGCGCGTGCAGATGTCTGACAGCATTGATAGTAACCAAATATGTACATCTAACAAGTATTGAAGCAAAATTCAATCGGAAACATAAATTTGACTGTTAATTTTGACCTGGCTCCAATTTTCAATGATCCTGCGGCACATTTCGGTTGGCATGTCAGCAATGATTGCACTTACTGTACACAAACAATTTAAAGTATCCCTAAACAAAACCATTCAGAGTTATTAAAATGCGCAATTTAGGTGACCAATGAATGAATCAATGAACTTTTCGCTGTATCCATTTTCTTGTTGAAAATAAAGGTCATCTCCATTGATTTGCTCAAATATCAGCGAATAAATAGCACACCTTAACACCTTACTCAATTTTAAAGAGCAAAAATCCGATGATGCCGTTATTCACACCAAGCTGTAACACTTTATAGAAATAAAGGCGATTCATGAACGACATTTTGGTATTCAGCACTCCAATGACGGCAGTATTACGAAGCCATGTAGCCAGAAATGCGCCTCATCGTGAAAGATGATTTTTTTTTCGATGTAATTCAGGTTCAATTTCCATCTGTTCCAACGAACAATCCGCAAGGTCATTGTGCCGCAGTTATTCAATCAAAACCATCTTACATGGATGCAGACCCAAATCCAAACGCAAAAATCGTAACGTTGACATGGAAGATGGATAAACCGAGTTTTGTGGATCTTCTAAATTTTGGTCTAAATACACGGGTTGAAGGCATGTGGTACTGTACAGATCTTTGTTTTGCATTGAGTTCGTTTTTTTGTATAATCTATGAGATTAGCAAGTTCTCACAATTCCGAAGATTTTCAATATTTACCGGATTTTTCATGAATGCTGGACAGCTTCTTTATAGACTTACTTTTCCCTCTTTCTGTCACTGATCCGAGAATTAGATGTTTAGAATTATATGATGGTGCACCTATAGTTCCAGCATCACAGATTTCGATATTTTTTTGACCGCTCTGTATCTCTGTGAACCAAAAATTTATCAACGGCTGTTTTAACATGTGCTTTAACAAGTTGTAACTGATTATCCGTTACAAAAGTCTATATAAACACTTACTCCAAATAGATTTACGATTCATTTTATAAAATAAAATTCTAAAACGCAATAATTACTCTTAAGAGGTTTCAAAAGTGGTTCTTATACGAGTATAAAAGCTTCATCACTTATAAACTGTATTGCTTTCACAATCTTTATCATTTTTCGAATCCACTGGACGACCTTGTCTTTGATAATGAGAAAAAGCGCTTGCTGTGATGTGTGTTCCAAATAGTTACATACTTCTTTACACTTATAGTTTTTAACTGAAACATTATTCGTTATAAGCACAAAAAACTGTATTATTGAATTAGTCTCAAGGTCGTCGACTAGGCAATAAACAACAATTTTTCTCTACATTATATGAGTTCAAATGTAGAAGTAGATAGACAAATGGACAGTCGGAGGAATAAACTAACAAGCAGACCGATCGATTAATATTTTGTTTAGATTATATTTCCACCTTTTCTTTTTATATTCCTGAAAAACCAGAATTTCGCCAGTCTTGCTGTTGGCGGTTCTATCTTTTTTTCTTTATTTATAGTTAGGTTACTTTCAGAACTTTTGCCAACTTTTTCTAACCATTTCTAATCTTATCATTGATCGATTTGTTGTGTGCTCTCTTAGCTTTTTTAATGACGCTAAAAGTGCAAAAACAAATTAGCGAAAATAAAGTCAAATAGTAATACTGTACTCTCTTTTGTATACACCATAAAAATATAGTCATATATATGCTATACTTATATAAATAAATGCACCTAATTTGTGCTGGCTATGATTCATGCATAGACGTACTAAATTTAAAACTGTTGTATTGTCCAGCTGAGAGTAAAGTTAATTTATATTAGTTTTCACTAGAAATGCATTATGATTGGTTAATTATTTTAAAACTAATATTTAGTTTGTTTTTGGAAGATGTTTTTGGTATGGCATATATGTTCATATATGTATGACATATATGTTCTGCATTACTCATAAAACAACTGTAAATATTTGAGTAACAATCTTGAGTTATTCTGTGGTTAAACTCAAAAGTAATTTCCAATATTATAATTCTATATACTTAAGAACGTGCATTCCAGTAGCTTTGTATTGTTTTATTGACTTAGCAGATTAAAAATCTTCAATTACACTATGCAACAAAATTTTAAAAATATATCTGTGATTACATACCTCTTTTTTATTTTATTATCGATTTTGAAATGCTGAAAACGAGTGAATAGAATTTTGGGATACAATTTTTTTAACTTTTTGTCCAATTTTTTGGAGTATATTTATACGAGTTTATTTTTACATAGGTACTTATCTCGTTTTAGACTTAACCGATTTGAATAAACAAAACGCCAAATCAAACATAATTAAATTACCTCAATCGGCTCGGTAGTTACGAAGCTATAGCATGAAAAAAAAAAAACATTAAATCGGCGAGAAAAAATCAAAAAGTGTAAAAATGCTTACTTTATATTTTTTTACGCAAAGAAAGACATTTTATGAAGAAAACAATCTACTTTTGAAGGGAATAAATGGTAAACATAATTAAATTATCAAGATTGAGCCACCACGCCCTCTTTTTGGGGTAGCCCCCATACAAACCCACCGCCCCACTTTTGACTTTTTGTATGAAAAACTTCTTTAATAAAGACAATATTAGGTTGAAATGCCATGTGGTGCCTTTTTATTGTCGGCCGCTTAACATACATAGACTAATTAGCGTGGCCCGCCCAGTTTTTTTGTAGCCCCCATACAAACATACTGCCCATTTTTGTGTTTTTGTAAGAAAAAATTTTTTATTAAAGTCAATATTATGTTAAACTGCGATATGTTGCCATTTTATAGACAGCCGCTTAACATACATAGACTAATGGGCGTGAACCGTTCACTTCTTGGGGTAGCCGCCATACAAACCCACAGCTCACTTTTATGCATGGAAAACGTCAATATCAACTTAATTCAAATATTCATATATCAAAATCAAAAATCTTATTGCGATTTTCGTAATCAGCAGTTCAAAATCTAGAAAATGTCAATCAAAAAAAGAATATTAGATAGTGTTATCTACATTTCATCTCCACAGTTGAATCTCCATACCACTGAACAAAGTATCTTTCTTCATCTCCTATTGTCTAACACAACTCCTTAAAGCTCAAGCACCATTTTGTTACAAAATAAACTTCGTATTGATAAAGAACTACTACAAAGTACAACGAACCGACAATCTTTCATTTGTTCATGCAATTCATTCATGCTTTTCAAATGCTAATCAAATCCTAACGCCTATTTTTTTTTTTTTTTTTTTAATTTCACACGACAGTGATCTGCTCCCACAAATATTTGCAACGGTCAGATCATAAATCATCAATTAAAAAATTTTATACACCATTGTATAAAGCTGGAATTGACATTTGCCAAGCTAGTTTCTTTTAATTTTTATTTTATTTATTATTTGTTAAGCGAAAATATTTCGTTTGCTTTTAAATGTCAATTAATTATTGCAGAATTTATCCCAAAAAAAATTGTTATTTTATTCAATTATGAAGTCGCGGCATGTCTTAGAAGCAACCATGAATGATTTCAATGAACTTGAAAAATTAAATTTATGAATGACAGCAGGCACAGCGTAAAGTATTCAAGCAGACAGACAGACAGACAGACGAACAGGCAGCCGTTAAAGAACTTTAAATTCGGGATGGCTCCATCATTAGAAGAAGATACACATTTTGTATTTCGTTTTTTTTGTTTTTTTTTTTTGCGCTGAAGATTTCCTGTGAAATCGAAAGGCAACCGCATACTGCATGATCTCATACGCCTAAATGTAAATGAGATCATCATAATTTTAAGTTGGAATTTTATAAGACACAATAAAAAGCATTAAACTTTACTCTAAATACTTCTAACGGTCATTATATGCGAGCACTGGTAGACGACCTTAAGACAAGCCATTTAAACTAAGAGTAGCACTACAAACCACTAGACTTGACTCTACTGAACAAAAAATAATAATAGAAAAACAAACCCAAAATAACAAGATCTCGTGAACTACTCCAACAGAGTTCAAAGTTGTATGCGGAACAATGCAAATGAGTAAAGTACACTCGAAATAATATGGAAAAAAAATCACAAAAAAAAAAAGTAAATCACGTAAAATAAATTATAAAAGATATATACAAAAAAAAAAAAAAACTATATCAACAATAAGAAAAACAAAAAAATTATAATTAATGCTAGCAAATGTCAGTCACGCTAAATAAATTCGTAACAGTTTTTTAGACCCGGTGCTTTCGGGTAGCTGAAAATTTAGTGCGATACGCATTTATAAGACTGAGAATGATATAAAACTATAGAATCTACTCGTGGTGTGAGTAATCAACATGTAATTAAAAGCCGGCCGGCTGAATTTTTTTGTTGATTAATTGAATTTTTTTTTTTGAGGTTGTTTTTATGTTTCAAACTTTGATTACGAGTAACTATAACTAAAATTAATTTAGAATATGTCAGCATTTGTGTTGAATTGCATTGGACCCGTCTACCTTGGCCCCATCCGCTATTTTGTTTACATGATGTTATTTGGCTTTGAATGAGTTTCAACTGCGACGATGTCACTAAATATTCGAGTAAATGCCTCGAACTCAGAATGTACTGCAAGTAGCACACTTTTAGAAGAAAAACATTCCGGATCTGCATCCCTCTCGCTAGGTTTGATTTTAATAGGGAGTACTATGAATGCACACAATATTATTCTGTGCAAAAGTAGGAACAAAACACAAAAGCATCACCGCTGAAACAGTAAATGGTTGTACACTAGGGTATGCATTACATATCTCCACTTCTGTTGAGCGTGGACGTTGACGAGCCATTAAAGGTGCTCACAGAAATTGGCTTTGAATCCCAACGTAGATGACATACTGATATTCTGCAGGAATGATTACCTAAAATTGATCCACTTAAGTAAACCAGGAATAACTATCATTGCCCCATTCACAAATTGATTAGGGAAGATGTTACGTTAATAGAATTCTCTAAAGAGGTTAAGTATCTCTAACATTTAACACGCGCGTTGGTTAACATTCAGCCAACATGCCACATGGAAAATAAAAACATGCGCACATTATCGTAAGGAAAGCGAAGTACTTTGGGGGGAATTCTGGGATCTAAAGCTGTTTTATTGAATATTGCTGGAAATTTTATCATATAAATAAAATAACAAGTATTAGAGATTTGGTTGAACCGTGGCTCTAATACCATTCCCAAGAAATTTTGAATCGTATTGTAAAACATAAACGGGGGGGGGGGTGTTTTATTGTATAGGGTCTATCCCAAAAAGTTAGCTATACACGCCCATTAGCATATGTGTGTGCAGCGACCATCCATTAGAAGCCAGCGTATCGAATCTCATGTTGATATTGACTTAACTGAAGAAGTTTTTAATACAAATGCAAAAAAAGTGAGCGGTGTGTTTGTATGGAGCTACCTCAAAAATTTGGTGAGTCGCGCCCACTTGTATATGCATGTGGAGCAGCCGTTCATAAGAAACCACCACATCGAATTTCAAGTTAATATTGACTTTAATAAAGTAGTTTTTCACAAAGGTGGGCCGTGGGTTTGCATGAGGGCTAGTGCAAAATGTAGGCTAGACAAGCCCATTAGTATATGTATATGAAGCGGCTGTGCATAGAAGCCAGCATATCGAATTTCAAGCTAATATTGATAGAAATGAAGAAGTTTTTCATACAAAAACACAAGTGCGGGCGGTGGGTTTGTATGGGGGCTACCCCAAAAAGTGGAAGGTCGCACCCATTGATGCATATGTAAAACGTCCGTATGTTAGAAGCTACATAAAAAGAATCAATAGTGGGCGGTTGGTTTGTAAGGGGACTGCCCCACAAAATGGGCGTGGCTTGTTAAACTCATAAGATTTTCTCCATATGTGTATAAATGTTAATCTATTATAAGATTTTTGTATGAACATTTTTTTTTTCATAAGTATGTTAATGACTTAAAACTCGGTATGGAGGCAATGTAAGCAGCTTTGATAAGATGGATGATAAGAAATCAATATTTTTAAAATTTCTAAAATTTCCATTCAAATTATATGAAGTCAAAAGACTCTATTAATTTAGTGCTCGTATTTCCGAAGAAATATTTTACTTGATAATTTTAAAATTAGAAGTTATAAGGCAGATATACCATGAGAAAGTAAATTTTTCGATATAACTACTGTAACGTCTTATTTGGCGTGTAAAATGGATTGCGTATTAGTATTTTCCATATGGATATGGAACAAAAAATTTGATATTGTTAGTAAGAATTTGTTTATTAGAACCTCGCACAAATGCATTCGTTTCATAAATTGAATGCATTCTTGCAATTCTCACAATTTGTGTATCTTTTTTCGCTAGCATTAATAATCTCCTACAGCATGTGGCAGACATGAAGAGTTCTTAAGCGTAATTTAATACATTTGTTTCATACTTTCAAATGTTTCGTTCCAAGGCTCTAGTATTTATGTAATTATGTTATTTTGAAATCGAAATGACTATTTCGGCTTTTATACACAATGTTTTTGAATATACCAGTACTACGTTCTCCCATTAAGCAATTTTGTCGTTTCTCTATCGAAATATAGTTGCTGAAAATCACGGTATAGCTGCCGAACGACACAATAACATAAACTGTCTTGTCATTTGCTTTCTCAGTTGAAAGTGTTTACGATATAATAAACCAAAATAGCACCTACTCCTCGCATCCTTCATGTAACACTTTGTTTACATGCTCCGTACCATGCAATTGTGTTGGATATCATATTTTAAAGCACTCCAATGCAATTTAACTTGTTTATATTATTTGCTGTGTCTTAATTTATTTATAAATAAATTTCATTTAATTTGGATTTTTTTGTTGTTTTTTTTTTGCTGTGTCAATATTTTTTGCAATGCTTTTTAATTGTTTAACAACAGCAATAACAAAATATAAATAAATACTTTTGTTCATTGACAATTTTCCATTGAATTTGTTTATGACGGTTGGACGAGCCGCGACCCATGCTCAAGCGCCAGTTTTCTTGTCCAATTTGTAACCATACAATACCACAATGTGTATAACAAGTTTATGACACCGGTTCGGTGTGGTGTGGTGTGGTTCCAGTACAGAAATATTTCACCATTGCATATAAAAGCCGCGCCTCTTTCTTTCTCTGGCAATGTATGTCCGCGTAAATTGTTTGATCTCGAACTCTTGCAGATTTGTACAGGTTCAGAGATACAGACACACTCCGTCCCAACATCCATCCAGTGCGGAAGTCGTCTGTATTGGAAAATTAATATTTAAGTTGAGCACATGCATTCACAGTAGCAGCAACCATCGAGCGAGAAAAAAAGAAGAAAAATATTTAATTGAGCTTAATAAAAATCATTGAACGTTTTATTTAATTTTTTATTTGCACAGTTAGCTGTTATATATCTCTTTCTATATACGATATATTGATTATATAATAATGCAATTTATTTATGTTTTTTTCTGCATTTTTATCTTTATAGCCTTTGACAATCACTCGCCGCTGTCCGCCTCACATCGAAAGGTAAGTGTTCAATTTTATAGCTAAGGTATACCTATAAGAATATTAACTCACAGCGTGTGTTAAAGAATGCCGCAGAGGGTATCTATTGAAGCATTTATAATCGATTTAAAGCCACATCCGGCAGTAGTAGCACTCTAAAATTGATTTTACGCTCTTTTCCCACAAATGTATCTAGCAAATGTCAATCCTAAATTCATTTAAGTAGCTTGCTTCCAGCTGTAGAGCGCCAAAGTTCGCCATTGAAATGTCAACTGATCCAGGCTGTGGCAGTTTTGCTTTTTGGGCTACAATACTGCGAGACACTCCTTTAATTGTAGCTTTACAATACAATATTATTGTATCTGTATAAATATTATTATTACCCCCACTTGATGTTTGGTTGAGTTTTAGCTGTAGACTACATTTTGTAAATGACATTAAGCACAACTACACCCTATAATAAAAGGCCTTTTATGGCAATGCAACCATGGTGTTTTGACTGACTGACTGACTAAGTGAGTGAGTGGCCAGCCCTTTTTTCTGTTCAAAATTGAAGGTTCCTCAGTGCAGCCAAGTGTAATGAAGCGTTTGAGCCGCGTAGTCAAAGCTGCTGATCTTAATGAAAATTGTAGCTGATTCATACTGTTTTGATGCACACGACGTCGGCTTTGCTTGTGAAATTCAAAAATAAATCACATAAACTCATTCTATGTATTTCAAAGTATCGAAAAGATAAAATTGCAATGTGTACATTTTGTGGTCAGCGTGGATTTTGATATACTCGCAACAATTTGTAATGAGATGAGCTCATTTCTATTTTTAATACTAATAAAATATAGTTTTTCCTTATGTTGTAAGAAATGTACAAAAATATGGGGAGTAACCATGCAAATTGCAGTCATTCTTTGTGCTCAGCTTTTTATTTTGCTAAGATTAAATTTAAAAAAGTATTTTTGCGCTAAACATATTTTTGAAGTAGATAAGAGCTGAAATTCAAAAAGTCGATGTGTTGGGTGCTTGTTAGCTGAGTTAGCTAAGATGCAGTTACTTAACACTCAGTGCAGTTGGTTCGCATTTCAATTTCTGAAACACTTTTTACGAAGTTTATAGCGTCATTTTAAGAGTGTAGAGTCGATTTCATGTTTTTTTTTAAAGTTGTCACTAAAATATCAGTACAGCAAAAAGTCGACTCTAAATCGTTGAATATTAGGGTGTTAAGCCAAAATTAACTATACGACTATATACAAATGAGCTGTTACCTACCTCTATTAAATATTAATGATATTGCCTACTCTATTTCGCGACTTGTACACTATTATCTTTAGACCAATAATTTTTTACGGTATTTTAGTATTATCAACATACTTTCGCCAATAAATATGAATTCTAAAACTTAAAACTATCAGTAGTGACTCTTTGCACAACGGCAATTGAAGCTCTAGCAACTAGGTTTCTTATAATATAGTTAATTATAATTAAGCCGGTTTACTAACATCAGCAGAAATAACTGACTAATTTAAATAAAGCAAACGTCATTTTGCCACTCACATGTTAACGACAACGATAATTTGCCGGTGAAAAGGGGAAATGTTGAGAATGCTTACAGTATATGATAATAAAAAATAAAATTGTTAAACAATTTCCTATTTTCCTTTTCTAACAAAACAACGTAATACGCAACATTGAATGAACCACACATTATGAATGAATTTGGCAAAATATAAACCACAATATTTATATTTATTACGAATTACATAAGCTGCAAATCCATTGGCAAGCCACAAAACTGGCCTGCTGCCTTCAATACGCGAACACCTTCCTCACAATACGTGTACGTACATGCATGCAAGTATATATTTCCTTGACGACGACTAGTTACCATACATCAATCTAATGTTGCGGTGCGCTAAGATTAACCTAGAGCGCCTTGAAGTAATACAAGCCAAAAAAAAAAAAAACGATATTTGAATGAATGAAAGAAAACGCCAACGCAACAAATAGGAAACCCAGGAGATTTTTATAGTTATGTTGATATACTAGTTGATGTTGTTGATGGAACATAGGCGCATGTATAGATATTGCGGTTAGATGATGTCTACCTATCAGCCTGTCAGTCAATTTGTGCATAACACTTTTTGTAGCGATCATTTCTGTTTTGTTTTGCATAACAACGCAATTGATGAGCTACACTGTACTGTGGTGGTGGTGGTGATGGTGGTATCATTGTTATAAATAATAGTAGATTGGATTAGTGGGACATATGATATTTTATGTATGTAGGTATAGTTTTTTTCCAATGATAAGTTCCGTAATGAAATGATGCGTAAGTTTCTATTGCATAAGAAAGTACAATGAAAAACGTATGTGAATTTATTTTTTCTTTTTTGAAAATGTCAAAGTTGGAGTGAAAATATGCCACATTTAACTTAACCAATAGTTAAGCTGACACTAAAAAAGGTCAAAGCTGTCTGCGTTGTTTTCCAACACTTAATTTGCGCTGACTGCGCCCTCAAGCGGTAATTTTCATGTAATTGTTTTTCCGTAAAGAGTATAATTTACGCTGCACACTTTTGACACTGCGAAACGAATGCGACAAGTGAAAAATGTGCTGTAAAGAGCAAAGCGTGCGGTCGTCAGCTATTTAAACAAAAAAAAAAAAAAGACACCCTCTAGCATTAACGTTTGAGATGACCTTAGCAGTGAACAGCATCAGAACAGTATGGTACCCTATGCCAATTGCAATTGAATTGCGTCATGTGATGATTTTTGATTCAATAAACTATATACTATAGTAACCAATAATTTCAGCGCATTTTCGCTTGTTAGTTTTTGCTAAACTGTTCAGTTCTGCACCGCACACCATTGAAAATACAATGTCATCTGTGTAAACAGTACCCAGCAGCCACCCACATGTGTGCAAATTTGATCTTGCACGTTCCGCGTCCAACCGCGACAGCTGTCTTGGTTTACTTGCATTTCAATTGGAAAAATGATATATAGGCAGAGAGATCTGTTTTCTAATTTAGTTTTTTTCTTTCTTTCTGTTTTTTTGCATAGATGATCAACATTGTTCTTATTGTGTCTATGTTGTGCTATATTTTTTAAGCGCCCTCTAGCGTTCACAATTTCTGCTTGCATGAATAACTACGAAGAATTTTACGCATTTCTCAACCATATTACAATGCAAGACGTTTGTATATATCATTTAAAATTCAAATTTTATGAAATACCAAAGATACATGCAATAGTATTGTTTATAAAGAAGAAAAAAACAAAGCTTACAGTGCTTAAAAATAAATGTGTGTGAAAGTGTTGGAAGTTGCTGCACAGCAGAAGACCAAATAGCATTCAAAACAATAGAAATACAAGTACTCAACAAGTAAAAAAATTAACTACAATAATAATTACAAAAAGTACGACGCACAGTGGTTCAAAACTATTTACATTGGACAAAATGATGTAACTTTGAGAAACGCTCAAGATTTTAAATATCTATTTTTTTTCTTTTGTTTTTTTGATTACGTATTTCGATTAGGATTTAACAACTAAGGTAGGTACTAAGGATGCTAACTCTTTGTGACTTTAATTTTTTTAACCCTTTACATGCCAAGTTTCAGATCAATCAAATTTCATTTAGATATAGATTCCAAATATAAAACCTACATTTTTCATGCAAGTTTGGGAATTGTATTTTGATAAAGAAAAACATATTTATATAAATTAATTAGCTTCGAAAATGATTGAATGATTCATATCTTGTGTTTTTTTGACTAATAGATCCTCTGATTCCTTATCAATATCAATAGAATCCATTGATATTGTATATTAGAAACAAATTTGTCTGATCCTTTGAAGCTAAGTAGAAGCATATTCAAAAGATCTTCATTCGTGACATTAAGTAGAAGCATATTCAAAAGATCTTCATTCGTGACATTTTCTTGTATTATTTTACTTATTCCTAGTGCTTCCCCAGACAGAGCTCCTTAGTAGAAATTAAATATTTTGCATAAAATCCTTGCCGTCGTATAAAATATTGTGAACTGTTGGGAACATGTTTCTCACAATTGGGCACCATGGATGTATCATTTCTGGTAACACACGATGGCCGTACCATTCGTTATCCCGATACTGTGTAGATTGATATCGCCACCGGCAAGATCACCCATTATAAAAAATTCAATTCGGGCAATTTGTGCTTGATTACTGGAGTCATAGTTTTGGCTTAATTAGCTTGATGTCTGATGGTAAATTATGCAAAAGACATTGCCTTTGTGTTACGCAATACTTGTGCAACTTTGCTGTTGATCAGTGTCAGTTGATGATCCATCGCAACCCTATTTGCAATATAGCGTTACTTTGAAATCTCCATACTTAGCTAGGAACCGTTCTTTCAAAGTTAGAACAAAAGGTTCTGCTGTGTGGTTTAGCAAAGAATCTTCGGCTGAAGCTAAAGAAATTATTGTAGTTTCCGGTGGGGATAGCAAACCTCGATTTGCAAACCTTGATTTACCGATTTAACTAATTCACATTTTTAAATATTTTTAAATATTTCTTAACAATATTTTGGCTACCTTATTTTATGTACTTAAGCTGAGGATTAAGCTAAAAAAAGTTCAACTTTTCAAAACAAAAAAAAAAAACAATTTCTGCAATCCAATTTGCTCCTTAACCACTGTGCGACGATGAACGCACAGACAGACGGACAGACAGGCATGTTCAAACATGCGCATGCGCAACAGTTCGCACACATAACACAGAGGGCGCTGTAAGCTGCAACGCCTTGTAGATGGAGAAGTCGTAAGTACTCGTACTAGGCATGAAATGCAGTTTTGGCCCATAAAAGTGAAGTGTTTTTCGAGTATATATAAAGTTCCCAGCTAAACTAAGAGAAATATATATGTATGTACATATACTATACTCGTACAAGTTTCTCATGAACAGCGCGTGAAGTTCAATTAGTTGTTTAGATTCGCGAGAGAAGTTTGTATATACCACATGTATGTATGTAGGACGTTGTATCCATGGTCCGCATGGACAGTTTAAACAATTAAACAGCAGTTAATGCAGCTGCAACTTGTTTTCCCTCTCGGAAGTGTAAGTTTTATGCAGCTCTTTTAGTTTAGAAGTCATAAAGAAAGAAACAAAAAAAAAACTCATCTCACTGTACACCGTTTTCAATTAAATGCTTTGAGTAGCTTTAAATGTAGGTATAGTATAGTTTGATATAGCAATTCTTTTGTCTTGACTGCAATTTGATTTACGATGTGAAACTTTGCGGAAGAGTGTTCGGAAAATAACACTGAAGGTCATAAGAAGCTGCAGACAAGTAGTAGTAGTTGATCATTGCTATAGAAAGCTAGTGCTCGATGTGATCGTGTGAATCAATTTACTCTCATTTTGTGATCTATTTAGTTAGAAGTTTTTAGATTCTTGAAAATTTTGCCGCTTTGAATTTGGAACAGAAAGTATAATTGAGCTTATAAAGCTTGCAAGCCATGTTCCGATTGGTCAACCAAGAAAATTTTGAATTGGTGCAGGATTCTTAAAATTGGTTCTTAACTCTTTTTATTCTTTTCAGCCTAAAAATTTTGGTGAACCAATATATCTCGAACTAAACCTTTTACATTTTTAGGCTTTATTCTTCAGTTTAGTAATAATTAAACTATAATATTATTAGGAAAGTGTGTTTTTTGTGACATTTTAAAGGTTTTTATTTGCATTTACTTATTATTTTTCTATAAAAATCGGTTTTTTTTTGGGCGTAAACAATAATCTTCACTCACAGAACGAAAATTTATCATGCTTCAAATGAAACGCGTGGATTCGTAACAATTAACAAATGTTACGAATCCATAATGAATCATAATGAATGGTATGTGTGTCTCAATTTTACCAATCATAATGTCTCGTATAGATGGTGTTGCCTCATTTTGATTCTATTTAAAGAAAAAAGTAACACATAGTAGTGAGCCATAGTAGTGAGCCCATAGTAGTGAGCCATAGACATATTTGAGGGAACTTTCCTGTTTTTAGGAGTGGTTCAATTTGTATAATTCTTGCAGTATGGACCGACACCAGTCTGTTTTTTTTTTTTTTATATTGCTGAGTGATATTGACGGTTCTGATTGAGTTAGAGGTTTGGGACTAATTTTGTTTGGTAGGAAATTATTAGAAATTTTAGTTCGAACCAATGCTAGACAAATGAGTAACTCAAGACGCCTCAAATCTTTACTAATATATTCATTATACACACTATAAATATAATAAAAATTGTGTGAACTCGTTTTAGCTATCTCAGCTAACAGACACTTGTCAACACGTTCTTGCAGCTGAACAGTGTAAGAAATATATTCCTGTTTTATTATAACATTTTTAGAAACCATTGGTGAGTTCCATCACGTGTTCCTAGTTATTTAAATGTTTTGTTCTGCTTTGAATTTAAATTATTTCAGTTCATGATTCGGTTAAATATATCCTGATCATTGGTCTTTAATTAAAAACCATTATCATATAATCTGAGCTTTATAATAGTTTCCTATATTAAACAACTGTCCTCAAATGTTTTATTTTTGAAAACGATTTCCATTCATTGATCACTTTAAAAAGATCCTTTCTCCACATTGTTGTAGCAATTGTTTCATTGTTTTTATTATTTTCAACATTCACTTGCTTTTTGAACAAATCAAGATTTCCGTCTTATATCTGATCAGCTGCAAGCACAACACAATACGTTCTAGACTAAAGTTCTCAGCACTTTGTTTCCCAAGTGCTCAATTTCAATTTGTTTGTTCCAATGTGCCCAAAAGAATCTAAACCTGAACGAAAAGAAAAGATATAATCCCACAACGTGCCAACTGAGGAGGAGATCACACAGAAAAAAAAACACGAAAAAAAAAAACAAAAAAGAGCGCTTAGAGCAAACTAACGGCATCAATATAAGCTTTACAACAAACTATAATTTTTTTCGATGAAGTTTTTTTTTACGGGTATACGCTTTTCAATAGACAATAAGACTGATAGACCATTGGACATACAGACAGACAGACAGAGTGACCAACTAATTGTAGTGCTGTAGCTACACCAGCTGAGTAGCAGGAGACGACTAGCTGAGCTCCAGAACAAGTTCAAGTGCCTGTAAGCAAACCAGCAAACGAGCCCCAGAGAGTGGCTATATCAATATTTAGGCATCTTTGTTGACGCTGATGACGTCGAGTGAGATGAGTTTGCAAAAAGAATTATATTTCGAGTATGTACGAGTAAGGCGGGTACAAATTTGCTGCTTGAGAGCGTGTATATAGAACTAAAAATCGCTAAACGCTTAATTGGGTAATTGGCTCAAGTACCGTAGTATGATTACGAAAAAAAAATAAATAAAATTGAAAAAAAAAAGATTAAGAACTTTGTTCAATGAACGATAGAACGAATAAACGACCGCCAACCTGCCTGCCTGAATGCCTGGCTGCCTGCTTGCCATACATAAAATTATTGAGCAGACATGAATTGTTGTAGAACGCTGGGAAAATTTTTACTATTATAGATATATGTATTCGTTCGATTTAATGACTGCAGCAGCTTAATACGTATATAAGCCAAGTTAACAGCAAATCTTGCGTTTTTATTCTTATTTTCTATTTCACTCTGTGATTTTGGACGTTGCTCCTTTCTATATTACTCCAGTGAAGAATGGGTCAAATTAGATATCCAGCAGCAGCAGCAGCTTTTTTCCTAGGCAAAAATTTACTCATTTGTGTTTTTAAATCGCAGCCTCACGATGCTAACCAGTTATTAGTTAGGCTTATACAGTCATGCATAGCAAAATAGTTCTGGGCATGTTTAGTAGCATTGAACGTTTATATAAAGTCAAAAATCTAAACTTATTTCCTGCTACTGGTGTAAAAAAAAAACTTGATTTCTATTTTGCTTAAATTTTACTACGTGTCGTGAATACCCTTAATATTTAAGCAAAAAACTATTGTCTTCAGAACTGTGCACAATTCCGATAGCGTTTAAATTTTGTCAAAATGGTATTAATTTTAAGTGGTGAGCTCAACTAATAAAAAATTTTTACTTACACAAAACTTAAATACGGGTAGTGGCATAGCATAGGTCCTTACAAGCCTTCATCGTGCATTTCAAGTTGTATTTACTTTAAAAAATTTTTTCGCACAAAATCCTAAAATCGAAAATCCTACCGATTTCAGTATGCTGATGGGGAGAGTCTTCCAGAGAGTCTCCATACCAATTTTAATAGTAAGATTCAATGAAAACTGAAGAACTAGTTCCCGTATTTACATACTGGCAAACGGACATGGCAAGATTGACTCGTTTTGTAGAGCTGCTCGAAAGAAAAAAATGTATACGCGTTATGGGAGCTCTGACCGACCCCTCCTTCTGAAAGTTACAAATTTCATGACAAAATTAATATACTATTCACAGTACGTGTTGAAAAGTTTTGTGTAAAAAATTGAAAAATAATTCTTTATGCTGGCGAACACAACTTGAATTCCAAGTCAGAATAGTTCTCTAATTTCTGTAATTGAGAATATTAGACTCTATGGGTGCTAAAATGTTTCTAAAGCGCCATAGAGCATTTGTACGTCCGAATTTCAATTAGGCACGACAAACTACATAAGCAAAAGATGAGATAGTAGAAAGTTGAGTTTATTGTTTAAGTGTTTTTGGGCATGCTGATATTTTGACTAGATCAAATTTTCATTATATATTTTGACGTGTTTTTTTCGAATTCGGGAACAAAAGAGTTACAGTCCTAATAATTAATAAATTAGAGTCTACAAATTTTTTCGAAAAAAGTCGATCGTAAACTAAAATACTGCGTGCAATCGATGACAACCCTGCTCGAGCGGCAATCAGAGTTGCGTGACGAATGGTAAAACGAATTTTGTATTGTTTTGAAAATGATTTCGAAGAAGTAAGTTATTTGAAACGGAAATGGTAACACGGAAATAAAACGGTGTTGACATTTTTAACTCACTTTTTACTTTTTCAATTGTTGCGAAACACTCAATATTTTTATTAATTAAAAATTCTATTTCCTTATGAGTTCCCTTAATAACACAGGTGTGGTGGGACACCCGGATGCAATGAAGTTTCTTTCGCTATCTCTACATAAATAAATGAAGGAATGGAAAAAAATTGTACTTAATTTTTCATCAATCTGAACATGTCCGCCCCCTTCCCCTTACAAATTCTCCCCCAAGTCCGCTGTATCCCCCAATAGCCGCCCAAAAAGTCTCCCCAGAATTGCCCCATAAATGACCTAAATGTCCCTCAAAAGTCAACACAAACGTCATACCAAACAACAGCCCAAATAACCCCTACATCTCACCGCAGTGACTCCTCAAAATCCCCCTTTCAAACATCTCCAAATTTCCCCCATATGTCCCTCCCAAACGACACTTAAATATCCCCCAAATATCCACTGAATGTTACCTCAAACGACCCCCTAAATGTGCAACCAAATTGAAATGAAATGAAGTTTCGAAATTCTTCCACATTTCCACAAAAATTTTGTTTTTGCTAGACCTAAAAACCAGAGGGATCATTGCCATATACAAATACTTAACTGCTAAAAAAACACCATTTAATTTGTAGATGATTTCGAAAAAGTAATCTACGGTAGTAACGGATACGGGAACACGAAAATAAAAACGTTTTTAACATTTTTTACTATTGAAAAGTTATGTGAATTTGAAACAATGTATATTTTTGTCGACTTTTAACACTGCTCGTGAATACCCACAATATTTTTACTAATTAATCTACCTGTTCTAGATTTCGATCCTAATGATTTGGTGATAAATCCATTTAATTAATATGGTCCGTTTTCTCATTTTCGGAATGATTTTGAGATTTGATTTCACTTAACTTTGAGAATATGAATTTCTTAGAACCATTTTCCAATGAAATCAAAAATTATACACACAGAATGGCTGGTTTCTAGATAATTTTCTGAGACTTGATTATAGATAATCGAAAATAATCTGTACTTAATTGATTAAATAGCCGACCAAAGATACATTTTCCAATTAGTGTTATTTGTATATTCACTGTTGTATCTGTAAATGTCTCTCTTTACGTTGCAAGCTGTTAAAGTTGCAACTTAAGATGCCGAAATAAAAATTGTACCTATACTATACGAAACATATATATACTATATATGTATATATCTACTTATACTATAACTAAACAGTTACTACAATAACAACGCATCCCATAGAATAACTTGTTTGCAGCTTCTTTCTATTTTTTCGTTGAAATTTTTTCTTGACTTCAAAATATGCAACAGACTGGTTCGCAATGCAACAAGTTGTCTCTTTAAGCCAAGTGCCACACGGAGCGGAGGAGACAACAAATACTGCAACTGAATGCAATGAATTCATGCAGCATGCGGCAAGTTTGTGCGACACGGCAGCGACTGCGCGCCATTCATGTGATGTTTTAATGAGTCCTTTATCACGTCGATTGGTGTGGCAAGCAGCAGCAGCAGCATCAGAAACATACATATATCGAGTATAGTATAGTATAGGCATAAAGAATTATGGCTTCATTTTGTGTGGCATGTGATGTTGCATTCTCTCCATGCATACTGAGATGAAAGTTTAACGTTTCTCAGGCGACTAAACAACAGAGCGCCTCCACTCGTCGTCGCATGATGCTCATTATTATTATTGAAATTTCAAGTGACGTTCTGAACAAGTTTGGGATCTTTTATTTGTCTAACGGTTGAAATTAGAAGTCAGTCTGACTAGTTGATGTACTCTAGAAGCTACAGAAACTGTCAGACATATTGACGTTTTCAAGAGTTTGTTGATTTAGGCATTATGGATAATAATGGAGGAGAATACATTTTTTTTCTTTCTAAAGATCATTGTTTTCAAAGCAGACACAGAGAGCTACTGTACTCGTCTAAGTATGCACGTTTTAGAATTTATAGAAAAATGAATTGTAATTATGCCAAATAAATAAAAATCTTAATGCCACACTTCATCAACGTAAAGTAAAGCTGAAAGCTATCTGTATGCATTCTCAATCGTGCGTTCTTCAAAGTTGAGCGATGCTTTTATGTCGCTATACAATTTGACGCTTCACTGTGACTTAAACTGCTTGAATGATTGGTTAAGAAATCCGACTATTGCCTATTGATTGATTTCGTAGAATACGAGTAAACGTTGGCGAAGCTCTGTTTAAACCTGTAGCGCTTCGTAGAAGTCTGGCTTCACTTGAAACAATTTACGAGCGAATGAACAATCTTTAGAAGCGGGCGGTTGAGTGTGTGTGTGTGTGTGGCAAGCAGCGAGGCATAACCAAACGAATTCAAGCAGCATGTAGCAAGCAGATACACCACTATTCCAATAGGAAACCAACTGAAAAAAAATACGAGGGTTGTATGAGTAATAGCCAATGTCTTTTCGAGCTCACACCGAATTATATGAAGGTGCATACCTAGGAGTAAGTGAGAAGAAATAAAAGTTTAAATAGCATTTAATTGTATATAAGTTTTAAATAGTAGATCGAAGCTCTATTCGTCAAATCAGCAAGAACGATGGTGAAGTGAGAAAGGAAAAGAGAGGAACATCAGACTTAGCAGCGAACGAAAACAAGCACATGTGTGTTGAATTCTCTCTCTGTCTTTCCAGCCACACGCAATCTCTGTGAGCTATAAAGAAAGGGAAAGACGGGAGCATCAGACGTAGCTGTCAACGAAAGCATGCAAGTATGTTTTGATTCTCTGTCTCTCTCCCTTCTCTCTCTCTCTCTCTCTCTCTCTCTCTCTCTCTCTTTGTCTTTCAAACCACATCCATTCTCTGTATGCTATAAGAAAGGGAAAGATAGATGTATGCGTAGATGCGAGATCAAACTGGAATTTCAACGATTGTTATTATTTTTCATTTATTTATATTAATTATAATTAGTTTTAATATAATCAATTTATGGTTTCGACTGTTTCGAAAACTTATCCATCTTTCAGGGTCTTCCTACCTGAATGATAATTTTGGAGGAATTTGTGACACATAAACAGTTCTTTGTACGAAGATGGTTGCCGTTTTGCGTACCCAGTTCATCTTCAGAGTATGCTTTCATAGATTTGGTGGTGTATCCAGAAGCTTCAAGAAATTATGTGTTATTTTGAAAAGCTGGGTCTAAATTAATAACTCTGTAACTAATCATACAAACCACGCAGCTACTATAAAACAGTGACTTACAATGATACATTGTTCGATCTCGTTCGTTCTTCTTTCCACTGTTTCCGCTTGCAGCTCGTTTTACAGGCTTTTTGTTTCAACTTGCAACTTGCCACACACAAAAATGGGTGCTGCAAGTTTTTCTTTTACTTCGACTCAGCATATAGTATAGTATTTCTAGATTTTTATAGTTCTTTTTCCATTTTTTTTCTCCTATTTTTGTTTTTTTACGTTGTCACAGCATTCTGACGACGACAAATTCAGTAGAAGTGTTTTATTTCATACTCTAATAGATACTAAATATTTACAAAGCGTGTTGCGGATACTAAATATCTAACAAGCTATTTAAAGGCATTTGAACTTTGTTTCTTTTTTTTTTTTTTTTTTTTACTTGGAATCGATGAATCGATCGATCTACACTTAATGGTCCAGCTCGAAGTATTTGCGCTGAGTCAATATGCAATTAAAATATACATATTTTCTTGACGACGCTCCATTAATGAAAAGTTACAAATAAATATTTGCAGGCAAACAAGTTCGTGTTTAGCAAATATTTTCGAGCGTATGGCTCATTAGAAGTGACAAATACAAATATTAATATATAATTATATGTAGATTGAAGTGATCCATTGATCGATCGATCGATTTGAATGCTAAAACCTTTGAGAATTGCTTAAGTATGTTTGCTGATTTTATTTTATTTTATTTTTTTTTTAATTTACTAAAGATAGATTGTGTATAATGTGTGCACGTATCTCGTATATGTATCTATGATATCACAATTTCAATTTAGGCCATGGCTTATTATGCTTGAAAGAACGCGCACAGTCTAACTACTTAGTTATCTTTTTTTTTTATCTATGTATAATGATTTTAATTTTGTCTGATATGGTGCTGCGGCAACATGCTGTCTGCCTTCTCTGTATACACTTTTGTATGTTGTAATTGTGCTTTTGCAATAGACTGAGTGATATGTGCCTGAATTTTTATGTTGGAATTTATTTGAATATAGACTTTTTATGTGGAATTTTTCTTATTTTTTTTTATGACAGTTTCGCTGTAATTCTGTCGCACCGTGCCTTCTTTGGTTGAGCATAAATGCTTATATATGGCTAACAAAGCGCAGACGGAACTACAATTTATCACCTGTTGCATATTGCACTACAGTGTATCTTATAGATACTTTTATTTAGTTTTGCGCTAACATACTTTCTCGTGCAGCGTCTTTGAGCACTGTGGAGCAGCAGATATTGGAAAGTCGTTAAAAAGTAGAAGTAAAAATCGTTGATCTCTAAAGAGAAAAAGAAAAATACATTATTCAAGAACTAAAAATTACGCAAAGAAGTGTGCAACTTTTTGCTTTTGTCTCCGCATCTCAAAACGTCAAAAATGTATAGTAGAAGTGAGAGCGCGCTAGTTGCATCTCACTTGCACACTTTGCTTTAAAGTAGAATTAACATGCAAGTATTGCTACTGTAAATAGTTTTATTTATTTAAATAATTGTTTAATTGTTTTCTAATATTAATATACCCCGCCTCCCCTGTTCTAGATTTTGATCCGAATAATTTAATCGAAATCGATTTCATCCGTTTTGTCACTTTTAGCATGATTTTACTATTTGATTTCACTTCATGTTGAGGAATTTCATAGTACCGGTTTCCAATGAAGTCACAAATAGCAAAGTACATCTAGAAGTAGCAAAACGGATCATTTCAATGAAATCGATTCCAATCAATTTTGTTCAGAACGGGGAGCTTTGAAAATGATTTTAATTCGTAATATCAAAATAGCAGTTTCATCCTCTAGAAAAGTTTTAATTGATAGTGGTCCTTTATTGAATTTCATAAAATGCCTGTACTTATGACGGGCTACAAGATTTTGGTATAGAATTCAATATTTTACTTTGAAACATTGTAGTTACATATATCAAAAACATCACCATCAGCTGCTCAGTAATCTTAGAGCAATTCAAAATTCTGTTGTTGTACTTACAATAAACTAATGGCGAATTATAAGTGAATTCAAATTTGAAACACAATTTTATAATGTTTAATTATTTTTTGTCATATAAGTACATATAGGGCTAACATATTATTGAAAAGTTATTGTTGTACTGAATTGAACAAACAAATTTATTCCACAAAATACATGTTTTTCCATATGAAACGTTCATACAAATTAATGAAGAAGCTGCAGAAATGCGCTCGAATTTACTGAGTTTGGCGTATATGCTTGCTGTTCTAGATTTCGATTCCGAATAAATTGATTTGAAGCATTTCGTTACTTTGTGTATGCGTTGAATGCTTTGAAAATTTATGTATACCTTGGTAACGAAATGAAAAATTTGATGGGCGCAATGTAAAAACAGCCAATGTAAAAATTCGAACAATGGGGAATACTAGACACAAATAAAAGGCGGCCATATACCTGCAAAACATATTGAAGTGTTTCTTATTTCTATCGTGACGAAGTTTGGCGATACTTTAGAAGAGACTAGAAAGATAGACGTATTTACAAAATACATTGGTATCACCATTTTTAAACGCCAATACAGCATTTGGGTCACTTCTTCCCTCAGAGAGATAAAAATGCGTTAGAAAAGCGATATCGACGGTGAATTGCGATACCTACTAGAAGAATTCCATTCTAACAAATCGTTGTTCTTCCTCCAGCTTTCTCCAGAACTTAAAAAAAGTGGTAGTTCTACATTAAAAAAATTGAGAAAATAAACTATTAACTCTACTTTAAGCCTTCCGGCTTCACCAAAGTTGAGTGGCCACATAGTGGAAAGCTGTCAAGTACGAGTCGCTCTATTCAAGTTGTGTAAAGTACTTCGACCGAACTTCACAATCAACGGGCATGATAAACGGAGAATACTTTTATTTAAGTTGCCTGGTAAACATTTTAAAAGCGGATTCGAGTTCGTCAAGCCAAACCTTATACTTTTTTAGTATAATAGCGCATAATGCTCTTATTGTTCTCTAAATTTAAAAACTGGAACTTTTGTTGAACAAATAGTGGTGAACTTAACCAATGTTCTACTTCGTCATGTGTTTTTATATAAGTTTGATTAGAGTATTTTTTCATTTCACTTTTTTTATAGTATTTCTGTCCCATAGTGCAGTCGCCTGAGACTTCATCATTGCCGGTTGTGTTGTTGACTATCTACTTACGTATACCTATATAGGTATATATAGGTATACATATATATATATATATATATATATATATATATATATATATATATATATATATATATATATATATATATATATATATATATATATATATATATATATATATATATATATATATATATATTATTATTTATCTAACGGAAAAATGTGAAATTATTTGCAGTTTGAAACGTGTGCGAATGGTTTGTTTTGGAGTTACTTTTACATTTTTGTTGTTTTGCTGCTTGTGTCGCATATTTCTATATATTTGATAGAAAATTAACCCAGTTCGCATGAAGTTGTTGGCTAAATCAACCTAAGACAAGAGTCAAAGGTAATACAAACCGAAAACTATGTAAAAATTTTAAAGCGACATTATTTATTTATGCTTGCTGGCAAATGTATGAAGAAGTACAGGAACTCAGGCTGCTGATAATCTTATATAGAAACTAATTGCGCACGGACGGACAGAGAGACAAAAAACTTGAGCAAATGAAGCAAAAAAAAAATAAAATAAAAATAACATTCACTTTCCACGCTAAGAAATATGCAGGCTTTTTGATATAAAGATACATTTTCGCATGAACAGGTGAGTAAGTGAGTGAGTGAGTGTGTGGCATTCATTGAATGCGTTGAAGTAGCATATGAACATAATGACATACTGACAGATAGATAGATAGAAAGACAGAAAGACAGACAGACATACAGACAGCCAACCAGTAGACAGTTCAAACAGTGCAGATAGGCGAGAACAAAATTATGATATGACATGTTGCATGCGAAAGGTGCTTACATGCTGCTACATAAATAGATATACGCATAGCTAACATGTATTGTATATAGATACTACTTTGCCTAGATACATATTTACGAGTTGACGTATCTAAAATTCATATTTTCCAGCCTGAATTTGGGTCAAACATGCTGCTGCTTGCTTATATTATTTGAAGGAAGATGAAGCAGCAGCAGTGCCGGCGGGTGATTTTTCTTCTATATTTCTTTTTTTTTTTGCGCATAGAAACTGGAAATATTGAAATAAGATACAAAAAAGATCTAAAATTGTATAACCTGCTTTAAAGCAGGCAAGCAGGCAGCCAGGCAACTTGCCGTAAGATTTTTTTTTTTCGATATTTGTTTGTCGCATTTGCCGCATGAAGCTTACAAAAGCAGGCAATAAATTTATGTTTGTCGTATGTGGCAACAACAGCAAAAAGCATTTGTGCTTCGATCTTGCCACAATATTGTATATATAGGGTGTTTTGTTTTAGAGATTATATTTTCTGACAGGCATTAAACTGTTTATTTCGAAAAACGTGGTTCAGTTCGGGAATCGTCCATCCGAGCGACTAATTCGATTAATCATGGTTCGTATTCACAATACATCTATTCTAAATGATAATACGCCTTTGGATTATTTGCTCTGGAGTACCGTCAAGTCATTGGTTTATGCGTACAAATACCCATGGTCGAAAATTGGACTTCCAGACTATGTCAGACTATGATCTTTATAATAAAGCTAATTTTCAGTTTCAAATTATATAATAACACTATTTGAATTAAATTCAAAGTTCTGTACCTCTAAAAAAAAAACAACCTATACAAGGAGAGTTAAAAAACTTCTGCCATTTATACTTAAAAGTGTTAAACGTTTGCGAACTTTTGTATACATCCTTCCAACACACACAAAAACTAAAATAAATGCAAATGCACAAGCGGAATAGAGATAGAGTTACTTGAATCTCAAATCCTTTGCCAAATCCCAATGCACACACACATATACGTTCATTCCTTTGCACATGCGCCACTGACTCAGTGGTAATTTACAAAATATTTTAGTTTGTTGTAAATAAAAATCGGTGGAAATCAAAAAAAAAAAACAAAAAAGTATCTTATAGATACATTTGGCTTTTTCCGGCTGCTGCTGGTTCTGCTGCTGCTGGTTCTGCTGCTGCTGCTACTTACAGGTCTCTTTGTCTTGTTTGTTGTACTTGTTGTCTTGAGTCGCGACTGGTTGGTTCGTTGCAGCAGCTCCCTCGAGATTTTAATCGTCAACTTTTGTGCTGCTTTACATTGGCGACAATGTTTATTGTTGTTGTTGTAGTTGTAGTTGGAGACATTGTTTGCTAGACTTGACCAGTTCCATGTTTGTTTCTTGCTGCCGGTGCTGCTGTTTATTGTTGTTGTTGTTATTACTGCAGTGGAATTTTTTCGCCGAAACAATTGTCATCTATATACACACAGAGAGAGATAAATAGATACATACATTTCATGAGGGACAATGACTAGATATTTGCAACGATCCAATCATTTTTTAAACAACCTACAGGCAACGTTCCATACATTTTTTTTTCATTTTGAACGTTTTGTAATGTGCGCTTAGGAAATTGGGAATAGCTTGCATAATTTCAAAGGCATCTATTTTGTGATATGTTTATAATATTTCGTTGTTGTTGTTGTTGAAAACAATTTTTGAACTTGTAATGTAAAAGCCATAGCTATATTTTTTGAATGACGGAACATGGAAAGCGAAGTGTGGCTTGCTAAGTGTATACACATGTGAAATAATTCGCTACATATTACTAAAAAATCCTTGAAAAATATAAAACTTAAATTAAACTTTAAACTTCTCAAGAAGAAGCTTGAATTTACCAATCATACTCTTCACAAAAATAAAAAAATAAAATTGTACCACCGTGAACTGCAAAAAATGCCATAGAAGAAGATTGAAAAACGAATCTTGCAACAAACTATTACTGAGAAAACGAAAAAAGTAGCTGTATTTTTGAGACAAATTTCACTGAGGCTTATTATGAAGCGAATTCTTAGCGGCTTATGAAACGAAATGGAGATACTTTGTTGAGGGTTCTAGCTGCAATGGGAAAAATAGACACAAATTTTATAGAAGTCTACTGCAGAAGTTAATTTAAGACTCAGAAAAGGAGCGTGAAAATCGGCTCAGGAAGGTTGAAAACCATAAATTGCAGGCTCTTTTGGTCGTGGGCGATATCCAATCGAAAAATATGGATCAAAAGATCGGAAAATGCGTTCCTCATGAATCTAACGATAGGCAGAAGTAGCATCGCCAAAACACATGCGAAACCTTGCTCGCCAGACAAAAAAAAATTTCGTTCCTGCATCGGATTTTGACTAACGATGAAAAGTAAATACATTTTGAGAGTTCTAAGCGCAATAAATCGTAAGTTGATACCGGCCAACTTTCAACATCGTCCACAAGACTATACAGCTTCGGTTGGAAGACGATGCTGTGCATTTGGTGGGATCAGCAGGGTATCGTCTACTATGAGCTATTGAAACCTGGTGACACTGTAATAGGAAAAACTGATAACGAAGTTCTCTTAAGAGTTTATACACCATATTTGACGTGGCTGCTATTATTCAATAATTCAATTATGTCTTCGATACGGAACCTACAGGTTTCTTCAAGGAATGTCAATGCAATTCGATAATGTGGGCCCAAGTATTGTACTTTGAATCCAGAAGTTGCTACAACAAAAAATTAAGTTTTGGAGAAGAAAGACGAAAAAAAAAACAGATGAACTGCAGCTTAAATTTCACAATTTAAAATTATAACTTAATATTTAAAATCTAATTTTGGACTATATTAATTTTTGATGGGTGAGTAAATGAAGTTTAAGCTTACACAAACTTGCTCTATACATGCTCAAATGAATGACATTCTCAATGATTTAAATTTCAACATTACGCTGTACTTCATGAAATGGTGGAGAATCCTGAAAATCGATTTTGATGGTTGGAACCTATACGTCGCTCAATTGTTGTGAGCGATAAATAACTTTGGCTGTCGAAACCTAGTTTTTTTTTTTTCAACCAGATCGTTGTGGTCAAGTTAAATCTGCATAAACAAATCTTTATTGACGCTTTTTAACCTCATTTGTTAACCATTGCTTGTTAAGCTAACTCTTCTCCAGAAGATGATTTCAAAACATTGCAAAAATCTTCACTTGATCTTTTAAATTGAACTTTATGCAGTTTATTTCGTCAAAGTATTGCACATACAAAACGTTTCTACGGCAGTTCTGAACTCTCGCATTGCCATTGTTGAACTACACTTTTAAACTCCATATGATAGATCTATAATTTTAAATGCGCGTTCTATAGGTATGCATCTTTTTGCTTATAACTTTATTGTCCACTTTTTGCTGCAACTCATGCATAAACTATTATGCAGAATTTTGCTTTATTATAGATACACCCACAATTACCAGGAACCTCAACATTGGTCAAACGCCAAACCAAACAACGCGATATGCTTGAGTTGTGGCCAAAATTACTTTGCTGAATCAGCACATTTATGTTAAAAATGAAAAAAGAGAATAAAATTATTTGCAAAAAAAGAATAACAAGCGCCGAGCAACCGAGGAAAAAAAAACAACTTAAACGAATAAGCGAACACAACTGAGCAAATGATCTCTCAAGACATTTCCACATAAAGCGTGGAGGTCACGCGAAAGGTTAAACTGCAAAGATTGACAGCAGGGGCAATAAAAGTGGCAGTCAGTCTCAGACAACGTCAGCGCCCTAAACGACTCAAATGCAATCTAGTTTTTTTGTTGTATTTTTTATTAGGTTATAGTATACTTGTATGTAGATACTTTTTATCTGAGTATTTTGAGTATGGGAAATTTTTCAGGAATCACCACTGCACTAAGAAACACAAAAAAAACTATGATTAACTTTGACGTCATGCATGCAGCAGCAGAACACTTTAATATTATTGTACTCTGAGCTTCTTATTAGATGTATAGAGCTAAGAAGGGTAGAAATATGGCAGCGTGTGAACTGTGTGCAGTAAAAAAATAAAAAAAAAATTATATGGTTATAAATTGTTCGCATGCAGCATTATCATCACCGTTATCAGACAGATGTGTGTGTCTACCGGCGGTAGCAAGTTGCAAGTTCTTCTAGTTGCACGGTAATTGTTTTGGTTGCATGCCACTTGCAACTAATTACAACACAAGCGTGGCATGAGAAATTTCACAGCGTGCCCGACGCTTCGTCGGTTGGTTGCCTCCATTTCTTGAATGGACAGAGTCGAGTCGAGTCAAGTCAATCTGGCTGACTGACTTATTGCATAGGCTGGCTACTATATAATATGCGAGGGCTGTTTCAGAGATAGTTAATAAAAATTCATTATAAAATACTCTGTTTAGTTTCTGAGCAGAATTATGATTAGGTTGAAGTTTTTGGGTTAATGATCTTCTAAGAGCTCGAGCTCGCTCAATGGAACATTCAAAAAGAAGTTTACGCTAAGTTGCTAGCATACAAAACTTAATCTACATATTCTTCAGTAAAGTTTAACAGAACTCCAAAAATAGCTTAGGGTGAAGACTTAGCTATATTCGTAGAAAAATATTAAAAATAAATTTCTCCATTATTATAGAGATATGTAGATTTTTTTAGATGAAGCATAGATGAAGCAATTGAAAGGAAGGAGATGCCACAGATATCCATTTGTTTATATAGACTCACATTTTATAAGCTTTAAAAATAACCATCCATTTGTTTGAAACGTAAACAACAATACTAAATATTGCCCCGAACACGTCGAATTTCGTACCAGGTAAAGTGTTTTTGTGGGGAGTTATTCTTCATAACTTTAATATGAAGAAAAGTGCGATCGAATCTTAGTGGAAGTTTACGGCGAGCATGCTCTATCTTAACAATCGTGTCGGAGCTGGTTTGGTTGCTTTAAAAGTGGTGATTTTGAGCTCGAAGAAAAAGGAACGACCGGGTCAACCCAAAAAGTTTGAAGACGAAGAATTGGAATCATAGAATTGGTCTATGTGGGCCAATGCCAAACGCTTCAGGAGTTCTCAGAATCGTTGGTAGTGGTTGAGTCGACAGTCAGCAAAAGTCTAAACGCCATGGGATTGATTCAAAAGCACGGAAACTGGGTACCATAAGAGTTTGAAGCCGCGCCACGCTGAATGGCGATTTTTCGCTTGTGAACAGAACCTCGAACGCCAAAAAAGATAGTGTTTTTTGCATCGCATTGTGACTGGCGATGAAATGTGGATCCATTACGAAAACCCCAAGCGCAAAAAGTCATGGGTTTTTCCCGTACAGTCGAAAATTTTCCGAAAATTGCTTTCTAATAATTCACAAAGCAGAAAAAGTAATACCAGTTTGAAAAAAGCAAACGAACCAATAACTCAAACAGCTGACTGCATGTAGAGTTACACCACTTAATTTTGCACAAGTGTACTCACGACTGCTTATGCTGCTTATGCACTTTTGCACTATGCAAGACCTTGTGAACACGCTAAATATTTATCTCAACATAATTTTCACTAATTTATCATGCAACTCTCGTATTATTATTTTTTTTTTTTTTTGTTTCTTACACACTCTCCTTCACATTTTAGCGGCTATTAGACACAATTTCTGCAGTTTTTATTATTGTTTTTAATGGAGTGGTTGAAGAAGTGGTGTTCTTGCGAATGATGTAATGCAAGTGCAACAACAAAAACAGTTTAAATTAAAATTAAAAACAGCTGTGAAGACTTAAAACATAATAAAAGATACAACAAAACAACTTTAATAAGATGCAAATTGACTTAAAAAATTTGTTACAGTGTCAGCTTTTTAAAAAAATATATAGATATAAATAAGAGTGCTGCAACAATTTGTGCTGTCAGCAACGACCTACGCATATATCTATCTACAACAAAAACAGTCCCAACAAATCCAATCCAATCAAATAAATTTCAACTGCAATTCACAAAAAGATGTTGTATGAGTACATATGTCAAATGGGATTTGGTTTTTTTGTGTTGTTTTTGCTTATAATTTAATTTCCATAATAAAAATGAAATTAAATAAATTATGAAAAATAGCAAAAACAACAACAACAACAATAACAGTCCTTAAACAAAAAAATACTGTTGCAACAACAATAATAGCAACTTAAGCGACGTAATCCGACTTCAACTGTTGCGACCGACCCCCTTTGCAAAATGACTTGTTGTGTGAAGCAGGCGCATGGGCGGTCAACTTGAATCCCACGACTTCTTCTTCTTTAGCTGCAGCATATTGAATTGAGTTCACTGGCAGTGACAGCTAAAAATAACAAAATAATAATAGTTGTAGTTGGTTTATTAAACAAGATGTGATTTAAATTTGTTGCACTATTTGTTGAGCATGTACCGGCCACAGATGTAACAAAATGTGTCTGTCAATTTGCACATTTTAGTGAAATGTGACTTGTAAATACTTTTATATATTTTATAAAATGCAGTAGTAACAGTTACCAAAACTTAGAAAATCTGAAATAGAAATAGGAACATAAACATACACAACTGTTAAAAATGAATTTAAAAAAGGTCGATCATGGCATTTTTCCCATACAATTTCGTCCTTCACCACTTCTCAAAATATGCTTGCCCGCAATTTTTCCATAAAACTTTGGACCTGTAGTTTAACTCACCTCTAAAATATTGTTTCAAGAAGGAGTTTTTTGGGGTAATCTGTTGAGTCTGTCCTTGAAAATTAGGTACTTTCTGACAGCCATATCTATTTCCTATTGCATGATAGCTTGTGAGGAAAAAATAAGTAAAGAGCCACCGGTGTACAAGTTGGCGTGAAAGGGTTAAAAGTTGAAATGCGAAGTGCATTTTTGTCGTTTCCTCGTGTTATTAGCTTGAGAAGAAGAAGAAGAAAATAGTAAAAATTTGAATAACAAAAATGATAGCTTCTTTTTCCATAACATTTTCTAATGGTCACGAGCTTGGCTAACTGCCAAAAACCACTTAATCAGGTACAAAGCCTCATTAAAAACCGCTGAAATATTCTACAAAAATGCTGGAAAAAAACATAAATTTTTACACAAATAATGTGTGGGTCAAGTAAGGTCATGTCATCAGCGTTGGTAAAGCATAAAACATCAAGAAAAAAGTTTAAAATTGTTGAACTTTTGAATCATTTCTTGTATTAGTAGTAGCGATGATAAAAAGTAGTTGGCAGACAGCCGCCGCGAAAGATTATTTAACGCTTACTGAAGTCGCACGCTGCTCCAAACTCACACCTCCATTCCCCAGGGCCTTGGGCCAAATGCTACTTTTGGCAGCGGCGGCTTCTCGTTAACACTTGAAAAAAAAAAATAAATAAATAAATAAAATAAAAGTATTTGCAAGTGATTTTCAAGTGTTCAACTATGTTCGGTCTTCGGCTTGCATCTTTTCTTTTCGGCTTTTAGTGGCAGCGTTGAAAGTGAAAGTGTTTTGTTATTGTTGCGTTGGCTGGGTATGAAGCGCATCTTTAGCTGTTTTGAACTTTATACTCGAGAGCATTAGTAACAACAAAAACAACAACAGCAACAACAACAATTAGTGCTCATTTGCACTTACATATGTATCTAAACACACACGACACGCTTATTTTAATTTGCACTCGATTTACGTGCCACAAGGTTAATGTACTGCAAAAACATTTCAGTTACGCACTATGCGAAAAAAGTTTTTAAAGCGGTATAATTGTAGCAAAGTGAGCTATTAAGAGGGAAAGAGATTGTTAGAAAGAAAGCGAACGATGAACAGACTTTAGAGACTTCAGATGTACTGTCTGAAGTTTCTGAAATTTTATAAAACTTACTAATTTTTATGAAAACTCGTTACAAAAGCTCGCGAAGTCTGCTTAAACTTTTGCTGTTCTTCTAAAAGCTATTTTGGCTTGCGCTGATTGGCTAAAATTTAACTTAATTTAATTTTTTCGTATTTAATTTAATCAAAATTCTACTAACATATTCCATTTCTTGTTTCAGATTATACGCAAATTAGCTGTTATCATTTACACCGCATTGGACTATAATTTACAAGCCGACGAACAATGTCAAATGTCGCAGGAACTTGAAGATCTAATAACTTATATGACTGCAGATGGTAAGTTTGGTTTTTGCATATCAGAAAACATCTATATTAAATCAATAAGTACTAAGAACAAAAATATTAACCACTCTTTAAACAAGAGTCGCAGATGTGAGGATCAAAAAAATTGTATGAATGAATTTGGGCGCAGGTTATTGACATTACCTTCTGTTGCATTAATAACTGTAGGTTAGCCGATAAACCATACATGTCCGATTATATTTTTTAATATAACAGAGTTCACGGAGAAATATAAACTGGTACAAGCTAACTAGGAACCTTAGAAGCAATTTGGAGGACTTGATGAATCATGTGAAAGTCAAAAGTCAACACTAAGCTTGGAACCATGAATGATGCATGTCATCCAAGCGGCGAACTAAATTATGTTAAAACACAAACGTAATGTAGTAAGAAAAGAGATCCGAAAGCTTTATAAAAATTCAAATCAAAGCGTTAAGGAGACTAGTAGAACTATATAGTCAAACTCGCAAAATACACTATGTGATCGAATGAAGATTTGCATCAAGATTACATATACCTTGTAAATCAACCCAGCTAAAACCACAAATATTCTATTTTACCAGGAAGTATATTTGAGCGAATGGTACGCTGAAAGAATTCTCCAAGCAGCTCAAATAGCTTGATTTAATTTTCGAGAAATGTGGCACTTGGAAACATCATATTCATTATATCGTGAAGACAGCTACAATGGCAAGCTGGGAACTATTGTTAGTGTGGAACCTTTCGAAAATTTAAAAACTGATGTAAATTTCAGCTTTGCCGAGCAAAGGACAGGTGTTAAGAGTATTTACCATAATCTTTAGTTCTACAGAAGTTAACGTTTTTCTTGTTTTTAAGTAATTTTTTCAACAAAATCTTTTAAAACTTACAAAATATACATACACATACCAAGAAACGGATGTTTAATGCACTATAAAACGAAGTGAAATGAGAAAAATGTTATTCGTTTTTTTTTTTCAAATCTCTTAAACCATAAACCATACGACCATTCGAAAATATACTTTGTGTCTTGGGAATCTTGGTTACCGTCGGAAGAAACATTCTTGGTATAATTTTGAAATTTGTTGGTGAATCTAGCGTGGACTAGTTTAAGCCTTGGCCAGACGGTCTTTTATTTGCGTGTCATGTTATCTGACTTGTTTTCGTGCAACTGTCAAAATATCACATAAATATTGCTTTGTGCTCAAACAAGTCCGCAAGTAATTTGACAGTGTTATCCAGTGGCAGCATAATCACATTTACAAAATATTGTAGATAAAGCTGAGAAAATAGATTCGGAAATGGTTGCTGCGACCAACAAGTGCAGAGAAAGAAGCAATACAGCTGATTTGTACATAGCGTGTTTAAAACCAGTGATTACTATTTTTGGCAACAATTCACAATACTGTTCACAAAAATACTTGGAAATCCACCACAAAATAGAAGTGGTGGAGCTATTTCCAAAAATGTCGCGCGACATTGCTGATGACGTACATATTTTCATGGTCACACGAGGTGGCGCGACTATCCTAGCAATCTGACACGTATATATTAAGTCATGTGACCAGGGCTTTAGAAAGATTGTCCATTTAGAGGATGCCATCATTATAAACTCTAAGACTGATAGTCTTGAAAATAGCTACCACTACAAATATTTCTTTGCACAGATTAACGAAATTGGTTAATATAAACAAGAAACGCTGAAGTAGAAGAGGCATCTCTCTTTGATATTTACATTCAGATCTATACCAACTCTCTTGATATCCGAGTTACAAATAAATGAAACAATATATCAAGGTTGTTGTAAATGTATTGCGTGATGTCTGGACTAAAATCCATAAATCTTTTGATTTTAGAATAAGTAATTGATAAAAAGAAATTGTTTAAAAATAAAAACTTCTTATAATGCAATCAGCTGATAATCATATTTACACATAGAACAATTAAATGAATTTCATAAGCTGTGTGTGGTACAAAGTTCAAAATTATTGTAATTAAAATAAATCCATGAATCAACGCAGTAATTAATTTATGCAATTTCCAAACAACACAATTCGATTTTAACGATAAAAAAAGAAATCTTATCTATAATGAAAGCTCAAAAGCAATGCACATTTCTTAATGTTTATTAAATTGTTGGTATTTTTTCTTTCTATTTTTTGATTTTTATTATATTTATTACAGAAAGTGATGATGACTGCATTGACGAAGGCATTGAGGAGGGCGACAAACGTTGGGACGACGAAAACGATTATGAAAAATGCAACCAAACCAAAGAATTAGACTATATACTCGAGGTAAGAGTTCAAAAATTAATAAACTTCAATGAAACTTTGACATTTTACTACAATACAAAATACTAAATGTGAAAATTCGACAGTGGCGCCAAATAGATTTTTGGGTGCAGTGTTGCAAAACGTGCAAAAATTGTAGTGAGATGGCGCTGAACTTTTGCATACTAAACTCTTTAGTCTATATAAAGTTGCAAATCGTACAAATTTATAGTAATTCCAATTTGAATTTGGTGATTTTTCTTTGCTTCAATGTTTTCGATTTTTGTTGTTGTTATTGTTGTTGCGCCTAATTGGCGCGGGTGAACGCGTGAGTCAGACAGATTTAAACACAAATCGTAGTCAATTCAAGACAAGACAAAAAACCAAAAAAAAAAAAAAAACAAAAAAGACTTGCCAAAGGTGCGCCACTTGAGCAACAGCAATAATTGCTCAAATAAGATTATAACTATGCACTCGCCGCCGTGGTTGTCTATCTGTCTGTCCGTCTTTCTGTCTGTCTATGGTAACCGCGTTTATAACCTTTTGACCAGCTTTGCAATATTTTGCGCACTCCGTTCTCATTTGCCAATTTGGTCTATAAATACATTGTAGTATTTTGTTCACCCATTTTTGTGCCAGTTTTGTCTATTTGCACCGCTAAGTATTTCTATTTGCGCCAAGCTTTGACATATATTTGGCCAAAGAGTCGATTGATCCATCTTGCTACCTCTCTCAGCGTAGCTCTTTCAAATGTTTTATTTTTGTTTGTATGCGGGGAAACTTGTTTGCGTAACTATTTTGAATACCCTACACTTGAATGATGAGTTATGAGAAAAATAATTTTACAGCAGGCTTCTGGGGCTATATTTTCTCGAAGCATTAAAAAAGCATTCCTTATGTTACAAAACTATTCACTGATCTGCTCTCATTGAAAATTCAGAGTTGAAAGTTGGAGAACATCTCCCGAAAGATAAACTTTTTTGTGTAAGTAGAATTTATGACTGCCGTTTTAGCATTTCTTTCAAGAAACATTCTGATGAATATATCTAAAGAATTTCCCTATAAACTCTTTGGGATAAAATAATGAAGTCTGTTGCTAAAAAGTAGAAATATTAAAATATAATTGATTTTTCTTCAGTAATTTTTGAGTGCGTCCTACACTGAACCTAAAATTGTACATTTGTATGTATATTAATTATTGGCTTAAAAACGAGAGATGAGAAAAAGACTACATCAAGAAGTTATCATTTATATATTTAGAACTCAGGAATAAAGATGTCAAACAAATTATGCAGAGTAGCATTCATTGCACAATTCGTCCAGATTTTATTCAATAATGGCAGAACACGAATTATTTAAAGCAGTGAATTCTACTAGAACTTCTAAGAAAATGAATGCTTTGTTCTGATTTTGAATAAATTATCAACGAGAAGCCGATATAAAATTTTCTTTTATGCGATAATGACACCATGTAGTTAGTTGTATCTAAGAATTGTTTGAATTTAGTCTTAAATAAATAGAAAATTCTTGTCTCCTTAACTTCTGGATATTGAAGCTTCCGCACTTCTTTGCTGCTAAGTTCGTTGTTGATGTGTTCTGTCCCACAATCTTCCCATGCTTATTCACACAAGGTGGTTGCTGATGTGTGAGTGTATTGTTACGTTGAAGACAGTATTCATTACAACTATATAGCGTGTGTAAATTAAGTATTGAGACTGTTTTTTTTTTTTTTTTTTCAATTTTCTTATTCGAATAAAATTAGAATTAAAAAATTTTCAACTTAAAAATTACTACATTGGGAAGCTACACAGCGCTGGGAGAATTTTTTTAATTATGGGCACACGAAAATCTTAAAAGGACTCAAATGAAAGGAATTATGATGCACAGTAATAATTTTACTGTACAAAAAGTAATTGGACATCATTTTAGGCCGTTGGAGAACAATCAAATGACTGTATCCGACCAGCTAAATGTTACTTCAGTATCTAAGCAAAAGAAATGGTTGCTATATATAGTGGAAAACCCGTCTCCATGACGACATGCTTTACATTTTGATGCAAACAATTTTGAATTTTGATTCTATCCGAAGACAAAAAATGTTAAAAAGTATTTTTCTCTACTTACTTCTCACTTCTCGTGTGGAAAGTTTCGCTTTTTCAATTGTACAAAGGAGCTTTAAGTCTATAAACAGCTTTAATGAGTGCATTAGAAATCTATCAAACCAATTCTGTAATTGTTTAACTTTCAAGATTTTTTGAAAAGTTGTACAATTTATTTTTTTAAATCTACAAATTTTTTTAACTTTGCAAGCTTTTTGAAAAGAAATAAATAGGATCCTAAGTTCATTATAATATTTCCTAGAACTTCTACAAAGTTTCTCTAGATGTTACGCACAAGGAGGCTTTTGTTAGAGGAGGAGGTTTACTAGCTTCGTTCTTAGACCAGCCCAAACTAAAAAATGCTTCGAAGAAATATTTGAATACCTCTTAAAAATGTTGTAGACAAATGGTATATAAAAAATATATATCATAACTCTAAAGACATATGCTGGAGGTTTCACAAATTTCTAAACAAAACATATTCCTGTTAGAATATTTAATATCTCCATTGCTTTAAAAGCTTCTTCTAAATGTGGTGAAAGACTATTCGATGATTTGAAAAACTTCCGAAAAAAGTCCAACACCTTCTCTTTTTTAACAAACTAGTATCTCCATAACTCTAAATACTACTACTGCTTGAGTTAAAATACTAATAATTTATTCAAAAAGGTTTTTAAAAAATCTGAAACCAAAAGCTGTTTCTGTTTCAAAAATTAATATCTCCAAAACTGCTTCGAAAAACTTTCAACAAAAATCTAGAACCAAAACTTACGTCAAAATTGCCTTAAAGCTTCTGCTGAAAAACTACAAGATGCTTCGAAAAAAATCCGGAATCTTCTCGTTTTTGACAAACTAGTAACTCCATAAAGCTTCGAAAAACTTTCGACAAAAATCTAGAACCAAAATATACTCGTGTTTGGAACCAAAAACATTTTATGTTTTAAAAATTTAATATCTCCATAACATCCTCCAAGGATGTGAAAGACTAAAAGATGGTTTGAAAAACCTGTAAAAATATCTAGAACCATACCAGAATGTTCGAGAAATTTAAAAAAAATATAGCTCAACATTTTTTTATGTACTTCAGCCAACTTGTATGTGAACTTATCTCCCATGCGTAGCGTAACTGCAATTCGATTTAGTTGAACATTTTATATTTAGTGTTTGGCATTCTATAGTTTTGCATATTTTATTTTTGCGCGTTTCTAAAGTTGCACGCACGTTTTTTCGCAGATACAGATACAAAGCGACAGACGGACAGGCATACTACGGTCGACAGCCAAGCACCCAGTTACAGTTAGCACCAGCAGCAGCAGCAGAGTATGCAACATGTGGCACATGTCCAGTGCACAAAGTCTGATTGGGTCGATGGCAACAAGAATATTGAATGTTTTTTGCAGCGGCATTGATTCTATGCACCGCTGCCGCCGCACTATCTCGTATCTATCTATCTATCTATATATCTATTCAGCTAGCTTAGCTAGTTACAAAAGTGGCGACAAGCAATTCAGCCAACAAACGAGAGAGTTATGTTAATACCTAGAAATATGTATCTGCATACCTGCATGAAAATGTTTGTCTCTCTTTAGTTGCTGTTTGTTGTGTTGTTTGACAGGCAAAAAGTAACACTGAGAAAAGTATCTACTGATTTGCCACAGAATCGAATTGTATCGCGCCATGAATCGAATGCTAACCACAAACAACATCGCTCAGTTACAGGTTTTTATTTTTTGCATTTATTTGTATTTGTTTCTATGTTTAATGGTTCTAGATTTCATGGTGGCAGGTAGACAACAGCAGCAGCAGCGCAGTCAAATGTATCTGTAGCTCGATATTGATTGTATAACGAGCGCGAAACGCTTGTTGTTTTGTTGTAGCTGTTGGTTGTTGCTGTTGCAGCAGCTAGATTTCGTAATAGGAAATCAAATGAAGATTCTGTTGCGCGCAAATGCGCAATAGGAATGTGTATGTGGGCATAAGAGAATAGCACGTTGCGCAGTCACTTTTCATGTATCTGCGCTCGGCATCCGCGTATCTATATTACGTATCTATGGCTGTTGTATAGATGATGTTTAGACAGCATTGAAGCGTGTGATAAACAACGCCAAAATGCGAATCATGCTGCTTGCTGATTGAACTTGCAACACTTTTTCGCAACCACTGAGACGTATCGACGGCGTTGAATCGTATCGTATCGCATTGTATCGCTCGCTCATCTATCTAATGGGCCACTTGACAGAATTGACACATTATTGTCAGGCAACATTGAGCGCTCGCTCAAGCACAAATTGCAAAATGAAACAAAAAACAGAAAAATTGAGAAAAAAAAATAGCAACAACTTGAGGAAATCTTTCCACTTGCTAAGCTTTTCTAACACACAAATGCGAAATGAAGTCAATTTGTATCTTTAAGCTGTATCTACAAGTTGCGCTTTGATATTATGTTGCACTTAGAATGATTGGCAATGCATTACTAATTGTTAATGAGTGCCTTATGTAATATCGTAGATCTTTCAAACTGATTTTTTTCTTTTTTGCAGGCCTGCAGAAATCATGTGAAACCCACAGTACCTGAGGATCATTACAAAGCTGTCTGTCGCGCTTTAGTAACGGAGACAATCGAATTGCGCATATTTCTGCAACAGGTCTTAAACAATGGTAAGTAGATACATAGTATAAAGATATGCATATTGTGTAGATATATTTTGTACATGTTAAGTGAAAGCTACAAGCTTTTATGTTTGCATACATTTGCAAAAAAAAAAAAATAAATATTAGAAAAAAAAAATTAGGTATTATTATTGATTAGTTGCATTAAACGCATAAGATTAACGTTGCAGATTAGCGAGCTTTCGCCGCATTTGTTATGGCATAATGATAAAAATCTTGCACATTGATCATTTCTTCTGTATCTAAATGCATGTATCTATAATCGTTTCGTATATTTCAGGTGCCGAGAAATTACATTTGCAAGCAGATTCTCAGACATCACAGCAAGAACTTGCGAAGCTGGGCTTCAATGATTGGGTAAGACATATTTTTTATTATAATTTATATGGAAATTTAAGATATTGATTATGCCAGAGCAGGCTTAAGTATAGATAGAGAGAAAGAGAGAGCAATAAAATGCTTAATGTTCATCTTAAAGCACAGTCCCCTATTAAAAAGTATGTAACGTGCTATTTTTTCGCAAAAATAAATACAATCCTGTTTATCAGTACTAAAAAATGTACCGTTATTTTTGTACAGACATGCAATTTAACGCTTGTTTTGTTGATTGCAATGTTGCTTAGCTTTCAAGCACTATAAAATCAATTCGTAAACAAACTAATTTTATTTTATGGTAAACTTTAAAGTTAACCATAGGTTACAAGGCCTTGAACTTTTTTTAAATTATATCAACTTGCCAGTTTCACGTTAAGATAACAGTAATATTGCTCAACTGTTATACTGCAGTGTTGCAAAAAAAAAAAAACACTTGACTAAGCTGAAAAGTGGAAAACTATTTTACTTTTTCTTAATCAATATATAAAAGAAAACTGTGGAGGGATGGTATTTTATATTTACTCTGACTATGTGCTCCATTTTTAAACGGGAACACAAAGTCAAAGTCAAGTAACTAATATTTACTTAACTTTTTTGTATTAAGTTTAACATTGCTTTCAAACAGTAGAGTTGCCTTTACAGAATGAAGAACATATCTTACATTCAGAGACGTTATTTTGTACCATTGCTTTTAATTACACAATAATATGAAATGAACTTCACTTTATTGGGAGAACGAGTGTATAATTAGAATTTTCTTAATTCAATTACCATTTTTGATGTAAAATCTGTATTCATAAAAAAACAAAATTATAATAATAACACAGGTCTACAAATACGGGTGTCATGTCAGTTGTTGGAAAGCTGAGAGTCATTTCCGAAGTAATTTGCTGTCAGAATTGGCCCATCACGTCAGGATTTTGAGATATTTGAGGTTATGTACATGAAAAACAGCGTTTTTTCCTACTTGTGATGTTATGTACAGGGTGCAAAAATGTTTGTGGTCTGTCTCTCCAGTTACATGGGACTACCTCAAAAAGTGGATACGGCGCGCCCATTTGTAGTTGTATAAGAAGGGGCTATCCATTAAAATCGACCAAATCGAATTTCAAGCTATTTATTTAATATCGATTGGTTACCTCAAAAAGAGACCGAAATACGCCCTTTAGTCAATGTATGTTAAGCGGCTGTCCATAGAAAGGCATCATATCTCATTTCAACCTAATATTGACGTTAATAATAAATTTTTCATACAAAAACCCAAAAGTGTGCAGTATGGGGTCTACCGTAAAAAGTAGGCGCAATATCTCATTTATTAATTTGATATTGACTACAATAAAAAAGTTTTTCATACAAAAAATCAAAAGTGGGGGCTAACCCAAAAAGTGGGTGAGTTCCACCCATTAATGTATATGTCAAAAGTCCGTCTACCATATCAATTATTAAGTTGATTACAATAAAAAATGTTTCATACAAAAACTGAATAGTGGGCGGTGGGTGGGCTACTCCGAAAAGTAGGCGTGGAGGGTCAATCTTGATACTCTATTAAACTGCAATAAAATGAAGTGTATGTGTATGTAACAATGTATGACATAGCTAGATCGACTCGTCTCGTCGAGTTGATCAATATTCTTGATATATATGATGATATACTTTATGGGGTCTACGTTGCCTCCTTTAATGCGATACAATCTTTCAGACAAACTGATAATACCATTTCACACTGTGTGTGCAACATCTTTCGTATTCCAAGCCTTCAAGTCTCAAATCTGCTATAGTAATCAGTATAACTTATGATCAAATAACTTGAAATTTTGATATTGTATCGTTACATCCTTACACCAGTTTTCATATCAGTTTATAAACCATATACAAAAATTATGTTCTTTCCTATTTATGTATTCAAAATATAGTATCTCGACTTAGATAAAAGTACACCATTGGTAGAGAAAATTCCATCAAAATAATCCAACAAATTTTTCAGTACTATCCCTCAATATGCAACAAATGAGTATAACTCACGAACCGCACAAACAAATCACATTAAATTTGAGCCTACAGTTCAAACGAACATCAATTTACTTAAAACAAATATATTTCAATGACATTTAACAACTTAAATTTATGTTGTATATATTGATATGTGCCACAAAAGTTCATTGTTAGATTTAATTTGTTGTAAATGGCAAAAGTAAACTGAAAATGTAAGTCAACATAAATGGGTTTTTAATTTGATTACGCATTGTTCAAACTATGCCAAAAATCATATTTACACGTCTACAGATATAATGTAGCTCGTACGAGGGGTACTATTTATATTTCCATTTGTCATAGCAGTTTTTCCATTCCTCTTGAGACACCTTCAAAACATGAAGCACGCTTCAACTGCTTCTTCGGCGCTCGTAAATCGTTGACACGCAGGACAGGATGAGTCATTAATTCGATGTTTTGACTGCTCAAAGTTGTATTTGTTTGACGAGATGTGTGAGAGCTCGCATTGTCATGATGGAGAATGATTCGCCTTTGGCGGTTGGTTTTACGAATTTCTCCGAAGACATCCGGCAAACAAATGGTCGTGTAACTCTCAGAATTGACCGTCCTACGTTGCTCAAGCGGAACAGTGGCCACATGACCCATTCGGCCGAAGAAACAGGCGATCATTTGCTTCGCTGTGCTTCTTCCACGAACAACTTTTGTTGGATTTGGCCCGTCTTGGAATACCCACACGGTCTGCTGTTTTGTTGTTTTGTTTCCGGCTCATACGCATATATCCATGATTCGCCACCTGCCACGATTTTATACACGTCTTTTGAAGCACCACGGTCGAAATTTTAAACATTTCCTTACACCAATCGACGCAAGCCTTTTTTTGAGCGATTGATAAATGATGGGGTATCCAACGAGAGCAAATTTTTGTACAGCTAAGTGTTCATGCAAAATGGAATGTATTGAAGTGGAACTAATGTGCAAGCATGCCTACGATAACTAAGAACACGATTGAATTCACTATACCAGCGATATACTGTGGTTTTTTATGGTGCTTTATCGCCATACAAAGAACTGAGTTCATTGACACATTCTTGTTGAGATAATCCACGTCGAAAGTTGTGAAGAATAATCCAACGAAAACCTCTTGAAATTTCCATTTTTTGGCCAAATTGCTTTGCTTAACTCACTGTAAACAAAACAAATAGCAATTGTACATCAAAACTTTGTGAGTACGTTTATGCCAAAAATGTCAAACTTTATTATGGTGCTGCCAGATTTTAGCTTTTGACATTAGTGTTGTCAGTTCCCGAAATATAAATAGCAGCCCTCGTATTATATACGGTTTTTTTTTTGTGCCCCTTTAATGACCTCTACTAATGTCGAGGACGCTTTGGTATTGAAATATTTCACATACTTCACCACACATTGATTCGCATCTAAAAGTAAAAAAATCACGCACGCAATTTTTCTTGTTTTTTTTTTTTTTTACCAGTAGGGATACACAATGATAAATGACGTGCCAAACACAAAACAAAGTATTTCGCTTTTTTCCGCTTAAAATGACATAAAATTTGGGCTAGGCACTAATAATTTAATTATGTTAATTTTGCGTGCAATTCAAAATAATAATAATCGTAAATATGATGATTTCGAGTGAATTTAGCTTTTGAAACGTATTAAATTTTTAGTGTATTTATCTTTGATTAAATTGTCTTTATTTACTCGTATCTATAGCTTGTTAGGTGTCTGAATGTCTACTGACTGATAGCGAGAAGTCATCACTGGGAATTTTTCTTCTAGATACGCTTCACTTATAGCATAAGTTGTTTGATGTATGTTTAATAGTTTTGCTCAGAAGTTTGTGTAACATGCAGTGCAGAGTTTTCGATATAGATACTCCTAATGTGTATAAATGCAGTCAAAATAGCATATGAAACATTTTAATTCAAATGAATGTGAATACACGAATTGATTGAAGAGTGATTTTTTAGTGCAACATTTTTAATAGAATCTATAGGGTAGAAGTTGGTCTCTGTATTGGTTGTTAAAAGCATAATTTCTCGAACAGACTGAAAACTTTATTGGAACAAAGTTTGAAAGAAGCTGAGTGGAATCTATCAAAATAGTTTTTGGAAATCTCCATTAGAGATCAGAACAAACTAGAAACTCATTTTATGAATGGGTGATTACAAAAATGGAAGGTGTGGTTTGAAAAGTTCCACCTTTAAGTTGGTAAAAGAGGGAAGTTGGCACATATGAGATATAGTGTATAAAGCGCTGATTTTTACATGTTTATGCACCATTAAACCAATGAAATAACTATAACTAATATTAAGTTCCATAATCACACCTACATCATTATTCAAAATGTGAGATATGTTTGATTTTATCAGGTTAGATTATATATAGAAACCACATATTTTTCACACTGATTATACTTATGTTGTATGTTTGTGTTTGGGAGCAAATCGAACATATGAAGAGCCAATTCCACACAGAATTGGGACACATGTTCTTTGAACCCTTTCATCATTAATTATTGTTTTTAAAACACCACATTAGTGAGAACTTACACTGTAAAAGAATACAGTTTCGTCTGAGCTTTGGTGATGAATGCATAAGTGAGTCAGTCAGGATTAGATTTTTAACTACAATATCTTGTCCGTATAAGTTACATTTCATCCTGTGTAGAACAGGCCATATGGTCTTCAAGCACATTTGTTTTTGTTATGCTCTTCAGAATAAACTAAGCATTGTTGTACACACCAGCAATTTGAAGAGCACCTACACGAAAGTGCAAAACAAAACTTAGACAAACCTTGTATCTGCGTATATCTTCACTTCAATTTAAAACTAATCTAAGTATACAAAAAGGCATTGGTGTGCAAACGAGACTATGTACGAGAGCAATTTGATAAGTCAGTGAATTTTTTACTTTTGCGCATAGTTACTTTAAATGCAACAATGGTTAAGAAGTGGTTTACTGTGACCACAAGTGACATCGAGCGTTCAGTTCGTCCAAAGGTGTCGTCACGCCAGAAATCGTTTGACAAAATGCTGGGAATGATATTGGACGATAGGAGAATGAAAGTGCGTAAGGTGGTTGAGGCTGTAGGCAACTCAACTGAATAGTTGGACATAAAAAAGCTATCCGCGCGATGGGTGCCGCGATTGTTCATGCTCCATCATAAGCGCAACCGTGTGACCACTTCAATCGCAATCCGACCGACTTTTTGCGCCATTTCGAAACCGTGTACGAAACATGAATCCACCACAATACGCCAGAGACTAAATAATAGTCAAAGTAGTGGACTTCTCAGGGTGAACGTGCGTTTTTTGAGATGTCATTCACATTGCATTCCTTGAAAAGGGTAAAACGAACACCGCGGTATATGATTCAGAGATATATGATTTGACAGATTTGACATTGATTTGACATTGATTTGGGGCAAAAATGATCACATTTGTTGAAGCAAAAGTGTTCTTCCGCCAAGCCAATGCACGGGTGGACACGTTTGCAGTCGAGATATCAAAAATGCATAAATTGGAATACCGACTGTGACTTCATCAAGCATGTTGTCCCTGCGTCTATTTTCTGTCTGCAAACATGAAGAAGTGGCTAGCCTGTAAGAGATTTGAGTCGAATGAAGAGATCATCATCACTGAAACAAACGGCTATTTTGAGGTCTTTGGAAGGAATAAATAAGTTATAACGCTCAAAAAGTCACTGACTTATCAAATTGCCCGCTTACTTAAAAGAAATAGCAATCAAGCTTACTCTCCCTTTTGTGATCCTTCCTTTCTCCTTCTGTAATCTGATTACTCTTAGTAAATCGTGTGTAGTGTATTAAAACAGTCGTGCTTCTTGATTTTCCCCTTAGTCTTATTATTAGAACGAATGTAACTTGTCATGTGCGTACTCGCGTACTCACGAATCTTATCAATTTGTTTTCAAAAGCATACAGTCATCAGCACTTATGTTGTCGCTGTTTTAGATACTTTTGTATCTATAACAAACCAGAAGATAACTAGCGTTGCTCTAATTTTTGTTTTCTTCGCTAAACTACCTAAACAGGCATATTTGTATAAATTTTTCAGCAAAGTTGGATTTTTTTTTTCCGTTTCGCTTGCTCTGTTATTGTTTGCCACGGTTTGTTGCATCTGTTGGAATCTGCCGGTTTGGTTTATCGGAACCGTTTTTGCGGCTTTTTCGCTTCACGTCTGCGGTTAAATCTGAAGCTGCACATGCGTTGTGTTTGCTCTATATAATATATCGTTCCCTTTCTAACCAACTGCAATATTTTTATCTACAATACACAACAAAATGTATCTGTTAAGCGTTTTTGGTCGTTTCGCTTTGCTGATTTTTGTTGCTGATTCTGATGTTGCTGCCGCAATTTTGAACAAAACAATGCAACATTTTGTTGCTGGCAAAAACAAAAAATTTTCCTGCCCAATTTTTATGCGCATACACGTATGTAGGATATTTCAACAACAACAACAAAAACAGCAACAATTTGTGTTGCATACATTTCCGGAAGCTGTTTACATTGTTGCAACTTAAAGTTTTTCGGGGGAGTTGTTGCTTGTTGTATCTATTGTAATTATTAATTGAAGCGTAGCAATAGCATTTGCTGTTGTTGTTGTCGATTGCCTTATACTTGTATTTCATCATTGTTGTTGTTAGTATTGTTTGTATCTTTTGTTGTACATATTTTATATGTTGTATGTTAGTGTCAAAACATATGCCAAATTGTAGAAAACACAAAAAAAAAAAATCAACAAATTGGTTACTGTCTGCTTTATGTCTAACGATTTTGTTGCATTATATGCAAAAGCTGTCAACAACATATTGTAAGATTTGCGCTTATAGTCAACAGGGCGTGTAAAAGTAACTTAAAATTGAATTGAATGCATTATAAATGAGCCTGCAGTGTTTTGAAATGTTTATATGACTTTTGTACTACCGGTACATGTCAAAAACTATGCATAACTCTAGTATGGCTATTTTAAATGGCACAAAATTTGTCGTATAGACTATGCCAAATATAAAAGCAGTGCCACATATTTATTTGTAAACTTTCATTAGACAAAAATTATATTAAAGCTGTTTTAAGTGTAATATACACTTTTATTAATTTTTGAAATATTTGCATTTCAATTATCTTTTCAAGCCACACTTAGTAACCAGTTCACAAAATTCGATAGCTAGCTAACATTTCACGCATAAAACTGCCAACTTACTTGACTGAGATACTATTCAACACATGCATGTGATAGTTAGTCTATTCAACTGACTTGCTCAAGCAACTGAAATTACGCTGGCGACTTCATCATTCATCACAGTTGCAACAAGTGCATTATTTATAATGATTTAATAATGCTCTGCATTTGTTCAAACGGTCGTCGATCAATCGATTGGTTTCAAATGCATTTAACGACGGCATCCATGATGGCGTCTATGACGTCTGTCGCAAGCGGTTATAGTGAAATTGTCGATACCGAAGACAATCATAGAAAATTTACCGAAAAAATTATTGTTAATTTAATTAAAAACACATACGACTTGAAGTCGCCAATGACTTGAAGAAAAATTATAACTGAAAAAGCTTTTACAAAATAAAAAAAAAAAAAATAGAAATGTAGTAATAAATATATCAACCAGCTGGAAAAGTTGTAGAGAAAAGTGAAATGTGGCAAAAATGGGCAGCTGTCAATAAGAGTTATAAATATTGTATAGATCAAACTTATCATCATTGCAAATTAGAGATATGCGTGTAATGTCACAACATTTCCTAGATGATTTACTACTACTAGATTTTTTTTTTTTTTTTTTTTGACTGAGATACTGACTACTACTACATTTTACTCTATTTCATTAATATTATTTTGGATAAGTAGCAAGAGCTGGAAATCTGGCGTTCGCTGCAAGTATGTGCATTATATTTTAGAAAAAAACTTGTTAGCACTACTATTTAAAGATATCTTTGCGCAACGATTATGTAGTTGAAAATCCATATTTATCATTTTTGTTTAATATTTAAAACAAACTTTACTCAACACAAAATCTGTGAACTGGCTTGGTAAAAATACGAGAGTGTCAAAAATGAAATTGTAGATATACACTTTTATTCCAGCTCAAAATCAAGTATTTTGTTGTCTCAAAGAAACTTTGTTACATACTAACAGTTTAACAAACACTTAATAAGGATAGTCACTGTTGCCCCATTTTATATACTGAAGTAGAAGAAAATTTGCTCTTCGACGGTACCCAAACAGGAACCACTGTGCAAGTTATTGGAACCTTTCATTAATAATGAGCGTTTCACAAAAGAGGCCGCCACCACTATATGAACCAATATTCGAGTTTTCAATTTCTTGCCGCTAAATCATATTGTTATTGAGTTTCTTTGGCAGCTTGTGTGTCATTTGTTTGAAACTTAAACAACAATACTAAATATTGCCTCGAACATGTCGAATTTCGTACCAGATAAAGTGTTTTTGCGGGGAGAACTTCTTAACACACATTACTTTAATATGAAGAAAAGTGTGGTCGAGGGTCATCGAATCTTAGTGGAAGTTTACGGCGAGCATGCTATATCTGAACAATCGTGTCGGAGGTGGTTTGGTCGCTTTAAAAGTGGTGATTTTAAGTTCGTAGATAAGGAACGGCCGAGTCAACCCAAAAAGTTTGAAAACGAAGAATGCCGAACGCTTCAGGAGTTGTCAGAATCATTGGCAGAGGATGAGTCAACAGTCAGCAAACGTCTAAAAGCCATGGGATTGATTCAAAAGCAAGGAAACTGGGTGCCATACGAGTTGAAGCCGCGTGACATGGAAAGGCAATTTTTCGGTTGTGAACAGCTCATCGAACGCCAATAAAGAAAGGGTTTTTTGCATCGCATTGTGACTGTCGATGAAAAGTGGATCCATTACGATAACCTCAAGCGCAAAAAGTCATGGGTCATCAACATCCGCGAACTGAAGCAAAAACAGTCGGAATATGAAGAAAGGCACGAGAAAGTGATTTTGTGCAGCATGACAAGACCTACTTGGAAACGCTGAAATGGCAACATTGTACTCACGCGCTTTTCACGAATTTTTCAGCCGATGTTACCAATAGACTGTCTTTGTGAGCGGAATATCTCCGCTTTCAGTGGAGCAAATGTCATAAAATTTAGCCTGAAAGTAAGTTAAAATATGAAACTTTCGAATGCACTAGGTCAGATATAGGTGACTGGGATTTAAAAAAAAAAAAAAGGTTCCGTTTTCTGTGGGATCACAAAACACGGTACATGTTTCGAAAAGAAGTCAGGCGAAATACATGATAAATTTCAGTTTTCCTCTAACTTATCATTTTAGACGTGAGTACCCTTAATACTAATCGTTGCGCTTACGTTACTTTTTTCTAATATTATTACTATTATTTCTTTATCTACTATTTTTTTGTACTACAATTTTGTTCGATTAGTTTTAAAGCAATTTGCTACGCATGCAGTTTACATTAAATAGAGTTGATTTTTTTTTTTGTATCTTTTTAAGCTGTGCAATAGCATTAATTAACGCTTCCAATTTGCACTTTTTCCATTTCTAGGCACGCTTTTGGGTCCAAGTGATCGATGAGCTGCGACGCGGCGTACGACTGAAGAAGAGTAACTATGAACGCGCACCCATTGAATATGAGCTAACACCCTATGAGATACTAATGGAGGACATACGCTCAAAGTGAGTAGAGAGATAGATAAGATACAAAGTACTAGCACCCACTATAAAAACTTAAAACTAAGTACTCAAGTCAAGTGAAAGTCAGAAGAAATAGAAAACCACAAGAAATAATAAACAGAATAGCGGCGCTGTGTGACGCTGTAAGCTTTACTACCAGATACATTACTGCCTTCAGTTTGTTTAGCTATACAGAGTCAAAGTCATTACTTTTCGTGGTTGTTTATTAAGCTGCTGCAATCTTTCACTTGTGCTACATCATTTCTTTTACTTTTTTCTTTTCTGTATACAAATATATTTTTGTTTTTGTTTATTTCAGAAAATATCAATTGCGCAAAGTTATGGTGAACGGAGATATTCCGCCGCGCGTGAAGAAAGATGCCCACGCGGTAATCTTGGAGTTCATTAGGTCACGGCCGCCATTGAAGAAGGTGTGTATGCAGACAGAGAAACAAACGGAGATACTGCATGACTTGACTCATTGCCATTGACGAAGCGCTGCAGTTTGTGCCACTTGTGGCTTTGATTTTTTTTTAGCGAAAAACAAAAAGTAACGCCTTGCAACTTGGCTTGCGTATGATTGCAGTTTTTCCCAGCTGGCATTAAATTTTCGACACTACGCTGGCTGGCTGGCTGGCATACTTTTTTATTACTTTATTTTGTTGTCATTTTTATTACAAAAATATAATTTCTTCAATTTCTTTTTCAATTTTTTTGTTTTGGCGCATTTTCCCAGGCCTCCGAACGTATGCTACCCCCGCCGCTTAAGCGCACACCTTCGCCACGCGAACAACTCATGGACTCGATACGCAAAGGACAAACCCTAAAGCATATAACACCTCCGGCACAGACACGTCTCAAGGATCGCTGTAAGTTTTCAAGAAATCTCTAATCAATTATCTGTGTAAGCGTAAGAAGAGAAGCCTCGGTCTCTTGCTGCAGCTCTAAAGAATAATATTCGATACACATTTTATTTGTTTTATTGTATGTTGAAAAATTGGAAATCTATTTTAATTATCAGGAAAATGTGCAAACGCAAACAAAAAACCAAAAAAAAAAAAAAAAAAAATTGAAGCGTTCAAGGCATAAAGCACATGTTTCACTTGTTATTTTGAATGAAAACCTTTGTAGCGCACCTCACTGTAGTTGTAACTATAGGTGGTGCTTTTTGATGTGACACATCGTGTTGTATATCGTGCGAGTGTCATGTGTGTTCGTGCAAACTAAAAAAGGCACATGCGTGCATGTCAAGAGTTCCGTGACACGAAAAAAATATTCACAATGTGAAACGCAATTAATTATCAAAAAATTATTCGTTACCGCTCTGTCTTACAAACATAACCAGAACATAAATATTATGTCATTGTATTAGTATTCCTTTATGACGAATCCAAAATAAGCAAACAGATCCGAATCCACGATTTCGAATCGCCGGATCCGGATCTAGCCGCGATTGCATACAGCTTAGATTGCATATTGAATTCTCTGCCTTCCGGGCCCATCAGCTGCCTATTCTCATAGGTAACTAGCTTCCATAGCAAAAATATCAATCGGGATCATACCTGCTACTACCAGAGCAGCGTCCTCTGACGCTGTGCGAAATGCACTGCACACTGTGATAGCCCCCAGTCAATATGTGGATTCTAGTTCCTTGCGGTAACTTCTCAGATTCATGGCATTAGCCCAGATAGATGTACCGTACAGCATAATTGACTTGGTTTAGCATAATTCTTGCGAGCGAACTGCAAGCTACCAGAGCCTTTTCATTAACATAGAAAAGATGGTCTTTGTAGCAGAGATGAGTATTTAGCATAATACCAAGATACGTGCTGGCTCTCTTAGATACTATCCTGGTATCATCCACCAGAATACAAGCTTGTTCCACCTTTTTCGGCCTCGTGGATAGTTTTAGTTTATCTCACAATGGCTATGTCGTCGGCGAAGCCAATTATTTTGACGCCACTGGGGAAATCTAAATTGCGGATGCCGTCGTACATTTGATACGACGATACATTCGAAATAAATGAATTAAGTAAAAAAAGACAATGGCTGAGTTTCATTCCTTTTAGCGAGAACCTTAAGGAAAGCAAGATAAGTTATAATATTGTTCAGATGCTAAATGAATTTCTGAATGTTAATGGAAAAATGGGTTGGAATATACCTATAAAAAATCATATTCAGCCGAATAGGATATATGATACCACCAAGAAATATCATTAATAGAAAAGCGCTTTGAAGAAAAGAGATAAGTCAGAATGGTAGCTAATTACTGATAGTCATTTAATTGAGATTCGGTTTTTATCAATTGCAAACAAGTTCTTGTTTAGTTAATCTCCGATTTCGTTTGTCAGACCCACCCAAAATAAAAAGCTAAACGAAAATTTTATTTACCATAAAAAAAATTTTTTATTGAAAAATGAAAGTTTTCTTCTTTTCAAAATCGTGGAGAAGTATGTACATCTGTTGTAAATCAGTAGAAATATTTGAAAAATACATAAATGTTGTACTAGATGAGATCTATAACCTTCACCGTACCGTACAGATGTGCACCGTCAGTACTGCGACTATATCCACTTCGCTAGAAACATGCTAAGTATCAAAAAGTTATTTTACTCCGTAAACTGTAGTCGAGAATAAACACTCTTAAATAGATTTCAATATGTTACTTCTCAGACAAAAAACAAATTTCGTTGGGCTAGAGATCTGACCATAAAAAATACTATTCAATCAAGAAACGGACTCCGCCTTATGTTGCAACTAGGGGCGAAATTCGAAGTCATTGGTATGTACTTTTAAAGCCATAGTTTTTAAGGGAAACTAAAAGACTATGAGACTAAAAGACTTTGATTCGGTGGTTCAATCCGGGCATATATTGTTTAACTAAGATTGGCGTATTATCCATTCGAACATATTTTGTGCAAATTGATAGACACGATTAAATCTAGATTAATATTGATACTGATCAAGAAGTGTGTATAACTCTACTGCGTCTGGTACGCCTTGTTTGCTGTAACATAAATTTTTATAAATATAGTATACCTTTGTATTCAATATTTATAGGTTATAAAATTGTTTTTTTTTTCTTTCGTGTTCGACCGTGTTTTTTTCGTGTCTTTGCGTGCTTATTTATAATCACTGACTTCGTGCCAGTGTTAGTTCCGTATCTAAAATAAAAAAAAAATTCGGCAACTCGCCCATCTCTAGTTTGTAACTCCTGTAGTCAATGGCAGTTAGTGAAATTTCCATGCTCAGGCAATAAATTATTGTGACAATATGATGCGATGGCGCACGCTTTGAAGTACATACATAAAGTTGCATTGAACAATTTGGAATGCTGTTCCACTTCACTTCTAGCCCACAGATGACTCGCCGTCTGTTGAAAGTTTTCTTTTTTACTGTTCAATGCCGCCGCCGCCGGCAGTTTTGGCCGCCATAGACGTCGTCGTTGTCATACTACTAGTAATGGAGGCACTTGTCTCTCGCTCTTGGTACTAATGTTAAGCTAACTTGGCTGCCACTCCTGCTGTGTGTATTTTGTGCTGTGGCTATAGCGACTGCTGCTGCTGTTATCCCAGGCTCAGTGCTCTTTGCTAAAACCTGATGTAGGAAGCGTGCAATGTGGTGACACACAAAGATAAAGCCGATTGTTGCATGACGTTCGTTGGTGCAGCGTGCGTTAGCCGTTTTGTGTTGCATTGCAGGAGTTGCATGCACAGGGAAATTTTTTTGGAAAAAAAGGAAATAGGAAAAGCTTTCAATATGACTGTGGAATTAGGGGAAACGGATTTTGGTTTGACAGTTGCTGATGCTTTCATTGGAGAAATAATTTAAAAGGGGTTCGTCTTGTGGAATTTGCGATTACAAAACGTTATTATTTAAGAAAGTTTTTAATCTTAGAGATTTTAAAACATATGTCTATTTAAATGAGTTATTGGAACTAGAAGTTATAGCGATTATGATTTAGATTACGGTTCTACCGGTTGCCAAGATACGGTAAAAGTTTCTAGTAATTGGACCAAAAGGAAGATTTAATGTTAAAGCTTTATATTAACCACAAAATGGCAACATGCGGAGTCCTGATAGGGAATACTTGAATAGAACACTTTAACGAAAGAAGATTTTATAGAATTCTGATTCTTTTTAACACAAACATTACTTAAATTAAAGGTAATTTGTGTAATTAGGATATAAAAAAAAACATTTTTTATACTACTTTGACCTAGTTTCTGCTCAAAAACTTTCTTTATTCGGTTTTGAAGGGATGCATACAAACTGACCAAATAATTTAGCGTAATGGAGCACCAAGCTAACTCCAATGGCTTGGGTTAATGCGGCTATACTACAATATTGTTGTCCTGATGCATATACTTAACGTGTCAACCATTTTTAAACATTTTCGCTGTTATTCAAATTCGGTGAGTAGAGCGGCCAGCTTAATAACTCCACATTTTGACACTCTATATACGATTTAACAACCCAGGCTATATGTATTGGTGCATTATCATGTTGATAAATCCACGACAGAGTTCCAAAAATGTTATGAAAGTACAGAAAATCCACTTTCAATATACAAATGTAAGACAGCACAATCATTGTGTTTGACAAAAATTTTAATTTTCAGTTGTCATAATACGAAATGGCCTCCACACATCCAACTCTGCTATGCAGCCGGTCCAAAAGATGACTTTATTTGCTGAAATAGTTGCTACTGCCATCGGGGGCTTCCAAATAAAAGACCACGAGTGCCACTCTGAAGTGATTTTCGAACTGGGTTAAGGGGAAGCTTCTTCTTGATTTTTAGTATTTTTATATGCTAAGCATTCGAATTAACACGACGTTTAGTTGTGAGACTTGCCTTGATACCAATTTTTCACTGACTTTTCTTAATATAACTAGGCACACTTTGTGTACGGCCTTTCCTGTTTTTTCCATATTTAGGCTCATTACTTAAATATGTGGATATAACAAGTTGGCTTAACTCGATTTTCTTGTAGTTGTTTTTGGAATAGATTGATTTGTCTCTTTTCCGCCTCGGTTAAGGATTTTCCTCGACACATTTTCGGCTTATTGTTTTTTTAAATTAAATAGTCAAAATTGCTAAGAAAAAAAATTAGTTCAACGAAAAATAAGTCCACGTACCGAAGATATCGATCAAACTAAATGTATGTTTTAGGACCCGGCATTTTGCTATTTTTTTTTTTTTTTTTTTTGTAGTTATTTTGTTAAAGCCCAAAACTGAAATCTATGAAAATTTGTGCTACCGAAATTGTAAATTATTACTGCTTATTAACATGAAATACTAAAATCAGATATTTATTATGGTTTTTTTTTTTTTTTTTGACGGAGATGCAAAAGGTCGCACTCTGTGTCATCAGTTTTTTGAGTATATGAAGTATTTTCGGGTGCAAACAGTTTTGTTATGGATACTCGATGAAAAACAGTTCGTGCCGAAAATTGTTGTTTGTTGTTTGACAGCGTTTTTTTATATGAAGATTTTTCGGCATCACAAATTTTCATCGATCTCAGTATTAGGCTTAAAGCTTCAGCATTAAATCTTTCTTCTAGGCAAATTACAACAATTAAAAAAGCTTTTATTTAAAAATAAATTAAGTCTATGCTTGATATAGGAGCGTTGGTTTATAGAAATCGCACTTAACGGTGTGTCCTATTCAAGTGGCAAGATGTGTATGTATTACTGCATTCAATGGGAATTATTAATTGAGCCGCTTTCGTATTATATTTTATAAATAACTATTGGAAAAATCATTGGTGGAACACTCGTAATTCTCGAAATACTATAGTCAAGCTTTACAAACCACTTTCCGTTGAAAAATTAAAGTTTACACAATTACTCTTTACATTTTGCTAAACTTTTAGTTTATCTTAAAAAAAAAAAAAATTCTTTTTTTAAATTCAAAAAAAAAAAAAACGTTTAAAGTGATATAAACCGACAACAACAAAAAACTCTTGCATACTTTCGAACACAAATTAGTGCGACTAAAAGTATGCAACAATATTTATCAACTAAAGCAATGTAAAGTTTTCAAGGAAGATGCTTAACAAAGCGTAAACAAAATTGTAACACACTCACACACATACACAAACGCACAATTTTTCATTAGTGCGAAAAAAAAACATGATGATAAGACAACAAAAACAAGTACAACAAAAGTACACAAATAATAAATCTTTTACATGTGACGACAACAACAACAACAACAAAAAAATCATTTTACTTTCAACGCGTTTCGCACGCATGCATTAAACCACCCCTAAAAGCATGCAGCTTTAAATATGAAACAAATTGATAAATGAAACACACAAAAGAGAGGAGTGCACTCTCTACAAATTTCTCATTTCGTAGCAAAATATGAAACAGAAAACTCGAAATGAATAAATTTAATGAAACAGTTTCGCATGAAACGCTTTGAAAAGCGCACGGAAAATGCGGAAAAAACGCTAAGCTAACTTTTTCTAGGCAAATAAGCAAGTGTAGTGTGAAAAATAGTAAATGAAAATGGTCAAAAAGGGTGTGCTTTTTAATTTGTGCGTGTGTGTGATTAATTAGTTCAATTAGAAGGATTAATAGCGCGCTGTTAAATTAGAAAGAATTTCATTAAAAATGGCGTATATATGTCTAGAATATGTGCTAGTTTAAATGGCAAAGTAGCAGCAACAAAAACAAAAACAACAACAGCAGCTTTTAGCACAATAAGCATTTAAATGTCAAACGGACATGTCAGGATATATGCATACACATCAGAGCATATATGAGTCTACAATGTCTGTTGTTGAATGTTAAGCACACCTACGCGCATATAGCTCAAACGTTGGCGTTGACTGTGATATCCTTTGTTTTTTTTTTTTATTAAATTAAATGTCCTCTTGTGTTTTTGCTAAACGTCAACACTCGTGTGCAACAACAACAACAAACACACACAGAATAACAACAACAACAACAACAACTAGTTTAGCAGAAGAGAAAAAATAAACATAAAAATGTTCACAATTGTTTTTAATCGATAACGGCGCGAATGCAACCGTGTATGCTCTAACGGTAACTGTTGTCGGTCCTTGGCTGTGTGTGTGTGTGTGTGTCTGGCTGTGTGTGACAATTGGAATATGAAACAAACATGTGACAAAACGCAAACAAAGGACTTAAGCAGCACTCGAGAGCACTCATTTTGCATTGAAAAGTAAACGCACAATTATAATTTAAAAAAAAATATAAAAAAAGCAAAAAGTTTTCCAAAAATACAACAAAGTGTTCCAAAAAACAAAACAAAAAAATCCATAAAAAATATAAAACTCAACTCAAATGAATGCCAAATTAACAACAACAACAACAAATGCAACAAATACCAAAAAAAAGTCTGCACGTTTGGCCAACGTGCCACCACCGCCTCCGCCGGTACAGTCTGTTACAATATATCGCATGCATGCAGCAGCTGATGCCGATGTGGATGTGGCCAGTGATGCTTCACTGTACTGTACAGCAGATGGAGCAACGGAAACGGAGTTAATAGCAGCCGCCGCAGCAGGAGCAGCAGCAGCAGCTAATAAAACTTTACCGCGTCCTGCACCGCGCGCAAAACCACGTTCAGGTATAAGTAATGTAGCACCCTGGAGCTGGTGCATTAGCCTCAACAAGAATTTCACGTTGCATGCCGCAATGCCGTCTGCATTCTAAAAAAATCGAAGTAGGCGTTCAAAAGCTATTGTTAGTTGTGGGAGTGGTGAACACATCACTCGCTTCCCACCCATAGCCTGTCTTCCTGACTGCTGTATGTTATTGATGTTGCCCATTGTTTGCCGCTTTTGCTTGGTGGTTGTAAGCATATCCAGACAGTTGTTTTTTTTCACATTTTTTGTGTGTTCGTTCGTTTTTATGTTGCTGCTGACCTGGTTTTGATAATATTACGTTTTTCTCGTACTCGTATAGCACACACATAGTTCATTTACTTACTTACTTTGCCATTTCTCAACGACGACTATGCTAGAATTTAGCTAGCTTGGCAACCAAATAGGCTGTTTGGTGTGCGGTAGAATAGCATTTTAAATGCTCTCGGCTACTAAGCTTGTTTTTTGTTTGAGTTGTATAAGTTTGTATAGCCAAAAAAGTAGGATGAGTTATTTATTAAAAAAAAAAGCTTAAAATGAGTCATTTGGGTGTTTTAGTTTTCAACGAGCAGCAAACACTTTGAGTAGTAGTTCGATGTGCTGAAAAGAATTTTCTATTGAATATTGTACAAATATATTTTGTATGTTGGTGTATAAAAGCCCAACTCACAAAATGAAGTAGTTGAATCGATATAGAGATATCCGTTGGTCCGTCCGTCTGTCCGTATGTACATATGTCGACATCCCATATACTATAAAAGTTAGTGCATTCAAATTGAAATATTTACAGTGTCCTACTATCTCTTCTTATTTTGTGTGTCTTAAGTCAATCTTAATAAAATATCTCACATAGTGCCAGATCGAAACACTGTAGAACAGAGATGGGCTCGAATGCGCGCCGTGGCAATTCTGTTTGCCGAAGTTAGCTCAAGTGAAATCAGTCGCTTTCTTTTAGCAACTTTGGTTGCTCCCTATGTGCCCATTTCTGATATAGAATATACAAATCAATGCAAATAAAAACACTTAGAGCAGATACAGGGCATCTCGAAATCGAGCACAGACGATTTTTTCTTATTATATCAATGGTATTATCAGTTTATCTGTTCGTCTGTCTGTCCGTCTGGACGTTGTTCCGAATTTTTTGTGGATCAATTGTATACAAAACTTTCTTATTAGAGACAATATCAACTATAAATTGAATATAGCTGCTTCTTATGTACGAACGCTTCACATATAGAGGAAAAAGATATATATATTTAGGGGTAGCTACCATACAAACCCACCACCCACTATTGGAATTTTTCATGAAAAATTTTACCATTTCAAGCAAAATGACGAACGCTTCGCATATTTAGCAAGGTGTGATCGCGCCCACATTTAGGGGTAGGCTCCAACAAACTTACAACTTCTAAATTCTCAGCTGAAAACATTGTGTGAATGGTATTAAAGTTTCGATTCCACCGAAGTTTTTGTTTTTTCTTTTTACACATTGAAAGCCTGAAGGACCGTAGCATTCTTATATGGAGTGTAATAAAAAATCAAATCATTGTTTCCGTAAAAAATATTGTGAAACTGATCAAGTCGAGTCGAAAGATGAACTGGGTAGGAAAAATGTCCACCAATGCGAGGAGAATTTGGTTTATATTAAGAACAAGCCTGCAAAAACTTTTCGAAAGTACATTCGAGCTTAGATCAGAAATGTAACAATCAATTCAAGTGATTATCTCGTCGCAAACAGTCCAAAATCGGCTGAAAGTTATAGACATGCTTGCAAGGAAGCCTGCAAAAAAGCCAAAATTCGCAGTTTATATTGGGCTAAAGACAGACTAAATTGGTCTGAATCTGAGTGGTTACCTGTTATATTATTGGACGAAACGTATAAGATCCGAAGTTATCGCACAGTGAATCGTATGAAAGGTTAACAGTTTGCAGAAAATTTTATACTTCCTTCATATCGTCCAACTGCATACTAAAACGTTTTTGTATATAAACTATTTTGGTACTTGAGGTATCCACTAAAACTGAGTATGGACGCTTGAAATATTGTAGATAGGTATTTAAGAATTATGAGAAAAAGCTAAACGAACTCTCGGTCAATTTTCCATTATTCCATTCAATTTATGTTAATATCATTAGGTTTGTTGAAAGTATTACACAGCAAAGGAGTAATTCCCATAAAGAGACCCTACAAAGTACATGCTCATCAGTCTGTCCATCTTTCCTTTTGTCTGTCCGAGAGACAATTTCTCAAAGTCTATAAGAATTGAGCTGTGGTCAGACGGGTGAAAATTTGCGTATTTATTGTCAACAGAGTTTTATCTGGCTTTTTAGCATGATTTTCATGCCACACAAGTGTAGATCGACGAGATTAAAAACTTCTATTCAGTTTGACATACATCGGAACAAACCGTGCACACATCTACCGACGATTTTAATAGTCCATCAACATGTGATAAATTGACATATTCGATTCCATTTACATGTATTGCAATGAAGATTTCGGCTCACTTCGTTCGTGTCGAGTGTTTTCTCGCGATCTATATTGAACCATTCATACACTCTGGTGCGAAACCAACAAATTTCAACAAATTAACCGTTTCAACAAATTAACCGTTTCGGTAAAAGTTTTAACGAGTTTTAAACAGATCTTAATATTTGAACTTTGTTCGAAGTTCATTTTTCGATGGCACAAACACTCTAAGTATTACTTTGAGCGCGGTGCCTCCTCTTCCACTTTACAAAATATAAGAAAGTTTAACATGAATGTAAGGAAAACGCAGTCAAAATCGAATTTTTAAATCCCAACGGGTAGAGCATCTAATTCGTAATATCTAAAAATATTGAACATAAAATCATCTGTAAAACAATTTTCGTATACAATTTCCTGCAAGATCATGACCTCTTGTTATAAGTTTTGACCATTTGCCTGCGGTCATCACGCACTTCCGATACTATGTCCTACTCCAACCTACATACCACACTTTTTTATGGTCATAAGTTCAAAAATGTTGACAAACCTTTTCGAACTTAGTGTAGAACCCATGCAAAATAATCGACATATCTCATTCTCTCGCAGGCTAAATCCTATTTAATGTGTTTGTCTCTTTGCGAGTTGGCTTTTATATTCTTTTCACAAACCTTTTCGAACTTAACCATTTTCGTTTCATTGAATTTTCAAGTGACAACGATGCTAAAGAAGTTTTACTTCATAAAATATGGTCAAATATTCATGGTGATTGCACAAAATGTAGTGCCAGCATTCTGAATTGGTTCGATGTGTGGTGCTAAAAATTCCCTTGTAGATCTTCTTTTGGTGATGAAAATTAAAATCAAATGTTTTGCTAGTCATTTTCAGAAGTTTAGCGTTCCACTGTACATTGTCTTGAGTAAGAGAAGTCTATTTTTGATTAGGGACTTAGTTCCGCCTTAGAAACAATGCATTTTAAATAATTATGTTTTGAAAATTAAACTTGTTAAAATGATTTTAAGCAAGTGTGATTTGATTTTATGAGTATGATACATGAGTTTGCTTTAAAAAAATTCTTTAAAATTCACACTTGCTCCCGACACCTTAAAGTAAAGCAGTTCTTTCAACAGCGTTAAACTTACGAAACCAAATAATTACAAGTGTTTCAAACTTGTAGACTACTTAAAAACAACTTGCAACGGTCGTAAAATGTTTTCACAAAAATGTTTTACGGTAATTTCGAGTTTATACGGCACCAGGAAAACAATTAAATTTAAAGAACCATTGCAACACACTTCCAGTGATGAGCACAAAACGTGTGAACCTGTTTTCACATGACACGAAAGGTGCAAACTGTGTGGGTAAAACTATTACGCAAGTCAAAACTAAACCAAAAGCCGCATACATTTAAAGTTCCCGATATATGTTATTTTATGCAAGTAAATAAATAGTTTGTGCAGTATATTCCCAAGCTAGCAAGTTTTTCTCAAGCGCAACAAACCAAATGAAGCACATCATATTTCAGACAGAAGACAAGCCTTCAATTCAATGCAATTGCAAAATTTATGCACCAAATCAAATGGAATTTAAATCAAGTCAAGATACAAGATACATACATATAACAGCATGTATCTAAAAGTTGACAAGAGAGGAGGCAAAGTTTGAATTATGAATTGAACAAATGACTTGAATTGAGCTGGTATGCTAGAAAAAAAATATTGTACATTTTATGTAATGTGATAGCGCCTTGAGATATTTTGTTTTTTCTCTCGCATGTAGCATAATAAATACTTGTTTATATGAATTTGTATCTAATGTGCACATCTTTTTTTTGTCGCTTAATGTGATTACAGTGCTTCCAGCGTCAATGACGACATCAGCGAATGCTACGCTGCCCTCCACTTCAGCGGCAGCGGTGGGAGCAACGACGACGACGACCGTAATTGAGCAGCCACGCTCGAATCAGCGGCTTATCAAAGTGGATTTCTCATTGTTGCAGGTAAGTCTATTAGTCCATAGTCATTATAGGAAAAAAAAAAAACACACACACAGATAAATTTTGTAACTCCAATCTTCTTTTTTGCACATTGTTAAAAATTCAGAAAAGTCCATCACGTCGGTGAAAAGCTTGCATCACGGTTATATAGAAAAATGCATAATTTCGATTATATCTCCTTAAGTAATGACGATATTGAAACTTTGTCTTCGTGAAAAAGAAAGTTAGAGAAATTTGCTAAAAAAATATTGTGTAACATTTTTTTGTATGTGGTATTGTTTCTAAGAAAATTGCTATTGAAAAAGGGACTACTTTTTTTTTGTTCACCCTGATTTTTGTTTTTAGGAAAATTTTTGTTAACGTTCGAGTTAAAAAGTTGTTATTGCTAAAAAACTATGAGAGATAGTATTGCAAAATAAAAAGGGAATTTAAAGGACATAAAATGTACTTAAATATAGTGTCAACACCATTGCGCAATTATAATTTTAGATACAGAGTGTATTCCATTTAACGTGTCTGTGTTTTAAAATTGAATAAAAAGAGTTATGTGTGAGGTATGACAGAAACCTTTATTGTGTGTATTTAAATGCATTCAATACCAATAAATTTTGAAAATTATATCAATATCATTGAAATTGCCTCTGCGGCTTCGTTTACAGCATTCGATCCGAGAGATTCAATTTCGTATGACACTGTTATTTAAGTCGGGCTGAATCTGAGCAATGGTTTGAATGATATTAACGTTCAATTGTTCTTGGTTTGTTGCCAAAAACTAGCGTAGTCCCAGAAAAAAAGTCTAAGATCGTTAAATCGCACAATCTTGGCTGGATTTGCACATCACATCTCCTGGAAACAACGCGTTCTTGTAACACTTCTTGCAATTTTCTCTACTTTCATATCCTAAACATATCCTTGGAATCACATATACATAGTTCAGCTACATGTCATGCAATTGAGTCAACAGAAAGTCAGTTATCATAGCCCGATACCGTTCGCCATTGACAGACACCGCTTGAGCAAAATCCAGACCAAACATTAAGTTTCTCCGAATGCAATGAACATTCTTAATACTGCTGTAGATTACTTTCACCCAAAATGCAGCAGTTTTGCTTGTTCACGAAGTCGTTCAACTAAAAATGTGCTTCATCAATGAAAGTGATGTAAATCTAAATATGGTAAAATGGTGATTATGACACAAACTTTAAAGAATAACAGTGTGGCCACCTGAAACGACAGAGTAATGCCGTACTTCTGGTCAAACCAAAAACTTATTGAGGAACGGGTTTGACGACTACATAATCTCCAGAAACGAACGCATTGTCTGGGTCGCCAGATCCGACACCGCTGGACTACTTTCTGTGGGCCTTGCAAGCTAATGCGGCTCTAGTGATTGGAAAATTGTCAGACTTTTCCCGATATATAGGATCTTATTTCCAAAAGACGATATCTTAACTAATTTTTAAGATTCTAGGACTAGTTTTTTAAATCATACATACGGGGACAGACAGACGGGCAGACATTTCTAGTTTGTTGCATCGAGCTGACCAAGAATATACTATATTACTGTATGGGTTCTCCGTAGTTTCATTCAGTGCCATACAAACTCCATTACAAAATGCTATAACAATTTTTTGAAAGGTTGTGAAGCAAGCATCCCAGAAGCTATAAAATCGGTTGAATATTTTGGGTGTAAAATAGTTTAACCATATTTACACATAGCTTAAATTATAATTTGCAAGCAATTTATGTAGAGAAAATCAACTTGTCTAACCAAAAAAAGGTTTTTGCATCTAAATGTGAAAGTATTATTCATAAAAGTTAGTTCTATAAATGAAATTTGGAAATTTAAAGGCGCAAGCATTATCTGTGACATCAATGCACTATTATTATTTTTATTATTGGGTAGTTTTAAGAAACAGTTCGAAATTTTTGGTTCATTGCAATTGACGCAAAAACGTCGGAAATATCGACGAAATACTGCATAAAATTGTAGTTTCACTACCTAAAATTCAAAAACACAACAGCTCTGGTTACTTTTAGACTCTTTGTATGAAGAGCAAAGAAAGCAAGATATTAAAATTACCTCGCGAATCGTCTTTTTAGTTCTTTGCATGTGGTCAATTTCCCCGGAGATATAAACCATTATAGAACAAAAGTTATAAAAATTCATTTTTATGGCTTTATTTAATAGCTATTTTCTCGGAAACGGTACCACAAAAAAAAATGTTCCTTTATCTTCTACTAAATTTCTCTTCTAGTGCGAAGACATAATTTCGATATCATATCGCGTTTTCTATATAACCGTGATGTAGGGCCCCAATGTAGGGCCTCGAGATTAATATGGTACAAACATGCGCAGAGAGTAGGTACAGTAGGTACTCTTGACCAAATGCAGATTGAACAGCAGGGGAAGAGAACTGCACCATGTAATACAACCATTTTTAAATTTCGCTAGCTCGACCTCGTCGCCTATACTCAACGTAGTTTTTTCACGAACTGTCTGCAGAATTGCAGGTTGTCTTATATGATACGAAACAATTATTAGAAACCACTCCCCCCCCCCCTGACTTGTTTATAACATATTTGTGCCAACGAGTTAAACTAGAGTTAAAAACGGTTCCTAGCATCTAATTTTGCTAGCTAAGATGCTGATTTCGCAAATTTTTTGTTTAGTTTGTTAACTTTTCAATATATGTATACATATTGCAGGACGACGATCATTTCTTCGATGAATCCCGCACAAGACACTCTTCCGGTGCACAGACGGCTAATAAAGGCGTTTGTTCACAGCCACAAATGCCACCTTATCCAATTGGTGGCTATATGGTGGTCAAGGATAATACAGCACAGGCAGCACTGGCGGCACCCATGCGAAATACAAGACGCACAAGTAAGTAATTTATTACAATAAAGGAAAACTAATTAATTTATTTATTACATATTAATTTTTTTAATGGTTTCTGTTTATTAATTTATTTTTTATTTATTTCTTACACTTTTTTTTTTTGTTTATTTCTTATGTTTTTTACAAAAAAGGTATTTGATTGTTAATGTTATATATTATTATTATTATTATTTTATATTGGTATTATTAATATTTAAAACTAAAGCAACTAAAATTAGTTTTTTTTGTTAGTTATTTGAGTTAAAAAACAACAACAACACAACAAACTGTATTATTGAACGCACTGAGAACAAATTATTAAACAAAAACAATTCTATTATTATTAAGTTTATAAAAGAAACAAAATTTAAGCTGGTGAAGGCATACTTTTATACGGCTATGGAACTTTAGAAATGCAGCAACAAAAAAACAAACAAACAAAAATCAAAAAAATACGAAATAAAATCTCGAAATATTTTTAATTTTATTACTACTTAGCTATAATTTTTGTATTTAGTTTAAAACAAACTATATTTTGCATGCCATAAATTGAATTGTTTCAAATAATAAATGTTATTTTTTATATAATATAGTATAACACTTTTTATTATTAGCTAAAGATTTAATGTAGTATAGTTACAGTTAAAAACGAACAGTTAAAAAATATATATATATATATTTTTTTTTTTAAATTTTGCAAACAAAAATATGCTTAAAAATCGAAACGAAACTAAATTCAAATGACGCTTTCCAAAAAAAAAAAAAATAATAAATAAAATTTCGAAACTGTACAACACTGCGCAACATAACGAACTATCATTAATATGCAAAAAAAACAAAAAGCAGCTACGGATAATACGGAACCATTTACGAAGGACGAGTATCACAAATTCTGCGATTCGGTCTTGGAATGTAAATATGCGCTTTTTGATACTGTCTCTACTCAATATGCCTCATTTTTAAATCATCTCGTAATATGTATGAATCATGAACAAAAAAAAAAAAAAAAAAACGTTGCAGCGTACATCACTATCAAACTGTTATACGTTATTATACCGTTAATCTACATATTGCCGCCGCCGCCGCATACATTTACCAACACTGTTTTTGCTTTCCCTTTGCTTGCTTGAGCTTTTGTATATTCGTTTGCTTTTAATGCTTAATTCAATGCGTTTTTACACACCAATTTCTTCGACATTGTTTATAATCAATTATATTAAAAATACTACTTTTATGTTTGCCAAATTTTGAAACTCTACTCACATAAATTGTTTTCTTCACAGCTTACGACCTGGCAACGCAATGTGAATCTAGACGCGCTTCTCTGCGTCGGCACACAATTGTAGGCTGTCAGAGTAATTTCGATGAGACAAATTCAATGCCAACGTCACGCCCAGAATCGCGACAATCGCAAACGAACGAAATTGCAGCAGAGGCTGGTGGAAGGGCAGTAGCAGCAGCAGCAGCCAACAATGCAAAGGAGGTTAGACACTTTTATAATTATAGTTAATTATGCATAAGGATTCTAATTTTTTCGTTTTGTTTTTTTTTTTTAGCTACACAACAACTACAACCACGAACAGCAGCAACGTTTAAAACGCTCCAAGAGTCCCGCCATTATTGGCTCAGCGCCCAATGTTGTTGTTGCTGCTAATGAGCACAACTGCAGCCGTTCGACGTCCTCGCTTGGCCCATGGAACAAATCCTTTTTGGATAAGAAAACCTGGATGGAACGCGGTGACGATCGTCTCTCGCTAACGCTAGAGGAGATCGTGCACATACGTTCTGTGATGACCAAGGCGGAGCTCGAAGGGCTGCCGGTTGGCGTGCGCGTCAAGGAGGATGTTGAAAAGCGTAAAGTTTGCTTTCTATGTTTGCGTACGCGTTTCTCTTTATTTTCATGGGGCATACAGTGTAAGCTGTGTCAGCGCACTGTTTGCTCCAAATGCTACACGAAGGTAGAACCTTGCCTAGTTACTTTACATTGGTCTTTATAATAAATTGTATATAAATTCTATAATAGATGCGCATACCATCGGAACACTTTCGCAATGTACCGCTTGTGCTGATCTCACCATCGTTGCTGTCCAGCCCAGCCAGCTCCAGCACGCCTTCACCTTCGCATCATGCTGCAGCACACTATATGCATGCTTCGTCGACGGGCAATATGACGGATGATGCATTCCCGAAATCGTTGATCGAGCGTTTATTGCGTTCCGAGTCAGAGCGCAAGGTAATACAAATCTTTTCTCCCTATATATATAGATATATGCTTTAATTTTGTCACAAAGTTTGTAAAAGTCAAAAGCAGTTGTCAGAGACAACATAAATTATATACATATGTGTATTCTGGATCAGCTCAACAGAATGAAGCGATATATTCATGTCCGTCTGTGTGCTCCATGTGTGTTAATATGTTGGGAGACTCTTTGCGTAGAGCATTCGTTCAGGAACTCGAAGTTGATATGCCTCATACACTTTTAGATGAAATCGACATAAAAATCCACCGCCCATATTTTGTCTTTTGTATGAAAAACTTTTTCATTGCAATCAATATCATATCGAAATTAGTTAATGGGTGATCTCTGTTCACTTTTTGGAGTTATACTCATACAAACCCACGTCCACTTTCTTTATTTCATTCATTCATTTCGCAATTAGATATGTTGGCTTTTTTATCGATGGCTGCTGGACATATATTTTGAAGCTCGTTTTCTATTCACTTTTTAAGAGTAGTACTCGTAATACAAACCCATTGCGCAGTTTTTAGTTTTTGTATGAAAATCTTTTTTTTTTTTAAATCAATATCAATTTGATATTGGATGTGGTGGACCCAAGTTTCACATATATATTAATGAACGTTTTCCGTCTACCTTTTGGGATAACCCTCATAGCAACCCATCGCCTTCTTTTTGAATAAAAAACTTTTTTATAGCAGTCAACATTAATTTGAAATACGCTTCACATATATTTTAATGACTGGTTTCCGTCCATTTTGGAAGTAGTTCTCATACACAGTCGTCGCCATTCTTTGGTTTTGAATGTAAAACCTATTGCAATATATAACAATTTTATATATGACCTTAGGCTTTTTCTGAATGCACAACTTAAATATGAATTTTTGGATGTTTTCTGTGCACTTTTTGCGGTAGTCCCCATAGGAAGCAACCATCTATTTTTGGATTTATATAGGTAAAACTAACATATATTTTAAGCTAACCACTATAGATGCATAATTGAAGCTTCGAATGAGTATTACAAGTCCCAATAGCAACGTAATGCTTTTGAAGGGTATTGGGTTGTACCGAAGTACACTTTTGATAATTTTGGATCAAATTTTATATTAAATTTTTACATTTTTTTTTAGACTCGCAATTCTGTCGGTAGCGCACCGTCATCACCCAAACACCAAAGATCTAATATGAGCACACCAGGCAATCTGGCAACCACTTCCGCCGCCGCCGCTGCAGCCGCTGCTCAAGCTGCTGCTGGTCAAGCAGTTGAGGCGCTGCACGACGATGAAACAAATATGAGTGCCTCATACTGTGCCGCTGCAGTAAAACCATCACCGCAGCTGGCTGCCGCCAAACAAAGCTATAATCTGATGTCACGCAGCATGGAAGGACCACGCAGTCTGCCAGTGCATAGTCCAGCGCGTCCACTATCTAGTAGCAGCACGCTGGACAGAAAGTGAGTGTATATATATATATATATATATATATATATATATATATATATATATATATATATATATATATATATATATATATATATATATATATAAATATTACATTATTTTAATTATTATTAAATTTTATTGTTGCACATTTTTCTATAGAACTCGCTTCTCACGCGGCTTTACGCTTTCCGCTTCCGGCAGCCATCTGGCACAGGATCAAAAGGAGAATATGCGCGGCGAGCAGGTACCTGTATGCCACGATTGTCAAGGCTTGGTCAATGAAATAACTAGCTCGGCTAAGCAAAAACGCTCTTCGGCGCGTAATCGTACGCTGCAGAATCTAACGCTCGATTTGTCGCCGGTCTGGAAATAGAGCAGTGTTTTAAGCACCTTTAACTAAATTGTATATAACTGCACATAATGTAGAGCGGAGCAGAACAGTGTGCGGATGGCATGCGTGTGCTTAGAGTACTAAATATAATAATATATAGTTATGTATATGTAATACACTGCGAGAAAATAAGCGCTCTCTGGAGCGTATATTATTGCACCCCACCATTTAATTTATATAAGCTGATTTATGTTAAACAAAAAACAAAAAAGAAGAAGAATAAGAAGGTAAATGTTTAGAATACACTACTCAATTGGACAGCAGACAGCAGCAGACCATACAGACATACTTGGATAGCGTACATGCAGACAAGCAACTTGTAGTGCATAGTCATGCAACTTAACTTATAAAATATCCAAAATGTAAAATTTATAATCGTTAAATCATTTATTCATTAACGTGTTTTGATGTATACGTTTCGCTTTCGACTTGTTTGCGCAGCATTAACTAAATTATTTATTGGGCGGTGTTGTCATCGAAAACTCTTGCTGCTGCATAACTCCAAATTTCATTCTGAAAATTTGGTTCCATGTATGAAGTTTACAGTTACTGGTTGGCGCACTCCCGATTTACTATATTTTTGATTTGTTTTGTTTTAATGTTTCTAAAATTTTTCGTTTTAAATACTCTCAAAACTGGTTGTTCTCTTGTCTATTGTGAATGCGCCTAAAACTATTAATTTTTTATGTCGTTTTTTTGCCGTTTAACTTAATTAATAACTATATATAAAAAATAAAAAGAAAAAAACATTTAACTAACAAAAGATATCGTTAATATTTATTACGTTGATTTATCAGAACAAAAATTCTAACTGAAATAAAACAATAATTTACTACTTACCTATAAATAACTTAATTAATATACAAATTTTTATTTTAGTTGCAGTCGTTCGTATTTAGTTTTAATGCTCATTATATTAAATATTTTTTTTTTTAGTTTTTGTTTTTAAGTTTAATTATACGAGTTTGATATTAAAAAATTAAAAAAAAAAAATTAAATACTATTATTATTATCTAATGTTTATTATGCGATTTATATTGTGTTAAACGACAAGCCTACTAAAGAAATATAGTAACAAAAAGTGAAAATACATACATAGAACAAAAAACGTAACAAATTTTTAAAAAATTTGCATACTAATTAATTGTAATTTGTAAATGCATTTATTATTAATTAATTAAACAAATTAAAAAGAAGCAACACACAAAAACATACACATCAAAAAATTGCATACAAATAAAATGAGTTACACAAAAACAAACAAACAAACACAGCAATAAAGAAGTATATAAAATATATGTATAAAAAAAAAGAAAATTCGATAAATGAAAACTAGCAAAACTATTTTTTAATTGGGACATTTGTAACGACGTCAGAGGCTGGGGTTAGATCAGCGAATGTCCAAAGTTCGTCGCGACAGATATTTATATTGAATGTCGAGACCAGTCCTGTTTATCAGCTAAATCCTTCTCCAAGCAAAAATAAGAAGACAGTGTATTTTGATATTTAGTTCACAATTTTAATCACAGCTTCATTAGGCCTTTAATTTAGGGTTATACTGAATTTAACCCTTAATTAATCACTACTTACCGATAACAAAGAAAATACGAAACGGCAAGATATGCTAAAGGCGGAATAATATTGAGTAGTGCTTTTCACGACATCACAATTATAATAAATCAATTTTGAGTAGCCCTGGAGAATATTTGAAGAGGTGGACAGTCCAAATGCAAAAACGTAAACACAATAAAATTATAAATTAGCAGAAAAAAAAATGGATAAGAGTGAGCGCCGCATTTGTAGAAAAATACGAGCCAATCTATGAATATAATGTGCACGTTTGCATTTAAAATTTTAATACAAAATTTTCAATTTTGTTTGTTTTCATTTTGCTTTTGCTTTGGTTTTTTATCGATCGAGTTGGCAGGTCACTTTGCAAAAAATTCTGATAAATTTATAGGTCCGCCGAACTCGGCGTTACGGTTATAGGCTTAATTAGAGTCGTGACATTGAAAACTAGCATAACGCCTAAAAAATATGAGCTGTAGAGTTATAGGCAAGTCATTAAAACGACCCTTAGCCTTATAATTGAATTAATAATGAACATTTCACACAAGAAGCCGCCACCACTATATGAACCAATATTCGAGTTTCCAATTTCTTGCCGCTAAATCATATTGTTATTGAGTTCCTTTGGCAGCTTGTGTGTCATTTGTTTGAAACGTAAACATCAATACTAAATATTACCTCGGAACATGTCGAATTTCGTACCAGATAAAGTGTTTTTGCGGGTAGTTCTTCTTCATTACTTTAATATGAAGTAAAGTGTTTTTGCGGGGAGTTCTTCTTCACACACATAACTTTAATATGAAGAAAAGTGTGGCCGAGGGTCATCGAATCTTAGTGGAAATTTACGGCGAGCATGCTATATCTGAACAATCGTACCGGAGGTGGTTTGGTCGCTTTAGAAGTGGTGATTTTGAGCTCGAAAATAAGGAACGACCGGGTCAACCCAAAAAGTTTGAAGACGAAGAATTGGAATCATAGAATTGCTCTATGTGGACCAATGCCAAATGCTTCAGCAGTTATCAGAATCATTGGCAGGGGATGAGTCGACAGTCGGCAAACGTCGAAAAGCCATGGCATAGATTCAAAAGCAAGAAACTGGGTGAAATGCGAGATGAAGCCGCGCGACGTTGAAAGGCGATTTTTCGACTGGTGAATGCATTACGACAACTCCAAGCTCAAAAAGTCATGGGTTTTGCCCGGACAGTCATCAACATCCTTCGCGAAGACGAATATTCATGGCATGAAGCTTATACTCTGTATTTGGTGGGGCCAGCGCGGCGTGATCTACTACGAGCTGCCCAAACCGAATGAAAAACGATCACGGGGGAACACTATCGGACTCAACTTATGCGTTTGAGCCGCGAACTGAAGCAAAAACAATCGGAATATGAAGAAAGGCACGAGAACGTGATTTTGCAGCCGATGCGTCACAAGCCGAACGCTTCGGCTGATCGTGCCTCTCTATCGCTTGTTCCGCGCTCTCGCTTGCACGCACGGCTCAGGCGGAACGTGACAATGAGTCATGCTTTTTCGTGCATGCAGCTGGCGTTCATCAATTTATAAGACGTTATCACGCAAAAAAAAAGGTAAATTTTGCGTGCAATATTTCACCTTTGACAAAACTTTTAGTCAGTTCCGATTCGATTTCTTTTTTCGCTGAGATGTAGTAATTTCCATTTTGGGTTCTCAGACTACTGTGCATTTTTTTTTATACTTTTCACATAGAGTGTGAATAGTACTCCAATTTAGTCAAAATGATTTAGGTGATGTACACAATGTGAAATGAATTAAAATGACATTGAAATGAATTATCAGTTACGAATTAATTAGATATGTACATTTAAAATAACTACAATGATTATATAATATCTTACTATAAATACATAAGATATGTTTAATATGGTACAGTTTTCATTTAGTTTTCAGTTTAAACGCAGTTGCAGCAGTTCAAAGGAAAGAAATGAATCAACATTTAATATTTATTGTGTGGGCGGTACTTACTTTCTTGGCTACTTTGATCTCTGGTCAAAATTGTGGTCCCAACGAAACACATGGATGTAGTGCCCCTTGTCAAAGAGATTGCGATAACGTGGCCAATCCAAATAAGGATGAAGCGTGCACTGCGAACATGGTTTGTCAATGCTTTTGCAATATAGGATACGTCAGATCACTAGATGGTTCCTATCGTTGCGTACTTGAATCGGATTGTCAAAAATCGAATACACTTTGATTAATATTATTTACATATATATGTAAATAAAATAAATAGCGTACCAATTACCAATTGAGTACCAATTAAATAAAAAAATATAATTTGTTGAAATAAAATAATAATCACGACACGTGTCTCAAGTCTCTATTAGCTCTAACTAACTATTAGCTCTACTAAAGCGTTTTGATGTACATACTTGTAGCTAAATACGATAAAATTCAATGATAAAGAAACAAATAGAAATTACACGCTGAATGCAAAAGTGAAACAAAGAACAGCCAATCACTTCTTTCATTTTTTCGCTAAGTGTGTCATATGAAAAACTATGCATCCATCTCCTAAAAGTGAATGAACACCTTAAGTAATGCAGTCGTGGTTAACTCATTCCGAGCATTTCACTGAGGCGCTCCAAAACAGAAAAATGTTGTCTACACTAGCCCAAGTGGCTGTAGGTACCTCCTCATTTAGTTTTTTTTTTTTTTTGTATGAACTTCATACTATGAAGCAGAAGTATTTGCCAGTGCAAGTACTGAAAATACTCCTGTGCTGAGCCAACATTGAGTGGTACCCGGAACTCAATTCTTCGTTTTGCTCAGAGTTTGTATAAGAAAGTTCACCGAAATGTGATCTTGGTTCAGTGTTCCGGATGTGGCGTTTTGTGCCATTTTCCAACCTGTTTGGAGCTTCACTCTCAAAGAGCTGGCGCGCACAGCTAATACTATCCCATATACCCCTATTACTACGTTTTCCAAGTGTAGCACAGCTACTACTATTACAGACTATATTTACTATTGTACTTCAGCTGCTGCTTCGTCTGCTGGCTGGGTATGTTACGTTCGCGCACAGATCTAAGGAAGTGAAATTTTGAATTCTTTGCATCGTGTTATATTATTTCACATATTCTACCTGATTCCCAATCACCAACGCGGGTATCACCTGCGCTGGCGTGGGGCAGTGTATTGCCCTTATGTACATTGTATTGGAAAGAGACTTCGTGTTCAAATCTAAGTTAGGACATGGTAGGCGACCGGAACATTGTAGGAGATCTGATATTCAACTTTTATCGTACGATGAATGTCAGACCGTTCACACTACCTACCGTCGGTCGATAAGATTTACTATTGGAGATACAATGTATGACTGCGATGTTCGGCGATGTGAGCTTGTGAACTTATATCAGCCACAAGTCAACAGCTGCAACCGTAGGTATCGTCTAATCTTGAGTCACTTGCGTCAAGGGTATCAACGAGGTTTGTGTGGGATATGGTTCAAAGAGAATAAATGTTGCAAATCAAACGCTAAATACTAGCTCAACAATGCACCTTTTCCGTCGGAAGTTCGCTGGTGTCGAAAAACGTCGTTATTGACTTGGGATTTCACAATTTGAATACATTGGACTTACTTTTGCCAATAAGCCAAAGCGGATAGAAGAGCTCTAAGACAATATTCGGGCGAAATCGCCCGTTACGTTGGCCAAAATGATTGAAAATTCCATAAAAAGGGCTTACTTTTGTCTTTCCAATAACTACAGGAACTTATTCGATATTATTTTCTTACACTAATTGAGATAATTTAAATTGGAAATATTAATAAAAAATGAAAAAAATGTCGGACATGATGTACAAGGCCCCCGAAAAAAAATATGCGCCTTTAATTCGACTCAAATTTAAATCATATTTAGGTGATGTAAATAAATTCGCTGTACACAATGTGAAATGAATTAAAATGACATTGAAATGAATTATCAGTTACGAATTAATTAGATATGTACATTTAAAATAACTACAATGATTATATAATATCTTACTATAAATACATAAGATATGTTTAATCTGGTACAGTTTTCATTTAGTTTTCAGTTTAAACGCAGTTGCAGCAGTTCAAAGGAAAGAAATGAATCAACATTTAATATTTATTGTGTGGGCGGTACTTACTTTCTTGGCTACTTTGATCTCTGGTCAAAATTGTGGTCCCAACGAAACACATGGATGTAGTGCCCCTTGTCAAAGAGATTGCGATAACGTGGCCAATCCAAATAAGGGTGAAGCGTGCACTGCGAACATGGTTTGTCAATGCTTTTGCAATATAGGATACGTCAGATCACTAGATGGTTCCTATCGTTGCGTACTTGAATCGGATTGTCAAAAATCGAATACACTTTGATTAATATTATTTACATATATATGTAAATAAAATAAATAGCGTACCAATTACCAATTGAGTACCAATTAAATAAAAAAATATAATTTGTTGAAATAAAATAATAATCACGACACGTGTCTCAAGTCTCTATTAGCTCTAACTAACTATTAGCTCTACTAAAGCGTTTTGATGTACATACTTGTAGCTACATACGATAAAATTCAATGATAAAGAAACAAATAGAAATTACACGCTGAATGCAAAAGTGAAACAAAGAACAGCCAATCACTTCTTTCATTTTTTCGCTAAGTGTGTCATATGAAAAACTATGCATCCATCTCCTAAAAGTGAATGAACACCTTAAGTAATGCAGTCGTGGTTAACTCATTCCGAGCATTTCACTGAGGCGCTCCAAAACAGAAAAATGTTGTCTACACTAGCCCAAGTGGCTGTAGGTACCTCCTCATTTAGTTTTTTTTTTTTTTTGTATGAACTTCATACTATGAAGCAGAAGTATTTGCCAGTGCAAGTACTGAAAATACTCCTGTGCTGAGCCAACATTGAGTGGTACCCGGAACTCAATTCTTCGTTTTGCTCAGAGTTTGTATAAGAAAGTTCACCGAAATGTGATCTTGGTTCAGTGTTCCGGATGTGGCGTTTTGTGCCATTTTCCAACCTGTTTGGAGCTTCACTCTCAAAGAGCTGGCGCGCACAGCTAATACTATCCCATATACCCCTATTACTACGTTTTCCAAGTGTAGCACAGCTACTACTATTACAGACTATATTTACTATTGTACTTCAGCTGCTGCTTCGTCTGCTGGCTGGGTATGTTACGTTCGCGCACAGATCTAAGGAAGTGAAATTTTGAATTCTTTGCATCGTGTTATATTATTTCACATATTCTACCTGATTCCCAATCACCAACGCGGGTATCACCTGCGCTGGCGTGGGGCAGTGTATTGCCCTTATGTACATTGTATTGGAAAGAGACTTCGTGTTCAAATCTAAGTTAGGACATGGTAGGCGACCGGAACATTGTAGGAGATCTGATATTCAACTTTTATCGTACGATGAATGTCAGACCGTTCACACTACCTACCGTCGGTCGATAAGATTTACTATTGGAGATACAATGTATGACTGCGATGTTCGGCGATGTGAGCTTGTGAACTTATATCAGCCACAAGTCAACAGCTGCAACCGTAGGTATCGTTTAATCTTGAGTCACTTGCGTCAAGGGTATCAACGAGGTTTGTGTGGGATATGGTTCAAAGAGAATAAATGTTGCAAATCAAACGCTAACTACTAGCTCAACAATGCACCTTTTCTGTCGGAAGTTCGCTGGTGTCGAAAAACGTCGTTATTGACTTGGGATTTCACAATTTGAATACATTGAACTTACTTTTGCCAATAAGCCAAAGCGGATAGAAGAGCTCTAAGACAATATTCGGGCGAAATCGCCCGTTACGTTGGCCAAAATGATTGAAAATTCCATAAAAAGGGCTTACTTTTGTCTTTCCAATAACTACAGGAACTTATTCGATATTATTTTCTTACACTAATTGAGATAATTTAAATTGGAAATATTAATAAAAAATGAAAAAAATGTCGGACATGATGTACAAGGCCCCCGAAAAAAAATATGCGCCTTTAATTCGACTCAAATTTAAATCATATTTAGGTGATGTAAATAAATTCGCTGTACACAATGTGAAACGAATTCAAATGACATTGAAAATAATTTTGAATTCTTTGATGTACATAGCTATATACGATAAAATTCAATGGTATAGAATAATTTCTCAATAGAAATAAATAGAAATTGCACGCTGAACGCAAAATAGAAACGAAGAACACTGAAAAGTCAATCACTTGTTTCATTTTTCCTGTCATATTCATTTCCTTAACTATTCGTCCATCCCTTGATAGTGGCTGTTGTGTTTAAATGGTTTAGTGGTCGAGGTTAACCCATTTCGAACATTTACCTGGGGTGATCCAAGGCAGCCAAATGTCTACACCAGCCCAAGTGGCTAAAGTTTTTATACCATTCACACATAATGTGAAATGGTACTATCAGTTTTTCTGAAAGTTTGTAACTCATTAAAGGAGGCATCGTAGACCCCATAAAGTATTCTTGATCAGCTCAACGAGACGAGTCGATCTAGCTATGTCCGTCCGCCTGTATGTTGTTGCGCATTTTTTTGGGGACCAATTTTTATGATATCCAGTTGAAAATTATTGCAGTTTAATAGGATATCGAGATTGACCCGACACGCCCACTTTTTGGGGTAAACCCCACAAACCCACCGCCCACTCTTGTATGAAAAACATTTTTATTGTAGTCAATATCAACTTAATAATTGATATGGTAGCTTCTAATGGACGGACGATTCACACTTACTTTTTGGAGTAGCAGCCATACAAAACCATTGTCCACTTTTGTTTTGTATGAAAAATTTCTTTATTAAAATATTAGATTGAAATGCGATGTGGTGCCTTTTTATGGACAGACGCTTAACATACATAGACTAATGGTCGTATTCCGTCCAAATTTCCACTGGATATACACTATTGTGGTTAGGCAAATACTACAGTATGGAGTATGAGTTTGGCGTTTCTACCCTTAGATTATTACAGAGAGTAGAAATAAGTACTCAACTTTGCATCAGTGGTGCTCTAGACATCACACCAATGAAAGCCACTTAACGTCCTATTTCACTGAGCTACAATCACAGCCCATCCTGACACATGTATACGGTGCAAAAACAAGAAAATTGGGTTCCGTATGAACTCAAACCAAGAGACAACGCACGCCGTTTCTTCATGTGAGAACAACTGTCCCAAAGGCAGAAAGGCAGAGAAAGGTTTTTTCATCTAATCATGAACGGGGACATAAAGTGGATCCACTACGACAATCCAAAAGCAGAAAGTCATGGGTTAAGCCCGGCCAACCATTAACATCAACGGCGAAACAAAATGCCCATGGATCAAAGCTTATGTACTGTATTTGGTGTGATCAGCTGGTTGTAGTACACTTTAAGCAAATATTGCGTTTGAGCTGAGTTTTGAATGCAAAACCGATAATTCTCGGCCCCATGCTGCATAACCATTTAAAATCAAGATGGAAACAAACAAAAGGAAAGTACTACCTCACACGCTGCATATACTATATATTGCTCCATCCGATTACCATTTGTTTTGATAGATCAATTTAGGCCTGCCTGTGCAGTACTCTCGTAAATACGAGAAACCCAAAAATTGGGTTGATTCTTGGATTGTTTCTAGAGATGACTCGTTCTTCCGACGCGGAATCCGTATGCTGCCAGAAATTTGTAGCCAACGATGTACAATACTTCGATTAGAATACTTTGAACCAAATTCTCTGAATAAAGCATCAAAACTTATTTCTACACCTGATATTTGAAGTGGTTTTCACGCATTCCATTGCTATCCCAGCAGATTTTGAAGAACAGCCTAAAAGTTTGCAACATTTTTTTGCGTTTATCGCTCATTTTGAATATCTAAACTCTCGAGATCTTTCCATAAAAATTATTCAGAAGAAAAAGCACGTTTTCGTTAGTCGATGAGCGTTTTTCAATTAAAAAACAAAGTAGGAAAATAATGTAAAATACATACACTTCTGCATCCGTTTGTAAGTAACTTAAGACTACGAATTACTTATATACCTATACTGTAAATTCCAGCCGTCGTTTTGGATCTAATCATCTGATCTGGCTTTTTTGGACTGATTGCGACCGGAATTGCCGAAATGTTTACGTTTGTTGCCAAAGCGATTGTTCTTCTTACGGCCGCCAAAATCACGACGTTTCTTAATAAATTCTATTGCTTTTTCGAGCACGGTCTTCTCTTCATCTTCGGTAGCCAGGCGTAGTGTCAGTGTGACATCATCATTAAATTTGACCTGTAAACACAACAATATACATATAAGTAGTACTATAAATACTGGTATTTCAATAGTGCTACATACCTTTTTATCTTCGAACAGTTCTAAATAAGTTGCTGCACTATCTGGCTTTTCCAGTCGCACAAAACCCTCAGTTTGGCCTTTACTGAAATCGATATAGGCCAAACCAGTTTCAGACTTGATTTTCTCCAAAGCCTCACGCACCTGCTCACGTGTCGAATCGTTGGGAGCACCCTCAAAATGTATAATTGCATTTTTGGGCAAATTAATGTCCTGTGGTTCTTTTGCCTCCTTACCCTTTTTCTTCTTGTCGGATTTGTTTTTCGACTCCTCACGCTTCTCATCGAAATAGCTCTGCTGCCATTTGCGCAACAATTCACGTGCCTTGTACACAATTTTATCCTGTTCGATAAATTTCTGTGCCTGCTCCTTTGTCTCGAATGTGACGAATATGCTGCCCTTGAATTTATATGACTTTGTCGGTTTATCGAGATACTTGCGCATATTAATGTTCAACACCTTTTCGTGAGCGGTGAAGAACTCTAGAACTTCATTAAGATTGGCATCAAGCGGAAAACCTTTAGCGTAAGCGGTACGCGACTGTATCTCCTTGCGATGTTCCTCATTGTGCTCGGGCACCGGACGTTCCGGATGACGACGCACCTTCTGTTTGTCCTCGCTGATTTCCAGCAAACCCTCATCGGATTTGTACAGCGCATTAATAATTGCATCGAAATCAGTGCTTAGCTCAGCAAGACGCTTAAATGTGATCAAGACAGAAAGCGGCACCCAGCCATCTTCATCCTTGGCAATCTGAGCAAGCAGAAATTTATCGCGTGTCAGATTTGCATCGCCAAAATAGTATTCAACTTGACGTATAATGGCGCGCTCCTCTTTGGTCTTTTCCTCCTCCACCTCGACCGTTTTGGACACGACTTTCTTTTTCTCAGCGGCGTCGACATTGTCATCGTCGTCACCGGCGGCCGGAGCGGCTGCTGCTGCAGGCGCGTTTTCTGCAACATTTTTTTCTGTTGTTGTCTTCGTCTCAGCGACAGCTTCAGTGGCTGTTTCAGTTACGGCAACTGGCTCAGTAGCAACCGGTGCTTCAACATCTGCCATTTTATGTAAGTTGGGAAATTTAAAATTTGCAGAAATAAGTAGAAAACTTTAATTTTCCGACGAAGCAAAATGCGGTGCGCGCCAAACACGTGTAAAGCAGAATGAAGGAAAAATGATGTTACAACGTGCTCATTTGCACCTGCGTGTGCTATAAGCTGCACAGTTTGGTTTGTATAGCCGTATGTTTTTGCTATAGTGTAAGTGCTGCAAGTTAGTATAGCAAACTGCTGTTTTACAACACTGTTCAGTGCACACGCGGAATTTGGCGCCGCTGTGCATGAGCCAGAAATAGCACAAAAACGAAAAAAGCAAAAAAATATATCGAAAATATTATTAAATTCATAAGCATACGAGCGTGTTGTGCGCGTGTTAAGCTGTTTATTTTAATTGTGCCTGTGTCCATACGAAAATAATAAAACAAAAAAAATGTAATACGTGCGTTTCGAATAGAAATTACTGCTTCCACTAAAAAAAAAAAACAAAATTTGTTGTGCCACAATTCAAAACGAAAATCTTCAACCAAAATAAGCTACATAAAATATAGTATATATACTCGTTGTATATTGTCGCAATACAATCAAATGCAACAAATGTCCATGGATTTTTCTTATATTACATGCTGTGCGTAGTGCTGGCGAAGCGAAGCAGAGCAGAGCAGTAGGCTGCGCCGTCGTGTATGTTTGCGTTTTTTATTTGGGTAAATAAACTAAAACTAAATTTAACAAAACTAATCAAAACATTGGCTGCTCTTGTGCTTAATATGTACATATATGTATAATTATAGATAGCCTAACTGCGCAACGCTTTGATACTTAGCGATATGTAATTATTTGTGCAGCCTCTGATGGGTCAGCTGGGTGCCACTTCTTTTGTTTCTGGGTTGGGCATCTTTTGCTGTTTTGCTGCCGCTGTTGTACAACGATGACTCAGAGTCCAATTGCAATAACTGCTGCTAAAGTATATATATATATATATATGACTGCATATACAACTACAAATACTAAAGCTATGACACGGCTTCCTCATTCCCAGTTGTTAACTAACATGAATCATGCATTGCATTTCCTTTCCGAATCAATTTGAGATACATATCTACGACATAAATCCCCCAAAGCAAATATCAACAACTGAAGCTGCTTCAGCAGCAGCGGCAGCAATTCAAAGTACTTCAGTGACACTTGTGGGTTTTTTATGCGCCTGTGGCAAAGTAGCTTAGCAGTGAAACTCCTCAACTCCTTTTGAAAAAAGTTCTCCTGCTTTTATGGCAACCTGCTGCATTTGTAATTTATTATGCAAGACGTGCGAGCACGAGTTCAAAAGCAAGTTGAGTGCACACTCGCCACTTAGGCTGCATAATCCATGGGGTCAATAGAACCTGAACTCTGCTGTTGCTATTACTCTACCACAAAAGGATATTTCTTGTCTATATTATGTATAGGGTACTTTTTTTAGTAGTTACGTTTTCCAATAGGAGTTAAAACGTCATATCTAAATCGGTCAGATCTAATATGCCACATAGAGTATGTCATAGTCATAGTATGCCATATTATCATGAATAGACGTCAGAAAAACGTTCGATTTCGAGCTGTGTTCGACTTTTGTGTAAAGGTCTAGGTCTGCGACCTCATAAGATTCCGCTTGTGCAAGAATTAAAGCTGAATGACAATCGTTGGTGCTGTATGTTCTGTCAATGAGCCGAACATCAACTGGAAGTCAACCCACTATTTTATCGCAACATTCTGTTCAGTAATTATGCTCATTTTTGGCACAATGGGCATGTCCATAAGCAAAATGGCCGCATTTTAAGTGGAGCAAATCCTCAAGAGATTCTCGAGATAACGTTACATCCACAAAAAATCAGCGTTTGATGCGTTTTATCGGCCAGTGGTCCTTTTATAAAAATGTGGCCGACGCGAACGTTAGAGTCAACGTCGATAGCTATAGAAATGTCACACAACAAACTTACTGAAGCAAACATTTGGAGAGGTCATATCTCGAAATGCCACTGATATCGTGCGATTTAACACCTTTGGTTTATATTTTCGGAAGTATCGTGAAGTCATTAGTTTATGCTTACAAACCAGAAGCTTTGGACGGCGTAGAAGACAACATTGTGCGAACCATTGTCGAGATACAGTACCATATTTTAATAAATAAGGCACCATATCTTTATAAAGTGCTTAAAGATTGAACATGCTCGAAATCATATTTAAACACAATTGGCATAAAATTATTTTTCTAATAAACCCAATTTTTTTGTTTTGTTTACAATTAGGTAATATCAGTATTTTAATTCAATTCAAAGTTCTACACCTCTAAAGAAAAAACATCCTATATTTAGTTGTTGTAGATATTTGTTTATAGCCGACATCCAAGTACATATTTGTTTGTTTGTTTGCCAGTTGGTGGAGTAGTGTGTCTTTAGCATGTGGAGTAGCGTGTAGTACGAGTATGTACTTGGTTGTCGCCATCATGACGCTAGCTACTGGCGACAAAGAAAACAGGAAAGCAACTAAACCAACTGTGCAGCCTCTTCTTGCTTTTTGTTGCCTTTGGTATTGCTCCTTCATCTCATCAAATGTCTCTTAGCTGCTGCTTTCTTGCGCGTACTTTTGGTTATTTGCCAAAAAATATAGAACCGCTTTTTTCTTGATTATTATACACTGTAGAAATACTAATCAATAGGGTATTATCAGTTGTTGAGTGAGTATGTAATACTACAAAGACGATATTCTTTATTAATGGGGTTGACTTAAACTATGGTTCTACTTTAAATGCGTCGAACTTCCATAACTGGAACAGAAGAATTGGCATATTCTTAAGTCGTATTATATTTTGGGATATCGCAAATTATGGAGAACATTTCTTGTGTGTGATCATCGATAGGCTGTCAGAGTAAACGTCACCTCCTTTCTGCCTTGTTACCTCGTTCAAACTGATTCTTGTTTTGAGTTTATCTATTGTCCTATTCGCAAAACAAAGGCTTCATTTAACCTTTGTGTAGTTAATTCGTTCTGTGAATTTAGAAGTAGAATAAAGGATAATTTATAATTATATAATAAAATATTCGTCCTTTGTAGGAAAATTCAAACTAATAATCAAAATTAAAAGTTCCTCAAGAAAAATGGAATGGCTGTAAAAAACAGTGTACCGGTGAGTACGGAATTTAGTACTTCTTTTGGATGCACCAAAAATTGAAATGACCAATTTTTGAAAAGCTCAAGAAAGCAGTCATTCGCTATTTTTCAGCAGTTAAAAATCAAAACATGCTCATATCGGGATCAATGATAAAGAAGAAAGAAATGTTCAACCACAAATTACTGAATTTTTACCTTTCTCTAACTAAATTACTTGATATGGAATGAATAATAATATGTGTAATTAAATAATTGTACTGTTTCGCCAAATTTCCTAGTTTTAATTAACAATTCTATAACTCGAACTCTTTATAAGACGAACTTTTTTTGTGCATTATGGTGATTCGAGAATTTCAAGTTCGACTGCGTATACGTACTTAGTTAGATGACCTCTACTAGTCCAATATGCTGAATAAAATTTAGAACTTTTCTGAGATCTAACAATTTTAGCAAACACGAAGCTGCTACCGATCACATGTACTATATTTTTTGGTACGGCTCATATTTGAGAAGGTAGAATTGAGTTGTTTCCTTCTGAAGATTTTTATTGTGTGCTCTATTTATATGTTGGATAATAAATTAGAAATGAGAATAAGAAAAATTTAATTTTTTCCACTAATTTAGGTTTTATTTGATACAATGTTTGTTCCGATTAAGTAGGGAAAATGATTTCATTGAAGACGCCATTTGGATCTCCATTATTCCAGCACTTTGTCAACTGTTGTCTGCTCTTTTTGAGTCTAATCAGTGCACGAGCAGGTTGCCTGAGTATCTCCATGACGACGTGTGGATTTATCTTGCATTTTACATTGTACATTTTTTGGAGAACATGTAAAATATAACAAATTTTCCAAGTCTGCTACAAATATTACGGCGACTAAACAAATCTAAACCCATTTCACCTTAACGCATACGCGAGCGGTACATATGAGATCAAACTTTTTGAAGAACCAAACCTTCCGGACTACCTTGTATTCATGATTAGCTCGAAATTAATAACATGTTTCTATACATTTCGTACAATCCATGATACTTATGTTGGAAAAGTTGTGTCAAGTTCTCTATACCAAATCATTTGCCAATTTAGATTTTATATTATTTTCTTAAAATTAGTTTTATTCCGCATCGGATCACTTTATCGTTTATTCCGTTTGAGGTATTAATATGAAGATCCCAGATTAATAAGGGAAATTATTATTATTTCACTTACAAACCAAATATTTGAAGTGCATGTTACTTTTCTGTCACCATCACATGAAATCCGACATATGGATGTTTCTATACGAGCATTCCAATTATACAGAATTCTCTTATTACTCAAGAATTATACTCAAAGTTTGATGCAATTGTTTGTTGTTTAATTAAATCATCATTCCATACATAAAACTGTTTTCTTTTATTAGAGCTAGATAGTGCAGACAATATAGTATTGTATTTCCATTCCAAAAAAATGGATTCATTCCAAAAGTAATATGAAAATCTTTAAATTTTATAATTTTCACATCAAGCTACTATAACATATTCGTCTTTCGTGGCTTTTTGTAGAGCATAGTAGTTTCACTATTAGCCAAAGTATTCGATTTAAATTTCTTTTTTGAACATTTTCCTAGTGTTTATGAAATATCTCTTTTTCAATCTATCGGTCTATCGAGGGGCTGTGTATGCATAATGAAAAAATTTTATTCTATATATTTTTTTAATGGAATTCTAGCTAGTCGTATGATTGTATTTGATTTTGAGGCTATTGAGTTGCGATTCTGCTACGTACATATGTCCTCATTTAGTGTCCCAAAAAATCACACGAAGGTCTTCATTTATTATAGATTGTTGATGCTTTCGCTCTCAGTTCATCGCATCTGTGCAAATATATGAAATGCAACAAAAATAAATTAAAAGAAAAAAGCACTAGAGAGATTTTGTCAAATTGCGCACTTCCGGAAAAAGGCTGCACAAACAAATTTTCCCACTCTCTATAATAAAATCTATCTATATGTTCACGTATATATATATGCTGCATTCGAAACGATCTCGAGTGGATTGTTTGCAGCATCGGTGCGGAGATGGCTGTTGCCATACACCGGCGCTGAGATATGCAAGTTTAATGAATTAATTAGAAATTCTTTTGCGTTTGCATGTCACTGCAATCGCTGATCTTTCTATCTACAAACAGATATGTACTCGAGCATGAGCTATATGACCTTTGGCTTCAAGAACTTAGCACTGGCGCTGTCAACACTCACATATATACATATATACATACATACATATTAAAATACACACACCCACTTTCAAACAATTGCGTTTCTTTTTTTTGTGTATTTGTGGTCTTTCGTGCAGCCCAGGCACGCTTCCACTGGCAATTTATGTTTATGCTTGCAGGTAATTATGTTTGCTTGAAAAAAAAACAAAGCGTACGAGAGTAGCCAGAAAAACTTTTGGGAACTTGTTAATAAAAGTAAAATATGTAATTTTAAGATCTATGATGTAAATATTAAACCAAGTTCTAAAAAAATTTCACTTAGAAACTCTGCAGAATAAGCTCAATTTGCTCTCGATTCAAGTATAGATAGATACAATCAGTCAGAGGCGCCACTCTAGATTAGATTCTCATTTTAATATACTACCCACTAACCTGCTAGACGAAAGTTGCACGTTTCGTCGCCTTGGATATTATTTGTTAGAATGTCATGGTCTTATTTTAGATTAATTAATATTAATTTTAGCAAAAAAAATGATGTTCCAAAGCACATTCCACGAATTGAAATTGGAATCTTGCACCATCGAAACAATCCCTTTTTTAAACGTTTGCTACTAATAGTGTCCAATGCTGTGTTTATTAAACAAAATATCACATGGAAATCTGTTTTAGCATTTAGGAATTGTGTAAGTGGACTTGGCACGCTGGTTTCGGGAATTGAAAGAGGGATCTACGTACCACTTTTTAAAACGATTCGATTAAAAATGAGAGAATGAAAGTGAAATTAAGTAATATATAGACGAGCTTAGGAACATCGACTTCTCGCCGAGATGCTCATGAAATATTCTAAACTTGCGTACACGGTGTGGGTTGCTAGGCGTCCTGTTGTTTTTCTCTTATATGCTTTCGAGGCAACGTCCATTTATTCAGTTTTTTTCAGTGCCCTTTGCATATGTACAAAACATCAACAGTCTGCTTCAATCTGAATACCCAGCTCGCCAATTTTGCTGTCAATTCGCCATGTTACCGTGAAACGAATTTCATGATAGTTTTTTTTTTATTGTAGGCATTAGATTTGCCTTCAAATTTATTCTATTCTACCAATATTATTGTATTCTACCAACTGTATTACAAATATCACAAATTATTTTTTGCTTTTTGTTAAGCCAGCAATCCCGACCATACTTCCTGACCTAACTGAAATTTGACTGACAAGTACAATTTATGAAAAATCCGATTACTCGCAACGGCTAAAATCTCGTTTATCCTCTAGCACTTCACCTTATATATATATATATATATATATATATATATATATATATATATATATATATATATATATATATATATATATATATATATATATATATATATATATATATATATATATATATATATATATATATATATATATATATATATATATATATATATATATATATATATATATATATATATATATATATATATATATATATATATATATATATATATATATATATATATATATATATATATATATATATATATATATATATATATATATATATATCCAAAACGTGACATGCGAATCGTCTACATACAAGTAAAACTGTAGCTTTTGGAGCTTTTGAGACGCTGTTACATTCAGACAACGTCATGATCATTTCTGACGTCTAGATGCTACAGTCAATGAAAAGTGGTATAGATCTGCGATCCTGCCCTTTTTCGTATGACAATTGAATTTCATTAATGTGGAAGAGATTTGGTTTCAATTAAAGAGTACACCCAACCCTCTCCACTTTCACTATATGGTCCGGTAAATATAAGATCGTACGATTTAAGGCCTTCTGATTATTTTATGTGGTGATATGCGAAGTCGGTAGTTAACGCCATTAAACTAGAGGCAATTGGCGACTTGGAGCATTTACCGCATTATTGCCGATATACTGCCGTAGACTTATATATTGCGCTTCATACATATAAAGTCAATATGCTTGACTTGCTTAAATACTTATGGCATAAAATTATCATTCCAGTAAAGCTAATATCATGGCCATCAGCACAATTTTTATGGGATTTATTTCATTTTAAACATATATTTATTATTGTTACAAGACTGTGTGGAAGTTAACATACCAGCTGCTCGCACAGACTATTGGTGTTGCGCTTCCAACCGATTTGCACAGAAACATTCTTGCTGCCCAGAATAAACAATCCAAATTCAACAGAGACTGCATAAGCTTTCAAGCTGTCCACGCCAAGGTGGAATAACAATAAGTGTTTATATTTAAATATAACTGTCAAACGGTCGCAGTAATATTTTAGTGCCGTACAATTTGAGTACGACCAAACTGTCAAAAATAACAAATCATACTCGTTACTTTATATTTTTTTTTATTATCGCTGCGTCGAGCGTTTAAGAAAAATAGTTATACGTCCTTCTGGATTAACAACTCAACCCGATCAGATGACAGCGCTTGAACTCAAAAAAGCGAAACCGGCATGCCCGGCTTAGGTTAAGCAACACCTAACCAATATATCTCTCTTAATCCCAATCTTATTCACAAGCAGTAAATGCCTGCAGCACAATTTATAGTAAAATTGTTAAAGATAGTATAAACCACAGAATTCTAGAAAACTGCCGAAATGTTTTTTTTTTTTTTTTATAACGTTTTCTGAAACATTTTTTTACGTTGAGTGTATCGAGTATATCAGAGAACGAAATGACAAAGAAATTCTTTGAGATCATTAAATATAATCGTATATGTATGTGAAGCAAACGATTTTTCTATAAGTTTATATCTATCATAGGTACATATGTGTATTAGTATGTACATATATGCTTTAGCGTTGAATTTTTCTCAATGAATCTTTTTTTTTTTTTTTTAAATACCTGCAATTCATGCAGCGCCGCGCCCGTTTGCTACTGGCACCAACAATCTCATAAACATCATCCATATGCCGGCATAAACTGCCCACACAATAATTTAATCGCTGCGTTTGTGTCATTCGCATTGACAAACCACCAACGCCGTCGTCAGCTCCGCTGCATACTTGTTCATAATGGTGCCTTCTCGTCATGGCGGCTAATGGGTCTGCTCTTGTATAGGAACTCTTTAGTAGATGAATGCGCTCAACTCAGCAGAGATCATCTCAACGCTATGGGGTGCTACTGCTGTGTATAAAGTGTATATCTCAGTTTGTCACTAGCCCAGTTTCGTGAAAGCAATGAACGCGCACAGCAAAAATTTCAAAAACGTTTTACAACCATTTTTTTTTTCTTTATAAAAAGTAAATTTTTACGCTATATATTATATGTATTGTACATATATAAATAATACAATAGACATACATATGTACATCAGCTGCCATCATCATTCCATATATATATGTATATATATATATATATTTCGTGGATGGATTGACTGACTAAAAGACTGACGTCTTGTGCAAAAAAGAATGTTTAATTTTAAAATAAAAGTAAGAAATATATTTGGAAATCGATGGATGGATGCATAGCGCGCGCAAGCTTTTTAGCTGTTTATTGATTTCGGTATTCAAAATTTAAATAGAAATTACAAATTCGAGTATTACGGGTTCTATGTATAATTGGAAGTGCGGTAGCCGTAAAGTCTACGCTAGACTTTGCCTATAAAATCGTGCTGTAAAACTTTTTTGTTTTTTTTTTTTTTTTTTTTTGGTGCTTTTTGGCAACGTAGTGAAATACGTTTTTTTATTTTATTTTTAGCGTTTAGAAAATAAACATGTTTTTCAATAATTCTGCTGCGTGTTGAATCATTTTGAAATAATGAAATGAAACAAAATATTTTCGACATACCATTTTTCTACAATATAATAATTTGTGCAAAAATATTTTCGAACAAGCAGCTTGTTCTTTTGGAATATACATATTTAAGTTATGATTTATTTTATGTAAGAAAAACATGTCTGATCGAAATGGATTTTGAGTTATTTTTTGAAAAATTTGTGCGCAGCACTTAAAAATGTGCAGGAATTGTTCTATTTGTTGGCACTTGGTGGAATACTAAGCTGCACAACAAGCCACAAATTTGTGTTTTATTACTCACTCATTCCAAAACAAATCCATTACGACGATCCCGACGAGACGACCTTGGCCATAAAATATAATGTGTAGCAATTCATTTTATGATACAAACCGAACGCAACGATTTGCAACAATGTAGTGCGAGAAATTGTCAAGAGAAGATTTTTCACTTTGAATGTAAACTATAAAAAAAAACAGATGTGTGTATTTCTAGAGAATTTTCCGTGAAAAACGTTTCATTATTATTATTATTGTGGAAGTGCGCTGTGTGGAATGCTTTTGAGATCATGCCACGCGTGGGTTACGCCGCACTGTGGTACATAATCCATAAAAGCTGATAAAACTGTCATGGGTTATTTGTTTTTGAAGTCGCTTATTACGCATCTGATGTCAAAACTTCCGAAAATAAAATGGTGAACAAATTTTAGAAAAACTCATGCAATCTCTTTGATACTCGGTAGTTCAGAGTTTTTAGTTCGCTGACTACAATACTGAATTAAGTTTTTTATAATTCAATATGAAATATCCAATAAGGTGCATAAGATTTAGGAAAGGTAATTCGACCTTTTATTGTATTGTACATTTGTCCTCCATTTTAGGTCTGCCATTTTGATCAGATTCGTAAACAGCGACGTACGATCCATGACTCGTTGGTATTTTTAGTATACTCTTTTGGGTTGTGGATAAGAATATTTTTTTGAAAAAAATCTATCAATATTAAAATAGCAGCTAGTAGCATCTATATCAGGATATCCCTAAGTAAACTTAAAGTTTTTCATACTATCATTTCAATGAGTTTAACAAACAAAATTTGTAAATATTTTTATATAGTGTTGTATTGTTTAATGAGATGTGCACAAAACTGAAATTATCGCCTATTTTCGGTTATTTTGGCTTAAAACTTAATATTAAACTTCACTTACAACTTAAACCTTATATTCTAATTCACAAATAGTTCTTACATATTCTTTATTAAGTGCGCGGCACTTATTATTTTCGTTTGAAAATTGAGTTCCAAATAAATGAGTTCGTCTATAATACGGGCTTTAGAAATGAAATGAAAAATTTGGACGGTACAGATCGTCGAATTTCGAGCAAGAGTTGGAGCTAGTATTAGTAATTTAATGTACTACAATCCTATATAAGTTTGCAGGCAGAATACTACAGGATATCTTATTGTTTGCCCAACTCAAAATCGTGTTTTGAATTAACAATAAAGAAAAAGATTCAAAAAGTTCATACGAACCGATCAGTATCAACTGTGCAAAGTATCTACTTGTTTGGACACTCGAGTGCTTTTTTACAATAATTTAAGTGTTAAGCATTAAGTATCTGAGGCTATACGAAGCACTTGAAACAGTTTAGCAATGGAATATTATTTTTTTATTTTTTATTCTAACAATAAAGAATATAATCTATGGATCATATAATTAGACTAAAACAATTTACAGGGTATTTCGCAGTTGAGCAAACTCGACTGCAATGTTCTTTCATGTTTCAACGAATCTCAATCAAAGAAATTTGGTCGACTTTTATTTTTCGAATTTTTGCCAGTTTATTCGTTGATGTGGTACCACTGTGCGCCGGCGACATGGAATAAGCTAGAGGAACGTTGATTTTTATGGCGTTGGCACATTGCAATTAAGTTTCATTGAGCAGCAGCACTGTTGAAATTTTTTATTTTTATATTTTTTTTCTTTTCACGTTGATATTTCAAGTTCAAAACTGTTTGCCCCTAATGTTTCTTTGCAGTTGAACACAGCGTGCTGACAGGAAAGGACAGTAAGCGGCAGCAAGGTTTTCCGCACAGTTAAGCAACAGCACGACACACACTGGCTAACACACTGGATTACAAGTACAGCAGCAGCAGCAGCAACAAGATCAGCAAGATCAGCAGCAGTAATAGCAACAGTTGGTCATTAACATGGAACAACCACTGATTGTACAGGCCGAGTACTCGTTCAAGGGCGGCAATAACGATGAACTATGCTTTAAAAAGGGCGATCTGATCACTGTCACACAACGTGAGGAGGGTGGCTGGTGGGAGGGTACGCTCAACGATAAGACTGGCTGGTTTCCCAGCAATTATGTTAACGAATACAAAGCGCCGTTGCCAATGACAGAGACAATAAGACCACCGGAAGAGATACAGGAATATCGTTCGGTGGTGCTCAAGGATCTGCTTGATTCGGAGCGTGCGCATGTCGCAGAGCTGCAGGGTTTGCTGGAGAATTTTCTAGAGCCAATGCAACAAACGCAAATGTAATTAATTAAAACTAAAATGTATTTCTCTGCTTTATTGTAATCTGAAAAATTCTTCATTTTTGTTTTTCCAGACTCACACAAGATGAGTACGCGCAATTGATGTGCAATTTTGTTGAGATTGTCAAAACGCATGAAGAGCTGCTAATACAAATCGAGGAATGTAATGATCGTGTTGGCAAACTATTTCTGAACAGTGCGCCACTGATGAAGAAAGTACATCAAGCGTACTGTGCAGCGCATCCGCGCGCAATTGTTATATTGGATAAATATAAGTAAGTCAAATTGAAAGCATGCCAGCTAATTAAATACTCGATGTACGATGTTAGTGTAGGATGTCGAACATATGTCTAGTCGAGTAGAATATTTTTACATTTTTCAAATATTTCGAATACCCGCACATACTAAAGTTATTGGCAAAAAAAATTTGTATTGAACATTTAAATTAACATTAAATCTTTATATATAAATTTTTTTTTTTTTTTTGTTAACGAATTGAGCTCATATTTGCAGCATATGTTCGTTAAGGTCCTGTGAATGTTTTAGTCATTTTAGCAATTGATATAGAAATAACGTGAATTCGTCATAGCAGTAACTTCTATGTAAAAAAGGACCTTCAAAACCCTTTATACAAATATGAAAAATATTTTATATTGTTTTTCAAAGGCATTGAGCCTTAAATCAGCCGAAAATCAACAGAATTTTTGTTTGATAATTGCATAAAGTATTCCATAGTTTTTATACCATTCACAAACTATGTGAAATGGTATTATCAGTTCGTCTGAATGTTAGTAATGCATTAAAGGAGCCATAAAGTATATATGTATATTCTTGATCAGCTTGACGAGAAGATTCGCTCTAGCTATCCGTCTAGGGTTTAATTTTTTCGGATTAATGTTTAAAATATCCAGCTGAAACCCGGCACAAAGATTTTTTAATAATTAGTGTATCTATATTGACCACTATATTGCCACGCCCACTATTTATAAAGAACCATACAAAGCACACGCCCGCTTTTGAGTTTCTATAAGACAAACTTTTTATTGCTGTAAATATTAAATTAAAAATTGCTATGGTGGCTCCTTGTGCACGGACTCTGTACATATGTATCAGTGGGTGTGATTCCCCAACTTTTTGGGGTAGTTCCCATATAAATCAAACGCCTACTCTTGTCTTTTTATATGAAAAACGTTTTTATTTCATTCAATACCGACTTGAATCTTGTAATGAAGGCTTCTTATGGACGGACGGTTCACATAAATATGTACGGGCATCCCACATACCAACTTACCACTCACGTTTTTTTTCCTTTTTGCTGCCAAAGGTAGACAATCTCAAACTGTGTGTAAAAGCTTCGGTTCCAAGTTAACGTTTTACTTGTTTCTTGTTTTTCCCCCAATAACAAATTTCCGGCTGTTATATTTTTGAAAAATTCGGTCGTTCTAAATCTATTTGGTTACTTTAAAAATATATCGATTTTTTCTATCCAGTTGCTAAAGGATTAAATAAGTATAATAAGCTTGGAACTGTATTCAAAAGAAGTCTTCACAGATCCCATAAAGTAAATAGAATCTTCATAAGCATCAAATACCAAGTCGATTTAGATATGTTCGTCTGACCGTCTGTACGAACGTCGAAATCTCGGAGACTATAAAAGATAGATAAACCAGTCAGAAAGATTGACGATCTTCCATTTTCTCTTCAGATAAAGTATATAAAATTAAAGTGTCATTCATACTATAAGGGATAGCTACCACACAAACCAGCCATATTTTGGAGAGTCTCTGAGAAATTGTTTTTGTATTGTAATTATTTAAGCTAAAAACGCCAAAGGTTCAATTCAGATTACTAAAGAATATAGCCCCATACAATATTAAGGTTCAAATAAGGAGGTTTTGGTAAGATACAGGGTATCTCGAAGTTGCGCACACTCGACTACAGCGTTATTTGTTATTGATTTTGTTGTAAATTGAGCTAGAATTTCAAAATTTTGTGTGCCTTACGTCAATCCTAATAAAAAACCATTTATAGATCCAAATCCACATATAGAATATAGCACCGATAAAAACGTATTAAAATAAACACCCTTAGACTTCATTTTTTTTTTTTTTTGGTGATATAGATACTAATTTATATTTTAAAAATTTGAACAGAGATGAGCTGGAAAAGTATATGGAGCGTCAAGGCGCTGCAACGCCTGGTTTGCTAGTACTCACTACTGGGCTTTCGAAACCCTTTCGGCGCTTGGATAAATACTCTGCCATGCTGCAAGAACTCGAGCGCCATATGGAGAGCAGTCATCCTGATCGTGGTGATACACAGCGTAGTGTTGCTGTATACAAAGATATTGCCGCTACATGTTCAGCAACGCGTCGTCAAAAGGAATTAGAGCTGCAAGTGCTTACCGGTCCAGTGCGTGGTTGGCAGGGTCAGGAGCTAAGCTCGCTGGGCGATATTATACACATGGGCAGCGTTGCCGTGGGTCCAGATCATCGTGATCGTTATTTTGTACTCTTTCCACAAACGCTGCTCATATTGAGCGTTAGTCAGCGCATGAGTGCCTTTATATATGAGGTTTGTAACTACAAAAGCTCTGTGCAGTTTTTATAAAATTAAATTTCATTATTGCAGGGTAAATTGCCTCTCACGGGTATCATTGTCAATCGTCTCGAGGATACGGATACCATTAAGAATGCCTTTGAGATTAGTAGCCCACTGATCGAACGCATTGTCGCTGTGTGCCAAGGTCCGAATGAGGCTAACAAATGGGTTGAACTGCTTACAACGAACAATCCCACATTGCCTATTGGCATCAAGCGTCAGCTGAGCAATCTGAGTAACTCCTCCTCTGTTGGCGCTAGCGCTGCTGCACATGTAAGTATGCTGTTTATAGTAGCAGTGGTGTCGGTTACATTTTGCTTTTAAGGTTTTACTCTTTCTTTAATATATTTACCCACATTTGTTCAAATGTCTATTGATGAGCACATTTTGTCATAATACATGTTAATTTATCTTTAACCATTAAGCAGATAAATCATAATTTGGACGCGCGTGGCTATTGCACGCGTTTTTCACTGTGCGCCTATTATGCGTCGCCCAACAACAACATCAACACCAATGACATTACCAACACTCCCGACGCCGTATCCTATCGCATAACACTGCCACCAAGTAACTATCCGCCCACTGCGCCCTATGCCAAACTCAGTGCCCATTTTGCGCGGCTCGTTAAAGCGGGCAAACTGAAAAGCGTCATTGTCAAGATGCTGCTCTATCCGCAAGCACGGCAGAGCATTGATCTCAATTGCATAGCCCTGCGCAAGAAACGTTGTCACAAAGCCTCAGTAAATTTGTTTAATAACACAACAACTACCGACGATTCGGAGCACTCCGAGCTGGAGCGTCAGAATGCCTTTGAGCTGCCAACGGATTCCGAAAGTGATTACGACGATGAGGATATACAGCCATATGAGAGCTGTGACTGTGATTCGGATCCTTTTGAGTATGTAAAATTCTATAAGAATAAACATGATTCCTTCTATGGTTCCTCAACGGGCACTTTTGTGGATCACGGCAGCGCCAGGAGTCGTCATTGTTCATCAATAAATTTGATTCGACTCAGCTCGGATAGCACAAACAGCGGTGCTGAAATTTTAGCAGAGCATCAACTCAAAAAGGAGTCACTTGTAATTGGCTCGAAGGCGCTGCGTGCATTGGCGCGTAGGTCAACTGAACGTTATTCCAGCGTGCATACATCCACAGCAACACTGAATATTGGTGGTGCAAGCATAACCAATATTGTAGAGGAGCCGCAGAGTGATGAAAGCAGCAGTGCATCCACCAAGCCACCACTTTCATTGCAACAACAAAGTTCCGATGCTTCATCCTCATATGGTGGTCGTCTTGGTGGCGCTTTTACAGCGTGTGAAAATCTTGCAAATTTACACGATGATCTCAGCATGAATTCTGATGCATGTGTTAAGCCAGTGGTTGCTGGCTCCCCAACGGAGCGACACAGCATGCCAAGCATCTTTGTTGGCAATCGCTTCAATCGTTGTCCGGATACAGAAGTCTACGTACCGACATGGCGTGATCGTGGCGATATGCAACACAATACAAGCGTCGATGTTGATCTCAAAAATACACTCGAGGAGGAAGAAGAAGAAGGCGTACATTCGAGTTCATTAGATCTTCCAGCTGCTTGTCGCACAGCGCCGGATCAATTGCAAGCGGAGTTGTTGTACAACTATGATGAGAGCTGTCTTCAACAGCCAACTGCTGCTATTAGTCTACAGCGTGATATGTCGCCATTCAAACAACACATGCTGAATTCGGACAAACGTTTGTCAACGTGTGCCGCACCGAAACACAAATCGAATTCTCCAGCTGCACACGGTGGCTCAACGACGGAACTTTGTATCGATGCGGAGCCAGCAAATAGAAATCACAATTCCATACGTCGCTGCGTTAGCTATCAGTTCTTACAAATGTCCAATAAAGCAGCTGAGCAGCCGGAAAATAGTGCAGACATTCCAACGGCTGCGTTGCAACGTCAGCGTGAACAATTCCGTGGCGATATGGATCCGCATAGCAAATGTCGTTGTTGTGAGAATTCGCAGTGCCCCAGTCCTCGTTCGAGTGACTCAGGCATGGCTGGTAGCTGTACTATAGCCTCGCCGGATCCACCGAATCCAGATACATGCTATGAACCTTATTATCATGCTGCCGGCATACGTTTGGATACACCGCATACGGATACAGTAGAGGCAACTCCACGTTTTGATGTGTGTGGCACATTTCGTGAAAAGTTTCTAACACCAGAAGCAACGCAGAGTTCATTAGAACATGATGTAGTGGATTCGTGTGAGCCAACGCCATCTGCTAAACCCATTGTAACCACCAGCACACAGTTCCAGATTAATACAAAGAGTATTTTCCTTGCTTCATCCTCCGCTTCCGTTGATGAAGCACATTCAACGCATGCATCTAGCGCCAATAGTATGCTTTTCACATCCAACTCTGCCGATGCGCTGGAACAGAATACCGAAGTGGGCGGCATGTTTCGCTCCGGCATGTATGCACACTGGTGGAAGAAGGAGAAACTGCCGGCGTCAGTGGTGCGTGGCATTGCGTTTGCATACAACAAGAGTCTACAATCGATGCAGAGCAGCAGTAAAGATTCCAACTGTTCGGTTTGCTCCAGTTGTTACTGTTCCATGGGCGCAAGTGGTTTTAGCGAAGGTGCCATCTATTGTTCAATATGTCAGAATTGTGTGGACTACTATAATACAGTGTCGGCAGATACGAATACAACAACTACTACGACCACAACTTGCTCAACAAGTTGTCCATTATGCTGCGAGAGCAACGACGCAGGCGTGGATGTTGATATTGGTGTTGTTGCTGCTGCTACCAATACAGCTAATAGACGCACGAATATGGCAGCATTGCCTGTGTACTCCTCACTTGATTGTCCCATTTGTGCTGCGCGAGTTAGTGTTGCAGGCAGAAACAGCATTGCCGACGCCACTAGAGCACCAGCAGCAACACGCGTAGCAGCACTAGCAACGGAAGAAGGCAAGCAAAATGTATTGAGTTGCCGCGCGCTTCGAGTCGACTGCCATGGTTCGACAACGACTCTGAGCGTTTGACGGCAAGCGTTTGTGCACGTGTTGTTTTGGTTGGTTTTGTACAATTCGTTAATATATATCATTAATCTAATCTCATTGATGAATTTGGACAGCAAATGGCAAACGAAATTTTTGGATTTAGCACTTTTCATTCGACTCAAAATTCAATACCGGCAGCTTAATTCCATGCATTATTTCAATCATCATCAATCAAGCGAGCAATTGATCTATCAGCCAGTCAATCAATCAATCAATCATATCTTTAACTAACCTAAACAATTTTCTACTTGGCGTGCAGCGTCTCAAACGAATTTGTAAAACCATTTTTAACACACCACAAACGCATTTCGATTTGCTTGCTTTGCGCTTTTGCTAAGCTGCTCAACCCAGCTCAATGAGTGTATCCACCAACACACCACGTTCGTTTGTACGTTAATTTGCGCGACTAATATAAGCCCAAACCAATGTGGTCTTTGGTCGCTTCAGATATGAAGTTATTCATATGTTTTGATTTGAATACTAACACCAGCTTTGTCTACAAAAAAAAAAAAAAAAAAACTTTGAATTTGCATATTATTAAACTTCTACTCTACCGCTTACAGATGTCACCACCATCGAGCCACAGTATGCATCTGCAGCAGCCGCTGGTACCAAGTCGCGGCACAAATCCACAAGTGCCACCGCCGCCGGTGTCGTCAACATCGTCAAATCAAAATCAAGCAGCAGCCGCGGCGGCAGCAGCAGCGAATGCGTCGATGTCACAACACAAACGGAGCCTGTCGTTCAATCATCATCTCAGCTACAACCAATACACGCACACTCAGCCTCCACCACATCATCATCATCCACCACAACCACCAAGTCTACCAAGTCATCAGGCGGCGGCGCTAAGCCACAAATCAAGTTTAGTCCCGACACAAAACAATATTCAGAAGACGGCAGCGGTGGAGGCAAGCATACAGCAACAAACAGCAGCAGTAGCGGCGGCGCCAAACGCAAGGAAAGGAAACACAAAAGGTTAGCACTACATTCACATGGCTTCCGAAATGTTCCTACATTAAACTTCATTTCCTTTTTTCTTTTTTTAGCTAATTGGAGTATCAGTTGTCTACGTCCCACACCGCCACTGCGTCCTAATCTGCTCAATGCCAGCACACAGAGCAGCAGCGGTAGTAGCGGCGGTGGTGGTAGCAGTTCAAACGCTTTGTCCAGCTATTGCAGCGGGCGCAAAAATCAGCCCACTTTTGAGGAGGATGCTTTGGTGCTGCGCGTTTTTGAAGCCTACTGTGCAGCGTATCAGAACAGCACGAGAAACACTATACACTCTGGTAAGTTTGAAGATTTATGTTCTTTATTTCACTACATACCTATACTATCTTTTTCTTGGTTGTAATATTTTAATACACATTATACTACATACATTTTGTACACCATATTTAAATACTACTCATAAAAATATCCATGCACATACACGCACAAACTCACAACGCAGCTGCCGAAATCAAGATTAGCGCCAAGTTGCAGCATTCTGTATATATAAATACCTATATAGCTTTTACATACTTATTGATTTTATTTACTATTTGTTGGGTTCATATTTAATTTTGGATTATTTTGTGTGTTTGAAATTTCTGTTAATCGATAATATTGATATACCTCGCTACAATAAATCGCCTTCAATTTAAAGTAGGAAACACTTAATTGGTACAATATATTTCTAACTATGATTTCTTAAAAATACAAAAAAAAAAACAACAAAAACCATACTAATTTAATAATCACTTGTAATAAATGGCTAAGAATCGTAGCGCTAGAGCACACACTAGACAAATTAAACATGCACATCGGTCGCACCGAAGTGTTAATATACTCTACACTTATTTGACGCTAGAACCATTTTTCGGTCATGGTTGCACGTAGGAAAAGTACACCTGGTGCCAATTGTTCTTAATACCAAATTTGCGGAATTCGTCCCAGACTTAGTTTCCAACGCATGGTCGCTCTATAGGACGTTGTCGGGAATCGTCATCAAAGTGGGATCGCACTCGATGCTTCCTCTGTGTTTTCACTGGTAAAAGTTTTTGCGGTTTCGGGAACCAAACAATTTGATCACTTCGGAACGGCTGTTCAGAGGCTACCCAGGGAATACGTGTCCTAACGAATGTATGTTAACTGCTTCGGCGTTTGAAAAATAAATGTTCTTTTCATCGCCATCCCCTCTTTATAGATTCTAAGAAAAGGAGTCTCTTTGTATGAAATGTGTATGTATTTTTGCATTTATTTATTATTGAATTTTTGTTTCGTGATTGAATGGCTGAATCGTTTGAAAACATGTTACCATTTTATGATTAAGTTTGTTCGACTATTATCATCTGGTACATAATTGAAATGCATTTTCTTAAGACCATTAAATTCAGTTAATATACACTAATGTGCTTACATGTTAAATGTATGGCTGCTTTTTCCGTGTGCTCCTAGAAATATGAGCAGATTCGTATTAGTAGTTGTCCAACTCTGAATGTAGAAGGGTCACGGTGTTTTGGCAGTCGAAAAAATATAAAACTGCAAACTGTGTCCACTATTTTTGCTGAACACATACACATTTTGTCTGTACTCTTTCTGTCCACATCTGCCGAAAACTGTTCGGAGTTGTTTAAAATTTTAAAGCAGAATTTAATGTTTATAGCATTTTTGTTTCGGTTTCGAAGCTAGTTCGGTTACCTTTATTACACTGGCTTACAGCGAAAAGTTAGAAATTTTCTCTTCCAATTTTTTTTTTTTTTTTTTTAAAACTATGCTCTGAACACGAAAAACACATTTTTCTCATCTGGATCTTTCACCTAGATAACGGTATAATTGAGAATTATGTACTTGAACCAATGATCAGACAGAATACCAAACCCTATCGAGATGAATGATGTTTCGAAAGGTGATTAAATTTCGTTCAACATCCAGTACGTTACCCAATTTCTACCTACGTAATTGATTTTCAGACATTTTTGCTATTTAATTAATTTTTTTATAACTACAAATATTTCTAATACCCCAAGTTTCGCATTTTTAATCGATGTTTTTTCTTTCAATTCCAAAATTGACAAGCCCTTGCAAATCAAGATCGGATAAGAAGTGAAAATATTATATAGAAAGAAGAAGCAGTGTTAGTATTTTAATTTATTGTTTATTCGCTCTATTTTTCATTTATTTGACCTGTGCGAAGGAAATGAGTTTCCACTTGATGTTTTACGTTTTTTGTTGGTCGGATCTTCGCGTATACGGAATGAGCGGTAGTCAGCCATCATTGGATCTTCCCAAAAGCCTTGACATCTCTAATTCAGCCATGTCTTGGAGGTACCTTTCACCAATGTACATTGCTTTTAGTGCCTAGATTTTTGTGGAACAAATCCAAAATACTGAATGAGAACTTCTTTGCTTTCTTGTACCAATGTGTTGATCCTTTCGACATTATTAGTTTTGTACGAGGCATATCCAGAGTGTACTGAGGCTCTCACGGCCGGAGGGATTTTATTTTCGTCATGTTGGCAACACTACAGTGTAGCTTGACTTCTTCCAACGAGACCAGTTCGAGGTCAGTACGTTGAGAACTGTCCACGTTTGGAAGGGAAAACCTCCGTTTGAGATTTATAATGAGGTGAAAACTGCATATGGTGATAAAACTATGAGTCGTACGAGTGTGTACAAGTGGTGTCGTAGTTTTCCATAAAATTGTAATTTTCTGATAAGCAGTTTCATGTTTCATTTTATTCTTTTTTACGTTGCGATACCTTTTTGTATTTCATTGCTTGCTGTTATATCTGATGCTCCCTCTCTTTCACTTTTTCCCTGCACCTTTTTCACATACATGTATGTATGTATGTATGTATGTATGTTTTGTGTTCGTGGTGCGCGAATCGTATGCTTACGCGTAAAATCGAAAATCGTCACTTCATTAACCCATCTGGAGCGAAAACATGGATGTTTCGTTACGTCTTTCTTCTTCAGCGCACCCTACTTACATAATTGTAAGAAAAAATTTATATACATACATCCAAAAACGAAAAATATTGTCTAAAACATTTGTTATACTAAGTGTGAAGAGTATATAAAACTAATTTTAAATAAATTAATTTTCATATCAAAATTGTATAAAAAATATTAATTAGTTTTAAACAACAAATCTTAAAAATGTATCAAACTTCATTATAACAAGTTATAATTTAATTATTGTATAATTTATTATTCAACATTGTAATAATTTAGTTTGTAAAACGCTTCTCATCACACGCATACTCATCTGGCAGGATAATAAACATCACAGCAATTGTACACAGCTTTGTGAAATTTTTAGGAGCCACTAATATATGATTTATATACAATACTTATGGACCTATTTTTGCATAAACATAACTTTTGATTTAATTTTTATGTGCTCCCATTAAAATTTCAGTCTTAATGACTTTTTATGTTTCCATAGAACAAACTAACAGTCAAGAACACAACAATTCAAAACCTTCTATATTTCTTTTTAAAAACTGTGCCAAAAAGTTTCTAAAACAGTGCTATTAGAATTCAAAATTGGCTACAAACTCTGCAAACAAGACTGATGGGATTTCGTGGGTGTACCTGAAACTGTAAAATAACGACTAAACAAAAAATTATAAAGTTTTATCTACAAAATCCACAAATTGGGCGATTGGGATTATGGGGATTATCTGTAAAAGTGGATATTAATAACTATGTGAAGCCTACGTCCATTAGAAGCTACCATATCGAATTTAAAGTTTAGATTGACTGTCTTAAAAAAAAAAATGAAAAGTGGGCGGTGGGTTTATATGGGGCTAGTACTAAAAGTGGACGGGACATGCAGAATAACATATGTGAAGCTTCCATCCATTAAAAGTCACCATATCAAATTTCAAGTTTATATTGACTGTAATAAAAATTTTTTTCATAAAAAATACAAAAAGTTGGCGGTAGATTTATATGGTAGCTACCACTAAAAGTGGACGGGACACCAGAATAACACGCGTGTAGAAGTTTCCATCCATAACAAACTAACGTATTGAATTTCATGTTTATATTGACTATAAAGAAAATATTTTCATACCTAATTCGAAAATTGGGCGAATGGTTTATATGCGGGTTACCCCTAAAAGTGTGCGAGAGGCGCCCATTAACATGCATGTAAAGTTTTCGTCCATAAGAAGCCTTTATATCGAATTTTTAGTTGATATTGACTGCAATGAAATAGTTTCCATGCAAAATCAGAAAAGTAGGCGGTAGGAACATGACCATCAATATATGTGAGACTTTCGTCCGCTAGAAGCTTCTATATGGAATTTCAAATTGAGTTTGCATGGGGGATACCTTTAAAAGTGGGCGTGGTATGGTAGTAGTTAAACTTAGGAACATAGGAGAATCTCCATATCCAATTTCACATCGATATTTTAACAACTGAATGACTAGTTTTGATTCATACAGACGGGGGATGGTCCGACTCACTTGGCTAGTTCGATTCGTTTCGACGAGCTGATCACAGTTATATACACAAAGGGGTTTCCGTTGCTAACTTTAATGCCTTACAAACTCCATGACAAAATTAATAAACTTAGACTGAGATAAGCCACACAAATATAATAGAATCTTTTAATTTTATATTAGTGCATAAAATTATCACAGCACACTTTCACTTTCCCAAACGAGAGATGTTGTTTTTTTATAGATCTCCAATTTCTTTATGTGGTTTCCTCCGATGCAGTGGTTTGAAATCATTAACATTATTAACTCCAAGTTAGACACAAATAAAATAAATGATTTTAAAAAGTGTATACAAGCATAGAATCCCATTTCGCTAAAATCATGCTTTATGTTCTCCAATTTCCTTATTACCTTTGATTTTTGACCACAACATCCATTAATGCATTAAGCCATCTGTCACTACTGGACGTCGCTCTCTCGTTATCTCTGAAAAACAGCACTATTTGTGGTCATCTCGGTGTTGTTGTTGTTGTTGTTATTGTGTTCCTTTATTGTTGTGGTTTATTTTTTAATATATTTTGCTGGTTGTGTTGTTGTTGTTCATTGTTGTACATTCGTTCGTTCGTTCGTTGTCGGTTCGTTTTTCTGCAATTTCATTTTCTCTTGTCTATTTTCTCTCTCTCTCTCTCTTTCTCTTTTCTTATACTCCACTCTACTACAACATATAATGCGTATGTGCAATCATAGCACTGCAACCCTGGACACCATGTCTGCCTATACGCGGTGGTAAACTGAAATCGAGCAAACCCTTCTCCACATCAAATCCGCAACTTTCTTTTCCAACGGCTGCTACAGGCGTTGGACATGCACCGAATTCAACAACACAACAGCCGCCGCACACTGGACAGTATTCCATAGGCAGTCTGAATTCATCATTCATATGGCGTGAAGCTAGTCCGAATAATTTTAATTTGTACTCCAGTTCCATATCATCACTGCATACGCATGGCAGCAGCATACCAGCGGGCTATCGTTACTCATTGACAGGAGGCGCTAATAGCGCCACTGCTGCTACACAGAGTGGCCAAACACCGGGCGGTCCAACGATTATGGATTATCAACGCGCACTATCGGAGGAACGTGCTACACGTAAATCACTCAATCGTCTGAAGAGTGGTTTCGGTTCCGGTTATGATAATATTTTTATGACACCGTTACTGCCGCGCAAAAATAAACCCAGTCCAAAACTAGTCAAAAATGTCTATCAATCGCATCAACGTTCGCCAACAATGTTAAAACGTGGCACGGAGCAGCAGAAACAACATAACTCTGCGGCAGCTGTGGCGCCCATGAAATCGAATGTGCCACATCCTGGACTGTATGATCGTCGTTTGAATCGTTCATTTGAAACATCTACATCACATCGTTATGCCGGTTACGGTGCTGGCTATATGATGAATTGTGGTGGTTTACGCGCCAGTTCTTTACAGCGTAGTGAGCCACAATTAGTTGGCGATAAATCCGATGAGGAGGAGCATGAACAACACGCTGGTTGTGGAGCCGCATTGCTTGGAAATGGTGTAAACCGCGGCGGTGGCGCCGGTGTTGCATGCAATGGTGGCAACGCAGGCTCAGATGTTGGCGGTGGCAGCGGAAGCAGCAGCAGCGGTGGTGCTAGTGATGCACAGCGACAGTCCGGCAGTTGGTGTTGCGGTAATTTTGTTATGAAACAATGGCGTAAAATCAACAACTATTGATAGAAACAAAATATCATCGTCATCATATTTGCATCATCAAACAACAGATAGATCATGCATTTTTTATTGAACGATTGAACGTTGTTAATGTTGTTGTTGATATCAATATTATCGTTGTCGTTTGTCACTAAGTCACACTAAGCATGTTTCCTGAGTCTTGGTCACGCCGCGCTATCATTTATTTTGGCTGCCGCTCGTAGTTGATGCTGCTGCGCTATATAAAGTTATTTCTTTTTTCATTCAATTTTTTTTTTTTTTTTTTTAAATTTTCTCTATGTATTTTTATATAAACAGGATGTACAGAAAACTTGTCTCCGAACTTAACCATGTGACAGCTGAGATCAAGAGGTACCTACACTGTTTGTTTTTACGCAATTTACCTAAGTGGTATCGTTTCCGAGATATGCGAGTTTAAAAATAATGTATTTTAGGTATTTTTTTTGAAAACTACTGTTCAAAATGCAGTTTTGAAGGCTGTAGGGGAGGATCCTTCAACAAGTGTACGAAAAATATAAAAATAGAAGGTGGTAAGCGCATCATCAGTTAATAGAATAAGGTTTTTACAGACAGAATAATTGGAAAAGTTACTTGGAAAATTCGGGAAAACGAAAAGTGCTTTTTTCTATGTTTTTTCTAAGTTTTACGCCCAAGCGGGAAAATGAGGGTGAACGATTATGTTGGCCAATGGTCAGATAGTGTTTCTGTGAAGATTGGTCGAAATCTGTGCAGTTGTAAAGTGGGTGTGTCTATTATATATATCAAAGAACTTCTGAACGACTTGACCGATAGATCATAAAGTTTGTTACTATCGATCAGAAAGTTAATAGCATTTTAGTACTTGGAAAATGGACAGAGCCACAGCTTTTCGAATCAGATAGATGATATTAGGTACATACATATGTAAAAAGCACCGCGAGAAATAATATTCAGTTTATTCAGTTTTTCCATTCCTTTTGAGACACTTTCAGAACGCTTCAACTGCTTCTCCGGCGCTCGTAAATCGTTGACCACGCAGTTTACCTATGATACTCGGGAACAAGAAGAAGTCATTGGGTGACAAATCAGGACTGTACGGAGGATGAGTCATTAATTCGATGTTTTGACTGCTCAAAAATGCACTTGATGGAGAATGATTCGCCTTTGGCCGTTGGTTTTACTAATTTCTCCGAAGACTTCCGGCAAACAAATGGTCGTGTACCACTCAGAGTTGACCGTCCTACGTTGTTCAAGCGGAAAAGTGGCCACATGAACCATTCGGCCGAAGAAACAGACGATCATTTGCTTCGCTGTGTTTTTTGAAGCACCACGGTCGAACTTACACCAATCGACGCGAGCCTTTTTTTTACAGCTGAGTGTTCATGCAAAATCGAATGTATTGAAGTGGAACTAATGTGCAAGGATGCCTCTATCTCACGATATGTCACATGACGATCTTGCATTATCAGTTCACGCACTGCATCGCGGAATTCATCGGCGACCGAACTACGACCCCAATTGAATTCACTATACTAGCGATATACTGTGGTTTTTGATGCTGCTTTATCGCCAAACAAAGAACTGAGTTCATTGACACATTCTTGTTGAGATAATCCACGTCGAAAGTTGTGAAAAATAATCCAACGAAAACCTTCTCTTGAAATTTCTATTTTTTGGCCAAATTGCTTTTCTTAACTCACTGTAAACAAAACAAATAGCAATTGTACATCAAAACTTTGTGAGTACGTTTATGCCAAAAAATGTCAAAGTTTATTATGGTGTTGCCAGATTTTAGCTTTTGACATTAGTGTTGCCAGTTTTCGAAATAAAAATAGCAGCCCTCGTATGTATAAGTAAGGATAAACCATGTAAATGTAAAAGGATAAACCAATATTGTCATATCTCAGCAAATTTTTGACGCAAATAGATGAGATATGTAAAATATGTAAAGGGCACTGGAAAATATTAAAACTACTGGAAAAAGAGTGCGTACAAAGCCGCGGAGGTCAACTAGTATCTTAAATACCCATAGCTTAAAATAGCTTAAACCATTTTCAAAGTGAAAATGGTTATTTCCCTTTGAAAAATGAAATATAAATTAATTTAAAAACTTTCTCAAACAATTCTCATTAAAGACTTTTGTAGATTTAAAGAAGTAGATTTCATAATATCAGTAAATGCATTATTTCTAAACTCGTATATCTCGGAAACGATACCACTTAGGCAAATGGCTTAAAAACAAACGAGTGTACCACTTGACTTCAGCTTTTACGTCGTTAAGTTGAGCGAAAAGTTAACTGGACACCCTGTATATTTCTAAATGTTATATATAGCTTGCATTTGTGGAATGCGCCGCCCGCCGCTACTATATTGTAATGATTATTATGCAGAATTATATATATTTAATTTATTATTATATCGTATATCTGTGTGCACGCTCTAAAGCGTTTTTCGAACTTAGCCAAAAGCCTTAAGCCTAAAGTTTTTTATATAACGTAGCACCTAAAGCGTAAAAAAGCGTAAGTTCTAAAACGATTTTATAATTTTTAAAAAATTATAAAGAACAATTTTAAACGAATAACTTAACTTAAGCCTAAATTAGGTTGAACCTAAACAAACAACGTTAATAACTTATTGTGAGTATTGTTCAATACAAAGACTAACCCAAAAGACTAGTACTAGATATGGAATTTTTTGTACTTGTAAAGCGTTTAGGTTTTTCTTTTTAGCCAAAATCTGAAGTTCCATGGCCATAGTATGTAAAATTATATTTAGTTCAAAAATAGAATATCTTAAATAATTTTTTTTTTTTATAATTGTGGGCAGTTGTTAATTTATTGATGAAAAGATAAAGGCGTACACGTCCGCGCGTTATGTAATTAAGCAGAAATTACACTATAAAACACTATAAATTCAAATAAGGCTATGTCCTTCCGTCCACAGCTTTTTATATATGCAGTTTATAAAGTGTTTAGCTAAAAAAGTAAAACTCTAAGACAACGAGATACATATATATTTTTAAAACATGCTGCCCAGCAGTGCTCTCATTTGCACAGACAATACAAAAAGTTGAAACTTAAGTGTAGTGAAAACACAAAAAAAAAAAATGTAAAATTCGGTAGAACCGAAGGTTTAATACCATTCACACGAAGTTACAAATTATGAATTTAGCAGTTATAAAGAAAAGAAATTATTGCAAAACCTAAGAACTTACAACTTGGTGGGTAAGTTTGAACTACTACTAACTAGGGGCATTACATGTCTCTTGATATTTACGTGAAGCCATCCCGTCCGTCCATGTGAAACCATCATATCAAATTTCAAGCTGATATTTATTTAATTAGGAACTATTGTTTATTCTACAAAAACCCAAAAGTTGAAGGTAGCTTTGTATGGGAGCTATTCCAAATAGTGGGGGCTTACACCCATTGATATATATAAAATTGATATATATGAAGCCACCATGTCACTTTTTAATATTTTATTGACTGCATTAAAAATGTTTTTCATGCAAAAAGTTAAAAGTTGTCGGGTGGTTTGTATGGGAGCTACCCTAAAAAGAGGGCAAGGCATGTCAATATGAATACGCTATTTGCCTGCAATACAAATTAGTCTATGTGCCAGGTTACAGCTGTGAATAGTATAAAAAGTGAAGTTAAAATAATGTAAAAAAATTGCTGCACGTATAGTTTTATGCACACTCAAGCGTAACTATTATAAATATTTTTCATAGAATTATATTCTTGGCAAAAAACAAAAAAAAAAAACTATCGATTCAGTAGTGTAAGCTACAGTTTATTGCAGAGTTAGCAAAAGCTTATCGATTTAACTTACAGTAAAACCAAAACCACTGAGCTGCTGACGAAATCTAGAAGTAGCATCATCAATATCAGTGATCAGTGATGCAATCTAAGATTTATTGTCACTCTCACACAAGTCAAGTCAAGTCACAAGAGTGTTCACTGACCATAACCAATTAGTGGTTCATCGGCACAGACTGCAGAGAAATTGGTCCTTAATCAAATGAACAACGTTAAAAGTTTGGCTGCCCTTTCTTTGAATATGGATTAAAACGAAATAATACAATATGCGGAAATCTATTTCGCACCAAAATCTTCAAATTTTATACATAAAACTAAAATTTATGCATGAGATTTTGAGACGCAGCAGATTTCTTTATCAGTCCCGAATTATAATATTGCGTTGTCGGAAAAGTCATGACGTTTTTTTTACCATAGATGAGTTTTACACGAATTTTTACAATAATTACATTACAAATATTATACGTTTTGACAGATGACAGTTCAAACTTCATTTCAAGAAATAAAGTAGGTACATACATAACAATTTACACCAAGTTGAAAATAGAAGACCAAACTATGCATTATCGGTATATTTGACTTTTTTACTTTCACAAAGGAAGAAAGCAAGGAAGGCCTTCGAAATATTGCACAAAAGTTTAAAGGGACATTGCTTTATAGGGCTCTTCTACAAGCAACTTCCAAAAACTTGACAAAAGCACATCGATCAAAATGGCCAATATATTTTACCTTTGAAAACACACAAACAAATAAACGTAAAACAACCCAATGTCTAGAACAATGTAGAGATATCCAAGAGTATGGGTCTACGCCAAAAGGAATATATTGCGACAAGATGAGCATCTTCAGATTTACTTCAGATTTCATACAAAAAGTTAAAAGTGGGTGGATGATTTGTATGAATACTACCCTAAACAGAACAGAAGTCTGCATGTGTTACGTTATAGAATGTAGACATTATAATTACATAGTTGACTTTAATGAACTATTGAAAAGTTTGCTAAACTGAAGTATATACAAAATCGAAAATATACAAGTGAACTAAACATGTACACAAAAAAAAAAAAACAAGAAGAAACTTTAACTTCTGTAAAACCGATGCTCTAATTATCATTCACACGTCTTGTAAAACTCATTACTATATGTGTGTGAAGCGACCACCATATCGAATTTCAAGCTGATATTGACCAATATAAAGAAGTTTTTCATACAAAAAAATTGGTAGGGGGTTTGTATGGGTGCTAGTCCATAAGCAGCGACCTTGTCCGTTCTTGTGTTTATATTAACTGCAATAAAAAAAAATTTCATACAAAAAGTTAAAAGTGGGTGGGTGATTTGTATGAGTACTACCTTAAAAAGTAGGCGTGGCATGCCAATATAGATACTCTATTTACCTGCAGTAAAAATAATGATAAGTGCCGGATTTCAGCTGGATATTTTAAAAAATGATCCCTAAAAAATGAGTAGCAACTACCAGACGGCCATGGCTTGTTCAAACTGAGTCGTCGAGCTGATCAACTACATATGTACTTTATAGCGTCTACGATGTATAATATTGCGTTACAAACTGATTAAACCATCTTACACAATGTTTGAATGGTATAATGATCAATGGTTTGATAAACAATTGGGAAGATAACATTTGAAGCGGATATAAATGCAACGAATTATTTCTAAAAATGCAGTAAAGAAGGCTGATCCCTACCGCCTACATATGTGTCCTTGAAAGTTCGGAATGAAACATAAAAACTTCCACTATATCGTAGATGCTAACAAGATGCACAGTACCAAAAGTCAATATCAGCTGATAACACAGAACCCTAAACAGCGGATTTTATATAAAGTTGTTTTAATTGTTTTAATTAATTTAAAAAAACCTAAATAAAAATCTAGAGAACGGATCATACTGTTAAAAAAGTATATAATTCTATGAAAATATTTAAGCTATTTTAAACTTCAATTTGTGCAGTAGCAATGAGCACATTCAGTAGAAAAATTTGAACATCAATCTGTGATCGACTGGTTTTATGAAAACAGCTGTAAGTCAACCGCAGCTGTTTCTTTTTTTTTTTTTTTTTTTTTAACAATACACTAAGAGATCATCTGAGCAGTGATCATGCGCATTCAGCAGAGAATTCAGTGATTGCCAATTACTAAACAGTAATCAAATGGTTCTGCTGAATGTACTTATTGACTAAGTGATTTTCTTAAACTTTTTTGTGTGTTTGTGCATATGAGGAAACACTGCTTTACAGTAAATCATCTTGCCATCATTTGCGCTTTACGACACAACTATGTACTTCTACAACATATACACGTACTACTTATAACTAAATGTAATTAGCAACAAAATCAAAAAAATAAATGGGTAATTCTATGCAGCTGCTTTAAATGTTAGTGATAATTGAATTGTTTGCAAATGTATACTATATATACTATATATATTTATAAAGCTATTTATTAACTTATATACTCTACTATACTATATTGTATATTAACGAAAATCAAAAGTCGATGAAAAAAAAAAACGAAACAAAAGAAAATACTTACAATTTGTTGTTGTGTATGTATTAATAAACTATTATAATTATTATTATTATTATTGTACGTTTGTAAGTGTATAATCTGTTGCCTAACCAAAACGATTAAAAACAAAAAAGAATAATAGAACTATAAACTCTTTACATTATATTATATATATTGTACGTTTGTATAACTAACTTTATTTTTTAAAGTGCAATAAAAATAAAAAAATTATTAATAAATCATTTACATTTATATATAATTGAGCAATGTGTGTGTTTTTTGCAAATGTATATAAAAGATATTTTATTATGTATTCAGATATATGCAAATAATTTACACACAGAAGATACACACTCGTATATATACACAGAAGATACACATGCATTTACAACATTATTTATATTTACAATATACTTTACATACATACTATATGCATTTAAGCAACAAAGTTACATACATATTATGTGTTTAAAGCTTACTTTTATTTAAATTTTTTGTATATACTCAAAATTCTATTAAAAAGTCTATTCAAATTGTTTAGAATGTTATTAGTAACTAAAGAAAATAATAGTAGTTATCAGAGCTGTAAAGGAATGATTCAATATGGAATGAATATGAATGAATGAAACTGTGAATCATTCCTTTTGTAAAATAATTGCATTCAATTTAAATTTGATTCATTCGAAATGAAGTATACATTTTTGAATCATTATTTTTGAAAACTTTTGAAAAAAAAATTAATTGATTGAAAATTTGAATCATTCATTGCAATTCTTGGCATAAAAGCTTATGTTATAAATATTGAAATATTTTTAAAATTGTGGCCTGCTCCGTTTAACTGAATGTGAGTGTGTATAAAAAGTATAAAAATGTCATTGTTCTCTCATGCATTACTTATAAACACTTCAAAAAGTGGTTCTCTGATAGACGAGAACTTTAAGAAAAGTTGTTATTAGTACTTAAGAAAATAAACCAATGATTCAAACTTCCATTCAATTGAATATTTTTTTTTTTTTTCAAAAAGAATGAATCCAAATATACAATTTATTTTGAACAATTCAAATTTCAATTAAAAAATTTTTTTTCAAAGAGAATGTTTAAATAGTCGAAAATTCTATGTGCATTTAACTTCTATTCAATTCAATTCAATTTGTTTTATTTATTTATTTTTTTTTTTCAAAAAGAATGATTCAAATTTCAGTTCTAATAATTTTTTTCAAAGAGAATGATTAAATAATCGACATTTCTTTATGAATTAAACTTCTATTCAATTTATTTATTATTTTGATTTTTTGTTTTTCAAAAAGAATGATTTAAAATCTAAAATTTATTTTGAATGATTCGAATTTCAATTCAATAAAAAATTTTTTTTTCAAAGAGAATGTTTAAATAATCGTAAACTCTTTGTGAATTAAACTTCTATTCTATTCTATTAAATTTTTTTTTTTTTTTCAAAAAGAATGATTTAAAATGTATAATTTATTTTGTATAATTCAAATGAGAATGATTTTCAATGAGAATAATTAAATAATCGAAATTTTTTATAAATTAAACTTCTATTCAATTTATTTAATATTTTGTTTTTCAAAAAGAATGATTCAAAATGTATAATTTATTTTGAATGATTCGAATTTCAATTCAATAAATTTTTTTCCAAAGAAAGGTTAAATAATCGTAAATTACAGCTCTGGTAATGCCTATCTAAATTACAATCAAACTAATAACATGCGCAAAACAATTTTAGTACGCTTAAATAACACTTAACACATGCTTTCTTTTACACAAACTCAATTTCTAATTACATACTGTCTATCAAATTTACAGGCCTTGAAAATGAAGATATGACGCCAACACTGCGTCAACTCTGGACTGCCATACGTCAAATGCAACAGGATATGTCACAAATTAAGCAACAGATCAATGAGGAACGTGCGCTACGCGTTAATCTGCAGCAACTGCTCATGCAGCATCTGGAGGCAGGCAGCATTAATAGCGCAAATACACCCAAATGTTGACTATGTAAATGAGTTACAATCTACAATCTATATATGAAAATATAAAATAACTATCCCTAGCAGCAGCAGCAATAGTAGTAATAGTAGTCATGAAAGCAGCCACCTATAGCGTTCTAAAGCGCAGCCATTTTTTTTTGTAGCGTTTAGTAAAAAGTTTAAATTGTACCAAAAAAAAAAAAAAAAACGAAAGAAACAAATTTAAATTCAAATATTCAAAACAAGCGTGAACAATAGAGATAAGCTAGTCAGTGATTTTTGAGTAGCAGCGGTTATGTAGTGACTGCTACTTTGAAATCACAGCGATTTTTAACTACTACTGCGATCACTGCCTGAAAAGCTAAATAGCACGGCAATCTTTTATCTATTTATTACTTACAATAATTGAGGTAACAGTTTTCTTCATAGTCTTCTTAATTATACCCTCCAAACAAAAAAGTAACAGAATATTGTTAAGTTAAACATAAACGGTTTGACTATTCTTTGACATATTCCAATGCTTCTTTCATTCTTCGAAACACTATTCATATGCCGATTATTGAAATAACTTTTAGAGCATTCCGCAAAGTGATCATGTCAGAACAATACGGAGCTTGGGAAATAACATTAACCTTGTGTTTGGTCAAATAGTCGCATACAAGATATGATTATCTGCAAAAATTTAAAAAAGCTCGGCACAAGCCCCGTTTAAATTCATCTAATGCACAAAATATTGTGCATAATGCTCTGCATCGATCCAACGAGAACTCAGATCGGCTGCTATCACCCTGACGCTTCAGCACACGAAATTTTTTTTGGCAACACACCGTCCGTCTCCAACATTTCTACATGACAGTTGTATTAACCACAATAACTCAAGTGAGGCTCATTTAAATGGGAAATACCGGGTATTTTTTTGATCAGAAGTTATTATATTCAATTGCTACTTCTAATAAACAGTGAATTACAATTGCAGTAGTAATAAACAGCTGCTACTCAATCACTGATATATACAGTATCGAGTAGCAACTGCTACCAGTGATTTTTCAGTCACTGTGAAGAAATCACTGGTAGTTAAATATCGCTCAGCACTAGTGGACAATATGCGTGCGTACAATAAGTAATCCCATATTAACCAATTTGGAACGTGAATTATTGTACAAGTTAATTAATAAGAAGCAATATTATAAATGTATTTTTCTCTGCGTGAGTGTGTTTGTTTTAGTGTGTTTCTATTTTCTCAGTGCTGCAGCGTATTTATTGAAATTTAAATAATTATTACCATAATTTAGCACAATAACAAAATCTAATGCAATTTTAAGTTAAACATGTTTTTAGCTATTAATTAAATCTGTAGACTTTTAGTTAAATATAGTACATACGAGATGTATGTATGTATGTCAAATGTTGTGTCATGTATCATGTATTGTATTATTATTGCCTAAGTGAATTTAGCTTGCGGCATTTTAGTTCTAACGCAACAACTATTTTTATTTTGTTTTAGCTGATAACTAATTTGAATTTCAATGCTCAAACGTTACGCTACATTAGTTGTATAATCGTTTAGACACACTTGGCAGCAGCAGCAGCAGCATTAATTAAAGTTTACAATTGGTTGTAATAATACAATAATAAAACTGAAAAAAAAAAAATGTTAAATGGAAATTTATAGCTCTTCTATATTTAGTCAAAAATAAAAAAAAATAAAACATTTTTTTTTATCGCTTATAGATAAGTATTTGAAAAATAAAATTTACAAAAATTTGTTTGCTAAATGTGCCAATCGAAATTTGAGTCGAAAACGAAAAGCTCAAAACGTTGTATGTACTTGTAGTTGTATATCTTATATAAGAACACCTTTACACACAAAGAACAAAAAATCGAGAACAATAAACTCTTCTATATATACACATTTTTAAATATACACCACATACATAAACACATAAATATGGTGTTATTATTGCAAAAGCTTCGAATTAATTAGTTAGAAGTAAGAAGATTTACAATAGTACATAACGTACTACTATACCGTCCGATCCAAATTGACAAAGACTGGTGGATTCAAACCGAATCGGTAACTTTTCTTTTTCTTATGTTGGCTGTCACTGTCAGTGACATGCGTGCCAAGTTTGAGCGGGATGCGCATAAGTTTGTATGGAGATTTTTAGCATGAAAAAAAAAATTGAACAACGAATTTGCTTGAAATTTTGTTTTTGCAATGGAATAACGGCAACGGAGTCATTCAAAATGTTACAAAAGTGTTATGAGGACTCGAGAACGCAAGTATTTGAGTTGCATAAAGCATTCAGTGAGGGTCGTGAAAGCATAGAAAACTTGCCTCATGAAACTCGTCCATCCACCTCAGTTAACGACAAAAACATCGAAAAAGTGATGGAAATTGTGCTCGAAAATCATCGTGTTGGCATTAGAAAGATAGCAGAGACACTCAACATCTCTTATGGAGACTATAATAATAACTTATAAAGCTATTGGACGTTCTGTCCTAAATTATGCTTATGCTGCTCCTGTATGGACCCCTTTCCTGAGTAAGACTCAATGGCAAAGCCTGCAAAGAAGTCAGAACAGTGCGCTGAGGACTGCCACTGGTTGTTTGCAAATGACCCATGAGGATCATTTGTACAGTGAAACGATGATACTTCCTGTTCATCAACATAATGTGTTGCTTTCGAAGCAGTTCTTGTTGGGTGCGTACAAAAGTGATCATCCGAACCATGGCACCCTCACTACATCAGCGCCTACCCCAATAAGATCGGATATCAGCATATATAAGTCGAGCATTAATCGCTTTATCACTGATAGCAATATAGAGGTGTATGAGTATACTTCAGGAAGGGCCCAATTGCATAAAGATGCAACTGAACATGCCATACGCTCTTATAGGGACAATATTATATAAGGTGGAAGACCTCCGCCTATTAATGAGAGCGAAAAACATCTCCCTCGTAGAACCAGGATGAAACTTTCACAGTTAAGATCCGGATTGATCGTTATGCTCGAGTGCTGCAGGGAAAGAATTGGGATAATCAATGCTAATTACTGCCCTGACTGCGGTCAATCACCGCATGATACTATTCATTTGTTCAATTGCCCATCCCAATTGAGCCCTTTATACCTCTGGTTACGACCAGAGGATATTGCTTTTTTCCTAGACCTTGACACCTGAGGTTGCATTTCGGTCTGTCTTTCTCTTACTTTCACAAATTGCTTTGCACTACTACATTCATTTCATATATAATAAATTGTGTATATATAATTTCCTGATACAGCTCGCACGAAGCTGTTACAACAACAACAACATCTCCTTTGGATCGACTCAACTCATTTTGGTTGATGTTTTGGGTATGAAACGCGTCGCCGCGTTGCACATTCCAGCTTGATTGTGACGGAGTTTCTGGCCAAACATGAAACAAAAGTTATCGCACAGCCACCGTATTCACCCGATTTGGCACCCTGTGATTTTTTTTCTGTTTCAGAAACTTAAATAACATCTCCGGGGAACGCGTCATGAGTCGATTGAAGACATAAAAACAAACAAAAAAAACTCGCTGAAGGAACTAAAGGCTATCCCGGTCGAGGCGTATAACAAGTGTATGGAAAATTGGCTTAACCGTTGGCATGCTTGTATTGACTCAAAAGGAGCCTATTTTGAAGGCAATAATAAATATTTGATCGGCCATTATATAAAAATTTATAACGATGATTACAAAAGTGGACGAATCCATTGCGTTAATATTTTGAGATATTCCTTACCCAGTTTTTTTTTTTTTTTGCAACATAAACTTTAAAAACACCAGATCGAAACAAACTTTTGAAAGGTGTAGCATATCACTTTATGTTGTAAAATTTGATAGCATGTACGAGACTTTTTTTTTTAAATACTTAATGCATAGTCAGTTTAACGACACTGTTCACACATTTGGATTAGAATATCTCAAAATTGTGACGTGATATGTTAAAACAGAGTTTATATTTAAAATGCGGAGATCAACATCTAAAAGTTTCATGTAAGACTAATCGAAAAATTTCCATGGCATACCTGTATTACCTATCAGTAGGCGAGAGTCGGGTGATCTGAGCCATATAAAATCTCACAGGATGAAGATTTCAAGAAAATTTACATATCTTTGGAAACCTAATCTCAATATTCGAAAAAAGTACTGCAAACATTTTATACTTTCTAAAAGTTCATCTTTGAAAATGAACGACTTATTTTTTTGAATAGCCTTAAAACGAAAAAAAAAATGCTCGATAATTCATGATTTAATCGTTAATCTAAATCAGAGACGATTTCTTCGGTACTTTTTTTGGAGCACTCGATTCATCGCACTTACGTTTCCGTTTGTTCAAATCCGAAATGAGTTCCACGGAAGTCGAGATGGTGCTTTTGTTTGCCTCTCTTCCACGATTCGATTTTTTGGCTGGTGTACATAGACGATGTTTATAGCACATTGGATGGTATACCAACCATAATACGCTGTTGTACATTACCATCGGTCCCATTTGGTTCAAATGCTTCAAAGCTGCTTCGCCCTCGACGAGATTAAATGACGGTATTCCTGCCGATTAAAATCCGTTTAAGGCACAAGTGCAAGCATTAGAGCCCGTTTTACCAAGCCGGGAATATGACGAATTTTAAGCACACGGCCGGTATTATGTCTCCCATGCATTGTACTGAATTTCATATGAAGTCGTAGTACCAATCTTTCCCTGGCTTGATGTTGTTATCCCAATTATATTGATGCTTGATGACATCGTTTCTCATGATACCGTTGAATCACATGAAAAACATGAAGAAACTTTCCTTTTTTGCTCGGAATTGCTTATTTGGACCTATTAACGTATCTCTTCAAATGTGCAATATCGCAATAATGCATCTTTTCTGACGCTGCTTAGAAATATTGTAAGGGTAGAGAAGATTCCTGATTAACACGTTCCTAAAAGTCTCATGTATGTTTTTACGATAAATACCAAGATAATAGATGGATTTATTACATACAACAATTGGATTGATCGCACAGGATATCGCTCTCTAAGGCTCCAGTAGCATCACATTGTTGCAATCATGGTTCATGTGTGTCCCAGTAGCTACCACTAATTAAACCCAAAGTTGCAAAGTTTTAGAACTTTTATAACAGCTCTGGTTGTAAGTCAATTAGCCAATAAGTTGCTGTGAGAATTTTGCAAAAATTCATTAAATAATTTAGCAAAGTGTAAAATTTATAACCGTTTTCTACACCATACTAAAGTTATATGTATCTACGAGTACTCGTAGTTGTCATTGTTGTTACAAACTACTTATCAACTCTTCTGGTTGTTGTTGTTGATGTTTTTTTTTTTTTTGTTGTTCTGCACTGCTTCGCAGACAACATGTCTGACATGCTAAAGTAAGATGCTGCACAAAAGATATTTTTTTTTATTTTATATTTTTAAGCCGTCACAACAAATGAGCGCGACATGTGACAAATAACAACAACATCAGCAGTAACAGTAGCATCAGAAGAAGGGGGGAGCAAGATGTGTGTTAGATGGCAGTAAAATTATTTCAGTGTGTCAACGCCATGCGTGCGTGTTTATAATTCCAATAAGCTGCACTAAGAAGCATTTAAGTAGCGCTTTGGGCCATTGTACAGTGGAACAGAAGCGCAGTTGAAGAGGCGAAAACTGGTAAAGCATTAAATTGTTACTATTAAAGATGGTAGGATATGGTTTGAATCTATATATACATGTAATATAGATACTTTTATTAAGATTATTATTTGGAACTTCAAAATCTGTGATCTATTATTTGTCCTTCTTACTTAGATGTCCGCCTCCAGTCTAATCTGCTGAATAAATATTAGTATTTTCGGTATGTCAACATTGAATAACTTTAAAGCAAATTTTTAGCCGATTTCGACAAATGAGCACGATTCTAAAACGTCATTATCTATGAGTCAATGCACACGGCAAGAGATATGGTAATACCGCCGCAAGAATAATCAATGCCGAGCATGATTTTTGGGACAATATTTTAATGACGGACGAAGCTATTTTTACACTCTCTGGCGGAGTCAATAGGCAAAACTTTCGCACAAACAACCCACACACGCAAAACACCACTGCACGATGAAAAGTCACTGTTTCGGCCGGAGTGTTCTCAGAAACCATCATCGGACCATTTTTCTTTAGAGTCTCCAACTTCGACCGTCGACGGCGCACGCTATCATTGGATGTTGGCGCACTGTGTGTGTCAAACTCTAGTTGCAACACACCGCAGTCGCTACAATGCAGTTTTTGCAACTCAAGTTCCCGAGACGCGTTGTGTCGAAAAAATGGTGATTTGGACTGGCCTCCTCGTTCTCCAGACTTAAGACTACCAGACTTTTTTCTGTAAAATTTATGCCAACAAGCCAAAGACCATTCAAAGCTAACATACGTTCCGAAATAGTAGCTGCTAAAAAGACACATAATGTTGAAGTACCGAAGTTCTAGATTTCGCACCTCTTACATTTGGCTACTGCTTCACATTTTGTAATGATATGAAGAGTAGTAACTTCCTCATGATAGCGGCATCTACATTAAGAGGAATTGTGTACTCGTATACCCATGACTAATATGCGTTTCCTCACTCGTTAGTATTCCTGTTGGTTGCTATCTTGTTTGACCATTGATTCCGTCCTGCTCGGGTGGTATACCTTGAAGTTTATTTTTCTTGCCTTAGTCCTTGTTTCATGGACCAGTGCTGTTTCTATGCACTATTTATTTCGTTGCAGATTAATTCTGTGTGTGTTTCCCAATGGCACAGAATGGCTGTGGTCCTATCTTTGGCCTGACCGCTCCTTTTCTGGCTAGCGTATTAGGTTGCTAATTTCCTAATGTATTGGTGTGTCCCAGTACCTACAGCATATAAACTCTTTTGTGTTTGTCTAGTTCCTCCAATAAGTACCAATGCACTATTTTTGACTTGACAGAGTTTGAGCTTAGTGCTCTCAATGTCGCCTGACTGTCTGATACAATTGCAATATCACTATTGCAATAGTCTCTATTTCTATTAAACTTTGCATATATTTTTAAAAGGTCACAATACTGTCAGAAAGATACTGGTATATCTGCCCAAGAGCTCACAGTGGTTTGACCTAAATTAGTTCCAATTGCCGTCAAAGATCCATCCGTATGCAACTTGATGGTATGTGATATTTAAACGTAGAATTTTTTCGACGTCCAGGACATTTTGTCGGACCATTTAATGGTGAAGTTCTAATTAAATATGTTGCTCCTTGTCATAACGTTGCTTGGCATGAACACTAGTGATGCACCCTGTCAATATCTTCATCTATCCAAACGTTTGTTTTTTAAGACCAGCAACAAAGAATAATGCTGAAATATACTTCTAGACCACAGTACACTGTTTGATTTCAAGCATTCTGAGAGCAGGTCATGCAACTAACTACGTACAAAGAATTAATATGCTGTTTCTTCTAAGGCATTTCCTGTTGCTAGTCGCCGCTGAAGAATGTTCAAGTGTCAAACAATTTCACACACAGATCTAAAGCAAAAATTCTTTGATAAGCAAAGTGCTGCAATGTCGACTCTACTCGTAGTATATAAGTATATAAGTTTCATCTCTGTCGGAAGTTTAAGTTGAAGCAAAATGTCAGAACGGTTTTAAACAAAGCTAGAACTGCATACTCGTACATTTAGCATCATTGATAAATGTAAAGTATGGACCACTTTCTGCACGATTCTTGCCTTTCAGATGACAATCATTAACTAACACTTCCTGCAGCTATACACATTCAACTCAACTCCTTTCTCACCGATCAATGGCTTCGTTTGGCTTCGAACGTCCATTTAAACTATCTATTAAATTATTAATAATAACCAATTATTGCTGCTAAGTAATTTATCAACAACAAATTCTCAAAACAAAAAAAAAATAGACGGTAATAGATGGCAAACAGGGCAAAAGAATTTAATAGAATACGTATACCATAGAAAGAGAAAGAGAAAGAATTAAGGAAAAGCCAAGAAAGCATCTTGACGGCCAACATCAACTTTTGCCCTCGGCTTTTGTGGCCTTTATTTTTTTTTTTTCGGTTAGAACGCGAGATCGATTGTTGTTGTTTTGCAAGATTTGTAACAAAAGTTCTTGAAGTATTTTAAAATGAAGTTAAGTAAAATTTTGTTCTTGATTAAAATTCAATCATCGGACTTAATACTTTCACTCATTTGCAATTTAGTTAGCAACAAATTTCAATAAAAGTTAAATAGAGTTTCGGGGAATGGCCGACAGAAGCGATGCATCTATTCAAACTGCAAAATATTTGGCTGTATTTTCTTTGGCACGCTCCGTAGTCTAAACGGCTTGAAGTATTTTTACGTGTGAGGATCGTTCGATTCGTCTTGATTGTGAGAGTGCTTGTACGTAACGGTAGCCGTTTAGACTACGGTGTTTCGATTTTTTTTTTTTATGTTGGCATACGTGAAGAAACAAGTAGAAGACAACATGGTTTCACTGCAGTTGAATTCATTGGCAAAGAATGCAACATTGCACCTTCCTTTCCAGCTGATAATGATCTATATTTTGAGTTGAATGGTTCTATTGGTGCTCAGTAGAGATGAGCTAGTCAGTGATTTTCGTGACTGCTACTTTCAAATCACCGTGATTTGCTTAAAATGGTACACAAAACCATACGAGAGTGTGGGAGATAGTCGGAATTATTGAGCTCCCGCAACAGGATATGGGCTCCTTACCAAAATCATGGGAATTGGGGCGGGAAATTGGTATTTTAGGTGGTTACCTGATTTGTATATTTTCCAAGCGGCATAACTTCACTACAATTCTTTGAGACTAATTCCAAACTACAGGAAACCGCCATCAGTTTCCTTACAAAGATCTTGTGAATTGAGGCCGGAACATGGAATTTTAAGTAGTCATCAGAATTGTATATATTCTAGTGCCAACCATTGCTGATTGCAGTGCCCTTTCCAAAAACCCATTGGAACATGTATATCCCACATAATCCTTCCCGGAATTGACCAAGTGGCATATCCTCATTACAATTCTTTGAGACTAATTCCATACTTCAGGAAACCGCCATCAGTTTCTGGAATATCTTTTTTTTGTGCCATTTTATAGGCTTAAAATGGCACAAATAATTCAGTCGCTGTGATTCAATCACGGCGACTGAAAACCAATGATATCAGTTGCCACTTGATATTGATACAATATATCAGTTGAGCGATAGTCAGTGACTCAATCACGGCGACTAAAAATCACGAATATCAGTTGAATATTAGTTGATGATATGCATGATATATTACTCATACGCCATGAATCACAGTGGCACTAGCAATAAAGATATGATATTCAATCACTGACATTTACAATATCGAGTAGCAACTGATCTTCGTGATTTTTCAGTCGCCATGATTGAATCACAGGTAGTGAAATATCGCTCAACTCCAGTGTTCAGTCGTCCGCTACGACTGATGCTGAACAAGGTATCGATTTGGCTATTGAATAGTCTGTGCGCTGGCGTGATTGAGACATCATTGGTGAACTTTCCTGTCGGGCAGGAGGAAGAAGAACAAATTGAGTACGTTGAAGAAGCAATGCGCTGTTGGAAGAGCTGAAGCAGGATCAGATCGAAATTAAGTTAGAGCATAAAGAGCATGACAAAAAGAAGCTTTCCGAAGATTTGTATAAAGAAAATTTCTTAGTGCTGCAATTACCAAAATACATATTTTGAAAAAATCGAGAGATTTGAAAGCAGCCCAAAGAGATTTCCGTGGCACCGAGAATTTGAATTCGGTTGGAGAGATTTCTGTGATACGCCGTTTAATATTAACTTGTGGTAGTATTTAATATGACAAACATTTATGGTTTTCAGATCACATTCCTTCATAAAAAAGAGCAGCATTTGGATTCTTTGGATCCACTATCGCAAACTATTAAATAGAACCTTATAGTTGCTGGTTTCATTGTTGTTGCAGCTTTAGTCTTTGCCACATCTGCCACAATTATCTAAGCAGTAAGTGAAAAATAAAATATATAAAAATAAAATTTTTGTAGGCTAAAATAACACAGTGAACTCTGTAGCTGAGCTGATCCACACGCTGAATGAACGCTGCCGAACTCTGTGCTCGATGATCTAAGCTGCTAGGCTACTTCAACAAGATTAGAGTATTTTAGTAGCTATACTAACTCATACTTACACATAATAGTTTAGTTTCAGTAAGTAAATGCGGCTGCTGCTGCTGTTGCTTCATCATAATTCGTTTCTATATTTTAACATTTTTTTTTCATTTTTTTTTTTACTGTGAGGTCTATAGATGATGATATATTTACTACTATATACACTATAACTAGCGTACTATGAGATACTTGTTTGCGCTTGCACGAGCAAGCGAAACCAATAAGAAAAAGTGCTGGCATGGAACAAAACAGGCGTAGCAACAATTGTTGTTGTTGGTGTTGGTGTTGCTGATGATGTTGAAGTTGATGTTGATGTTGATGCTGATGCTGTAGTTGCTGCTACTACTTACTACTACCTTAAGGTCTTAATCCAATTGAATTTCATTATTCGGTTGTTGTTGTTGTTGTTTTTGCTAACGCTCTAAATATGCTTTCTTCATTGCAACTGCAACACTTTTCAAAATTGCATCGCAATAACCCATTTTCCAATGCAACAGCAACAACAGCCGCATTTGCTTTTGCTTCTTTGTTGCATGCGGTTTTTGCTGTGTGCTGCATGCAATTTACTCTGCTGCTGCAGCTTCGCTTTTCTATATATGGAGACGAATATGTGTTGAAAATGAAATTATAAATTCTTTAAGAAAAGTCTATAATTTTATATGCAAACCACATAATTGACTTATTAGGGCTAACTGTGCGTAATTATATACGTATACTCATACTAGGTAAGTATCTCCGTGTAGCTCTTTTGCTTTTGTATCTCTAAATAGTTACATGCCTAAGTATCTAATACAGAAATTTGCTTGCAGAGCTGATTGAAAGTTGAAGAAATGCTTCGTCTCGATTAGCTATGGCGAATTATAGGAATTTCAGCTGCTAAAATTGCTGCAAGTGATAGTGTTTAAAGTTAATTGTAGTGTTACACTAAACACATTAAAAGATATATAAGTTGTTCTAATGATATCAATCATTTAAACACAATTAAATGGATAACAAGTCGGTTCAATTAGATAAAATACATATGTACTTAGCGTACTTAAATAAAAGACCATCAGAAAATATGTAATTCAGATCAGAGTCCAACAATATTGTTTCGGTTTCATATGGAAATTAAGCTTCAATGGGAATATATTCAATTGAAACTTCATTTCGGTATTAAAGCGATATAATGTTTTAACACACATTCTTGATCAGCTTCGGAAGCTGAATAGATTTAGGTCGCATAACCGGAAAAATGTGTGTTTCCTTTTTTTTAATTTAAATTCATTTTTGCTTTAATTTGCACAAAGCACAGTGTAAATCACTTCTCTGAGCTTCTCAAGTAAAGATTCAGGGGTTGAAGGCGCTTCAGTCTTCTCATGTGCAAGCTATTGTCTGGCAGATACACCGCAAAATGGTTGTCGTAAGATTGTAGGTGTGTGCAGTAACTAATGCTTAACCTTGCAATTTCCTCCTTAACAGTTGAAATCAGTAAGTCACGATGGATAACTGAGTTTTTTTTTTCTGACATAGTATGGTGCACCAACGATTCTACGCAGGAGCTTCGATATTTACATTAGAGTTAGAAGCCGTACCCCAGAGCTGTATGTCATACACGTGTGTCCATATCGGCTTTATTACTGTCTTGTACAACAGTATACTGTTCTTTAACCTCAGCTGCGAACTTAAATTCAGCAGTCAGTTCATCTTGTCCTTTAATGACGGGTGGTCAGCTGTAAAAAGCGTGTATAAGATCGGGCCTAATACGTTTCCCAGTGGAACTTCAGCTAAGATTTAGTTTCCATATCATCACAGCAGAAATAGTATGATACCGGAAGCAGTGATTTGAGCTTTGATAAAAATTTAGGCTGGCTGATTCGGTCAAATGCTTGTCGAACATCCAGAAAGGCAGCCAAACAAAACTGACGATTTTCTAAGGTATTCAGTATTTGTTGTACAATGCGTTGACATTGCTCTGGTGTCCCGTGGCGTCTTCTAAAACCAAATTAGTGATCTGGGATCATGTGACCTTCGTGCAGCAGTGGCAGTACTCGACTCAGAAATATTGTTTCGAAAATATTGGACAGTATTGTCAGCAAGCTAATCGGACGATGGGGACATGGCTTGTGCTCAGGTTTACTGTCATCCCACGGCGGTTAGAATGATCATTTCTATAAGTATAATAAATAAATCTCCGGGTAGGTAATAAAGTATCTACTCTTATTTCATCGCTGTTCATGGTACAGATGCTAGATCATGGTACAGCAGGGTATTTGCTCCATTCTTACTTGTTTTTATTAATCATTTTATTTAAGACTAACTTTAGCTAACCATCAAATTAGATTAAAGAAAAGTGGCGTTGAAGTTTAAGCAATTTGTGTGCCTCGCGAATGGTAGCTTAATTATATTTGCTAATACGAAGAATTCCAACGTAAGTAGTCTTAGAAGTCTTCTGCAACTGTTTGACTGTACAAACGCTCGATTTACCTGTTACTGACATTATGAAGGTGATCCATAAATGTAAGAACCTTGAGGTCTCTCTGTAAATTACTGTTTTGTGCGTATCAGGGAGCATCGAAAATATTCGTATATTATTCTGAATAACCTGAATTCTTTTAGTGTTTGTATTTCTTCAGTCTTCTGTCCAAATGGATTCTATCATAGTTTTATAGATGAGCACTTTTTACTAGTCTTCAACTTGTATTGCTTGATTTTTGCGGTGAGGTGATTATTTCAAGTTATACCCCGATCCTATCAAGCTATGTAATATCTCAGACAGTTTTTCACCGTTTGTTGAAGGGTTAACTGGTTGTTGTGCCTAGCCTCTTCCCAAAATGACTTGTCGCTGTTTATCCATCATAGAAACCAGTCAGTCAACTTATTCCTGCAACATGAGGGATTTATGAATCATATCTGGGTCATTCGCTAGTCAGTTGTGTCATAAGCATACATTGCAACCTACATGTTTTCGTTAGATGTTACAGGAATGTTTGCTTTGTATATGGTATACAGCACCGGTCCCTATACTTGCCTTGTGAAATTCTTAGTCCTATTGACGGATCGTGAAGACCCCATTACGAACAACAATGCTGAACGCTTTTTCCTTAAGGTATGAAACAAAAAAGAGGTAAAATTGTGATAGAAGCCATTTCTTCAAACGGGTGATTCATTTACAAGTTTTTTTTAAATTTTAAATAAAACACTTAGTATTCTAGCTAATTGGATGTCGGAATCTTTATTATGATCCGAAAGAACAATCTCTGACATTTACATTTTAAAGAGAATTTCATTCAAATGTTGGCTGCGACTACGATGTAGGTGGTCCATTCTGAAGGTTCAATTTTCGATCACTCTTTCCAGCATTGCTATCGGTATCTCGCAAATTACGCGAGATTTTTGTGGATGCAATGGTAGTTCGAGAATCACTTCGGATTGCTCACCAGCCCAAATGCGGCAATTTTGTTTATGGCAAGATTTCATTGAGCCAGAAATGTGCCTCATCACTGAACACAATTTGGCGCAAAAACAGTGGATCTTTATTGAGCTGTTTCAAAGCCCATTGTCTGAAATTAAAGCGTAATTTCAAGTCTGCCGTCTTCAATTCTTGAACGAGTTGTTCCACACGAAATGCCAAGATTTTGCGGTTGGTAATGGCAATTGTGGGCTCGGAAGGTCGCTGGTGCACACCATATGTTGTTCGATGTGCACGTATAACATTTTTCACATAACGCAGATTTTCATAACACCGCTGAATAATTTGGAGACGTTGTGAATCTCTTCACAATGCGGTGAGTCTCTCCATAATGAAAAAAAAGGAGTGGTGTACATCTTTTACAGCGCTTTAAAGGGTGTTTTAGAGAAATAATTTTTTCTTTATTCATTTTTCCTTTGAAGTTTAGCATTTCAAACACGCTACAATCACTTCTAAACTATGAGAAGTCTTTTTCTACACCATCAATCATGTCAGAAATCTACGCAGTAATTAATCCCATTGCCTAATTGGGTTTTCTTACATATCGATTGACATATATATTAATTTATTTTTAACAGCCATTGGCCCTAATGGCTTCGGCTCTATTTAAAATGGTGCACTAGTAACATATAATGTATCATTTGCTCGCACTGTGCCAAATAAGCTCGCATACAATAGTATCTATGCTAAGCTTAGCTGTTAATCATTTTTGTGCTACTATGAATGTTTATGCTTAAGAACGTTTCTAAGTGACCCACTTGTACTATTCGACCAAATGGCATCATCGATATTCGCAACTTGTTGCATGTGCATTAGCAGCAGCAGCAGCAGCAGCAGCATTTTCAACTTTAGCTCTCTAATTTTATTTTAGCCATTTTTTTTTTTCAGACAGCATTGATAATTTAGTATTAAGACTAGTACGACTACACGAGATACTTCTAACCCAATTTGCATTTGCGATACGGTTGCATTTCATTTGCCACAAACTGCGATGAGAAAGAAGTTGCAGTGTATCTGCTGTTGATGAATGCGCTGCTGATTGATGTGAAAGCGTTGCGGCGACTGCGATGACGACGGCGAGTGCTACTGAGAAGGTTCGGTTGACAGTCACAAAATAAGCTTAGTTTTTTTTTTGGTGAAACAATGAAGCCATTATAAGCCAATTCTGCACTATAATAATGATATTTTATAGTACGATACATAATAATTAAATATTTTCTTTGCTTTTCTTTTTCTTTTTTTTTTTCTTAATTTATTGCATTAATTGTCGGATTAATAACCTTCATTGTGTCTGCGCTTGAAATGGAAAGTGTGACGCTTCAAACTACAACTACTACTTACACTAGTACAACATAGTACATCTACAAGTTTGTCCGTTCGTCTGTCCACCCATCTTGTTTCGCGTATCTTCGCATAGCAGTAGCAAACAAAAATCCGTTGCACGTTGCCGTTTAGATACATTTTTTATTTTCACAGCGCTTCTTCAGCTTGGACTTCTACATCTACATACATATGTATATACAAGTACATATCTACAATTGGCTACGCTTGAATCGCTTCATTCCGTTATGAATTGCATATGTAGATACCATTTTATATTTATTGAGATACTTTATTCAGATACAGAGTGCCGTAAGCTAGTGGAAATTTTTACATATTTCATTTGAAGTTTGCTTTTAATTTTTGACGTGCGTCCAAATGCAATTAACACTTAAATGAACTCTATTGCTCATCTAAAGAATTGGTAGAAAAAGTGTATAGCGCCGGACAGTTTGAGTGCACATACGGGCAGTGCATTGGAAGTTGGCTTGCTGACATTTCGAAGATGATATATCATAGCTGTACAGTGATTTATCATTAATATAGATCTCTGTCTTTGTATTGTAAAAAAAAAAAAAAAAGGTAAGAAAGAGTAATTTTTTTTCAAATTTTTTATCTCTTCTTGTAATTAGGGTCACTTTGAAGACTTCCAGTTGACAAATTGTGCCACTTTGTGCGTACATTTGCAATACTATTTTTGTTTCAACATTTGTTTTGTGGAAATTAGCTTTGAATCCGCTTCAATTTGGCACACGCCTAATGCTTAGTTTCTTTTTATTTTTATGTCGAAGGGAAAAAGCTAATTAATAGCTGGAGAAATTTTTTTCATAGTTTTTTTTTTTTTTTTTTTTTGAGTTAAGTATAAATATTTTCACAATATAATTGAAGTTCATTTATGTTTGCTGAAAAGAAATGCGTTACGTGTACCACGTGTAAGTGGCAACAATTAACGTAACAGATATCGTTAACAAAATCAATTTACACAAATAACTCAAAATGACAAATGAAGTGGTTAAAATAGAAACTTAAACCGCAGTAAGTGAACCTTATATGGTAGACTCTGCCGTTGCTGAGCACAAGTTCAAAGTCAGAAAGATTCTAGCTATAAAGATTTTTGAGTTATTTGCCGAAAAAGTTTGAAAACAATTTAATATACAGGGTGTTTTTAAAGAGGTATGGTACTTTAAGGTACTTTAAATTGAAATAATGCATATAACGGTATATTCATTTAAAGTTTTTTTTTTTCGTTTGTTTTTTACAGATCACGCGTGACTGTTGTCACACTGTCACCTTATTTTTATTCAATATTGTTTGCCAATTCATCATGGAAACACACACATCGCAACAATGTCTCCAAATTATGGTCGCATGGAATAGGAGCCAGGTTTAAAGGCTGACAAAATCCAACTCGTTTAAGAATTGAAGCCGTCAGAGTGGAATTTACGATTTAATTTCAGTCAATGCAACAGCTCAATGAAGATCCGTTGTTTTCGCGCCGAATTTTGTGCAGTGATGAGGCGCATTTCTGGCTCAATGGATACGTCAATAAACAAAACTGCCACGTGTGGGCTGATGAGCAACCCGAAGAGATTCTCGTTACATCCACATAAATTATGTGTAGTTTTTGAGCTGCTGTAATCATCGGTCCGTGTTTCTTTGAGGCCGGACAAAACAAAACCGTCAATGACGAGCACCACCGCACCATGATAACACACTTTTTGTTGTCTGAAATTTAAGTCCGTGATGTCGGCGGCATTTGGTTTTATCATTTGGTGTGCTGCGGCACGCACAATGCGCGAAACAATGGCTTTATTGAGAAATCATTTTGGTGAGCACATAATTTTGCGTTTCGGACCTGTAAACTGGCCGCCTAGATCGTGTGATATCACAACTCTGTATTTTTTGCTTTGGGGTTATGTAAAGTCAAAAATCTTCGTCGATATGTCAGCTTCGCTTCAAGACATGAAAGTCAACACTACTAGCGTGATTCGCGAGAAACCGGTATCAATGCTGAGTGATGAAAATTTGATCTTCCCAGTGGACCAGCTGCAGCGTAGTGGCGATCAACTTTTGAATGAAGTTATCTTTAAACAGTAAATGTCAAAGATTGTTATTTCGGATCATAATAAAAATTCCGACATCCAATTCTATTTTAAGTTTTATATAAAATTAAAAAAAAAAACCTCTAAATGAATTACAATTACAAGTATACAGGGTGTCTCAAAAAAAGTTCACATTTGATTTGCTGATTGCGTGAACGCAACTATTCCGAGGTGCGCGGGGGGTATGTCAATCTGTAGCCTAGCTTTTGGGAATTTAGTCGCTATGGAGCGTTTCTCGGGAGCGGACCGTGCGTTGTGCGTACAGCGACTGTAGCGCGTAGAAAATTCAGCAGTATTCGACAAGTTTCTCATTTAAATGATGCGCCTCGACTCATTGGAAAATAGGTCGAAAAGTTTGAAAAGACCGGTTCAACGCTGGAAAAATAAAAATCCGGGCGTCCAAGGTCTTCGAGAACGTTCGAAAACGTAGTGAACTGCAAAACTTTCCTAGTTATAACCAAAGAACATGGTTCCAGCAGCACGGAGCAACTTCACACACGCTCAACAGGTCTCTACCACGAGTTCATGAAATTTTTCCTGGCAAATTGATCTCCAGGAGAGGTGACATAAATTGGCCTCCACGAAGTCCCGATTGAACCCCTATGGACTTTTTCCTGTGGGGTTACGTCAAATCTAAAGTTTTCGGCAACAAACCGACATCCCTGGCACAATTAAAAGGAAATATACGTCACGAAATGGCAGCCATCACGGAGAATACCTGCCTAGCCGTCATAGGAAATTTTAGTGCTCGATTAAATGAACGCAACGGTTTACATTTGGATAATATCATTTGGATAATATCATTTTTAAGAAATAAATTCACAAAGTGTGTATTTTAATATGTAATAAACATTTTGTCAATAAACTGCTTTATCGATTTTTTAAATGTGAACTTTCTTTTGAGACACCCTGTATATGACAAAACCCAAATTCGTCATATCTCAGTAACTATTTGACGCAATTTGATATCCGAATCAAAAGTCTGTTACTTGGAATGCAAGTAACAGTTCAAAGCAATTCTTGGAATTTTGCTAGTAATGGGTACTCAACAATCGTCACAAGAACAGCTAAGTAGTCTTTGGATGCAAAATAGCTTCCCTCTTTATCGCACTACAATGTCTGTCAATCGTTTCCAAAAGATTTTACGCTTCATTAGCTTTGAGAACTATGTTACAAGAGTTGGCCGCCAGTGCAAGGATAAAGCAGCTCCGATAAGGGACTTATTTGAAATGATCAACTTCAATTTGAAAAAGCATTTCAGGCCATATGAATGCATTACTGTAGATGAGCAGTTATTCGGATAACGAGGTCGTACTAAGTTCACCCAATATATTCCATTAAAATCAGCCAAATATGGTATTAAGATTTGGTGAGGTTGCGATACAACTACTTTTTATTCTCTCAATGGACAAATTTATACCGGAAAAGAAGCCTATTGTAGAGACGTAAATCAAGGCAAGCGTGTCGTGAAGGATCTGGTTGCTCCTTATAAAAATTCTGGTCGAAATGTAACAGTATACAAGTACTTAAAGAATGGAATATAACCAATATGGCACCTTGAAGAAAAACAAGCGATACGTGGCCGAAGAATTTAAAGCTTCCAAAAACCGAGTGGTGTTTTCCAGCGAATTCGGATTTGGGCCCAGGGCTACATTGACATCCTACGTTCCAGCAAAGGAAAAGGCCGTTGTTTTACTGTCGTCAATCCATCATGATGCAATTGTGTCTGGTACAAAGCAAAAGTCGGAAATTATTCCTTATTACATTTCCACCAAGGATGGTATGGATACTATGGACAAAATGGACGTTTGCCACAGGCAATGTTTTCAATTTATTGGACATTTCAGCTCTAGCTGCATATATAATTTAACTGACAAACAATCCGCATAGTGTTAAAAGCTATCGGCGTAGAATGTTCCTTAGCTCATTGGATACAAACCATTGCATTCCACAAATAAAAACCAACGCTGAAAACGCATTGGCAGCTGGCAAACAGCCATAGATTGCATATTAGGTGAGCCAACCGCGGCATCAAACTGTGAAGAGGAATTTGAAGCTGACAATAAGCCAGAACGAGATGCTACTGGGCGTATCAAGCATAAAGGTGCTACCGTGACTCCAAAAGAAAAAAAAAGAGATCTACTCGTCAAGCATTCATCAAATGTAAGCAGCCAATATGCACAGAGAACAGCCTCCCATAGACGAAGTGACAGGACTGTTACGTTGGCTACACCTCAGAAAAACGCAGCTTACGTTTATATTTGATCAATTTAAGAAGAAAACGTTTAACAAAATATTGTTATTCCTATAATCTTTGATAAATGTAAGAAGTTTTTTTTTCAAAAAGTAGTAATAAACGTAATATATGTTATGAAATCACCATGTATTTACATCGCTAGGTTTTCATGAGTTCATGTACATAAAAACACAAATAAAAAAAAAATATATATATACTATTAAAAACTACACCTACTATATTATTTGCTGTGTTATTTTTTAAAAGATTACTAAAATTTAATCACTGAGTTACAGACTATTTCAAATCTAAATATTTACACTAGTAGACTTCATGAAAGCGAAGGTTAATTAGGTAAACTTCTATTAATGATAGGTCTCAGAAACCGTAGAGAGTGAATCTTCTTCAATAGACAGGCTGCTATCAAGGTTAGTTTGCGAGGGCTGCTATTTATATTTCGGGAACTCGCAACACTAATGTCAAAAGCTAAAATCTGGCAACACCATAATAAACTTTGACATTTTTTGGCATAAACGTAATCACAAAGTTTTGATGTACAATTGCTCTTTGTTTTGTTTACAGTGAGTTAAGAAAAGCAATTTGGCCAAAAAATGGAAATTTCAAGAGAACGTTTTCGTTGGAATATTTTTTATAACTTTCGAAGTGGATTATCTCAACAAGAATGTGTCAATGAACTCATTTCTTTGTATGGCGATAAAGCACCATCAAAAACCACAGTATATCGCTGGTATAGTGAATTCAATTGTGGTCGAAGTTCGGTCGCCGTCGAATTCCGTGAAGGTCGTCCAAAATCGGTTGTTGTGCCCAAAAAAATCGATGCAGTGCGTGAACTGATAATGTAAGATCGTTATGTGACATATCGGGAGATAGAGGCATCCTTGCACATTAGTTCCACTTCAATACATTCGATTTTGCATGAACACTTAGCTGTAAAAATTTTGCTCTCGTTGGATACCCCATAATTTATCAATCGCTGAAAAAAAGGCTCGCGTCGATTGGTGTAAGGAAATGATTAAAAAGTTCGACCGTGGTACTTCAAAAGACGTGTATAAAATCGTGACAGGTGACGAATCATGGATATATGCGTATGAACCGGAAACAAAACAGCAATTGACCGTGAAGGTATTCCAAGACGAGCCAAATCAAACAAAAGTTCTTCGTGGAAGAAGCACAGCGAAGCAAATGATCGCCTGTTTCTTCAACCGAATGGGTCATGTGGCCACTGTTCCGCTTGAGCAACGTAGGACGTAAATTCTGAGTGGTACACGACCATTTGTTTGCCGGAAGTCTTCGGAGAAATTCGTAAAACCCACCGCCAAAGACGAATCATTCTCCATCATGACAATGCGAGCTCTCACACATCTCGTCAAACAAGTGCATTTTTGAGCAGCCAAAACATCGTATTAATGACTCATCCTCCGTACAGTCCTGATTTGGCACCCAATGACTTCTTCTTGCTCCCGAGTATCAAAAGTAAACTGCGTGGTCAACGATTTACGTGCTCCGAAGAAGCAGCTTTCAAAAACCATGTTTTGGAGGTGTCTCCAGAGAAATGGAAAAACTGCTATGACAAATGGTTTGAAAGAATGCAAAAGTGTATTGATCATTAAGGGGAATATTTGGAAAAACAATAAAGCCATCATCATTTAAAAATGTTTGTTATTATTTGCTATTCCCGAAATATAAATAGTACTGCCACAGAAACGTAACCATGAATAAGAACGCAGACAAACTGTTGTCAATGAAAAAGTTATCACCATTACATCAGCTAAAAAGTGTTCATTTACAAGATTGTACCGAAGAAGTGAATCTAAACGCAGTTGCTATGAAATTGTTGCAGAACCGTTCTATTTAACGCATCAATTTAAACTAATCTAACCTATAACATATAAGCCTATAATTCTATAAGCTCCTGCAAATAACTATGCTTCTACCAAATATTGCCATGAAGTTTAAATACATTATCTAGTATGTTAAACAGTCACTTCAAGAAAATATAAGTTCGAAGTTTTGCAGCTGGACATTGTCGCCGGATGGCAAACAACTGCGGGAAAAATGGCATTTTAATGATGCTATACAAAACGTATAAAGACAGCAATAGGAACAACAACAACAACAACAATGATGATGACAATAAGAACAACAACAACAACAACAATAAAATATGTATAGACAATTTTTCGAGGTTCACCAAATGAATACTCGTCCACAAGCGAGGAAATTACAAAATTATGTTAAAACAACAACATAATTTGCATGAAAGTGGCACAGCAACAACAAAAACAACGACAACAACAACAACAACAACAACAACAACGAACAACTACAACTATAAGACACAATAATTGTACAATAAGAACTTCAAATTGTCTTTAAAGAACTTAACAACAACGTCAACGGAAGCAAATAATAAAGATACTCATATAAAAACAGAAGAAGAAAAAAGAAAAAAACTTCAAATAATGAGAAAAATAAAAGAATTTAACGATTGCCAAATTTGGTCAAGCATTACGTTTTTTATTGCTGCTTAATGTCAACGTCATGGAAAAGTTCTTGAAGTGGTTTGCATGCAGTCTGAGAATGGTTTCACCGAACGAAAAACAAAAACTAAAAAACTTCATGTTTTTTTGCAGCAAACTTTTGTTAAACATTTTAAATGCAATACACGCACAAACTTTTTGTTGAATTAAGGGAAATGCGAGAACGTGTTGACAAATACTGCTTTGGCATATTTTTGGGCTTAATCCGACAAAAAACAAAAAAAAAAAGAATCTGTTAAGTATGTAGATACATATTATATTGTATTGTAGCAGAAGCAACGAGCGGAAAACGCAACTTTCTTTATTTCTTACAAATGATTTGGTGCTTTCTTGTTTGCCTTAACCTATTTTCTAAGGCAGTAAAAACAAAAAGAAGAAGAAAAATGGAATACCTATCTAGCAAAAGTTGCAACGGTTTTGAATTTCAAATAGAAAATTCTAATAAGATACTTACTAAGTATCTGCTGCTGATAATGATGATGATGATTTACATAAATCTTTTCATGTGTTGGCTGTGAGCAATGAGATGACTGAGTGTGTTGGCGTTGAGCTTCCGTTTGCTATGTTTACTTCGCCCTTTGTTCACTCACTCAATGCTGTTTAGAGACCATAACGTCTGCTCTGAATATTCTATCTTTTTTTTTTTATATGTATTTAAATGTAAATGTGCCTGAAATTGTACTTATTAAAATTGTAAAGTTGAATGCGGTCAACGATCTTCCAAATAAAAAGAAAAAAACTTTATACTAAAAACTAAAATCCAAACGAGAAAAAAAAACGAAAGGCTTGTAAACGCTTAATGAGCCCTGGTCTTTTGCGCCTTCACATTCGCTGAACGCACGCAGCGTGTTCGTTTTCGGATTAGAATTGAATCGCAGACGAAAGTGAAAAAAAAACTGAAAAACAGAAAAGATTTGTGAAAGTTTAAACAAATCAAACAACAGTCAACCAATTACAAAAAAAAAAAAACAGAATCGGAAGAGATTTTCGAAAATAAAAAAAAATAAAAAAAATAAACTGCAAATGGTTAAATCATTATTTAAAAAATTAACGGTCATCAGCAAACGAAAGACTGAAATAAATGAATGAATGAACGGACTGTGCTATAAATTATCTACGACCGACCGACCGGACGGTTTCTATTTCTAATTTTATTTCTTTTCCACTTCGCAGCAAATGAAATTAAGCGATCAAACTGTTTGAATTGGAGTGAAGTTGAATTTGTTTTGTGCAGTTCTCAGCGATTTTTCAAACACTTTACATTTAGTGTGAGAAGAAGTATTATTAGTTTAACGTTAGGTTTGCGGTGCTGTTAAAAAAAGATTGTACTAAAAACTAGCGTACTCGCCATGCATTGGCTTTTCCGTTGCATGTTAGCGTAGCATAACCCATTTTTTCAGTAGAACTTATTGTATTTTTACAGATAGTCTAAACATATAGTATATTGTATCTCAGCCATTTGCGCCAAATAGTTAAAATCGAGCACCCAGCCTTCCAATTTTGCTGACAGCTGCGAATTCATGCTAATTATCACAAAGTAGGCCAAGATTTCCGTTCAAATTTGGTTTCGACAAACTAGACTACAAAGTAGTCTAAGAATATATGGCAAAACAACTTTTGAGGCGTCTCGAACCATGCGAAGTAAAACATGACCACTGATAGCGACCATACTTCGCAGCAACCCTTTCCTGATCTATCTGAAGTTTGCCTACAAATTTGAGCTCAATCGATTGGACTGTTTGGGTGATATCTATATGTACTAATATTATAAAGAGGTAAAGTTTGTGCGGTTGCAGGGGGTAATCTCTGGTTCTACTGAATTGATTTTGAAAATTCTTTTACCAATAGAAAGCCACGTTATTTGTGAGTGTCATAGGGTATATATTAACCCGAAAAATGAAAAGACTTTTTCGTGGTAGTCGGATTTGCAAAGTAAGTCCGAAAAAAAACGAACATTCAATTTTAAGTTGTATTTAAGTATTGTAGTTCAAAGTTAAAGAAGAACCAAAAGAAAATAAATGCGAGTATTTATTATAGATAGAACAGAGAGACCGAATTCAGTAATGGCAAGCATAATTTGTTCTGCAATGTGACAATCTTAAAGCCACGTAAAGCGTGAGGGAGCATTTAGAAATAGAGATCGGAGCAAGTAAGGAGAATAATTTTTTTACCACAAAGCATCTTATGAAAAAAGACAACAGAGAGCATCGACCGTCGTGCGGACAGGGCTGAAAGATCAATTAGTTTATCATCCACATAGGGTGAGGGATGAACATCGGGAGCTCAATTGAGGGTTCTGAGGGCAAAATGCGGAAACTGCTTTGGAACTGACTCAATACGATCTTAATGAGTAGCATAAGATGCAAACACAAGATGCAAATTCTAAAATCGGACGAGCAAGTGAAGTATATAGAAGTTTAGTTGTATAAGGGTCATCAAATTCAGGAAAGGGAAATGGGAAGAGGGGCAGGGGAATTAGAATGGGAGGTAGTGGAAGGATTGTAATTAAAGTAGGCAGGGGAAAGATGGATAGGGGAATGGGAGGTAGGATAAGGGATCATAGGAATGGAGGGGTAAAGGCTGGAGAGGCAGGGGGAATGGCAGCAACGCGCTGGGTACCATTTAAGATAGAGGGATGAAATGTTGTATATATGTTAATGGGTTCGAAGGGGTAGGGAAAAGGGGTGGTAAAGTAAGGAGAGGTAGGGGAAAGGGGCAGGGGAATGCGGGCAGCGTAAGGGGTGGTTGGATAAGTGGTGGAAGGGACAGGAGCAGAGGGGTAGGAGAATTGAAGGTAGAGTAAAGTGGCAGGAGGAAGGTGGGATAGGGGGAAGGATTGGCTGGGGAAAGGATTGGCAAGGGGAAGGGCAGCAACGCGCCGGGTACCAGCTAGTAGCTAATATACTTACAGGGAACAAAGTCTGAGAATATGTCTTGTAAGTTCCTTGGGCGGTTGACATAAACGCGGTATTTCAATCGGGGGAACACTCCAGATTGCTCAAAACCGCCATCGATGCTCTTAATGTGTGAGCCGTTGTTCCGTTCTGTTCTTACCAAATGACACCTAAATCCTATATAAAAGTAAGTCATGGATAAAATAATTTCTCCAACATGTGTTCACATACCGGTCTGAATTCACTATCACTATCACCTCATTTTCTTCAAAAACCATGGTCCAATAATCCCAGCTGACGAAATTGCACACCACTCTGTGACTTTAGGTGAATCCAAAGGTCTTTCATGCAATTCTCGGTGATTGGTATCAGTCCAGTAGCGCATGATTTGAGTTTAGGTCGATGTCCCTAAATTATGATCTACGTTTAATATGTTACGTTTGGAGAGATATTCAATCGCTTCAAAAATCTTCAAAATTATAAAAAGGAATGAATTTTGGAAATTCTTGTTTTATGAATGAAATTTGGACATTCTGAGGCGAAAGAGATTACTGTGGCACCCACATAAACTTAACAATTAAAACTTAGGTATATTGATGTACCTTCAAAAAAATGCTTCCAATGCTGAACCTGATGCTTACTTCTCCGTCTAAACGATTTCAAGTACCCCCCACAGATTTAGGTGGTCAGTAACGGACCTGTTGCTGGAGATTATGTTGTCATCAAACACATTCTTCGATAAGTCGATGGTTGCCCCAGAAGTGTGGAGTGTAGTAGCATTCTGTTGAAACGACCAAAATCGCCCCAAACAATGACATTTTCGGAGTGTATCAGTACCTTATGAATCAACATGTGATTTCCCTCGATCCAAATGCTGTAATTTTACTTATTGAAAAAGCCACTAAGCAAGCCATAACACTGAACAAAAAATTGGTAGAAAGTTGGAGCTGTAGAATGCAGTAAACCACACACTCCTGGAACGTCCTTATAACCGAAATCATATTTTAATATTAAAAACATTCAAACCAACTTTGAAACATTGAATTAGGTATAGACACATGCTCCATCCGAATGAAGTCACAAATATTTAATCACAAACATCGTCCAGACACGCAACCGATTTCTTACTTCATCATATGATATGATGTTGTATTGTACATATCATATTCAAGACACCAATCTTGTAAAGATGGCATCTGGCGAGATTTTTGAGCAACCTCACCAGTTTTCAAAATATTAGATACTATTGTACAATAAGATCAGTTTTGTGTTACAAATTGGTTTGCTGAGGAGCTTCATATAGCGAAATTTTCGTGTAATGCTGGATATGAGTAGGAATTTCTTTTAGGTTCCTATACTCGTAGAAGTAACAGCACCCATCTTTTTTGAAACGAGTACGCATAAAACTATACATGTGAAGAGTATCAAAGCTTCACCTCCACCGAAGCTGATTGAAATTTTCTTTTGTTTATTTTAGGATTTGTAATTGTTTTTCGAAATTGCAGAAAGTTTATAAAATTGACAGACAGACAGATTTAAAGTTGAAACCTTATTTGTATTGTACTATGAACCTACTCCCTCAAAGCCACAAACTGATAGCTGCTGTCTATCTGACAGTCTGTCTGTGGATCTATCTACTCCACTGCTTTCATATATCAAAAACCAGGTTATCTATCTGCTGCAAATCTAAAACACAAATTGCGCTCTTTAAGCAACTGCGCGTACTTAAAGAGTCACCAACTTCAACTCGAACTTCATCTTCTTCAGTTGCTGCTGCTGCTTCTGCTTCTTGGAATTGTAAGCTTTCTAGTACTTTAGTAAATGAAAATTACTAAAAACGAAAAAAAAAAAAAAAGAAAAGATTTATAATAGAAACAAACGAAATTTTGCGCTGTGCCATTTCTTTTTCTTTGATTCCAGCTCTGCCCTGTAATTGTGTGAGAATTTAGAGCAGCGAACTGCGTCAGAAAATGACTTAATGCTGTTGGCAAAGTAGACATTAGCTGCTGGGAAGTATATAAATTAAGATCCCACAAACTGTAGATAAATTTGTATCTTAGAAATGAAAATAATGCTAAACTTAAGAATTTTTTAGTAAGACATAACGGCTGACACTCTGACGAACGACAGCAGCAGCAACTCTAATAGAGGAACGCATTTTATAAAAAAAAAAAAAAAACAAAAAAAATTCCAACTAGTAAATTCTCCACTGCCGTTAAAGGCTTTTTGGTAGGCGTGTGCGTTGCCTGAAAATTGTAATTGGTTATGGGCGTAATGCTTATAGCGGTGGTGGTGGTGGTAGGCTGTAATAAGTTGTCACTCACGCAAAACGAAGAAGCTGTACAGAAAAATGTATATAATTTTAATAGAAAACTATTCGCTGGAATTCGCAGCTCAAATTCAGTGAATATGTACAAAAACAAAAACAACAACAAAAACAACAATTGAATTGAATTGAAATGCTCTGCAGACAGTGGCAAGCAACCAAGCTAAGGCAGCCAGCCAGTTAGTCGAGTTAGTGGTACCACTAATTTAAACGCGTCAAGAACAGTTATGAGCAGCTTTGCGCAATTTTTGCAAAAAGGTATGGCAAAGAAAGTCAAACAGAACCGAACCAAGTCAGACTCTAGCCACTCAGCGATCAGCCAAGAGCGATCCAATGAACTCATACATGAAATTATGTGCGTCTGAATTAGACTTGACTTGACTTGGCCAGTGGTGGATTTAGGGCAAGAAAATGGACAACATTTCTTTCCCAAAAGAAATCAATATTCATAAAAAATATAAATAAAAGGTGGTGTTACGAACACACGGAGTGAAGCTCTTGCAGTTAATTGCAGGCAATATCAACTTAGAAATGTGCACGGTGCTTTCTTATTTACAATGGATACCCCGCGTTTTGGTGTAGCCCCCATACAAATCACCATCTCACTCGTGACTTTTTTGTTTTTGAAGTGAAACTTCTTTACAATCGTTGTCACTACAAAATTCGATGAATTCGATGAAACGGAAATTGAAAATTCGATGAATTCGATGAATTCGATGAAACCGGAAATTGAATTCGTTGAAACGAAAATTTCATGGTTTGTGAAAATTTTTCAACATAGTATCGGAAGTGCGAGATGACCACAGGAAAATGGTCATAACTTCCGATGTTTTTTTTCTTTTTTTTTTTTTTTGATTAATTAACAGGTTATTTTATGGTCACAATTTTTAGATATGACGAATTAAATGTTCTACCCGTTGTGATTTGAAAATTCGATTTTGACAGTGTGAATATTTTTATCCTTTGAAGTGAAACTTTCCATTGCAAAAATCGGAACAATTTTTGAACTTATGACCACACAAACGTGTGGTAGGATGGAGTTGGACGATAGATGACGCAGATCTGTGGTGATTGTGGCCCCTGGCGGTAGCAACCAAAATACTTCTTCATTTACGGGGGCCCAATGCTTGAGACTACAACCAACACTCTCCTTTGGTTTTTTATGCAATTTTAAACCAATCCTCTCCTGAAAATGGCACAAAAAAAAGATATTCCAGAAACTGACGGCAGTTTACAGAAGTATGGAATTAGTCTCAAAGAATTGTAATGGGGATATGCCACTTGGTTAATCCTGGGATGGATTATGTGGGATATACATGTTCTATTGGGTTTTTGGAATGGGAGCTGCAATCAGCAATAATTGGCACTAGAATATATACAAATTCGACTAATTAAAATTCCAGGTTCCCGTCTCAATTCCCAAGATCTTTGTAAGGAGCCCATATCCGGTTGCGGAAGCCCAATGACACCGACTATCTCCCACACTCCCCTATGATTTATTGTACCATTTGGCAGAAAAAATAATATATTCTAGAAACTGATGTCGGTTTCCTGCAGTTATGACCTATACCTAAATTACCCTGCTCCCACCTCAATTCCCATGATTTTTGTAAGGAGCCCATATCCTGTTACGGGTATCCAAACACTTCGACTAGCTCCCACTCTTTCGAATGGTTTTTTTGTACCATTTTAGGCGAATTCTCTCTGAAAAATGTCTTGAGTGTCGGCAAAAAAAAGGTATTATAAATAAAAACAATAAACCTTTTAATTATCCGAATACTCCTGATACTCTATATTTATCTCATTATCTTGTAGGCTACTTTTCTGAAGTTTAACTTCTTCTTTTTTGTATACATATCAAGCGCACTCGACGTGCTTTGCTACGCCGCAATGGTTATTCTCTTACATTGTAGTATGGCACCGCCCATTTTTTCAGTTAAGAACATTTTTTCCGAGCACCTACCCCGCCAATTTTGTTGCGTAAGATATGATTCGCGTTATTGTTCAGTTTCCGATACTATTCATTGGTTCGGAGTTATTCAAGGCGTAATTTTCGTTCTTGTGAGAAACAAAAAAGTGGGAATAATGGAATGGAACACATTTTTAAAAATTTATTTTTTGCAGTGTTATTTGGGATTCTCAACTCAGAGACGAATTGGGTAAATGATTCCACTAAGAAATGTCGACAATAGAAAAGCGCTTCGAAGAAAAGAGTAGAGTCAGAATGCTAGCAACTTTATACTGGATATTTAAGAGAGACATTAACGATTCGGTTGCGTTGAGCTAAAGAAACGGATTCCTCCCACTACAAGCGATACTCTAAGATATATGTACTTTTATAGACATAGATTTAAGCATCAATTAGTAAGTAAGTAAATAATAAAGTCGTATTATATACAAGTCGATTCTGAAAAATTTATATAGAGAGGTTTATCAACATAGAATTAACTTGGAAGTTTAGAATATATTTCATAATCAAAAGTAAAAGAGCAGACACACAGTTTTTGTAAGTTCTCACTATCCCATTCCCTTAATAATCTTCCGTTCAAGATCCGCTACTGGTATTAGCCAAAAGTGAAGAACAGAACGGAACAGACTTCGACTTCCAGAGAGCATAAAACGGAACGCAACTTGCGACATATGTCATGTTTTATACGCAATCGCCAAACAAACTCTGCAGGAAGAACAAGTACAACTACAACAAAATGAACAACAACAAATGAGCTTTAATGTTTTACCTGATGTTGTTGGTTTTTAGTTCTAGCAGCGACTCACATAAATAACCAAGAAAGTGGCATGCGTTGCAAATGAAGCGCTCAAAGTTATACGCGCCGCGCAAGTCTTCAGATACAAAATACAAAATGTTGCCGTAGAACAGAAAAGACAGATACGCATAGATAGTCTGTGTGACAGGCAGACATAGAGTCAGAGTAGAGTCTTAATGCTGTAAATATTTCTATATGTACAAGTGTATGTAAGTAGTTTTTATGTAGATATGTTAGACGTTTCCAACTAGAAAAGGCTTTTTACCTTCAAATCAACAGGTGCCATTCAATTATTTTGAAATGCTGCGCGTGGCTTGTTTGGCGTTGAGTTTATTTATACTTATGTACTCGTACTTAGTATCTACTTGTTGTTACTTTGTTACAGGAACTTATTACAGACGACTTTAGGAATAGTGTATTTATATTGTAGACTAAAGCGCGCTGCTTTTTGTTTGTAAAGACTTAATAAGACAGTTTTGATTTTTTTTTTTTATATGCAAAGAATCTTTGAGATGTGCAGTCAATTGAAATTGCAGTGAAATAACTTCTTCAGAACATCATAGACCTGATCTTGCTTTCTGGTATCTGGTACCGTCCACCAATCAAGTTCAGGTTTCCGTCGTAAACCTTTAATGCTGGAGCTTCTGGGTTCATAAGGATGAGGTGACCAGCCCAGTGCAGCCGCGGGAATTTTATGCGCGGGATATTGTCAACCTCATCATACAGCTCATACAGCCTCGTTCACCGCTATGCCCATGAGACTTGACTGTTTTTCAATCTCTGAGATTGCCCTGTCTTTCGTTCGTACCGATGACGTCAGTATCATCAGCATTCGCGAGTAGCAACACTTTCTTATGGAAGATCGTGCCCGACCGTTCAACGTTTGGGCATATGCATAGAATGTACTCCATGAAAAAATTGAAAAAGACGCAATATAAAGCATCATTCTGCCTAGAACCTCTCTAGATATCAAAGGTTAGAAGATGTTCCTTCCTACCCTGCGACGCTTGGGGTGTGTAATACCGTCATCATGTAACGACAAACGATCTTTGCTTTATAATCGACAAATATTTAATGTCTGTCTTTGTTGTACTCACAGGTCTTCTCCAGGATTTATCGTATAGTGAACATTTGGACTCTGGTCAATATTTGGTGCATATACCTTGGGAACACTTCGCCACCAGCCTTGAATAACACAGCTGGCAGCTCATCGGAAATTGCTGCTTTGTTATTCTTCAATTACTGAGCGACCTCATTATAATCCGGTGGCTCTACAAGAAAGACATCATCATCTAGAAATCTATCCTTCTCTATCGGCTGTATTGTTCTCTTCATCGCCCCAAGTAGGTTACAGATGTGCCTTCTCCATAGTTTCAGTGCTTCTGTGCATCTGTAACCAGACTTCTATTATCGTCCTTGCAGAAAGAAAATCTACCCTAAACCTTTCGGTCAGACGATTGACCTTTTGATAAAACCTCAACATCCCCAAGCATCTGAAAAGGCATTTCTCCTCTCTCCGTTTCTCACGATATCGATCTCTAACAGCTCGCGTTGCACCCGACTGCAGAGTTCTTCTGTAAGCAGCGGCTTTCCCTGCAGTAGCTTGACGACACTTCCCGTCATACCAAGAGTTCGTCACAGGTCTGGTGTACCCAATGACGTCCTTGGCACAGCTAACACGCTCAATTTTATTCCGTGTGTTTTGATCGGGACTGCGCCAAATAGCCTTGTTTAAGTTAAAGTGTGAACATCTGGTGCTATTGATTACCATGTTCCGAACTGTGGTGAAATCGATTAGCCTCTCTTCATTTCTGGTGGTAGCATCGTGAATGCTAAATTTTCTGTCTGTTGGGCCGAAGATTCATTCCAAGTACAATTTTTACATCGTCATTGGGGAAGCGCATGTAGAGACGTTCGAGACGCTCGTAAAATTCATTTAATGTTGAAGTAATTAGCCTTTATACGTATCGTTAAAGGCGCTCATCCACAGGTATGAAACTGGAGACCATGCCGTGTAGTTTCCTACTAACCACGAAACTAGAATGCAAAATTCTTGCTTCCTAGCATGACAACTATAATAGATGATGCCTTTTTTAACAGCTCCGTCCTATCCATCGCATTTCCTGTATTGTTGTGATGTCAGCCTTGAATTTGTCGAGGGCAACAACCAGCTGAATATCTGCACCAGCCCTATGGTGGGACAGGACAGTCTAGGTGCATTTTCGTAAATCATAGTCTTTAAATCGTTTGCGGGAGTTGTCATCAAAGGGGAGTTGTATCCGATATACTTTAAGAGGTCTATCACGCCTATTTCTGTCTGTTCGCACAAACTTATTATACCCTTGTACTTTTAGGTACAGGGCATACAAAAAATATACTTTAAAATTAACAGAAATAGAAAACTAAGATGCAAACTCAAGTCTAGATTCAGCGTTTTCCATTTGTTAGTCATCCAACACAATCTGACTCGTATATTAGGCAAAATAGTTGCAGCGATACATGTAGCACAAGATACGGCATTCCTATGATCCGGAATAAGTATCTCCTAATCTAATTCTTCTAAACATCCGTCTAGTAGATCAGACACCGCAGTTTATTAATGTTTAGCTTTTGGTTTTAGTGAAACTTCTCTCTCCCCAAGAACGTAAATACTGTTTTATCTATTTTATTGAAAAATAAAAAGGAATCCTCATTCTAAATGTGTTTATTTATACTCGTATGTACGATATGTAGCAACTTATATTTAAATCTTAATTATTTATATCAATCAGCGTGCAAGTTAATCTATAAATAAATATAGTTTTATTTCAATTATAATTATTAGTTTTCTTAATTAATGCTAAAAATATGCTAAATGCTAAAGAGCAATCAATCAATAAAGTATCTTGAGGTTATGAACTAATTGCAAATCGCATATACTATTTCAAAAGGTTTTATTTTATATTGAAAATAGATAGATATGCGCTATGCTTAGTCGTCTTTAGTTAAATGTAAATCACAAATAATTGTACTGCAGTTGCGATATTGGACGACGGCTTTTGGAACATTTAACAAGACAAGAGAGCATAGTGCCATGCATGGATATCGATGCTGCCACTTCAGTTCAGTAGTATGTGGTAGTTGTAGTAGTAGAATGTGTATCTGCCAAATGTATCTGCCAAATGTATCTACATGTTGCACTGATACTGATGCTGCTGTTGTAGCGCGCGCGGTAAAGTCTTATGCGGCAAATGTGACGACTTCTTCTTCGAGAATGAGGATGAGGATGCGCTGGATGCGGTTGAGGAACTTGGTGGCATGCAGCATGCTGTGGGTGAGATAAACGCTGGCGTCAATGTCTTCTGATGCAGGCGCCGTTGACGTTGTACCAAACGCTGCACGAGCATAATGCAAATAGCGATGATTATCACAGATATTGCAACGGTGATGGTCACAGTGCACAGATTGGCGGTTATATAATGCAGCGTGGTGGCTAAAACTGTGGAGAGAAAAAAACAAAAAAGAAAAAAGAAAGCATAAAATATATTTTAGCTGCTATTAGCTATTAGATACCTACCATCATCTGCATTATGCACATTTGACTTCACTTTGACCGCATGCGCCTCGTACCAGTTGTTGTTGCTGTGATAGCTCGAATCTTGCGGATTGCGCACCAATTTGGCATATTTGGTGTGTTTGGCAAGCGTTTCGGGTGCAGAGGATGCAGATGACTCCTCCGTGGCAATCGTAGACGTTGAATTGCTTGGGATTAGCGGCGGCGTTGTTTTACTTACATTCACAATTTCAGGATTTACAACTTCAGAAATCACCGCATCAAGCAAATCTTCATCATCGGTATTATGTGATGAATCCTTGAGCACCAAATGAGTTTTATCTACAAAACGCATTTGACGCATATCTCTACCTGTGCGCTGATCATCCGGTATAAATGGATCGTTTTCTTCTGCGTTTTCTTCAACCGATGCAAGTCCATTTTTACCGGGCACTGTGAAGCTGGCGCGTACAGTTTGCATGCCCGATTGGTAGCTGCAGACTACCACAAACCTAAAAAAAGTAAATGTTGAAAAAAAAATATATGAAAAAATCTGTTGTTTCGGACGACTTAAAATTCTTTGCTTAATTTAAAAAAGAGCTGGAGTGATACTTTTCAATTTCACACAATTTCATTTCATTTCAGCGTTAAAATACGAAACTTATACAACTGGAAACTGAATGGATCTATTGAATATAACAAAATATTGTGACGTGCCATTTGGGTAAGAACCCTAACTAGTCAGACCTAAACAGAAAATGAAGTTACATGGTGACTATTCCAGCAAAACTATCTGACTTTCCTTATTACTTTCACCAAATCTAGACGCATTATTTCCAGAAATCTTCTTCGCAAAAAGCTTATACACATCTTTTCCCGAAAATTTCATTTAATAGCGATTATTTCTGCAACGCTTAACAGTTTCCTGTAATGTGTGCGTACTCTTCCCTGTTGATGATGGAGATTTACCTTCAGATGAGTAATCTAAACGGAGCATCAAGTTCCAACGAATGTTTAACAATAGCGATGCAATTAATAACATACGCTACTTACTAGCAGCTGAAAAATTATAAAGCCTGCTGGGAATAGCATACTTCTTTTACGTTGACCATGATCACCGGCACTCGTCAACCAAAAGAATGCGAACTACGTTGTTTCTCTTATACGTACATCTTTTATTCTATTCTTTCTGGCAAAACTTCTCCACAAATTACATCAGAATGCGCTTTATTCAGAAACCAATAAAAGTTTATTGTAATGTTGCTTTAGTTCAGATGACTGATGGAATGTGTTACTTGGACATCACAAATAGTGACCGAAAAACAAAAAAAGCTGCCCAGAAATCAGAACTGTCATGGGTCATAAGATTTTAAAGTAAACCATAACCAGTGCATGACATAGTGTCTGGACCAGGGCCGCATAACAAACTAGTGGACACTGCGATTTAGATGATATCTAAGAGGATGATGGCCAGTGGGGTAGCTCATAAGCATTCTCAGATCAGATGTACTAAGACGTGTGTTGGTTTATAAGATATATAGCACGAGTTAGTAGCTTAAGCTGCCGTAGTCAATGATATTGTATCCAGTAAAGTATTGTATTCAGTGGTTGTAAAGCAATCTACGATGACGGATTTGAACTAAGCCCGGGCACCTTGGTGTTGCGTATGAAGACACTCGCACCTGTATTCGTATCGGTAAGTGAACCAACAGCGAACCATTTAATCGTAGATGGTCCAGTACCAGGTCTCCCGTCCTCCCAGTCTGAACGACTGGGAAAGAGAAATGCGAAAAGCGTCTGCCGAAATAGATTTCTAAGCCAAGGATAAGTTTAAAAATACTAGAGTCACCCAGTTCATTTAGTTCACTTAGCGTCAGACTGTCTACAGTCTGAAGTCTCGGAGCCTCTATTGCTGCTGAGGATTAAATAAAAATGTGCAGCGGATGTAGACCGATGATCGCCTACATCGCGGCAATAGGACATGTTCGTACGGCACCTGACATGCTTAGACGGATTTAAAGGTTGCTGATTACGAATTTGCTGTCAAAACTACAGAAAACAAAATGACGGACCTATTTATTTATTTTTTTTATTTTTTTTTTTTTTGATTTTGAGTTTTTGAATCGATCAGATTTATTACAAAGTTGTGTTTGAAGTCGCTGATGCAGCACTCAAAATTATGAATAACTGAGTACAGTACAGAGTTGAGATTTTCCAAAATCAAAATGGCGAATGCAATATGGCAGACACATTTTGGGTAAAATCATTCAATCTATCTGAATCTAGGTATTAAGGAGTTTCGGGGGTCTCTTTTTGAGATACTGAACTTAGATTTTCAAAAATTTTTAATTGTGGATCCAATATGCTGGACAAGTTTTAAGTCAATACTCAATTCATAGAACGAATCTGAAAGAATTCTTGTGACTATAGCCCTGTCCCACCCGATTTCTTGGAATATTTTCGGTCAACCCATTTCATAAAATTTCAGTAATAAAAAGTAAATAAAATTTATAGGAAAGTGCCATTGGTCTCTAATATACTCTGAATCCCTATAATAAAAAGAAAAGTTTTAAAAGCGACGTGCCTTGGCAGAAATCTGGAACAGAGCATCAATGAAATGGTGTACCATAAAGTCATCATTCTAGTGTAACTCCAGGTTTTTCAATGAATTAAAATAGATCATTTATACTCGGTTAGGGTATTGTACATAAGTTTTTATTTGTAAAAATGTTTTGTGAAAAAAAAGCCGACGGCAAAATAGCAAGTGCCAAGAGTGTTAAATGTTTGTATCGATTTGTAACGTTTTTACTCATATCATTACTGGTTTTCTTATTTCTTGCTGCTCAAAACTGAAATTAATTTTCATTGAGCAAAATAAAAACAAAAACTACTCACCGTCTGGTGCTGTGTGTAAAGATTCCCGGATTCTCCTGTACTGTTATGAATGTCTCCACAGTATTTGTCTCCGGTTTAACCATGCTGCCACACAGTTTATGATCTATGCGCATAGTATACTTATCCACAGCATCCAGTGAATTGCCCTTTATGCCACAATTGCCACCATCTACAACTATGCGCCCACCAAAATAGGGACCAGTCTCCACTTCAATCTCTGAGGCATGCGGCAGACATTGTGTGGCATGTGCGGTAACTACAACAGAAGCAGACAACCGGCAAAGTACAAAAGTTAGCTACTAATTAATGTACTACAACAAAGTATAAACGTGTAACTTACAGCCCTTCGTGGGTATGACAATAGTCTGCCCCTGAAATTTGCCCGACTTCAGTTCACTCTCGATTTCATTATTGTAGTTGGAGTCGGCGCGTGCGCTGTCTATACGCATACCAGCGCGGCGCATTGGCTGCGGACGCACATGGAAGCTGTAGCGGGTAGCCATGCGTAGATTGTCTATAAGTGCAGCAAAGTGTTGCACTTGAGCGCTGTTTGGTGCAGCACATATAAATGCAGAGTTTTAGTTAATAACACTACATTGACACGCCCACTTACTAACCTCGACGTTGTTGTTGCTTCATCTGTGGTCGCCTCCAGCGTTGCTGTAGTACCATTCACCAATTTGACGCGACAGCGCTGTGGCCCATAGGTCTGCAGCTCACAGTAGAATATCTGAAAGGCATTCGGTAGTGTTGCTGGTAGTGTAGATGGTTTTGTAGTTGTTGCATCTACTTCGACATCATTTGTCACACGGCCAGCAATGATGGGTTTGTTAGACGTTGCTGCCGTCTGATGTTGTGCATCTGATTCCGTTTGCGGCACGAATTCAACTTCCCAGGTTAGATTCACCGATTTGTAATTTGGTTCACCGGCAACAGCTCGAATTTCTAGACATGCCATGCAAAGAAACCAGATGAAAGAAGTGGTTGTAGTTCAAGAAGATAAACATGAAGTAGCAGAAGAAAATAAACCAATTGAAAAATGGGTTAGTGCTTCATGCATTCCGTGTTTCACTTACTGCACATGCAAATCAGTGGGACAGAAACAAAAACAAAATGCCGGCGACAAAATACAAACTTGTTCGGACTACATGTACGCTCCCCATACTTCTGCACAAAAAAGAAAAACTACAAAAGCAAAGTCGAAAAAACTTGCATAATCTCTTTTTCTCTATAGTGAAAACCTTTTTACACGATCGAATCGGCATTTTTTCTTTTTCTTTTTTTGTATTTACAACACTTCGCTAGTCAAATCGACAGAATCAAATTAGAAATGCACATGGAAAAATCATTGACACCAATTGGCAAGTGGGCGAAGAAAATGCAGCAGCTGAAATCTGTAGGCGAAATCAAACAAGAAAAAAAGTGAAAATAATGTAGAAAATAGCAAACGGCATAACCCAATTCTTACAAGAAAGAAAAATCGCCAAGAGTGGCTCAGCTGATTTTGACCAAGCATAAAAATATCAGAATCAAAGACTCCAATAAGAACAAGTAGCCAGCATCGGCGTTGCTGTTTTCATTAGTGTTGCCACACCAATAGCAACAACTTAATGACAGTTGTTGCGGCAGGCTTTTCTCATTGGAAAAGTTGACTGCCAGTAGTCGCCGTCGAGGTCGCGCATGCCAAACTGATTAGAAACGCAGCGGTGGAAAATGCAGCGCATATAGTAACACGTTTGAAGCGGTATAACCGAAATTTATGCGCTGTCATTATATGCGCTATTAAGATTTATACGGCTATCATTCGATAAACTAAATTTATTAGGCGAACATTGAATTAGAGTGCAATAAAGACGATCAGATCAGAGGATTAGCCCTATGAATTTCGAACAAAATGTTTTATGCAAATCTTCACATGCCTGACAACACAAGAACTGACTACTACATGGAACCATTATAGAATAATACAATTTCAAGAAACTCCTTAAAAACTCCATGTTCACTAAACAGCATATTAGTCTATAGGTTGAGTAACAAAGAGATATAAAGTTAAAGTTTGATTTAAATTTTCAAAAATAAATGGAAATTTATTAAAAATCTTCATATGGCTACGTATAAAAGAAACTGAGTTTATGACTCAACTATATATACGAGTTATTTACGTTTCAATTTGTAAAAGAAAATGATTTTATTTTTTGGTCATATCTGTTGTTTAGCGTTGCATCATTTATAAAAATCTATTATTTAACTTATCCGTATGGACAGCGGAGCTCCACCGCGTAGAGTTTTCGAAGGAAACCTAAACTTAATTGGTAGACAACGTCAGTGAGGGCGACCATGCTCTGTTCTTGGAATAACCATGTCTGGGAAGATCTCCGCAAACTTGGTATTGGCAACGACCGGCAACACTAATACGCACAAGGCTATATATTGTAGTAAGTATTATTTAATGTGTTTATGTGTATTTTATTCTACTCCTATGATGATTTTTGTGTTATGTTCAAATCTTACCACTCAATTGTCATACACTTTAGCATACCCAATTGAGTTGAAATTGAACATGCATGTGCGAACATGCAATTTTTAAAAGCGGCACAGCCAATAAATTAGCTAAAATCGAAAGTTATTAAGAAATTTTGTACCCCACTGTAGGTAGTCATGTTTTATAATTTCTGCATGAGTATTTCTAATAGTTTAAAACCAATCTCCATATTTACTGCATAGACTTCCTTAAATTACCTTCTGCGATTGTTTGGTCTGATTATACTCAGCGTTCTAAATAATTTGTGTTTCATTAAAAGCAAACAAATTATTAGTTCATCATCATTTTATGCAATTTGCAATCTTTAATTTACAAACTAGTATCTAACAAACTGCCTATACCCATCATTATATGTACTACATTAAAAGAGTACATAAACGTGCATATTGCTTAAAATGAAAAATCAAAGATGCACAGACAGGCCGATAGACAGACGGACAGACAGACAGACGCAAATCGTATGATTAATGATTGAAGACACTAGTAAAGCAACGCAAAAAGATACAAAATTTCACTGCCACACGTTCATTCATTCGTTATAGAAATGAATCAAGATAAATATAAGTTAGACGCTGATGAAGATAAAACTCATGACAGAAGTGTGACAGTGGCAACAAAAAGAAAATAGGTGCAACATGAAGCATGACTTGTGACTTTATAAATACTTCTATTGCATGACATTCAGCGGACAAAAAAAAAAAAAAATTCCAAAAATAATGACAGTGCTTAGTGTATTTAATGCATGTGCACTATTACATAATTGTTTGTTGCGATGCGATGAGTTACTGTAACATTTAACAAATTGAGGGCTCCAATTCAAAGCAAACTGAATTCAACTAAAAAACGCGCGCGGGGTCACTTCAACTTTGGCGGCAATTACGCGCTACAAAGCGTTGCAGTCGCTCGAACAACAACAACAACAACAACAATTGAAATAGGCAGCAATTGTCGCCGATTATAGGTTGCATGACGCTCTTAACTGCTTATTTTGTTTTGGAATGGTTGACTGGACAGACTGCCTGCCTGCCTGCCTGCCTGGATAGTTACATACATATTTAATGACACTTTTGCTAGCGCAAATACAATTTAATCAAAAAGCAAAGTGCGTCTAGAATTTCCGCTAAATGTATCTATATACATATCTGCTAGATAGAATTGAAGAGAGTGAAGTGTAGTGTTATGTTGCATGCAACATTGCGCTGCACCAGCCGTAGCAGCAGCAAAAGGAAATGTCTGCACATTTCCCTTGTATTCTTTTGATTGATCTATAAATTCTGCTGCTATAAACTCAAGAGTAGCAGAGTAGCAGAGTAGCACAGTATGAGTATGAGTATGTAGTAGGATAGCTTGAATGCAGTTGCAGCAGCAAGTTTGTTGCTTAAGTCTTTCGTTTTCTAAAATGTTGCGTGCTGCGAAAAGCTTGCATCGCATAATTTGATATTGTATTCGAAAGGAAATGAAGTTGTAAGAAATAATTTTTATTGCATTTTAAAGTTTTATATTAAAAAAATAATTACAATGAATTTATTAAAAGTCGTTTGTATGTGGGAATTTTATCTTTAGAACTGGACTCGGCAGTTGAATATGAGATAGAATTTAATGAAGAACGCGATAGTTTGTTCCTGCTTAATTTTTAATTATCTCCACCTCAATCCATTTAAACACATTGCTCAAAAGTTTTGCATTTATTGATTTGATTTAAAACAGCTTCAAATAAATGGGAGAAAAATGAGCAAACTTCATACATACTAGTCGTATACCTGAGCATATTCGGATGAACACCGAAGCTTCAGCGCTAAAAGTATACGACGAAAATCTGTACCTAATTGGCGGACAGCGTTCGAGAAGACGTTCGAGCTTAAGTTGGAATGATCTATGTTAGATTCTTAGTCTGCTTGTTATGTTCAAATCTTGGAACTCAATTTGGACCCACTTCTACTGAATGGATTGAACTTGAATTCTAGCCAAATTAACAACAATATATCAATTATATTTGTATACAAAACTATAAATATGGTACATTTTTGTATAGGGTCTACGCTTTATAGTTGGGCTAGCACATAAGTTGCTTTCAGCCAGCTAAAATTCATAGCTAATTTTCATAAATATATTTAACATACTTGTAAAGTTTATATGTATGGCATTTTTGCTTATAATCTTAAATTGACTTAAAAATACAGTTTTTCTAACTAATTTTAAATGAGTAAAATGTGTTTTTGAAGGAAATATTCAAAGTCAATAATATAAAAGATACACTTGCTCGAAAAAGTCTACGTACACCACAAAAAAATTGGAATTTTAATTTTAATCGCAAATATCTCAGCTAATGTTTTTTTTTTATATTGAATCTCAAACTTTGTTTTATTATATAAGTAGTTTATTAATTTCTCACACATATTCTAATAATATTTTTGCTGCATTTTAATATATAAAATTATAGTTTTAATTCAATTTATGCTACAACATGTCAGAAAAGCACTACCGCAAAAGTCTGCGTACAGCTGCATACGAGATGCGTGGAATGAGCGAATATGCGATTACCGCTACCTAAAAATATTCGAATAAATGCTTATCTCATTTTGGAGTTCTACATCATTCTTTTCAATCAATTGAAGTGTCAAAAAAATGTTAATAGCGACATGGACAACAACGGAAATCAAATTGGTGCGGCTGATGGCTGAAAAATTGTTTTAAAGTTATATCTAGAGGGAAAAACCTAATGAAAAATTGGAAAAGTAGTTAAAAGAGTTCACTCATCAATACAAAGACTTGTAACTAACAACACTTCAACGGTTTCCAACCTGTGCCAAAGCCCCGATCAAGTCGTACATCTCTTTTTACAAAATCGGAGAAAAAAGCGACATTCAGTTAGTGGGACAGAATCCAAGCTCCAAACTCACCAACTGAAACTAGAAGAAGATGAAAGGTAGGCAAAAGTAAATTCCGAAGTTAAAGCCCTGTGAAATTAAACAAGAAAAAGCTGGGTATCATGGTCGAGTTGCCCGTAAGAAGCCCCATATTTTAGCTGTAAATAATCAGAAGCGCATTAAGTTACAAATAAAAACGTTTCCAAGCCCCCATAGTTTTGGAACAACGTTTTTTCTTCGGATAAGTGCAAATTTTGTATTTTCGTGATAAAAGGAATAAAGCTGGTATGAAAAAAGAGCAGTACGGACTTTGAAAAGGAAAATTTGTTGCCAACCGTAAAACATGGTTTTGGTTTGGAATGTATGGCAGCCAATGGTGCTGTCAAACTAAACTTTATTGAATGCAATAATGGACCAAACTAGTTATATGCAGGTTTGGAAGAATAATTTGTTCCAAGGTTCCCAGAAGTTGGGAACGCAAAAAGAGTTTTGGTTTCAGCAAGACAACGACCCCAAGTACAGTGCGCAAAAATTAAAGCTCTGACTCCTTTATAATATAAAAAAAATCAGTTGAGTACACCTCCCTAATGTCCGAACCTGATTCCCATAGAGCATTTGTAGGACTTACTCAAACGCAGAATCCGTTAACACAACATTACCTCCAAAAATATAAAAAAAGACTTAATAATGGAGGAATGGGATAAAATCACAACTGAAGATAAAAAAAATGTGTGGATTCCATGTCAAGACGTCTTACGGAGGTACTGACGAGAAAGGTTTATCCTACCAGTTATTAACACATAATTTTCTTCGAAAAAATAAGCCTGTACGCAACTTTGCGTTAGTGATTTTCTTTCCCTTTGAGAATAACCAACTTTCCGCTCGTGTCTCGGAAAAATAGCAATCCAGTAAGTTTTTGTAAAAAAATTGGAATTTTAACTTTAATCGCAAATATCTCAGCTAATGTTTTTTTTTTATATTGAATCTCAAACTTTGTTTTATTATATAAGTAGTTTATTAATTTCTCACACATATTCTAATAATATTTTTGCTGCATTTTAATATATAAAATTATAGTTTTAATTCAATTTATGCTACAACATGTCAGAAAAGCACTACCGCAAAAGTCTGCGTACAGCTGCATACGAGGAATGGGATAAAATCACAACTGAAGATAAAAAAAATGTGTGGATTCCATGTCAAGACGTCTTACGGAGGTACTGACGAGAAAGGTTTATCCTACCAGTTATTAACACATAATTTTCTTCGAAAAAATAAGCCTGTACGCAGACTTTTGCGTTAGTGATTTTCTTTCCCTTTGAGAATAACCCACTTTCCGCTCGTGTCTCGGAAAAATAGCAATCCAGTAAGTTTTTGTAAAAAAATTGGAATTTTAAGTTTGCAAATATCGTACAAATATCTCAGCTAATGTTTTTTTTTTATATTGAATCTCAAACTTTGTTTTATTATATAAGTAGTTTATTAATTTCTCACACATATTCTAATAATATTTTTGCTGCATTTTAATATATAAAATTATAGTTTTAATTCAATTTATGCTACAACATGTCAGAAAAGCACTACCGCAAAAGTCTGCGTACAGCTGCATACGAGGAATGGGATAAAATCACAACTGAAGATACAAAAAATGTGTGGATTCCATGTCAAGACGTCTTACGGAGGTACTGACGAGAAAGGTTTATCCTACCAGTTATTAACACATAATTTTCTTCGAAAAAATAAGCCTGTACGCAGACTTTGCGGTAGTGCTTTTCTTTCCCTTTGAGAATAACCAACGTTCCGCTCGTGTCTCGGAAAAATAGCAATCCAGTAAGTTTTTGTAGATTAAAACAAATGCTTTAAGCTGATTTCAATTTGGCTAAAGTAACTAGGGAAACATAGAAAGTGTTACAAAGGAAATGAACATTTTATACACAATTTCGATAACAATTTAATGAATAGCTATGACATTGGCAAGACAAATATGGCAAACACTTTTTAATCAGCTACATGTTTTTTTACTTAAGTCTTTCGTGTTGTCTACCTAGCTGGAAACTCTTTTCATTTTTCTTTTTTTAGATACAACACGCTACAAAGAATTCTTTTTGCCACCACTGCCACATTTATACATGTAGTAAAAGTCAAACAAGCCACTGGAGCAGACAGTGCCAAAGGCAGCAGCCCTTTTTTGAAGTACCAAACTAAAAAATTGCAACAACAAAAAAAATGTGACAGAAAAAAAAACGAGATACATACTACTCACTCATATGGCTAAAAAAACAAAAGCCAAAGCAATAAACTTGCTGAAAGCACAGATCGTGACTAAATGCAATTAGGCAGACTGGCTGGTTGGGATGTCTTTCTGTATTTCTGTCTTAGGTCTGTACTGTCTAACTTGAAGCAGAAATCCTCATAAAAAAGACAGAAGATGGCACGAAACAGCCACAAAGAACAACAACAGCCACAGAACTTAAAGACAATTCAAACGATTCGAAGAACAACCACAACAACAACAGCAAGCTGCAACAAGAAATACTCACCATATTTGCTAGCAACATTTGCTGCTGCAGATGTTTTTTGTGCTGCAACTGTTTCCGTTGCAATTGTTGCACTCTGCGTTCCCTGCTTTTGATGTTCCTGCTGTTGTTCCTGTTGCTGCTGCCGCCCTAAAGTGTCAGCATTTGCTTTTGCTTCATGCTGCATTTGCTGCTGCGCCGCATCGCTTGTATCGTTTGCCACAGCTGTGCCCGCTGCTGTCAACGCTTCATTGACTTTGTAGTCATAGTCATCTTCGTAGACATAGTCGTCGCTATCGTTAGCTTCCAGTAATCCTTTTGTTGCATTTCGAACTGCTGTAGTTGTTGCACCAACTTGCTTTTCAGTACCAGCTCGTGCTCCGGTCCCTGCTCGTGCTCCAGCCGCCAAATGTGCTGTTTGCGTCTGTTGCACTAATAAAATTAATGCGATGCTAATTAACAAACTGCAGCAGCAATAATTGCTTTTATTGCGTGTTGCCGTTGCATTTGCTTTTGTATTTGTTTTTATTAGTTTTCCATGCCGCCACACAATTTGTTTTAGTTTGCACATAATTTTTGTGATTCTATATATTTTTATTACTTGTTTATATTCTAATGGTAATAGGTATTAGTTACAGTTTTCTGTGCAAGCGTTACAATTTGCTGCAAATCTAATTGGGCACACACTACCAATTGGTCAGGCACACTGATTTTCTATAAACAACGTTGATATTTTTTTACCCTTTTTTTCTTGCTTTTGATAAATTTTTATTTATTTAATTATTTCGGAAAAAAAAATACTTTTTTTACAATTTTTTTTTGATTTTTTTTTTAACAAAAGGTATTAAATACAATCAACACACTATTTGTTCAGGGCGCGCTGCTTCTTTTTACAATTTTCTTTTCGCGAATTCGTTTCAATAATTTGTAAAAATATTGTATCTAGCCGCTGTTTCGAATGAAAGACAACCGCACGCATTCCACTTCGTGTGGCAACTGATTTGATTCTATTCAATGCCACCAAACCAGCCGAAGCAATAGTCGTCTGAGTAGTCGTCGTAGCATCTCGTGCACTCAGCTGATTCAATGCTAAACAATGAAAAAACAAAAATAATACCAGCCGAACCGACCCAGTGTAGCATTGACTTGACACAGCAGCTTTGAGTTTAAAAGTAAGCCGTCTGTATTACTTAGTAATGACATTTGTAATCACTTTGATTATAATGTAAGCTAAAATATGTAAATATGATCAAATAACCAAAAAGTGGTCTCATGATATTTGACAAGAACAGCATAAAAGCTATAGTATACGAGGGCTGCTAGTTATATTTCGGGAACTGGCAACACTAATGTCAAAAGCTAAAATCTGGCAACACCATAATAAAGTTTGACATTTTTTGGCATAAACGTACTAACAAAGTTTTGATGTACAATTGCTATTTGTTTTGTTTGCAGTGAGTTAAGAAAAGCAATTTGGCCACAAAATGGAAATTTCGAGAGAAGGTTTTCGCTTGATTATTTCTCACAACTTTCGACGTGAATTATCGCAACAAGAATGTGTCAATGAACTCAGTTCTTTGTATGGCGATAAAGCACCATCAAAAACCACAGTATATCGCTGGTATAGTGAATTCAATCGTGGTCGAAGTTCGGTCGCCGTCGAATTCCGTGAAGGTCGTCCAAAATCGGTTGTTGTGCCCAAAAACATCGATGCAGTGCGTGAACTGATAATGTAAGATCGTTATGTGACGTATCGTGAGATAGAGGCATCCTTGCACATTAGTTCCACTTCAATACATTCGATTTTGCATGAACACTTAGCTGTAAAAAAAATTTGCTCTCGTTGGATACCCCATAGTTTATCAATCGCTCAAAAAAAGGCTCGCGTCGATTGGTGTAAGGAAATGATGAAAAAGTTCGACCGTGGTGCTTCAAAAGACGTGTATAAAATCGTGAGAGGTGACGAATCATGGATATATGCGTATGAGGCGGAAACAAAACAGCAATTGACCATGTGGGTATTCCAAGACGAGCCAAATCCAACAAAAGTTGTTCGTGGAAGAAGCGCAGCGAAGCAAATGATCGCCTGTTTCTTCGGCCGAATGGGTCATGTGGCCACTGTTCCGCTTGAGCAACGTAGGACGGTCAATTCTGAGTGGTACACGACCATTTGGTTGCCGGAAGTCTTCGGAGAAACTCGTAAAACCAACCGCCAAAGATGAATCATTCTCCATCATGACAATGCGAGCTCTCACACATCTCGTCATACAAGTGCATTTTTGAGCAGTCAAAACATCGAATTAATGACTCATCCTCCGTACAGTCCTGATTTGGCACCCAATGACTTCGTCTTGTTCCCGAGTATCAAAGGTAAACTGCGTGGTGAACGATTTACGAGCGCCGAAGAAACAGTTGAACACCTTCAAAAACCATGTTTTGTCAAAAACCATAGTTTACAATATTCACAAAAAACAGTCACCTTAATTCAGAACTGTTTGTTTAAATTTATAAATGAACTAGCACAAACAATTAATTATGTGAATACACTAATCTAATATATGACATCAAATTATATTTACATTTTTCTCATGTGTCATCAAGATTGTATCGCATCTTTTCAAAAGCACTTTGTGCTGTTTGCCTTCAGAAATATATATTGCGCTCCTAGTGTACTTGGACCAGCGTACATAAATCAATGGAAACTATGCAAATGCTCTTGCAACCATATCCGCACAGTGATAGAATCTGTTTTTTATCTTCCTTATTTGCTTCAATTGTCTTTAAATCTTCACGGTTTCTATATTGACAACTTGAGTTTGGATCCGTCAATTAAATTTGCTTTTAATAAATCATTTCACATTACACGTACTTGGCAAAAATGTTGTTTTTGAAATTAGGTATTCAGTGTACTAGCACCAGAAAAGTAGCCAGTCGAAGTGTACAGCAAATATCGTACAATTTCCTACTGGGTCGTGTATCATATACAAAAGCTCGTTCGTAAGAGTACAGCGAATGAAACAGAGAAAAACACTAGAAGAGAGACAGCTTTTCACATAAGCTTTCGCTTATCAATCGCTTTATCTCTTCACACAATTAAAATATTTCAGTCAATTTCCATTTCAAACTTAAAAAATAAGCACTAAAACACAAACACAAACAAGCTTTCCAATTGGCTTTGCATTAATTAATGCAGCTAATTTCATGCATTCTAATTGGGAATAGTCTGAGTCTGAGCAGCGCATTTCCACTTTGGTTGGCTACCGTTGGCCGTTAAATTTCTTTAATTTTTCAAAAATCACTTTCGCTTGAAGCGCTTTTGTTTTGTTTCTTTTTTTGTAACTTTTTTTTAATCTTTTTTTTTTTTTTGTATTTTATTTGATTTTCTTTTGTTATTAGTGTTTATTGTTGTCTGCTACTGCTTGATTTATGCTTAAACAGCATTAAATATTACAATATTAGTGAGCATTGTATTACAAAAATTAAATTCAACAATAGCTACAACATAAACAAAAACAAAATCCAACAACAACAACGAAGCGTAGAAAATATGCATAATTCATGCGTTTAATTTCACTCAACAAAAGTTGGACGAAAATCAGTTAAATATAAGATATAGGTATATATATGCATGTATCTATTTTCAACATTGAATTTCACTAAAGAAATCTCTAAAGAAATTATAACAAATGCCATTCGAATTAAAGTCAAAACGCATAAAAAATGAGGGTGTACAAAATAATATGAAATTGCATAATAATTCCGATGAAACTACAATATTTTTGACCTCGTTTGTGGTAATAAGATACAATATAAGTAATTTAGCAAAAAAATAGTAATAGTAAACTTGTTATCAAGAAGTATAGTGTCAACCGCATACAACGGCATATATGGCTTTTCATGCTTTAATAGGGTAGGCAGTCTATGGCGTGTTCTATGCATAAGTAAATATAAACTGAATTTTTAGAAATGAATGCACAATTATTTTATTTTAATCAAAAATAAGTCAACGACTTAGAGGGATGATGACTACATCGTATCCGGTAGCCAATGTTCCAGTCGATCTTGATACTGTCAGAAAAAATCTTCTTAGCAAGAACTCAGACTTGTCTGTATTCCGATGCTGGTTAGATGGTCAAGTATACCCTAATATAGAAATGAATTCCGTAAGAGAAGTTGACGATACGGTTGAATGGTTAAGCCGGAAAATTCATGAAGCAGCAGGCATCGCAACTCCTTTCATATCGCAACTACTCGATATATTCTAGAGAAATTCGTATACTTGTTAATGAGAAAAAAATGCTTCAACGTATCTGGCAACAATTTCACAACCCAGCAGACAAGAACGCATTAAACAGAGTTTAAAAAATGCACACCTTCAGGAATAATTTACACTGCTCGCGATTTGCAATAGTGCACACGAAACAGAGGTAAACAGAGTTGTCAAAGCACCTTGCAGTGACAATGTTCCGATAACTCCAGCCAGTTTGGAAGAGCTTACGAATGAAATAAGACTTCTGGCAAGGAAAAAGTCGTCCGGATACGACGAAATCGACACACATAGCAACAATCAAAGCACTTACCGATAATTGTCAACAACTGATAGTGGAAATATTTAACGTATGTTTCCGGCTTGGCCACTTTCCTAGCCAGTGGAAATGCGCAGAGGTAATTCTAATTTCAAAGCCTGAAAACCCGAGAACGAATTGTCATCCTATCGCCCTATTAGTCTACTGGTGGTACGCTCGAAAATATTCGAAAGAATATTCCTTCGTAGAGTGCTACCGAAGCGATTTGTTTGAGGTTAGATACACTTACAACAAGTTATTTCACCCAATATTAGAGAAAAACAAAATTGAAACTATAGAACGCAGCTGGATTATATTTGGTACATATTTACATATGTTTGTTAAATATATGACGCAGATAGATGAGCATTGGTACAACGTGAAAAATAATATATACTTTAAAAACTGTTAATATACAACAATAAAAAGAAAAAGTGGCGTAGCAACGCACGTCGTGGTCTCTAGTGTATAATAAATAAATACAAAATAAACTGGGAGAGAGTTACCGATGGATGATTACCAATTTCCTGTCGCGCATATTGAATGAAATGGATGCGCACGACATGTGGTTCCAACAGAACGGCGTTACGTGCAACACAGCAGATGCCGCAATGGACATTCTGTAGGAGCGAATTGAGGACATGGTTAACTCACGCAGAGTTAACGTGAACAGGCCACCGATATCGTGCGATTTGACGCTATAACTTTTATTAAGTAGCAGGTCGATCGGTGTCCTGAAAGTCAATATAAAACTAACATAAACTACCTTTTAAAAACAAACTTCCACATATCAAACTGCGAAAACGTATCCCAATTTTTTTTGACGCTATTTTCGATTTCAGCAAACCAAAAATTATGTAAAAAGAAATATGACATCTTTTAGTCTAGCCTAAATAAGCATATATTTCGCTGATTTGAAGAAACTCCATACACACACACTAGGCTGAAATTATGTTCGTTTTAAACCGATCGTCTTCAAACTGTCTGAAGCATTCTTACTTGTTTCTTACTTAATTCAGATTTTGTGTGCAGTATATTAAAGTTTCTGCACCACCTTTTAGTCAAAGTTTTTTACTTGACATTTGAAGTGGCGAATTTCTTGTACTTTTGAAATGTGTTTTTGTGATTTTCAGCTTAACCCACCCATTAGATTGTACAGGGTATAGAAATTAAGTATTCAAAGAGTTGCTTCACACAATCCATGTAAACTTTGAAGTCACAACCATGTGTTGACTTCACATTGCCACAGCTTCTACATTGTTTTTGTGTCGGTACATTATGGTGCTAATGATTACGTTGTCTGTAATTAACTAAGAAAAAAATACCTGCATTGACAATCCCTAGATAAGTGCTCTATACAAACCATGGAAACGTTTGTGAATGTAACTAACTGCTTAACATAGCTATTTCTCCACTTTAATGCATTCAGTCTAATTGAAAATTTGAAGCACAAAGATACAAAAAATATACAGCCTCAGATATTTTATTTCAATTCTAATATTTCAGCCTAAAATTATAAAAAAAAACAAACAAACTTCGTCCATTTCGTCTTGAATTTTAAATTGAAACCAATTTCAAAGCAACATAAAACAAAAGAAATTAAAGAAAAGGCTGAACATTTTATTTTACTTTCAGAACCATTGTTTCGCCATTTCGCCTGAACACGATTTTACAATTTCACTCTAATTAAAAATTTAATGAGGCTCAACTCAATCGCTTGACTCACTTGTGCGACGGCTAAAAATAAGGCAAACGTTTGGCTTGCACCTGTTAGCATGATAAAATGCCGGGCGAACTTTCCCACGGGGACACAGAACTTAAGACACATTAGTGGCATAGAATAGAGTGAGCGAGCGGGCGGGCGCGCGGGGTCTAACAAACAAAGTGTGGTGCAGCAAAGTGACACACCTTACAACTAACTACTTAGGAGTATATATAGTCGAGTATATACATGTATATATATATAGCTACGATATAAGTATCTACGCGTATACAAATAGTAAAAGAAAAGTAACTTAAAGTGACGTAGAAAAAGGCGCAATTGTGAACTACGACGAAAGAAGAGTGTAGCCTGGAGGCGCCACGGATTATGTATGCGTCACACATGAATCGAAAACAGCCGCTGGGCTAAGCGCCTTCAAGTAGGCAACACAAATTTGTATGTAATTGTATAATGCCGTAACTCAATTTGCATATTTATACAAACACACACATACAAACATACACACACATACCTATATATACATACATATATGTATGCCAGTATAAGAACACTTGCCGCGTGACAGTTTGACAATAGCGGAAGTGTGCGGAAAGGACAACAGGATAATGCGTCAACTTGTCATTAACAGACTCAACGCAACGCAACGCAACGCAAACGCAACGCAACGTCACTCAACTCTCTGACTAAAATGAACTGTGTGCGCTACAAGAACATCTACGCAAGTGTAGGGCTAACGAAAGTTTGCTTTGTTGTTGTTATATTGAAAGAAATATTGTACATAAATTCAAAAAGTTTTACTGAGCTGTTTAAAGTTTGAAACTTTTTGGTTGCAAATTTGGAGAAGATTGCTAAAAATTTAGTTGATAAAACGTTAAAGCAAAAAGAAAATACAAAATATCCGTGATTTCTTTGCAAATAGAATATTAGAAATCGAAATAAACATTCAACAAAAAAAGAAAAGATATCTCAACAGGTCTAACAACTGCATGACGGAACCATTGGTTGCTTATTCTTCTCCCACCACTTCACATCAAATTAGGCCTGATGCAAACGTGGGTAACGGCTCTGAACAAAGAGGATAAATGCTACCTGCATCTCAAATTAAAGTTCCCTAGTGTCACCGAAGCGAAGTTAAGGCAGGGAGTTTTTGATAGACCTTAGATACGATACTTCCATAACTTAAATCAACAAACATAAAAAAGCCTGGTTGAGTTTCAAGGGTTTGATGCAAAGTTTTCTTGGTAATCACTAAAGTGGAGACTAGTATAAGGAAAGAGTTGCAGAAATGTTGAAAAATCTGGGTTGTTTTCTAGAAAATTTGTGTGATTTATGTGATTGTGAGCTGCATCTGTCATTTAGTTTATTTACGGTGCACGAAGTATTAATACCATTCACACGACATTTCAAGCTGTGAACTTAGCAAGAGTAAAGAAAAAAATAGTTTTAAAATCTAACAACGTAAACGTGAGATGTAAGTTTGTTGGGGCCTTCTCCTAAAAGTGGGCATGACACACACCTTGCTAATTATGCGAAGCATTCGCTCATGCCATGTCAAACGTCAAGTTGAATTTGCCTAGAATGACAAACACTTTCATGAAGAATCCCAAAAGTTGTTGGTGAGTTTGTATGAGGACTACACCTAAAAAGGGGATATCACATTTTTCTCCATATGTCAATCGTTCGTTCATAAGAAGCCACTATATTCAAATTTAAATTGATATTGAATGTAATAAAAAAGTTCGTTTGGGGCCTATCCATAACACGGCCCATGACATTTGGGTAAACTATGCGTCCATAAGAAGCCGTCATGTCAATTTTCAAGTATATATTCACCGCAAATGAAAGCGTTTTTCATGCAAAATGCCAAAATTGGGCTGGTGGTTTGTATGAGGCTGCCCCTATTGGGTGTTGGAGTTAATTTTAAGGGATAAGAGATGGCGTAACTAGCACTAAATCCCATTGGGTAAACCTGTGACTATATTCATGTGAAATCCTACTTCATAAGCTTAAATTTTCAGTATGTGTTGTTCCACTGAAGGGTAAACAACATATTTTTTTTTTTCTCTGTGAACATGTCGACTTTTGTTCCAACAAAACGCAATTTGCGGGAAGGTTTGCTTTTGTGTTTGAAGGAAAATGCAACTCAAGCCCATCGTATGCTTTGTGAGGCTCACGGGGACTATGCTCTATCGATTTCAACTTGTCAGTACTGGTTTCGTCGTGTTCAAAGTCGTGATTTTGATATGGAGGACAAAGAACGTCCCGTCCGGACCAGCCCAAAAAGTTTGAAGATGAAGAATTGGAAGCATTAGTCGACGAAGATCCGAGTCAAACCCTTCAAGAATTGTCAGAATCATTGGGAGTTGACTTGTCAACATTTGGGAAACGCCTCAAAGCCATGGGAATGAGAAGGAAATTATGTATTTTACGAATTGAAGCCAAGAGACGTCGAAAGAAGATTTTTCACTTGTGAACAGCTGCTTCAACGCCATAATCGGAAGAGTTTTTTGCATCGTATTGTTACTGGCGATGAAAAGTGGATCCATTACGACAACCCAAAGCGAAAAAAATCATGGGGACCACCCGGCCAAGCCGAATATTTATGGTGCCAAGCACATGCTATGTATTTGGTGGGATCAGAAGGGCTGCTGCAGCCTAACCAAACCATCACTGGTGAACGTTACCTACAACAATTGATGCAATAGAGCCGAGTATTGAATAGCCCAGACATAGCCACTTCTGACTACCACTTGTTCTACCACTACCCTGGCTGAGCAGCGCTTTACTTCTTACGAAGATACCAAAAAATGGTCGATTCGTGGATTGCCTCAAAATACGAACCGTTCTTCCGACGTGGAATCCATATGCTGCCAAAATGATGGGAAAATGTTGTAACTAACAATGGACAATACTTTGAATAATATACATTGTAGCATTTTTTTAAAATAAACGCACATATGGCGTATACTATGACCCACGATTCAATAATTAAAAGGGAAAACAGTCTTGAAAAGTGTGCATATATGGGTCAAATGGCGGTTCAGTTTCGATTCTGATGAAGAATATATATACTTTATGTGGTATACATTGGTACAAACTTGTTATACCCTTGTCCGTTTGGGTACAGGGTATAAAAACATGTTTTATTAACTTAGGAAGCAAACAAAAGCTATTTACCAAATTTCGACATCGAATTCGAAGGGTTGGGGATAATTTTGTTGAGCTTTTGAAATAATTAGAAATAATCTGTGCACAGTATTTGAAAATTGGATTAGCTAGAACACCAATTCTTTCGTATGTGTTAGGTTAGGTTAGGTTAAGCTCAAGTTTCAGGTTATGTTTCACAATGAAAAATATGTTTACATTTATCAATGTAAAATCTAGCAAAATTCATACATAATATTAAAGTACATAATTTGTTAACCCCCTCACACAAGCCAGATATACAAGTTTTAAATCGAGCAAATCCTGCATCACTTGTTTCCTGACTGTTGTCCTTGTTGTCTCCCTCAACTGTTTGACTATCCGACCGTCTGTCTGTCTGTCTGTCTGTCTGTCTGACTGTGAGTCTGTCACGCGCGTTTGTTTGACATGAAATACACAAGTTGTTAGAAGCGTGGAGCTGCGTATACGCAAATGTTTGGCATGTCCTGCCCTATGACACCGTATACAATATATTCTCTGTACGCGCTGCTCCTGTTTTCAATCGCTCGCAAATTCGTTCTGTCAATCGTTGTTTGTTGTCAGCTTGTTCGTTTGTCTGTCTGTCCTCCCGTCCGTCCGTCTGTCTCTATGTGTTTGCTTGACTTTATGCACACAGGATTACATGTCTCGAGCACATCAAACAAGCTTACTTACCATTGACCTCGTTAATAGCTAACGCGCTCTTACTTACTCTTCATCGCTTTCCGTCTCTCTCATCCTCTATCTCCTGTCACTCCTTTAGTGTCCTTTCATTTTCCATACACCCACATGCTGTAAATACTTACAAAGAAAAATCAAAAGGTCGTCGCTGTGTGCTTTGTAATTTTTATCAGATTTATTTATTTTTGAATTTTAGCTTGTACAATCTTGAATCTAATACACAAACACACACATATACACACTAAACAATGAGAATCGTGCGATATCTGAGTCGATTTGTAGTATTTCTTTTGTAGATATTTACCTACATGCTAACGAGAGTCGCATGAAAGTTCTGGATTAAAATATTTTCCATTTGTTTATAAGTAATAAGTAACAGAGTGCTTTATATATGAGTGTATTCCCACTGATATGAGTGTATTATACTTATACCGTATATGTACTCCGTCTTTTAGAATCTTAATTCATTTATTTTAAGGATTAGAAGGTTTCAAGCGTGTTATTTCTTTGGTGGTCCTATTAGTGCCTTTAATAAGAAGGAATAAGAAGGATGGACGTTGAATATCATGCTACCAACAAGTGGCGCATCGGGCCCTGGGTTGTTTTTGTCTAGTTTCGTTTTGCTTATTATTTTAACTTCTCTCAGTTTAATGCTGTTGTAATTTGTATTTCCATAATCAAGGTTGATCTTCAATACTTCCCTATCAAATCTTTTGAAAGGATAGTATCAGAAACTTTCTACTAATGCCAACATGGACTGCCAATAAATAATGTACTTCACCAGCTATTGAGTCATATACTCGTAGACGTTTTTGGTATCAAGAGACTCTATTTTATCAGCCCGATCATTTCATATATCCTACTATAAAATCACATCTTATTCTCATATTCAGTTCTCGTATATGTTGAGAACTTTCAATGATTTTAACCTAACAGTTTTTGTGTTTCATGAACATTTTTCTTCAACTCACAACAATAACGATTTATTTGTATTGCGCCTAAGCAAGTTCTGTGCACCGAGCAACGAAGGATGAATTGGTAGTATCTTGCTATGAGCTTGATAAGAAGTTGTAGAGTAACATCCGGTTCCTTGGTGCTACTGGGTGACCAGACTCTCGCTCGGGCGATGGTCTTAAAACGCTTAAGACTCTCGATGAGGAATTGTGATAAAAAGCTGTTACAGCAAAAACAAAACGGTAAGAGATATTAAATTGACCACTGCTCCTTACCAAGCATTAGTGTTGGACTGGAACAAACAAAAATGCATTTGAAATTTGTCGAATAGCAATAAGGGCTATAAGTCCGACAGCCCAGTGTTCGGCAAATCTAATGAAGTTGGTACCCCGAAGTGAAAAGTGAAACTGGGTTAGTCCAGGATTAAGCTTCGTTTGCAAAACCACCGAAAAATAATAAAGCAGAATATTAGTTTGGAAATCTGATGTATTAACTAGTACCTACTCGTATGCATGGGTAGCGGTCGACTCAAACGACAGCAATGTAGGAATTACATTACATGTTTCTCCGCTTATTACTTTACTAAAATTAAAACAAAATAAAAACAACAATACTCCTATCTCTTTCGCGCTCACAGTTTCTTATTAATTGGTTACTGACTGCTCGCTTGCTAATGCCTTCTATTCTAACAGCAAATAACACTAGTTAAGTGTTGCGAGAGCAATGAGAGAGCTTAAATACATTGGCTTATCTAGGGGGAGGCAACTGAGAAACGAATTGAAAAAATTGAATTTACATTAAAATCAGAATCAATACAGAGAAATGGATCGCTTTCTTCAAAGAGGTATAATGCGCACTTTTAAAGTAATTATAAAATATTTTGACTATGTGTTGAATTTAAGGTAAACGTCGGAGCCCCTCACATTCAGGCTTGCGATTGCAGCAGCACGGACTCGGAGATTTGCCGACCGAGAGACAAACACATAAAAAAAAAAAAAAATCTCACAAGTTTGGAAATATTTTAAGACTTCTGATTACAAAAAAATTGCAAAGAGCCTTAACTGCGGAAAGGAGTACAAAACGAGCGGAAATACGTCCAATTTACACGATCATTTAAAAAGATTCCATCCTGGTTTGGAAGTTCATGTGCCAGATTCCAGATTCCAGCAGCTGCAGCTACTTTGATGGATACCGACAACATCGCATCTTTAACCGAAATGATTGCCAAGGATGTGCCATATATATATATATATATATATATATATATATATATATATATATATATATATATATATATATATATATATATATATATATATATATATATATATATATATATATATATATATATATATATATATATATATATCTCAAGAAGACTTCTCTTTTTAAACAGACGGTTCCCCATTAAATTTTATAGGGCGCAGCCTAATCGAAAAAAGAAACTACCATATTCATTTAATGACTTTAATAAAAAAGTTCTTCATACATAAGTGAAGGATGTTTTTATTTGGAGGCGATCTCTAAGAGTGTAGCGGGACACGCCTATTGATATTTATGTGAAGTATCTTTTTATATCGTAGTAAGACACCATATTCATTTTTAAATTGATCTAGACTCCAGAAATATTTTCATACAAAAACACGCAAGTTGGATTTGTATGGGGATTATCCCTAAAAAAGATGATCGTCGCATATCAATTTCATATACTCAAAGGATAAATAGAATCTAAAAGTCTAACTTTGGTGGTTCTATGTCTTAGAGTCTTGAAGATTTTTTTTTTTTTATACAACCGAACAGCTGGACATGGCTATATGGACTTAGCTTCCGACATTGATTAACAATATATATGCTTTATGGAGTCTTGCACCTTCTGTTTGTTATAGTCTGATATTATTACTTTTAATTTATATTTTTAAGACTTTCAGCTTTATTCAGTGAAAAATTTTGTTCAGACCAAAATCGTACTCAAAACGCTGGTTTAAGCTAAATCATACAGCGAATAAGTAAGCTTGAAGCAGTCGTTTTTTCACGCGATGACGAATTTATCTGCACTCTTGCTAATGTATCCTATCCAGACTTTGAAAGGGGGGGGGGGAAATGCCGTCCATCCGGCCGTGAACAAAACCTTTACATTTGAGTGCTTTTTTCGGTCGTGACTCTTCTGGCCGTTTCCATTGGGATGATTGGTCTTTGAGCAATTTTAGATCGTCGACGATGTTATTCAATAGCATCTGAACGATGCTCATGCGACAGTTCATTTGGTCAAAAGTTAGCAATTTCGGAATTCCGCTAGCACACGTTTTATGCCCAAAACATACGTAAAAGCTGCATGGCATGCGGCAACCGATACGCCGACATTCTCAACAACTTCTCTAATAGTGATTCGACGATTCTGCATAACAATTTTCACTGCTTCAACGTTTTCATTGGTTGTTGACGTGCTGGAACATCCCGGGCAGTCATTGTCATTAACATCTTCTCGGTCTACTGTGACGAAGTCACTATTTTGTGTGAACACACCCGTTATAAGATTTATCAGAATTTGTAACTATACTTTGTTATTGCTTTTTATATCCTGTACCTATAGAGTAAAAGGGTATATTAAACTTTTGAAAATGTATGTAATACGCAGAATGCAGACCACATAAAGTGTATATACATAGGTATACATATGTATATGTATATTCTTGTTCAGCATCGAAAGATGTGTCGATATAGCCATATCCGTCTGTCCAACTGTTTGAACATCGATATCGATTATACGAGTTATATATATAGATATTTCGACGCTCCTAATCCCTATTTAGATAATATATCTTAAATGAACCCCACTCTTAGTGGCTGTCACCATACTAATCATTTAAAATGTCACAGAAAAGCTCAAGCCCAATATTCGCTAGCAAGTCAACCAACTTATTGCCATTGTGCACCACTTACCGCAGAAACTACATATTTCAATTAACGTGCGAGGTAAAACTAAACAAAATCAAAATCTAATTGTGGAAACTTAAGACAGTTGAAATTCGATTTATTTGCTATTAGATCATCATTAATTATATTGTCGAAATTAATTTTTAAAAAAATCAAAATTACATGAGAAAAATTTTAAAATTGTTGCTACAAATTCTTTAAGTACATTTAATTGACTTAACAATTGAACCTCGTTTAGGTCATTGTACAAAGGTATACGAATATATGTGTGTGCATATACAAAATATATAGGTAATTACCATAGTCTAAGCTCATTAAATATGCACACACCAGCTGTACACAAACAAGTATAATCATTATACTCTTCACACAGAGTGTGAATAGTAAAAAAAATGTAGTCATAATATATCCAACGCCTTAAAAGAAGCACTGGAGACCCCATATAGCATATATATATTTCTGATCAGCATGACAAGACGATTCAATTTAGCTATGTCCGTCTGTCTCTTTGTATAGCCCGTCCGTCCGCCCGTCTATCTATCCGTCTGTCTGTTTCTCTCTGTCTGTACGTACGTCTGTCTGTCTGTCTGTCTGTCTGTCTGTCTGTCTGTCTGCCTATCTGTCTGTGTCTCTGTCTCTGTGTCTCTGTGTCTGTTTCTCTCTGTCTGTACGTACGTCTGTCTGTCTGTCTGTCTGTCTGTCTGTCTGTCTGTCTGCCTATCTGTCTGTGTCTCTGTCTGTCTATCTATCTATCTGTCTCTCTGTCTCTCTGTCTGTCTGTTTATCTATCTTACTGTCTGTCTGATCATTTCTGCACATCCTATTCTCTTAATCTTTGAAATATTGGTTTAAAAGTTGTTATAAGAGCATTTTTAAAACCATAGGCAATTACTTTAACACGATTTAACCACCAGAAGGTAAAGCTCCCATACAAAGTGTGAAGGGTATTCAATCAACGGTTGCACCGAAGTTAGCCTTTTCTCTTGTTTTATGCATGTTTGTGTGCCTTCCAATATGCTTTCACTCACAACTAATAAGCATAACAAATAATTTCTTACAATTTTTCTCAAATTCAAGTCTAAATAAGCTAAGACAATGAAAGTAATTCGACTAGATATTCTATTAAACAATACATATGTATGTACTTGTACAATATATAAATAAAATATGTATGTTAGAATTTTATATAAAATCTATAATGACCTAAAATACTACATGCATATGTATGTAATCTCATACATATGTACATAAAATCATATATGGTTTGTATATATATAAATATAATTATCATTGAACGCTAGGCTACTGTTTCATTTAGTTCTTTGGTTGGTTGTTTTTTTGTATATATGTATTATATTTCTCATTTCTCATTTTTTTTTTTTTCGTTAATAGGTAAATAATTTTATATGATACTGTTTTATCTTTTTTGTTTTTCATATACAATCTAATTATACAAGTATGTATATATAATTTAATTGGTCGAACGCTTTCTAGCTGGCTGGTATACAGTTTCAATAATATTTTGTATTTATTTAGTTTTTGGTTTCATAGAAAATGGCTTAGAACGCCTAAATGTATGCTAGAGCATTCATAGGCCACCTAAAGTTATGCTATAGGAAAATTATACATTAATAATACTCGTAGTACATTTGTTGGTCTATAAGCGATTATGCTGCATACATTTAGGGCGCATATTAAATTTATAATAAACTAAAGTATACTTTTAGGCGTTTTATAATAATTGTTTTTTAACTTAAAATTGTTGTAATTAATTATAATTTTTACAAATTAGAATTGGAATATGCCTAAAGTATTGAAATCATAAAATTAAGAAGAAGAAAATATACTAGGAAGTTATTTACTTTGAATTAAATTTTTGTTTGGTTTTTGATTTAATTGTAATATTAATTATAAACGTTTTGAATTTTGTCTTTGGTTTTAATGTTCATAGTTTTTATTGGAGACATTCGTGCCACCTTCAACTACTGCTTCGTATTTAGTTACTATACACATTTTCTTCAATTACATCATACTCAATCACGGCCTCAATACGGAATATGTTTTTGGTTACTTGGTTTTCATATTTTTGTTTTGTTTTTTTTTTTGTTTTTTTTTTTTTTGGAATTTGTGTAAAACTAAAAGAACTAAATAAGTGCTTAAAACGAAAACGAAAAATACAACACATTTTAATACCGCCTCTAGCTGTGTAGCTTCAGCAAACGCAACAACAGCGGATAGTGTAGATCTTCATCGTATAAATCGGATTCCTGTTTCAGCTGCAAATGACGCTGCCAGATGGTTTCATTGTAACGCGTTGCCAGCTCCACTGCAAACCCCTTTGCCAGACATTCCTCACGAAAGAGATTCATTGTTTTGCCACGTCGCGGTGCCATAATGAGCGCCAAACCGCCGGGTGCCAAATAATACCAAATGGTCTCCACCAGCGCAGTGCGCGCCTCATCGAAGAACAAACAATCGGCGCAGAGTACTACATCGAATTTGGCGCGTTCGGCTGTAGCACGTACACCAATATCCTGCCACTTGAGCACCGAGCATTTCGTATAGCACGACAGCTCATTGAGGCAAACCGTTTTGCGTACATTCTCCACGCTTACCTCATTGCCATCGGTCAGATGCACCGCATACGGTTTGGCATACTTGGCCAGCATTAGACCGGCAAGTGATGTAAAACCACCACCCAATTCAAGTATCCATTTGCCATGATATGCATCAAGTTCGGACAGCACCAGCGCGGTCAGTGCCTCCTCCGAGGGCCATACGCATATGTTGCCCGTATTATTGAAGCCCATCAAATCGTTGGCAGTCAATTGACGTTCCATATGATGTATATTCACCGAATATTCGCTATTATTCTCCAATAGCATGCGATATTTATACCAATTCTCAGTTTTACCCAAACACTTGAGGCTCATGTGATCCTCAAAGCTGTCCTGACGCAACAAATCAAACGATTTAAAACGGCGCACCGAAGCAGTTTGCTCATCACTGAATTCATCGCTTGACGAGGACACTGTCTCCTCGGAGTCTTTGCGCAGCACTTTGGCCAGTATGCGCCAACGTTTCTGTGCAGTACTTTGCAGATTGGGCGTCACTGGCGGCGTAGGCGGCATATGTACATTATCCTGTTGCGTTAAATCCTTTATATCCACTGTAATTGGCTGCATTAATGGCACTTGTGTGTTGTTGTTGTTGTTGTTGTTGATGTTGTTATTGCTCTGCTGCTGTTTGTTATCGATAACAATCTGTTTATGCATAGCCGCCTCCACTTCCGTTTCCGTTTCTGTTTCCGTTGCGGTTGGCATTTCCGCTGCCATTGCTGCGTGCTGTTGCATTTGTTTGATTCTGCTGTGCTCCTTAAACGTATTCAACGTATTATCGATATCGTATTGAAGCATTAAGGAGTATGTGGCTAATTGCTCCAAACGTATATCATTTGCGGCAGAATTTGTTTGTTTGTTTGTTGTAGTCTTTTGTACTAAAGTTGCTGACATTTTTCTCAAAAAAAGTTTTTCGGACAAGTTTTTCGTTTATAATAATAATTGAAATTGAAGTTGCACAAGTAGCTGATAAAGTAGCTGCCGTCACTATTGCAGCGCGTCGTCTATTAAAGCGCCTTCAAGTCATATTCTGAAAGTGAGAAGAGAAAAAAATTCTTTCTATTAAAAAATTAAGAGACAATATTAACTTCGATTGAACCGAAGCATCGTATAGAGTGAAAACCAACATAGATGAAAAGTTACTGTGTATCGAAAATCGATATATTTGCTGCTATCGGTTTTAGATGATATTTCACACCATCCACTGTTTATTGGATACTAATCTATACAGTTTTAGTCAGTTAGCTGACACTCAATAAAAATCTGTAAGGCCTATTTAGAAAAATCCCAAAGTTGCACAGAAATATGTATTAGTGCTGCATAGCGTACCACTTCATACGCTCCAACATCCAACCTCTGACTAATAAATGCATCAAAATGGTAATGCGAGTATACTGCCAACTCAACTCAACATATTCCCAAATTTCGGGGTGCTACTAAATATGTCTCTTTAAACAATCTCAATTGAAACACTCTCAATTGGAACTACTTTAAAACAGAATAGCACTTATAATACACAAGTAATTTTTGAATATTCTATGTTATAAGTGCGCGGCGCAGTAATGCTGTTTTCCTAACTTATTTTTCGTTGTTTGTTTGCAAATGAAGCATCAAATAAATGAGCATATTATTTGTGTATAAAAATTATATCGTACAAAACTCTCAAAATAACAATTAAAAGGTTTCTAAATTCATTTAACTATTCGGCTATTAATTCGGCCTTTTGTCTCTAAATCAACGCTGTCCAGCCATAGCCCCAGAGAGAACACCTTCGTATTTTGAGAGATCTGAGAGATCACAGATCTTTTTTAGAATGCACTCGCCCCTGCTCATCTTCACAATCTTTAAAACAAATTAAATAAAAAAAAGTAAATTTACTTTTGCATTTTAGGGTTATGCGGTTATAGGATCACAAATTTAAAGGTGATGGAGTTATAGAGATGTAGTGTCATGGAGTTCGAACTGTTCACCTCAAAATATTTTTTAAGATTTGTAGGTTTATGGGTTTATAGTGTTATGCTATTTTGTACTACTGAAGGTTTAGGTTGCTGTGGTTATAGGTTTATGCGACATCAGGGTTGTGGAGCTTATGGGTTTTGAGGTTATGAAGTGATGGACGTATGGAATTATAAAGCTAAAACTCCGAGATTGAGGTTGGCGATTTTCGTGTAAGTCTTTTTTGTTTTTCTTTTTTTCTGCTGCATTTTAGGTTTGTAGTTTATTGGGATTTATGAGAGTCGAGGTTACAGATTTTTAGGTTATGAGTTTTAGGACTATAGGTTATCGATCACAAGGTTATTGAGCTATGAAGGTATAGTGTTTGAGGTTAAAAAAATGCTGACGTAATGGGGCAAAACAGGTTTCGGATCCGGTTTCAGCGACACAAAAAACATATAATTCATGTAATCTGGTTTAAGAACTCCTCCACTTTTTTTGTGGTTAGTTATTGATTAATTCATTAAATGATAAATTGATAAATTGATTTCTCATCAATTTATCATTTTATCAATTGATCAAATTGATCAATTGATAAAATGATAAATTGATAAAAAGATAAAAAGATAAATTGATAAATTGATTAATTCATTAATTTAATTATTCATTAATTGACTAACTGATTAATTGATTTATTGAATAATTGATTAATTAATTAATTGAAGAATTGATATATTGCTAACTGGCTTACTGTATAATTAATTAATTGATTAATTGAAGTTTCAAAGTTAACATGAAAATCATTGTTTAACTCTAACAAATACCAAACTGATTATCAATTCAAGTTCAATTGTAATTGATTTAAAGCACTTCAAAATCATTTTTTACATACTTCTGCATAAATTGTTTGGAAATTATATTAGTTTTTCATTTTTAAATTTTCTCATTAACTAAGCTATTAATCGACTTGGTGTAAATACCCTAATTATTGTTAGTAATAAAAAGGGTTTTCATATAAAAAACCTTAAAGTGGGCTGTAGATCAAAAGCTTAAAAGAGAGCGGTTTGTTGCTCAAAAATTGGGCGGGGCATGCCAGCTTCCAGAACTTGAGCTCCTAGAGAAAATGAGTTGTTTCTCGACGAGCAGACATAGTATATATGGATGTGGCTAGATTGAATCATTTTGTAAAGCCGTTGAAGAATTTCTATGGCATCTTTGATGGCTCCTTCTGGCTTTTACAAACTTTGTGCTATAATTAATAAACTATTTACATTATTTTTTGTTGCAGAGTATAAAATTTTTTCAATTTTTTTTTTATTAATCTGCGTTTGTCCTAATTTGTTGCTACAAATAATAAAATTCGAGTACAAGATAATCGTTTCATATACAAGTTTTGTACAATACAAAACAAAACAAAAAATAGCAACAAAATAATCTATCTTAAACGTTTTTCAAAACGCGCATTGTATATTTTTTTAAAAAAATATGCTTTAACAAGTTTCGAAAAATGATTTTCCAATATGAGCTGCAGCCGCACACAACTCCCCTCCGTCGCCGCCCCCTAGTATGTTAGCATATCGAAACATTTACGCTTTGGTTCGCCTATTTGCCGTGTATAAATTCATCAAAATTAAGAAATTTTACAGCTCATAAAGATTTTAATTGCTCAGACGTGAAAAAAAAAAATAAAATACATACAGACAGACAGACAGACATACAGACAGACAGACATACAGACAGACAGACAGACAGACAGACAGATAAACATTGAAGCACAGACGAATGTATCGAGTGTGTGGCATAAAGATACTTTTATAATGGAACGTAGGCAGGTAAATTGCTCACGTAAAGTTAAAACAAAAAAAAAACACAACAGAAAGATATTTTCTATTAAAACCAAATTTTTGGCTTAGGCGTTTCCAATGAAATTTTCATTGTTACAGCACATGCTGCTCCATTTTATTCTATCCAAATATTGTTTTTCAATTTGTGGCATTATTGTAGATATTTTGTTATCGGTGGGTGTTGATAATGAGCAAAGCCGCATTTCGATATACGAATTTCTTTGAATTGTGCAATGATGCAATTTGTCGCTGAGGAAAGAAAACTGAAGCAGAAGAAGATTGTAGAAGCAAAATGTATACATATTTTTAAATTTTGGGCGTATTTAGTCAAGCGTTTCAGTGCAACATTTTAACGACTTTTTAAAGACCGCTGACAGCGCATAATCTAGAAATAGATATTTGGCATAATTCATATTTACAAATTTGTTTCAAAATATTGTTTCCTCAACGGATTTACATCAAATAATTTTCTGAATTCTAAGAACTATCATGTATTTCGCTGTATACACTGTTGTGACAGCTTATAGTATTATGATATAATCAGCTCTGATTCAATGATTGTGTAACGAAATTGATGCAAGAAGTCGTTAGAAAGTTTTCTAAAATAGTATTTTCACAATCAATTTTTACAAAACTTACTTAGGTGGCTCTACATTAGTCTATCGGTCAAGGCCGTACATAGGTTTACGAAACTAGCCATTATTGATTTAACAACTGTTTTGATAGACATTTTGAAGCCACTTAACTGAAAATTGATCGTGAAGAAAGAGTGGAAGCTCCAAGAAGATTCTGCTCTAGCTGATAAGGCATGAAGCACTGAACAGTGACTTAAAATATAGTGTTGGACTTCATGCTGCTTCAACAGGTGATAGTTCATATCTTAACGGTCTTTTGTACCCAAAACTATACTTCGTTCGAAAAGATCTACCTTACTTATAATCCTAGCATTGAATGCAATATTCCTTTACATGAGCTGCACATTGTGGCTCCTGTACAGTGTTAATTAATATTTTCAATGAAGAGTTGATTTGACCGGGCCGGACTTGTTCTTCAACGCCCTATCTGAACTTGGTATCCTAGCAAAGATCGTTCGTCTTTTCATGATGACGCTATCACACACCCAAAGCGTCGTCAGAGTAGGAAAGAACCTCTCCGAACCCTACAAAGATAGGATTCAGGTAGGGTGATGCCTTATCGTGCGAGTTTTTCAATCTTTTGATGGAGTACATCCTACGCCAATGCCCATATGTAGAACGGTCGGGCACGAAGTGATGCCTCTCGCATATGCTAATGATATAGACATCATCGGCACCAACGAACGGCGAGTAAGCAGGTCGTTCTCGGAGATTGAGAAACAATCACGTCTCATGGGCCTAGCGGTCAACGAGGACAAGACGAAGTACTTAGTGTCCACTCGCAGATTATCAGCGCGTCTTGGAAGGTCTGTGAGTATGGAGAATTTCAACTTCAATGTTGCAGAAATCGTCGTCTATCTGGGAACAGAAATTACCAGCGACAGCAACGTTAGCTGAGAGATCAGACGAAGAATCATGCTTGCTAATCGTTGCTACTTTGAGCTCAGCAAGAAAATTAGATGTAGAGCCCTTTCTCGAACTACGAAGATAAAAATCTATAAGACACTAATAATCCCGGTCCTGGTGTATGGCGCAGAAGCATGGACACTGACATCAACGGATACAGCGTCTTTAGGAGTGTTCGAGAGAAAGATTCTTCGTAGGATTTTTGGTCCCCTTAGAGGACGTCCGAGCTTAAGATGGCAACATCAGGTCTATGTTGACCTGAAGAAGCTCCGGATTAATGGACTTATTTGTTCTTCAGAAAATTTAGGGAAAATTTTATTTATTTATTTGTTCAAAATATTGTTCTTATCAAAGTTCGAATCTTGTTCGAAAAACATCTGCTCATAGTTGGTTGATTTGCGAAAACATAACTGTGCATTCGAAGACTCTAGAAATTCTTTGCAATCACGTGTTCTTTCGGTTGGTCATTAAAATAGACGCACTTGATGCTTCTAAGTCTTGTGTTAACAAGAGCAATTATTTTGGTTAAATAAAAACTAAAAATTACGAAATCAATTGTTTACGAGCAATATTTGAATGAAAAATGGGAAAAGCTACTGTATTGAGCTTATTGGAATGTCAAAAAATAGACTTCTTCCACTTACAAGGACTATCGATTCGAAATATTGCCAAACAGATAAATCGCAACTCCAGAACTATTGACATTCATTTAAAAGATTCGGAGGCATATGGAGAACACTTCAAAGTGCGAAAAAAGCACTAACTTCCCGAGTAGAACGTGAAATGGTTCGAATTGCTTCCAATTCGATAAAGTCAGCAGCTAAGATTAAGGAATTAGCCGGAGTCAAAGCAATCCTTTCAACTGTTCAGCGTACAATTAGAAATTCAAAACATCTTAAGCGTCTAAAAATCAAGAAAAAAATCACCTCTGAATACTATACGCAAAGAAAAACGGCTTCAATATGCGAAAGAATACATGACGTGGACTGTTCAATCTGACACTCGACTTAATGATTGGCGTTCGGTCGTCTTTACTGATGAAAAACGTTTCATTATAGATGGCCCTGATGGCTTTCAATAATATTTTCATAATTTTCGAAAAGATGTGCTGTATTTAAGCCGCCATCACAGCCAAGAAGGTGGAGTCATGGTGTGGAGTGCCATCACGTTTTATGGTACAATTGATTTAATTTTCATTGATCATAAGAACGGTGAGCGCTTCAAAGCATTGTTGGAGGCTGTATTTCCAAAACTAAATGATCTCTTTGGAAAAATACCATGGATTTTTCAACATGATAATGCTTCTATTCATAACGCTCGAGTAGTAAAGTCGTTTGTTGACTCGAAATCATGACTTGGCCACCATATTCTCTAGACCTTAACGTAATTAAAAATGTTTGGGGCTGGCTTACACGGAAAGTATATGAAGGGGAAAAGCAATACGAAGGTAGGGAAACATTAACTGCCGCAATTAAACTTGCTTGGAGCGAGATTTCGCTGAGCAACATAGATACCCTGTATCATTCAATGAAGGACCGGATATATGAAGTTATTACGAACAAAGGAGGCAGTACTTATTACTGAAATTATTTTTTCTTTTTATTAGATTTCCATGCATACGAATATGTAATGTTTCACTTCTACTGAAGCTTAATTTTTCAATACCTTAAACTCAAATTTTGTATTCAAAATCATTTTCAACGCACAGATAAAGAAGAGCTCAATTCAATCGATTGAATTTCAGCTTATACACTCTATTAAAGTTCAAATTGCCATGAAATATGAAAAAAAATAAAACAAGCCATTAAAAAAGTTTCTAATGATAGATCCATAGCGACAGAATGTCAAAATCGATTCAGCGCAATGCAGTGTGCAAAGTAGACTTAAGGGCTTGAACACTTCAACTTGCTTCTTTTTTTTTTTTTTTTTTGGTAATTTAAACTTTTCACTCGTACCTCAATAAATTAGTTATACAATTCAATCACTTAAAAAGTTATTTCTTTTTCGATTTTTATATTTTGAAACTACGACGACGAAAACTGTCAACGTCAGCAGTTGAGCTGTAAGTTTTTAAACACGCCCACAGTGCAGATACAGACACACACACACACACACACACACACACACACACACACACACACACACACACACACACACACACACACACGCATATACATAGCCCCTACTCATGCTGTGTGGCACGCATATATCGCGAGTCAATTGTGCCACATACAATCGGGCTATACATATATATATATATATATATATATATATATATATATATATATATATATATATATATATATATATATATATATATTTAGTACTATATAGCTATACATATATGCTTCTTGTAAGTATATAGAAACATTTCAACTGCAAAATATCACGCAAAGTCGCAACCAAATATTTTACAGCATATAAATTTTATTTTATTTATTTTCTTCAATTTTGTTCTTGTTTTACAGCTAACAAAAAATAAAACAAATGTATAAAATATATAAAAATAATAATAAAATAGCCCCAAATATCGCACGGTGTGACGCTTTCAACCTTGAAGATAAATATTTTATATGTGTATGTGTCAAATGAAACTATCGTAATATAAATTATTTAAAAAAACAAGCAGAAAAAAAAACGTTAATTAGGTTCTTATCAAAGCTTTAATACCCTTTACATGAAATGAAAATACAAAAATGTAACGGTACACATGAAGTTTAGCTACTATACAAATGTGAACGCAGGTTTTTTTATGGGCACCATATCTTCCAAACAACGTAATTTATGTGAAGAAGTCTCCATACTCAATATAAGTTGAATAACTCAAAAACTGTGTAAGTATTTTGCATTCAAAAAGACATGAAATAGGCAGGCAGACGGACATCACTAAATCGATTCATCCTTCGGAGCTGACCAAATATACTAAAATTGATCCGGACTGGTTAGGTTAGGTTAGGTTAGGTTAGGATGGCCAACATGGTTTAAGCCCACATTGTCAATTAGGCCAGCATAGGCCCCTTGTGATACCATATATATTTCCTATTTCTACCGCAGCTACTCTGAGAACCACTTTGTCAGTGTCAAGAACGTCGAGATATGTTTAACCTCTTTTTTCGAGATCTCACTTAAGTTATCCAGGAAGGGACGCCTTAATAACGTCAGTCTCTTCCTACTGTGGGCCGGGCAGTGACATAGCACGTGCTCGATGGTCTCCTGCTCCTCTGTATTTCCACAGCTTCTGCAGAAGTTCCAGGAGTTTTACCCTAGCCTTAAGGCATATCTCCCTATTATGCAGTGGCCTGTAAGGGCTCCCACAATAACAGCTATCTGATCTCTCTTGTGCTGGAGTAGTGTTATTGTTCTTTTGAGATTATATTTTGGCCAGGTGAATCTAGAGATTCTGCACGTGCCACCATCTATTGGTTGCTATACCGATCATCTTTGTTAAGATCTGTAGTTTAAATGTAGCCATGGATATACATAGCTACTGGAAGGATATCAGCAGTGGCTAGTTGACCCCCGCTTCACAATTTCCCTCTATATTTTGGTAACCAGGCACATAATGCACGGCAATCTCGTTAAGATATTTACGGCACTCCGTTGTTGTTTTAGTGTTGGATTTGAAAGAGTTCAGCGCTTTCAGGGCAGCCTGACTGTCCGAGAAGATAAACACATGCTCTTGTGTATGTGAGTATAACCTTAGGAGATGCGTAGCTTCCTGAATAGCTAGCATCTCCACCTGCTAAACGATACAATGATCGGGCAGTCTAAAGGATTCTCTAATCCCCAGATCCGGTGAAAATAGTCCTCCTCCTACCCGACCATCCAGCTTAGAACCGTCTGTAAAGATGTTAATAGGGTTTTCTCTATAGTGAGGAAGGTAGTCCCATTGTAGTCTAGTGTCATACTTTTAACGAAGTTAATGTTTGGTATGCAGTAATCCGTATTTAATGGTATATTTCCTTTTAATTGTAGTATCCTCGAGAATCTGAGGAGCTACCATGCCAATCTGAAGATTTCCTCAGTCTAAGGGCTGTAACTATTGCCATCTCTTTCGCAATGAGATCAAGTGGGATCAAATGGAGCATTACGTGGTACGGAGAGTTCCAATGATAGATAGTTCAGCCTTTCTAGTGCCGGCCACCATACACATACTCCGTAGAGCAGAATGGGAATAACTACTGCTGTCTATAACCAGTGGACGATAGATGGAGAGAATCCCAATCTTCTTCCAATAGCTTTTTTGCACGCAAAGAGCGACAAAAAGAATAACAGAATAAGATATTCATACAAAGTTCGGTATCGGCGTTTGTGCTCCTTTATTCATATGAATTTTTTATATGGGTAAACGGGTATTTCGTTTATTTGATTTTAGTTGAGATATCTGTAAATTATGTTATATTTCTAAAAGTGTTTTCTCTATGCTTGTGTAAAAAATTGCAGAAAAATGTTTGAAACTCGCAAAACCTAATTAAATATCAAATAATACCAATTAAAAGGTGCAGGAATTATTATCTATATACTATCTATATGCACAAGGGTGTACTATTTTAAACTTCAATATAATTTCACCATGTGGTGAAATAAAATTCTCGTATTCTCGTGCTCCCTTGTCGCACTGTTTTTCCTTTTTGAATGGGTGAACTCACAATGTTTATTCTTCCTACTTACTCTTTTTCTCGCTATATGTCCGTACATACATAATTAATTACCTACATACACATATCAGTCAAAACTAACAGCGATACAGCATATTTAATTGTCAGCCAAGTTCGGCTGTAGCCGACCGAGTTTAATTTCAGCACAATAACTCAATAACTATACTCGTACCCACGCATAGAATCAGACAAACGGACATAGGGACACAGGAATCAAGAATATACTAGTAGGTATACACTTTATATGAAATCCGATGTTACCTCCAATACGTTACAAACTTTGCAACAAACGCATACTACCCCTATTTATACGATGGTGACAGTCTTAAAAAAAGATTTATATGCATTGAAGATAAAATTTTATACTACGCGTATATACTCCGAATCACACTTAGGTTGATTAGGGCACAAACACTTGAGCGCTTTTTAAATAATTAATTTCTTTATCTTACTAAAACAGTGCGTATGCTTAATCTCTGCGACAACTTCGACATTGCTCATACGCCGTGTTTGCATTGTAATTTCGAAAGATTTATGCGGGATTTGTTTGAAGATTAACATTCTGAGCGCTGGAGAACTTTTTTGCAGGCAACTTAATCCCTCCGATTTTGTTTATAAATAATGCAACGCAACAAACGAATGAATGAAGTCAGCAGAGTCAGCGACTGATTTGCTTATTTTATATGTAAGTATGTATCGTACTACGTATGTATTGTATTTATATTTTATTTATACAAAATATGTATTTATATAACAACAAGTTCAACACAAAAAAAAATTAAAAACGCTGCAGTCGATTGTGCTCGACTTTGAGATACGCTGTATTTTTTTTATGCCTACTTAAGCCCAATACTGAGTTCGATGAAAATTTTTGCTACCGAAATTGTAAATTATTACAGCTATGTCAAACAAACAAAAAATAGTGTCCCCAAATCAACATGAAATACTAAAATCAGATATTTGTTAGGTGCAAAGTCCACACATATTTATTTCGGTGAAAAACAGTTCGTTTGATTGTTGTTTGAAATCGTTTTTTTATATGAAGTTTTTTCGATATCAAAAATTTTCAACGATCTCAGTATTGAGCTTAAGGCCAAAGTGAGGAGCAAAAAGAAATTTTTAAAATATAAAAAAAAGGAAACACATGGTTCTGGGGCCCCCTAGGCCAAAGCGAAGAGGAAACAAAAAATTTAAGAATATTTTGGGGTCCGGAACTGATCTAAAATATATACAACAAATTATTATATCAGAATAGGTCATCGTATAACCTATCCGAACCCTTTGATACCAAGAGAGGTTATCGTGCGACTTTTTTAATCTCTTAATGCATCCTATGCCACTTCCCATACGTAGAACGGTCGGGTTAGATCTTCCATGATGATGGGCCCTCTCGGAGATTGAGAAACAGTCACGTCTCACGGGCCTAGCGGTGAACGAAGACAAGACGAATTACTTGGTGTCCACTCTGATAGTATGTACGATGGTCATCCTCATCATACAGCTCAAGTTGAAGTTCTCCATACACACAGACCGTCCAAGATGCGCTGATGAGTATGGGATGAACACCGAAGCTCCAGCACTAAATATTTACGACGGAAACCTGAACATGATTGGTGGACGGCGTCAGAGAAGATAAGATAAGGTCTATGATGACCTGAAGAAGCACCGGATTGTTAGCGACTGGCGCCGGCGCGCACTCAACTACACCGGATGGTGCGCTTTTCTATGTACAGCGTTGACCGATAGACGTTTTGTACAGCCATCTAAGTAAGTAAATAAGTTTCCTGTAGGAGTTGCATTTTCAATAACAATAAATAAGCCGCAAGGCCAGAACCTTCATATGGTGAGAGTTCATTTGCAAACACCAGCTTTCTTCAAAATTGGTAAATTTTCATACAATTTCATAGATTTGTATGTTTAAAGTAAATTTGAAGAGAGAAAAGGAGAATGTTGATTAAAAATATATAAACTTTATAAGGTCTGCCGCGCCTTATTCTGTCTGTTACATACATTTGCACATACTTAATATACCCTTTTACCCGATGGGTATAAAATTTAAAAAAAAAAAATAGCCGCGCCGTGGATAAGTCACTGCCGCACATCGGCGCATATTAATTAAATTATTTACGCAGCAACATAGCAAAAAAAAAAAAAAAAAACCAAAAAAAATATAACATGCATATATCATTTAATTATGTACGACTATATATACGAGTACTAGGCGTCGACCACATAATTGTATACATAGTCAGTTGCTAATTTTTGCGCGCAAATGCATATTTTTGTGTATGGCATTTGCTTCCTGTTTGACAGCCTTTCATCTTGCATGCCTTGCTGCCTGCCTGCAAATCCCTGCGCGTTTTCTGTATTCATTGGCGTGCGAATGCTTCCAGCTCAGTGATGAAAGCCAGTCAAGCGCACAAATGGACATTGGTTAGATGCACAGCTCCTCTAACTCTGTGGCACAAAGCAACACTTAAGCGCGCTACCAATGTGTATGCACAGTCGGACAGATGGACAGACGGACAAGTCTCACAAGCGCACGTATAAATGTTTGGGCGGTGTGTGGCTACAATTGAAGGTTACATGAACTCATGCACTATACTTCCATACGCATATAGTGAAAATAGAAAAAATAAAAAACAGCAGCACATGTTGTACTACAAATGAGTTACGAGTAGAGTGTTCAGTGGTATGATGACCCACTGCTGCGTAGCACCGTATACGCCCCTTTCTAACTATATCAGTTAGTCAAACAGCCTGCGTGCCTGCCTGCCTGCCCGCGTGCGTGCTTCATTTGGCCCCAAAGCAGGCGTTAAGCACCTGAGATTATCAATGTACTAAAGCCAAATGTCATATGTAGCAACAGAACTTAAGCATATACTACATATATTAATAATAGGTACAATGTACCTTGGTATATTAAAATTATATGTTGTACGTTTGTACGCATAATTTTTTATATATAAAATCTTTATATATTAAATGAACTGTTTCCAATTTGAAATATATCAATCGTATAACTCGTGATCAGCACATATTTAGGTTGTATTATAGATAACATGTCAAGGTGTGTTTTAAAAGCAACTTTTTTATTCTAAAAAATTTATTATTTTCAAATGTAAGTTAATAGTTCTTTACACTCTCCTTGCGACGATTAATAACTTCAAGCAAAATGTTTCGTACGCTTAAAGTTACTACAGCAAATTAATTCTTCATTGTTGGAAAGTCTTTTCCCAGCGAGCTTTTCAATTCGTTATAATATGAGTTTCACAATTATTCTCTAAAATGATGATGATAATGATTAAACATGTTCACTATTGTTCTAAGTAACTTATTCTTAAATGACTCGATCAATAAGCCTCTCATATATTTTGTTTTGAACTTTAGAAAGCATTATTAAGGAGTACAATTGACTGAAAGAGCCTATCCGGCTCGTAACATGCTTACAGTAAGGGAAAATTTACTGGCACAGAGATCTACACATCTTGGTATGACTAGTAAAGAAATCGCTTGATAACAAAAAATACGCACTAGCAGCATTTCTGGATATAAAAGATGTAGTATTTAGTTATATGCTCCCTGAGGCGATCACTGGAGATAGATAGACAGATTTTGTGGATGGAACATTTAGCTGTATAGTTTACTCGCCACAGATGCTTATACGCATGTTAACAAACTCTACTTTATAAACACTTTCTAGTCCGAAATTTCTCACAAGAGACAAACAATATCGGTGGACTTTGGCGGTTAACAAACTGTTAAGCGGGATGAACATGGTAGGCTTAGGATGATCGCCTATGCAAATGACATAGTTGTTATTATAAATGGAAAGTTTCCCAATCCTTTTGTGACCTAATGCGAACAGCTTTAACGAAAGTATCATCATGAGCAACTTTCTGTGGTTAAGTGAAAAAACGGAACTCTTACTACTTACTTACAATTCACAACATGATCCCACTTCGTGTGAATCGCCATAGCTAGAAAGTTACTATGGAAGGAAAACTTATCAGAACGTATACGAAAATCAACAGTGATTCTATTTGCATGGTGCTAGATTGAGCTTCTCTCCAACAATAGTACATTGGATTTATATAGCCATTGTTAGGCCCACATTACTCTATACATATTGGTGCGGTGGCTAGCACTGGAGAAAAGAAACATCAGATACGGTTTAGAGAGAGAGAGAGTCCAAAAGTAGCTCGAAATTATATGTACGAGTATATATTAGTGATGCTTTACGTACCACTCCTATGGCTGCACCGAGCCCTTGATTCTCTACTTTGAACTCAAAAGCTATTTCTCTAAATGAGCTGGCTATATTACTTTATCTCATCTGGCTACCCAGTCAAAAAGATTTAACAGGCATCGAAAACCCAGTTGATCTTGTAAGGCTTCTAGTGCACTACACCCAGCTGATCACATCAAATACAGTGCCATAAGCTTGGATGCATGGACATTTTGCTTCGCTTAATCAATGACTTTCTGCTTTTGTATTGTCGTAGTGTATCCAGTTTTCTTCCCCCGACCCGATTCGATGAAAAAAACCTTTCCGATTCTGCCTTTGGAGCAGTTGTTCGTGCGTGAAACAATATAGTTCGACATCTCATGGCTTGAGTTCATACGGAACACTATTTTCTTGTTTTTGCAACGTACCCATAGCCTTGAGACGACAGTTTTAAATGGCATATTAAGTCACTCCCAAGGTTTCAACGTGCTCCTCTTGACGCGTACTAATTTTTAGAGAGCAATGATAAGGCATTAATATGAATAAAGCTACAAAATGATGCGATGGGATTTAATACTAGTTACGACATCTTCTGTAAATCGCATGAAACTTATTTGTACACCCAATATATAACAGCTAAAAGAAGGCATGGCAGACCACATAAAGTACTATATAAATTCTTGATCAACATCAAAAGTCGTGTCGATATAGTTATGTTCGTCAATCCATATATATATACTATGTGTGAGTTCCGATATGAACACGATTATCTTGGAGGCTATAAAAGATAGAGCCACTAAATTTGTCGATTCTGCAGATAAACATGCAGATCAAGTGTTCAAATTTTGAATATCACATCCACAAAAGAGCTTTTTGTCTCCTATTTACAGAGTTTTCAATATTATCGAATTATGCAGCAACGTCATTTAGTTTTATTAGCGCCATCTATTGGCAGGTTATTACAAAGACATGAACTCACGACTGCAGCTTTCTTAATTGGTTTTTTGTCAATTTATGGATAACTTAAGCCAGCTTTCTAAAAGCCTTTAATTTTGCGATTTTCTTGCGTCGTTTAGACTTTAGCTTGACCCATTTCTAAGACTGCTAAACGATTTTAATTATATGTGTTCATTAGCTTTAACATTACCGTGCAATGCCGAGTACACTGCTTGCTATGATGTACTTGTATATTGGTGGTGGTGCTACGTATGTTACATACCTCTATAGGTATTTAAATGACAAGAGTATTTTTAGCACGCGCCGTTGGAGTCGTTCATTCTAGCGACTATTCGTTCTATTGCATAGTTAGCCAAATGTGTCTCCAAAGTGACGTCGTTCGGGGACACCTACTTACTGCTGCTTACTAGGGAACGAACACAGATACACACACACACATACACACACATACACAGAAACATTACTCAAACTTTCTATAGATATTTGTGGGCTGGCGGAAGTAAAAATGAAAGGAAGAAAGGATATTTGTACTAATAAGCATGTGTGTGGCATGCCACGCGTGTCCTATGAGTATTTAAATACAATACATTCGAGTGTGTATAAACAGCATAACTATTTATTTATTTCCTACTTCCTCTCGAAAAGGCATTGTTTATTTATTTCATTTTATTATTTATCAACAGAGCCTTTTTCGCTCATTATGGTCTCATTTTGATACAATTATTTATTCAACAATTTTTTTTTGTTCGATTTTTATTTATTTATTTACGTAAAATTTATTTTGTTATTAAACAAAACAGAATATGTGGAAAATTATAGAATTCTTTAGCTGTTTAGTTTTAAATGTTTATTTATGGTTTTCCGTATTTGCTTGTGTTTTTCGTAGCTTTTTCTTTTTTTTTTTTTTTTTTGGTATGCCTTAGTCATATGTATTCAGATACTCATATAAGATACATATATACATATATGTAGACATCAACGATGTCGTCGACATTTGTAGCTCATAATTAGTTTAAACAATTTGCTGATTGCTTTTCTTAAGTAGCGAATTTAAACAAGAAAAAACACAAAAAAAAAGATACAAAAAAAGATACAAAAAAAAAACCATCTAAAAATAAAAAAAAATAAAACCAAAGGTTTTCCCCTTTGCTTGGACATGAAAGAGTATGAAAATGCATGTCATCGCTTATGAAGACATGGTAGCAGGGATTAGTAATTTTTGTGCACGTTCAGAGAGTGAGACCTTCAGTTGTTCGCTTAAATACTCTATACTTAAGTATAAGAATTTAAAAATAGTATCTCTTGGTATAGAATTATGTAATTATTGTTCATTGATTAATCCAAATATGTTTAAAGAAATAGAACTGTAGTATATTGTGGTTCGAATTCGTGTCTTAAGTATCAACGGCATTTAACAATATGCAAATCTATGCCACTGCTGTGCATATTAAAATTTAATATAATTTCTACATATTCAGGTTTGACACCGAAATCTCTATTTCCGCAAAATATCCAAAATTTCAGTCATAAAACTAAATTTAATTAATAAAATTTAGAGATGTTAAGGTGAAAGTGATTTCTGTGGCAACGCAGATTATAATTTATTATGACACTGGCTTACAAATTTCAACTTTAAAACGCTGATGATAATTTGGATGTGCTGAACACGAAAAACATACTGATTTTGCTTCTTTTCATTTGGGCCATTAATGTAGATAATGGTATATTTATGCCATTCACACACAGTGTGAAATGTTCTTATCAGTTTGTCTGAAAGTTTCTAATGCATTAAAGAAGGCAACGTAGACCCCATAAAGTACACATATTCTTGATCAGCTCGACGTGATGAGTAGACCTAGCCATGTCCGTATGTCTGTCTGTTCGTTTGTCTGTCTGTCTGTCTCTCTGTCTGTCTGTCCGTCTGTATACTGTTGCGCATTTTTTTTTGTTTTATTTTTGTTCTTGCTTTGCTATCGAAATAGTGACGTCGAGTTGGCAACTCTAAAATTAATATCTATGAAATATATTTATTAAGTGGTTGAACTATGCAATACGTTTTTAAAGGCTGAATAACAGTTGTGAAATTGAAAACTGAAATATACATAGGGTGGAAAAAATTAGCTACATAGATATAGGCAACTGGTGAAAATGGTGCTTAGGGTTGCATGTTTTCTTTTGGATTCATTCATCATTAAACTACGCTCAAATACTATTGAGCAGTGCTCATCATTATGTTTTTATTTTATAACCATTAAAATCAGACATTAAAGACAAACAGACGGACAGAAATAAAAAGTCTGCACCGCCGATCTGGCCAAAGAAATCCACTGTTTCATCTACTACTTTGTAACTGAAGTATTTTGATAGATTTATGCTTCTTCCACTACTTCCAAGTCACATGATTACTCTTGTGGTTAATTTCGGCATTTAAAAGCTTTCTGTCCGTTTAGCTGTATTTCAAGTTTGCTTTCAAAGTCTGTTAAACACAAACTTAATGATGCGAATTGCTTAAAATTTTACCATTACTTACCCGTAGATATTACTTGTCAAAAGCAAATTTGTTTAAAAACTACAAGCATCATCCGACATCATGTCGTGTATTACTGGAACCACACGCTGACCTCTCACCATGTGTAAAGGGTATACCATTTAAATTTGCAGCATCTATAACTTTCATATTCGTTTTCAGATTACCTTATGACAGCCCATGTTCGAAGCTTAAACAACCAAAATTTTCCGAATTCAGCCATTGCTAATTCTCAAGAAATTGACATTGCACCGGATTTTATGCTTAAAAACTCATCGGACCGTTCTTCTTCGAAGTTGACGCTGGAGCGCCCGTTACCATAAATGGAGACTTTTATTGCGTTATAAGGGATAAGGGATTTTTGTATGCCATTACCGGCTGATAATGGCATGTACAATTTTTGGTTCCAACAGAACGGTTCGACGGTTGTCCAATTTCGAAAAATTATGATTATGACTGGGCACAGCGATGGACCGATTTGACGGGATTGTTTTTTTTTTTTTTTTTGAGATTTATGAAGTCCAAAGTTTATGTTACTAAGCCATGGATTATAGAAGCATTTAAAGCCAATATCCGATCTTAAATAGCCGCTTTTCAGCCCGAAATAATTCGAAATATGTTGAAAGTTCTGAAAAAGGAAAACATTGCACCATTCCATCTCTCTCTACGACCATTTTTTAATACTTCTTCTTCTTTTTTCGGAGATAGTTTCACATATTGGGCCATAGCTCAAGTTAAAAGTAAAGTTGAAGGTAATAAAATATGCAATAATCTTTTTAAACATCGTTTTCCAATCTGTTCGTTAGTTTGAGTGTAATGGGATAAAATAAATGACAAATGTCGATTTTTTGGGCAAAAAAAAAAAATAGAAAATTCACTTCTTCGCCATGTAAAAATAGATAACATCAAATTATTTTTAGATGGAACTTTTTGTAAACTAGTGCAATTTGTGAGATTTTTTTTTATTATTACTAAAAAAAACATCACGAAGGTTTTAATGCCGCATTCTGTTTCATTTCGAATATGTGCAGTCGAGCAGCAAAACTGCTTTTCTTAGAATGAAAATGATTGAAAAACTCAAAACAAACGCAAATCCCTTTTTAAGCTTTGGTCGACTAATCTCTCTTACTTAAAACTTGCTGGAAGCTTCCTGTATGTATAAATTTGTATTTGTTCTTTTAAAATATTTCTGGTAAGAGTTTCTTGGTAAGAGCTCTGCTGTTGACTTTCCTGCTTATAATGTATAATTATTTTTACTCGTAATGTAATACATGCTCATTAATTTCAGCGCAATTCCACTTTAACAGCGATTTTGTATAATTCTAAGCAATGTTTTCAATTGAAAATTGGTATACAAAATCGGATTATTATTCTAATTATAATTTTTTCAATAATTGAGCTAAACTTGTGTAATGTATACAATATCCTGTACAGCTTTCCGTTTATTTAACCAAAAGCAATTTAAACTCACCAGTTTTGGTCATTTCCTGTACAGCAACAAATTTTTAAAATGAAGTACAACTAAACCACTAATTTCCGCACTGCAATTCATTTCCTAAAAAATAAAACTATATTGTAGTATTGTATTACACAGGATGAAAAACTGCACGCAAAAATTCGCTTAGCGTGACTTGAGCAAAAATTGCGCTTAATATCAAAATCCGTAAAACTGACGCAGCGTAAAGTTCAAACGATTTAATTAACGAATCATTGTTGGGGTACTATAAATTTGATTGCATGCAACGAACTTACAGTAGCAGGACATTTGGCATACACACACACACACACACACACACACACACACACACACACACACCCACGAAGATACACATCGCATAAAATTGTCACGCTCATTAAGTTGAGAACTGACCAGACACGAATGCAATCTGAAAATTGTTGGCGCAGCTCAAACAAGGACACATGCAATACAAAATGTTGCTATGCGCATGCAATTCCAATTGGAATATTCTTACAGCTCAACGTTGCATGAAATCAGCTGCGTCACGTTGCACACTTGAATGAGTTAACTGCAGTTCGATCTTTATGAATGTACTATAAAAGTATCCTTTTTTTTGCCTTTATTACAATTTATTATACTACGTTCTTCTTATTGGTAATAAAACAAAGTAAAAAAACAAGATGAAAACTCAAAAGTTGAAATATGCTGACTATTGACTTTCAATGCTGTTGCAGTTGATGCTAGATGAGTTCATTCGCACGCAGTACCACATGGCCACTGCATTTCAAGTACTACAAGAGCATTCCTCATTGTACGATTTGATTATCCTTTAGACATACACACAGACGTACAGCCAGACGGACGGACAGACTAGCATTATGCAAACGCGGCTATAAAAATTCAATTAACTCACAAGGACACTAATCAACTCGAGGCATTTGTTTTTACATATTCGTTGTAGGTTGTTATTACTGTGCTTGTATTGCACTTTTATAGTATACAATACTACTGTTGCTATTGATGATGATGTTCATAAGGATGATGTTGTTTAGTGGTGCTATAAAAAAAAAGAAACTACTCATCTAGTACAATTACAATTTCAATAAATCAAGAGTAAAGCATATGGTCATTTCCAATTCAATACGAATATAGACGTAGAAATTTAAATACATTTACAGAGTTCCATACGAGGGCTGTCTAATAAGTATTTAAATGAATTGGAAAATGTAAGATTTGTGAAATGAGTACTAATGTTAACATAGATCTCCAATAAGTTATTTATTTTGTTGCCAATATTGCAAAAAAAGAATGAAATAAATTTAAGCTACATTTGTATACGATGTCTTTCTATTTAGTCTTCTCTCTTTTTTGTTTCCAAACACAGTTCTAAGTACTCGTATTATTTAATAACACTGTTGTAGTTTCTTTTTAACATTTTTTTTTAGAAGATTTCGTGAGATAGGTCTAATTTACTTAATTTGAGTACTTGAATTCAGTGGTGATACCCGTTGGGCTAGGTTAATGGATGTCTCCCTGCAAGCTAAAAGCTTCTTAAGATCCTAAGTTGTTGGGTGCAATAGTTTCCGATATATGTAGAGCGCCGGGAATTTTCCCAAAAAGTTCCAAAAACATGAACTTTTTACATTTGATCTGTAACTCAGAAAATTAATTTGGGTACATTGAATTCAGTGGTGATAACCGTTGTGCTATCGGATGTCTTCAAAAAAAATTTTAATTAGAATGTTTTATGCCAAAAAACGGATATTTGATTAATATTTTGGACTGTATCTCCGAAACTAGCAGAGATACAGTAGATTCAATTTGCAAGCTAAAAGGTCTTGAGATCCTAAGTCGTTGAAACTATAGTTTTCGATATATAGGGCAATAGTTTCTTTTCTTTCTACAGCAATTTGACATGTCGAACATCAAGTGGAAGAAGACCATAAAGCTGCCTGGTCACGTAAGTCACGGTTTTCGTCGTATCGGCAAGCGTCGTAAACATACCGGTGGTCGCGGTAATGCTGGTGGCATGCACCATCACCGTATAAACTTCGACAAATATCACCCGGGTTAATTCGGTAAAGTCGGTATGAGGAACTTCAACTTACGTCGTCAGCATAAGTTCAAGACAGGCATCAATCTGGATAAGCTGTGGTCTTTGGTTGGCACTCATATGCTTGCTGAACTGCAAAAGGACAATTGGCTATTATAAGCCATCGCATCCTATTATTGTTAAAGCCACATAGGTCCACTATTTTAGTCATATTTCGAGCTAGAAACGACGAATCTGATTTGTGTATGCGAATAACGTGTTTTTCGATAAAATGGCCGTTTTATTATTGTTATTATCACCATAAACAACTGAATTCCGCAATTATTTCATCCAATTCTTGATCGAATTCGTAAAGCTTTATTTACGCTTGTCGATTTATTCTCTAATTACCAATAATAAAGCGGCATTAGTTTTAAATTACATTTTTTAACTTCTTACTGTTTGCTAAAAAAAACACACACAAATCAAACAGCTGTTTTATTAAGGCACACGTCATTTTGCCACTCACATGTGCACGACAATGCACATTTGCCAGTGGAAAGCAGAACTGTTGAGAATGTTGAGTGTAAATATGTCTCTCAAGATTTATTTCTTTGATTCCCACTTAGATTTTTTGAAAAGAATCTCGATAACGTCGGTGACGAGCAGTTTTTACCAGGAAATAAAAGAGCAGCTATCAGGGATTTTGAGATAGAAAAATTAAAGTACCAAGTACCTGTCTAACATGAAAATTGGACACCTCAAAAAAGGCTAATTGTAGTACTATTATTTAAAAAATCACAACTTTGTAACGTATTCATAGAATTTATTCATAAAACTCTCATTTTCTTCACTAAAATTCGAATTGTATTTTGTATACGAGTATACAAAGCACTATGTACTATGTATTTAACGAATTCTATTTTCCCTACTGTAAAAGTATTTTTTTCGCTCGCTCTTTATAACTTTCAAACTATTCAACTGATTTTAGACGAATGGAAACCAATTGTTTATTCTCATAAGTGTTTATTTTCCTACAGATTGGTTATTCTTACTCTAGATATAGTTTAAGTAGTAGATCTACATTCTACAAAAAAACCAAAATACGATGAAACTAACGGTTCAGAAGCGAGCGTCACAGGCGAGTCATAGACACCAACGCACAGTTGGACTACAAGCATGGAAAAGTCTTCCGAAGGGCATCTTAGTAAGAATTTCAATACAATCTTTTCAACGAGCGACATGTTATGGAAGTCGCAATCACCTCCAATGATTTTCCCCTACATTCTATGCAAATATTTTCTTTAACTCAGAGGGGACTGACTCTGAATGGCTTCTGAATATGGCGACGAATAGTAGTATTTTGTAAGTTCCGCTGGAGAGGCATGGATATACTAAGTTTGTGCAAATGTATGTAACAGACAGAAGTAGGCATCATAGATCCCATAAAGTATATATACATATTCTTGATAAACATCGAAAGTCGAGTCAATAAAGCTATGTCCGTCTGCAGGTCCATCATTCGTATGTTTGAACAACAAGGTTTCGGAGATTACAAAAGTTAGAGTCTTTAAAATTAGATTTTTAGATTCTTCTTCTTTAGAAATATGTTTTGAGTGAACAAAACCATACAAAGTCACCTACAAAATTGCTAAACTTGACCTGCGATTTGGAAATGGAGAGTCATAACATCAAAACTTAAATGCTTTATATTTGAAAGTCTATTAAGTCTCGTTGTCCACACATACAAAAGACAGGTAGACAGACAGACGGACATAGCTACTTGTTTATCGACTCGACTTTTGATGCTGATCACGTCTGCCTAGTTTTCTTCTGACTTTTGCCTATCCAGAGATGTTTGTTTTTGCACTTTAAATCGTCATTGCAACATTTTTTTTTCACATAACCTTTGCTATTTCGATATGCTATTTTGATGATACATATCAACGTACTATGATGCAGATTTTACAATATTATTCAACAGATTTTATCGGATTTTTTCGTTATATGTTCTAACGAATTTCAAAATACCTACCATCCATTCAACAGTTCAGAGTGCTTGTGAATTTTTAGTCTTGTTGTATGTAAATATCAAATTGTATAAGATTTTGGCGCAAGTTGTTGAACTTGAGCAGACGTATACGTTTTCTATGAGTATAACTCATAGGAAATCGATTTCGTAGCATATTTATATACAAACGAAAGTAATTAATAGTCTGCATTTCAAGAGCATATCTACAAAATTGTGGGTGTGTAATAGCTAATTTAGAAATTCGAAGGTCTAAACGCATACTGCGGTCTACTTGTGTGTGTAAAACAGTAGTGCCATTTTTTGCCCGGTATCTGTGTTTATAATCCATACAATATTTAGTATAACTAGTAGTAACTTATTACACAACCCTCGTAAGTACACTTAATTACATTAGTTTATTTGTGGCTTAGTATATAAATCACCCACTAAATTTGTTATGACTTTGATGCACGTTTTAATTATTATTTTGACGCCAACTGTTCAAATACTTTGGACTAATTATGTGCTCCACAAGAACCACATGTGCATACATAAATACATACGAGCACATACATAGTATGTACATACTCAAATAGCTAAGATAGGCATTAGAGAAATAAATTAAGAGAACTATGATGACTCTAAAGCACACTATAGTATGAAAGCAGAAGTTGTAATGATTTAACTTTGAATCATTGGGTGCATTCAGCAGAGACTGATTACTGATTGACTGTTTTGAACGCCCTCTAGTATACATTTGTAGTTTTTCTGCCGCTGTAAGGCCATTAAGTTTTAATAGTTTTTCTTCACGCTTGCACAACTGGCGTTGATTCATTATTAAAAATTGTAATCAGTAATCACAAATCAGTCGAAAATCTCCATTAAAAATCTTTCACCAAAATGCAGCCGTTTATTTGACATACTTTTATAATACTTACTATTCTTAGGCAAGACCACTATTCAACTTAATGGAAATTTGCAGAGGTATTAATGATAACAAAGTAGAATTAATTTATTAAAACTGATTTATAAATATGCATTCATTCAAATTCAATTCATGAATACAACACATTCTAAAATGTCAACATTCATTTCATTCAATGCAGAATGAACTTCACTTCATTCATTCGACTGTTTCGATGTTTCGAATTAATTCAATTGGCGTTCGGTTGCGATATCAACACGAAGAAATTATCCAGCCGAAGACTTTCTGCAGCTGAACTGATTTTCGGATACTAGCAACTAGGAAGCGATAGGTACAAAGACTGGGAAGAGAAGTAAAGCTTCACTTATATACAGGATGCCTCATTTCATGGATACCTATGAAAACTTGCCACAAAATTGACATTTGTTGATTGAATTATAATGTTAGATCAGTTTCTGAATAAACCAGAGCTCGCAACAAGTGTTTTTTTTTTTACAGGCAGTCAGAAAAAAACAGCTCCGTGCGGACACGATTTAAAATAGAAGCGAAGAGACATTTCAATTCTGTTTCTTTTTCAAACGGTCTTGGTTAAAGTAACAACCACAACCTAACGCAACAACAACAAAAAAGACACTTAGCGCTTCCACTTGGCTCGTTTTGCTCAGTTGCAGAGGCTCAGTTGCTGAGAGTCGAATGAAAGTGTACCCATCAAGCCATTATCATAAGAGAGCTTCGTGTGTTTTCTTCATCGAGAAGCTTGAAACAGAAGACACGAAAGAATCAAAAAGAAGTTTTCTGTTGAGAGAGTGAGCGAGTCTGGTTCATTTTTCTCTGCCTTTTAGGTGAGCAGACAGCATCAAAAAATTAGCTTGAGCATATTTTGCGAGCTCTGGAGTAAACCAATTTAAGTATCAGCTTGGAACTACAATTTTATTTCCAATGCCCTTATCTATGCGAGCATTTGGTCTATTTGAGGGATGTAGATAAATAAAATTCTTCTTTCTGATATTTTTTTTGATTTTTTTTTGGAATTTTATAGTCAATACTTTGTAGAAAATTAAAGAAATCTTTCAGCAATTCGTTGCGGTTTCTTCCAGTACTGTTGAAGTCTTAAAGATTTATCGTGAATATATATCAATTGGATTTTTTTAATCGAAATATGAAATGGAATATATACAAAACTGATGACTACCTGGAATACCATCTTTTAGCCACAATTCTCAAAACTTTTCTAAGGTACACTTTTATTAATACCATATTCCCGTATCAATACCCAAGATATTTGTAAGCAACGCATATACTGATACTTGAGCCCAATGATTACAACTATCTCCCACACTCTCGAATTGTTTCTTGTACCATTTTAAGCCGATGCTCTCCAGAAATTGGCAGTACAAATCAGAATGGTAACCAAAGCTAAACTAGCCTGAAAAACGCAGGTCGTCATATGACCGTGAAATTCCTAAAAATGCCTTGGCGAAATATGCATCCCAATGGCCGGCTTGTTTGGAAGCATTATATTAAAGCAAAAGTAAAGCAGCTCTATTTGAAGTCTTGTAAGAAAATCTCAACTCAGTCTAGAGAACAAGGTAATGCTGTACAAAACTGTAGTATAGTCCGTTTGGATTGCTGTTATTGAACTTTGGGGTACGACAAGTACCTCAAACATCGAAATTCTTCTGCGCTATCAGTCAAAAATGCTCAGAGCCATTGTCAACACTGCCTGGTTTGTGACAAATGCGGAGAATCCCAAAGATCTTCAGCTTGAAACTTAGCAGATAACAGATTACGATTTTAGAAGACTTAAACGATTCCATATTCTGGATCTTCCAGATAGATTTTATAGTAATAAGAGAAGTAAAAATAACGAATAATAGTTACGCTGACTGGCGAATAGCTATTTCTGTCATTTTCTAAATAATCGACCAATTTGTTTATAACCAAATCTATACTAATATTATAAACAGAGGATAATCTCTGGAACCACTACATCTATTTTAAAATTTCGTTCACTATTTGAGCTACATTATTCCAGATGGACATAAGCTATATATCCTTTGGTAAAAAAATCAGTCAGCGATTAGTTCTGCTGAACGTGCCCATTTAAAAACTTTTAAACAAGCCAATATTCTTTGTCAATTTCTCGCCAAGTAGAAAGCAACAAAAAATATAGTTTAGAAATTTCTGTTGTATCAAAAACTGCCTAAAGTTTATTTTAAGTTCATAAAACACAGTTACACAACAATGTGTGTAGGGTATTAAAACCTATTGTAGTTTGTTCTATAAAACATTTCAGTGTTGCTGTTACTGTTGATAGTTTTGTTGCTCATCACAACTGTAGGCCAATGTAAAATATGTCTAACAAATACAATATATAGTATTGTATAATGTACTACCATATATTGTAATGGTAATGCGACAGGACTGCGCCACCTCACAGCAGGCTAACAACAACAGGCGGAGGAGGGGCGTGCGGTTGAGTACTAAACTAGCTGGCAGGCAAACAAATAAGTCATGATGTGTGTACCTATGTACATATGTGTATAAGAACTACTAAATATAAAAAAAGGACAAACTGTCAAGTAGAGCTAAACCAAAATGACAGACAGACAGACAGACAGACAGACGGAGAGACATTGAGAAAGACAGACGGACACACATGTGCACAGTGTAACGCATATAGACAAAAAGTTATATCAAATGGAAAATTGGAAATAATGTTTGGTGGAAAAAAACAAAAATAAGAAAGTCGACTTCGAGATACACTGTACCTTGTTAAAGGCGGCTTATATAACATATATATTACATTCTTTAGCGGACATAAGTTCTTCACCGATTGGTTTGAAATTTTGATATAAAGTCGCATTCGAATACGCGCGTGTTTAGTTTTTTTTTTTTGTTTTTAGTACTTATTATATAGATGACACACCTGTAAAAGGAACTTGGTAATTGAATATTATATGGGGAAATTTTTTCAACCGATCGCATTTAAACTCAGTTTTTATTCTCTGCAAAAAAAATTTTACATGTGTTTCGCGGTTTTGAGAAATTCTACCGCTAAGTGGTGAAAAGATGTGGTGAAAAGTTATACGAAGCAAACATTTTTTAATCTAAACGATTTTAAACTCGATTTTCTCTCTCGAATTTAATTCAAAATTTCTTTTTGCTTCAATTATTGCCCATGACATTCAAATGATATTGAACTGAGTCGTTAGCGTTACTTTCCTGAGTATAGTTTGAATTGATTTTTTTTTTTACAATTTGAGGTGAAAACAAAGAAAAAACGTTAACTTCGATTGAACTGAAGCTATAATACCATTCACACGAAATTTTAAATCGTATTGTAAAACATAAACGTGGTGGGTTTAAATAAGGGCTACCCCAAAAAGTGGGCAGTACACGCCCACTAGTAGATGTGTATGAAGCGATGTAGTAGGTGTGTAAGATGCCGCCATATCGAATTTCAAGTTATTGACGTCTTCCATACAAATACATAAAAGTGAGCTGTGGGTTTATATGGGACTATCTCAAAAAGTGGACGGTAAACTAATGTATATAATATATAAATAGTATATATAATGTATATGTATATAAAGCGGTATGTATATAAAGCGGTTGTGTTCTAAAATCCACAAATCAACTTTCAAGCTAATATTGATTTAAATGAAGAATTTTTTCATAAAAAACACAAAATTTCACAGTGGGTTTGTATGGGGACTATACTACAAAGTGGGCTATGTATGTTAAGCGGCTGTCTATAAAAACGCAGCATATAGCATTTGAATCTAATAATGACTTTAATAAAGAAGTTTTTCTTACAAAAACACAAAAGTGGGCAGTATGTTTGTATGGGGGCAACCCCAAAAAGTGGGCGTGCCATGCCCATTAGTCTATGTATGTTAAGCGGCTGACCATTAAAAGGAACCACATTGCATTTCAGCCTAATATTGACTTTAATAAAGAATCTTTTCTTACAAAAAGTCAAAAGTAGGCAGTAGGTTTGTATGGGGCCTACCCCAAACAGTGGTCGGGGCCCACCCATTTATGTAAATGTGAAGCGTCCGCCAGCTGGAAGCTACCATATCAATTATTAAGTTGATATTGACTACAATAAAAAAGTTTTTCATACAAAAAGTCAAAAATGTGCGGTGGGTTTGTATGGGGGCTTCCCAAAAAAATGGGCGTGGCGAGTCAATCTTGATACTCTATTAAACTGCAACCAAAAAAAAGTGTATGTGTAATGGACAGACGGACATGGCTAGATCGACTCGTCTCATCGAGCTGACCAAGAATATATATCATTTGTGAAGTCTACGATGCCTCCTTCATTGCGTTACAAACTTTCAGACAAACTCTTAATACCATTTCACACTATCTGTCAATTGTATAATGATTCTTATTTGAATAAAAAATAAAATACCTCACAGGCCATCAAATGTAAAATTGGCGGGCTGAGTGCCCAGGTCGAATTGTTAGTCGTTGCAATTTCGACGATGGATTTACATATGCAAAAAGCGCTAGACAAACTAAATACCTAAACTAAACTAAATATTTGGCCTTGCAAGTGTGGAAGTGACAACAAAACCAAAAATATTCCTTACAAAAACTTAAAAACTTTTATCTTAACCCTTTTACATTCGAAATTACGTGGAAAAACTATTGAACTGATTTTGCTCAACAATGTATCTATCAATAGGGATTGCATGTAGCTGTCAGAAAGCAACGAATTTTCAAGGGCAGATTCATTCTTTTGCCTACCAGATCGATCACCCCAAATATGAAAAAAACTTAACTTTTTCTCCCACTTCTTCTTGCTACAATTTATGGAGGAGGGTGAAGCTACAGATCTTAAGTTTTTCAGAATAGTTGCTTGAAATTTTACTAGTTCCAATAAAAAACAAAAGGTTAGAGAGCTTTGATCACCTAAGCGACCACCCAATTTGACGGAACTACTATGTCTCAATACGGCACGATTATCCATCCATCCATACACTTCAACACAGCGACACCATTAGCCACCACGCACTATTTTTCCCGCCAAAAGTGATGATAAGTCAACGTAATAGCAAATGCGTTCGCATACTGCCAACTTGCGAAAATAGTCGCATTCATTTTAACCGTTGACGACCATTGAAAAACACATATAGGGTCCGTAATTTGTTACACTTTAGCACGCGAAATAAAATTAGTTTCACAACACTTTTCTTTAGTAATTTGGAGTCGCTGATCACGAATTCAGGAATTTCCGCGAATTTCCTAGCGGTTCAATAACGGTCGTCAATGGGTTAAATTAGTGTTGGCATATTGATTTAATAGTAGTTATCTGAAAAGGAGAGTCTAAATATGCTAACATGAGTAGCTCTTATACAGCGGTATGATGAATTTGGATTTCGCAACCAATTTCGACAGCATTATAATTTTTTAATGTTCTGAGTTACAATTTCGATGGTGTTTCGATCGAAATCAATCCGACAACAATTTGTTGGGAGATTTCAATTAGTTTGGATTAATTACAATAACATATGCACTAAAAAAGTGCTATAAACCATTGTCATATGTAAATTTCAAGTGTTAGTGTTTCCCATAAATTAATAAATCACTGCATTTTAATTAAAAAATGATTAATTTGAAAAAAAAATGCTTGTTGTTGAAATCGAAATTGTGCCACTAGAGAGCCAACCTGTATGCATTTCAAATAAATATATTTTCGAACATTTATTTTAAGTATTTAATTGATATGTTATGTATTTCAATAAGCACTAATTATAATATGCACGCGAGTTTTATGTTATGTGCTATAAACTATGCAACCACAATATGTTGTGTGCCAAATTGCCAGCTCTGCTACACTTGACTAGAATCAAATTGAATGATATTTTTGGGAAACACTTATTCAAACATTGGACTTGACCAATGAATTGAAACAATTATATTTCGCTAGAATTCTGCCACTCCATGAAATATTTCGATTGAAATTGAATTTCGTTTGTTGCAAATTTTCGAACGAAATCTATCACAACCCTAATTTGCTAAGATATCTATTTGAAGACGGACGGACGGAATGTCTATATCGACTCAATTTCCGTTGCTGATCAAGCATACAAGGTATGATCTAAAAATAACCGAACTTTTAATTTAAATCATATAACACGTAGCACCATCTATTAAATGTTGGCAGTGTTACAAAGGTACATTTTTCTTCTTTCGAAAGCAGCTAAGTTCTGGCTAATCATTTGACAGGTTACAAAATGCCACACGTTTTATCAAAATGACACACGTTTTAATAACAGCAGTTTTTTTAGTTATGTCGTATAAACATAATGGAACAATGGAGTAAATATAACATTTTCTTTTAAACTCGGTAAAAAATTTAACTGAGACTTACGAATTGTTCAAAAAAGTTTATGATGATAATTGTATGAGTCGTACTCAAGTTTACACGTAGTTTACACGATTGAAAAACGGTCGTGATGATTTAAATGATGATGCAAGACCTGGACAAACCCGTAGCATCTAATCGTGCTGAGTTAGTGGAAAAAAGTAAGTAAAATAATCGCTATCGATGCAAATGTCACTGTGAGAATGCTGACAGGAGATTCATCTTACTATCTACAAAATATTAACTGAAGATTTGTGTAAACGAATGGTGTGTGCACGTTTTGGTCCACATCAGACCAAAAACTCGCTCGTGTAGAGCATTGCAAAGACATAAATTCAACAGCAACAGCTGAAAACTATCCAGATTTTCTTGATACGATCATAGCTTGTGATGAAACATTGTGTTTTAAGTATAATTCTGAAACTAAGTGACAATATGCAGAATGGTAGTCAAAAGACGTGCTAAAACCTAAACAATGGGTTCTCGAAAGTTAAGAATCAAGAAAATGTAGCTAACTTTCTATGATTCCAAGGGTATTGTTCACAAGGACTTTCTTCCAGAAGGTCAAACTGTCAGTGGCGAATATTATTTATAAGTTTTACATCGTTTGTGGTCGAGAATCTACGTGTTAAGCCCGCATATGCCATAGGCAAGCAGCTGTTTTTATTGCATGATAATGCACCACCTCATAAGACCGAAAAAGTCAATGAATTTTTTATAAAAAAACAGATTTGTCTCATTGACCACCCTCCGTATTCGCGCGATCTATCACCGTGCAATTATTTTCTCTTCCCAAAAATGAAAACTGCAATGAAAGGAGCTTTTTACAATGACATTACAGCCATACAAGCAGCCGTGACATAGGTGCTAAAGTACATCCCAGAAAGCGAGTTTAAAAAGTCAATGGATTAATTGATTGAGCATACCAAACATTGTATTGAGTTAAATGTTTTGTATTTTGAATAAATATTAGTTTTGAAACCAAATACCATGCTTGTTTTATTTTATAACTAAAAAGTTCGGTAATTTTTAGATCACACCGCATATATACGTGAATAACCTACTGCCTGTTACATATATTTTCAAAAATTTAATATACCCTTTTACACTATGACTACAGGGTACACAAAATGACAGCAGCTGCGGTCAATAGCTGCTACTGCTGGAACAGCATTGAACTCATCATTATTGCTGTCAATTTTCATTCATTTTTCATAGATCCATGCAGTTCATTTGCCATTTTGGACCAAATAGAAGGCAGTTGACTCAGAACACATCACGCAACTCAATTAATAGTCATCAGTGTCATTAGTGTCATTTATTCGCAGCAGTTGTCGTTAAGTATTAACAACATTAACAAGAAACCAACCAACACAGACAACAATGGCACAAGGACGCAAGCCGAACGACGAACGTATCCATTTTGGCAAGCAGCCGCACTAGGCGAGGGGCGCCAGCTAATAATGTCAATTTTTATGCGCACATAAATCGCTGCATTCGAATAAATCGAATTCGAACAAATCGTCTCTAACGACTTTTGTGAAAACTACTTTGGCTGACATTTGACTTTGTTGCAATAAATTTTTGCGCTTCAAATCGCTGCTGATTTCTTAAATAAACAATTCATGTCAATAAAATGTATTTCAAGCTTACCGGGTAATTGCGCACGGCAAATGATCAGCGAACGTGCAACCGCACAGATACTCTACGTAGCGAATTCAGCTGGAGGCGGGGGCGTTTCACTTAAATAAACTACAATTGTGGCTTTGTTTTTTATGCTTTCTGAAGTGCACAAGTAATTTGCATTTATTTAATTCTTTAAATTATTATTTCGAATTTTTTTTATTATTTCGAATTTTTTTTATTATTTTTTTTTTATTATTATATTAAAAAGAAGCACACACGCTGCGCTGCGCTGAGTTGCGTCTTTGTCTTCGTTGGTTGGTTGGAAAACTAGCACAAAACTTTTTCAAAGAGTTTTCCCACGTTGACAACGGACGCGAATCGTCGGAATGAAAATTTTCCGTATGAGATTTTTCGCTGTGGGCCACCGCTGCGTATGAAAATCTGCGTCAAACTGTTTCCCTAACAAAAACGAAGTCATTCATTTGCTCAATGCAACATGCATGAAATCGTGTGCTGGCTTTGGCTTCGTAAAGGCTTCGAACTTGCTATGAACATGTTTGATGTGTGAAGCCAATTTTTATTGAACTTACAGTGGTGTACGAAATATTGTGTGCATTAACAAAAGTTTATTTTATGTTTTTGTATTTATTTCCTTTAATTTTTTTAACTGAAATTTTGTGAACAGACAAGAGAGCTGACTAGCTTTGTTTAAATACAATAAACAAACAAAGCCAACACCTTGATATGTGAGCTTATGCGAATGAAGCACACATATTTTATTTATTTTAATCCACAATTAAATGGTTCACCAATGGTTCACTCACCGTCACCATCACCGTCACCGTCACCTGTACAGGTGCATGTGTCTTCGGATCCAACACCAAAATCTATGTTGTCATGCGTTCCTGGCCCACGGTATTTCAATCTGAGGTCCACACCATTGAGTTCTGCGCCCGCTATCATTTGGATAAGCGCGCTCTAAGTGATTAATACTACCATCTTTTCAGATAGCCAAGCGGCTATTAAAACTCTAGCTACTTGAAATTTTTCCTCACCACAATGCCACGATACACTCCAAAAACTTCCAATCAGCTGCAATGTCGCAATCGGTTGGGTTCCTGGTCACACGGTATCGAAGGAAATCAAATTGCTGATAAGCTGGCCAGGACTGAATACCCTTTCTTTACCTTTTTTGTGTTCTAAGTTGACCTATGTCCAAATCATTCATTGCAAACTTCTTTACAAATTCTTTCTCTCAACACTGGATATAATATTCTGGACTACGACAAGCTAAACAGCTGGTTGCTCTCATATACCCTACAACAAAACACACATCTCAGCAGATTAGAAACAGAGTATAAACGCTGTCTTGAGGACTATGAAAACTGCGTACACCTGATCCTCGACTGCCCAGCTTTGGCTGGGATTAGAATCGGATAGATAAACCCTTTTGTTACGTCCGGCAAAAAAGTTACCAACGTTTTTTTTTTTTTGTTGTGATTTTCCCCCTGTGTAAACTCAGCATTTGTATGTATATGAGTGGAAGAGTATTAAAGTCTATGTTTATCGACATAATATGTATATTATTTGTAACTACAATAAATGAATACTAACTAAATATTTCCGTTTATAGTTTGAGCTGCACATGCACTATTACGATGGAAGTTTTTCCAATATCCACTCCTTTAGTTCAATTATTTCCTGTTTTATAAGTTCGTGCAACGTATCTGTCAGTGTTGTGAAATTACCATCAACACCGAGTGCAGTAAGTTCATCAAAGGTCTCCTCTCCCCATTCGTATGGCACCACAATATCGTCGTCACCATGGAACATGCGCAATTCGGGCAATTGAGAGAAAGAGTTTTCGCGTAGTGATTCATAGACAACGGATTCACGATTAAGAAATGCTGAACAGGCAAAAACTCCAGCTAGATCTGTATTCAAATGGTAACCGGTGTGAAGTGCTAGAGCGCCACCCATAGAAAATCCGCCCACTATAATGCGTTCGACGGGTATACCGTTCTCAATCTCCTCGTCAATTAGCTCATTTGCAATTTCATAACTCTTTGCCATCTCTTTGCGACTCTCATCTGCTGCAATATCAATAAAACGTCTGTCAAACCAAACATTCCAAGATTCGCCGCCGCTTGGCGTATAAGTCTGTAATGGTGCTGTTGGATAGATAATGCGTATGTGCGGAAATTCCATGTCCTTGTCTAGTAGAGAATGTACCCACTCGGCCAGGTTCGCGCCAGTATCGCCGGACCCATGGAAAAATATAACGGAGGCGCTATGCCTTCCACTAGTTGGAAATATAGTTTTCACTGGCAGTCTCATAGCTATGGATTAAAATTTTCAGTACAATCGAATTTTTATTGAAAAGTGTAATTTTCTATAAAATAAAAAAAATAAATAAATATAACACTCATTTCATTCTTAAAAGCTTACTATGCTAACATTATCCTACAGCACTTGAAAACGTTTGAAAAGTTTTGCTATTTGTGAAATCGGTGTAATCGAACTCAATAAACCACAAAAATACCAATACAAAAAACTGATTCTCTACTTTGGTGTCTTCACACAACGGATTTATTCTTAAACAAAATTTGTCTGATAATCAACAGCTTGCCTAACATTGAAACTAAACAAAACTTAAGAAAATTCTTCTAACCGTTTCATCATGTAAAATATCCGTCTTATGCAGCAGAGTCATAGCACATTTCAATGATATGATTTTCAAAATAATAGTTTCTCACACTCAAATCATTTTATTCAATTTTAAAGTTCAGACACGCTTAATGGAAAACATTTTACTTTATGTTTGTATCATATTGCACCTAATATTTTAACCTGCACTGTATATGGTTAAGTGTGAGCAAGAGAGAGCGCAGAACACGTGTATGAGTAGGTGTAATGTTGTTGTTGTTGTTCAAACGCAACAAAATAAACCAGCAGGTTTGATGCAGCATACTCTTTCGCACACTCTAATGCTCTCTTTGTCACTCGTACACTGCAGGTTTGATTAATCTTATCACGACATTTTCTTTAAATGATTTTCCATTTGTACAAATTTTACCGCTTTTGATAGTATTTTTTTTTTGTTTTTCGTTTTTATTTGCCTGTCTTTACTTTACTTTCCTCATCTCATGTGCGTATGTGTGTGTGTGTGTGTGTGTGTGTGTGTGTGAAAGTGTGTGTGCGTTTGCTTTTACGCAAAAGTAAGAAACAATTTTCATTCATAAAAAACATACGCAAGTGGGTGGATGTAGCAAATGGTGAGCGTGAAAGATGGTGAGTGGAACAGAGACAGGGAGGGAAGAGTGAGTGTTATTGTTTTTGCAAAATTTTGCTTGAATTGAAAATGGCAAAATGTGCGCGGCCAATGAACGGGTACACGGAGCGTGATAGCTAATGGTACGGGTGTTGGTGCGGTTGTCGGTGCGTGTGTTGGTGCGGTTGTAGGTGCGGGTGTAGGGATACTGTTCCATTACTTCGCTGTCATTGTTTTTGTTTTTTAATACTCTGTAGCCATAGCATAAATGGGTATATTAAGTTTATGCAAATGTATGTAACAGGCACAAGGAGGCGTCGCAAACCCTATAAATTTATTTGTATAATCTTCATCAGCATCGGAAGACGAGTTGAAAAAAGACTTGTCCGTCCATTCGTCCGTTCATCCGTCCGTTCGTCCGTCCGACCATCTGTTTGAACATACAGAATTCGGAGACTAGTATAAGGGATAGAGATATTTGGATATTTAGACTCCCCTTTTCTCTCTCCTGATAACTTGTTTTAAATGAACATGCCAAGCCCGCTTTCAGTGCTAGGTCACATACAAACTTTCACTTTATTTTTTTTTTTTTTTTTTGACGGAAATGCAAAAGGTCACACACTTTGCCTTCTGTTTTTTGAGTATAAAAAGTATTTTCGGTAGCAAACATTTTTGTTATCTGAGTACTCGATGAAAAACAGTTCGTGCCGAAAATTTTTGATTGTTCTTTGACAGCGTTTTTTTATATGAAGTTTTTTTCGGTAGCAACAGTTTTCATTGATCTTAGTATTAAGCTTAACAGTAAACAATTTTTTCGGAATATAAGCCATCTAAAAAACATTGCTGGACCAACCGATGTCGTCTTAAACTAACTTGGATTTGTGTCATGATTCAACTCAATTTGGAAGCGATACAGTACAGTCACCACTAAAAGATATACATCAACCAAGCTATCGAATTGACAAGCATATGCCAATCGTCCATAAAGAATATCGAATAACGTCATTCAATGCAGAATATGACATATATGCTGAACTCAAACCGACTTAAGGGATAGACCCTTGCAAACGTGCCCCCTCCGCCCAATTTTTGTATGAAAATTTATGTTTTTGTTTTTTATTAATTCGAATTTTTCATTAATTTTAATAAAATAAACCGCAAATGTTCAGATCGTATCACTAAGCAACATAATCTACGGTTCATATAAGTAACCCTGAACAAGCTACAGTGTATCTCGAAGTCGAGCACACTCGACTGCAGCGTTCTTTTTCATTTTTTTCTTAGTTCATAGTAAAATGTCTGCTCAATTTAGTTTGCTTTGTAAATGTATCTACATATCTCGATATCCTTGTCGCCCGATATCCTTATAGCTTTCATAAAATGCTAAAAACAGAAAACAAAAAAAAAAAGAAGAAAACATAAAACACAAAACACAAAAGTGAAATAGCCCGTTAAGTTAAATTTTCGCGCACAACTGTCAGCTACTAAACATGCAGGATAACGAGCTTATCGCTAACGCAGCAGTCGCAATTCCTGTCGCAACTTGTCCTTGTTGTTGTTGTTACTGTTCTTGTAAATCCTTAAACACGCTGCTTATTATTATGGATTAGCAGATACTCTTGTTTTAAATTTCCACTTTGAAAGTTGCCGAGTCACAAATTTACGTAAATAAAAGAAAGCAAAGAATATTAAATCAGTTTACATAAGCTGTTCTTTCGAAATATTAGCAAATTTATTTATACTTTTTATATATATATATTTTTTTTTAGTTGAACTTTGTCTTTTTCTGAATTTTTAAATAGACAGTGGCGTCTGCGATTTTGGTGTGAATTCTTGGAAATCCAAATAATTTTCGGTTGACAAAAATATGAAGGCTAGGAAATTATCATCATCAATTGTCAATGAGCGTGTACATTATGATCACTATGGTACACTATCACTATCACTATCACTAATCGAAAAACGATTCTTCAGAAGTGTCTGTCAGAAATGTCTGATCAGCGATTAATTATTTTAGAAGCCATATTTTATAAACAAAATCTGCGTTCACCAGGAAGTTATCAGTAATCACTGATCAGTGTTTATTGTAGATCACTCGCTTGGCTAATATATACCACATGTCAATTTTATTATTCTTTTCATTTGATTTTTTAAAAAATGTTGCAAACAAACCGATTAAGTTCGAACAAGTTGAAAGTTGCGGTTATTTGGTTCGATAAAACCAAAGAATCAAACCAAATGAATAAGACAATGCGAATGAACGAAGCAAGCAGAGAATTCGTTCGATTCGATTGGTATTCGACACTGCTAGAATCGCCCATCTTATACACATTTCATATATGAAACCATTGGCGTATCACGCGTAGCTGCTGCCTTTTTTGTTTCTTTTAGTTGCTTTATTTGCAAGTTGGCAGAATATAGATAAAATGTTCTCTATGTCTGTGTACATTTATATTTACATACATATGCAACTGCATCATTCATACCATCAAATTCTACATACTTGTACATACATAGTTTTGGTAGAATCCAAGAATAAAGCGAGGAGAGAGGCGAAAGAATGTATTCAAGCACATCGTGTTTTTTTACTTCCATTTGTTCTCGTTATAACTTTAAATCTTCATAACCATTTAATTTTTAATTTTTGATATATGCGCACAGCGCTTGCTTTGATTTGTTTGATCAAACGAAAACATACGAAATCGACGCCATGCAATGTCTGCATGTAATGCAATGACCACCTAAAAAAAAAGTTGCTTATATAGAATAAATTATGCCATTCTAACCCGTTGGCACCCCTCTTGCATCGACGCCGCTGTGCTAAATGTTTATAAATATAAATAAATATTTATGCAATTTTGTATTATAATGCACGGCTCATTAGACGCCATTGCACCTGAGTGTGCAATATAATGTTGCCGTGCTTTTTGTTGTTGTTGTTATTGTTATTCCTGTTGTTGTGCTACAAGTATATTCATTATTCTTTTAGCTGCTGCTGTTGTTGTTGATGCTTCGCGCATTTATTGCAAATAATGACAAGATACAAGCTACAAATATAAGATACAACAACGTTTGTCGAACAGCTGAACAGCAGAATTATGATTCAAGCAGTTGTCTTTCAACAATTTGCGTCAACATGTTTTTGTCAGCCGTGAGCGTTTCGAGCGTTTCGAGCGTTCCGAGCGTACCGAGAATAATCATCGAGCGTACGTACGTCTGTCGTCGAGCGTTGTCAGCGCGGAGTACATAGATTATAGGTATAGGTATAGCTAGGCATAAGTTATTATACAATATTTGCATGCAACCAGCACAGCTAGGGACCCGATCTGACAAAAGACAGCTCAGCTACACGCGCTGCTGTCAGTGCAACATGCGCCATGTAAACGCTGCAAATTCTATATCCAAAATGTAAAATAAAAATGCATAAATGAAAATGTATCTCATATATATATACGTATACACGTACACGTACAAGTATATATTTTAATTAATTTGAATAATGCGCACATTTATGAAATGCTTCCGGTTGTTGGTTAATTAAGATATAAATGCAAATGTGCACAGGAAGTCACAGCTGGGAGCGATGTTCTTTTTTTCAGACAGGTGACAATAGCAGATAAAAAGCACGAAAGGAAAAGAACGAGAAGGAACGAAGGAGAGAGAGAGAAAAAGAGAGAGAGAGTGAAAGAAAATAATGAATAAACCACAAATTAAAGCAGGATTACAATTTGTACACAAAGTGTATCTTTGAATCTATTTTTAAAGATAGATTAAAGATACATTATTTCTTTGCATTATATGTACGTATTAAGCTACAAGATTTGTTTGTTAGAGCAAGAAAACAGAAACAGTGCCATAAGACATGACGTTAATAACTTACTATTGATTGCAAAGTAATATATTACACTTAATTTTAATTAAATTAAATTAAATATTAGTAACGATTTGAACCGGCTCGAAGGACCACAAAATGTGCTCATTTTAAAGCCATTAAGCTAACACATAATTTATCTGTTTCATTGAGAGTTCCTGCATCCATATCTCTTAATAGATTTAATTTTTTCTAGTACAGTTTTCGCTGTATTCAAAAAGCTCTTGTTTTCGATGGAGTGGCTAACTGGCGAACAGTAAATCCGATTGAAACAAACTATAGATTGTCTTAAAATTAACATTGAACTCACTGCGCTGCTGGTGAGCATGGTGTGAATATGTTTAACCAATGATATCATCGAATGGTACATTACTAAAACATTATGCGTATTCATTTGTTTCTATAGATTTTTAATAGTAGAAACCAATTAGTGCGTTGTTGTTTCCCTTGACCTTGCAATATAGCCCAGTCATATTAGGGGTTCACCTCGGAATGAAAGATAATAAGCTGTAAATTGTTTTAAACCTTTGTTTTGGCGTTCTATCTATGTTGTCTCAAAAGTCTTATATAGTATCGTGTTCGCGTCTTAAGATATTCAAGGTCAATGGTCGCGTTTTTCGTGAATATCTCACTTCCTATACCTTAAATGAGTTTTGCACCTATTATAAAAGTTGTAGAGTATAAAATTCTCTACAACTTTTGTTTGGACTTTTTTTTCATACGATTAACCGTTTTTGAGATAGAGCGTAAAGAGTGCGCAGCGCACAGTCATACTAAATAGTTTTCTTCTTCTTCTTCTTCATCGTCTTCTTCCTGCGGTCGCTCGAGAATGTTTAAGTCATGTCGGTGATATTCGTCTCCAAACCTTCCAGAATTTCGGGATCATATGCACTTTCAAGCTTGTCCATTGCACTGGCTACAAGCTAAAGAACATTGTAATCCCAATTTCCTGCAGCCGCAGCGCGAACCACAAACATTTTTCCACTTGCAAAATATTTCGCTGGGCGGCTCAACTGGTGCTGGGGGTAATAATGTTCTTATCGGTTCTAGGAGTTCATTTTGCAGCATCCAGCCACATTCTTGAGGTTCTAAATCGTTGCCTAGCCACGTTTGAATCTGATATTAGACAAAAGTTGTGGAGAATTTTATACTCTACAATTTTTATAATAGGTGCAAAACTCATTTAAGGTATAGGAAGCGAGATATTCACGAAAAACGCAACCTTTGACCTTGAACATCTTAAAACGCGAACACGATATTATATGAGACTTTTGAGACAACATATAGAACGCCAAAACAAAGGTTTAAATCAATTTACAGCTTATTATCTCTCGTTCCGAGGTTGACCCCTATTTTTGGCTAAGATGACTGGGCTCATACGCATTTTGTGACTTAGAAAAGAGTCAAGCGTATTATATACTATTTCTAATATAAAAAGTCTATTAATCTCTTCAGTGTTTTCAGGAGAAATGATTGGCCTGAAGTGCTTGGGATTGACATGTGAGGCCTTGCGCACTCTTGGTATAAAGACTAACTTAACTTCTCTGCATTGGGTTGAAATGCGATTAAGCCTAAGCCAGCTTACAAACCTTCATGTAACCATGATAGAATATGTACTTTCGTTTGCTGGAGAGTTGGGCTGGGAAAATACCATTCACATATTTAGATTACTCATAAGCATATTTAATTACAAAATAACAAAATTTCTTTTGCATAAATTTCATTAGAATTATTTTACTATCTACGATCTTAACCCAAAACCATTCGATTGCGTCACATAAATGCAGCAATTTGCCAAAACAATTTGTGCCAAGTCGTACAAAGATACGAGAAAAAAGAAGAAAAAACAATCTCTAAATGTATTTAATTTGATGTCAAATTGCAAGAATTTCAAATAAATATAGTAGAAAGCAATAGAATTAATTAAATTGAAAGCAAATGTAAAATATGTTCTAATGAAAAGTAAAATAAATGATTAGAAATGCAAATAAAAATGTTTAAGGCGCTGGCTGCAAATTACTTTTGATTCTGACAATATTTTATTTTTGGGCCAAAGGAAATGGTCTATAATTAGTAGCATTTATAGCGAAAGTGTCAACATTACTTCCGATGTTCGAGTATACTATGAGGGACACTAAGTGGGGCGTAGCGTTTCGGCAGCGTTTAACGAGCCGAATTTATTTTTCCTACGGATTTTTTTTTTTATTTATTTTATTATTGGCTCTGATGAATGAAATTGTTTGTCGTTGGTTGTTGCACTTAAGATTGATGAGATATTTGTCACTGTCACGTTTACTATATACTATAATACTACATATATATATATATAAATATTTTTATAAATGCTTGATTCTATTCGATGAAATTTATTTAAATGCTTTTTTTCTTACAAAGGCAAGCATTTACGAGTATGTGTTAAGTTTGCTTTAGTTTATAATTGATCTGCTTTTAAATAAATACCACAGACAAAATTGTTCATGGTCGATAGTTGCAAATACTTACAGCCAAATTTTATTTGCTGATGAGAAAGATCTTTGAATAAACTTAAATAAAAAACGAGCATTTAAATTCATTGCCAGGGTCAAAACGAAGTCAATATGATGTAGGAAACAAAATTGTGTGAAGAAATTCATTAGTAGGAGACCTAAGATCTTATACATTGAGCGTTTCTTAATTCAATATTTCAAATATTATGGGATACTAGATGTCCCGGCCTGCGTCGCTGGTCCCAGAAATCATCATTTTCCAGTGGATCGAATTGTGAATCAAACCATTCTCGAATCCACTGGAGGCCCTTGTGCTAAGTGATGGTGATTCATAATATTTATTCAAAGGTTGTATATAATTAAATAGGTAATACACTTCTATAAACTACATTAAATGTGTTCTTTTTTTTTGTGCTCTGCGTAAACATGGAGATTTTGCGATGTAGAAACGCGTGAGCAAGCTACGCGTAGAGCTGACCGTGGGAAAAACATGGCGTGCCCAAATGTATTCCTGCTACCTTTAAGGTTTGACCGACTCTGTGATTTGTTGACAGTCATTGAAAATGCAATGGATCTAAATCCGCATCATTACTTATTTCGTCTTGTAAATGAATATAGTTTTCTGCTCGCAATTTCGTTTGGTTCAAAGCAATAAACCTTAAGCGCGCACTCTCTATTTTGACGTACTCGTCCACCAAAAATTGATGAAGAAGAAGTCTACATCGAAGCAATAAATTAAAATTGCTGCGACGTACCATCATATGATACGCATAAAAGTCTTTGCAGGACACTGTTTTGTTACGTATAGATTGTTGGGTAACTGGGTTTGTCTGAGGAATCAAAATGCTGTATTCTTCTTGTGCTTTCCAAAAAATTATTGGGTCATAAAATCTATGAGTGGGTGGAACCCTAGCTAGCCGGCCATCGTTCGCCTGCACAACGATGTCCTGAGACGTAATTTGTTCATTACTAACTACTACGGCAGCTATTTCATTTAAGGTTGGGACATTGAATCGTCTTTCGTGTTCACCACGTGGTACACGATCTGGGTGTATCACAACCTTGTAGTTATCGCTAGTCACTCTATCTTTAGCTATTTTAAATTCATGCACTAAAATATTGTGATCATGTAGAACTTGTTGAATTTTTTGTACCTCGTTTCTTTCTACACCTTGTACGTACTCAGAACGCCTATTGGCTTGCGCTTCCACATCTCACACATCTCATCCCACATGATATTTTGATATTGCAAAAATGTTGCTTCCTCTTTCCATTTAAGACCATCGCAAAATCTGCATTATTTGTCCATCGCTTCTATTTTTATAAGCTTGTGGCTTTCATAATCAAGAGTCTCGTCGTACTCAAATGCAGATTTATGAAAAACACCCCACGTGTTTCTTGTGAATATTTGACGTCGTTGTTGTGTGAGAATCTGCTGCTTCAACGGTTTCTGTCGCTCTTTGGGTCGAATTGTATGTCGCTCGCTGAAGACGCCGAACTTGAGACTGTTCTGGTGTCTCAGCAGCCCGTTGAGATGCCAGATATTCAGCATGCTTTTGTCGCTTGGCTTGGGACTGTTCTGGTGTCTCATCAGCTCTATGTGCTGCCTCACGCGACGCCTGTTCAAGCCTTCGCAGTTCAGCTTATGGAAAAGTCTCGTCACGTCTAGCAACTCTCATAGCTCGAGCTTTATTAGAACTTTAGGAAAGATTAGACTTACACTTTCCCGGCATAATTCTTAGTATAGTTGATTTTTCTATACTACAAAAAAATTTACTTCAAAATTGAAATTTAGTATAACCAATAAGATGGTAACCGAATATGAACAAATCACAAATCGTTTATAAAAAAAGACACAATTTTTTTTCACTTAACAAATGCCTACCTATTTAAATAATTTAATAAAAATTTAAATAAAAATGAAATAACTGTGTATCTAACCACAAAAAAGCTTCCTATTAACCAATATCTTATTATAGCCTATGTGTTATTCTGATATATGAGCTATATTATTGTAAAGTTTCATTAAAATCCAGTCAGTAGTTTTTGCGTGAAGGAGTAACAAACATCCAAACATCCATACAAACTTTCTCGTTTATAATATTAGTAGGATAGGACATAAAAGGACAACTTTAATTATAACATAATGAAGTAGGCGGTGTATAACAATTGTCACGCCCTCTCATAATACTTACAATTTTCAATTGATCGACTTGAAAACATATTCAGGTATAGTTCAAATTGAATTACCAGCTGCCCGTATGTCTGTCCTTCTGCCTGTTCGTTTGGCTGTCAGTCTGACTGTCAGTCTATCTGTGTATCTGTCCACCTATTTGTCCGTCTGTCTGTACAAGTATATTAATGACGCTATTATAGTTTTCATTTTTAATGGGATAGCTTCTGTATGAAATCACTGAACACTTTTTCATTTTAGTACGAGTATACACATTATATATTTCAGCCAATATCCATAAACTTGATTACACACACGTACATTTTTGAAGTAAACAATCGACTACATTTTGGGAGTGGCATTATCGACTTTATAAGTTTCCATGTCGATTTTATCAAAAACCTTAAAAGTGACCGCTGGGTTTATATGAGAACCATCCTTAAAGTGTGTGTGGCACATTAACTTTATAATGTAAACCTTTTGTTGGAGCTATCTAGATAAGAAGTAAATAAACCCACCAATTGATTGTTCTGCTCGTTCGAACTCGACCTGCTTGATGCTGGAGAAGAGCGTGTATGACTTCTGCACAAACTTTGCGTAAGCAAAACGAAAAGTCTGAGATACTATTAATATAATTATTAGCGTTATCGAACCTGCTAAAATTGCAACGACTAAACTTCAAAGTGACCAGCTAGCTTCAATCAAAAATTAAAATTGGTAAAAAAAGCTACTACTTTAGCTAAACTTTTAGTCTCTGTATTAGAAAAACATGAGTCTACTCTATTCGAGAATAGTGCTTTTTTAAATTTCCAAATTTTTAGACCCCCAATAAAATGTAGCACTGACTTCTCAACAGGAAAGAATTTCGATAGCAGCTTTAACAGATTCTTATCCCTTGCTGAAAAAGAGCAACTGCTTTTTGAAGAAAGTAGAGCTAACTCAAGTAATCTGTCGGGAACTGGAAACGAACTTGTTACATACATTGATATGTTTAATAAGAATCGCGAAGATAAAAAAAGGGTAATATAAGATCAAAACATAATCTATTACCTTCAATTAAGGTTTTTCTCAGACTAATCGGCTGGGCGCAAAGATTTTGAATACCATAAAGCTTTTAATATGTAATTACAATTTAACAAGAAATACCGTTAACTATCGTAGAAAGCGTCATATCGTCAATACTCTTCATAATCATTAAACAAATTATTGTTGGTATTGGCAGACTTCTTTACAATTACAAAAATTTCAAAATTACAATAATATTCACACTATGTGCGAAGAGTATAAAAATTTAAGTATGTTTGTATTTACTTACTCTTGAATAAGGAATAGTTTATAACAATAAAATTTAAATAATATAGTAAACTTTTACAAAAGTAATTATCCTCCTCCTTTTTTTTCAAGAATTTTTATATTGACCGGTACCGGTACCGGTACCGCGCTGGTATATTGATGTTAAATTCCAACAACTGTACCGACACCGTATACTGAAGTAATTTGGAACCGGTACAGATCCTTGCACCGAATCACACGTTTCAGTACGTACCAAAACCGGAAGCGGAACCGTAACCGAAACCCAAATACATTTTGGTTTTATTCCTTGCTTATAAGATCTCAAATCTCACTTAGCCGAACTACAGTATTAAAAGACCAATCGCACTGCTACGCCACTACTACGGATTACTACCTCATAGGAAGACACGTCACTACGCTAGGGCTTAACTGCTATGATTTCTGCAGATGTTTTAGAAATACCGAAGAGAACGAAAAGGTTGAACATTCTCCAGCTCATAATAGGAAGGTACTAGCTCTACTCGGAAGTTCCTACTTAGATAATCTTACAGAGATATCAATAAACGAGATCAAGTAGTATGTATCAAAGTTTCTGTTATAGACAAATTTTTTCCCGTAAGAGCTGCAAATTGAGTAGAAGTGTTGGCGCGGGATCTTCTAACGCTGGTCATTGCAACAAAACCTAATCTCTACGGCAGTGGTAACCATCAATTTAAAAAAATGTGTTTAAATAAAAATAAACATTTAAAACAAAAATTAAATCAAATGAAACGTGCTACTTAAAAAAGCAAAATCATAATAATTTGTTTTGAAGACTAATAAAAATCATAAAAGTTCAACAAAAAAAAAGGCTGGGCAACGTACTCTCATTCTATCTTGTTTATAAATACAAGTATATTATATATATACCTATAAGTATATACCTATAAGTACACTGGCTGCTACTTCTACAATAAATATATAAACATATACCATATATACGTATATCTGGCGGTCATTTTTGTCATCGTCATCATCGTGTGAACGTCTCTGACAACGTCCCAGACACATAAAAGCAAATGTGTCGTCAATGAAATATGGAAGAAGACGAAGTAGAAAAAAGTATCTTAAACAAAATACTACTCATAATTATGTATATAATAAATATTTCAGCACAGAGCAGCGCGTACACACAAGAAAGCAACAAATCAAACAAGCTAAAAAAAAATATAAAATAAAAAAAAATCAAAACGTTCTGAAACTGATTTTTCACAACAACTTGGCAACAAATTTTCACTCGACAGATTTTTCTCGCTCGATAGCCGCCAGGCGCCGCTTCAAGCTCATGCAGCTATTCCAATTAGATTTTAGCCTTTTGGCTTCGTATATTTTTCTTATTGTCTGATAGGACTGCCTTCGAGGGCACATAAAATGCTTCAACACTCTTATGTCTGATGGCATTTTATTGAAAAATAATTACACACAAAACATCCTGTAAATATGTATACAATATATTGAATTGAGCTTATACAATATAAATTTGATGCGAATGCGTCGAAAGAAATGATGCACTGAAAAAAAAAATATAGTTGCATAAATCTACAACCAAATATCTACTCAAATTTTGTGCATAAACACATAAATTCATTTGTATGTTTGTCTGTCTGTTTGTCTGCCCGTCTGTGTGTCTGGTTGTCTATCTGTGAGTTTGTCTGCATCTTGAAATATTGCTTTGAAAGTTAGTATGGAGACTTTTTATTACCATAAGAGAGTAGTGTAGTATAGCTTCCATACAAAACCACTTTGTATTTATTTTTTTACATCGAACATGTTTGAAATAAAGCAATATTTTTTTAAAATAATAATATGTAATATCAAAAAGAAATACATCATTTGGGAAAAAGTAGGTCCACCCAATCCCATTTTACTACTGGTCCGGTTTTGACGCCAAATCCGGAGAATGTGGTGCTGGGCGAATTTTTCGATGACAGAGACCGCAATAAAGTTACTAGTATTCTCAGGAGTGGTGTGAAAAGTTACAATTAATGCGTTTCTTCTATTTCTCAAACATGGCACTTAAACTCAGTTTCTCAGCAATCATTTCTTGTCTTGCTATTTATATTTCGGGAACTGGCAGCACTAATGTCAAAAGCTAAAATCTGGCAACACCATAATAAAGTTTGACTTATTTTTGCATAAACGTACTCACAAAGTTTTGATGTACAATTGCTTTTTTATTTTTGTTTTCATTGAGTTAAGAAAAGCAATTTGGACAAAAAATGGAAATTTCAAGAGAAGGTTTTCGTTGGATTATTTTTCTCAACAAGAATACTGTAAAAAAAATTTGGTCTCGTTGAATACCCCATAATTTATCAATCGCTCAAAAAAGGGCTCGCGTTGATTGGTGTAAGGAAATGATTAAAAAGTTCGCTTCAAGAAACGTGTATAAAATTGTGAGAGGTGACGAATCATGGATATATGCGTATGAGCCGGAAACAAAACAGCAATCGACCGTGTGGGTATTCCAAGACGACCCAAAACCAACAAAAGTTGTTCGTGGAAGAAGCACAGCGAAGCAAATGATCGCCTGTTTCTTCGGCCGAATGTTTCATGTGGCCACTGTTCCGCTTGAGCAACGTATGATGGTCAATTCTGAGTGGTACACGACCATTTTACTTCGGAGAAATTCGTAAAACCAACCGCCAAAGAGGAATCATTCTCCATCATGACAATGCGAGCTCTCACACATCTCGTCAAACAAGTGCATTTTTGAGCAGTCAAAACATCGAATTAATGACTCATCCTCCGTACAGTCCAGATTTGGCACCCAATGACTTCTTCTTCTTCCCGAGTATCAAAGGTAAACTGCGCGGTCAACTATTTACGAGCGCCGAAGAAGCAGTTGAAGCGTTCAAAAACCATGTTTTGGAGGTGTTTGAACGAATGTAAAAGTGTATTGATCATCAAGGGAAATATTTTGAAAAACTATAAAGCCATTTTCATTTAAAAATGTTTGTTATTATTTGCTATTCCCTCGTAAAGTTAATTATGCGCAAAGTGAAACCAAATGCCTCAAATTTTATTTAGCGCGCTGAATGCGAACAAAAGTTGAATTTTACAACGCGGCACAATTGTTCAACATGTTCACGCTGTGCACGAAAAAAAAAACAGCGAAAAAAATAAATATTAAATATAAACACTCATAAGCGTTGTTTTTTGGTTTGTTTTTTTTTTTTTTGGTTTTCTTTTTTTTTTTGTTTGTTAAATACAAAAAATGAAATTTCAAGCAGCATTTGCCCCCAATTGAAAAACTTTGCCACTTATTGTAGCAGACGCACAGAGATACAGACAGCAGATACATTTAGATGCAGATACATTTTGAAGCAGATACAATTAGCAGCTGCTATAAAGATCCCATACACACACACAACTTATGCGCAAAACCTTTAAAATTCAATTACGTAGTAATTCATTCTTCATTAATTTGCAAAAGATTTGCGCAAGTTGATTTTATTTTGCTTTGAATATTTAAGATACTTTTTGAATTACTGCGGTTTTCTAAGATCTTTTTTTTTCTTTTTGAAATTTTTTTGCGCCAACATTGCGTATTAACAATGAATCAGACAAACTGTGAAGAGACATACAGGCAGACAAATCTACTTTAATAGTGAAAGTGTCTGACAGACAGAGAGAGAGAGAGAGAGAGAGAGAGAGAGTGCGGGGCCAATGCGATTTAGTATATGTATATTTTACATAGTATATCACAGCTTGACGCGCTGTGCACGATAAAAAGGTTAAATATAAAATAAAAAATATATGCTTTATAAATTCCTTTCTTTTTTTTTCCTTGTATCTCTGCCAAAACGTGCATAAACTGCTCGTACACATCTCACCAAACCCAGCGAACAGCGAACGTACTGAAGGATACTCGTATTTGGCAGCGAATGCAGTAGAATGCACTATAATAACTAAATATGTAGAAAGGTGTATACGATTTAGTGCATTGAGTTAAATTTGTTATTTGCTGTCTGCATTATGGAGAAAAAATTGGCGCGCAAAATGTTTAAGTGTCATGTGTTCTCAAGTAGTTACAGCAAGTGCACTAGAAACTGAAATACAATACATGAAAACATTAAATTTCGTAACACCGAAACTTTAATACACTTTGCATGCACTTGAAAATTGACAATATGTGCAAAAGTTTATACTGGGTGTCTCAAAAGAAAGTTCACATTTGATTTGCTGATTGCGTGAACGCAACTATTCCGAGGGGCGCGGGGGGTATGTCAATCGGTAGCCTAGCTTTTGGGAACTTAGTCGCTATGGAGCGTTTCTCGGGAGCGGACCGTGCGTTGTGCAAAATCAGTAATTCAGAAACTTTAGCGCGTAGAAAATTCTGCAGTCTTCGACATGTTCGTCATTTAAATGATGCGCCAAGCCCTCGACTCATTGGAAAATGGGTCGAGAAGTTTGAAGAGACCGGTTCAACGCTGGAAAAATCAAAATCCGGTCGTCCAAGGTCTTCGAGAACGTTCGAAAACGTAGACAGTGTTACTCAGTCTGTTCGTGACAACTCGGACCTTTCGATTCGGAAGCGTGCTTTTGCAAAACTTTCCTGGTTATAACCAAAGAACATGGTTCCAGCAGGACGGAGCAACTTCACACACGCCCAACATTTTTTCAATAAACTACTTACTTTTTTTTATCGATTTTTAAATTGTGAACTTTCTTTTGAGTCACCTTGTATAACCATGACTGACCCATTTCAAAATGATTTCTGACCAACATGCTGCGAGAGATTTAGTCAAATTGGTAAATGAAAGCACAAAACTGCTAACAGATCACATTATATCATTCCTATGTATATAATAACTTGAAATGAAGTAACAACAACTTCCTGAAGAATCTGCAACACACATACATACGCAAAGAATAATGTTCGAAATGCGCTATTTATCACTTATCATTTCCAACAGAGCATGCTAATCGTTTGACCAACCAGTTTTATGTTGCATTGAACTTGTTCGATACAAGAAACGACCTAACTAAATGAAAAGATAAGGCAAATGAGCAAAACAAACAGTGCAGGCTTTCGATGCTTACAGCATTGAAATGAACTACAACCAAATGAACTACAACCAAAAGAACGCTGTAGCTTGAAAACCATATGACAGTTATTTTTATAGCTTACAGCAGCAGCTTATGGCCCTCTTGACTGTATTCCGATATTTTTTACTTAAGTTCAATAAAATTCAACTTTAAACTAGTACAAAAAACAGTTTCTTAAAAATTGCAGTTCATCGGAGGACCTTGTACATATGTATACATTTTTATGTAAATCTGGAACTACGTCATTCATACATACTATAACTGAAACCATCATATTATACATAAATATTTTTGAAAAAAGAACAGAGTCATGGGAAACAATATACTCAAGTATATCGCTCTTTTATTCTCATTTGTGCTCAGTATTACTTGATATCTGCCAAAACATTTCGTTTTTCGAAAAAATGCGCACAGTACTTGCTTTGATTTATTTGATTAAACGAAAACATACGAAAACGAAAATATGCAAGTCTATAAATGCCGTCTTTGCCTTTTCGAATTTTGCATATTCTGCTTTAGTCTTGATATCAAAAACGTGGCTGTCAAAAACTATGGTGTCAACCTCCTAACTTCTTTCTCAAATGCTCTGCGTCATTCTCCAACAACACTAAAAACTGAATCTGATATATGTATGACTATATTCTAGCCAATTGATGCAACGTTAGCATAATTAATAAAAAAAAAAAAAACATTTAAAAAATTTAGAAAACGAAGATTTCAGAGGTATTCATTTAAGAGGTATTAAAGCGTGAACGAACTATGTACGATACATAAAGCCGTTGCGTTGGGTGTTTGTTAGCTTAGATAGCTGAAATGCTTTAACGTTGCACTTTGTTGCAGGCCGTTGGTTATTCTTCGTATTCCAGTTTCTTCCAACAATGGAATTTGTAATATATCAATTAATCTCAAATTAAAATTTAACTGTCATTGAAAACTAACCAGTCGTTTTCATTCCGCTAATATTTAACATGGTGTACTCACCTGCGCACCAAAAGAACGCAGCTCAATAAAAGGCTAAAAAACATTTATGGCTGACCGGTCGAAGGTCAACTCTCAGGCTGAGGAGCAATTATAATACAGCCTATATGAACCTTTAGAATTCCCAACTGGGGTACTCTGCTCTATTGTTCAAAAATTTCAAAACAGAGCTCTCAGGATCATTTCCAACGCACACCTGTTCCACACCAACAATGTGATCCACGAGGAAGTCGGAGTACACCGGGTTCACCAGGTTCACCAGGTAATTGCTAGACTAAGCAGCTCTTACCAAAATCGGCTCACCAACACCCTTGCCATCAACCTGCTCGTCAATAGCTTTACTATAGGAAGACTCAAAAGGCTTCACCTCCTTGATCTCCCTCATGGGAGGTAATAATACATTTACATAATTTCATTTTCTCTATTCCTTTCTCCTTCCTATCTCCCCAACACTTTCTTATTCCTATTCCATTAACTGCTCCGAAATACAATTTGCTGATTGAAAATATTTTCCAGACTTTTTACTCCCAAACAATTCCTTGATCCACCAGCTCTTGCAATAGTGATATCTCTTGCTCTCTTTCTCTCTCTCCTCTCTCCTTACCAATGAAGAAGGCCGCACAACAAACGCTGATAGAGAATCGTAATAATTGGCCATTGTAAGAGTTATATGCAGAGTTTTAAATTGTGTTCAAAAGATCTATTTGTATTGGCGCACGTTTTATAAACATCCAAAAATAACATGTATTTGTCTCTAAATTGTGTACATTTATGGTGATTTTGAAGCTTCCTTGTACAAAGTAATAAAATCCTTTTTTTAAGTATTCGTCAAAAACTTTCCTAAAGCTCAAAATAGAATCGCCTCCAATACTATAATATTTTATTCAACTTTATTGCTAACTTATACAATACATATTCGAACACGTGTCCTCGAACTACCTTATACCATAGCTCACCGGTTTATGAATGATTTAAAAGTGGTCCCTGACTTAGAAAAGGTTGGGAACTCCTGCCATAGCTGAATACCTAATAGGAAAATGCTTTCACTTTTTCTGCACACTTATCAACTTTATAACTCAATATTTTTCCATTTTTATAGTGATGCATTTGCAGCTGAAAGCCACTTGAAACAGTTTATTGGCATGAACTTCTGCGGCAAACTAATATACCAAGAAATTTTCTACACAAATGAAGCCAAACGAAACCCAAACATTTAATACGCACACATAGACACAGACGCCTGGTAACGTGTTACTTTAGCTAGACACAGATACTCACACACACTCACACACAAATAGAGACACATAAATATCGCAGCGTGGTGTGAATAAAATAGCAAAGTGTGTAATTGAAACGCGTAAATGTAGCAAATAATATAGAATCGCAAAGTCGCCCGGCGTGGTTTTAGAACAGCAGCTGCTGGCGTGAATTGCACGCTCCTGTGTATCCGCCGCATCGTTTTACTGCTTGTTTCCGCTACTACCCGTGCACTATAGTTCAGTTGCTAGTTTAACTTATGTGTCTTCCATGAGCATTGTCTGTTGTCTGAATGTCTGACTGTCTGTGTTTTTATACCCTATATCCATATAAGTATATCGTCTTTTTGGCAGCTGTCGATAAGCTAGAGAGTAGTGAATAATTTTGTTGGGTATGAAAGAACTAGAAATAATAGCTAATTGTTTAGGGAAAATTACGAATGAGTGGCGAATGGCATACTTTGCAGAAGTCCACATTAGTGGGGAAAGTAATTGATTGCCATTCACTTGGGAATGGCGAAAAAAAACCCATCATTTTGCAAACGGTCCAAGCTGCTCACAAATGTGCGTTAGGAAACGTATCCCCTGAATAACCTTTAAGCATTCCTTTCTGGGTTGAGTAATTTTTGAGAAGGCAGCACCTCTATATTTAATACTATGCCCCCTTTTATGTGTACGCCCATACACGATTTGCGGATTGCACCTGGAATGTTCACACCTTCTATAGGGAAGGTGCAACTATCCAGCTGGTTGAAATTCATGCTACTCGTATATACGAGTCCAACATCACCGTAATATACAAATTGCGATGGATAGGAGAAGTTTGCTCTAAAAAAACCCTCCTGTCATATCTACTAAGTTGGCATGTGAGGAAGCATGAATTTGGATGCGGCTTGGATGTGGCTACTGGGGAACTATGATGTTTTGTCTCCAGTCTTGTTTGTGAACACAACCCGACGAAAGAGAAGGATGATGCGGCCAAAGATGAGTTAAACGAGCGCCTAAAACGTCTGCCCCAATAACAATGGGAGAAAGGAATCTTTGGCGAGGGAGACGGAAAACTTAGCCTTCACTACTCTACCTCCAGCAATAGATAGAGGCTAATCGACTTTGTTGAAAGTCAGAATATAGTAATCAGTAACACCAGATGTCCACACCTTATTGGAGATGCGAACTATAAGTGGTGTCAATATCGACTTGAACCTCTACCTTATTGGAGAAATATCTGCCACTCCATGGAAACATGAGAAAGCAAGACGTGAGCGGTTTACTTTGCGAGCTACCGTGAAATAAGTCTCCTTTCAATTTGATATAAAATTATGTCCCACATACTATGTATGCCATACACGGATAAGACAGTATTAGTGTATCTTCAGACCAAAAAGGTCAACCAGTGACCAAATTTTCACTCTACGACAAATCCTGAAGAAAATCCGTGAGTAGAACGAAGACAGATACCTGATATTTGTCGATAATAAGACCACTTTCGACAAGATCGTTCGTCTTTGCATGATGACGCTATAACAAACAAATCGTTGTCAGAGCAGGAAAAAACGCGTTTTGATACCAAGTTAGGTTTGAGGCAGGGTGATGTTCAAATCGTACTAGTTTTATCTTCTGATGAATCACATTATACACCAATGCCCATAAGTAGAACGATCGATAAAGCAGTGACGATATTCGCGTATGATTATGATATTGATGATATGTATATTCGATATGATATTCGATGTTTGGGTCAAAAAAATCAATAATAACTCAATATTGGACTAAAAGAAATTAGTGCATCGAAAGTTTTTCAAAACAAATTACTAATGCCTAGTAATGTTGAATGACGGCAGATTTAGGTTATGCTGGCTAACCCCTTGATAGAGGTCACACACAGAGAAATATGCTCCTTAGTGCGAAGACAGATTTATAATTAAAAAAGGAAAAAAGTTGCAGTCTAGTGTGTTCGACTGTGAGAAATCCTACCCCAAGTATTGGTGGAACACGCCCATTTATATACATGTGAAGCGACCGTTCATTAATATTAGTTTTAATAAAATGGTTTCTAATATACAAAAAAAAAAAATCTGCATGGCAAACCGACTATGGGATCCTAAACGAATCCGGGCCTCAGAGAGTCTCCTGCACTGTGCTGGCCATCTTATCCGGATGGATAGCGGTGCTCCAGCATGGAGGATTTACGAGGGAAAGTTAAACTTAATTAGTTTACAACGTGAAAAGACTAAGTCTGGGAAGACCTATGAAAACTTGGTATTGGCAGCAACTGGTACCAGCACGCATTAGTTTATAGCGGCTGATGCGCCTTCCTACGTGCGGCCATGACCGATAAACGGTTGCAGCGCTACATAAGTAAGGAAAGCTAACAAATTGGCTTTTTAACTAAATAAGTAAATATATATAGAGTATCTGCTAGTCGAGCACACTTGACAGCAGCGTTCAGTCGTGCTGTTGCTTAAAAATAAATTGCACATAAAAATAAATTGCTCATACGCACGGTTGGCGGCATTGAAATTAAACGCAGGAATGAAGCAAAGCAAGGCGTACCAAAAAATTGAAATTAAATTGCATAATTGCAATTTAGCAAGTTGACACGACACGAGACAGTGCAACAACAGCAACAACGACAAGAACAACAAAGAGTATAACACATCCTTTTTGGCATATGCTTGACATATTCATTTAACTTTTCTCCTATTGTTGTTGTTGTTGTAGCTGTCAAAAGTTCTACATTATCAAATAATATCAATAAGTCACTCAGTCAGTCATTCGTTCGTTCGTTCGTTCGTTCGGTGGAAAAATAAAAAGTAGAAATTTCCGGCAGCTGGCAGCTGTCGACGGGCAAACGAACAGGAACGGCAAATACTATTCAAAGTCCTATCAAACCACAATATACTTACGTAGGTAAGTATCTACGTCCGTACAGCTTAGGTATGCTAAAAATTACTGCAGTCCTGTGGTACTATACCTACATACTATGAGGGCAATTTGATAAGTTAGTGAGTTCAGTAGTTGAAACAGTGGTTTTCTTTGGTTATATCAGTCCGTCTGTCTTCCTTTCATATCTGAAAAATACAAAAAATCACTGACTTAACAAATTGCCCTCGTCTAATATTTATTAGCTGCATAGTCAAGTCAATGCCACTAGCGACGCAGCAAGGATTCAAGTGAAGCGTCGTACGACCCTATCCTATCTCTGTCGCTGTCGCTGTCAGTGCCTGCATTGTATTTTGCTAAAGTGTAGACCAATGTAGCCAACCAGGCAACCAGTCAACTAGTCAGCCACTCACTGCAGTTTGTCTTCATTCATTTATTTTCAAACTAAACTTGCACACATAAACTCTTGAAACATGGCAAAAATAAGAAACAAAAATATTGTAACAAAAAAAGAATACGCTTCCACTAAAGAATCGCCAAAGTCGTAAATTTTAAATGCTTTGTAGGTCAATGGTGGGGCAATTCGATATTTTTTCGCTCCTTTTTTTTAAGCACTGCAACAAGCTTGCCAAATAATAAGAATAGAAGAAACAAGTGAAAACTTTAACTTTAGGCCAAGTTGAATATTTTATACTCTGTTGGACTATAAGTAAAAGTGAGACGATTTAAATTAAATCTAAGTACGCAAAGGGTATTCACGACATTGTAGCTTATTAGTGTATGTGCGTGAAATATTCGTAAATTAAACAATTATAAAGTTTGCATCATATTGTAAATATGAATTTTAGCTGGCTCAACCTTTTACATTGATAAACATTTTTGTTACACATGTTTTTCCTCAGAAGAGAGAATAATAACAACTTTTTGTTGCATAGCCGCATAACACACGTGTTGCGAACTTAGCTACAAGCACTCATCAGTATGCTGGTCGCAAATTGTATATTCTTGCTACTTATATCATTAATTCTCAGTTGTGTATCATATGATAAACACGTACAGCTTTCCAAGCATGCTTATTTGTTGCATTCTTGCAAGAGCCGCTTAAGCTGAAAAACAGACTTAAGTGGATAGTTGTATGGCTATTGCATGTCAAAAACAGCTGTTCGCTGGTTATTGCAAACAATAAACTTATTCTTCAGACTATTCAAATCGAGTTTATGAACAGAATCCATATAAGTATATGAGATAGCAACACGATTCAGTCGATTATGCACTGACGTAGATCTCAAATAATTATTTGAATCGATCCAGCATTTAAAAACTCTTCATGAAGATTCCAGCGTTCCAATTAATAATCGAAGAAATAGCATAAATGCTGAAACAATGTTTTTGTACGAAACGATTTCCCTGAGAAACTTGACCATATCACACAGCAATCGTTTACCTTCACTTCACTTCTCTTCCCTTCACGTTTGAAATTGACTAAGAAAATTCTCTATAATCGGAATCTGATGATCACTATCTGTTGAAAAATACAATAATTTTGAATTTAGTACTTGAAAAACTGAGTTCTTAAAGAAGAATATACTTGGTCAAAAACCACCCAAATTTTTGTCGATAAAAGCTTTAAGAGATTTAAAAACGTGATTCTCCGAAATGTAATTTTCTAATCGTCTAGGCAGTTTGCTACTTCTTGACAATTTCGGTTTCTCAATTTCAAAATGTTCATCATAATATATCCCAAATTGTTTTTTCAAATTTTGAATCAAGAGAATTATTCACAATATTCGCAACAAATTTTAGTATACGTTATGAAGTAATGATATCAAACTCAGAATGTTGGAGATCTTTGCTGAGATTTTCATTACGATAGAAAATTTGATCGTTATTTATAGGAACGAAATCTAAAATACTGTATGTGATGGTGAAATTCTACAAAGATTTCAGTTTTATTATTTGGTAACATGGACTTTTAAGCAATTCATACCTTGTAGAAGAGTATGCGGCTACGGCAAATACATCTCCGCAGAGATATGGGACGAAGTTGATCATCTTTTTCACCACTGTAATAAATTGTCTCGATCTCATTTTTTAATTGCGTCTTAGACTACTAAATTAAGACTATGGGCGATACAATGAATGATGTTATTTTCTTGTAACTGCTGTTGTAAGCCAGATAGTCATACCAGATACATTGAATCGTCGCCAACATAGCATACGCCTCTGAGGTTTGTCTAAGAAAGTTGAAAGCCCGTTCAATGATGCATCATTTGTACTATATCGAGCAACTGTCCCAGCTTTAGTACTCATTATTCACATGAAACATCATAGAACTTCAGCTATCTTTGATTTACTCAATATATTCGATATGGTACAGCCATAGTTATGACCGGACCGGTGAGACAATCGATTCGAACTACTATGAGAAATCTTCGGCACTCTCAAGATTGTCATAAACACAGTTGAATCTTCGTCCTTTGAAGCTTCACGATTGTCAAGCCTTGCCTTCCCGTACAATGATCAGCAGTACCAACCTTAAAAAACTTAAAAGTTTGAAGTTTGACGAGGCTTCGTGTTTTTTGTATTTTATTTGCATCATCGTTACGTGATACAATACTTTCATTTGAAAGGCAGCAGTCCAACCAATATCAATGCGGAGTTAGTTTCTGGATAAGACTGTTCCTCCATTTACAACAGTAAAATATTGAGTGATCGACTTTAAACGAGGCCGTTCGAACTGTCCAAGTCAAACGTAGCAGTGGTAACCCATGCCAGAAATGGTGAAGGAAATCCAAAAAATGGTCTTGGATGAGCGTCATCACAAATTGACTAAAATTTTTGGATATGAGAAAACTGAGCACAAGATGGGTGCCGCAATTACTCACAAAGGAAGAAAAAGCGTCGGGCGTATATTTTAATCAAGTGTTTAGCGAAGTTTCACATCAAAAAATCTGATTTTTTGAGTCGATAAACGAAACATGGGTCCATCACTGCTCACCTGAGAGGAACGTACAATCAAAACAATTTACTGAAACGGAAGAATCGGCTCTAATGAAGACAAAGACAGGCAGTCACAAGATTATGGCGTCAGTTGTGCATGGTATAATTTTTATTGACTATCTTCAAAAAGGAAATGCAATCAACGACGAGTTTACGTATTATGCGAGTTTGAGTTATGAAATCAAGAAAAAGAAACGCAGCATTAGGCGAAGAAGGTATTTTTTATCAAGACAATGCACCAGTTCACACATCCGTTAACGAGTTGGCCAAAATCAATTAGTTAAAGTATTGCTTCTGGATTAAGAATTTTACAGATTTACCGCCGATTGTTTTCTTGTTACAAAATGGAAGAATGGCTTGTTGATGAAAGATTTGCCAACAGTGAAGAGTTGTAATAGATTTGGGACAAAGTGCAACCAAGGGAGAGGGGAGGTTGAATAAAGGCGAAAAATTTATTACATAATACTCGAACAGCTTCTAATGGCTACTTTGAGGAACTCGACGATACTCACTATAAATAGAGTATCAAAGCTTAAGTGCATCGCTGGCAAAAGTATATCGAGCTAAAAAGAGATTATGTAGAAGAGTAGAGTTCTCATCTCAAAGAGAGCGTTCTGAATCCGCTCCTGAATATACTTACATTACTTCAATTCGCAAAACAAAAACTCGAAAGTCAAATAGTGACCTCTATTACCAATTACTATTTACCAAATACTAAGTAGCAGCCTGCAGTTCTCTATCATAATTCTCACGAAAGTTGAATTTTGTAGTGTGATGAAGTGCTACTAATTATTGGTGACGTTTTCGAAATTGGTTTTTCGTTCCGAGACATCATGTAATTAGTTATTTGGTATTTTATTGATGTGTGAGTGAGATGGCAAGAACAATGACAAGCACTTATAGAAAGCAGACATCGCTGACTGTGCATGCTTCTTTGTCCACTCTTCAAATCGCGTTTTTTTTTTCTTTTTTCTTGACTTATTGGTGACTATTCTCTATGTTGCTATCACTTTCTGCAGATGTGTTCTTTAGAAGTTTCTCCTTCACGTGCACTTCCACAAAATCGTTACTGATGTATGTTTATGCTGATGTGTCATACAGCAATTAGAAGCTATAAAAAAATTTTACAATTTTGCTGTCAGCTGGATTTGATGTTCTGTACTCGTATACCATTTAATTGAGTTTTATATAACCTCAAAATCTAATGTTGGTTATAAAGATTTCAATCTCCTAATAAAAATTATTATATTGTAAATAATTTCTACATATTCTATGAAGCGTATTAAAAGTAGCAGCACATTATGTGGTTGTGACATGGACAGTCAGCAAAAACAAAAGAAAAAGGACATTGCATATAGTCGTACTACATATAGAAAAAGTTCAAAGCTCGCTCAACTGCGACAACGAGGACAACACCAAAAACAGTAACCAGACACACACACAAACATAAAAGTATATGCATATATGCAGAGCCAGGATCCAGACATAAACGAAAATCACTCACGTGTCGTTCACTTTGGTTATGGAACGCATGTGGTGTCCATGTGCAGGATTGGCTGGCACCCTTAGTGAAAGAGTAGCATGGTTTGTGTCCTTGTCGTTTGTCTCTAAGTGGCTATTGGAATTTTTCGTTATTGTTCACATATTGTTTGGCACTTTATATAGACAGGCAAAAACTTACACGTTTATGTGCACACTTTATGTACATGCATGTGTATTGATTGTATGTGCAACATTGGATGCATGTACCTCAATATAGTGTGTGTAACACTTTACCAGTACGACTGCATAGAAGTTTGTGCAACAATATTTCGTGCTACAATATTTTCAATTCATTTTATTTACTGTTCCTAGCACACATATTTATTATATACTACTATATGTAGGAGCATGCTTGAATTTATTATTGTCTTTAAACACTGTCAGTCGCCGGCATACTGCCAATGGAATGGCTTGTTCTAGTGCGAAACACTTAGGCAATATTTGACCCAATTTTATTATATGAGCAGAAAGTAACTAAGAATAGAGATTCACTACTACTTTAAATGTGTACGATTATATTTATAAGGTCTTTAATAGAAATGATTCGCAAGATTTCAGAGTTTTTGAGTTAATAAGTAATCCAGAAGTAATATTAACTCTTACCAATTTCGTCCAAGAACAAAGTTAGAACCCAGTTGATTTAGGAAATTCCAAACTTCCAGATGAGTTGATCAGCTACTTTGGATCTTTGTAGCACACAACCTTTTTTCCATTCTTCAAATTTTCTACAGATGCTTGAGAAGATACTTATATGTATGTAGATGCGTTATAGCTTATGCTAATGACGTAGCAGTGGCAAAAAGTATCAGATTCTCACAAACGCTCTGTAACATAATGGAAACAGCATTTAGGGATATTTCTAGCTGGGCAGACTCATCAGGCTTAGCAATAAACCCCACTAAGACTGAGCTAATACTATTTTCAAGGCAGCTAATACTATTTTCAAGGCAGGTTTGGCCTTAGGCAATGACCGGAAACGAACTCAATCCCTACTTATGATGACTAAAACAGATGCAGCAATTTTGATGGGAGTAGTAACATAACACTGTCTCATAGACCATAATGGGGGCCTCCTTACAAAACTTCTGTAGAAGAGATAACTGCGAGGAACCAAAAACCGTCCATCACCTTTTATGTCACTGCGCTGGACTGTCTAAGAGTAGATTCAAACACCTGGGGAACTACTTCCTAAATGATATATCTGACACTTTTAAGCTAAGGTCCAACATTTAAAGAAGTACGTAAAATCTTCTCAGTGAATGTAATGACTAAAAGGAAAGAGTTTGAAGTGTCAAAGAAGATTCATGTAATGTCGCAACGAACCGTGCGTGGCCTATGTACTGGGTGAACGTTTCCAACTCATCAAACCATTCCAACCTAACAAAACGTAACAGCTCTTGGTACACCGGTGCTTCTTTAAAACTAAGAAAAATCAAAAAAAAAAATAAATAATTAAATAAAAGGAATGAATACTACTTCCAGAGAAAACAATTTGAAGAAAGCAATTTAGCTGGGACTTACCACCCCCCCCCCCCTGCTCAGAGAGTTTCAGTACTACTTCCAGAAGTGCAGCCAGCATTATAGGAAGTCGATGAGCACCATTTTTGGTCAATGCTAAGATGATGCAAGAGCTATAAACGGTGAAACGGTCAGGCAAAATACAACTTAGCGCTGTATTCACATTGTGTGACATACAGTTTCAATTTGGTGGTTATTGCGTTTGCATCATTCAGATCGTGTACAATTTTTTTAATCATCCAGAATGACACTTAAGGATGCTGTTGATAAGAACAGTAATCTTCGCGATGAAAAAAAGAAGAAACGGAAACCAGCATATGCAACAAAATGCGTGGAACAATACGAGTCAGCTGTAATCTATTCTCATTTACCACCAGCAATTATGTAGGACTTGGTGATAATTTGCAGCATTTGGACAGACCCGAAAACATCAAGTAGCCTCAAACTGAGAAACAAGATTTAGCTGAGCCCATTGAGTTGTTAGATGTTGCAAGTGTTCAAATTAGTGGAGAGAAAATTGAAAAAAATGTTCAAACTGTTAGCAAGATTTGTGAAGAACACGACATAGAAATCAATATACCGAGACATTGTAATGATATTGAAGACCATTTTCGAATTTCAACTTATTTTCAAATACCTCGATTTATTTGTCCCTCATTCCAAGAGAGTTTTCTGAAATTGGGCGTAGATGAATTTCGGCTAAGAATATGAAAAATGCAGTCAAAGTTTCTTATGTCTGCAATGAAAGTTCTTGTGCAAACTTTCACAAAGTTTTGCGAGTGATGCGAGTGATGCGAGTGATGCGAGTCAATGCAGTATTGTACAATTTTTTTTTCTTTTACTCGACGTTTAAATTTATTAACAAAATTAAGATGAAAGTAATTAAAAATAGTAATGAAATTATGATCTAAATAATTTTTGCATATTTTTGTATCTTTGCACAGTAACCCCCATCTCTTTCTTCTCCTTTCATACCACATTTACACCAACGAATTGGATGTTTTCATAATACCCATTTTTCTGGGGGTTTTCATTAAGCTTTGTTTTGTTCGCACATTATTTATATTTGCTTTGCCGCAAATCAAAGTCATGCATAATGATGCTTCTTGTACTTCTGCATGATATTTGAATCTCAGCAGCATTTGCTAAAATTTTATATTTCCGTTCACCTTCAATTAGAGCTCGAATATGTTTAGTATACAATTTAACAGGGAACTTAACTACATATTTTATAAATGATTTCTTATAAAAGATCTCCAAATATGGAGCAAATTAACACATCTGTGTGATCCTGAAGAACATGCAACGCCAGTGTATATAAATTTAACCATTCCAACTTTTCTCCCTTTTGATGTACAAACAAACCCTCATTTTGCATATAACTTAAGTAGTTTAGCTGAATTTTTAAACTATTTTCATATTAAAGTATTTAAGAAAATGTAACCTTCATTTTGACGAAATTCGATGCGCTTTACTAAACGTAAACCGAGCAAAACCGCATAAAACAGCAGTATTACAAAAACAGACTATAGCCAAACTATCGAAGTATATGCTAACTATATATTAGTATGTAGTATATATAATATATTATCTACACATGCCATAAGTTTATAGAACAACCAGACGCATTCGCATGCTGACACAGACAATGCAGTTCTCCTTTCTTTCTTTTTCTTTTTTTGTTCTTTTGGATTTATTATTTTGTTTCAAGTATGTAAGAAGTATGTATTAATTTGGCACACGACGTTGTTGAAATGTATTTTGCACTCTTCTATTCTCACCATTGAAGTGAAATACTAATACAATAACCACCCTATAGTATCCCATACATATAAATCTTATTGTAAATGCTTTGTGTGTGTTTTGATTAGCTTCGTGCGCTTTTGCTGGCGAAATTGAGTAAATCGGTTCTAAATTGGCAATTATTCAATTTTATGCATACACAATTTCTTTCGCATATTTTTCGAATACCCTACACACATAGTAGTTGTATATATGTTCATAAGTATATTTGTATTAAATTATATTTTTTGTTTATTCAACGAAATATTTATAAGGAGGCGATTAGTATAATGCTACCTTCTAGACAACTTTATCTAATCAATCAGAATTTGGTTCAACGATTATTTACAGCTATAGAAGTTACATAGGTTATATACAGAGTTTACGAGAGAGGTAAGTTTCGTAGGGTGTGACTGTTAACAATGCTCCTCTTTTGGAAATATTTAAGCCAAGACCCGGTCCAGCGTGTCTTGAGGTTGGTGGCGTTTGAGTCTTCTTCTCGTTCTAGTACGGCGGCTAGCAGTTCTTGCGGCTGCGATACCTAGTCGCCTAACTAAGCTGTTTGGATGAGATTCCAGCCTCTCATTGTATTTTTTTTGGCAACCTCCTGGATTCTATCTATAATTTTAGGCACCTTAAGATCGCGTTCTATATTCCTGGCTCTCATGTACCAAGGAGCCCCAGTGTTCTTCCTCAGCGTTTTTACCTGGCAAACACACAGTTTGTTCAAGTGCGCTTTGGCTGTAATTTCATACACCAGGATGCCATAGAGGAGGTCAGGCCAGGAGCTAATATACACTCATCATATGTTTTGTGGTGCAATCAACCGAGACATTTTTGTAACCTTAGTCCTAAATGATTGTTGCAGAGACTTGACATATCCGCCGAAGGTTAGTCTTCTGTCCAGGATTACACCAAGATATTTGTATGCCGGCTTGTGATCTAGCACTCTTCCGTTAAGTGAGACGCCAGGGCAGTCGCGTTTCCGATTTGTGAATGTCACGTTTGCACATTTGTCGGCATTGATGCACACCTTCCACTTCTCAGCCCATTCCTGGAATGCGTCCAAGTAAAAATTAATTTATATTGTATCAAAACACATCACAAGCTTCATTTCAGAAATCAAAATGTATGCTGTACTTCGTAAAATTTTAAAGATTTGAACTGGATCAATGCGATTGATCTCTTAGATTCAACGGCAGAGAACAAAATTTTTAAATGATTTGAATTTGTAATGATTTGCTTAGTCTGAGACCAATAAGTTCTTTAGAATAACTGAAACCACAACGTTTCTTTGATTGCAGAGAAATGGATATGCACACTAAAGTATATATTTTTTTTTGGTTTTCATGGAAGCCTTACTTTCTCAATTGGTGCCAGAGTTACAATAGTTTAAATTTGTAGATATTTAAAACTAACGAAACGATTTGGATTCAATTTCGGTGGCATTTCGTTTTTTTTTTTTTTTTTTTTTGGTGCCTTAGTTTTCTAAATTTCGACATGAAACATTTTGATCGAAACTGATTTTCGATTGCCGGAACCTTTCAATCGAAATCCATCGCACCGCTGTATATATAATAAGGTATTAAACAGCGCAGGGTATTGTATAGTCGCGTGTTTCAACTATCTCACTGGTTGATTTTATTTTGTTTTGGTAAGAAACCATCTACATAAATATCTATCTTTATATTTTTGCTGCATTCAAATGCATGCAAAATGCCGCGACGCGCATATTTTTATAAACTATATACAAATATATTTTTGATTACATGTAAAAGTTAGCACTAAAGGGTACTTCAATATCTAGTTTTGTTTAAAATATCAATTCTGTCATCATTAAAGAATGGAAAAATGTTTATTCAAAAAAGTTTGGTAATGAAATCTCTTTGGCGTAAGAGGGTTGGCTTTTTTGTGCTTAACAATAAAAACTTTAATTTAAAATTGAAAATGACGCCATAGTATTTCAAAATACTCTACATTTGCGTTTAAACCAATTTTCGAAGCTCAATTGCCACTCAGAAGTGGGTATCTCCAGAACGAGCTATTTAAAAACTTCAACAGCTGCTTCAGGCGTCGAATAACGTTGAGCTGGCAATATATTTTTGATGTACTTGTACAAAAAGAGGTCATTGGGTGTCAGTGCTGTAAGGCGATTGATCCATTAATTCAATGTTTTGAGAACTTGAACACTCCCTTGTGTGAACCGGTGTGGTAGAACCTGCATTGTCGTAATGAAGCATGATCCATCTTCGGCGTTTGGTTTTCCTCAATTCTCCGAAAACTTCTGGTAAACAATTAGTTTTGTACGAGTATTAATTAGAATTTGCCGTCATACGTTATTCAACTGGAACAGTTACGACATGACCAGTTTTTCTGAAAAAAAAAAAACAGGCGACCATTTGCTTTGAAGTGCTTTGTCCGCGAACATATTTTTGTTGGTTTTGGCTCGTTTTAGAACATTCCTACAGTCGATTTGTCACCTGATCAGTTGACACACAGCATCGATATTGTCTGAAATAACAGCTGCTCTTGAATGGTTCGTCTTTAGGCGAACGGAAATTACGTTTAAATTCAGCATATCAGTTGTCATATGCGCCTCATCGCGAAAAATCTAAGATGCTTGATTGATGCACTATTTTCGTGACATTCAACATGTTAGTAAATCACAACGATGTTCACGAGTTAGTTCCATTATACTAATCAAAATAATCAAGCTGCTATATATGATGATGTCCTCTCTTTCCCTTTCTCTCCTATACCATCGATAATGCAACGTACTAATCTAACAGCGGCACATGCTGCTCGCTGCGCGCACGTGCAATACAAGTAAAAAGACAAGCAAAGAGTTTTATGCAAACATCACATGTGTTTCGTGTTGAGTTTTCCCTCTCTTTTCCTTTCTCTTCTTATCATTGTTTTAACAAATTTTAATTAAGCTTCTTATATAATTCACAAATAGTTTTACATATTCTTTCACTAAATCATTGTTGCTCTGTTCTTTAATAACGATTTTCTATGGTTACTGCTCAAGTCTCACATAACTAGCTACGTTATAGCAAAAAAAAAATTCAATTATTAAAAAAAAAAAGTTTTGTTATGGGACACTTGAATTTGAATTTAAACACGAATATTTGATTTTAAAATAGTGATTCTCGTCTCCATCGTCTCCATCATTGTATATATATATACTCTCCATCATTCTCTCCATAATCGTCTCTTTCAACATCTTATCATCATCCTTATCTTCATCTATCCGTACAAAATCAGCAGCATTGGTTATTCATATTTGGAAGCGTGATGGTCTTAATAGTTCCAGAACAATTTTTGGTACATGATGTTTTGTTTTTTTACAAATATGTATAAAAAAAGTTAACGCAGGAACTCATAGGATAAACAACTATATATACCCATGTGCTTAGTGAAAATGCACCATTCTTTTTGGACTTAAATAAAATAAAAACAACGTAAAATATTCAGATCATTAAAGTTGAAGGCTCCATACTAGGATCTTAAATTCTTTTAATATTTTTCGAAAGATACGCACTTGTATATGCTTTGTCACTTTGAAACCGAGTTAAACGATCAGTGAGTGAAATCTTAACTGCCAAAACATTTTGCGGCGAAACATATAAATTATAAATGCCATTTTTACAACGAATATTGCAAAGTTTTATCTACTTTACGAATTTGGATTTTTCTTTATTAATTATTATGCAGAAACTAAATCGATCGTACCACTATGCAAATAGAAAAAGCAAACCAACGAGTACGATGAAGCGACGAGAAAAGCGAGACCAACATGAAAGATTAAATAACGAGAAAAACGTAATGAACGAGTAAAACGAGCAAACGATATAATTTAGATTCAGCAGCGTAACCAGTAAGACAACTAAAGAACTCCAACGGAAATAAAATTTTTGAAGACGTAAAAACGCAAATGGAATTAAATTATTCAGGAACATATTTAATACCACATATTTATTGAGTAATTTGCACTAAGTCGAGAGACTCCTGCGTTACTTCGAATCGACTACATTAAACTTAAAGTTTGTTAACAATTGAATGAGTTAATTTGTAAAACAATCAATTGAATCTTCTTTGAAAATATAAGCCTAACTCAGACGCCTGTTGAAAGCCCCTTTATAACTTATAATAGACACTAAAGTTGTCTAGAGTTACATAAAAGTTACTGGCTTGTCTATTTGTCTATCATCTAAAGTTTCGTTCAGGAAAAAGTTCATCACACAAAATATTTATGATTGATAGTTGTAGAAAATTTTGCATAACATGGAAATGCTGTAAGCGATGATGATGATGATGATGATGATGATGATGATGATGATGATGATGATGACGACGTAGTTGTCTATGACAACAACTAATGAAAAATTGTCATAGCAGCGAACATCTCCCCTACCCTATGCACCACATTCTACTTATAATAGCTCAACTCAAGCGTCTAGCCGCAAAATCGAATACATAGCAGAAATACCACAGCAACGAAAAACAATAATCAAATGAACACTTGAGTGGATTTAAATAACTTAATAAATAGACTTATAAATAAACCAAACCGAAAAGGTCAAAACTAATTTTAACATAATTTTTTTCTCAGCACAGCTTTAAAATGTATGAAAATGAAACAACTTCAAAGAAATGCTTATCAGATGTCCTTTACACTTACACGTACAGGCACCAACACACAGAGATACATTTACAAACATCCCACAAGCACACCTCCACACCTTTAACCTTTAATTTGATATAAATTCTATATGAAAAGTACTCGAATGGAATTATAATGTGCAAGAAGAAAAAATCCCCAAAAATTATATTATTAGCTTTCAGTAGAGATAAAATTTTATTTTACAGAATTTTGGTATGCAGTTTATTGACTTACAAAATGGAAAATTTACGAAACTTATTTTTGGTTTTAACAATCTTCTAACTACACAGTTCTGTTGAAAACTAAATTTATAACTTTACTGTTTTCTTGAAAGCGAAGTAAGCTATCTACTTTTCCAGTAGAATATAATAATATCCTTCCTGCAGTGAAGCATATGTGTTCCATATTGTTTTCCATTTTTATGCTGTCAGTACAAATACTCATACATATTACAGCAACACCTCCACACAAAGCATCCCGCCCATTAACCACACTCTGCTATCTGTATATTATATATATTTCCAACTTGCTGCTTTAATTATATTCGGCAGCACTTCAAAGCGTCCGGACTGGCATATTATTTATTTTATTTATTTACTTTTGGCCATGTTAAAGCTTTTTTTCGGTTTTGCTGGCATTCTGTCCATTGAGGTTTATCATCAATGCCACCCTAGACCAGCACTCAGCAGCAGAACCAAATCACACACACTCACTCACCTCACACTCGGGCCACCAGATACCGCACTGATTAGGTTCTTAAGGCTTTTTGTTCTCTGCACAGCTTTAATGGTTTATTATTCTAATTTTTGTATATGTTATCACCTTTCCTTGTAGCATTTATTGAAATTTATTTATTTTAGATTGTTTTTGCTGATACGCGTGGCTTTGATTTGGTTAGCAGCTGGAGACGAGTGTTATATCGTACATATGCATATTTGAAAAGCAAAAACTAAATAAGGTGGAAACTAATAATAATATATGCAGCAAATTACTTGGAATTTCGATCATAAAAAAAGAGTAATGAGAAAAGCGCTTTGACATTTCATCTAATTTTCATTCGTGTCACCAAGTTCCTGTCCATCATGCATAAAGTTTAATTTAATGCATGCAACAAAATTTGAACTCACAGCTTAAAAAGAAGAAGTTACAGAAGTTTACATTTTCACTCATACATTTATGTTCCAGCTTTGGGAACCCATTCTGAACAAACAAAAGTATAAAAATATCAAGAACTAAGAGAAACCGTTCACTTCGATAGAACCGAAGATTTAATACTCTTCAAATGCATCTTCGAGGGCAGTTTGATAACTCAGTGACTTTATGAGATTCACCTGAAGTAAGTTTAAATGCAACACTGCTCCTTCTATCAACTACCTCATAATAACTACCTTCTATCAACTATCTTACTTACCATTGAGCGCACACATGAAAGGCAGACAGGCGAACAGAAATCAGAATGGTTACCGCGTCAATCCGACCAAAGAAAACCAATGTTTCATCTGCTTGGTCGCTAATGTGCTTGAATGAATTCATATTTTATCACATTCATAAAACGGCGCAAAAACTTAGCCATATTACGGTTAAGCAACGTCAAATACCACTTCGAAGTTATCACACGATTACGCGTTTGAGCTTAATTTCGGCACTGACCTGCTTTCTGTTCGTCTGACGTTGATAACCAATGATACGTCACGCAGTAGTCTGAGAGAAAAATTTAAGCAGCAAAAATCAAATTTTTGAACCAATTTAAAAACGTATTTCGTATTGTTCCTGACAGATTAAACTAGTCAACAGCCACAAAATGCATACGACACCATACTTTTTATACCATTCACACATACTCAGTGTGAAGTGGTATTATCATTTTGTCTGAAAGTTTGTAACGCATTAAAGGAGGCATCGTAGATCCCATAAAGTATATATATGCTTGTTCAGCGCGACGAGACAAGTCGATCTAGCCATGTTCGTCTGTCTGTCTGTATGTTGTTGCGCATTTTTTTGGGACTAATTTTTAATTTAATTTTAATTTCTTTTCATTGTAGTTGAATAGAATATAAATATTGACCCGCCACGCCCACTTTTGATTATTTGTATGAAAACCATTTTTATTGTACCATTAATAATTGATATGGTAGCTTCTAGTGGACGGATGCTTCACATATACATTAATTGATGGGACCCGCCCACGTTTTGGGGTAGTCCCCATACAAACACACTGTCCACTTTTGTGTTGTTGTATGAAAAACTCCTTTCTCAATGTCAATATTAGATTAAAATGCGATTTTGTGGACATCCCCTTCATATACATACACGGTTGGTATAAAAATAACCGAACTTTTTTGTTATAAAATAAAACAAGCATGGTATTATGTTTCAAAGCTAATATTCATTCAAAATATGATACATTTAACTCAATACAACGTTTGGAACGCTCAACCAATTTATCCATAGACTTTTGTAAACTCGGTTTTTGGTATGTTCTTTAGCACAGCTGTGTCACGGCTGCTTGTATGGCTGGAATATCATCTTAAAAAGATGAAATCATCTCATTATAGTTTTCATTTTTGGGAAGAGAAATTAATTGCACGGTGATAGATCGCGCGAATACGGAGGGTGGTCAATGAGACAAATCTGTTTTTTTATAAAAAATTCATCGACTTTTTTGGTCTTGCGAGGTGGTGCATTATCATGCAATAAAAACAGCAGCGTGCCTTTGGAATATACGGGCCTAACACGTAGAACTCTCGAACACAAACGATGTAATACTTGTAAATTATATTCTCCATTGACAGTTTGACCTTCTGCAACAAATACCTTTTTTTAGGTGTTGGCACGTCTTTTGAATCGTTTCTGCAGATTGCCGCTTAGTTTCGGGATCATATTTAAAACACATTATGTTTCCTTACCAGCTATGATCGAATCAAGAAAATCTGAATCGTTTCCAGCTGTTGAAATGTCTTTTCAATGCTCTATACGAGTGATTTTTTGATCATTTAACTAATGTGGAACAAACCGTCCACACACCTTTAATTTATCCAAATTTTCAGTTAATATTTTGTACATTGTACAGTAAGAAGAATTGAATTCCTCTGCTAGCATTCTAACAATGAAAATTGAGCATTGATAGGCTAAATTGACTTACGATATTGATCAAGAATATATATACTTTACCGGTATTACCACGTCTCCTGCTACCTGTTACATACATCCGCACAAACTAATTATACCCTTGTGCCTTTGTGTATATAGTATAAAAATAGTTAGAGAAGTATAATCTGTTGAAAAAGAAAATAACTTCAAAAATAAACGGCTCAGCTGTGTCAGACGGCATTGCGCCGGTGTCAGTCAACGGCGTTCGCAAAGCCGTTGCCACGCCGCCGCCACCGCATTTCCGGCGTTCACTTTGCGCGACTGCCTTGAAACTCTGCAACAACAAAACAAAATTAAAAATACAAGCAGGCATACATAGAATAACTTATGCTACTTTTATTTGAACTATATTCACATTTAAAACACACACACAAAATATACGTAGTAAAAAATATTAAGTAAACTGCACACTTGTTAGATTATCTATTTCTTCATAGTTTAAATCTTTTATTTGGCATTCACAAAGGAATTTTATAATTTTACGTTCTGCAAGCGTACGCTGCTCCGCACTTAAATTATCGAGTAACATTTGCGTTTTGCAAAGCACACTCGATACCGGTTGATAGACACTGGTTACGGCATTTGATGCGGCAGCTTGTAAATCGATTTGTTGTTGCTGCTGCTGTTCATGCAAAGATTTAAGACAATCCTGCGATTGACGCAGAACACACTCAATATTCGTTATAACATTGTTTAATAATACGGCGGGTTCTTCAATTGGTTTCAATGGCGTCGCCTGAGGCACCGGCACTGCAAACTGTGTTGTAATAGTTGCTTGTGCAGCATTAATTGGCTGCGCCGGGTATTCTGTACTGCCGGGTATTAAAATTAAACTATCCAGATTCGTAGACTTTACTTCGATATAGTTATTGTCATGCGGTTCGTTGACAATGTGCTGCGTTATGGTATATTCTTGGCTGATGGTATCATCATTATTCTGCTGCTGCGTCAGTTCTTCGACTGTTTCGATATCATGTACTTCCTCATCATCGTCGTCGTCTGTGGTAAAAGGATATTCAGTGCCCCATGCATTACTACCAACAATAATATCACCATCAATAACTTCTTCGTCTTCGGCAACGTCGACATCGTCGTCCTCGTCTATAATATCAATAATCTGTTGCTCCAGATTGCTGTTGCTAGTAATGCTTTCTGTGTTGCTAATTTTGGGCGGTCTGCCGCGGCGCTTTAGATTCTCAACTACGAGCGGTATACCCTTGCGATAATGTGACTCGAGAAACATAAGTTCGGTAAAGTATATAAATGTAACAGGTGCTTCAATATTTATCTGATGATTGCGATATTCACGCGCAAAACGATCACGTAACTTCTTCCAACGCTTGTAGATGACTTCCTCTGTGAATTAAAAGTCATTAATAAACTAGAAACAAACACGTTAACTTCGGTGGAACCGAAGCTTTAATACTCTTCACACACTAGCTCCTTTTTGTTCGGTAATGCTGGTGTTTAACTTAAGTTTTTTAAGTTTTTGAATAAGTATGCTTAGATTTAAAAGTGTTTTAATATAGGATGTTTTCTTATTTAACTTTGAATTGAATCCAAACTGAGGATTGGATTTTTTATAGATAGTTTTATGACTTGAGTGTTAAAAAGTGATTTCGATCACTTTTTGAAGCAATGGACGCCGTATCTCGGCAATGGTTGCAGGTTTCTTACCATAAACTATTGACTTTAAGTAATCCCAGAAAAAATAATCCAAACGCGTTAAATCGCACAATTGCGGTGGTTTCATTACTGCCTCATTTCGAGAAATTCGCGTTCACTAAATGTTTTCTTCAGTAACTCGATTGTTTGAAGCGCTGTATGGCATCTGACACCGACCTGTTGGAAAATTAAACCATTCAATAAACATCTCATTCAATTATTGCATGAAATAATTTCTGATCATGGCGCTAGGCGTTGACGGTAACGATCTCGCCGGTCACATTACTAAAGTGGGGACCAATTATTCCACCGGATCATAAAACGCACCAAACAGTGATTATTCTCGAAAATCGTTCGTAAATTTTCTTCACTCCAAATGCATCCTTTTTGCTTATTGACATACCCATGTAGGCTAAAATAAGCCTCATTAGTGAACATAACAATGCGATAAAACAGTGGGTTCAGTTTCAGTTGGTTTTTCAGCATGTTGATCGAACGTACGACGCAAACGATGGTCATTCGGCTGGATATTTTGTAGTACGCCTAGTTCTTTACGTAACATTTTCCATAAAGTGAATGCACACAGCTCGAATTGCTGCGCGCGAGGATGGATCGGCTCATTTGGTTATAAAAAGTCACCATACCTCAAACTGTCAAACCAATATTTCAAAGCTTGAACGCATAGTAACTCACGGACAGACAGACGGACATGGCTAGATCGACTGAGTAATAATGCATATATGTATACTTTATGGGGTCTCCGATGCTTCCTTAAGGCGTTGCAAACTGTGGCTGAATTTTAATACTATTGACACTCTGTGTGAATAGTATACAAAAATATTTATAATCACCTGGCAAATTTAGATGCGCAGCAATCTCACGCCATGCATCATTCTTTGCTTTAATGTTCTTTGAATCACGTATTTTCTGTCGATCATAAAGCACCGGAAACGCTTTCACCAATGCTATCAACTGTTGATTGATTGCCACATCCTCCGTAGTAGCATCATCTTCTAGTGCAGCATCATCCACCTTTTTGTGAATAACATCGACGTAACGTGTCTTTGCGCGATTCCGGCGTGATTCCTTCGGTTCGTATTTTATCGTAGCCAGCCCGTCGCACTTTGCCAGTCCATGCTTGTAGTGATCCTTGAGAAAGATTAAATGCTGAAACATCTCCCAGTACATGGTCGGCTCGGATGCTTGCTCCTGCATGCGTCGAAGTTCACGTCCAAAACGATCGCGTATGCTTTTCCATCGTGTTATGCAGGCGCGTTCGGAGGCGCGCAATTTCGAGGAGATTTCCTTCCAGGCAGCATCTTTGCGTGCTGCATTCTTAACGCTGCGTGTTGTCGATTTTGCATAGAGTATGGGATAGTTTTTGACTAGCCGTATAAGCTCCATGTCATCCAATGTGCTGCTCATTGCATATAATTTTTGCGTTGCATGCAACGAAATTTTGTGTACGAAAAATAGCAGAAAAAACAATAACAACAAATCGTAATTAATTGATATCAGTGTTGGAAAATATCAGAAAAACCATGCAAAAATTACCATATGATACTTGCTGTGTTTGAATTGCACTAGAGGTGGACGAGAGCCATGATTTCTGACGTGACACGACTGTGCACTTTGTGTTCGTTAATCAAAGTTGAATTACTTGCATGTCTCGTACGTATTAGTGCATAGTAAAATACGCTCCGTGCGTGTATCACGCATGCAAGTCAAGAGTACTGTGACACAAAAATGCACGAAAAATAAAAAAATGTACGTGATAATATATCGAATAATTGCACATGCCTTTGAAATTTAATTTTTAATTTCACAAATCTACCAAAACATTCTATCAAGTCAATATTCTGAGATTATGGTACATTTGTGTTTCTCGGTTTATGATTTTCTTTAGCCAGCATCCAGAGTAAACGGCAAGCCCTATTGAAATACTACACACATCTAACGATATTGAATTCATTTCGATCAAATGAAAAATGGCTAAGTTACAGCTAATAAAAATTCAAAATCCATGCAATTTTTTACGAACATCATCAGTTTTTGTCATTTGAGTACATTTTTTAAACAGCACATAATTCAAATATCCAATGTTTCCCATTTTTTAGAGTGGGTCAATTCAATTCCAAAAATTTAAACGCCAATCAGACCTTTGCCTCCGTTTACTACGGACGCTGGTTTAAGTAAAACCATAAATCGAAAAACACAAACATATCGTTATCTCCGAAAATTGACGTGGTCAAATTTTTTCTTAATTTTTTTTCATGAATTAGTACTTAATATCTACCGAAATTACTTTACAGTTTTATAAAGAGAAAACCATTGCTGTCTATCAGTATTTGAATATTTGACATCTAGTGTCATTTGTGTTCTGTAAAGGGCCAAAAACACCTTCACACATTTGATCAAAAAAGTAAAAAAAAAAAATTTTTTTTCGTTTTTTTTTTTATATATTATCTGTAATAATAAGATAGATTTTTTTTTAATAGAAAAGTTGACGTAATTAATGGATGTCCCTTTATATGCAATTTATTCACAGAGCTTTGAAATGATTTTTATAACATACAAAAAAAAATAATAATAAAACTCAGATCTTTTGGAAATGAATTCATTTCACAAAAAAAGTTTTAAAAAAATCATATCACGATTACTTAAAAAAATGAAAGAAATCCGGTTATACATTTTTTTAAATGCTGTAAAATATAGAGACCTGTAAATTTTTAGTTCCGTAATTTTGTAGACCCGGTCCTCAATTATCGAAATCTCTGATTACGTACATTAGCTTAAGGTTAGATAATAATATGTAGTCAAATGATCTATGCTTAATCAATAAACCAGTTTTTCGTGGTAAATCACTTTATTGCACTGTTTCTACTCTGAACACGTAGTGTTATATTTTTATAACTATAATTTTGTCACGGAGTTTGTAATGCATTTGAAGAAGCGTCGAAGATCTTATATAGTATATTTATTTACGATCAGTTCGATGAAACGAATCGATCTAGCTATGTTCATTTTTATAAGTATACTAGCTCAAACACATAGTGACACGTGACAAAATCATAGACAGTGATTTTTTTGCCATCACTAGCGTCTCCAGTGCACGATTATACAACACTGCAGCGAAACGTCGCAGTCATCATCGACGGACGGAAAAAAAAAAATAGAAAAAAACTCACGGCACACCGCATAACGAAATTGTTGGCTTTCGGCGTAATTTGCACCACATATAAATTAAGATGATTTTATTGGAAATAAATAATCGCATTGTCGAGGAAACGCTCTCTGTAAAGTTTCGCAACGCTTTAGCGGGGTAAGTTGGGCATCAACAATCATTCTTCTTCATCGTGGCCCTCGTCGTTGTCTTCGTCATCTACACTTCACTCCACCCACCTACAGCGGAAATATTTCTTCTTTCTTAATCTATTTTTATAGCATACCAAAAATGCTTATCAATAATACCGAATTGAAATATGTACATATGTGTGTGTATCATATTATGTGAAAAAAAATGTAAAATTGTTTTTTGAATTTTGGGTGTTGTACTTCAAGCCGCTGCAGCCGCATTTGCGGCGCGGTGCGTTAGCCTCCAAGCTGTTTGTATGTGTGTGTGTGTGTGTATATGTGTTTGTGCCGCCTTAGCTCCCATGCTTGCAGCCGTTTGGCCACCTCCGCGCATTCATTAAAGCTGCCGCCGCCGTCATCGTCATGCATTCTTGTTATTATACTCATTGTTGTTGTTGGTGTTGCGGTCAATGATGCCGCCGACGCAGCCTCATTTGTTAAATTATTTAATATTTTATCGCATTATGCAGTCTGTTGCAAAAAGCATGATTGAATGTAAAAGTTTTACGTAGAATTTTGTCATTTGCAGCTGGAAATGCTGCTTTCTGTATTTCATTTTGTCACTTTTTCAAGTGGCTTGAGTCATACATACCATATCTTTATAGATTATATACATATGTATGTATGTATGTATGTATATACACATCAATGAGTTGTTTGCCGTTTACTTTGGCACTGGACGTTTTGCTGTGGCCTCAATTCATGTTTGGCGTGTTAAGCTGGTTGTTGTTTTGATTGCTGCTGCCGCTTTTGTTTCACAGTTTTTATGCTGTATAAGCTAAACGTGTGACATTGTTTTATATTCCGGCTAAAGTAAGTCTTTCAAATGCTTTAAGATTAATAATACAAAACACAAAAGGCATCCTCTAAAGAAATCATGCTATAACTGCTTAGTTTGAAACTTGCGCAAACGGAGTGCGCTGCTACATCCCCTCTTGCTTTTATATTGTGGCACCACCAAGGTTTTCAGTGTGCTTTATATCTCCCGGTGATCTTTAAATATATACCAAATCTCATCCATAATATAGTTTTTGTCTTATATAGAGCGGGTGCTACCGCCTAATATATACTTGTATATACCTAAACATACCCCGCGAACTTGTCTATTTATGTATGAAAACCAGTTGAAAATCCCCAAAATAGTTTCTGAGATTGGAGGTAACATACAGACATGAGCAACAGTCGACTTCAATTTACAGCGGTTGGCTTTATCAATTAAAAATGCTGTAATTTTGTCAATTTTTATTTATTTATTATTTAAAAACTTTAGTATATCATAAAAACATTTCAAATTTTAAAAAAAATATACTTTTTTTCGATGTCCCAATCACGTCGAAGAGCAATCCTTAAGGCGTTGACCGTCTCATATTTTTTAGTTGAACCATATAGAGAAAAATCCATTGGCTTTAAGTATCTGGAAGTATATGGAGGCCATTTTTGTGAAGAAATGAAGATGGAAACGTTATTGGTGACCGTCGTGTTTTACGTTCCATTTTGGCCTTCATGTTTCTAACTGTAACTATAATGGTTATACCGATGTTTCTGTTTCTGGATGTCCACATCCATGGCGTTTTTGATGCTACAAGTATCATTGTAGCGGGTAATGGTCCGATACACAAACATTTTGTTCACACGTAACAATGGCTCATTAACAATGGCTGTTTGCGATTAAGCACCCAAATACAAAGCAATAACACTTACGTTTTAATTCCATTTCGATGACATTTTTTAACTGCGACGTAAAACGATATGTTTCCGTATAGTTCACATACAACATAACAGAATGACGCTTGACAAAACAAGAGCGCACTGTCATTAGCTATTTGATTGCTACACCAAGGTGAAGTTGGTAACACTTCGAGCGACGACAACTGTAACTTTGGCATTGTCACTATCTTTGAATTTGATTCAGTCATTATGCCTAAAGCATTACTTTTACACTTATGTTTATGAACTTTATTTGAAATGGTTGGAGCTTTCATGATGTTTCTAAAAATATAAGCTAAGTCTGGCACTCATGGAAACCCATCACCTGAATTATATGATCATTTATTTTGTTAGTTGAAGTTTCCACGTTCGTTAAATTCAACAGTTTTCCAAAGCTTTTATTAACTGAACCTTATAGTTTTAGCTCTATATTCATATGCCAACATTAGTTGTAAGTTGAATGAATCTCTACGTTTTTGAACCGAAAGCTGTTTTTTTTTTTCTTCATTAAAAGTTTTTTTTTTACACCTGTGAAGTTATGTGAACGAGTCATGTCGACTAAATTTTGTACATAGAAACAGGTATCCGCATTACTGCTTCCAAATTTTACAAACAAAAATTTTAAATAAATACAAATTTCATAAACCTTAATGTATACTCTAACGCTCAATTGACTGAATGCAGCACACCCTTCGAATCAGTTTTTGGGGTCGCTTTTAATCACGTCAGCGATAAGATTTGCCGCTCACTCGTACTCTCGATTTTTATAGTATATGAATGCCAATGATGACTAATAACAAAAATGTTGCGCTTTTGTTTTCTTTACTAAAAAAAAAAACAGATTTTGAATTTATTATTAATTATTTTTCTTCTTCTGTTCTTTTAGCTTAAAACCAGAATCAATCGATGTGCGAATAGCAGATTTTGATGGTGTACTCTTTCACATTTCCAACGTCAATGGCGATAAGACTAAAGTGCGGGTGTGTATTGAACTACGTCACATTTGCTGCACAATTTTCTCTTGTTTCTTTATTAAATTAATCATAATATAATTTATTTCTTCTACATTGCATTTCGCGTGCAGACGAGCATTTCGCTCAAGTTCTATAAACAGCTACAGGAACACGGTGCCGATGAGTTACTTAAGCGTGAATACGGCAGCCTACTGACAGACACCGAAGATGGTTAGTAGTACAATATAATGATATTTTCTTTTTTCTAAACTTAATTATTTTTTATGCTTGGCAGGTTATAATGTTTCTGTACTTATTAATTTGGAAGACATACCTGCCGACTGGGAGAGTGTAGCTAAGAAAGTTGGTCTGCTGAAGCGAAATTGCTTTGCGTCCGTATTCGAAAAGTACTTCGATTTTCAGGAACAAGGCGAAGAGGGCCAGAAGCGTGCGGTTATCAATTATCGCAACGATGAAACATTGTACGTTTATCTATCTATCAATGCTATCTATGAAGCATTGTAGTTTATATTTATGTATATAAAAAAAATGTAATATATTGTTTTGTATTTGATTTCTTTTAATTCACAGATACGTAGAAGCCAAGCCCGATCGTGTTACGGTCGTATTCAGTACCATATTTCGTGATGAGGACGATGTTGTCATAGGCAAAGTATTTATGCAGGAATTGAGAGAAGGCCGACGTGCATCGCATACAGCGCCACAAGTGCTCTTTTCGCATCGCGAGCCACCACTGGAATTGGCAAATTCGGACGCTAAAGTTGGTGATAATATTGGATACGTTACATTTGGTATGTAAAATTTGTGAATTGTATTTGTAATAGTTCAACTTAAGACAATTAGGAGCTTAAAGTGGGATATTACATAAACAAACTGTGTTCTGTCTCTCGAATACTCCAAGATCAAAATATTAAGTACGAACGGCATCCTGAATAGTTTGCATACTATAGCAGATGACTTAAGTTTGTGCACATTTCTGTAGTATTAATTTTACATTAGAAGTACAAATGTTTTATTTGAATAAGCTAATAATTTAGCTAAATGTGGGATATATCCTTTATCATCAGTTCAGTCTCTCAAATTCTCTAAGAGTTGCAGGAGCTATTACTTGTGGATTTCATTCTTTAGGAGCTAAAAGTGGGATATTCCTTTTATCTTCAGTCTTGTCTTTCAAATACTCTAAGACTTAATCTTTAATGCAAAAAGTTATCCTGCATAGACTTCATTTTATAGCAGATGACTTGTGTTTGGGCACAATACTATTTGTGGACTTCATCTTTCAGGAGCTAAAAGTGGGATATTGCTTTTAAATCGAGTCTTGTCTCTCAAATACTCCAAGAGTAATGTAAAAAGTTCGAACGGCATCCTGCATAGTTCACATACTATAGCAGACGACTTATGTTTGGGCACAATATTATTTGTGAACTTCCTCTTTCAGGAGCTAAAAGTGGGATATTGCTTTTAAATCGAGTCTTGTCTCTCAAATACTCAAAGAGTAATGTAAAAACTTCGAACGGCATCCCGCATAGTTCATATACTATAGCAGACGACTTATGTTTGGGCACAATATTATTTGTGAACTTCCTCTTTCAGGAGCTAAAAGTGGGATATTGCTTTTAAATCGAGTCTTGTCTCTCAAATACTCCAAGAGTAATGTAAAAAGTTCAAACGGCATCCTGCATAGACTTCATTCTATAGCAGATGACTTGTGTTTGGGCACAATATTATTTGTGGACTTCATCTTTCAGGAGCTAAAAGTGGGATATTGCTTTTAAATCGAGTCTTGTCTCTCAAATACTCCAAGAGTAATGTAAAAAGTTCGAACGGCATCCTGCATAGTTCACATACTATAGCAGACGACTTATGTTTGGGCACAATATTATTTGTGAACTTCCTCTTTCAGGAGCTAAAAGTGGGATATTGCTTTTAAATCGAGTCTTGTCTCTCAAATACTCCAAGAGTAATGTAAAAAGTTCAAACGGCATCCTGCATAGACTTCATTCTATAGCAGATGACTTGTGTTTGGGCACAATATTATTTGTGGACTTCATCTTTCAGGAGCTAAAAGTGGGATATTGCTTTTAAATCGAGTCTTGTCTCTCAAATACTCCAAGAGTAATGTAAAAAGTTCAAACGGCATCCTGCATAGACTTCATTCTATAGCAGATGACTTGTGTTTGGGCACAATATTATTTGTGGACTTCATCTTTCAGGAGCTAAAAGTGGGATATTGCTTTTAAATCGAGTCTTGTCTCTCAAATACTCCAAGAGTAATGTAAAAAGTTCAAACGGCATCCTGCATAGACTTCATTCTATAGCAGATGACTTGTGTTTGGGCACAATATTATTTGTGGACTTCATCTTTCAGGAGCTAAAAGTGGGATATTGCTTTTAAATCGAGTCTTGTCTCTCAAATACTCCAAGAGTAATGTAAAAAGTTCAAACGGCATCCTGCATAGACTTCATTCTATAGCAGATGACTTGTGTTTGGGCACAATATTATTTGTGGACTTCATCTTTCAGGAGCTAAAAGTGGGATATTGCTTTTAAATCGAGTCTTGTCTCTCAAATACTCCAAGAGTAATGTAAAAAGTTCGAACGGCATCCTGCATAGTTCACATACTATAGCAGACGACTTATGTTTGGGCACAATATTATTTGTGAACTTCCTCTTTCAGGAGCTAAAAGTGGGATATTGCTTTTAAATCGAGTCTTGTCTCTCAAATACTCCAAGAGTAATGTAAAAAGTTCAAACGGCATCCTGCATAGACTTCATTCTATAGCAGATGACTTGTGTTTGGGCACAATATTATTTGTGGACTTCATCTTTCAGGAGCTAAAAGTGGGATATTGCTTTTAAATCGAGTCTTGTCTCTCAAATACTCCAAGAGTAATGTAAAAAGTTCGAAACGGCATCCTGCATAGACTTCACATTACTATAGCAGATCGACTTAGTGTTTGGGCACAATATTATTTGTGGACTTCATCTTTCAGGAGCTAAAAGTGGGATATTGCTTTTAAATCGAGTCTTGTCTCTCAAATACTCCAAGAGTAATGTAAAAAGTTCAAACGGCATCCTGCATAGACTTCATTCTATAGCAGATGACTTGTGTTTGGGCACAATATTATTTGTGGACTTCATCTTTCAGGAGCTAAAAGTGGGATATTGCTTTTAAATCGAGTCTTGTCTCTCAAATACTCCAAGAGTAATGTAAAAAGTTCGAACGGCATCCTGCATAGTTCACATACTATAGCAGACGACTTATGTTTGGGCACAATATTATTTGTGAACTTCCTCTTTCAGGAGCTAAAAGTGGGATATTGCTTTTAAATCGAGTCTTGTCTCTCAAATACTCCAAGAGTAATGTAAAAAGTTCGAACGGCATCCTGCATAGTTCACATACTATAGCAGACGACTTATGTTTGGGCACAATATTATTTGTGAACTTCCTCTTTCAGGAGCTAAAAGTGGGATATTGCTTTTAAATCGAGTCTTGTCTCTCAAATACTCCAAGAGTAATGTAAAAAGTTCAAACGGCATCCTGCATAGACTTCATTCTATAGCAGATGACTTGTGTTTGGGCACAATATTATTTGTGGACTTCATCTTTCAGGAGCTAAAAGTGGGATATTGCTTTTAAATCGAGTCTTGTCTCTCAAATACTCCAAGAGTAATGTAAAAAGTTCGAACGGCATCCTGCATAGTTCACATACTATAGCAGACGACTTATGTTTGGGCACAATATTATTTGTGAACTTCCTCTTTCAGGAGCTAAAAGTGGGATATTGCTTTTAAATCGAGTCTTGTCTCTCAAATACTCAAAGAGTAATGTAAAAACTTCGAACGGCATCCCGCATAGTTCATATACTATAGCAGACGACTTATGTTTGGGCACAATATTATTTGTGAACTTCCTCTTTCAGGAGCTAAAAGTGGGATATTGCTTTTAAATCGAGTCTTGTCTCTCAAATACTCCAAGAGTAATGTAAAAAGTTCAAACGGCATCCTGCATAGACTTCATTCTATAGCAGATGACTTGTGTTTGGGCACAATATTATTTGTGGACTTCATCTTTCAGGAGCTAAAAGTGGGATATTGCTTTTAAATCGAGTCTTGTCTCTCAAATACTCCAAGAGTAATGTAAAAAGTTCAAACGGCATCCTGCATAGTTCGCATACTATAGCAGATGACTTGTGTTTGGGCACAATACTTTTTGTGAACTTCCTCGTTCAGGAGCTAAAAGTGGGATATTGCTTCTAAATTGAGTCTTGTCTCTCAAATACTCCAAGAGTAATGTAAAAAGTTCGAACGGCATCCTGCATAGTTCGCATACTATAGCAGATGACTTGTGTTTGGGCACAATAAAGAAACTATAATATATTTTAAGCTGGAACTTAAAGTGGGATATTTGCTTATAGTACACAAAGATTTATCTCTCAAAAACTCCTAGAGTATATAAGTTTTCGAACGGCATCCTGCTTAGAAATCATTCTAGAGCAGATGACTTGTGTTTGAAAACATTTATACCATTTAATTAATTAATTACTAAGTAAATAAATATACAATTAATTTTTCTATATCATTTTTATTTATATGCTTTTATATATATTTTATCTCTTTACAGTACTTTTTCCTCGACACACTAACAAAGAAACGAGGGACAATACAATTAATTTAATACACATGTTCCGAGATTACTTGCATTATCACATTAAGGTAAATGTTGTTGTTTATTTTTATTTTCAAGTATGCTTAAATATATTAAATTTTTTGTCTTTTTTTTATATTTGCAACAGTGTTCAAAGGCCTACATTCACTCACGAATGCGTGCAAAAACCTCAGATTTCCTCAAGGTGCTCAATCGTGCCAGGCCGGAACCTAAGCATATTGAAAAGAAGACCATAACGTAAGTAGTTGTGCTCGCATATATCTAAATCTATCTAAACTTTCATTAAAAAAAATTGTCTTTTTATTTATAGGGGGAGAACATTCATACGCAAAGAATGATCCATGTATCATTATACTTAGTTGTTTTTTATATTAATATTAAATGTAATAATTATTATTGAATCGTGAAATTATAAAACCGAAACTGCTGAGAATTATGGAAATGATCTTGATCAAAACATGAAGAAAACTACAGAAGATATAAAGTTAAAGTACTACAGTTAAAGATGAATGTTCTATAACGATAACGTTTCAAAAACAAGCAAATTAAAGAGAACGAAAAATAAGTATTCCAAAAAAAAAAAAAAACAAGGTTTGTAAGTTTAATTTGTAAGCAACTAAAAAAAAAGAAAAAAAAACAAAAAAAATCATGATAAACATAACATTCTGAACAAACAAAAACATATGGAACTAATGGATTGAAAAGAAATTAAAAAGTTTTGGTATATCAACTACCTGTAATAATTATTATTAAATACCTATAAAAACAAAAAAGAAACCATAAACATTTATACATAAATTAATTGAAAAAGAACTAATTAAGTCCATGTAACAACTAAACTAAAAACTAAAAAAAAACACAAAAAAAAAGTTAAATATAATTAATAATAAACAAAATAGAGAAAAAATCAACCTGTTACAAGTCGCAATTTAAATGCTGCCCCTCTTAAAGAGTATGATTAAAAGCTGAAGAGATAAACTTTAATAAAAAAAGCATATTATTAAAGAAATGAAATTAATAGTAATAATAATAATAAAAATAATAATAAAAAACTGATTAATTGCAATATAAAACACGCACACACACATTTTTTAGCATAACTCTTGCTGCGCTTTATTTAAACAGTTAATTTACTTAATACGTTTCGTTTATTTTTTTAATGCATAATCTTTATTTTATATTTTAAATTTAACATTTTGCTCTTTGGTCAGACTCTCAACGCTGTGCTGCATTGTTAGATAATCGCTCTGTATGCGCGCAATTACTGAAATTTTGTTGAAAAGATTATTTATTAGCAGTTAAAAAAAGGATATAAAGGGTTTTTCAATAGGGATATAACAATTTTCTTTTTGTATTTTAATACTAACGACGCACTCTTAAATTTTCTCAGAAACTGTCAGCAGGCACCTTGTCCACTTACCCTATACTTGCCAGAGTGCCACAAAGCAGTGTAGTAAGCCCCATACTCTATTCAATTTACACCGCAGATATACCCTCTTTCCATCGCTACAGAAATGGATATCTCACCGCACAAAATTCTGCTTGCGTCTTACGCTGATGAGATCTCCTTGCTCTATTCCGCGGTGTGTGAGTATGAGGCAACGGTTGGTCTTGGTTAGTACTTGCATGCTTTTAAAACATGGGCCAAGAGGTGAAATATTACAATCAACAGCGAAAAATGCATGACCCTTCTGCTTTCCATTGAAAAGAGTAGCTCCTTCTGTGGCCTTTCTCGACGGCACTGCGCTGCAACAAGCTATGAAGGCGACCTCGACTGCAGACTTAGCAAGGAGCATATTAACCAAACTTGGGAAAACTTTTTGGCTACTCAACAAGCGGAGCAAACTTTCTTTCCAAAATAAAACAACCATTGTCTGGCAAATCATCGCACCTACCTGGTGAGACGTCATCCAAGTAACTGTGCACAATTGAACCGAAAACGAATTCAGACTATTCAGTATAAAGCCAAATCGCTGGATATGATATGGCTATGGCACGTTCGATGTTTCACCTTGCACAAAGACCTCAACTTGGCCACCGTTGAGGAGCAAGTATCCTTATTTTCAATGTTTGACTACTGACGCATAAGTACAGTGTGACCAGACCGTTGGCTAGTGCTGCCACTATCAGAGGATTTAAACGTCGTCACTTCAGAACACTCATTTCCTTGAGAGACAAGTGCATGAGTTCTCCAGCCTGACGGCTTTGCCATCGATTCAACCACTTTCTCGGATAGTCAAGCCGTCTGCCCTAAAAAGCTTTGAATTTAGAAACAAATTTACGCTTGAATGCCACAAGAATCTCAACATCCTAGCTAACTCAAATTGAGTTCGTCTTATATGGATAGCAGGAAACAGAGTATTAGCAGGCAATGAGAAAGGTGATGAGCAAGCCAAGAAAGGCAGGCAATGAGAAAGGTGATGAGCAAGCCAAGAAAGGTGACACAATCGCTTTTGTGGGTCCACGCCCTCACTACAACTTCTACAAGCAGAAACAAAACTATGTCACTCACACACATATTCAACTTCAAAGATCTATAAAACGATTTTATAAAACTTTTTAAATAGATGTATTACACAGGTCAACATGGTTTAGTTGCTGGAAAGCTAAGGGTCATTTTCGAAGTAATTTGCTGCGTAGAATCCGAATCTGGGGTCAGAATTGGCCCAACACGTCAGGATTTTGAAATATTTGAGATTATGTACCCGAATGACGCCGAAGGTATATATTTCGTAACTTCAAATAGCCATAACTTTGAGAAAAAAAAATCCATAATTGATCTCTTGAACTCTTAAATTAAAGGGTAAGAGTGGTACTAAATGTAACTGGAGAGACGGACCACACAAACTTTTTTGCACCCTGTACATAACCTGAAATATCTGAAAATCCTGACGTGACGGTGTCGTGCAAGTCTGTCTTGGTGCTTCTGGCTGAATCTTTTCACTTTGTCAGTGATAGTTGGATTGCCAAGGTTCTTGTGGATCACATGATTCTTAACGTAATATGCTGCTTTGACCAATCATATTTCAATGTTGTGGATGTTGAGGCTGTGCCCCACAGCTGAATTGCATAAGTTCATATGGGTTTCAGTTGAGATCTGTAGCCGAGCAACCAGTTCATCTGCCGGAGTTTCAGACACGACTCCGGTATTTGTAGATCTGTCTTATAGGACAATTTTTTGCGCTGATTTCCGCCTCAATAAATAATAATAAAAAAGATCTGTCAACGTCACTACGACAGTCAGAGTATACATTTATATCATGGTGAAGTTCATGAACGAGGAAAATTTTAAAAATTACTACCAAAATTCTGAGCCGTTGGTCGCAAATTTAAGAGTGCTTACTCCCATTTTCGGTTATAATAATCGTCCCACCAGACAGACAGACAGACAGACTGTGCGTGTTATAGTGGATACATTTGGATCAGCATATTCACTATTAGATGTTCCTCTGGCAGTAAGACGAGGCATCGGTCGAAGTACCGAAAATATCGCATCCGTCAGTGTTTCAGTTCAAAATGCGCCAAATCTTTCGATTTCACGCCATTCACAGGAATTGAGTGTCTCTAAAACGACATTAGGACGAATTTTGCATAAAGATATTAACATACACCCTTAACATACCAAACTAAAGAACTGAAGTCTCTTGTAAATTTGAAGCGTCGCGTAATACAAAATTAAGTTATGTGCTTATTGAAAAACCCTATATAACTAATATATACGTATATTTATTTATATAGATTATAACAACAGTGCAACATGCAAATAGGTTTAATTACTTACTTTTTTATCTAATAGCTAACTATGTATATGCGTCTCCATTGCATGCAACTAAAGCTCTACGGATCATCATATTCTTCCAATTTTATATAAGCAAGTGCTAGAACGTTGTACGTTGGGTTGATAATATTTAAATAGTGACAAGTGATTAGCAGCCATGCATGCAAGTGGATTTAGGTTTGGTTTTTATGGTATGTAGTAGAAGAATAGTATGAAAGTAAAGAGAGTTTCAGCCAGATTATAGAATTGTGTGAGTTGTTTTAAGTATTTATTATGTACAATGTTACAAAAAAAAAGATTCCGACGTGCACGAGATATATTTTTATAGACGAGTATGTTAAACAAACTCTAGCAGCTATATTTTTTAATGTATGTTTATGGTATTTTGTATAGAATAGAATAAAGTTAGTGTATAAGCAACAAAAAAAAAATGAATAAAAAACAGCGAAACTCATTTATCAATTAAGGCAAGATGGGCTTGGCTGTGTATGGTGGTTAGATGTCAAGTTAACTTTATGAACACTCACGTGCTTCGTTGCTTATTTTTTGTTTTTCACTTTTTTTTTTATACTCTTCACACCTCATTTGAATAGCATAACAAGATAAAAATGTTGACTTCGCTGTTACCGCAGCTTTAATGCACTTCACAAATATTTTTTTTTTTTTTTTGGAAATTTCTAGCATGTATACTAAACAATTATCTATACTAGTACTCATATCTTGACGGAAGGTTTCTTATGTTTCACGCGAAATTACAAGATTCCGAACTTAAGACTTCGTTGCTGGAGGGAACGTAAAGCTCTGCTGAAGTAGAAAATTGGAGGAAAGAATGAAACCGCACATCATTCATTAATTTTATTTTATTTTATACAGCAGTTGTTGTGCCTATACTAACCTATGAAGCCTTGGTATGATGAAAGGTGGCTGAAAGCAAATCTCACCTCAATAACCACAAAATACGAAGAGCAGCCTGCCTATGCGTAATTGAGTTTTTGCGATCCATCCCCAAGCGTCTTTCTAAGTCATACTGCATCAGGAAAGATGCCTTCTAAAGTACACAACTGCCAGTAATGCAACAAGACTGTGAAAGCAAAATCTTCGCAAGTCGTGTAGTAAAGAACCTAGCTCCTAGAGCTAAGATGGAATGACAATTTTAAAGTAAGAAGAAAGACTAGAAGCATGGAACCTCAGTAGATGGAACAAGCTTTCAATCTACACCGTCGAATCGAAGACGAATGGGGGCACAAGTGCTGGTGTCTTTTCGGGTGGAACTGGCAACGCAGCGGACTGAATCAGCGTATTCCAGGCAGATATCTATGCAGTCTGACAGTCGGCTGAACTGATTATATACGCTGTTCATATACGAGGTGTGTACAAAAAGTAAGGTAACTTTTCAAATTTGGCGGGCAACGTACATTCGATTATCGATTTTTTTGTTTTGTTGTGTTGGTACACTCGTCACGCTCATATGTTTACAGTTTCAGCTATGTAGCATGTTTAGTTTGTTTGTGAGAAGCATAACGGTTAGAAGTGTTTTGCGTGCTCGGCGATTTTCTGCTATCGAGCTCAGGAGCTATTGAATGACGTCAACAACGATCCAGATATGCTCAAAAGAGTCATAACTGGTGACGAAACATGGGTATATGGTTATGACGTCGAAACCAAAGCCCAATCGTCCCAATGGAAGAGCCCAGTTGAGCCAAGACCGAAAAAACCACGCCAAGTTCGATCAAATGTCAAAGTTTTGCTCACTGTTTTCTTCGATTACCGTGGCGTAGTGCTTCGAGAATTGGAAAAAGCGTTGGCACAAGTGTATTGTAACTGAGGGGAATTACTTTCAAGGGGACAACATAAATATTGATGAATAATTAAATATTTTTTCCTAAAAATACAAAGTCACCTTACTTTTTAAACATACCTCGTACTTGGCCTCGGCAACGCTAAGTGTTGCCAGGTTCACATGACGTTTTCGTATTCAGAACATTTGACGTACGAGCAATATTTGTGATATTTAGTGTGAGTTGAAAAAATCATCTCGTTCATTTTTCATAATTTTTGTTTAAGCACCTTGTTTAAGCACCTTTAAAAACTGGTACAACGAATTCAGTCATGGTCGACGCTCTCTCCAAGACGAATTCCGCGAATATCATCCAAAATCGGTTGTTGTGCCAGAGAATATCGATGGCGGATATTCATAAACCTTTTGAATAGATTTTTTAATGATTAACTCAGACCACTAGAGAATTAGTGGTCTGAGTTAATCATTACAATCTGGCCTGGCTATCAAACGAAACGGAGCTGCCACAGTTTAACAACAACAGAATCAGGATGTTGACGAGAATCCTAACTGGGCACTGAACCAATGGCCAAATGGCTACCAGGACTTCAATCGATGCTATGGAAAGTATACAATAACTGACTGTGCTGCTCTTCTTAGAAAATGCACCTGACTTATAAGGAAACCATTCTCCAAACTTCATATAAACAAGAATATGCATACCAAGTCTTTATTCTATTACTTTATGTACTCTCTTCTGATAAAAATGTGAGCCGACAGCTATTTTTGTTTAGACACAATTATTTTGACAAATGAAAATACTGAAAAAGCACGGCTTTTGTAACATTAAACCATTAATATTGAAAACATTAATAAAATTGTATTTTGGCTAATAGAAAATAATGCACCCTTGGCTTGAATGACCTTTTGCAGGCGTCGTTGTACTGAATCCAAAAATGAACGGAGATATTCAGTCGGAATCTCATTTCAAATGGAAGTCACTTCGGAAATGATTACTTCTCTCGGTTTATTTAAAAACACACATCGCTTTCGTTTTATATACGGTCACACGTGTTCAATAACGTTTAAATGTGTGCTTTGAGCTAGCCAATCCAACGTATTGAGTTTAATACCTGTGAATTTGGTTTTATTAATTTGCTTCTATATGGCATGAAGCGTTATACTGTGACAGAATAAATGATTCTCCATTAGTTTGTCTCCTGAGTGGTATGCATAAGCATTTAAAGTGTGCAAATTTTGATTTTGGTTTATGAAACCAGTGATTGGCACAAATTCACCGAAGCCACAGTGGATAATGAATACCCAGCACATAACAGATCCTTCATCGTGGCACACTTTTTGCCAAACCGGAACTTTTTTTGCCTTGTTTGAGATTGTGAAAGTCTTTCATGAATCTTCTTTTTCATAACACAGTCGATCTTCAAAAATCGATATCTGCTCACATTTTTATCGGCAGATCGAGTGTGCATAAAATTGTAGACTAAAGACTTGGCAGGCATTTTCCTGTTGATCTGCAGTTTGTTTTTAGAAGAAAAAAAAATGTACCCTTATCTTACACAGTTCAACCAAACATAAGCAGATAGACATAAGTATGCTTTGTCAAAATAATTGTGCCCATGACTGTATTATCTCAATCTAGAGTACCATTTAGTCGCATACTATTGCTTTTAAGTCATTGATTTTTAATTTCTTTATATTTGTATTGAATTATTTTACAAAAAACTTTCGCTATTTGGTTCTTTTCTTTGTGTGAAGAGTACTAAAGCTTCGACTTTACCGAAGTTTACGTTTCATTTTTGTTCCTCAATTTGTTGTACATTACTAAAAGATAATTATTCGTGTATTTACATTTCTTTTTTTTTTTTTTTTTGTGAGCCATAAAAAACTCTCAAATCAATTAAATAAGTTACATAATAAAAATGTTCACCACAAACCTTTTTGCAAATCCATATCATCCATTTCAGAATTTTTAATTTGTTGCAATTTTTCACGAAATTTCTTTGTAATCTGTTTGCGTTGATAATCTGCTTCGATTTCCTGTTTGGTGCGTGGTATGCGAAAGCGTATGCAGCAGCAGACCATGATGACTACGTTTATAAAAAGAAAAGTTTCGAAATTTTCTTTATACACATACAAGTAGATACATAATTTTTTTATAGAAAAATCACAAACCTAAACTCATTAGTACACCCAGGCATAAAGCAATAATATGCCAACGTCGAAAACCACCAAAGGTTTCCTTCTCCAGCCAGGCTTCCTCAATGCTGAATACATCATGTTGTTCGCTCATTTTTATTATAAATTAAGTCTTAATATATTTTTGGTAACTATTATTTAAAATACTATTTGCTAATACTTTTTTATAGTTTTCTTATTATTATAATTTTTGTTTTTCGCGCTGCTTACACTGCGACGTACTAATTGTAACTGACATTTGAGCTGAACGAGTTTGCTGCTTTTGACCTGACCTCCTCCTGGTCTGGTGTGTCAACTGATAAAATATATTAGCTGGCATACAAAAATGCCTTTAAACAACAGACACACACATACACACAGAATTGTTTGCGGAATGGACACCCACATGGATGGAATGGAACATATTAACAAGAACGCTTTGGCTAAAGGTTATTACAGATACTATTTCAGTGGGGCAGTCCAACGTTGGCACGTTCGAACTGGGTGCGCCTGCCTCAACGTCATGTTGAATATTTTTGCTTTGCATACATACACCAAGGCGCTTTACGCCAGTGTAACCCTTAAAGACTGAATTGCCCTACCTCCGACTGCGTTCCGAGGCAAGCTAGCGCACATGCTGACACTCCCTGCTGCTACTGTTTCATATTTTACATGGCACTAACTACTGGCTTAGATCTATGGCACACAAGCTCTCTCTCGGTTGATTCTAATTTGTTGACTGACTTTAGTTTGCATTAACTAAGAAATAATGGGCGTTGAGTATGGTGTAAAAAATTAAAAATAAATGCTTTCGTTGTGCTGCGCGTATTGAAATTGTTACGCCGGAATGTGAAGTCTACAAGGTTGGAGCGTTGGAGCATACTTAGTTTGTTATAATACTACATATCTCATTTAGTTGTCTAGTTTTTATTTTTATACACGTGTCGCATTGCAATTATTTACCTCTGTCATAACTGGTTTAGAGTCTATATTATCATTTTGGATTTATGGACGACGCTTTAGTACGCTAAAGTTTGCCTAAATTTTTGATTGAATTTGATTTGAAATGGCATAGATTTAAATCAGAACATATGCTAAAGTAATTATGTTAGTTCTTGCGCCGCATTGTGGCTTACGCAAGAGTAGTACAATTGATATAAGTACATTTTTCGAGGCCCATAAAACAAACTCCATAAGGAGACAAGATTAAATTTGTGCAAAAGTATAGATTAATCAAAAAAAAAAGTTCGTTGCAAATCACATATAGTGAATATGTAGAGGAATATCGGGTAATGTGAGAAGTTGGCTAATGTGAGTCACATTATTGACTAGCTGGTTTTTAATATGAGTACTTATTTTCCTTGATAGCGCTAAATGATGACTATGACAGAACTAGTCTTTATATATAAAAATCTTCTGTACGTGTGTACGTGACTGAACTCCTCCTAAACGGCTTTACCAATTTTGATGACATTTTTTGTGTGTGTTCTTGGGGATTCGAGAATGGTTTAGATTCACAATTCGATCCACTGTGAATGCCCGCCAGTGTTCCTGGCCCAACAAATTTAAGATAGAGGGATGAAATATTGTATATGGGTTCGAAGAGGGGGAAGGGAAAGGGCCGGAAGAGAAAGCGGGGAATGGGTGCAGGGTAAAGGGTGGTAGGCAAAGGGGTGAAATGGGGCAGAGCAATATGGGTCGGGGAAAGGGTAGTAAGGTAAGGGGGCATGAATAAAGGATGGACAGGGGGAAAGAGTGGCAGGGAAAGGAGTGGCAGGAGAAGGAGTGGCAGATGGAAGGAGAGGCAGTTGGAGAGGCAGAAACGCGCCGGGTACCAGCTAGTCTATTATAAATCATTTAGGTAATCAGGGATGGATCTAGAGCGCGACGAAAAGGAAATAAAGAAATTGAACTATAGGTCCCCAACAAATTTATACCCTTCACAATGATAAGAAGTTTATTGGACGAAAACGTATAGGAGCAGGTTTAGACGATGACATATACGTGAGATATTTATCATATGAAAATAGTTTCTAAACTCCAATCCAAAACAAATTTCAAAACAACATTTTTTTGTAGCACTGAGCTGACCAAAATAAATTTTTATACACTGCATCCAAAAAGATAAGAGTATAAAAAGTTTGTGTAAATCTATGTAGCATGCAAAAGGAGTCGCTTTAAAATCCCTAAACTATAAGCAGCGGAAGCTGAGTCGATGAAACCATGTCCGTCTGTCCTTTCGTCCGTGCTATTGAATGCAAGAACATAACTTAGAAACTATAAGAGCTAGAGAAACAAAACTTAGAAAAAATTATGTTTATTCAAAAAAGGTAAAGCTACGGAGACACTTGTTTCGAACTCAGCTACGCTTTATCATCGGTCCGCTGGAGAGCCGTTACAAGTTTGGCAATGAAAAATTTACAAATATTTCTGAATCTAAAAATTTACCTTGAGAAAACCACTAATTCAGTTTTTGTCGTGTTCACATCCAGGCCGCAGCCAGAAGCCCATTTTGAAAGTACCGCAATTGCGAATTCCATTAGGTTACATAGTGTTTGTGGGAACTTACCCCTAATTATCATGACTACGCCGTCCGCGTACGCTATTACATTATAGCCAGCCACCTCCATGATTGTTAGCAGCTGGCTCACCACTATCACCCACAGAAGCGGAGATATTACACCCCCTGTGGGGTTCCTCTGCTGACGAATCTTCTGACCGATCCCCTCCTAGTTGCGAATTCACAACTCTGCTGGTTAGCATTTTGCGAATAAGAACAACAAGAGACGCATTGATCCCAACATCCGTGATAGCGACTGGGAGATCGTTGTTAAAAGCACCCTCAATGTCTAAGAATCCAGCTAAGTCAAATTCCTTTTGCTCTATTGAGATCTTGATAGTCCTTACTGTACGCATGTTGATCGTTGGAAAGAAGCGAGGGGTTGACTGTGATTCTTATATGAGCGTCTAAGAGTCTCTCTAAAGAAAAACCCAGTCGTATATCATAAGTAAACTAGACACTCCCCACTTTTAAAAGACTAGCCAAGCAACAGTGTCAAAAGACTTGCCACTCTCGTCCCTGCGGTAGTCCTTTTCCCTAGTGAACTGGCCAGTCTGTTGCGACTAGTGCGTGTTCGGGGAAAGGAATTGCAAAGTTCACTCGGTGCGACCGAACTACTGGGCAGTTAACGTGTTATGTGATATATGTACGTAGCCTGCTCTTGTAGTAATTGTATTTAATTGTAATCGTCTTCTTTTTTTCTTTGCTCTGGCATTTTTTGATTAAGTGTAGAGGAATCAATAAAAAAACGAATTTTTTTTGCTGATTTATTGTACTACAATTTCTTCCAATTATTAAATCAATTACATTTTTTTTTGCTGGTTTATTGCAGTACAATTTCTTCTAATTATTAAATCATACGTTTAGATTCAATAGATATATTTATAATTTAGAATATGTTAACTAACCGCGTAAATTTGTTTGGTATTAAATAGTACATTTTAGTGTTAAAAACTTCCCATGTATTTTTCAACACTAATTAGGCGACAAACTAAATATTACACATCTCTAGTATAAACATTTACATTTGACTGCTTCAAATAAAAGAAGCAGAAGCATAAATTCTGTTTTTGTTTTGCGAAAGGCCTCCAAATTTATTAAAATGCGCGTTACATTGACACGACTAGGCGCCTTTACGCCAAAACTAAAGGAATTGCGCGTACACTTATGCCCAACAGGTGAATCATCAAAAGGCGTGCGGTAAGTGTGCACTATTTATTTGCCATTTGCAATAACTCATTTCACGTCTTACATAATTCGGCATTTCTTGCAGAGATTTCATTCAGCGTTTCTATCCCAGCCTCAAGAAGGAAAACCCAAATCTGCCAATACTAGTGCGCGAATGTAGCGGTGTACAGCCACGCCTTTGGGCGCGTTATGGTATTTTTTACTTTCTTGCATTAAGTTGTTTTTTTTATAATTAAAATCATTTTTATTTTACAGCAAAGGGCAAAGAGGTGTCCGTGCCACTGACCAATCTGAAGCCGGACGACATTCAAAAACAAGTCGATGCCATTGCCAACTAAATGATGCTAGTAGCTAATGGGTTTTAATAAATTCAGCGCTGTGCAAATAGAGAATATATACGATATAAATAATAATTTAAATTCAGCGGCAATTTTACTAAACTCACAAACGACTTAAATTCATCTGCAAAGTGTCAACTGGCCGCGAAAAAATTGTTCTAAACGAAATCAAGGCAGTTAAAATTGAACTACAATATGTTGATAATGTACTTTTGATATCCATGGATGACACAACATTACCAGAGTGATTAGCAGCCGTGATATCATTGTATGAGACTACGAATAGGTTTGTAAACGGTGCTGGCTTTCTCTCCTTACAGTCTATGTTAGTTAAATCGCAGACAAGCTCCTGATAGAGCGGCCAAAGAACTCGCGTGGGTGAGTTAACTTATGGTCAATCACATTCCGAAGAAGAACTGGTGGCCAAACAGAATTTATCTTGTTGCCATCTAGATATCGTAGCAGATGCATAACACCTCCAAATTCATACTCCACTTGGGGGTCAGGTCGAAGTATCGAAAGTTAAAGATGTGTGTACCGCAGGGTGGAGTTCTTTTCCCTTCTCCTGTTCAACCTGTATTTGGCAAAGATGTCTCTTCCTCGTTCCCGTATAAAATTGGTGACCTATGCGGCTGGTTGTACCATTTTAGCCTTAAGCGTGAATGTCGAGTTCAGTACCCTACGATACTTGTACAACTTTCGATCCTTTACTTAGTTCTCGGCTTATGCCACCAAATAATGGTCTTAAATCAAGAAACAAAGTGCAAAATGTGCTTGCTGGGTCTTCTTGCTATAAGGACAAAGAGAGTATAATTACCACCTAAAAAACTATTGAACGAGCTGTCCTAACTACAAATGACTCATGAAGACCACCTACTTGCGATGATGCTTTTGGTTCACCAACATGAATTGTTTTCGAAACGGTTTTTATTAAGTGCGTATAGGAGCAATCGTATAAGAAATGATATTAGAAGTTATACGAGTTAACGAGTATATCTCGATTTGTACTTCAGGAACCTATAGAGGAGTATATCTATACACAAGGACTGAAGTAGCACAGCTAAGATCCGGATGGACAATATGCTCGAGAGTTACAGGGAGCAGCACCAATGATAGCTGTCCTGAATGTGGTCAATCGCCACACAACAATACCCATCTGTTCAACTGTCCGTCCCGTCCGAATCATGTAGATCTATGGATACGTCCAATTGAAGTAGTACGTCCAATGGAATAAATATATAATAAATTTGTATATATATATTCTCTGGTACAGCCCAAGTCAAGTTGTTACAACAACAACTTACCGTGCCCAGCTGTCTGTAGCATCTGGAACTAATGTCAGGTTTTTAGGTATCGCTTTTAAACTTTGTGTAGAACTTTTCCAGAAGAAAAGCAGTCATCATGTGTTGCCTTAAGCTGTTACACGGCGAAGCTCCAACTTACCAACTTTTTTAAGTTTATTTAAAAAGGTAAGCCATTGCCTGGTTTTATTTGATGCACATGATATTTTACCCTTACAAAGTATTATACTCGTATATCAATGTTTCATTTTGTCTCCAATCCTACTCTTCATAATGATTGGTGATGTCCTCATTGCGACTTTCTCCAACTTTGTCCAACAAATTTCTGTATTTGGCCAAAAAATTAAAAAAGAAGCAACGATGTGTTGTGTGAGCAGGCGTTTTATCGTGTTGCAAAAGCCATGAATTTGTTTTGCCACAAATCCGGGCATTTTCTTCGACCTTCTGGCAAGAACTCACCATGCACCATGCCATTGTAATCGAAGAAAACAGTGAATAAAACCTTTTCACCCATTTGACTGAATTTGGCGTAGTTTTTTCGGTCTTGGGTCTTCTGGCTGCTTCCATTGGGATGATTGAGCTTCGGTTTCGACGTCATATACCCATGTCTCATCACCAGTTATGACCCTTTTAAGCGTTGCCGTCTTCCAAAAGCTGCTTAGCGATGCATTAGAAATTTTGGAACAAACTTCGATGTCACACGTTTCATACCAAGACATCCGAAAAATTTGCTTGCCATAAGCCGATATGCCAACATCTTCACTAACTTTTCTAATAGTGATTCGACAATTCTCCATAAAAAATTTTCTTCACTGCTTCTACGATTTCATCGGTTGTTGACGTGCTGGTTCGCCCAGGTCGGGCACCATCATTAACATCTTTCGGCCTTCTGCGAACCAAATATAAACCTTTTTTGCCACAGTCAACATTTTAAGTGCTTTGGAGCATTTAATTTGATTTTTGACACAAAATTTAATACAGCTTCTTTGATCCATTTCTTTCGATAGCCAAAAATCGTCAAGCGAAATAAGCAACTTTCCTTAAACCCAACTCACTTAAGCCGAAAAAAAAAATATAGAATATATCCTGTCTACATGAACGAATATAGGCTTAAAAATCCACAATGGGAAATACAAATTCTGAGATTAAGCAATACCCTACCAGACTCCGTCGACGCTGCACAGCAAAATTTCAGCATGGTCAAAAGCTACGGCGATCTCCGTTGTATGATATCTGCAGAAGGACGTACTGTTCGAGAACTATAACAGTATTAACCAGTCAAAAACTATTTTTGGTTGTTGTATGCAATCTGGTTAAAATAATTGGAACCTTTACTTCAAACAATGAAGTGGTTCTTCTGTACGCGTGCATCATTTGGTAAATGACCTGTTTCCCTACTAACTATTAAACTCTAATTCAAATTTGACAGCTGTTTGTGCCGTTATATGCGCCAACTAACAGAGAGCGCCTATGTCTATGCAACATTTTTTTCTGCAAGCAAAACGACAACTCTCCTCTTATTGTCAAAATCGAACTGAATTGAACAATTGTGAACTACACTACGACTCGCCCACATTTAACTATAATCCTTTTTACACGCGTGAATGTGCGCGCCCTGTCTTATCTCTCTCTCTATTTCACTACTGTATTTTACTCTCTCAAAACAATTTGAGAGCGGCGAACTCATTCATTTCCTTGGACTTTTTTCCCGACTCTTTGGACTCCTCTCCTAACATAATGAGAACGGAATACGAATGTTGTGACCCAATGACAAATTTAAATATTATGTGTTGCCTTAAGTAATGCATAATTTGCTCTGTATAGTGCAGTGTTTAAAACAGTGCTTTGACACGAGAGAACTTGAAAAAAATATGAAATAAAAAAACTCATCAGTTATATCTGCACGCCAAGCAAATAGTCGCAGCTGAATCGACACGAGGACATGCTGAAAACTCATAGTATTTATGTCAATAGAAAATTACATTATTTTGGGTTAATCCATTTTTATTTTTCAATGCATTTCGTCCAAAATTTACATAATTTCAAATAGATTGTAATCTCCTATTAAACCAAATAGCTTAACAATTCGTAAGAGTACTCATGCATATGTAAAGGTTGCTTTACTAATTTAACATATGAACCAGTAGCTCAGATATCTTGAGCTGTCAGTACTAACTACTAATCACTCTTGAATGCTAAGTAGATATTGTAACTCGTATAATTTATCATGTCACTTTGACTTTAATATCACCGGAAGACATGAGCTGACGCAAAATGAAATATTTATTGCATGAGACGAGAAACAACGCCTCCAGAGTATTAACCCGCAAGATAATGGGTCCAAATCTTTGCAAAGCAACGAGAGGGATCAAAAGGAAAATAAAGAGGCAGGTTGTCATTGAGCATTGACGGATCCAGAGGGAAACGCACCACCCACTGGAATTATAATTCAGTATAAAAATATCTTTTTTTGGCTCATTTTTCAGAAAATAATAGGTTTTTTTTTATTTTTTTTGGAGTAGTATAGGTCCCACCTGACAAACTGAAAATATATTTTGGGTCATACTGCCTGATAATAGTGCAAGCAATATTCTCTAGATATTTTGTAGAAATATTACTTCGAAGTCTGTTGTTAGTAGTGGAGAAGCTTAAAAAATCTCTCCATATATTCTCAGTTCAGTTTTAGGCAGTTTTAGAACTGTATCTCCTTGTAGTCCCCAAAAACATTTACACACATGAAAAAAATCGCCACTGTATCCTTTAATTTGAAGCAAGCGTTCGATGGGGTCTGAGACGATATGCTTATGTATAAGCTGAAGAAATTACTTCTTGGAGGGAGGTACATATGAATATGCTGAAATAATCAAATTACAGAAAAACTCAAGCAATGCAAGTGGAAGACTAATAAATTGTACTGGCTTCTGCAAAGAAAATACCAGCTCAGCAATTCAAAGTGCTCCACTACTGGAGTATGATTGTACCCATAATAAAATACTAATGCAAATTGCGGAGGCACTCTGATGCGTTCGAAAAAGTACTTTACGTAGAGAGCCTGAAGTTCTTACAACATTGTTCCATATTATGTTCCTCTAGTACCAGGCACAATGAACGTTTGCATGCTCACACTTATAAGCTTACACTCAGCTTGTTGGAGAAAAATAGGGCTCTAAATTAAAATGTTTTATAACTAAAAATTTATAATTTAGCTACTTCATTTGCATTACCTTACAAATTCTTCGAGTAATCCTTAAATTTTCTACTGGTTATGCATGCCTATGCGTATGGCTATGTATGTGTGTGTGCGCTAGTATGTGTGTGTTAAACAGTTTCGTGCTTCATTCGCTCGCTTTTAGTTCGTAGTGAACTAACAGTTCAGAACAGCACAACATTGACTGTGACTGCTACAAAGAATGCAGAAAAATTTTTTCGTCGTACATAATAAGGCCATGAAGAAAATTTTCCAAAAAAAAATAAAAAAAAAATAAAAAAAATTACTGCCTAAACACGCGAAATAATAACCTAACCAGTGAAAGTGGCAATGAAATGAACATGCGAATGAAATGCGTGAAAATTGTATGCGAAAAATATTGAAGAGAAGCACAGAAGAAGTCATCGAAGAAGAAGTGAACGAGGAGTGAAAGAAAATTGTTAGGCCAATAGAAGGAAAAAAGCTTGGAAAAGCCTGTGCTGTGCCAGTGCCAGTGAAATCCAGTGAAAAGCAAGCAAATCAGTGTGAAATAAAAAAAAATTTACAAAAAAAAAAAGCAAAAAAAGTTGGCAGAAAAAAAATGTGCGTGAGAGTTTTTTTGCGTTTAAGCGACTTTTTTTACACTCGATTTTTGTGTGTGTGTTTGAATAAATAACCGAAAAAAACGAAGCATTGAGTGCGAATTGCGTGAGCCAACACAAAAAGTGTAGCATACTTTTAGACGACGTTGTAAAAATTACTACCAAAAAAAGTTGTTTTTCTTGTGCGCTTTTTTTGTCGTTTCGTTTCTACACTCTACACTTGATGGCATAATGACGAAATGTGTGTAAATAAAAAGAAATAACCTATATTTCAATATATATATATTGTACATATAAATATAGTACAACAAAAACAACAACAATAACAGCAACAACGCTGCGCTGTATGTATGAGTGCGAGCGAGTGAGTGTGTGTGCATGTAAAAGTGCAAGTGCGAGTGAGTTAGCAAAAGAAGAGCATTAAAAAAAAACGAGCATGCAAGTTGTAAAATAAAAAAAAAATGTTCTATAGAAAATAGAAGCAAATACACAAAATAATATAGTATTCCAATTATAAAACTTATAAACCACAAAAGTCAACGCGAAAATGTACGCGAATAGCACCAATCTAAGCGCTTTGTCATTGCTGCCGCCGCGTAAGCAACATTTCTGTCAGCATACAACACGCCCGCCTACGCAGCGTATTTAAATTTATATATATATTTATATATATATATATATATGCCAAAAACGCAGCGAGTGCATAAAAATTGTATATAAATTGAAAAAAAAAAAAAAAAGGAAAAAGTAAGCAGTATTTATTTAAAATATGAAATTAAAAAATAAAAACGCTAGTTACGCCTGCAAGTATGCAGCGGTTTTTTGTTCACATTTTCTTTGCTCTTACATTACGCTTTCAATGACGATAAACGATAAACGATTATTTTGTGCACACATTGGTAACACTGACTATTGCTATTGCACTCAAACACATGCGCACACTATGGCAATCGAAGGCAATGCATTGTGTAATTTATTAAATGTAAATAATGTTAAATTTACTTAAAATATTATTATTACGATTAATAATATGCACATGCTGTTTCCTTTGTTAAATTGTATGCCCAAAAAATATTACTACGCACGTATGCTGCTTTGGCAACCCTTGTCATAGCGCCGTGCACAGCTGGAAATGTCATAACAAAAAAAAAAAAAAAAAAAAAACCAAGAAGAAGCAGAAGCAGAAAAAGCGTGAAGAAAGCAGAAATCTAGCGCAGTTGTTTCAAAAAAATATAGCAAGGTGCAAGTGTGTTTTTTTTTTACGTATTTAACAACAAAATTGTGTGAGTGTCGAAAAAGAAACAGTGTGTGCACGAAGATTTTATAAACTAACTTGAATTGAATTTATTTAGGCCGCAAAAGCTTTTGCACACAATTTTTTGTTATGTCAATAAAAAAAAGCTAAAAAAAAATCCAAAAAAAAAAGACGGCACTTTGCATTGTATAGCAGGAAGGCAGGCAGGCTGGCAGCATTAAAGCCGCAAAGTTTCTTAAGCATTTCTATTATATATCTGAATCAACCAATTCAAGCTGCCATTCATAGAATTGATTTTTTGCCAAATGCGCGAGTTCGTTTTTTCTTTTTTTCTTCCTGCCATTCTTACGTGGCGTGTATTTTGTATGAGAATTTTTTTGTGTGTGTTTATATATGATGTGTGTGTGTGTTTGTGAATATTGAAATGGTGCCACAGGAGCAGCAGCAGCTAAAAAAAGAAAAACGTGTAGCCGTAAGCAGCAAGGAACGAAAGTTTTGTGCTTGGAGAGCATGTGGTCGAATTTTGGTCAGCCGGTCGCTTGTCCGTCCGTCCGTACGCTCGCTTACCCATACGCGGAGACGCAATGCGGTGCCATTGTCTACTTCCAGTTTAAGTGTTGCATTAAATATTTTATATATACATATGTATGTACGATATGTAAATTTGTAATATTGTGGCACATCCTTGCGCGCACTACTCTACTTGATATATATACATAGTTAACCCATTCGTATTAGCTTACAGTTCCTGTAGATTTTTGAAACATAGTTCTAAAAAATGTTCTCAAAAAAGCGATTTTTGTATGCTCTATTTGTATAATAGATTAGAATAATATATGTACATATGTATGTATGTCGGAGTTTTCAGTTCTAGATACAACTTCAGTTGAGTGTTTGGAGCCGTCAGCGGTGGGCAGGCTTGAAACTAGCCATGTACATAAAATACAACAGTTATTTTGAAAGTTTTTACCGCAATAAAGAAGGCATCGTAGATCCCATACAGTTTATGAAAAAAAAAATATATAATCGAAGTTCCATCACTCGAACTTCTATAACTCAAACCAAATCAAGTTGCAATAGCGTTTAGAGCTTAAACTCTATACAATTTTTCTTTCATAATTCATAAGAAGAATAATTTGTGTGTGTGCTCGAATACTCGCTTTTGGCATATACGTCATCGCCCGACTGTTGTTGTTGTTGTTGTAACAGCTTATTTGGGCTGCATCAGGATATACATATATACGATTTATTATAGTATGAATGGATTGTATTGTGCAAAGCGATTTTTGAATGCGAAAGAAAGATAGACCGAAATGTAACCCTAGGTGTCAAGTCCCAGGAATGAAGCAACAACTACTGGTTTTATCCAGAGGTCTGAAGGACTCAATTGAGTCGGCAATTAAACAAATTGTATCGTGCCGAGACTAACCGCATTCGGGCAGCGAATATTATTGCTTATCCCAATCCGTTCCATGAAACACTCGAGCATATTGCTCCATCTGGATCACAACTGTGCAAGTTTGGTCCTGGTGCTACGAGGGAGACGTTTTTTGATCTCATTAATAGGTGGTGGTCTTCAACCTAATACTACATTGTCCCTATAAGAGCGTATAGATTATTCAATAGCATCTTTATGCAATTGAGCCCTTCCCAAAATATAATCATACTCTTTTCTATGCTACTCTTAGGAGTAAAACGATTACTACTCGTTTTATAGGTTCTAATATCTTTTTTTATTCGGATGGTGACTTCTGTATGCACCTAACAAGAACTGCTTTCAAAGCATCTCATTATGTTGATAAACAGGTAACATCATCGTTTCTTCATGCATATAGTCTTCATGGGTTATTTGCAGACAACCAGTGGCAGTCCTCAGCGCACTATTCTGACTTCTTTGCAGGCATAGTCATTACTTAGGTAAGGAGTTCAGACAGGAGCAACGTAATTCAGCGCAGAAAGTCCGATAGGTTTGTAAGTTGTAAATATTGTCTCTTTGTCCTTACTCCAAGAAGTCGCCCGACTGTAGTGCTATCTAGTTGAAGCTTATTGAACTGATTCTTCTTTTGAATTTAAAGGTTGATCCATGGTAGACCCTATTTGTAAAACGAATGCTTCATTTATTATACCCAGTAGCCTCAGGGCAAACGCTATAAAGTATAAATATTCTTGTTCAGCATCGGAAGGCGAATCAATTTAATGTCTGTTTGAAAATGTTTAAATTGAACCGCATTGAACGAACAGATTTTGGAGACTATAAAGTTAGAAACTTTAAGTTTTGTAAATGTATATACGCTCTTTTTGCTCTTTATATAACTAGAATTAAATGAAACTGACAATTCCACTATAATGTGTAGCCCCCATACAAATCTGCACCAATTTTAAAGTTTTAGTATGAATTTTTTTTGGTTTTGTTGTTTATTACGCTAGAAACGGCAAATTTGGTATATCTAACGTAAATTCATTTAAAATATACCGCATAGATCTACATTCTATAAGTCCTATCCCCCACTCCAACTAAATCTCCATTTTTAAGTTTTTGTAGGAAATATTTTTTTTTTTTGTTCTTAATGAAGCTAAAAGTGCCACAAAAAAACCCGTATTTTACTTCAATCCTTGTAAACATTATGCTTTTAGGCCAGATTGGATCACTTTAAGTAGTAGCCCCATGCAAATCTGCCCTTTATCTTAGTTTTTGTAAGAAGATTGATTTGCCACGACCACTTTTTAAGGCAGTCTCCGTACGAAGCCACTGACCATTTTAGTATACTTCTAAGAAAAACTTCTCTATTAAAGTCAATATCAACTTGAAATACAAATGATATGGTGGCTTCTTTTAAACGGCCGCTTAACGTATGTATACACTAACAGGTACACCCGGCATTGCATGTGACAAATCTGTAATGCAAAGAGATGTAATTAGACATTCCATTTAATTAGTTTTCTTATTGGATTACAATATTTTCTACGTGAACCGTCAATTTTGTGTGAATTTTATTAAAATACTATTTTTTTTTGAAGGTCCTCTATAAACTACATTTGCTATCAGAATCGAGAATCGTTAAACTACTCATTAGCTACCGGTCTTGTTGTAACGTTTTTATTACTTCATCACACGATTTACATTTACAGTCTCTTTTGGGATCCATTAGTTTTTAATATTTTAGAAAGCTTTATTGGTAAACCATATTAAACACTATTAACAACTAAATAAACTATAAATAGGAAACAAATTTTATATATATAAGGCAAGTCTAGAAAACTAAAGTACTGTTGTCCTCTCGTGCTGCGTGGTTTTTTTCGCCAAGGTTCTCCTAAACACAAGGAGCACCTTTCTTTGGCCCTCTTTAGTACGAAAACTTGACTTGAAGTGTTGGTATCCGCGAGATGCTCGCTATCATTAGGTTCCAACTCGCGGAAGAATAAACAAAATTTGTTTACGTATCAAAACTGTTAATGGTGAAGGTGTTTTAGTGTAATGGGTTTATTGAATAAAGAACGAAAGTTCTTGAGTATCAGAGGAGTGGAAAACCTTCAATTTTAGTCAATGCCACCAAAACGCTCTTGGACTATTCGGTTGGGATATTATGAAAAGAAACCGCATATTCCCCGTGGCGTATTTATATTTTCATTTTTCACCTCCCTTTCACCTTCTCGACGAACAGGTGAAACAAAAGGTAATGTTCTGAAAGAATTAGATGCTGGTAGTAGGACATCAAAAAGTTTGTAAGTCTCATAATATGAGCAATGTGTTTCTTAATTTAATTTTTATGGCAGACAGAATCTCAGAAGCCCATCGACTTAAGTAGGTACTCCCAACCAGGTCGATAAAAAACTCACATCTCTTTCAGTCTGTGGAGCTTGCATAGTTCTTCATTGTACCTGATTCTCATGCACCATTATCGCAGATTAGTTCAAAGATAATTCGTAGTACTTTACGCTCGAACCATCATTGTCTATGCATTAACAACTCGACTTGAAGAATGAGTGACTTCTAAAGCTGAATTGTTTAGTAAATATGTCAATTTCGATGAAAATATTTAGTCTAAATGAAAAAAATTAAAAAGAAACTATTAGGTAGTTCTTTTTTTTTTTAATCCTGATAAACTCTAATTTAAGGGCTATTCGTATGCTTGCTGTGATAAAGGAGTTACTTTGCTCTTAATTTCTCTACTACTTATTCATGAAGAACGAATCCCTTATTCAATTTTTGATTTGAACATTTTTTCCGTTACTCTAACAAAATGCAGAACCAGACCTAAGGAGAGAACAAAACTTATTTCGTGTACCTTTAAAATAATACTACAATAAAAACCTTGCTTTGCGATAAATAAATCTTCATTTTCAATTAAGTGGAAACGTTAAGCATATAAAAAGATTTCAGTAAGGCAACTCCACTAGTTATTCGTAGTTTGCTTATCTTGCAAATCTTAACGGTACTTTTTTTTTCCTTAGTTTGCCCAACTAATACCCATGGAGTTTCAGTTCTTGATTTTAATTGTTATGCAACCTAAACCAAATTTTAAAATCATTTAACTAAATTCAAAAAAGAGGAAACTTTAACTGCTGCCGTACATTGAATTTACATCATCTCTGATTGCATAGAATTTGCTCCATTAAGATTTTTGATTCTGCACATAAAATTTTTAATTCTTTTTTAATGTAGAATTTAGTAAATACTATGGATTAAGAAGTTTAGTCTGCCGAATAGAATTCAGTAAGAGAAACGTAAAAAAAAACAATTCATATACAATTGAATTTAGCGTGTAAAATTTCATACGCTGTACACAAATGAGTTAAAAACTGATTCTCAGAAACACCGCGCCTTTCTAACCCATAAAATGTTCCACCAGTATCCTCTCTTTTTCTCACAACGTTTTACTCCACTGTACTCCACATAACTCTACAACCAAATATCCTTCGATTTCCTTGTATTGCATTGCATTGCATTCCTTTTCATTTTTTATTTGTCGTGCTGCTGCTGCTGCTACTCGACTGAAAGTGCAAATCGTTTTTCGTTCTGTATTGTGCCATTTTTTGTGTGCAACCAATTTCTGACGTCGCACCTCATCTTCTGCCGCTGCTGCTTCTTCTTCTTCTTCGTTTTGTAGCGATTACGTTTTTACATTACGGCGTACAGCGTGTGTCCTTAGAGCACGCTCCTTACTTACAACTTCACTAACTGCCGCCATTGCTGTCTCATCTTCTACATAGTTTTGGCGTTACTACAAACTACATACAACATTTACCTTTTGGCTTTTACTACTTGACTCACACAGGCACCACTACTCACACATAGAATAGACTAAGTATCAGTTTGAGGCGCGGCGTTTGGGGATCTGCTCCAAATTCGTATGCAATTCGTTTGTTATGCTGCGAGGCGAGTGCACTCAACTTGACTTTTATGCGAAGCGCTTGAACTCCATACATTACTTTAACGCCATTTTTTTTTTTTTTTTTTTTTGCTCTAGATGCTTTACAGTTAAAGCTGCCAAAAAATGTAGCTTGCTCTATTAATCTATGTGTTTGAATATAAAATGTTGTACTCTTTAGTAACACTCTTGCCTAAGTAAACAATTTAAGATAAAATTTATCATAAGTCATTAGGAAAGCAGTCTCTCCCCATTCAAATTAAACTCTATTAAAGGAAACTTGATAAGCGCTGTTCGGGATTCAAAAATAAGGCCCATTAAGCCTATTGGTTGCTATGTAGTCCATGGACTTATCTGTGAAATCTGCAATGCATCACATTATCTTTCATACATACAGAGGGTAACATAATCCATTTTTTAGTCGATCTTTTTATTTTCAGTGCCCTTTACATATACATATGTAAATCAAAGTGTATGAATTTTTCGAATCAGTTTAGCATTACGCCAAATCTCAAATGTTTGTCCACTTATTTCGGAAGCCGAGTGGAATGATAACAGGGAACTATGTTTCATATCATACTTCTCTTACCATCATCCAATACTAATCAATCGTTTGAGCACTGCTGTTGCACTCGAGTTGTGTGCTCATAACCAATAACTTGATTTCAGAAAACCTAAATAATCTATTATTTTTTTTGCACTTCTCACCTCCGTAAACTCTTTTGACCTTTTTTTTGAAATACTTCTTTATTGTAGTCAATAGCAACTTCATAATTGATATGGTAGCTTCTAGTGGACGGACCCTTCACGTATACATTAATGGGGGCTACCTCACTTTTTTGGGGTAGCCCTCATACAAACCTACTGCCCAATTTTGTGTTTTTGTATGAGAAACTTCATTATAAAAATCAATATTAGGTTGAAATGCGACGTATTATGGATAGCTGCTTAACATACATAGACTAATAGGCATATCCCGCCCACTTTTTGGGATAGCAACCCACCTCCCAACGCGCAAGAATATACATTCTGCTAGAGACTGCGCTAAATTTTCATGTTTAAGAAGCACGGTCTTGTACCCTTTTTGAAGTCAAATATTCATATCACTGAAAAGTTTATTTATTTGACAAAGAATAATTAATTAATTTTATCTATGATATGTAGAAAAATGTATGGTTTTACAAATTGCATTATTAAGACGTCTTCTTTTATCGTCTAGTATTCCTAGAGCTTCTACTATCTGAGAAAACTTTACCGGTGATGTTTAAAATTGAGTGCAGCTTTAAAAATATTGCTCATGATTTGATGCCTTTTCAGGTTGGGTAGTCCATTTTATTCTGTGATTTCCTCATATTTTTCCATATATTTAAGCAGCTTTTCCCGTGTTTGTACAAATACGAGCATTAGGTTAATAAACAAGTATTCACGACGATCAAAACGAATGATTTTTTCAGAAAAAAATAACCCTAATAGCGATGGAAAATAAAAATACAAAGTCCTAAAAATATGGAACCAATATTTAAATTTTTAATATTTTTGTTCACAAAGATTGTTAAACCACGTAGACAATTGTTTTGGGTTCAGCTACGAGCGCTCATCAGTTCGCTAGCTGTGACATTGCTTGTTGTCTCGTAGATAATATGATCTGATTCATGACTAATTGAACGCATAATTCCAAGCACGACAGTCGGCTTAATATCTTTGAGCTCATTTAACATCAAGATCAGATTAGATTAACAAGCTGCTAGCCCACATCGTATGTATAATCCGATTTTTAGAAGGTCATTGCGAACAAACTGATAGAGAGAAACAATCTAAATCTTATAAAATAGACAGCAAAAATGTTTTACTAATTATGCACATCCGCCGCCTTCTACGCCCAGCAGCGCTTCGTGTGTGAACATGCCAAAAATGGCAAAAACACAAAGATTTACAATGCTCACCTGACCATTTAGAGTTGTTTTGACGCTGTTACATTTAGTATAACTTTATTAAAAATAAAAATTAGTAAACATTTAACTAATCCAGTGATCATTTCTCTTTCTACACTTACAGGTGCTAATTCCAAGCGCAGAATTCCGGAAAAATCGAAAATCAAATGGAAGTGAAAAGTTATAAGTGCAAAAGTAAAACCAATTTGTGAGTGTGTGCTCCGAAATTTAAGGCGAAAATTGGAAGCTGGAATTAGGAAAAGCAAAAGTAGCATTTAGCTAACTTGATAGAGAGTCTGAAAGTAGAACGTCAAGAAGAAAAAAAAATACGGATCAGTGTGAGTAAGCAAGGCGAGCAGGAGCACAAACACTATCACAACGTCGTCCACAAAAGCAACAACATCTGCTGCCGCTGCTGCTGCTGCTGCTACTACTACTGTTTCTACGACTGCACCGACAACAAGTAAAAAAGCGTTGAAACAACAATCAACACGTACGTCCAGTCAAAGTCCGCCACCATCAACATCAGCAGCAGCAGCGGCAGCAGCAGCAGCGTCGGGTACGGGGACACGCGGACGCAGCAATCGTCGCAGCAGCAGCAGTAATCCACACACAACCAAGACGAAAGCCTCCGGTAGCGGAGCTGGCGGCGTTGGCGCCGGCAGCGGTGGTGGTGGTGGAGCTGGCGGCGGCGGTGTCGGCCCGAGCAGTAGCGGCAATATTAAGACTAGCGCCAGTCGCAATAGCAACATACGCAGCTCATCGTCCAATAGCACAATGGCATCGGCCAATCACCGCGGCGGCGGTGGTGGAGGCGGCGCCGCCAGCGGTGTGGCGGGCCTACAAATCGGTTCAGCGTGGTTTCAACGCAAAATCAACCTAAGACCACAGCATCGAGGTGTTCACTTAGTCACTGAAGAGATTCTACGACAAATGCCCGAATTGGCGGCATTTTCCGTGGGATTGTGTCATATGCAAAGTGAGTATTATTGTTGGTAGTTGATTTGAAAAAGCAAAAAAACAAAAAATAGTCAATTAAAACAAACATTAAAGTGTAAACATTTTCAACTTTTCATATGTCACCGTTTGACTGTGGATGCATACAGTGGCATCCACAGCAATTTTGCCAGCGGCAGCGGCGGTTAGCGTCATCGCTCAAGCACAATCCCAATAGTTATTAAAACGCCAACAGCCATTTATTCTGTAACACTGACGCCACACAGTCCCCCCACACACACTCTCATATATACATAGCGCCAACTAACATCCATCTTTAACTGTGCTGCTGCTGCTGGTGCTGGTTCTGCCTGCCTCCCAATAGGTATCGCATTTCGTGACTGCGCACTAATCTGCGTTGGATTTCTATTTCACTGTTTGCACGGGGAATTCTAGTTGGGATTCAAAAACATTTGATGATTGTCTGTGCAAGCAGAAATATTTTAGTAGCTATGGTTGTAGGTGTTAAAAATGACAGTGCCACCAAATTCGTATATGTAGCAGTAGTAGTAATAGTAGAGTGCAGCATTTCATTTTGCTAGCTTTGGCACGGAATACGGCGTAGATTCAGCAGAAAAAAGGACTAGGAAATCGTTTCTGGTTACAACAATCTTTTTTTTTTATATTTTTTATACACTTTAAGCGCATACTATGCAAAAGGTATCACTAGTTTGTAGCTTAGTTTGCAACACAGTTAAAGTAACTTGGAAAATTGTTCAAGTTTATAAAATGCCCCTACACTGATAAAAAAAAACCGGATATCCGTACTTGAATTTATCCATAACGGTATCAAAAGTATGGTGACTACGGGTTTTCTTAAACCAAGTACAAATTCTTGGAACAAGAACGGAACGGAAAATGTTTAATTTTGGCCTCTTCAAGCACTACTGAGCTTAATTTTAAGAAATAATAGTATTGATTTGAGTACAAAAGGGCTAAAAACAAAAAACAATACATAAAAATGTTCTTTGGTGGAGGAAATTGCTATTGAACCATGACACATGAGAACGGCGCTAAAAATGTCATCGTGTTAACACGCACCCGAAAGATGAAATTGCCGAGTCACAACCCATTGTTTTTCCCATTTACTGTCGGTGCGTAAAATTGGAGCAGCTGAGAGAATAAATTTTGATTTTGCTCTCACATTTTTTCCTCTCAGAGATTGATTTAAGCATTTTCTACTTACTTCAAAAAGGACTTACTATTTCATATTCTGAGACTTGTATACTTGATTTGAGTACATATTTGTTCTTAGAATTAGATTTTTATACTTATTTCCAGAATTTTATACTAATTCTAAAAATTTATAAATCGATCCCCATGATGCAAGAAAATTTAGTACGAATACAAACAATAGCTCTTCACTCAGATTGCGGCGACTTCATACAGTATAATATATAAATTCCTGATCAGCTCAACAAAAAATTTTTTTTGTATAGTACACTATTATACTTCTTCAATCTTTGAGATATTGGTTTGAAAGTTATTGTCGAGATTTTTTATAACTAAAGCACTTGTAGAAATGTGCGCGATTTTGTCCACTAGAATATATTGTTCTCGTATAAAAGTACTTTGCAATTTGTTTTATTGAATTGAAAATTATTTAATTTAAGCAATTAGCAAATTTTTCTAAAAATATACTTACATACAAAAGGTGAAAAGTGAATCCAATTAAGTTTGACATTTACTTCCTCGACTGCGCATCTGTATATTCTGCTAGCTATATGGGCACTCATTACTAATATTCTTTAATAATTAACTATTATTTATATTTACTTCATACCCAATAAAATTTTCCTCAATTATTCCATCCTGAACTGTCAAAAAGTTACAGTTCGGGCCAAATATACGTTTATAAATTATTATTATTGTATCGAACATTTTAAATCTGAAGTAGATTCTAGCGCGGAGCAAAGTGCAAGTGTAAAGACTATTTAAAATTTGGTATAATCCAATAGAAAATCCTAAAGGAGAAATCATATTTTCATGATTACAGACATTGTTAAAGAATATCTGAACTTTTTTTTAATCATAAAAAATATCGAACATTTTTTTAACTCCAATATAATACAGCAAAAGACTTTTTTCAAACTTTTTTTTATATAAATTTTTCCGAAGACGAGTCATCATTATAGTGCGAAGATGGTGTTTTTCAGTGTTATTATTTACATTGTTTTTAGTGTTTCACTTAATTATAATTGATTTAATATTTGGTTAGGTGCTTTTTATTGACGTTCTCTGCTTCACAGTATGTCTATTAGTGTTCAACATCCATACACATGTGTAGTTTTCCAGAGTCGATCAATATTTGACCTCAGCAACATTTTTTTGTTTAAAGCCCAATACTGAGATTAATATCAAAAAAAACTTCATATAAAAAAACGTTGTCAAACAACAATCAAAAAATTTCGGCACAAACTGTTTTTCATCGAGTACTCGGATAACGAAAACGTTTGCTACCGAAAACACTTTATATACTCAAAAAACAGGTAACAAACAGTGTGACCTTTTGCATCTCCGTCAGAAAACCCTAAAGAAAAATAAAAATGTGTGGACTTTTCACCTAATAAATATCTCATTTTAGTATTTCATGGTGATTTGGGAACAGTTTTTCGTTTGTCTGACATACAAGATATAATTAACAATTTCAACATCAAAAATTTTCATCGATCTCAGTATTGGGCTTTACCAGTAGCACAAAGATTGTCTATAGGATGAAAGATTAGTGACTGTGAAGGCCACTCGCATTGTTCTCTCTGAACTACTTTTGCGTTTTGTTGCTTATATGCTTAAGTTCCAAGTTACCGGCATATCAGCATGACCAACATCATCTCCTTGTAATTGTTGTGTGAATCCCTATCTAGCACGCTCTTTTTTACATAGTTTTGAAAGGCGCTTCAAGATTTTGGGTAAGATTATTCGTTTCGACCACGGCTATCTGCCCTTCTTGCCGCCAAAACTTATAGCGATTATAGGCGATTACGATTCGTTATACCGTTGTAAAGTGTTAAACATTTAAGAAATTTGAAACTAACACTAATTTAATAAATACGAAATGAAACACAGTAAGTGTAAGCGGATTGAAACCCAATATATTTAGAACTATATAATTAGACAAGAGTGGAAAAAACTTGTTAAATGTAATGCCTAAGCTGTGGGAAGCTAGATATGAGTTTATAATCTCGCTACCTGGGTAATTTGATTGCTACTTTGATATTCGATTTTTTAGAGGTTAGATTGGGACAACTCCGTTGTGCATTCTACTTATTTTTGTGTGTTTTTGAGTTATTAATGGGTAGGACTTGTATACCCTCTCACTCTAATTGATTTGGCCATTCGCTCAGAGATGTGGAAGCATGCGTCAACAGAGAACTTATTAAATTGATTTAGAAGACTGCCAACATCGATCCACTCCATTTTTTTTTTAATTCTATACGAAGCAATGCATTTTTGGAGCATAGCTAAAAGCGTATAAGAGCACCGGATTTACCAAATTTAACAGTCTCTTTTACGATATATCGCTTTTATCCTTTTTTTTTTAGTCTGATACAAATTAAATCACCTGCTCCGATTTAGGCCAACATTTTTTACACATTTCGGTCGGCAGCTATGGCGCCGGTAGCGGAAATCAAGTTGGGTGTGTGAGAACGAGCACCATAACAACATAAATTCGATTCATAAATACGCGCAAAAAATCAAAAAAAAAGGTAAAATTAAAAACAGGAGCAAAACGTGAAAGTAAACTCGAATGGAGAATATATAAAATGGCAGACAGTAGTCAGGTGGTGGCGCTTGTAGGCCGCATGAAGTTTATATTTTGTCTTGAAACGCAATGCAGTTGGCATACATACAGACAGACAGACAGACAGACAGACATAGATACATATGTACATATATGTAGCATTCAATATATGTGAGTGTGTCGTAAACATCGGTATCGTCTTCGTCGTTGTTATTATGAACTAAGCGAAACCTAATTGAGGTCAAGACATGTTTATTGATTTTCTTAAAAGGACTTTTCCTAATTAGAAACACTTTACTTAATGCCTTTAGATAAGCGCCAGCGCCACTTCAAAGCCAAGGGGCCATATAGCCGAGGCTCCAAAAGCAAACAGGCAGGCATAGACGCAGCGCAAAGTTGAAATTTAAAAAAAAAAGAAAAAAAAAATTTCGAACTAGATTTCATTATAAGTCAGGCCAGTAGCAGAGGCCAGTAGTCACTAACGTCGTTGACGTTGTCGTTGTTTGTGGCAGCAGCAGCCAAGAATCACAAATGCAAAAGGATATTATACAGCAAATCAAAGAGAGGCCAACAGCTTGCTCGCTACGATTCTGGTGGCTACGAGGTGGTCCTAGGTCCTCTACCCATGCACCAGAATAGTAGGTTGTAGCCGTAGTCAGCAAAGCAAATCGAAACGTAAAGTAAATCTCAAACGTAATATACTCACATATAGAAGCAAGCGATCAAATGAAATAGAACGGTACGTGTATAATACGACTAGTACGAGGGTTGCCTTGTATATTGTGCGACTTGGCGACCCTACGTGTTGTTCGGTGCCATTTGGAAAAATGTAGTATTTTTTAGTATGTACGTGCGCAATACGTTTTGATGTACGAGCAATATTTGTTTTGTTTACTATGATTCGAAATATTAATCGCGACCAACAAAGGGAATTAACTCATGTTAATTAAGTTAAGAGTGCATCGTTTAAGTTACTTCCACTTTTGGTGATAAATTTTGTTAAAATTTGTTTCAGTGTTCCAGACGAGCCAAATCAAATGCAGACGAATCACCCTCCAATGCAACACTAGGAGCACTCACATATCGATGCCTACAAGAGAATTTTTGAGCACTCAAAACATCGAATTTATGAGTCATCCGCCTTACAGCCATAACTCCCAATGAACTCTTTTTGTTCGCGCACATCTAAAATAAATTGCGAGGTGAACGTTTTTCTAAGTCAGAAGAAGTTGTTGAAGCTTTCCAACTTCTCTGAGTGGAAAAAATTTTCATTGAAAATTTTCATGATTCAATGATAAATCACAATTTTTTCATTAATGGGCGCACAATACAAAAACCAACCCTCGTAGTTGCAAACATTTTCGTATGCGGCAGCTGTATTAGAAATGCATGATGGCAGTCACTCGAAAAGCAGGCAGGCAGACTAGACCAGGCCAGGTTAATTTAAAATGATTTCAAATAACCTTGCCATATGTCGGTTTGCCTGTTTAGTTCGTTTAGTTGTTCTCTGTTCGCTTGATTTTGGATTCGTCGACAACGTTGATTCGATTCGTTCTGTTGTCTTTGTATAATACTGACCTCAATACAATAACAAAAATATACTCGTGTATAAGATTTTCTGCTGTGCCCATATACATTTGTATAGTTTCTATGGGAAAATTTTGTTTTTTTGGGTTGAACCAGGGATCGTGTAAAGCACTCTGCTACTACAAGCTGACTAAGTAGAGTAATTAAGATACAATTTAACATTTACATATAACATAAGCTTTCTTGGCTCAGCACTTAAAAATACTTAGAAGAAGTTAGAACATCTGAGAGATCACTTTATCCTAACTTTTTGCATATAGTGGCTCTTTGACATTGGTATAGGGAGTGTTGGTATCGTTTCGCAGTGATTGTTTAGTTAAGATTAAATAGCTCAAACCTATCAAAGATAGAACATGCATAAATACGCACCATGACATCAGTGCTGATAGCTCGTCAAATCTGTCGTACGAATTTTACCACTTTATTTTATTGTAGCTTCAAGAGTTCAAATGCATCTATTCTAATATAACACTTCTTGTCTGCCAGATTCCTTCTTCGTTCGGTAGCCAATTTTTGTTTCTTTTCATCATTTTTAGCAACTGTAGCTCACGTTTGAACATAGTTCAGTGAATCAGCTTTATTTTGATCTGTTTTACATGAATCTTCATTGAGTAATGTTAACAATAAATCATCTTGGAACTTTTCTTGTACTCTTTAACAATCTTCGATTGATAGAAACTATTTTCAGAGTTGGTGAAAGCTTCTCTGTACTCATTACAGCCCAAAACTTTAATTTCCGATTTTAGCAACCAAAATTTAATCAAATGGTATTTGGTAATATAGAAACATACACTTTTTAAAAAGTTTTGAGATGTATTTTGCACGAGGAAGTTTTAGGGTGTTACCTAAAATTGCCACTGGACACTTACCACTAAAATAAATTGGACACAAATTTATAATATTTATATTAATATTACTTTTATTTGTTGCAATAGTAAGGGAAGCATGTATCTCCATTAAGTACGACATTACATTTTACATTAAATTACACGATGCTATTTTGTTCCAAACAGGAATGATCGCACAAGTCAATGAGCCTGAGTTAGAAAATGTATGTATTAAACTAAGTTTTGCGAAATGATCCCGTAAATTAATGCCGCAGTTTAGCAGCTTTTCAAAGTTACATGCATATATGCAAATTATCTAAGTACACTTGAGTTTTTGCGGCCATGTTGAAATACAATACTCAAAACAACGTGCTCATCTTGTACAAATGCGAGAGTTGCTAGGTTAATAGCTAATTGTACAATATTACTGTATGAAAAGTTCAAAGTGGTTATAGTTTTAGTTTAGAAGGTGGCTTTCTACATTTTCACCATTCTCTTCTTCTATACCTATTTACAAATCAGTAATTAAAATACTAGTTTTTATTTTTTAAATTTTAAATATAAAAATAGCATGGCTCAGTTTCATTCCTTTGTGCGAGAACTTGTTGGGTAACAAGAGAAGTGCGTAATAAGTTTCTAGAGGCTGATGGAAAAATAGGGATCTAGATATTTTTTTTGCATCGCGGTATGTGTGAAAAGTATAAAAATTCCGGTTATACTGGTAGACAACAACTTATTTCAATAAACTGAAATGAAGTCGATATTTTAAAATATTTTTAAACCGTTCTATAACCATTTAGTGGGTATCCTGGAAGTCTCTTGAAGCTGTTTTAATCAGAGCTCTATGCTGTCTGCTCACCGAAAAGACAGAAAAAAATTAAGCAGACTCGCTCACTGTCACTGAACACTGTTTTTTGATTCTTTCATGTTTTCTGTTTAGTGCTTCTCAATGAGCGATACACACGAAGCTGTCTTACGATAATAGCTTGATGGTGACACGTTCATTCGACTCTCAGCAACTGAGCATCAACCACTGATCAAAACAAGATAAGTGGAAGCGCTAAGTGTCTTTTTTGTTGTTGTTGCATTAGGTTTTTGTTGTTGCTTTAAATATTTCATCGTGCAAAGCGTGGAAGAGGGAGGGAGAAAGAACTATATTGTGTGCATATGCAGTTTTCTGACGAAGATCCGCAACACACATACATGCGCAAAAGACACTTTCAACAAATTTTACGCAGCAAAGTGTCTAATGTGAACAAATGCATAAAGAATATTATAATATTTTATACAGCTTGTATTTTTATCACAATGCAGTAAATTAGCAAATCTTTGAACCGAATTCATGAAATGATTTTTATATATGCGCTAAACCCAAAGGTTACAAGAAAGAAAATATCTCAAAAAGCTTCAGATCAGACCACTATAGAATATAGTACACACAGACCCTTGATAAGGTACATTGAATCTAACACTCGACTGTAGCGTTCTTTCTTGTTATTACACGAAATACAAGTTTTGCTCTCTCACGGTTTTTTATATGTTTTATTCATCTTTAGCGCTTGGTCCTGAAGTTTAGCCTTTTACTAACTATATAAATTATAAAGTAGGCGAAAAAATATGACAAAACCAACAATAATTTTGAACATATACGTTTAAAAAAATTACAAATTGAATATATCGGAGTGGGGATCGTGGAAACACTTACTAATATGAATTACCCGTACACACGAATAACCAATTTTTTATATTTGGCACTCAAAAGAAACGCAAGGTTTTAATGCAGGCTCTGGATAGCTTCAAGACCTTCGAGGCTCGCTATAAAATTCGGCTTTTATATGATAATGCAGCTGATAAACCAATTAAAAACAAATTATAATCACTAATTCTCTAAATTAATTTCTGTAAAGTTCAGATTTACAAAACTGACGACGTACATTTTCAGAGATGAGAAAACTACTCTTGAATGGAAAATATTTTAAAAAAAAACACAGTATTACATTTTTGTCATGCACTAACTAACGCCTCTTGGCTTCATTAACAAACTCCTTAAGTAAATGCTCATTTAAAAAGCACCCTTCCTTTAAATTATATGATATTCCCTTTGATAATATGTATAAGAATGACAACATAAACAAACCTATTCTATAAATTCTATATACCATTAAAATGAAATTAACTGGTACAGCTTTTTGGATTGTATGAAATCGAAATCGAAAATTCAAAAGAAAAAAGTATTAAATAAATAGGGGAAAAAGTAACATTTTCAAAATTGCATTGGTACTTAGCTAAATTATCTTAGAATAACACGTAGATACTTGTTCTACCATACACTTAAACGATTTTATTTATTTTCCTTGTAACCATAGTTTTATGAATTCCATAAAGTAACAAACAAAATATGTAATTTAATGGTCCCTGGTTTCCAAAAACAAAGCGCCAAAGGTAAATTTTATTTAACGAAAAGAAATAAAAAGGAAAGAGCTAACGAAATAGTTTTTTATTTTTTTTATTTTAATATTCATACATGAAGCATTTCCTACAAATGCACACAGATACACAAACGGATACAAAGGCACACTGTGTTGTGTGTGTGGTTGGGTGTATTTCGCTATTGGTGGAATGAACAAAAAAGTATGAAGTATGAAACAATTCCATGGCAATTGGCAACGCTAAAAAAAAGCGCTGAATTTTATTCGCGCTGCGCTAGAAAACCGAATAGCGAGAAATAATCGCTTTATTATATTGTATATATGTCTGTATATGTATCTGTATCCGTGTGTGGGGTGTGGGTGGTGGTTTTTGTTAGTGATGGCAAACTGGCATTTGACGGGCGGGTGACAGCAGCAGCAGCTGTTGGCCACCATAGACGCCACCACCAATTGCTCCTTTTTAGCGTTAAACGCGAAATGCGGCAATAAAAGGCGATGTATGATGATGACGCTTATATGCCGAAAATGTTTCACTGTCAATAAATCAATATTTTTTATGCAAAAATACGACAAAAAACAAAAAAAAAACTTGGAAAAAAAAAATAGCACAACGTACAAGGATATAAAGCAAAAATGTCATGCCATCTCTTTCTCAAAGCGTTACTATTTCCATTTCTTATTGGAATATGACAGAAGAAACTTGAACTAGTTTTACGCTATCTGCTGCAGCTGCAGCTAAGTACGAATGTACTTAAAGGGGGCAAGTGCTGCTGTTGCCTACAAAGGAGAAGACAAAAACAAATATAAAAGTAAAAAACTCTGTTGTCGCAGAATTGTCGCGTTAAAATTATACATTTTATGCATCAAACGCACACACACACACTCACACACACACATTTAACTCTCTATATGGTGCTTAACATGCATGTGGACAAATATAGCCCAGTTGGACTTGGCAGCAACACATCTAGAAGCATTATTTTACAGAGGTGTGATAGAGTTCGATTGAAAATTTCCGACAATCGAAATTCAATTTCGATCGAAATGTTTCATGAAAAGACACAATTCGATCGAAAGATACAAGTTCGAATGCAATGTTCGAACAAGTGTTTTCCAATAAAATCAGCTGTACATTTAAATTTGTTTCTTGTCAAGTGTAGCGTATGCTTAAAATGAATTGTTCCAAAATATATTTTGTCAAATGCATACAACAGGTTGGCAGTCTTGGCACAATTTACTATCCGTTACTTCCATCATAAAGGTTCTGTTCTGGAGGAACGTTTTCAGAAGTAAATATTGGAGGTGCTGGAACAAGTGTTTTGATTTTGTGCCAAACTCTTTCGAATACCTGTTGTACATCATGAAACACCGACAAATAGTGCTCATTTTCTAGCATAGTCTGGACTACGCTATGTAGGTGTTGAGGTGTGCCGTGTTGTTTCCTAGAACCAATTTATTTTGTACTATGAAATGGCTCTTTGAACGCCACTTATCGCCAACAATCAACGCAACAATATTCTGGAGACAATTGTTAATAAGCTTATGGGCATTTATTAATTAAATTGCAATGAAAAAATTGACTTTATTGATTTATAGGGAACACTAACGTTTCAAATTTACATATGACAAGGGTTTATACCACTTTTTTAATTTTTTAGTGCATAAGTTATTGTAATTATCCAATCGCAATTCCCCAACAAAATATTGTCAAATTAATTTCGTACCGAAACACTACTCTCGAAATTGGATCGAAATCGAAACTTATCATACCCCTGTTGATGCTAGAAACACATGAAGTCTCGGTTTCCTTATAACCCGTGGGTATTCCGTGCTACAGAAGCATTCTTATAGAAGTCTGCTTTTCATTTGTTGCTGTTGTTGTAATGTTTTATACTTCTTTTGGAAGATGTTGAGAAGCAACTACCGACACAGAAGCGAACGTTCGCTAAAGCAACACTTTTCGAATAGTTATCGAAGCAATATAATCTAAAAACAGTTCTAAAATTGTTTGTCTTTAGTAAAATAGAAAACAAATCTATTACCAAAATGCTGGAGCCATATTTAACATTATTTATTCTATGAAAATTTAATTTAGAATTAGATGGTTAAATATATTATTAAATAGTGTAAACCAAATTATCGAACAAAATGGGTATAAAACAGATAATACTTTCACAAAATATATCATTAAAGGTATCTTTATCGAACTATCGAGAGTGTTAGTTCGACTAATACCACAAACTGAGCGATTAGACGTGCGAAGTGCGTTTTGAAAAAAATATACGTTAGCAACTGTCGATAGTATTGTACGAAAGACTCTCGTGAAAATTTCCAATAACGATATTACTTTTGACTTTTGGTACTTCTTCGTACTTCTATTTACGATTCTTTCAGAGAGTTGTGTTCAGAATAAAATGCTGTCCTTTCCGCATTCCAGACAGCTATGAGAAGAGCCTTCTTTTCTAATACACATTGGAGAGCACATATTTAAAAAAAATTCCTATTGGGTATGCACACATACACGCACACACACTAATGCAGCGACCTGTAGTGGCGTATACGTAATATTTTACGTATACGTAATATGAATGAATGAAACATAAGTAACCACAAGTCCATTGTTAAACATTAGCTAGCAGTAGACGACGATGACTATGGCTAGTAACAACAACAACACATGCTTAGCTTGAGTGTGTGCGTTCGTGTATGTATAGTTGCTGGCAAGGGGAAGACGTTTATACATTCATACGCACATATCTGCATACAGTGTGTTTCATAATTATGAGATAGTATTATTCTAAATATTTAGGGTATATATTTTATTAAATTATTTTTTAAGTTTCAATCTTCCACACACAAATCATTAAATGTTGTGTCAAAGAAATCTTGAAACATCCTCAATGCGCAGTAGTTCGGCTCGCATATCTAACCCATGTCAATCGACGAACCGGTACAGAAGATGATTCGAAATTAATTTACATCACACATTCAGGGGTATGCAAGGTTATCTGAGTTTTTAATACAAAACAAGAAGAAGCGTTAACTTTGGTGGAACCGAAGCTTTAATGCCCTTCACATGAAGCTTTAAATTATGTAATTAGGAGATGTGGGAAATATTTGTGACTATATTATTATTATATTGAGAAATATGTTTTTCATTTTTTACCCCAATGCGAAGAGAGTATAATAACAAAAACTTTTTGTTACACAGAAAAAGCTATAAGCTCTCATCAGTATGCTGGCTGCTCATTGCAAATTTTTGCTATCTATATCATGCTTCTCTGGAAAAAAGCGCAGTGTATCATATGAATTTGATATATCGAATGATCAACACGTTTACCATTCCAAGCATGATATATCTGTTGCAAGTTGCAAATATTGAACACTTTAATGATTTAACAGCAGTACTGAGTACTATCGTAGAACTTTGAAAATATCTGCTAGCGGCTTCAATCTTTCTTCTAGATCTCAGTCAAGTCAGGTTCATAGTTGCATGACCAAAGTATAATGTTCTTTTTTTTCAAGGCTGACAATTTCTATCTAGTAGCAAACATTGGGTGCTGTGACTGGACAGCTGTTTATCCGACCAAAATTTAAAGCATGTTCACAGCAAGGTATAAGAACAGGGAAAGGATGCAACCTCAGTATCAAAGATTGCATGCTTTAATGGTTTCCAGACATATTATGTGCATTGTCGTACGATATACCTCGGCAATATTGAATGTATGTCTTTGAGTACCTAACCAGATTATCTGTATGTCTTTAAGTACTTAACAAGAGCTGCTGCTATCTCTTTACCGGTATGTCTACAATTGGACATCAAAATCAGAAATCATTCAACTGACTGGGTTCCTTCCAAGTATCTGATTACCGTCATCAGTTGATATATATTTATACACCTGGACTAGAATCGACTGGCATTCCATAAAACTTTGCTTTTCTCATTCGAGTACAGATTTCTGACTCGAGAGCTTTTTTGGTCATCCTTTCGTTGAGTTCTTCGCCAATTATAGAACACAAATAGTTAACATAATCGCTTCCCATATTTCCATGTTCTTTAAAATGGTGAGTAGATGTTTTCATTGGCATCCTTGCGTTCACGTTCAGTTTAAAGTTTATACCATAAGTGCCAAAATATAGCATGTCCTTTCAAATAGCACGTTTTCAAATATTAATGCAAATAACTAGCTAGCCCTCTCAACGTTGTATGCGCCCACTCTTCCCCAAAATGACGAACGAACAACTGTTGTTTTTCTCTTCTATGAGTACGTGGTACCACTCATTTTTCTAGTGTTTATAAATTTTCCCGGTGCCCTTTACATCAAATCTCTTGCATCTCCCTCAAATAGTTACTGAGATATGACGAATTTGGCTTTTTTTCTATATAGGAAGCCTGACACTGTGCGGTTTTTCACTGGATCTTGTTTCTCTCGGTGGCTTTTACGTATGTACCAAATCTCATCCGTTTGCGTCAAATAGTTAACGAGGTGTGACATACTATTTAGTCTATTTCTAAAAGTGAGGGCGTAGCATCTCCTACTTTTCCAGTGGATCTTATTTCTCTCGGTGCCGTTTGAGTAAGAGAAGACAAAAGCGCTACTTAACGGATCCAACTGTAGCTAACCATTACACCGGAATTTTATATATAAGGATTATTTTTTTTTTTCAAAATCATTTTTTTCCGCTACAACTGGAATAACATCGATTTTTTTTAAATGTAACATAATTATAAGACACACTGTAAACATACATATGTAAGTAAGTATGTATGTGTGTGTGTGTCTACCGCTCATGTTTGTTGTTAGAATGTTTGACTTTGTATAAGAAAAAAGCCTCTTTAAAAACATTAGCAACTTCTGTAGTGCCTGTTTAGCTGCATAAATACACAGACACACACACAGACACACACACACACACTTACACACACACTTACACACAGAGGCAAATATGTAACAAAGTCAGACATACACGCCGGACGACCGACCAAACGAACGAACGAACGACAGAAGGACATCATCTTCTACAAACACTCACTCGCATATGTAGTTTGTTTGCCTTGTAACACTGTGCGAAAAAAAAAATGCAGCCCTAGCAAAGCGAACAAAAGTTGGCTACGTCATACTTCTGTACATATTCTAATAGGCTAAGTCTGCAACCACATTTGTGATTCTACTTAGCTTTATTATTATATTACATACTGCATTTGTATTTAGTTTCACGTTTTTTGTTTATTTATTTGTTTTTTTTTTTTTTTTTTGTGTTTGTTTTGTTTTTCAGAGTGTAAACTTGTTAATGGACGTTGTTAAAGTTGTCCACATCGTCAGTTATGTCGTTTTTCTGTTTTTTTTTTTTTGTATGTGGGTAAATCATATTAAAGTAGCTCCGTTTGTCCGTCTGTCGAAAAGTGTCAAATAAGTATTCCATACGGATATAGTTATGCATTCCCAAGCGAGCGCTTCCTACATTTCATTCATATGTATTTATATACATATGTACTTACATATATATACATTCATATATATAAATGTATCTAAGAGCCCACTTGCTTTCGTTTTCTTTATGCCAACTGGTCTCTAATAAAACACGCGCCGCACTTTTATGCTGTCGCTTGCATATATTAGCTGAATACACTACAGTTAGAACAAAAAGAAGAAAATGACTGGGTTTTGAAGAAACTGAATGAATTTTTTATATATAATGTTTGCTTTCCAATCGGTTATGTTGAAGTAGATCAAAATCGCCAAACATCTAGAAAAAATAAAAATCAAATGTAAATGTAAATGTTACTTTCATATATCCATTTTATTAAAAGTTAATACACAAATAGTTATGTTTTCAATTTTATGCTGATAAGCTGATAAAAATAGTTGTATTTTTGGTTCTGGAACAACCCAGTTGATCGAAACTTCGCAAACAATATCGCAGGCGAACGTTTCCTCGTATCTCTTGCAGACAAAATTATCGTATGCGGATTTGATTTCGGTACGTCTGCAAAAGTTTTACGCGAAGAATATTCTGATTTTATTCCAAATATGTTCCCATGATTTAATAAATATGCGTATGTATATATAGGGTGTTTTTTAATAATCGTGTGGTTTTCAAGAAGGAATAAAACGCATATAATTTAATGTTGTGGCCAAGAATTTAGCTTTATTATAAGGATAAGGGTTTGCCATTGTGTTTTAAAAATGATTTCGGGCAAGTGGGCTAGAATAAATTCCAGCCGAGAGGCATATTTTTCGACCACTTTTTGCAGCAATTGGGGCCGTATGTCAGCAATAACGTGCCGAATATTCTCTTCAAAGGCGTCAATCGTCTCGGGCTTATCTGCGTGGACAAGCGACTTCACATAACCCCACAAAAAATAGTCCAGCGGTGTTAAATCGCACAATCTTGGAGGTCACGCCACAGGCCCACGACGCGAGATAATGCGCTCACCAAAAGTTTCCTTCAATAAATTGATTGTTTCGTTGGCTGTACGGCATGTAGCGCCGTCTTGTTGGAACCAAAGGTTGTCCACATCAACATTTTCCAATTTAGGCACGAAAAAGTTATTAATCATGGCTCTATAGCGTTCCCCATTGACTGTAACATTATGGCCGGCTTCATTTTTGAAGAAATATGGACCAATGATTCCCTCTGCCCATAAAGCACACCAAACAGTGACTTTTTGAGGATGTAATAGCGTGTCAACAATGGCTTGTGGATTATCATTACTCCAAATGCGACAATTTTGTTTATTAACGTACCCATCCAACAAAAAGTGAGCTTCATCACTGAACAAAATTTTCTTGTGAAAATCGGTAACAAATCTCCTTTTGGTAATAAATTTGCACGATTTGTAAACGTTGTTCCGGAGAAAATCTATTCATTATGAAATGGCAAACCACACTGAACATAAAACGAGTGACAGCTGCCGAAAACAGTGTTGCCAGATTGAAAACCACACATCTAAAAAAAACACCCATTACAACTAAAAATACTAAAAGGAAGAAAAATTACCAGTTCCGTGGAACTCCTAGGCAGGTAGCCGTATATATCATAGGTTTGATGCATTTTCCATTTATTCTAAGTCTTTCAATGGTAATAATTGCTTAAACTCATAGAACTAAAATTTAAATCCAGTAGATGTACACCTTTTTTTTTGAGGTGCTCAGAGCATCAACTCGCCTGAAGAGATGGAGACTGCCTGCAGGGCTTTTATCGCAGCTTGGCTGTCGAGAAATATATTTATTCGTTCTTGCGAGATGTGTATCTGTTGTGCAACTTCTGCTGCCTAAGATCAGGCTCTTCCGCCGCTTCAACTTCTGACTTCATTTTGGAAACGTCTGCAAATATTTGTATTGCGCGCTAGTCTAGTTTTTTTGTGCCATTCACATTGTTCCAGGGAAATGGGAGCCTATATGAAGTTGGGTTTGGGAGTCATGTAGTCCATTCTACTGCTGAACTCTATACTCCTAGCATCGTTTCCAGTGCTCTTGTGGGGGCACACCTCTAAACCACGTCTCTCCATGTTGGCTCCTCTCCACCATTCTCCAGGCCTGCCATGAAATAGTATCGGTTGTACTTGATGAGATTCTCCATGTGCTGCTCAGCATCTTCCGCGATACATAGAGCGCATTGGCTCTTTCATCTACATTGAGTCTACAGTTCAGCTTGCTATTATTCAATACTATTCGAATATATTTTAATCTAGTTTTAAGTACAAACAGTGTTCTGCTTATTTTGGTTGGAATCCATTGCGCCACCTTGTACCTCTTAGTAAAGAGAATGAGGTCCGTCTTATTCGCCTTGATACTGAGTCCGGCTTCTGTGATCGAACCATCTCTTTTAACTTGCGGTCCAAGATTGAGCTGAGAGTCGATGAACATTTACCCGTGATAATTATGCTTATGTCGTAGTCAGCATATACAAGTTTTTCACTTCAATTTATGTTTCAATTTGATTTTACTCACTTCCACATATTGGATTGAGTTGAAATAAAATATATTACAGTTATTTTGATATCTTATTTAGAGTAACGCAAGTACAAGCTTGGACCGCCTTTAACTCGTAATTTGAGAACTTATTAGTTAAGGAAACGAGTGTTCATTCTTTTAAAATGCTCTTGAATAGTTCTTGAAAAACAACAAAATTCAGAAAAATTCAAATTGCCAACTTTACGACACTATATAAAAATAATCACAAGTTCATGTGCGTGATGTAACCCTCGCTCGTGCCTTCGTGCCTTTTCAACCTATAACCACTATAACCTACACACACACACACACACACTTGCTCGCAATCAATTTGCAAATTTCTAAATGTATATTTTCTCCATTTTTCGACAAATGCTGTTGCTTTTATTATACGAGTATATATATTTGTATCTACAGTAAATATATCTGTATCTGTGTATTTGTATTTGTTTGTTTGGCATTGTGTCACTCATTTTATTTCATTTGTGGGTATTATTTAAATTTTTGATGCCTTTACACATGTCCAACATGACATAATCGTTTTTGAAATTATTTAGTCAAATGTATTTAGTGCCAAATTGGTAAATACACAAAAAAAAAAACAACAAAAAAAAAACAGACAAGCGCACACACACAAACTCATCATTGATGGGGATGGTGTGGCACCGTGTCTGTCTGTCTGTTTGTTTGTCAGTTGTAAGCACATAGCTTAAATTACATCTTGGGGATTTGATAATAAACTAATATTCGCTCTCAATCCCCTTCTATGTACATACTCTAAGTACATACCATAAGTGTGTATATTTGAATAACCACATTATAGCGCGGAGGAGGGTAGCTTGTGTATTCGCTACCGCCAGTGTGTATGGAGGAGACTCTCTCTTTTATTCATGAATATGCAATTAGTATAAATTTAAGTGTCGTTCGTTCTCTATGTATGCGAATATGAACATTTTACTCTATAAATGGATATATCGTTGTTCTGTCTATGGGCATATATTATTTAGCTTAAATGTTTTCTAAGTAAAATTTAATTTCAAAAATCTATTATTAAAATGCGCGCAATACCTGTGAGAACGCAAGGATAATACTTGCTATTAGGTAGCTGAAATAGAAATTTTGACGTAAAGGTAGGCAGGCAGGCATACTTTGCTAAAACGTGCTCAACCGCAATTTATTTGTGGAAGCTAACGTCATCGCACAATATTTTTTTTTTTTTTTTTTTATAATATCAAAGCTATTTTCCAATAAATAAACAATTTAATTACAAAAATTTAGCCAAGATAATCGCTTTCGTCGTCTTGGTCTAGTTAATGCAGCACCAACACACACACACACAGTGCTTCAGATACATACTTGCCATGCCAAACACTTCATGCTATGCAGAGTATGCAATGCAACAATTTGCCATATCGCTTACTAATCACCAAATGAACGCTTTGCTATTCTACTTTCAGTTCTTCACACTTCAGCGAGTTTAGCGTTAAACGAAAGTTGGGATCCAGACGTCAGGTGAGTGTATCCATTGTATCTATAAGATATTTAATTTATTTAATTAATTTATTTTATATCTACACAAAACAAACGCAGAGATGATATGGAAATGATGTTGAATAAAATAGTTCCCGAAGGCTTACCCTATAGGCATTCCTGCGAAGGTCCCGATGATATGGTACGTATTTAAAATGCATCGAAAATTTAGTGTATACAACATTGTTCCCGAATTATATATTATGAAGAACAGTAGTATGATGTCGTTTGCAGTGAAGAAAGTTATTGATTGACATTCCATTGGAGAATGGTCAAAAATGATGCTTTTGCAAACGGCCCAAGTAGCACACATATTTCCGTTAGTCGCGTGCAAGGTCTGATCTAAAAATAACCGAACTATTATTTAAAATCATAGAACACCTACTGCCATCTATTAAGTGTTGACAGTGTTAGAAAGGTAAATTTCTCTTCTTTCGAAAGCAGCTAAGTTCATGCTAATCGTTTGACAGGTTACAAAATGACACACGTTTTAATAACAGCAAAGATCAAATATTAAATTTTGTTTTAAACTCGGTAAAAACTCTGCTGAGACTTACGAATTGTTAAAAAAAGTTTATTATGATGATTATATGAGTCGCACTCAATTTTTCACATAGTTTACACGGTTTAAAAACGGTCGTGATGATTAAAATGATGATTCAAGACCTGGACAAACCCGAAAAGTAACTGAAATAATAGCTATTGATGCAAACTTTACTGTGAGAATGCTGACAGAAGAATTAAATTCATCTTACTGCACAATCTACAAAATATTAACTGAAGATTTGGGTAAAAAAAGAAAGGTTGTGTGCACGTTTTGTTCCATATCAGTTAAATGATGATCAAAAAATCAATCGTGTAGTCAATGAAATTTTGAATACAAAACAGATTTGACCACCCTCCGTAGTCGCCTGATCAGTCACCGTGCGATTATTTTCTCTTCCCAAAAATGAAAACTGCAATGAAAGGAGCTTTTTACGATGACATTCCAGTCATACAAGCAGCCGTGACACAGGTGCTAAAGAACATCCCAAAAAGCGAGTTTAAAAATTCTATGGATAAATTGGTTGAGCGTGTTCCAAACGTAGTATTGAGTTAAATTGATCGTATTTTGAATAAATATTAGCTTTGAAACATGCTTGTTTTATTTTTAACTAAAAAGTTCGGTTATTTTTAGATCTTACCGTGTATATCCTTTCCATAGTGAGATACACCATTCACCCTCAATTAAGGGTAGATGCACTGGGTTTAGTTACGCCCCCCCCCCCCTGCTGCAAAAAAAAAAAACTTTTACCAGTGAAGTAACAGTGGAAACTTCAAATACGATCACTCTTGAGGACAGTAAAAATATGTTTAGTACTAGTAATTCTTGTTACAAATAAGATACTCAGACTTCAAAGTTTTGTGCTACCATCTTCTTCACTATGTAGATATTCTAGAGGAAATAGTCACACACACATATCAGGAAACAGAATATAACGTGTAAAATTCGCGAATACCTAAAATTCTTCACTTATATTTTAAATATTGTAATTTTGTATGAATTTTAGCTGGCTCAAGCTTATTTGAGATATTTTTCTATATGTGAACAAAGAACAATAAATTTTTTTTTTTTATGAGAACTCGTAGTTGAATTCGAAACACGTGTCTCCGTGTCTAAAACATGTCTTGTGCAATAAAAAGTTATTGCATGGCACGACGTTTAATTAATTAATTAAACTTAATTGAAAAGTTAATTTAATTATAAACATTGGACTTTAGTTTTCTGATCAATGACATGAATGATAAAAAATTAACGATTTGCTATTTTCGAAGTAACGTTGTTACTAGCCATTAATTTAGAGAGTATGAGAGAGTCATACTTGCAAAAATAGAGACAAATATAACGTGCTTGTAGGGGAAATGCGTTAATCCTGAAATATACATATAAATATATACATGTGATACACAGGGCGCTTCACTTAAAAAGCATGATATACGTAGTAAAAAAATACAATGTCGCAGCGAGCAGACTGATGTGAACTAATAGCTGAACTCTGGACATAGACCTGACCATTATGGAAGTATTTATTATAAGCCACGTTTACTCCAACCACCATTGGATCTATCTTGCTGCCCGTGAACGCTACATTTTGGAATTCTTCAAGAATTTGATCATTACTTTAGTTTTGAGGTTTCATATTTTGCATGGAGACTCTAGTATTAGCTCACCAGCAGTCAAGTTAAATGCACTTTAGTGTCAGATAAAACCTTTGGTACCGACAAAAAATATTGCAAACAAATGTCACACATGCGAACTTGACAAATAAAACAAAGTAAAATCATTCGCATTACTTGCTCTATAAAAAATATTTATGTGTACTTAATCTCTTCGATGCCGTCGCATTATTAAAGAAGTAACTCTAACAAACTCACATATTAACATATTCCCATTTTAATTCATCTCAGATGAAGCAAACATTGCAATAGAGGAGAAAGATATGCAAAAGAGTATTGTTTTACTCAAGCATCTCACTCCTTCCTTCACTCGTCATGAAACTTTATACAAACTCATTTGTACGTATTTAATGGTCCTGTTTCTGCGCACATAAGTTAATGAGTGCATCGTTTGATATTTCAAATAAATCATGCTAAGATGATATTTGATATTTCAGCGCCCAGTACGATAGCTTGCGAAAATTCTAGTATGATTTTTTTTGTTTGAGCATGAGGAGATTCAACTTCACCTCTTGCCGTTATGAAATACATTTTTGCTTGCTTTGTTGTTTAATAGTTGTGGGTTGCAAACTGGGCATATATTCAGTTTCTGAACCTTTCGACTTTATAAGTTTTGATTAGGCCATAGAAAAGCTCTGGGTCGATTAGTTTTCGCTCGACTAAATATTTAGCCTGCTCGATGTAGTTATGCCTCTTATGATGTGGAATTATTTTTAACACAAATCTGTTATTGTGACACAGCTCATTTAGGAGGTGAAACCATTCATTGACTAGCTTGGAATCTATTATTGGCCAATGATCTGATATTATACATATATTAAACATATGTGACCCATTTTTTGTTCTGTGGAAACATTTTCTACCAAAAAATTCTGTGGTATGAACCTCTTCTTGATATATTGTTCGAAAGAAGCTCATTGATGGCGCCTTTTGACATATATTTCCAAAAACCCGGTCATATGTGCATATAAAATATATATAGCCGTTTTGTGAGCACGGTACACACAAAATTTAATGAACTAAAATTGCATATGAAGATTATAAATGTCCTAGTTTGATGCCGTTTGATGGTGTTTTTTCATACTACCAGACAGACGGGCATGGCTAGATCGACTGAATTTTCGATGCTGATCAACAATATATTATATTGACTTATGGGATCTGCCACCACTTCTTATCCCTGTTATATTTATTTGCACGCACTTATTATACTCTTCTCCCTTTGGGTACAGGCTATAAAAATAGCTTGGTCTGCTAACTTTAACAAAAACATTAACATTCTAAAAGGCAATTATTGTATTGTAGAGGGATGACCTTTGGATCGGTTCCGAAGCGAAGATCCAATTGCCGAGGAAAAGTAGTGTTTCTTTTTGTATTTGTTATACAAACTTATGGCTCCAAAGTACTTGGGTCCACTGAATTGGCAATGCTAGGCAAAAAAAAAAAGTCCCTCGGTCTGCGTCAGTCCCAGACCAAAGTGCCGAATGCTGCAAGAACCGAGTGTTTAATTGGATTTTTAATAAATGTAAAAATAATACTTTTGAACCTTTGTTTTTTTCTCTGCTTCAATAAACTGAAAGAAGACACATATTCTTTATGTATCATTAATGATTTTTCAGTGATATTAGAAACAAAATTCGTTTGAGAAAGTGTTTATTCATAACTAAGATGACCACTTCGAAGGTTTTTTTGACGGTGAATAATGTTGTATACACTAAAATTGGTTTTCTTGGTGCACTTCATTCACTACTTATTTTATATTATTATAATTAAATAATGCCTGCTAATAAATAATACTTCATTCTCTTACAATTACAGCCAGCGCATGTAAAGGCCTGTTTTCTTGGTAGTTCATTGACAATCCCCATAACCGATGGCAAACTGTCGCTGGGCACATGGCAAGGCGTCTGGCTCTGCGAGCATCGCGATCAGGCGGGTTCTCGCAAATTGGTCATTACGCTGACTGGCTGTCCGCGCGAATCGGCACGCAGTCCGCTGTCTCCAGTATCGCCGATTGCGTCGACCTCCAGTTAGGGAAGGCCTCGCTCCACCCGCGACAGTCGGTAATCGCGGGGGAGCGACAATAATGACATCATTTCGTCGAGGAAATTAATTTTACAAAAAAATTTAGCTAAAGCAGCACAGCAGCGAACGACAGCAACGATGACTACTAGTAATGTATTGAATTCGCTTAAGAATTATCCATGTCATACGCCGCCGACAACGAGTATATTAGATACAAAGGATACAACTAGTAGACAACAGCAGCAACAACAGCAGCAGCAGCAGCGTTTATTGTTTCAAAAACAAAAAATGCATTTGAATTTGAATGTGCGTGAAACTTCAAATGATGATAATAATGATGGATACGATGGCGATGAAACTGTTGCCACCGCCGCCGCCTCCAGTGTGGCAACAGCAGTTAGCAGCAGCAGACGTTTAATGGAATTAGATGGTGGTATTAAATTAGAAACCGTCACAACAGTGCCTCAATTAAAACAACAGCAACAATTTAATAAGCAACAACAACAAAAACGCCATGAAACAACTACTGCATTAACTATGAAAAAATCGTTAGCAACATCATCGACAACAAAATCAAAGACAACAAAAACATTTGTAGATTCATCCACAGCGACAACATCAACGTCAGCGTTAACTGCATTAGCTAAATTTAATCGAATTATTGATAATACGCTGGAAAATCAATGGCCGGTAACGACGGAGCCGCCAACGTTAAGCCCTGCATTACAGCAACGCTTAGCATTGGTCTATTGTCCAGACGTAGTTGATTATAATTCAAAAATTGATTCCCTAAAAACAACTAGTCGTGTTACATCATCATCAGCAACAACTTCATACATAACACAAGCACCAACAACCTCATATTATCATACTCATCATCAGCAACATCCTGCTACAACAGCAGCAAACACAACGATGACGACGACGACGACTAGAAGTAGTAGTTCTACAAGAACTTCATCAAACGACGATAATCAAATGAAACGAAATGATGTGCATTATTTGTTGAAACAGTTAAATAGTTTTAGTGATATCGAAGAAATAGAAATTGTTGATATGAAGCAAAGAAAACAGCGGCAGCAAGAGCAGCAACGACGACAACAACAACAACAACAGCAACCGGATGCCGTAGTCGTTGTTGGCAGTGGCAGTGCCGAAGCTGTTGGTAGTAGTAATTTAAAGCGCACAATACACTCGCCCACAGCGACATCATTGGTGATTAGTTCACCATCATCACAATCGCACAAAGGCATACGCCGCTATGCCTCGCTCTACCAACACCACCAACAGCAGCAAGAACAACAACAACATGATCATCATCATCATCAGCAGCAGCATCAGCAACATCAACAAGTGGAGCAGCAACTGGAACAACAACAGCAACACTCAGCATCGCAGCCAGCATACGGTGCACTACAGCCAGCCGCAGGTGACGATGGTGTCTTCCTTGATGCTGCCGCACATCAGCAATATTTGTTGCAGCAATTTGATGATTATATATTCCAATCCTGCCACTATTTGGAAACAAACTACTTTGCCGCCAACTACCGCACTGCCATGGTCGAGAGCAGCTCGCATGAGTTTCGCCCATCGACCACGACGCCAACGACGACAACGCGCACAAATTCGGACACATTTGAGCTGCACGAAATCGAGCCGCCCAGTGTCATCTGTAAATCACCGCCGCCGCAATATCATCAATATCAGATGCAAACGCGTCTAACAAGCAGCGGCGTACAGACGGAGCTAACTGCCGAGTCGCTGGCGAAGCTCAGTCACAGCCAAAGTGGCAGCTCCGATTCGAGTGGACATCGTGTGCCGCCCTTCTTCAAATGTTGCTATACGCCAATTGATCGTTGGCGTGAACGGCGACAAGGCGCTGTGAAGAAGCGACAACAACAACACAATGTCGCTCATACCGACGATGATGTCAAAGAAAAAGAATCAATGTCGTCATTATCACCGCCGCCGTTGCCACATCATAATGGCGCTGGCGGTAGCGATCATGCTGTCTGACATTTAACGGAGCGGCGCTGTGCGCTCGTCGCTAACGTGTGTGCCTCAATCAGGTGTTCCAAGCGGTGTCGCTGCTCATTTGCGATATCAATAATTTATGCTATTTCTTATAATTAATTATATATACATATATACAACATATACAAAAAATACAACATAAAAAAAAAAGAAGAAAACAAAAACAAAATGGTGGGTGAGCATTTTTCGCTACGCGGTATATAAGATTTAATATTTCAAGGTTAGTAAGCGCAACTTAGTGGAAAATTTAGGCTATATATATGTAGTTAATGTATGCAAAGTGATTTCAATTATGATTATTATGAGGAAAAAGGTTATTTTCTTTATTTTGATTCACATTTAGATAATCAGGTCTGTTCCGCGGTACTCACTTTCAGCAAAATGTTGCAAAAGTGAATTTTATAAAATGGTAAGTTTTTCACGTACTATAAAATGATTTTGAGACCTGAACTCACTTGCCTTTAGTAATGCCAAGTGAATTCAAATTCGGAAATTGTTTCATACGTGAAAAATTTAATATTTTATGGTATTCACTCTCGCAAAATTTTCTTGAAAGTGAGAAGCAGAACAGATCTCTATATAGTTTTTTCTATTTCTTTAATTTGTTATGTTAATTAAAGTTAGTAAGCAAAAAAAAAAAACAATAAATAGAAATAGCTTAAAAAATGAAAAGCAAGCAAAGCAACAATGAAATCATACAAAAATTAATATTTATTTTTTGTTTTGTTTAATTTATATGAATTTAACTGGCTCTAGTTCATTTCATTCATTTCAATGTTGTAATTTTTTTCTCGTTTTGAGCTAGAAACAACCGTAATGCATAATCCTACTCTTTGAAAAACAAGTTCAATATTGCACATTCCGCCGCGACGCCAGATCGAGCTCTAGTTCATTTCAATGCGAAACATTGTAGGTTTTGTATCGGCTTTTCGGTTTGAGCAAGAAAACAGCATTTACTCTCTATCTCTCTCTCTCTCTTTCTAATGGAAAAATATGTTCATATGTCAAACGACCTAGAGCCAGTTAAATTTTTATAAAAATTTATAAACTACCGTTGCGAAATAAATATACGTTTTAGAAATTTTTTTTTTAACAAATTAATTTCTTGCAGATAAAATTTTACATACAATCCACACACACGCATACCAACACAAACACTCAAAGCAAGCATTTTTAGACTTCAACAAAAAAAAAAAAACAAAACAAAATGAAAATAGTTAATTAAATTTAATAAAATAATTGCATAAAATATAAGATACATTAAACAAATAATAATGCTGTAAAGTATTTACTAAAAAACGAGTTAATATGTAAAGAACAAAAAAAAAAACGAAGCATACATTTCTTCATGAGTTTGAGCTACAAAACGCATAGAAGTCCTATGCTAAATAAGCATTAAAAGTTCATAACTAATAGCAGCGCTTGTGTAGTTAGTTAATTATTATTATTATTATTGTTGTAAATGCAAATGATAATAATAATTAAGCAAAGCAATGTGTAGAAGCAGTTCAGAGCAATGAAATATGTATGTATGTATGTACACTCAAACACACTCAGTCAATCACTAACTCACTCACTCACTTACTGATGCAAAATTTCTCCAGCCAAGAATTCATTTTGTTTGTATTTTTTCATTTTTCTATGTAAAAAATCAAGTAAAATTGTTTATATTACATTTAAATAAGGTTTCCAAAGTGTGACAAATTTAGTATTGAATGTGCAAGAAGAAACCATGGTAATAGCCACAATCCACGCAATTCTGCAGATTAGACTGTCTGTTTTAGGTAAAGTCCAAATAGAAGAGATTGAGTACGGGAACATTACCCATAAAAACCTCATGAAATTCCTAACAAGAACATATAGGGTCACAAAGTATGCATAATAGATTTACCTCTGGTCGGTCGCAGTGCTTGAGCGCTGTATTATGTACCTAGATCCTCTTCATCATCTGATCTTATCCAATTGTGTCGAATCCAAAGCGTAGAAAATCGTGGGAATGTACAGCCGTGCATTAACATCAACGGCCAAACCTAATATTTACGGGAAGTAAATATATGTGTATTTGGTAGGATCTGTTTGGTGAGATCTGCTATGAGCTAACTTAGTATGACGAAACCATCAATGGAGATCGTTACGAACAATTAAGCCCCAAATATGCCAGGGGAAAGGAACTGGACAACGTTCCTAACCCACTACCACAACCCCCCCTTCTACCAAACATCAAATTTTTACAGTACAAAAATTTTTTTTCGCTTTTCATAAAATAAAACGCAAACTAACAACGTAGCATATAAAATTGGTATATAAAGTATCGTCTTTTTTCGTTTTTTTTACCACCACGAAAATATTCTAAATCCGCCGCTGCAAAGTGATCTTTCATTATGACAACGCTCGGTCATATGCTGCAAATGTGTTAAAAGAAACTTTAGAGGCGCTTCAATGGAATGACTGGAGTAGGTGCCGTATTTACCTGACATTGATACTTCCGAATACTACTTCTTCCCGTCGATGACTAATAGCCTGGCCGAACAGCACTTTTTTTTTACGAAGAAGCCAAAACACTTGTATATAGACAAGGAATTTGTTCATCTTATTTGTACACCTCGTTTGGGGCGTTTTTTGCGTAACTTTGAAGCTTTATTCAGAGAAATTGGTACAATGCACTATTTTTTTTTAAATATTGTTCATCGTTAGCTATTACTGTTCCACATTTTCCAGGCAGTATACGGATTCCATGTTTGAAAAAATTACTCGTCTTTAATAACCATCCAAGAATTGAACCAATTTTTGGATCTTCATAAGAAGTGGGGTGCGTGTCGCTCGGCCAGTCCATGTCGCATCGATCGGAACAAGTGGTAGTCGGAGGAGCAATGTCAGGTGAATACAGCGTGTGGGTTTGGACATCCCAATGAATTTTAAAATTTTTCTGCTACGATTTGGGAAATTTATCAATATATACCAGTTCGATAAGAAAAATCGTATTAGGCATGTACGACTGGCCGTCCTTATTAATGCCCAAATTTTCTTCGTTTCCCAGCTAATAAACATTTAGAAAGTGCTTGTCATTAATTATATAACATTTGAAACGTATGTTCGAACAGTTCATTCGAAGTAATAACATTTGAAACGTATGTTCGAACAGTTCATTCGAAGTAAAATAAAACCGAAACGGTTTAAAATGTGACTTAATTTGTCTGCTTGCGGTGATATGTGTACGTATGTATGTGTATAAGTATGATTCATAAAGAAGGAATAAGACACATTATGAGTGCCGTATGACATCACTTGAATTCATCAAATCAAATAGCGGGAAACTGTGCAACAAATGAGTACGGGAATACTACTTGTATTTCAACACATGGTGAAAATATATGTATTTCAACAAAAAAGCATATAAAACAAAATAATTAGCTGGTCGGGCGGTGTGTGTGACAAACAAACAATTTATTAAGCTTAATATTTTTATTGCTGTTGAATGAAATTGTCATTTTTTATGTGTTTTAATGTTTCTAACGCTTCCTTAAAAAACTTTAAAAAATACATGTTTATAAGATTAAAGCACAGGCTAGACCGTGGCTTCGTAGGATGCCTGATGCCTCAATATAAAGTGACTACCTTAGCTAGAGTTGATTCATATAAATTAATTCAAGTTGGGATGATGGCATCCATGAGAAAATCAAGAAAACTTTTAAATGGGCGATTTGGGAGTCGAATATACTTTTACTTGCTATTATCAACAGAAGAGGGAATGGCTTTGACACCAATACTTAAATTAGGATCTATTCCGTCTGAAATATTTAATCAATTTCGTTTTATAAACTAAAACACATTTTCTGAACAAATTTTCAATTAATACTATTTAAGAATATACGGAATGACATAGAACTCTGTTTCGCCTTAAAGTCTCTAAAATTCATACGTATAATTAAGTTGTATGCATGAAATTTGGAGATTTTAAGGCCAAAGAGATTTCTGTATCACCACCGAAAATGTCACTTTGGAAACATATTACTTTTTAAATGTGTGTATATATGTAACTTATCTTGTATACTTTAAACTTTCTGCTACTATGATTCATATAAAGCAGTGCTGCACAGCCCTAGACTCTTTCGTATAGGCGCACGATCACTTGCACATTTTCTATATGTGTGCATGTACAAATAGCGAAGCATAGAACAAAGAAAAGAAAACTGAGACACACGCTATGCGAGATATTCTGTACTATATGAAAGAGACTAGGGCTGTGCTGCACTGACATAAAGTAAAATACGCATTTCAGGAGCTAGTTGCATTAAGAGTTTAAAATAAAAAATTAGATATATAAATGGTGAAAGCAATTGTTACTTTATACGACACAAGAAAACAAGCGTTGAATGTAAGCGAGTCAAAACAACAAAGCGTTTGACATGTTATACATATATAAAAAGACCGTAATTAAAAAACAAAAAAAACAAATAATAATATTAATTTTTGTTAATTAATTATTGTTAAGTTTGGGTTTTTGTGGTATACAATATAATTATGTTTATAATTTACTAAAAAAACAAATTAAATAAACAAGCTATTATAATTAAATAAAAGGCTATAAAAAAATAAGTGTTAAGGAATTGTTATGCAGTTGAATGAAACAAAAAATTAAAAATAATAATAACATAAAGTAAATAAAGCAAAATGATTTTGTAAGTAAAACACATTACTTATATAGCGTGATTCCAGACAGATCCTAGCAACGATTGGAAATACATAGTAGCATTTGAATGAATGAATTTTTTGTTATTCTACTACAATACTCTGAAATTTATAACATTTTGTCAATTTTGTTCTAAACGCAAAAGAAAACAAAAAAAGAAGTAACAAAAAATGTATTATAATATTCAAAAACCTAACTCTCACACACAGAAAAATTTATTTGTTAGAAAAGCAGTGAAATAATAAGTATTAAACACAATAAAAGAAATATGGTACTATATACGATATATTTATATATAATATAAAGAAATTTCATTAACTTCGGTAATTCTGAAGCTTTTATACCCTACTAGTAATATATTTAGAGTTACTTAGACGTTAGTTTGTATATAGGATTCACTTTCCAGTAATCATTTGAACCTTTTACAAGTCAATGTACTTGTATGTACTATCTCCATAGTCTAGAATGTATTCCAAATGTTCGCTACAAATCGTGAAAAGTGGAAAAAAATCTGTAGAGCGAAGTTATTATTACTGCTACTACATTATGCTTTTAACTCAGGGTCTCATTCCGAAGTTAGTACGCAGCTTTGAACAGAAAATTTTTTTTGCAAAGCTCTAGTTGCTGTCGTCCTCAAATTTAGTAGAGTAATTTTATCAAATTATCCTGTAGATCGAGGAACACTTTACAGTCGCCCAAAGTTGTAAGTTCCTTATTGGTTTAGCTTCAATAGGATTGAGATAGCCGAAACTTTGCTGGCCAGTCCATCACATTGTGCCTATTAATGGGAAATGGATGAATTGCTTGTATGATTTGGAATGCCCAAATTATTGGCATCTCTTTTCTTCAATATTTTTGCATATCGTTGTGATAGCTGATTCATGAACTCCTTAACTCAGTATAATCAACTCCATAATCAACAACAGTTGCGCCGTGATCCATTATTTTCCTGTTAAATCTAGCTGTATATTCTGAGTTCGGTGTTCGTCTGACATACTAACGAGATAGTCTGCTACCATACACAACTTTTTGCACTCTTCCTTCATACACAAAATAAGTCTCCATTGCTGCAAAGCCTAATCTAAATCTTCTTTGCCGAACTTGATACTGTTTTTAATATTTTTAATGATTAATGGCACTTTTCTTGCATTGCGCGTACCGCAAGATTATTTTCTCGTAGCCGTCTATGAACTGTTTCTATACTTGCTTTCACAATTAGAATTTGTGTTACTTGTGCAGCTACTGCGAAAGGACCACGTTTGGTCACTACCAACTTTGTTAAACTTTAACACTTTACACCGGATTCTCCGTTAGTTTCAGGTGCTGGTGTGTATTTTATACCACTGTGCGAATCATTGTTCGTGAACATTGAATGTTTTACTGAACTTCGAGGTTTTTTCTTGCAAAATATGCTTTTTTATGAGATCTCAATACTCAGCAGTACATTGCATGTCTCTTCCCATTACAGCACTACCGATCAACCAAATTTTAATAGAAATGGTTTTTGGAAAACGTTTTTATTACTGGATGTATCCACTACTATAATTTTGACCGACGCCAAAAGGCAACATGTGGCGAAAAATGAAAAACAAAGATTAAACAAGAAAAAACGTTCACTTCGGGTTGAAGCGAAGCTCTAATGCCATTCACACGAAATTTTAAATCGTACTGTAAAACATAAATGTGTGGAGGGGGTTTAAGTAGGGGCTACTGTTTTTTATACAAATGCATAAAAGTGAGCTGTGGGTTTGTATGGGATTACCTTATAAAGTCAGCGGGACACGCCCATTTGTATATACATATATATGAAGCAGTTGTCCAATAAAAACCACTAAATCGAAGTTCAAGCAAATATTGATTTAAATAAAGAATTTTTTTAAAAAAACACAAAAGTGGGAAGTGGGTTTATATGGCGGCTACACTAAAAAGTGCGCGGGACACGCCCATTAGTCTATGTATGTTAAGCGGCTATCCATAAAACGGCACCACATTGCATTTCAACCTAATATTGACTTTTATAAAGAAGTTTCACATACAAAAACACAAAATTGGGCAGTAGGTTTGTATGGGGGCTACCCCAGAAATTGGCCGGGTCCCACCCATTAATGTTTATGTGAAGTATCCGTACACTAGAAGCTCACATATCAAATATTAAGTTGATATTGACTACAATAAAATAGTTTTTCCTACAAAAATTCAAAAGTGGGCAGTGGGTTTGTATGGGAACTATACCAAAAAGTAGGCGTGGTGGGTCAATCTTAATACTCTATTAAACTGCAATAATTAGAAGTGTGTGTGCAAATTTTCAACTAGATAGCATAAAAATTGTTGCCCAAAAAATGCCCAAAAATATACAGACCGTTAGACGGACGGGGGCTAGATCGACTCATCTCGTCGAGCTGATCAAGACTATATATACTTTATAGGGTCTACTTTATAGGATCTACTTTAATGCGTTACAAACTTTCAGACAAACTGATAATACCATTTCACACTATGTGTGAATGGCAAAAAAAAGGACTAGCAGAGTTTCCGATATAATTCGCGATAGGCAGGATTTGAGTGAAGAAAGCGAATCGATTACATAAGCCATTTGAAGTAAAAATTAATTATACTATATTAGGAACTGAGCAAGCCTATTAATTTCACAACAGCAGTATCTACAGATACGACAGACGGACATGAGCAAAATTTCTCAACGTATAAAACTGCATAGAAACTCCATTTTTTAACAGTAGTGTTACAAACTAGCGGATGAAGTTTTAATAATTCTTTGCGCACTAATTTTGTAGGGTATAAAATTTAGCAAGTTGCAATATTTTTTTAAAATTTCGTTTCAGTAACTTAAAATGTAATTTTTATTTAAGTTTTAACTCGATCGATCATATCAAGCGCGGATTTACAAAAAAAAGCAATGGAACATCATCATCATCATCATGGCTCATTTAAAACATTATTAAAATATGGCTAAGATTTTACAGAAAACATATAACGCAGACATAACACATACACTACACAACACAAAAGATTTCAGGTTTTTCAGAGAGCTCAGTTCTTCCATGCATTACATTAAAAATTCACAACTTAAAAATATAAAAAATAATATAAAAATTCAAAAAAAAAAAAAATTAAAGAATGTATCAAATCAAGCAACAATAAATTTAATGGAAAAATTAAAAATAAATGGATAAATGAAAATAAAAAACATAAATGTATGAAACCAAACAATTGCCTTTTACATACATACCCACACGTACTACACTGAAAAAAAATAAATAAATACATTGATAGCAGAACAAAAAACATTCAATAAATTAATACTGCATACTTCACATCTAAAAACAATTTAATTATAAAAACACAAAAAATATATATAAAAATTAGTGTAAAAAAGAAATCATGAAAAAGCAAATAAATAAAAATATATCAACATGTTGATTATGTTAATCATACCAAAGTAAAAACAAACAACAACAAAAAAAACGAAGTGAATAAGTAAATTTAAAAAAATTATAGCAAAATTATTGTTATAAAAGAAAAAAACCATTACGAAAATTTTTAGGTTAAGGTATAAAAATAAAAAATGAATTAACTAAAATAAAAACAACAAAAAATTATGCAACAAGTTTTAAGTTGTTTTTTTTTTTATATAAACATATATATAAAATTATATATATACATTTAACAAAAATTTCATATAATTTAATAAAATACAACAAATTTAGCTAAAGAACAAAACAATTTGTAAATTTTTTGATATGTGATGATTTCGATAAAAACAAAAACATTAAATCAATTTAACAATTACCAAAAACAAGAACAAAAAAAAAGTATTAGTTATAATTAATTAAATTACTGTAGACGCATAAACAAATTAATATAATAACTAATAAAGCGCTATAAAGAAAAATTAGTTAAATTGACAACAACAACAACAACAACAGAAATTCATGGCAATTCGATTTTAAAGAACATACTACTATAAAGAATCAGTCACCAATAAAAACTAAAAAGCTTCAATAATAATTATAAATAAGCGCTAATATATGCATTGCTAAGTATGTAGTTTAGCTAAATAGTAAATTAAGTAGTAAATTCAATAATTGTAAATATGTAATTGCATTTTTTACTATAATATTCATTTCTATGCACATGAATTATGTTTTATATCAAATTTAATTAATTAGTTTTTTCATTTATTTTTGAGTTAAGATTATATAGTATAATTTCGTCTACAGTTGTGACAGTTGTTAAAAGAAATTTGAAGTGTCTAACAAAAGTACGGTAAATACTCGTAGCTTAAAAAAACCACAAAGCAGCTTCTTCATTTTTTTTCTGTGTAAGCTGCACACTTCTTACTACTATCAACTTACTTACTTACTTACTTATTTGACTCTACAACCGTCTAACGGTCAAGGCCGCATGTAGAAAAGCGCACCATTCGGTGTTGTTTAGTGTACGCCGGAGCTAGTCGCTGGCAATCCGTAGCATCTTCAGGTCATCATAGACCTGATATTGCCATCTTAAGCTCGGACGTTCTCTCTGATGCCGTTCACCAAACAAGTTCAGGTTTCCGTCGTAAAGCTTTAGTGCTGGAGCTACGGGGTTCATCCGGTGCAGCCGCTGGACTATGTCAACCTCATCATACAGCTCATACAGCTCGTGGTTCATACGGGGCCTAAACTCGAAGTCAACTCTATGGGGACCAAAAATCCTACGAAATATCTTTCTCTCGAACACTCCTAAACGCGCTATATACGTTGATATCAGGGTCCATGCTTCTGTGCCATATAGCAAGACCGGGATTATCAGTGTCTTATAGATTTTTATCTTCGTAGTTCGAGAGAGTGCTCAACTTCCAATTCGCTTGCTGAGCCCAAAGTAGCAGCGATTAGCAAGCGTGATTCTTCGTCTGATCTCTCGGACGACGTTGTTGTCGCTGGTAATTTCCATTCCCAGATAGACGAAGTTTTCTACAACATTGAAGTTGAAATTCTTCATACTCACAGACCGTACAAGACGCGCTGTTGGTCTGTCTGCAAGTGAACACCAAGTACTTCGTCTTGTCCTCGTTCACCGCTAGACCGATGAGACATGACTGTTTCTTAATTTCCGAGAACGCCCTGCTAACTCGCGTTTCGTTCGTGCCGATGATGAATAATATCATCAGCATACGCGTGTAACATCACTGCCTTATGTAAGATCATGTCCGACCGTTCTACGTAAGGGCAGTGGCGTAGGATGTATTCCATCAAGAGATTGAAAGAGTCGCACGATAAACCATCACCCTGCCTTAAACCTCTCTTGGTATCAAAGAGTTCGGAGAGATTTTTTCCTACTCTAACGACGCTTTGGGTGTGTGATAGCGTCATCATGCAAAGACGAACGATCTTTGCTGGAATACCAAGTTCAGATAGGGCGTTGAAGAGTTTCTTACTTATCGGCGTGTCGAAGCTCGGGGGTGTTTTCCAAGATTTGGCATAACGTGAACATTTGGTCACTGGTCGACATCTTTGGTCTGAAACCGCACTGATACTGGCCTATCAGTGCATTCGTATATGGCTCCAGCCGTTTACACAGTACGCGGGACAGAAATATTCAATTGCAAGGAGACTTATTCCCTGGTTTCCTTTTTGAGGATAGGACAAAGAACACTGAGATTCCAATCGTTGGGCATGCATTCATCGGACCATATTTTGCATAAGAGTTGGTGCATACGCCTTACAAACTTTTCGCCACCGGTCTTGAATAACTCAGCTGGCAGCTGATCGGAGCCTGCCGCTTTATTATTCTTCAGCTTTTTAATTACTGAGTCGACCACATTATAATCCGGTGGGTCTACAAGAGTGCCATCATCAATTGGTGGTTCTAGGTATGCTTCTCCATCGGCGGTATTATTCTCTTCATCCCCCCAATTAGGTTAGAGAAGTGACTTCTCCATATTCTCAGTGATTCCTGTGCATCTGTAACCAGACTTCCATTATTGTCCTTGCAGAAAAAAACTCCGGGCTTAAAATCTTCGGTCAGACGCTTAACCTTTTTATATAACTTTCGAGATTCATTTCTTTGACATAACACCTCAACATCCTCAAGCTCACGCGTTTCTTGTTCCTTTTTTAATGCGTCTGAAAAGGCGTTTCTCCTCTCTCCGTTTCTCATGATATCGCACTCTAACAGATCGCATTGCTCCCGACTTCGTAAAGAGCTACTTTCATTGCAGTTTGCTTTTTTGGTAAGAGTAAATGATCGCACGGTGATAGATCAGGCGAATACGGATGTTGGTCGATGAGATAAATCAGTTTTTTCATAAAAAATTCATTGACGTTTTTTTTGCCTTGTGAGGTGGTACATTATCATGCAATAAAAACAGCTGATTTCCGTTGGAATATTCGGGCCTAACACGTAGAACTGTCGAACACAAACGATATAATATATATTTTCATAAAAAACCTGGCTATTAAGCAATAAACGCTGATATCAATACGAAACTTGGTATTTTTGGGGTACCTGATTACGATTCCGAATTTAGCCTGTAGAGTTAGAAAATGGCGTATACAAGATGGCGGACTTAAATGTAAAAGATGTTGTAAATTCACATTATACTGGATGATTAAGGATTTTTGTGTCCGGTGATGACAATTTTTATTTTAGGTTTTCAAAATGGCGATTTTTGGTTCTCAAAGCATCTAAAGCATCAGACGACACAAGTAACCAATTGAAAATATCATCCATATTATTCTTTCGGGAACATTTTCTGGAAAATCCATCTCGATATTTCTTGTAGTCTTTATTACTAGACCCTTGCGAATCTTCAGACAGTTGACCAATTGGTAATGGTGTTCATTCTATAATTTGTACGCTATGAATCAGAAATTCATGTATCGAGGTGGTGGGCATGTTATACCACGGATATTTTTTATTAACCTTTTTGCGGTATAAGAACAGTACTGCCTAAATTTTTGTACATATACAGCGAATCCATAGGCCTGCAATACATGTGTGCTCGTCAAATGTGTTGTATGACGATATAATACAATACATTTTTATTTAAACTTTTAAGTTATTGTTGTATATTAAATTATTTACGACTAGCTGATCTGCCGTTCCACCTGCCTCTCCTTCCCCTGCCAAACCTTACCCCAGTCCCTCCTTCCCCATGCCCCCTTACCCAACCACCCATTCCCCAACTCCTTCCCCCTGCAACTCCTTCCAATTTGGCTATATTACCGTGTTTCAAATGATTGAATGAAATGATTACGATTGAATAAATTATGTTTATTTTAATAGTTCAAAACTTCTCTGTATACTATATTAGATGTAATATTATTATTTGGTACCAAAATATATTGTCGTTCAGGAGTTCCAACATGCGAGATAAGCCAACATATAACTGCCCATGGGAAAAACACTGCTTTCTCAGGTCAATGTCCACCAGAGAGAATGTTTGACTTATTAATAGTTAGGGCAAAAGAGATCTTGACGTGATACTGCAGCCTTTTAAATGGTATGGGTAAATCCGTCGGAATTATGGGTATGCGCGGAACATAAGCCAGTTGTCCCACTGCTGGCCCTGTAAGAATGGTCGCCACGATTACATTCTCTTTTATGGGCAGCCTTGTGCAATTGTTACTACGCGCTGCATAGCATTAACGATGTTGGGATCATAATTTAAAAGCTGATCTATTACTGTGAGGTGGACTTCGATTGCGTATCTAGATGTTCGTTGTCTCAGCAGTGAGCCTCTGCGAACGTTCGGTGCTAGACTCCCTATCACGTATTTCCGACATATTCTGCCTATGGTTAGCCACTCGCTGAGTCCTTTCGGTGCTAGACTCCCTAGCACGTCTTGCTGAGGTAATTGAAGCTGAGAAAGTTCGTTGCTAGACTCCCTGTCACGTATTTCCGACATATTCTGCCTACGGTTAGTCAGTCGCTGAGTCCTTTCGGTGCTACGACACTCTCTGTGCATGCTCAGAGGAAGTCTCTCCCATTCGGTGTACTATAGCCGCTCTTGTCTGGGATGTATGTGTAGATAGTTGTGATTTCCTTTTAGGCATACTGACGTTATTTTTGTCAGAACTTTTTATGGAAATAATAAGACGTAAGTCGTAAGTACATATGTGTGTATATCAAATGCCTACATATATTTATATAATTTAATAAAATAAAAATGAAATAAATACTAAAATCGCGTTAATTTAATGTGTATAACGTATAAATTATAGCCTATATTATTCCCAAATAACGCGGCTTTCTGTTGGTAAAAGAGTTTTCAAAATCGGTGCAATAGATCCAGAGATTACCCCCTACAACGGCACAAACTCACATTACTAGTATAGATAATTATTATTTAATTTATTAATTTATTTCATTTATGTTTTGATTTTGTATACTAAACTTAAACAATTTAGCTACTTGCCCACTTGCAGCAACAACATGCTCTTGCTTTTAATATATTAGTTAAATTTAATAAATTTATTCAAGAAAACTAAAAAAATAAAAAAATTAATAAGAGACACGAAAAAGCTTTAATTAATTTAATTACCAATTTAAAACAATGTCATCATTAACTTTAAAAACATTTTTGATATCATAAATAAACAAAAAAAAACAACAAAATTCACTGTAGATATGCGTATAAATCATTAAAAACAAAAAATATTAAATTAAAAATAATAAAAAGTAAACAAAAAAATCACATCAAAATAGATAAATACATAGTATAGATACATATGTAGTTAGTATATAAGTCATTGTCGCCTAATTGTGAGTTCTGTAAGCTAACTACTACTTTTCAAGATACAAATGTCTAAAACATAAACTCACACAAACAAACACACATATATAAACACACACACTCACATACCGACAGACAGACAGACAGAAAACACTTGCCAATAACATACAAAGCTTTTATATAAAAACTAATTATTAAACTAAAAAAAAAACCAAAAAAATTACAAAAACAAAAACATAAATTTATAAAACAAAGTAATCCTGCCAAGAAACATTCGAATACCTGCTTAAAGAGAAACACCCGCTTTTTGCTAAATGAAAACAAAATATCCTTAAAACAAAACAAAAAAAAAACAAATTATTATTATATAAAAAAAAAGAATAATTTAGCAATTTAAATAAAAAATAAAAAACAAGACACACACAACGGTAAATGCTATATACCAAAAAAAGACTTTTTTGCATATTTGATAAAAATATATATACTGAAAATAAAAAATGAAAAAATAAAAGAAAAAAAAACTTAAAAAATACAATTATTTTTAGTAAAAAAATCCTTTAAATAAAAAGCGGTAATAAATATAAAACACAACAACAAACACACACAATAAAAAACAAACAAAATGTATACATAACAAAAAAATGTTATTATATATAATAATAAAAAGAAAATAAATTTAAAAAAAAAAAACAAATAAATAAAAAATTGTACTATGGCAAACACGATTTTTATACTTTCGATATAATGATTTTTTATACTATCGTACTCTTTAAAAAAAAAAAAAAATTAAAAAAAAATAAAAAAACATTTTCAACAACAAGAACAGAAAGTAATATAAAAAATTAATAAGAACAAAAAAAGAAAACCCAAACAAAAAATAATATTGAATATTATAGTATATAAAAAACAAAAACAAAATAAAACTTTTGAAAGTGTATGCAACTCTTTACATAAATGAAAACCAAAAAAAGAAAACCTATCTGCAACTAAGGAACGAGAGCACAAATTTTGTTGAAACGTTTTTTTTTTTAACAAATATAAACTAACTTAGTATATATAAATATATTTCTAAATCACAAGTCATACGCACACACACACACACACAAATACACACAAAAACAGCAACACAAATACAAATACAAATACACACACACATATAATACAAATTCTATAGAAAAACTACACCCAAAAAAGTAACTAGCAGAAAGAAATTTAATCAAGTGCAGTCAAATGAAGCTAAACCACACACATAGTACAGAATTTGGCGTCAAAAGTTTTCAAAACTTTTTTGGTTTAAATTGTTCCGCACGGTTTGAAGTTCACTTTATCGCTGAAACAGTTAGTTAGTTCACATCAAAATAAGCAGCCTGTTTATATTGAAAAACTAAATATACCATTTTTGTTGTACATTGTTTATTTGCTTCAAACAGTTGCTGTCGTACAATTTTTCAAAAGCAAACACTCAAATTAGTTTACATCAGGGCATAAAACCGATACCGGTTTCGGTATAAGTTTCTGTACCGATTCCAATTTATGTTGGTATACGGTTGCGGTACAGTTCTATAGATTTTCGTTTCGGTATACCGGTCAATAACCATAACAAATACCAATGCGTGACATAGTGTCTGGGCCAGAGCCGCATGACAAACAAGTGGTTACTGCGAATCAGGCTCGATCAGCCTGTAACGTTAACTAAGACTCAGTATCAGAGCTAGAACGTCTGAGGGCCATCCGAAAGAAAACGGACACTGTGACAGAAAATGAGAATATTCTTAGACGCGCTGTTTCTGATCTCGACAGATGTATTGTAATCAAGGATCTATTCACCTGCCTGGCGAAGGCCGGGCAATCGAGAAACAGATGTAAACTAGTTTCGTTATTCTCTACACAGAGTCTGCACTCTTTTTCTGAGGAGAGACCTAGTTTATTTAAATGATATCTCAGTGCATGATAGCCGGTGTGGTAGCCCAAAAGCAACCTCAGGTCAGATCTATTGAGATGTGTATTATTTTTGGGTATATAGGACAGGTTAGTAGCTTGGCCTGCCGTAGACCAGGATATTGTATCCAGTACCGGGAGGCAGTGCTTTTAAAGCGATCTACTATGAAAGATTTTGACTTAGCCCAGCTAGGTCCGCAAAAAGGCTCCGCACCTATGAAGGATGTTGTCGAACCAGTACTGTCTAATTCATCAGCACTTTCATTGCCCGCGATACCCCTATGGCCACGAACGCAACAAATCGCGACTTTACGGCCGATTGACAGTTGTTGGAGGATGTCGTAACATTGAAGCACCAATCTCGAGGAGAAATTACAAGAGAATAGTGTTTTAATAGCCGCTTGGCTATCTGGGAAAATGTTCATTGTGGCCCCTTTACGACTTTTATCCAAAAGATGTCGGTCGCAGACCTCGATGGCGTGGACTTCAGATTGAAAACCCGTGGGTCAGGCACCCATGGTGTTTGATCCGAAGACACCCGACTCTGTGCCCGTATCGGTAAGTGAACCAGTTGATCGTAGATGGTCCAGTACCAGGGCTGTCCTCCTCCCAGTCTGAGAACCGGTCAATATTATAATTAAATAAAAAATAGAGTAATTACTATTGCCAACGTTCCCAAAGACCATATATCAAATACATAACATGTTATTTTTAAATGTTATTAAATAAACTATTCTTTATTCACATTCACATTTTTTGCCGATTCTTAAGCGAATTCATACCAAACTTGACTTGAAATCCGAGTGTAACTTTTGACAATTGACAAGTTTCTAACCAGCATTTCAGTACATTTTTTTTTATTTTTTAATAGTTATAGTCTGTGAAAAATTGCCCGTAACTGAGACTAATAGATTATTTTGTGATAATATGTACATTACCCTTTTTATCTTCGCGTTTCTTATTAAACACATGCATGCAGTTAAATTACTTGAGCTAGCACTACATTCTTCAAGTTGTTGCAACTTTTCAACAACAGATGTAAAACTCTGGAATATAAATCTGTCAGAGCAGCTATATACATAGGTACAGAAGTCAGTTTTACATTATATTGGAGGGTCAAAAAATATGGCACATAGAAAGGCACTACTATTCTAGAATAGAGTAGACTAACTTTTTTCAAATGCAGATACTAAAAGTTTAGCTAAAGCTGTAGCTTCTTTATTATAAATTTGAATTTTACAATGACGCCAAATAGCGTTAAAGTCGCCTAAAACTAACTGCTCACTTTGAAGTTTAGTTAAAAGCTCGAGAACGCGCTAACAATTTCATTAATAGTATCCCAGACTTTTCTTGGCGCAGAAGTCATTCACGTTCTTTTCCAGCAGGTACTTCAGCATCATATATGTAGGTCGTGTATGAAAATCAGAAATTGGTGACCATTAACTTGTTATCTAGCATTAGGTAGCTCATAGACAGTGACAGTGACAGTGACAGCTTCGTGACATGAGCTCTGGCAAAAAAATGGCTCTTGAAAATTGCTATTTTTTGTTTTCCTTTGTCCATTGTGCATAAGTAATTATTTTTCTTAGAAAAGCCTAAAAGTGAGAGCCGAAACTATACCGGTACGAGTATAAATATTTTGGTTTTGATACGGTTCTCTGATTTTATTTTATTTCGGTAAAATGTTCTGTGTTTAAAAAAAAATTATAATATCGGTTCCGGTTTCGGTTCGCAATTTGAATCGGTTAATTTCGCTTAGCGGTGGTGGTTTCGGTTCCGGTTTTATTTCCTGATTTACACACAATGCTTTAGTAAGCTGTTTGCTTACAGTTCTGCCTTTATTACATGCATAATAAATCTATACATATTTTAATAGTATTTATTAGCATAGGTAACACTTTATATACATACAAAGCTGCTTATATATGAGCATGTCTGTGCTTGCTTATACTTTTTCATACATTTTGCTTATAAACAGTTATACATATAACATATAAACAGCCTGCTTAAGTTGAGGTGAACTACTTAAGTGATAAATCTAAAAATGCTTTGAGTATAACCGAGCTTCTTTTTGAATTCAATAAAAATAATGACAAAAATTATTTATTCCAAAAAAAAAAAAATAACAAAAGGCTTGCAAACTTTTGAAACAATTCATGCAAAATTTCAATACATATTTTGAAATATTGAAAAAAAAGAAACGCTTGTATTTTATTTTAGTATGCGCTTTGATTTCTAATCAAATAAATCGACTAAGTTTTGGTTTAAATTATAAACTAGAAAATAAAATTTTTTATATAAAAAAAAAACTTGCGCTTTATTCCCGAGTTCAAGGAGCTACTCGTTTTCTGTATACTCAACCAATAAATTTTCATTGTAAATAGTATTATGAATAAAAATTTAATAGAACAAAAAAAGCGATGATAAACTTTGATTTTCTTATGCCTTTTACACAAAATAAAAAATTAAAAAAAAAAAATATATTAATTAAAACAAAAAATGAAAATACTTTAAACAAAGTTGTCGGCAACAATAAAATAAAAAAAGAAAAAAAATATAATGTAATGCAAAACAAAAGTATAGCGAATATATTTAATAAATATATGAAAGCGCTTTGTAAAATATATAATAGAAATTTTTCAAAACCAAATTATAAAAATAAAAAAAGAAAACTATTAAATAAAAAATTATAAAAAATCAATATGAAGCAAAAAGCATTAAACACACGTGATTCGATATCTCATTCTATAAGCATAAATCAATAAGGTAATAATGATGATTATGGTAAAAAAAGAATAATAATAAATTAAAAATAATAATAATAAAAAAAAAAAAACATGAATAACAAAAAAAAAAAACAACAACAACAACAAATAGAACTATCTTGAAAATAATAAATTTCATTTGAAATATATAAGAAAAAAAATTGCTTTTCGTCTTCTTTTATTGTAAACTGTTCTAACTTTAGTTTCGCTTAGTCTTCGGAAGTCTGGTTACAGATGCACAAGAATCACTGAAACTATGGAGAAGTCACTTCTCTAACCTACTTGGAGGCGATGAAGTGTACAACACCGTCGATGGAGAAGCATACCTAGAACCACCAATTGATGAAGTCACTCTTCTAGACCCACCGGATTATAACGTGGTCGACTCAGTAATTAAAAAGCTGAAGAATAATAAAGCGGCAGGCTCCGATCAGCTGCCAGCTGAGTTATTCAAGACCGGTGGCGAGGAGTTGGTAAGGCGTATGCACCAACTCTTATGCAAAATATAGTACGATGAACGCATGCCCAATGATTGGAACCTCAGTGTTATTTGTCCTATCCTCAAAAAAGGAGACTACTGGGGCATAAGTCTCCTTGCAATTAAATATAGGCCAGTATCAGTGTGGCTTCACACCAAAGAGGTCGACCAGTGAGAAAATTTTCACTTTACGCCTAATCTTGGAAAAGACCCATGAGTACAACAAATTTGTACCACCTATTTGTCGATTATAAGGCCGCGATCGACACGCCGATATGAACGAAGTTCTTGAACGCCCTATCTGAACTTGGTATTCCAGCAAAGACCGTTCGTCTTTGCCTGATGACACTATCACAGACCCAAAGCGTCGTGAGTAAAAGATGCGAAGATACCCATTCTTCCATAAAAGCTATACACTCTGGAGTTACACAATGCAGTATATTAGGGCCATTGCTTTACACGCTTTATACTGCAGATATGCCTGTTTCAAACTGCGACGAAGTAAAATTAGCTACATATGCGAATGATACAGCAATATTTGCTAGAGCAAATTCTGTCACTGCCGCAGCACGTCTTTTAAAACTTCAACTGCATCGTATAGAAACATGGATGAAAAAATGGAATAAAGCAGTAAATGCAGAAAAGTCGGCACACATACTTTTTACGCTCAGAAGTTCTAGGCCGCGAATCAGATTTAATAATGCATTGAGACCATTGTGCGACGCTATTAAATACTAGGCGTGACATTAGACAAAAGACTGACTTGGAAAAATCACATAAAAGTAAAAAGAAAACAACTGAACATTAAAACACAGCGCATGTTCTGCTTACTTGGTCCCCGTTCTAAACTCAGTCTAGAAAACAAAATAAGGCTCTACAAAGGAATACTGAAGCCAGTGTGGATGTATGGAATACAGCTGTGAGGATCTGTAGCTAGGTCTAACATTACCATCCTACAGAGATACCAAAATATTACCAAACTCCTTAAGATCACTGGCGCACCTTGGTATGTTCGAAACGATAACATACATAGAGATCTGACTGTTCGACAGCAGAACTATCTGAACTTATATCCAAACGATCTGACTTTTGACCTTCTTCACTTGAATATTCCGCGCAGGCTCAACAGAATTCACCCAAATCATAAATGATCTCAAATCAAGTTAACATCAAAAGTCATTCTGCATCATAAATGCTTTTTCTGTTGTATAGTCAGTTGCTAATATATAAGATACTATCAAATTTGATTACAGTTCGTAGATTTTGGACTGATTGCAAGTTAAGTATACAATAATAAAAAAAAAAAAATGAAATAGCGTATTGAAATCTTTAATTTTTTACATTTAAGCTTGGCTTTTTATTCAGACTTTATTGTATTGTACGATTAACAGCATCGAAGGCTTCGTTCTTATGATCGCTGACATTTGGACGTGCTTCATACGTACAAATGGTGACACCATGATAATGTGCCTCGCTAAATTCACCACGCAGACCTGTAAAAACAAGTTTTATAGTTAACGCTTTGATATTAATATATATTTACTTACCTATGTAATAAATGCGTGTATTATCATTACCGAAATTGCTGGGAAAATGTAATGAAAGATGATACACTGATGAAAATGTGACAACTCTGTAATCAAATTTAGAAGTTAAGAGAAATTAGTAGTTGAAACTTCAATACTCTTCACATGATCTAAACTAAATTGTCCAAAATGGCGACGTTGAGAAATTTAGCTAAAAAAGCGGGGGTAATACAGTTCGGAATAGAGTAATCAGTAGCACAAGATTTATACACCTTAACATTAACAAGGCAACTTGACATAGTCATCGACTCGAACTACTAACCTGTCGCAGCCAAGGAACGCACTAGGTTCAGCATGTTACTATATTTAGGAAAGCTGCAATCACAACAGATCGCCGAAGCCTCACCGGTTTCTTAAGTTATTTGTGAGCTGTGGAGACATATCTCCACTCCATGCATATAAGACTGGCAACGAGATAATTGTTTACCTTTGACGCACTCATAGTACACTCATGATGATGGCTTTCTTGTAGAGCCACTGGAATGTAACGAGGTTGACTCAGTAATGAAAGAGCTGAAGTTTCAAAGCGGCAGGCTCCAATGAGTTGCCGGCTTAGTTATTCATGGCCGGTGGCGAAGTGTTGGTACGAAAGTAATGGTCCGTTGAATGCATGCCAAACGATTGGAATCAGTGTTATCTGTTATTAACATAGTCCAGTGCAAAAAATTCCAACAACTGTATTGGAAGGGTTATCCGGATGAACAACATGAGGAATTACTATAGAGTCTTGTTCGGTTACTCTGCTGGGTTAGAGATTTTGCCATTAGTTTCTCTGAATAGCTGCGTTTAAGACAATCTATTACACTCTTTAAAGACTTTGCAGCACTAAGTTTTGTTAGGATTCTCGACTGAGGGAGATCTTCAAATAATTTCAACATTACTGGCAGTTTCACTGCCGAATAATTGTGAGACATACGTTTAATTAGCTGTATTACGAAATTGTAAATAAACGCCGGACTATTTTATATGACATTTATGGAAGCATATATTGTTGCTCTTCAAAAAAGTCTATTAACTCAACATTGCCAGGTAACACCACGTTAAAATCAAACAACTCAAAATGTGAACTTACTTGGGCGCATATTCAATTTCGCCATTACAATCACGCGTAAGCTCAAATTCCTGATCTGCTTTTGAACGTGCATCATCGAAAGTCATTTTTGGACGATTTTTGTAGCTGTAGCAAGAAACACATCAATACAATATAAGAAATCTTTTTCTTTTTAATAATTTACAATGTCTACTCACAGTTTAACTCTATTCGGATGTGAATTATCGTTGGCGCCGCAAATGATGATGCCCTTAAGTTTAACATTGCCGGTAAAGGGTATATTAAAGAGCAGCTCCTCGTCCGCATCGCTTTCCACATACTGCAAAATTAGCTAGTATTATATACTTGTATTTAATGCAATAGTATAGATGACGCACCTTCGTAATATCCGAACGCTTTTCATATGGCTTGAACACAGTTTTTCCGCTGCCGTCCGTTTCCTCGTTCAGGCACTCCATATTCTCCAAATCAATTTTCGTATATAAAGAATATTCAATGCCCATTTCCATGGCATTATCAATATCGGTAGCTTCATGACTGCAGCCATGTCCATGATCGTGTGAGTGCCCGTGTGGCATTTTGTTTATATTTGAAGAAACTATTTTTTAGAAATTTGCAATTTCACTGGAACAGATGATTGATATACAAATGGTGCCTCCATCGATAACCAAAATAGTCGAAAGTGGCGATTTCGATAACTGAAATAATCGAAAGATATAATTCGATAGTGAAATTTTGCTTCTTGCTCATGTCATCGCTACCAATCACAGTGACTATTTACAATATAGTTTGAAAGAAACTTCTACAAGAGTTCCTGGTAACTACTTTTACAATAAATTAAACACTATTACGAACGATTGAATTTTCACAATTCCAAATATTCGGCTTTACAGGAAAATAACAAACAAAAGCATATAGATGTTCAAAATTGTCAGCGGAAATCCGTTAAGGCATGTTTATACTATTAAATTTCTTGAGCAATTCTATATCAGTTTTAATGGAAATTGGTTTAGCTGTGAAACATAAAACTTGCTCAAAACATTTCATAGGTCTTCAGCAAAAACTCTGCTTTTCGAATTTTAATACTCTTCATAGAGACTGTGAATTATATTATAATTTAGTCACAACGTTTGCAACGCCTTAAAGGAAGCATCGTCAACTCCATAAATTGTATAAATTCGTGCTTGACTGTACGCCTTGTGCACCCAATCTTTGAAATAATGGTTTGAAAGTTGGTATGGAGACTTTTAACACCATAATTTAATTTCGAACAAGATTTTGACTTAAATAAAGATGTTTGTCATATCAAAAGTCAATAGTGGGTGGGTGATTTGTATGGGACTACTCTAAAGTGTGGATGTGACATGTCAATATGGATACTCTATTTGATTGCAATAAAAAAAGTTTAGGTGCCTGGTTACAGCTGAATATCTTAAAAATTGATCCCAAAAAAATGTGCAACAAATCCAGACAGAAGAACATGGAAAAATCAAATCATCTAGTCGAGGTGATCAAGAATATATTTATGGGGTCTACGATGTCTACTTTAATGCATTACAAATTGATAGTTCACACTATGTGGGAATGGCATAAAAACCATCAAACAGGGCAAGAATGAAGTGTATTACAGCTTCGGTATTGATGAATTTATTTTTAAATACATTTGTTCTTTGTGCTATATTTTCTTTTCTACTTAAACATTCAATCTATTAATCACACAACACACAAAACCGACTTTAAACTTAAACATTAAAATTACTTTGTTAGTATTTTGTCAAGAGAGAAAAAAGAAGCAGCATTTAGTTGTGGCTGGTACAATTTTTAAATGTTTCTAAATGCTGCATTAGAATCACAAAAGGTTTTCGTGCGCGCCTCTATAAATTAAACTGCCATTACGCGTTTAATATAAGCCAAAACATCTGTATTAGCCAATATGCCCATGTGATCGACCCCCTGCAGTGCCAGTGTTGATATATTCGAACTTGTATACCCAATCCAATGGTTACAAGCCCGTAGCGAACGTTGATTAACAGTGCCATCGCCGTTACCCATTATTAACTTGGGTACCTCGCCTGCTATATTACTCTTTTTGTAACTCAATCTGCAAGCAGCATAATATACATATACATATATTTGGAATTCGAATGATTTATAGTTGCTTTATTATACTCACTTTGATACCGTATCAACGCTATCACCATATAGACAGTGCAGCTCAACATCCGGCGGACTGAAATTAAGCGTATACGATAATGTATCCTTACGCATTTCCCAACCCGTACGATAGTCAATGTCATTGAAGAAACTTTCCAGCTGTGCCATAGTATAGACACGAGATGGTGTCTCCACTAAAATCTCCGAACTTTTCCAGAATAACGGTGAAGGCAGTAACCATGCTGTCGAAGGATTCGTTATTTGCTCCTCACGCAATATCTTATTACTCAAGACAATGGAATCTAAATCGTCGCCCATGGCAAAGACCTTGACCGCTTTCATGCTGCCAGCCCAAGCGCCGGCGAGACTAATCAAGCGTAGAACATATTTCTGTTTCCACTCGAGTGTTTGCTGCTGCAGAAATACCAGCGTCATGGGACTGCCCATACTGTGCGATATAAATGTTACGGGTGTTCTGTTATTCACTTCGTAAGTATCTTCGGTAAGTTTTTTCAGATCGATGAAGAATTGCTTATTCTCATCTAAAATTAAGTTAAGAAAAAAAATATTTATTATAAAATTTTGTATAGCTATGATAAGTTAACAACACTTACTTGGCGCCTTGCGAAAATCATAGGGTGCTCCGCGTATATTCTTCATACGCTCATAGCCCATGTCAACCAACATATTTGCAATATCTTTGAAATATGCGCCTGCTTTATTGTGCGTTGGATCAATCCATTCGACTACTTCTGGATCTCCCCAGCCTGGTATGCGTGTCTCAACGCCGGGTGTATTATGCGTTGTGCGTGTGAGTTTGTCATAATAGAGTTTCACATTATCCACCCAACAGTAAACTACGGGCAAGACCAATTCTTCAAGATTCAACCATAAATTAAACCAATCTGATGTTTTTTGGCAATAGAAACTCGGCGTTGTGTTCTTGTTTAGTTTAGCGTCCAATTGACTGCCGCCATCACCAGGTACTGCAGATAAAAATTGCAAATTATCAGTTTCAATGTTATGAATTGACCTTGTACTCAAAACAAAAGGAAAACAAGAAAAAATGATGCAGTGCTTGACTTCGAGATACACTGAACCTTGTTTAAGGCTCTTTCTATTAACTGTAGATTATTTTCTTTAATTTTCCGATCAGGACATATGCAGGATATTTGATTTATATTTACTTTAGAATACACAATAAACAAGATAACCGAAAAACATGTTCATACGAAAACTTAAAAATGGGCATAGATTTGTATGGGGGCTAGCCCTTGAAGTGAGATTTGGTATGTTCATTTAATACTAGTTATCTGAAAAGAGAAAAGGGGAGTTGAAATAAACAAAACTCTATCTCCGAGATTGGTCACTTCAAATAGAAGGTCGGATGGAAGAACATGTCTATACCGAATCGTCTTTTGATACTGATCAAGTATACATAATTTGTTTTTAGGTGTAGAACTTTGAATGGAAAGACAACTTTATGCCAATAGTGCTTAAATGTGATTTCGGATATGTGGGTTCAAAAACGATCCATGGAAGATAGAATTTGTCACTCGGAAGGACAACCGATACGTCCGAGAAATGGACGTAGCACACGATATGAGTACACATGACAATAACGTTGCCAAATCTCGCCAATTTATGACAGTTTTTCCCTGTCCGAAAATTGAACCTCTAAAAAAACACCCTATATATATTTCATGTGGTCTGCCACACCTCCTGCCTGTTACTACATTCACACAAAATTAATATACCCGTTCACCCTACGGGTACAGGGTATAAAAATAATAAATCAATATTGCGAATTGCGACTTACCAAAAATTACTGGCGAAAGACCTTGGGTCACATTTGTGGGCGGTGTCGGATCCGGAAGTTTCTTTGTCTTTTTACTAAAAGGCCAAAAGCCGTGACTCAGGCCAATGAGGCAGAAGAACAGCAGCAGCGCACATTTAAATGATCCATTAAGTCTCATGTTTGCGACATAAATGATACGTCAGCGAAGACAGGCGATGCAGTCTTCCGATACGCGTGACGACGGCCAATACACTATCGTATCGCGGCAGTAATTATGGTATAAACAAAGCGATTTGCGTTATCACAATCGATTCTTGTGTATAAAAATAAATGAATCAGCGCAAATAAATGTCCAATTAATAGTGTTTCTTTGTTTTTTATTTATCAATTCAACGAGCGCCACTTGATGCTGAGTATGCGTGCTCCCTTAACTGTTAATCGCAATGTCAGTAGCGATTTGATTCTTTGTTTACCATTTTTTCTTTGCTGTTTGTTTTTTTGTTTTTTTTTTTGACATTCTCATGCAATCAAGTAAATTGTCAATTTTCAAGTGAATTGCAAATTGGCTAGGGCAGTGATTCAGTTTGCACTTAGATTGCGCGCGTACCTTGTAGAGTTCACATTTTTTTAAAAATATTCTGAATAATCTCGTACAGATGTTCCGTTAAGTTTTCGCCAAAGTTAACCACGTGATAGCTGAGGTCAACAGCAACACTGTTGCTTCTTAATTGCGTAAGAACAAGCAGTGTTCCACTTGACATCAACTATCTCGTGGCTAAGTTTAACGAAAAGTTTACGGGACACCTTTTATAATGAATCACATAATACCAAGTATTACCTGTTTATGTGTATAGAATTCGTAAGTTTTTCGAAAAAAAACTAAATAGTTAAAAAAATTGTATTTTGCTTCGGTCATGCTGCCATGTATTTATACCCTGTTCCCATATCATGTTAGGATATATTAAGTTTGTACAAATATATTTGTTTACTAGCCAAAATAATGTGTGTAAGACCCATAAAATGTATATATTTTTGATCAGCATTATATAGACATATAGACATACTCGTAGCTACAATACATATTCGTCCTTGTGTTATATGAAATCTCTTAAACTCTTAAACATTTATGCTCTTCTAATCTCTCTTCAGATAAGGAGTTTAAAATTAATGTGCCAACTTCACTATAATACCCAATATAAAACTGCCACTTCTCCACCATTTATAAGTTTTTGCATATAAAATGTATACCTTACATAAATTTAAACAAAATATCATACATAGGGCAAGTTGAGACAATTACCAATACAGCTCCCATACATTTAAATCTAAACTATTTGAGATGGCCCAGGGTATCTCGAACTCGACTGCAGAAAATTTTTCGTTTTCGTATGTTTTTGTTTGACTAAACAAACCAAAGCAAGCAATGTTGTAATATTTCAAAACCAAAATGGTTGTAAAGATTTCAAGTTATAATGAGTACAAATAAGAGTAAACGAGCGGTATATTTGAGTAAACTAATTCGCATGTATCCTCTCCCATCTTGTGCTCTTCTCTTACTCCAAAAATATGTGTATTGACAGTGATGGTTTGTGCTCTAGTATGTATGTGTAATGCTGTTTACATGAACGTGCATACAAAATAATTTTTACAACAATGTTTTCAGCTTCCATAAAAATGAAATTTCACATGGTATGTTCTGCCTTATATGGAAAAACAAACCCCATAAATATAGATATTTCGAGCATACAGAAATGAAAAAAAAAATAGTCTCAATTTAGTTACTTGCCAATCAAATATTGAAATTCTTCAACGATATCAGTCCAAAACGCTTAGACTTATTGTTGACGCCCCCTGGTTTGTGGCTAATGACCAAATTCACAAAGATTTAAATATTCCATACATTAAAGATGAAATACGTAGAATAAGCACAAGGTATGTTGAGAGACTACATGATCATTTAAATGTTTCGGCTATAGGCCTACTAGATAATAGCGAAATACTCGAAGTCTTAAAAGAAATCATGTGTTAGATTTACCTTTTAGAGATTAAATTTTGTATATATTGTAAATAAACTCTTAATTATAGAATTTTGAATATAATAGCTGTTCTCACTGGAGTACAGCTATTTCTGTTATATTATGAACTTTCAACTAATTTACTTATTGTCTTATTGATAGATTGTAAATTAATAATAAAAAAATAAAAAAAAAAAATATAAAAATTTAGTTACTCGAACAAGTCTACTCGAACAACTTTAGTAATAAATAATGAAGAGTGAAATAATGAATTTGTAGAACACTAGAATAAAAAGTTTAGCAATTAAATACAATACCTTTGAAATGCTTTGCAACAAATTAATACATTAATTAATTAATACAACATAATACATGAAAAATGCGATAACGAATATTTAAGCAGAAAATGAAGAAATTCAAGCACAATGATTTTTTTTTACTAAATATAATAAATGTTATTTTTCAAATGAATAATATCACTTAACAATGCAGTAGCTTAATTTCATGACAGCAAAAATGACGTAAGCGACAAAAATGCATTAAGCCGAATTAAATGTTTACATTATTACCAAATATTTTACCAAATGAAGAGATAATCAAAACAAACGTTCTACTGTAAATTTTATTTTGTCGCTTACAACCTTTTGTCAGCTTAGGCTCACCAGGTTTCTTGGTATGCCAACAGTAAAAGAAATGTCATAATTGGTAATAGTTTTAGCTTCAGATTAATTTTGAATATACACGGGTTTCATATTCAGTTGCAACCACATGTAATACAGAGCTGTACTCAATAGTCTGTACAGCTACGAAAACATGTGATTGCCAACGGAAGATTCTTTCTTTTTCGCAGTTGCGTTGGCAGCAGTGTATTATTATAATGTACAGTGGCATTTGTACAGACGGATTTAAGTTTATTGCAGAGCGCGCAACAAATTACAAAAAGCTCGAATAATATCTAAAATCAATTGCAATGGAAGAGGTATTCTTCACTGTGCTACTAACAGATGTTAAACGCGAATTGCGACGAGGCATCGTCGAGAGTCAGAAACGCGGTCTTGTATACAATGCCAAGTGGTTGGCCGAACTGCACGGCGGACTGGACGATGTGATTATTGATGACAAGGAGAAGGGTAACTCGTTCGTCGAGCCGGTATTGGATGGCATAGCGCCGGAAGACTATAGTGCTTATTTTATGGCAAAGAGTTACTTCGATGTGCGAGAATACGACCGTGCGGCATACACTGTGCGAAAATGCGAATCGCCGGTGCCGCGTTTTTTGCATCTGTATGCAACGTACATGGCACGTGAAAAGCAGCGCTTGGATTCAACGACGGATCAAACGAATTTGAATGAATCGACGCACGTACGCGATTTAGCGGGACTGCTGGCGACGCTGCGATCAGAGTACGGGCGTAGCCGTTTGGATGGTTACGGCATGTATTTGTATGGCGTTGTGTTGAAAGCGCTGAATCTGAATGATGCAGCACAACAAATGCTCGTACAAGCGATACGCTTGGCGCCTACACTGTGGAGCGCGTATCTGGAGCTCGCGCCGCTGGTATCGGAGAAGGAAAAGCTGCTGTCGTTACAATTTGGTGGACACTGGATGCGACACTTTTTTACTGCGCATACATATCTGGAGTTGTATTTGAATGATGAGGGTCTAAAAATATACGAAGATTTGCAGACGGCGGGCTTTCAGAAATGTGTCTATCTGACGGCACAAATGGCACTCGGGTATCACAATAAAAGAGGTGAGTTGTGCAAGTGCCGCTTGGAATTATTATAAAATACTAATAAATAGTTTACTGGTATTAAATACAGATGTAGATAAGGCTATAGAAATCTTTCAAGCGCTACAGAAAACCGATCCATATCGACTGGACAATATGGATATCTACTCTAATTTATTATTTGTCAAAGAACTAAAGACTGAAATGGCACAATTGGCGCACAAAGCTGTTAGTATTAACAAATACCGACCGGAAACGTGCTGTGTTGTAGGTAAGGGTTAATACAGTTTTTTTTTTTAAAGATGTTCTTATTAATCCAGACTCGAATCCATTGCAGGCAACTACTACAGCATACGCTGCGATCATCAAATGGCCATATCCTATTTTCAACGTGCGCTCAAACTAAATCCGAAATACCTCGCTGCATGGACACTGATGGGACATGAATTTATGGAGTTGAAGAACACCAATGCAGCTATACAAAGTTATCGTAAGGCAGTGGAAGTCAATAAACGCGATTACCGCGCCTGGTATGGACTGGGCCAGGCATACGAAATACTTAAAATGCACTATTATAGTTTATATTATTTTAAAATTGCGCATCAGCTAAGACCTTACGATTCACGTATGCTTGTTGCATTGGGTGAGACGTACGAGAAACTAGATAAAAGCGAAAATGCAGTGAAATGCTATTGGAAGGCGTGCGATGTAGGCGATATTGAGGGCATTGCTATGTATAAATTGGCCAGTTTACATGAGAAACTTGGCGATGATGAGAATGCAGTACATTGTTATATAATGTACTGTGAGGATGAGCGTGCGACGTCAGATAAGCAAAGTCTCTTCCATGGCTACATAACACTGGCGAATTACTATGAGAGCAAAGGTGAACTGGATCGTGCTGCACACTATGCATACAAATGCTTGGAATCCGATGATGTATGTTTCCAGTGTTTAGTTTAAGCTGGTAACAAACAAAATAACATTTTGTCAATTTTTTTTTTTTAGCGCAAACATGAAGCCAAAGCGCTGCTAAAGACCATTGAGAATAGACGTTGTGAGGAGCTGCTAGCAAACAAACGCAATGTAGCCACAGCTGATACAAGTTCTGAAGATGATATGGATTTAGAGCTAAGTGATGTACGTTTTACCAGCAGTACTGATTATGTATCCAAATCCACGACAAGTGCTACACCTGCATCATCAAGCAGCTCTGTACCTTCGCAGACGGCTATACCCAGACATGCAACACCTCAGACTACTAGTGAGGATATAAGTCTAAATGAAGGCGATAATTCTTTGCCTAAAGTTGCAGAGACAGGCGCTGGCGATGCTACTACCTCAGCTGTTGCTGCGGCAACACAAACAACAGCAACTACTGCCGTTGGAACAACAAATGTAAACACTTCAGAAGAAGGGCAATCAAACGAAGCAAGTTCCATGGATATCTCAACGGTATCAATGGACTAAAAGTGAGTTAAGTTGTAAATGTTCTTGTTCCTTACTTCACGTATATGAGAGAGATATGTATATATATCATTGAATTAAAGAGCTATTCGTGTAATTCGTTGAAATCTTATTAGTTATAATTTAATAAGTTTAATATTTAAATAAGAACTACTTATATACATATTATGCTAAAGTTAAACTTGGCACACACACACAATTATAATTACAATACATATTTCAACAACAATAACTTGAATATTAAAAATATTTCTTAAATATTTAATCATGCAGTACCATCAGTCAACAATTGTTCACTTTGTCCTAGTTATTTCGCTAGTTCTTAAGACACTAGTAATGTTTCTATTTCTTTGCCATGCAGTAGGTAACCAATTGGAAAATTGAAAAAGAAAACTTGTTTTTTTTTTATTTGCTGTGACAGTACCAATGAGTAGAGCAAACGTTCACTTGGTGCTTGTTAGCACATGTAGCTAAGACTCTGAGACTAAACGGCTTAGTGATTTTTTCCAGCAACGCACGCTTTTACAAAGTGTGTAAATTTAACGAAATTTAATTAATCGCAATTAAAAAAAAAAAAACCAAAATCGTTATCTACGGACCTATGTACTTCATTCCACATCTAAGAAAGCTTTACCAATAGAAACTACAAAGTGGGTTTTTATTGGAGCTATTCTTAATACATGTAATAAGAAGAGCAAAGGATCAAGGACTGAAAATTGTGTGATATGTGCAAGTGAATCCTTTGGATTCACTTTGGTGAATGGCAGAACAGAAGCAGAGAAGTTTTCTGATTATACATATCAACGATACGCGGATAAAGTCGATGAACAATTGACTATTGTTTTATTATAATGTAGGAATACGGATCGAAAAAATTGAATGCTTTAATATTCATGCGATGATCTATTCGGACCACTAATAATAAATCCAAGATGTGGTTCACCCGTACAACACGAACAAGAAAAACTAATACTACTCCGTAAACTACAATGCTCAGAAAAATTCGATGCAAGGTAATCGAAAGAAATTTATGGAACAAGTTAATTGTGAAACGTTGCCGGAAACTGGACTAGCTATACTAACACATTGTATAAAACTATCAGCATTACAATTTCATAACAACTTACTACGTACTATATGAAACCAGCCTCAAACGATAGGAATTGTGAAAAATTTTTTAAAAATCCTAATGCTTAAAGTTGCAAGTGGAAGCAACTCCCCAATTGAATTGATACGCAGCGCCAAATAAAACATACAAAAACATACAAAAACAAATGTACAGACAAAACAAACTACAGCTGTACTAAACTCCGCGACGAAATAAATTTGGACGACGATTATAAAAATAAACAGAATTTCGTTTTCAAAAATTTTCGATTTAACTGCGCAATCCTTAGCTCGCTATTTGAGGACGTTGCTAAACGTACACAGCTCTCACAATAATTCAATATTTGAGGCGTAACACGTCATAAAAAATCAGCTGGATAGGAGCATAGGATCTTATTGAAATTCTTAACGGGATGAGAGAGAGGATAGAATGCTAATGAAGTTTTTTGTTTAATCTGAAGCTCTCACTTCAGAAAAGAAGTTATTTTTCCGTTTTTTAAGAAAGTTTATCCACACGATCCGAAATATTACAGGGGTATTATCCTTTCTGAACACATCTGCAAAGCTTTAAACTTGTATACTGACGAAAATGCCAAATTATTGGTTACTCTACAGTGGATTTAGGTTAACATTCACTGCGAGACATATTGAGGTATGACAAAAAAATATTACACCTTTTTATAGACTTCAGAGAAGGTTTCGATTCTATAAACTTTTCTATAAATTACTTGAACTTGGAGTTTCTTCGAAGACGATAAATATATTGCATTGATTGTATTGTAATACAGAAATAGTGCTGCAGTTTGGGATGGAGAAAGCTTGGCATCGTGGTGCCGAGCTCTGGTGTGAAACAATGGTAGCGTCCCAGTCCACTGCTGATTCCTAAGTTCACGGATGATTTGCTATCCAATTATCCTTATGAAATTGAAATATATTGTATTTGCAAGAATGCAATGTATGACTAATGCGTTAAAAAATACAGAGAAATCGAAGATAATGGTTTTTAAGAAACACCACAGCCGATATGCATATGAGATCTGGAAATTAAATGAGGAAGTGCTGGAAATAGTTGATTCTTAGTGCCTTGAATAAGCTAACGTAGAAAATAAGCTAAAATACAGTTCCTACCGTCGATATTCACAAATAAAGAAGTAACCAAAAAAACTGAATTTGAGGTTTTACAGGCTTTTAGATCAGTAATGTGTAACGCTGCTTAACCCTTTGACGACGAATACTGGTACACCGGTGACTTGTTACTTTCAAATTTTTTGCTGGAAAAGCGAATGAAGCGAATTATCCTTAACAAGGTATCATTCAATAGAGAATGAATGTGGGTGTGGGTGCCTAATTTTCCAGGGTAGATTCATCCTGTTGCCCACTAGATCACAAAAAATTTTAAAAAAATTTAACTTTTACTGGTCCAGAGTTTTTTGTAAAAGTTGCGGACAAACTTACTCGTTCCAACAAATAAAGGATAGTCAATGGTCGTCAACGGTAGTAAATTATCGCAGTAAAAAATTAAATTCAATTACCCTTTTTTCCAGCTAACGGCTTCACGCCTAGCTTTATAAAGTTATTGTTTGTTTGTTTGTTTATTTAAACTGTATTAATTGTATATTACATTTAATATGTTATAACTAAGAAAGTTCTATTATTAAATTCCCAATAAGAGCCACTATACCGAAATTCAAGTCAATATTGATTGTAATAACACTGATTTTCATTTAAAAACCTTAAAATGTGTGTTGGGGTCTCTGTATAGTGGACTCGAAATTCATTTCAAGTTTATATTGATTGTAATAAAAAAGTTTTTAGTATTTAACCTTAAACTTGAGAGTGCACGGTGGATTTATATTTATAGGCTAGCTTCAAATCATCCAATCATTCTGCTACACCCTGTGTAAAAATTTTAGCAATGTGTCGTTATACACTAAATCGTCTCTTTTTTGACACATTTCGTCACAAATTAAATAAATTACCAGGAGATAGGCAGGTAACTAGTCTACTCTCTAATAAGGAAAACAGTTCTGTACAATTTTGCCTACTGCAGGAATCATCTAACTTATAGGGCTCTACGTATACGTATATGAAAGCTTATATAGAAAAGAAAATTAAGCACTACTACAAATACACAAATGACAAAAAAGTCATATGTAAAAGCATTACCACTCATACCCATTTCCTTAAGAAATTTGGTTGGTGATTTAAGGTAGCAAAAATCAATGTCGCATTGCATATCTGCACGTTCGAAACCATAAACAGCACGCAGCAGTGCTTCAAGTATATAGCGAAAGAATGATATATCACAGATTGGGCGTAGAAACCATGACAATTCGTTGATACGTATGAAAAAGCCGGAAAATAGCAGAAATGGTATGGTGGTTGCAGGCACTAAAAATATGGAGAACTGCAGTTCGAATAGCGAACCACTTGCCATGCCCAGAAAGTGTCCGAGTATCGTTGTAACCACTGCGATTAGCCAGCACATGATAAAGCGATTTAACTCCTCCGGCTGTCCTGTCATGAAGTAAGCGATGCTAATAAATGCTGTTGGACATATAATTTGCATTGGCAGATCGGCAACAACGCGTGAAAGATAGTAGGCATTCACCGAATACCAGCCGTTAAGGTATTCACGTACGAACACCGAAGGATCCTGCAAGCAGAGCAATATCGACGGCATTGCATTGCCTAGGAATAGAAAAAGTACAAGAAAGAATAGACATGAACAATTGCTTAATGTTTTAGCGCCATCGTTGCCTATTTTCCAGAAGACAATGCCAAGCAATATAGCGACGAAGATGTGCATCACCAAACGCAGTTGTACTGCAATCTGAAAAAAAAAACAAAAAAAAAAAACGTAGTTAAGCAAAAGTAGCAACATGTTATAAACTGCGTTATAAAATAACTTACCAAATTCCTTGACATGCAGATCATATGTCGCCGCATTAACACTGTAAACTGTGTCCAAAAGGGCACACGCTCCTTTGGACGTATATTGTTGCTGTCTTTCAAATGAAGTTGTAGCGTTTTGATTACATCAAGTTCCACGTTCATTGTTACATGATTAGTGGATTTATGCGCCGCTAAAAGCTCTGCTGAAATAAAATTTTACGATAGACGAAAGCGGAAGATAGTAGAGAATCAAGCGCAAAAGAAACAAATAGATACGAAAAGGAAGCAGAACCAAGTTTAAACCAAGCATTAGAAAAACGTACCAACACCAAGCATAACAATAACAACAACGAGCACCACTTACTCTGCTCATCCATTTCGGCATTTCCAATTGTTTTGCAACTGTAATGCAGTAACTTATTTCGTTCGATAAGATCAAGAATTTGTGCATTACACTCCTCGCTGCCCACCTCAAGCACTACAAATGATACGATATAACAGATAAAATTTTCCAACAAAAATAATTAAACACCATACCAAAATCTGCTGGATTATAATAATGTGGACATACGAATCCAGATTGCTCAAAATGCGCAATCATTTCGCATTGTGGTCCTGCATAGAGTGTCTCGCCATTTGACAAAATAAGTACATCGTCAAAAAGTTTCATTAGCCTTGAACTTGGCTGATGCACGACACAAACAATGATGCGTCCATCGCAGGCGAGTCGACGCAAATAATTAATCACCTGGAAACTAGCAACGCTATCCAAACCGCTTGTTGGTTCATCGAAAAACATTATCGGTGGATTTGTAACCAGTTCGATACCAATAGACAAACGTTTGAGCTCACCTCCAGAGAGGTTACGCACCAGCGTGTTGCGGCATTTCTGCATATTGAGTGCATCCAAAATTTCTTCTAGCTGAAAGAGAGATAGAAGATAGATACAAAATTTTGTTTAAACTTGTTTGACAGCTTATCTTTGCTATTGTTTAAAATGCTATACAAACACACATTATAAATATTTTAGTGTGCGGTATGTGCCATAAACTAGAAAGTATTGTTCTTGCCCAAATATATATGTATATCACTGCGAACGGCAGACCATGCAAGTGATGAAAGCTCGCCTCAGTATTATTATAAGTGGAGTAACGAAATGTTTATAGCGCAACATTTTGTTTTCTACAATAAAGGAGATCCCGCTGTTTGCGCTAACTACCCTGGATTAAGATTTGCCTATTTATGCGAATAAGAGCGAAGTTCTTTAACACCCAGTCTGAACTTGGTATTCCAGCAAAGATCGTTCGTCTTTGAATAATAACGCTATCACACACAGAAAACGTCGTCGGAGTAGGAAAGAAACTCTCCAAGTCCTTAGATACCAAGAAAAGTATCAGACAGGGTGACGCTTTATCGTGCGAGTTTTTTGAACTCATGGAATACATACTACTGCTAAAATGCACATACGTAGAACGGTCAGGCACGATCTTCTTGATCTTCTTGATGACATTGACACCAGCGGTACGAACAAGGCATTCTCGAATATTGAGATACAGTCACGTCTCTTGGGCCTAGCGGTAAACGAGGACAAGATGAAGTACTTGGTATCCACTAGCAACCCATCGTTGCGTCTTCAGTATGGAGATTTTCAACTTCAATGTTGTAGAAAATTGTATCTACATGGGAACAGATATAAACCGCAACAACAACATCAGCCAGGATATCTCTCTTTCTCTCTCTCTCTCTCTCTCTCTCTCTCTCTCTCTCTCTCTCTCTCTCTCTCTCTCTCGTAGTACGAAAGTAAAGTAATCCCTGTTCTGGTCCGGTATGGTGTGTTCGAGAGAAAGTTTTCACTCTATTGACTTCACATAGGCTTTGTATACTCTACACAACAAATAACACAAGTTTAGAAAATCGAAAATTTTGCCTGCTCATATCTCACTATGATTTTCTAATACATTTTTGGCCGCTAAACATGAAAATCGCACAATAATTTTTTTATGGAATATAATGTTTTGAGATTTGTATTTTCGAAATATAAATGTAGTTTAACAGACTCAAGGTCCAAATTAAAACATAATTTATGTTTTTTTACGTATAAAAACTCATGAATAAATGGCGATGTTATGAATTTTTGGGTGTCAGCCCAAAAATATAAAAAACAAATACTAGCAAACTTATTTGTGTGTAGTGACAAACCTATGGAGATAGTCATACTGCTTAAGCAACAATTGTTACAGTCAGCTGATAAAAAATTATCAAGAAATTCTGTAATTCCAATGTTTTTTCCGATAGATTTGAAAATTTACCGTTTTAATGGTTCATTTTATTTACTTATTAAAATTTTTTGCATAGAAGTTTAAAGTTAGAAAGCGTTAACAACCCTAACTCAACCCAAATTTCTGTAATCAATTATAGGTATGCGGTTTGCCTAAACAGTCATGCGTTTTCACTTCAGCCTATAGCTCAAAGTCGACACGCCAATAATTTGGCGAAACTCATTTTGTCACGCAACTGCTTGCTACTAAAAGACCAAACGGAAACATATGTCACAGAAAGTTATAGAAGACTCAAATTTAGTCGATTAGAACTCGATATATCAGCAAAAACATCCACCAGCGACTCATATATTCTAATTTTTCCTGGAAAAACTATGTTTTTGGAGAATGTTGTGAGCTCCCTTTCTCGTTCCGACAAAAAAAAAAAAAAAAAAAGAACCACACAATCTGACTATGCTCTAATGGTCGTCAACGGTAGTAAATCATCTTAATAGTAAATGCGTTCGCGTACTGCTATCTAGCGAAAATCGTCGCATTCATTTTTACCGTTGACGACTATTTGGATCCGATTCTCTTTAATCGTTCATCCTCAAAAATTGTTTCCAAAATTTTCAGCTCATATTTTTTGTGGTAATATCTTGTAGGATTTCACACATTTTGTTGTGTGATGCATCACTGTGAAAATTTTGGTTACAGAGATGTAGCAACATTTACATCGGATGGAACATAACTAAAAAATACGCAAGTGTATCTATATGCGTCAGTTAATTCGTATATAACTAAATGTTTGCTATGTATTTCGCCGAATACATACGTTTAATATATGCACGAACAAATGATGTAAATGTTAACCATCGATTTAGTTAAATAACGCTGAATGCTCAATTATATACTATTGTAATCAATTCCAACAATACACATGCAAAATCAATCACAAAATTGATATCAGAATTTCCATTTGGCTTTCGTCACTTGGTTTGTAATTCGTTAAGAGGTGCTTTTCTTGTTGATATTTATAAATATGTACTTACAATTTTTTGTTTTTCCAACGCTGATGTTTCACGCGTTAATTTCAAATCGGCTGAAACTTTCAATGTTTCCCATACTGTCAGCAAATCAAGCATAACAAAATTCTGTGGTATATATGAGGATATCTTACGAAAGTCCTGCAGATTACGTGCCTGTTGGTTAAGCTCAAAATTACCCGTAACGCCTTTTGCTCTGTGTAATTGCATAGACAAACAAACAAAAAAATAAAAAAAAAATAAAAAATAATATGTAATATGTAATAATAATATAATTATAACTATTATAATAATTGCAATAAAAACTCACTTAAAGCCAGCCAACACATTTAGCATTGAAGTCTTGCCCGCGCCCGATGGTCCCAAAATGGCAGTTAAACGTCCAGATTTAAAAACACCACACGTATCTTTCAATATTTGCACAATTTTTGTACTGTGTTCACGATCTTTCAGACTATAGCTGACATCATTGAAATGCAGCTGCATTTGGTTCTGCATGCCGCTACCGAGGCATCCATTTCCGGTCAACTCCATATTGCCAAAGCTAATTTCTGGCGTTGTCTCCGTGCATTCACTGGTTTCTTTGCCGGCTTTCTCATTATCAACGCACATTTTAAGCGTACAACTGTTTTGCGTCGCTCTTATCACAGTCAATAATTTTTGTTTGTAGACGGGGCGAGTAGGCGTGTTTTCGCAACTGCAAGTGTAATATATACAAAATAAATATACGAGTATACAATATTTCGTTCTGTCACAATCAATGAGTTTTGTTGAAACTGCATCGGCTTACGATCAATGTGCAACTAATTCGATTTGAACGCCACTCTAGAGCTTTTATACGCAAATATCTCTTATCTATTCTATATGCCATACATTGTACTAAATACAGTGCGCTTCATAATTATAACAATTTTTATTTGTAATTATTTTTTCGTTTACAGTTTTTGTGGAAAGTCAACCTTAAAAAAAATTTAAAGCTTGTTTGTATTGACGCTTATATATTTCTGAAGAGTCATAGAGCGACCACAGTTTCCAATTCAATACGTCAAAATACTTACAAACACCTTTTGATAAAAATGTATCCCCATATGAGATACATACATATGTGAAATTAATATTTTTTCGAGTTGGGCAAAACTGCCCGACACTCTGTCAGACATTAATTTGATAAATGAGTAATTTTTTGTATATTTTGCAAATTTTGAAATATTTGCGAAGTTTGCCGAAAATTTTGTGATTCCAACAAAGTGTTAAAAATGTTAAAAAAAGCCCTAGGGGACTCAAAAATGTTGAAAACACATGCTTAACATTGGTACAACGATTTCAAAGCGGGTGGTTGAAGATTTACTTCTTTCGGGTCGTCCATTATATAATAGCCGACCTTGAGATCTCGTTCAGATTGGTTTTAGAGCGTTATGCACGTTGTGCCTAGATTATTGAATTTCATGCAAAATTTCTCATCTTGTACTCAACTATTGGAACAAAATCAAAGTTAAAGTCGTTCTAATAGCTCCATAAATTTTTACTGTTTCAACCACTTAAGTTTCCACTACTCAGAAAGCGATTTCAGATGATAGTGACGATAAAAAAAATTCTAAGGGGCAGCTGAAGCCGATTTCAAAATCGGTCCATGGAAAAATCTTTTAAAGATTTTAAATGGACTTGACATACATTCATTGAGTGCAATGATGATTACTTTGAAGGGAAAAATAAATATGAAAAACTAATTGAACCGTTTTCGTTTTATTAAGAAATTCTGGGTACTTTTTGATGGAAGGTATAGAATATTTGCTTAGAAAGATCTTTTAACTTTTTATACCATTCACACATAGCGTGAAATGGTATTATCAGTTTGTCTGAAAGTTTGTCACGCATGAAAGGAGGTACCGTAGACCCCATAAAGTACATATATTCTTGATCAGCTCGACGAGACGACGTTTGTCTGTCAGGATGTTGTTGCGCAATTTTTGTGCACCAATTTGTATGCTATCCAGTTGAAACTTGGCATATACACTTATTTTTATTGCACTTTAATAGTGTATCAAGATTGACCCGTCACACCCACATACAAACCCACCGCCCACTTTTGACTTTGTATGAACAACTTTTTTATTGTAGTCAATATCAACTTAATAATTGATATGGTAGCTTCTAATGGACGGATACTTCACATATATTGTACATACATTAATGGGTGGGACCACTTTTTGGGTTAGCCCCCATACAAACCAACTGCCACTTTTGTGTTTATGTATGAAATACTTCTTTATTAAAGTGAGTATTATGTTAAATTTGATGTGGTGCCTTTTTATGGACAGTTGCTTAACATACATATACTAATGGGCGTATTTCGCCCACTTTTTGGGGTAGCTCCCATACAAACCCACCGCCAACTTTTGTGTTTTTTATGAAAAATTCTGTGTTTAAATGAATATTTGACTGAAATTCGATGTGGTGGCTTTTTATGGACAGCCGTTTCATACTCATATGCAAATGGGCGTGTTCCGCCCACAGTCCCATACAAACCCACAGCTCACTTTTATGTATTTGTATGAAAAACTTAAATTTCAACTTGAAATTCGATTTAGTGGCATGGACGTTTTATACACATCTACTAGCTGTCGTTTACCGCCCACTTTTTGGGGTAGCTACTATTTAAACTACCCCCCCTCCCCGCACGTTTTGTGTTTTACAATACGATTTAAAATTTCGTGTGAATGGCATTAGAGCTTCGGTTCAACCTAAGTTAACGTTTTTTCTTGTTGTCTTTAACTTCGTGGTAGTTCGAACGATCGAATAAATAAAAATGCTTCATCAGATTATCTGGAGTTTTTTTGTTTTTTAAATTGATACTCTTCACACAGCAAATGATTCTAAAAGTGTAAAACGGATAGTTCATTTGGATATTTGTTTTTCAAATTCGAATTCGAAAATCGGACAATTGGTGACTTATACTAACATAGAAATAAAAATATACTACGATTTTATTTTGTATGCATACATTTTATAGTATACCGTAATATCGTCCACTTTAAAGCATATTTGTTAAAATCATTTTTTTTATTTATATTCGCAGACACCATATGTAAATAAATCACTCCTACATTTAAGACGAATCTAACGAAACCTCAGCAGTTAAAATTCATTAATCGAGCCGTTTAGGCTACAGAGCGTGGCAAAGAAATATAAAGGTATGTACTATGCCTCTACACTTCAAAACCATTATACTGCTTGGGGTAGTGTGGTAAAAACTTGCAATTCATGCTATATGAATATATATTATTGTATTAAGTTTTAAAAACTGTAGTAAATTGAAGCTTTGCAAAGAGCATAGAGAGATATATAAAGTTTGTGTAAATGTATGTAATAGGCAGAATGAACGCCTCCCATTTTATGGCATTTTCCATCACTCTTGCCACAACTTCGGGCGACAGGTTGTCGCATTCCTGGCGAATATTCTCCTACAGGGCTTCAAGAGTTTGAGGCTTTTTGACTTAAACCCGCGACTTCAAAAAACCCCATAAAAAGAAGTCTGGAACGATTAAATCGGGTGATCTGCTAATCACCAAAACAAGAGATTAAGCGACCCGGAAATGCTTCCTTCAGAATATCGGTTGTGGCTCAAGCAGTGTGCGCCGTTGTACCATGTGGTTCACATGTTCTCCAGTCCCAATTCATCCAATTGAGGAAGAAAAAATTCTGTAATCATGGCTCTATAGCGCGCGCCGTCCACAGTCGACGTTTGGCTCGCGGCGTTCTCAAAGAAAAATGGCTCGATGGCTCCTCCAGCGTAAACAGCACACCACGCAGTAACTTTGAACGGATGTAATGGCTCTTCGTGGGTGATACACGGATTTTCGGTGCCCCAGAAACGATTATTTTGTTTATTCACGTAACCGCTAAGATGGAAATGAGCCTCATCGCTCATGATAAATTTCGATGAAAAATCGTCCTCCTCTTCGTTGAAATTCAGAATGGCTTAATCGTAGGTTAGACGCGTTTGGCGGTCAACAGCTAACAGCTGATGCACGGTCTGCACTTTGTAAGGGAAAATTTCGGAAAAGATCGGCTGACCCGGGGCCGGTCAGCCTTGGGAACATCTCGTGTTGTCCCAGTCTCTTCAAGGCGAGTGGCCTAACGCCGCAGTGTTTGTCCAGTTGGTGTCGGACGGCCAGGAAATCAGCGACGAAATTCACGCTGCGCCAACACAACCGACGAATTGGTGCGCAAAAAAATGGAAACAATTATTCCGCGTTCTTGCGGAGTAAACCGATTCATGGCTTGTCGATTTGTATTCTGCGTTTGTTTACTTCACAAATGTCAAAACCGAATTGACATTTGGCGTCATTTGCAAAAGTTATAGCGTTTTCCAATAGGGTGATTTCTTTTGCCCCACCCGTTATATATATGTATATGTGTTATTGATCAGCGTCGGAAGAAAAGTTGATATAGCCAAGTCCGTCCGTCCGACCGTCTGCTTGAACACCGAGTTCTTGGAGACTATATAGCTTTCAAGTTAAGATATTTAAATCTATTCCCTCTTCAGATAAAGTGTATTAAATAAACGTGCCAAACCCACTATAAGCGGTATTCTCCATACACATCTTCGATATAGCCAAGTCCCTCAGTCCATCCAACCGTCTGTTTGAACAACGAGTTCTTGGAGAGTCCGTCAGTCCATCCAGTTAGGATATTTAAATCTATTCCATCTTCAGATAAAGTGTACTAAATAAACGTGACAAACACACTATAACCGGTAATCCCCATACATACCTTTCCATCTTCATTTTCGGTTTTGTATGAAATATTATTGTTTTGCTTGCTAATTAATCTAAAAATGGCAAATTTGCTCACATTATCCTAATAATATGCCACATTAGTTCAGATCGGGCCACTATTGAATATAGCTTCCATACCAATCTATGGTTCAAATAAAGAACTTTAGACTAGCTACAGCTCACAGCTCACAGTTGAGCTGCAGCGTTTTTTCTTGTTTTTGCATACTTTCGTATAATTATTAAACGCACTGTTTTAAAATGTTTGTTTTAAATAATCTATAAGCACTCACTTGCACAAATACACAAATAAAATTAATGCCGCCTAACATTTATGACGACTCGTCTCGATTACTTTGTTGAAAATTTCTCTTTTGTGTTAAATTGTTTAACTAATAGCTTAACACAAATGTTATCAAATTGTTTGCACTCGTATTAACCTAATCTGGTAAGTCAAATATAGACAGATTAAAAAATTAAATTGACTCAGATACATGGTAAATCTTGTTTAGGCCACGTTACTAACTAGTTGAGGCAACCCTGATTGGATGACAATTATTATAATAATTAAGTAATTACGATCGTTCCAAATTAATGTTAACACACATTAATGAAAGCTAGTTTTAAATATGTAATAATAATTAGTTTTAACCTTTCACTAATAGAAGTCTCCCTTGATTCAAAATATTTTCTTAGATAAACAAAAATTGTATTGCGCATTTATTTAAATTACTGTTTTTATAAAAATCTGCACAGTTTTTTAATATGTAAATACGAGAAGTCTATATATACTTTGTAATTATAAACTGATAAACGTGAATTATTTAAATATATTTTGTTATTGTCAGCAAATTTTGGCATAAACATTCATATATACAAAATCTCATATTTATATAGATTAGTTCCTAAAAGTTCAAGAACCTTGGTCTGAATTTTTACTAATATGTAATACTGTATGCATTTGAAACTGATAAGAAGTTTTTTTTGCACACTTTGATTACATTTTTAGAGATTTATTTACATTTTTTTTTTGTTGCTGTAATTACGCACTCACCACCATTGAAGATTTTCAAATATTTTCGCTAAATTGCTTATATTTCAAATTAATTGTTATTTTAAATGATTGTATTCAATGCGTAAAAACAATAAAACATGACTTCACAAGTATGCCAGACAATCAAACTAATTTTTTATTTTCAGTTTTTTTTTTATATATATACCGCGCACGTTTTTCAGCGAAGATTGTATGTGGAGATGAGCACTGGGCTGGGCGTGCAGTAGGTTGCTTGTAGTTCTGCTCTCGTTCGTTTACTGACTGACTATACGCATCTATACGAAATGGAGACAAACCAAATAATTTAAATCGAACAAAGTTAATTGAGTGCACAAAATATTGTATCTCAACGCTCTGCAACGTTGAGTGGCAAACGCTTATACATTGCATATACTATTAAAAAGTTAGTTTACTCATAATTTGTTGATAACAATAATATATGTAGGCGATGACACGTTCATTTCAGCTGTTTCGAGATTTCAATTTGAGTGAAAGAGTGTCGATTTTGCTCTATTTTAAAAGTGTTTTATTTAAGCAGATACAACAGGCGCGAATTGTTCGTTGAATTTCGATCAATTATACTTTGCATACGATTAGGGGCGACATTAAAATACATCACACGTAGTATATAATTCGAAAATGCTATCGAAAGCTATCGAAACACTTCGAGAACATTTTGCGTTACAAATTTTGCATGCGCAGAGAACAATTCTGAAAACATTTTTCCTGTAGATAATATCTCCAAACCATTCAATTTGATATCTTCAAAACATTCAATTTGTACGTCTCAATCGCTTCGTCTGGCGTTGTAAATCGTTGATCTGCGGTAATAAGAAGCATATTAAATTTTTTTTCTCGAATACTGTCAAAGTAATGCCTCGATGTTGGAGACCTGACATTGTCAGGATACGGTGTCGCTGTTGTTTTGTCTTGTTTTTCATCCATTCACATAAGACTGCTCCCAAACAAATAGTTGTACACCACTCAAAATTTATCATCTTTCTACTTTTTCTTTCAAGTTTCATACGCCTTGGCTCGTCTTGGAAGACCCACACTGTTGACTGATTTTTTTTTTTTTTTGTAGCTCATACGCATGTATCAAGGACTCGTAACCTGTCACGATGTGCTTAAACACTCTGGACGAAGCGTTCTTGAAATTTTTTTAAATTTGTTTGCACCAATTCACACGAATCTTTTTTTGTTTATCCTTTAAAATATTTGAAGTCACTGTAAATAACACAAATAGTTAACGTATGTCAAAATATTCTGACTACGTTTATAAAAAATGATAAACTTTACGATGGGCTTGAGTTGACATTACTTTTGTCCCACGTATGTTTATAATATTCACCGTTTTTTTTTTTAATTTCATTCAAAGATTCAAAGATAACGGTACAATGTGTTTTATTCAAAATAACATTCTGTTCGTCTTTTGAGGATATCCACGAATCGGCATTAACTCGTCAAATATTAAAACAAAAAATAGCTTTTGAATGGATGGTCCAATTTTCTAGTTCTTGAGCTCCAAATTTTCTTGATGTTGGCGTGGTCCGATTTTTATAAGTTTACTTTTCATGAATGCTTGTTTCAAGACCTTCGTTAATCCGTATATAATATATAAGTGTTAAATAGCCACTTGAAATTACACGATTAAGTGGTTAAGTGTTGCCTTTCAGCTGAACAAAAATTACAAAATGATGTGTACATTTTATATTCAGATATAATTCAGTCTCATAATTCAAGGTTATGAATAAAACTATTAAGTCCCTATCTTAAATGCTATCTTTATGCTACGTTGACTCTAATTTCTGTTGACATTTGGACTCGTTCATGGGTGTTGAATAATAAAATGCTTCTTTTTGATATTTTCATGCGTTTTTTTTTTTTTTGTATCCAATCCTCTCTAGAAATGGAAATCAGAACTCAACTTTTCCAGTGGTTTTCTGTAGTATTGCTTTCGACTTTACGTGATATCACAAAGATGCGTTTCCGTAAACTGCCTCGAAAAATTTCAAAATTAACAACTTTTTCGAGTTAGTTGTACAAAGATTGTACAAAAACTGAGGAACTGTTCCCGTATTCACAGACAGCCAGACAGAATATAGCTATATCGACTCGTCTTTTTGTACTTTATTTGGTCTCCGACGTCGCCTTTTAGGTGTTACAAACTTCGTGATAAAACTAATACCCGTATACTATGGACAATCTGTGCGAAGAATAAAAAAACGAATCGTTACCATTATACTATATTTTTTTGTTGCTTATTTCTTGTGAAAATCTCTTATAAAATCGATGTATCGTTTTAGCGAACTATTGACGAACGACTTGTTTACGTTGTTGACAACTAGAAGTGACAACAAACTTAACGAAAATTGATTAAAATTTCGATTCTATGTCGTATACATATATGATTGTCTGTACAGGGCATAAATAATAATTAGTCAAATTAGTAGTGTTGAAAATAACTAAAATTTTCCAAGAAAACAAATATAAACCAATTATAGTATAAAAAAATCCACTCACAATGATTTACTCCGTTCATAAGAACTAATAACTCTGTGTAGTTTTTTTCAATTTTTTTTTTTGTTTTTTTCATTAGTTTGTGAGAGAGATTTCTTTTACTTAATTTGGGTACGCTGAATTCAGTGGTGATAACCGTTTTGCTAGATTAGCTGATCTCTCCAAACAAAATTTAAATTTGAAAGTTTTTTGAACAAAAACGGAAAATTTTTAAGTTTTTGGCCTGTATCTCCGAAAATAGCAGAGATACGGAAAATGTAGCCATAAGATCAGAAGTCGTAGTAGTAATTGTTTCCGAGATATATGGTCGGGAACACGGGTTGTTTCAAAATCCGCTACTTTTTAAATTTGGCATGTATCGCCGCAACTAGCAGAGATACGGAGAAACTTCGTTATTTCGCGTATAATGCATTTGTGCCCGCGATGCAGTCAGCAAAAAGAAAACACTTTGATTTCCCCTGTGTAATGAATTCCTTCATTTTTTATTTTATATTATTACTCATGATTTGTTATAATTATAAAATAGTATTTAAATATTTGTATATATATTTTAATATAAAATATAACTATGCATCATTGTGCTAATAATATGATTTCTTTTTTTGCATGTACGATATAAAAAATACAATTTCATAAATATTTTTTTTTTTTTTGATTTAAATATTTTTTAGTGATGCTGAAAGACTTTTTTTCCCTACATATTTTTATGTATGTATATCACACGAGTCCATTACGATTTTAGAATTGATCAATTAACATATTTGCAATAAATACACAAAAAAAATCGCCTTATTTTTAATTTGGCTGGCTGTCTGTCTGTCGTCTTGACTATTTAAACTAAAGCATTACAACATTCTTATGTAAAATTCGTTTACACTCTTTGGCACAATAACTAAATAAACAATTTAAATGCTAGAATTCATAGTAACAGCAACAAAGCTTAAGAACCCTGGAAAATGCTACAATTTAAGTTGATAAGTTTTACAATGATGTATATGTATGTATGTCTATACGGAATGCAACCGAACAACGTTTAAAAAAAGGAAATCAAAAAATGGTCTTAAAATGTAACCAGAATCATCTAAACAAACGTAATCTAAAGGACATTATATAGAATGCAATAATTCTAAGAATAATGAACAACACAAACATAAAAATAATTGCGAGCTGATAATTAGCTTCCACCATATCCAGATCCTTGAGCAAAAACTTCGGTCGCGAATAATGACAGTACATATCATGGCACTCCAGACGTTCACGTTCATAGCCAAAAATTGCAAGCATTGCACCATCGAGACTATATTTCAGAAATGAAATATCAAACATCCAACGCAAATAGGCGGGTGCATGACGTTCTTGCAGAAAGAAACCGGAGAACTGCAGAAACGGGCAGATAAAGAAGGGTCCAAGTATGGCGCCGAGCTGGAAAAAATTATATTAGTGCAAATACGTACACTTGTAAGTGTTGTACTTATGTACCTGTATGCTGAGTGCAGCGCCAACAGCCAAACCAATACTCTGCGCTACAAGTGCCGTCATAAAAACAATGGCAAAAAAGAGAGCAATACGCATCAGTTCCATGGGTTGTCCGGTCAGCCAGTAAGTCGGAAAGATGAACAAACTTGTGCAAATGATTTGTATGGGTATATCGGCGAGTGTAATAGCGACATAGTAGGCACGTAATGAATACCAGCGATTGAAATGCTCACGCGAAACAATAGGAAACTCCAGCGGAACTAGAAATGCATAGAAATTTTATTAATAATTATATGTACAAAAATGTTCTACTTTCATACTTACACTTAACTAATATGCCCGAAAAAGCGCAATACATAATAAACATAATAGTATAAAATGAATATCGAAAATTGTTGAGCGCATTGCCGGCATCGTTGCCAATATTATAGTATAGAAAACCGATAAGTAAACCGATGCCAAAGTGCACAACAAAACGCAGCGTAGTCAGCGAATTATCGCGCCAGAGTATGAGAAACGTGCGCAGCAGTAATATGCTTAGCTGCCGATAGAATGGTGTTGCATAGATGTTCTCACGTTTGCATAGATTGGACGGATCAAGTTGCACCGGAGACTTGGATTTCTTTTGCTTTTTTGGTTTACAACAACTGGTGGCACTGTCTTTGTCGCTGCCACAAGCTATAATGTCATGACTATCCCAGACTTTGGAAGACAATTCATTAATGGGTGTCAATGGTTTGTGGGACAGTTGTTGCTGAGCTGCTTGTGCCGAATACAGCAGTCCCATGCGTGCATTAGGTAGTGGCGTTGAGAGCACGGGTGCAGTTACGGGTGTCATGAAACCAGTGGACATCATGTTATCTAAAAATAAATACAAGAGCGAATACTTTACTTTGTATAATCGTATATCAGCTACAGTATATCAGAATGGCTCCAGAAAACTTAAGGATGGGGTATACTCGGCCGATTCGCGGAAACAATGCTTTAATTGCTTGGGCCGTACAAACATATAATGTATAGGATAAAATTAGAGTTATATATTTTTTTGGCTACAAGTATTGTACTATATTGATTTTAAAAAAATTTCAGTACAACAATTTGAAATAGGGCGGTATATAGGATATAGGATTTGTATTAGGGCGTTTAACTTAAGTAAGCGGGACAATCCCATTAATATGTGTATGAAATGTCTGTCTATAAACAAGTTTATATTTTTCTTACGAAAATCCAAAAGTCTATGGAGCTACACATAAAAATGGGTGTGTCAAAATATGATATGCATAGTTTATGTGCGTAAGGAAAAAACCCTCTAAGCTAAGTTTCAGTAAAAAGTTTATAGTTACAACAAGAAAGGGCACTGCATTGTAGTGTGCTTGACTTCTATTTCCTAGTTTAAAAACTGTACCTAGTTTAATACATCTATTCGAGCTATAGATATTTATGGGGGTGATATTATATAGTGGATCTATGTGTGATATTTTACTACGGTTGACGTAAGATCCATTCACAGCAGTTTAATGCTTCTTGTTTATTTAACAACAAAAATACGAAAAATTTCAAAATGGGGCAGGATTGTGTGGGAATAGTACCTCTTGTAGTGTAGTTAGCTTGTACGTTTGGTATACTTTATCTGAAGAGGGAATAGGAGAGTCTAAACTTTCAAATTTAGTGGCTCTAGCTCTTCTAGTCTTCGAGATGTCGGCTTTTATACAGATGGACGGACATTGCTATTGTATACTGACTCCAACTTTGATGCTGATGAAGAATATACACACTTTATTGGAACTTCTTCTACTTTCTTGCAAAGGCTGCTATGATTATGATATTTTCAGTATTTTAATTATTTTTCAGTTTGGCCAATGGCCTTTTAGATTTGCCTATCAAAAGTCATCGTATTTATACGTATATGTCCAATTTTAGCTCCATCCGCTCGGAAGAAGTGGACCAAAATTAAGTTACAGCACAACGAACAAACAACACCCAAACGGACAAATAGACAATCGGGCAGTTACTGTTAGCAGACAGACGGATTTTGTGAAGTTTTCGATAGCTCCTTCAATACGTTAAAAACTTTCCGACAAACTGATAAAATGCTTTAAATTGCTTCTGGAAATAAGGCACCAACGAATTAGAGCCTCAGAATAAAATGAAACAAAAGCCTCAAAAATTTGTATTTGAATCAATCAATCAATCAATCAATCATTTGGCAGATAAGTGGTTATAGCACAGAATTGTTGCATCATACTATCTTAGCCCATTCCTAATCCTTTAATACCAGCGGACGTTCTGACTATAGAAAACTATATGCTCAAGAGACATGAATTTTCGAGAACTTTGGTTCTTTAAGGTAGATTATATCTGCAAAAAGTCTTAAGCGTTTAAAATTCATCATGATTTTTAAGGACTAAGGATACGATAAGATAGTATTCTGCAGCAATTCTGTGCTGTAACAACTTATCTGTGCCACTGCAACTTCTACAATGCCATTGTTTTCAATAATAATCTTCGGAACATTATACTATTTTGGTGCTTTAACTTTTTGCGACCTTATTTCCGAGAGTCTCTTTTTATATTTTGTGTGTAGGGTATATAAAGTGCAATATATATACGAGATATTTAATATGTACTAACCAACTTTATGTAATGCAGCTAGTTGCATCTCTCGCGCAGCTTTACTCTGTCGATAGTCATTATTACGTCCATTTTCCATGAGTGTCACTAGCTTATTGTTCTGCTTGCCATAATCATGCGTGGCGATTTCCATTACTAAAAATTATGCAACATAAAAAAAAAACAGATTTAGTTAATAAATTTTGATAATTGTTTTAACTCACAGTAATCGGCAGGATTATATGACTCTGGACAATTTAAGCCCGATTCAGCCAGAAACGGCACCAAATTATCCACACCACCAGCATAGATGCATTGACCCTCCGCTATGGCATATAGATGATCGAACAGTTGAAAAGTCAATGCGCTCGGTTGATGTATAGTGCAGATGACAGTGCGTCCCTCATTTGCAAGTTTTTTGAGTAGTGTTATCAGTTGCGTTGAAGAGGAACTATCCAGTCCACTACATGTCATAAAAATTATATTTTAACAAATATATACCAACGAGTAAATTGTACGCATATAATTACAACTCACGTTGTTGGCTCATCCAATACCAATACTGGCGGATTATTAACCAATTCCAGTGCTATGGCAAGACGCTTTCGCTGTCCACCGGATAAATTGCCTGTACGTGTATGCCGATTCTCATACATACCAATAGCCTCGAGTATCTTACGTACACGTTCTTTTTTAAAGCTCTGCGGCATATGTGTGCCTACCTTGAGGTTCGCAGAGAAATGCATAGCCTCTTTAACTGTCAGAAATGGTTGTAGGCTTGTATTTTGTGTTATAAAGGCAACATTTGGTTTAAATATCTTCAGATCACGTTCCTTGCCGTTTATAGTGAAATCACCAGTGTAACCATAGGCACTAGCATGAGAGATGATGAATTTAATTTTATTATAGCGTATTATAGCGTATTTACATATACAGGGTTTTTCAATAGGAACATAACAATTTTATTTAGTACTAGATGGTTCCCGCGACGTTGTACGCAGCCCTCCCCTTTCCTCTGCATCTTATTGAAACAAAAATTATCCAATATTATCCAATCGCCACGAAACTTTACAGGATCACCCACGGGACTATTTTGAATATTGCCACAAAATTTGATCAAAATAGGTTGAGCGGTTTCGGAGTCTATAGGCAACATACATACATACTTCCATTTTATATACAATATGTAGATTTTTTTACATTACACATCATGAGCAACAATTATTGTATTAAAAATTATTATCGAAATTCTGAGTCGCTGGTTAAGAGCGCTTACTTCAATTTTCGATCGTAATAATCATCCCACCAGACAGGTTGTGGGTTCTATAGTGCATAAATTCGGGTCAACATATTCACTATTAGATGTTCCTGTGCCAGTGAGAAAACGCATCGGTCTATGTTTCGAAAATATCGCAGCAATAGAACCACATGTGCTTCAAAGGGTTCCATTGCAACTACAAAAAGCTACCGTGTGGTGTGGATTTCATGCTGAAGTTGTGATTGGATCGATTAAAATGATCGCCATGTTACGGCCAATGTAGTTCGTGCCATTTTGGAAAACTATTTTTGGCTAGAAATGTATAGAATTGACATCAGTGACACGTGGTTCTAACAAGTTGGTGGCACATGCCCCACAGCTGGTCAAGCAATTGATCTATTAAAGGGAAAGTTCGGTAATCGTGTAATCTCGAGATATGGTCCGGTCGAATGGGCATGATTTAACGCCATTGGATTTCTTTTTATGGGATTACGATAAGCCGTTCGTTTATGCCAACTAGCCAACAACATTAGATTAGCTCAGAAGTATTATCGAATGGGAAATTGCCAACAGACCAGCCGATATGTGTGGAAGAGTGTTGAAAAATTGGCTTCAAAGCATCGATCGCTGCAAATGGACTCGCGGTGCTCATATAAACGAGAACGATTTCCATACTTAAATGTAACACCTGTGCTGAAATTAATTTCAGCCCAATATCTCAATTATTCTGTTTATTTATATTTATTAAAATACAAAATTGTTATGTCCCCCCTTATTAAAAAAACGCTTGATTAACATATTAATATTTATAAACTTACGTATATCCTGAGAGTATATTCAGCATAGTGCTCTTGCCAGCACCTGAAGGTCCTACAATGGCACTCAGCTCACCCGAACGAAAATGTCCCGTTGGACCAATAAGTATATCTTTGCTTTCTGCAAGTAAATATTTAATAAAGTAAATTATATAGTAGTTATTTATTAAAATAATATACAATAAAACAATAATAATAACTAAAAGTCATAAATAATTGCATTTAATCAATGCTTTTTTGTCCGGTGCAAACTAACATTATGCACCGAAAAAACGCACGTTGTAATACAATAGCTTGAGTAGTGATTAACGTCACCTTTGGGCCATTAAATATCGACAATTATATGAGCGTTAATACCGAAATTACAAATATACTAATCGCTAGCAAACAAGCTGATAAGCTTTCAGTCCATTGAATTCCTTTCCGAATTGTTGCAATCCGAACTGTTCATACGCGTTCAATGTACTTTAATTGGCTTTCCATTCTTGGAATTTAAACATCACAAAGTGAGATAATATAATAAGCAATTGAATCTTGTAGTCAAATCGTTTAATTACACGAATTCGTATTTTAATCACAAAACATAAAAATCTATCTGCATATCAGACTTCATAAAGCTGTCGCGTGTTAAATGCTGACAAAATTGATCTAGACAAATCAAACAAGCTAAAATTGTGTTGTTGTTTTTTTTTTAATATGTATAATATATGGCGGCTTATCTTGCTTGATCTTTTATAAGTATATACTACCTTAGGAAGTCAGAGGAGTAAGCGGCAGGGAGGTCGTGTGAAATCTTATCATAAACAATATTTCTTTTTTTTTTTTTTGTCGCCACCATTGAATGCGTCGTCGTTGTCAATATTTGGCGCTTGGCTAGCGTGAAGAACAGGTGTTCCATGGCTGAGGGGTTTTTTTTTTGTTTTTGTTACATTTTTTTTTCTTCGTTTTTTCCTTATATTTGTTCACGAGCTATTGTTGTCGGATAATTTTACGACTTGAAAATCGTAAAACAATTTACTACTACATTCATTTGCAGTTCTGCCAGCTGGTACTCAAAGCGAGCTCCAATGGATTAAACGATTGATCGATTATATGCTGTGTGTATATTACTGTACTAGAAAAGATTACATTTTTTTTTTTTGTTTTAACGTATTCAAGATTCAAAGCGGTAGATCGAATTTATTGAAATGAAAATTTGTTGAAAATGATACCGTAGTAGAAAACAAATTATAATTAAAAAAAAAATAAAAAAAACACGCTTTAATAGTAATGTGTACTAAAAAGTAAAATAGTATTTTTGAATAAGTTTAAAATGAGAATTAAGTGATTGACAGAAAATTAACTTTAACATAAAAAAAGCTTGGCGTGCTATGTAATATATTATTATAATAAGTTTATATTTACAAATAGCTACCAATGAAATAATTATAACATAAAAGAAAGAATAATGAATAACATTTTGTTAACACAGAAAAAACGATCGTCGCTTTTCACTTAAGCATGGTATATAAGCAATCACTCGCAATGTACAGCCTGTCCAAATTTCAAGTTGATATTGACGTTTTCCATACAAATGCATAAAAGTTAGCTGTGGGTTTATATGGGACTACCTCAAAAAGTGGGCGGGAAACGCCCATTTGTATATGTATATGAAGCGGTTGCCCTTTAAAATCCACAAAATCAAATTTCAAGCTAATATTTACCTAAATGAAGGATTTTTTCATAAAAAAACATAAAATTTGTATGGGGGCTACCCCACAAAGTGGACGGGCCACGCCCATTAGTCTATGTATGTTAAGCGGCTAACTATAAAAAGGCACCACATTACATTTCAACATAATATTGACTTTAATAAAGAAGTTTTTCGTACAAAAAGTCAAATGTGGGCAGTAAGTTTGTATGGGGGCTACCCCAAATAGTGGCCGGATCCCATCCATTAATGCATATGTCAAGCATTCGTCCACTAGAAGTTACCATATCAATTATTAAGTTGTTGATATTGAGTACAATAAAAAAGTTTTTTTTACAAAAAGTCAAAAGTGAATGATTTCATTTTCTCATTATTACTCCACACACCCATAAGGTACAAAAACACGTAAGCAAACAATCGAATTAGAAACAATAACAAGTCAAATTTTCGATCCGAAATGCAAATTTATTCTATTTTGTCCATGAAGATTGGGACTTTTTTATTCAAAACTTAATTGGTTTATTGACTCATCATCAGTTTCCTCTTCGGCAATTCACAAAGCATCGTCATCGGAGTGGTGTTTCTTCAGTACGCATGGAAGTTCTCCAGCACGTTGAGCAGCAACACGGCGTGCGCGTATTTCTCTCCTCTAACTTTTATGAATTTTAAGAAAATGATGCAGCATTGATTTATATGTATCCCGATAAAACCTACAAGTTTTATTAATTCTTTTGACAATAATTATTGTTGAATGTTGATCATTTTTAATACATACGATTTTAAATATTTGTTTATTTTTATATTGAATTAAAATAATTTGAGATATATCACTTATAGATTACGTCGGCTGAACGCTTGATAGAGGTCACACATAGACCAATATTATCCTCAGTGAGAAAATGTTACTTAACAAACTGCATAAATACAACATTTTGAAAGCATCCATATGTCTTCGAATTAGTTTAAGACTTTAAATTTTATCAATGAAATAAGTATAATTTTTTAAGCCAGTGATGTCACCATTGACGTTGAAATACAGAATCTTGAAAGATTACTCTCCGTTTTGCAGCCGCTTCATAATCAAATTAATTGATTTGATTATACACGAATGCATAGCAGTTGCTACTTGATGCAAAGATGCCACATCATTTTTTCCATCGTCCCGGAAAAGAAAACACAACAAAATAAACATTTTTAATAAGCTTTGATTTTGTTATGGCAAAAATTTCAAATTGATTCGATGCCATGGACGAAACTGAGATAAGGAAAGCAGCAACAAGCGATTTTATAAAAAGAATACCAATCAGCTGTGTTTCAAAAATGGCTGTAGAAATTGTGCATCGGAGACAGATTTACAAAGCTAATTTCGAAGTAGGACTTGATTTACATTTTTTTCTCCGAATTTAGAGACGATATTTGTATTTCCAAGAATACGCTGCACAAGAGCGTATTTCAGTACTCTTTTCGTTGAATCATTCTAGAGATGAGCGCGAGAGGACACCGCACCGCACATCTTGTCCTGAACGAATTTTTTTTGTACAATTTTTAGATCCTACACACATAGTGTGAAAGCGGTATTATCAGTTGGTTTGAAAAAGGATTGTTAATAGTACACCGATATAAGCACATTTTTACCTATCGATAGGATAATATGTCGTTGTGATATTTTTAGAATCTCTTTTATCGAATATGGATACTTTTGGTCTGATATATCGAAATTTGTTTCACTTTCCATCACTATTTTTTCTGAAAATTCAATTTGATTCTTATGATATACTTGTACTTGAAATAGTAACACTCGTGTACTTGTAATATATAAATAACTCTGCCAAAACTGCCAAAATGTATGGATAAATATAAGAAAAAATAAAGACACAATTGGCTGAACAAAGAAACAAATGCTCAATGTACTTAAAGCTGCGCTAAAATTTTTAATATCACCGGCAAAGTTTTCACTGATGATGAAAACAGAATGCTGGACAATAAAATAGACAACGCGTTTTCTTGAAAACGCTTAATGATACAATTCGGGACACCATAAATACATTTTGTCTTGATAACTTTACTGATAAACTATCCATATCTGTCTCATGTCCATCTCGTGCCGAAGTATATGATTGTTAAAACTTTTACCACCCAGTCTCTTGGAGAATGTGCTCTAAGTATACTTTTACCAGTTACTAGCAGATCTATAGTGCGTTGCGGATTTTTGAGGTCAGGGTCATTAACGTTCACCGTCGCGAGATATGTTCGTAAGCATGTCCTTGATGGGTACGGGCGCGTCGAAAATCACCAAAAAATTCCCGATACATCTATATTTTTATCTTGATTTTTATATTGCTACTTTCAAAATATCGATATTCCATATTTTCCTATATATCAACAATCCTAATTTTCCAAAATTATGTAGAAGCAAACGAATAGGTCTCTCTTCTCAAATTGTCCTTTAAGCAATAAACAATTGCTTGCTGGTGGCAGCCGAGAGGGAAGCACATTGTTTTTTTGGGAATGTTAGAATTTTCGGAATGTCGTTAGAATGTCGGAATGTCGTTAGAATGTCGGAATTTCTGTAAATTTTGAGCTGTAGTTCTCGTTGATCTGTTAAACCAACGTGATTCTACCAAAAATAACTTTTACCATCGATTCTACAGGAGAGATGTACCTTAAATTGGTATAAGAAGCATGCTTCCGAAGTATGATGTCGCTAGATCACGAATGCCTTCGAATGAATTCGCATTAACAATGCGCATTAATTAAATACACACAAGGCCTTCTCATGACTGTATAATACCAAGTATATTATAAATGCAAGACTTTCGTGTGCTGATAATGTTTCGAAAAAAGTTTTAACTGTGTTAGATTGCATTCGACCATACAGACAAACACTCGACCAAAACTGTTTATCACGTTAAACGGCTTACTTGTATCTTTTTATGGAACATCCAATGTCTTTCTCTATGCAATGTTCCAAGTACTCTTTTTTTTAACTATTTTATCTTCGAATATCATAAATGTTTTTTTTTTTTTTGTAATTTTCAAAAACTGTTCCATGTTCTTTTTCGGCAAAACTTCGCCCTAATGAAACATTGATTCAACATTTTTATTGCATACTTATTTTTAGTGGCTAATCTATCACATCACTACTCTACACTCATGTTATATTGTATTAAACACATGTGTATGGTCGGTCTTATGTATCTTAACAGCTTTTCGAGTAGTACAATTGTTGAAAACACTTGCATAAATGTTAAACTACGGGTAAATGATATCAAACATATCATTGCGAATACAAAAGTTAACGAACGCATAAAATTTCAATGAACACAATTGACAAGTCATCAACGCGTTTGCAAAATTAAATCTGTAGTGCATCTGTACCAGAGCTATCGATAGTTCAGAAGATCAAATGTAAGAGTCATCTTTCTGACGGCAAATGGGAGTGTACATCAATTAAACTGAGGTTGCGTTAAAAATGAGTATTTATGTAAATTTTATTGTTATTTATAGATTTGAACAGACAGACAAACATTCAAAGAATCGAAGCCTTATTGATATTTATAGTTGATAATATTGATAAAAAAAATATAAAAAAATTTACGATAAAAATTGTTACAAAATCGTTCAATTTGTTGATAAGCAACGTTTACATTTGTTTTACGTCGCTTATAAAGGGCGTGCTGGAGTCTATCAAAAGTTCGCCGAGTTGCTTACGCAAAAAAATTCTTATTTTTTATTATACTTTTTGCACAGGGTGTGATTAGTATTATAATTTAGTCAGAATGTTTGCAACACCTTAAAGGAAGCATCAAAGACCCCATAAAGTGTATATATTCGTGCTCAGCACGACAAGAGTCGATCTAACTACATATGTCAGTCTCTCTGTCTGTCTGTGCGTTCCTGTCCGCTCTATTCCTTTAATCTTTGAAATATTGATTTAAAAACTTCTATGATGACTTTTTATAACCATAAGCAATAGAACAACATGATTTTGTTGTATCGAACATGTTTGAAATAATGCAATTAATGTTAAGAAAAGCATCGGTCGCTCAACAGTCTAACGTGTGGCATAACATTAAAGCCGATTTGGGTTCAACACCCGCTCGATCCAAAATTTCGTTAAATTTTAATTTAATTCTTTCTAATAATTTCATGCTCAACAAAATCACATTCTCAACCCTCTATCCCCATCTACAACCGAAGTAAAGCACAAGAGCTGCCGAGCAAAAAGGTCAAGTGTGAAGAGTTTGAAATTATTGTTTTTTCTTGTTTTTAATCGTCATTATATTTGAGCTTCTCTACATAATCACCATTAAATTCAATGCATATTTTAGTTTGTAGATGCATCTGTCAAATCGGTCTTGAAAATTGTGATTTTATACCCTCTCAATTTCTGCGCATTGCTACTGAAGATGAAAGAACCTCTCCGAACCCTTTGATACCAAGAGAGGTTTCAGGCAGGGTGATGTTTTATCGTGCGACTTTTTTAATCTCCGGATAGAGTACATCCTACGCCAATGCCCATACGTAGATCGATCGGGCACGATCTTCCATAAGGAAGTGATGCTACTCGCTTATGCTGATGACATAGACATCATAGGCATCAACGAACGGCGAGTAAGCAGGGCGTTCTCGGATATTGAGAAACAGTCACGTCTCATGGGCCTAGCGGTGAACGAGGACAAGACGAAGTACTTGGTGTCTACTCGCAGACCATCAGCGCGTCTTGGACAACAATGCTAATCGCTGCTACTTTGGGCTCAGCAAGCAAATTAGAAATAGAGCCCTCTCTCGAACTACAAAGATAAAAATCTACAAAACACTGATAATCCCGGTCCTGCTGTATGGCGCAGAAGCATGGACACTGACATCAACGGATACAGCGTCTTTAGGAGTGTTCGAGAGAAAGATTCTTCGTAGGATTTTTGGTCCCCTTAAAGTTGGCGTCGAGTTTAGGACCCGTATGAACCATGAGCTGTATTATGAGGTTGACATAGTCCAGCGCGTTAAATTCCAGCGGCTGCTCCGGATGAACCCCGTAGCTCCAGCACTAAAGGTTTACGACGGAAACCTGAACTGGATTGGTGGACGGCGTAAGAGAGGACGTCCGAGCTTAAGATGGCAAGATCAGGTCTATGATGACCTGAAGAAGCTCCGGATTGCCAGCGACTGGCACTAAACTCGCACTAAACTACACCGAATGGTGCGCTTTCCTACATGCGGCCTTGACCGATAGACGGTAGAGCCACCTAAGTAAGTAAGTAAGCTACTGAAGATGGTTATGTCTAAATGTTCTTTTTATTTGTCTCAATTTTTATGCACCAAATTTTAAGATATACGGTACAAAGACTGCTTTTTACAGCACTTTAATAGAGTATCAAAAGTGGCATGCCACGCCCACTTTTTATGGTAGCCCTCATACAAACCACACGCCCACTTTTGTTTTTTTGTATGCACATTTTTTTTATTGCTGTCAATATCTCCTTAAAATCTGACATGGTGGCTTCTTACGAAGAGACTCTTAACATAGTATATTTCAATGGCTTTTTGAGGTAGCTCTCATACAACTCATCCGCCCACTTTGGCCTTTTTTATGGAAAACGTTTTTATTGCACTCAATTATCGACGTGAAATTATGAACGGAATTACCAAGAGGCGTGTGTCGCCTATTTTTAGGGGTAGCCCCTACAGAACCATACCGTCTAACTTTGCAATTTTGTATGAAAACTTTCTTATTACAGTACTCTGCGGACTTTTGTTAGTACCCTCATTATAATACCCCATTCGCAAGCCCACCGGAAATATGTAACTGACACACAAATCGATATTAGAATGATAAAAAAATTAATTACAATATTGACTTTAGACTGAGTGCATGAGTACTTATTCTATGACAATGCATTTGACACGCTCATTGACATTGAATCATTGTATATAATTATATTTACGCTATTCTGGAGTTAAAATTACTAGTTGTGTGATTAATTAGAAAAACATATCAAATTCTTTTATTTAAATGTACAAAGTTCAAAAGGAAATGGCTAAATTTTTTTCATTTTTCAAGCGACTGAAAATTTAGATCAATTTCTTCTATGTACGAGTATATCTACAAAGTACAATTTGGTAACTTAATCACGCATAAAATTAATAATAACAAAAAAAAAAAAAAACAAGAAAAAACGTTAACTTCGGTTGAACCGAAGCTCTAATACCATTCACACGAAACTTTAAATAGTATTGTAAAACATAAATGTGGGGGTTTAAATAGGGGCTACATCAAAAAGTGGGTGGCACACGCTCACTAGTAGATGTCATATAGAATTTCAAGTTGATATTGACGTTTTCCATACAAATGCATAAAAGTGAACTGTTGGTTTATATGGGATTACCTCAAAAAGTGGGTGGGTCACACCCATTTGTATATGTATATGAGTATATGTATATGTATTGATCTAAACGAAGGATTTTTTCATAAAAAACACAAAATTGCACGTTGGGTTTGTATGAGGGCTACCTCAAAAAGAAGCGGGCCACGCCCAATTGTCTATGTATGTAAATCGGCTGTCTCTTAAAAGGCACCATATCGCATTTCAACCTAATATTGACTTTCATAAAAAAGTTTTTCTTACAAAAAGTCAAAAGTGGACCATAGGTTTGTATGGAAGCTAGCCCAAATAATGGGCTGGTCCCACCCATTAATGTATATGTCAAGCATCCGTCAACTAAAAGTTACTATATTGACTACAATAAAAATGTTTTTCATACAAAAAGTCAAAAGTGGGCGGTGCGTTTGTATAGAAGCTACCCCAAAAAGTGGGCGTGGCGGGTCAATCTTGACACTCTATTAAACCGGAATAAAAAGAATAATACGTGCAAAATTTCAACTGGATAGCATAAAAATTAGTCCCCAAAAAATGCGCAACAACATACAGACGGACATGGCTAGATCGATTCGTCTCGTCGAGCTGATCAAGAATATATATACCTTATGGGGTCTACGATGGCTCCTTTAATGCGTTACAAACTTTCAGACAAACTGATAATACCATTTCACACTATGTGTGAATGGTATAAAAAAAACATACTACATAGTATTAATACAAATGTTTCGCATGTCTAGCCAAACAAAATTACAATAGCACTGATAAGGCTTAGTATACATATACATATACATATCGTACATATGTGTACGTATGTAGTAGATAGTATCGTATCTCAAAATTTATTTAGAAGGTTTCACAAAAAGAAAAAAGAAAAACTAAATTTAAAGAAAAAGCCGACAACAATGTCATTGCAGACAGTTCGTGATCTAGTACAAGGCACATTTTCATAAATACATATGTACAAAATAAATATAATACATAACATTATTAAATAAAGAAAATATTGCCTGGCGTGTAAAAAATTTCCAAGCTCATTTCCAAGCAGATTGAATGAAAGATGACTACTAGTAGTAGATTGCACTATGAGGGGGTCTACTTTATATTGTATGTACGAATATACTTGTATATTGTAAAAACTTTGCGTGCATTTGTCAGACAGCAGAGAGAACATAAATGCTAAAACAACAAAAAATTCTGTAGTATTAGTTCTAAATAGCAGAGTAAATAAAATAAAAACTCTCGTCAACGTTTTAATTAATATCACTTGAGTTTCATTAAAAAGTTTGAATAAATACAACAAGTGATGTGATATTGCATGCACATATTCGCATTTGAGTGACAGGAGCATGGTACCCGGCATTGTGCGGGCTAGAGTTGTTGTTGCCAAGTCCCAGAAACGAGACTACCTCGATTGAACGCCTACACACATCCACAGTAAGGGTCAGTCGTGTGATCTGTGCCACGGTTTGTTTTGTTGGATGCAGATATCTAGAAGTTTTATATCTGTAGATATCTAGAAGTATAATCTGTAAAAAAAAACAAGTAAAAATGGAGCAGTGGAGCAAATATCGAAATATTGTTAGTGCAGACCTATGGAGACTTTCAAATTTTTATTACCACAAAAAAAAATGCTTTTTGGTGTGGCAGTCACAAAATTTTCCTGATTAAGGAAAATCTAAATATCCAAGTTTTAAGTCTCTGACTCTTATATAGTTCAGACTTCAAACATGCAGACGTTCGGACAGACGGACATGACTAAATCCACTCAGTTGCCGATGCTGATCAAGAGTATATATGCTTTACGCCTTCTTCTACCTGTTACATACATTGGATTTCTTCCATGATTAGATTTTTTTAGTTTGACCAATATCAAACTGGCCCAATCAATATCAGTCAAAATGAAAAAGAGACTAATCGCACGTTTGCAGCCACTTCGAACTGAATAGCAACCATATAATACGCCATTTCTAATCACCAACTGTCACGCTTGAATACGGCCTGCACTAAGTCAACCACGACGGAAACATTGGCATTAAATAGCGATATTCCCGTCGATTGATAACCGTTTATAATGGTTTGTGGTTGAAGAGTAAACCTTAGAACCAATTTGACCGAGCCGGAAAGATAACGAATTTAAAGTACTCGACGGCATTGTTTTTAGGCCACATATTGCACTGTCTTGCATAAAAAGCCATGAACAGACACATCTAATAGCTGCAATCTGTGAATGCAATGGGACGCAAATGATAGAAGTGTCACGCAATTCTCAACAGCAAAATCCAATGCTGCCACTGAGAGATCGGACGCGTGATCAACGAGTAATAACAACGATGGCCTCTCTTTCGATGAATTCTCTTTCGATTATTCTTCATGAATGCTCCTTAAATATTATTGCGAGAAAAGAAGAAACAGGAAGTATATATAAGCTAATCACCCGTCGCCACAATACACCTGACACTAACCTACTTAATTGTGTTGGTTGGAATGGTCAGTTGAAAATGTGAGTATATTATGCGGTGACTCTTCCACTGCTTCCTTATACAATTGAGCCCATCCACCCGGGAAGATTTGTTATACTTTTGCGCTTATTCATTTGCTGTTATAGCTATTTCAAGAAGAAAAAAGACAGACGCACGGCCCCTTATACCAAGTAAATAGCATGTTGCAAGAGATAAGTTTAATATTTGTGTGTGTGCGTTTGTATTGCATGTAAAGTCTATGCATTTCATTTTTTTTGTTTCACTGTGTGAAAAGGATTGTTTAAGCCTTTTACTTAAAATTCTCAAACGATTTTAAAAAAATATAGACATCTGCAAACGAATACTTTTCAAATGATATATTTTTGTCTAAATTGATGGTATACTGTAAGCGTAACAGCCGTCACAAAGCAGTACTTGATTTTTAATTTATAGATGTGAAGCGTCCATTCATAAGATCTATAGCTCTACCGAATTTGAGAATATCCAAAAAATATCAAACTTTACGATTAGCATGACAGAGCAATGCTAGTGAACAGAGAACATCATCAGATGGTAACGTCTGGAAACAGTCAGATGCAATACTCAGAGCGCCATTCTGACTTCTTTCAATTGCCATTGAGTCATACTCTTAGGTAAGCAGTCAATCTTACCCCAGGCAATTCCGGCAAACATCTCCATTACTTTGTTTTTGAACCTTAAACGATTATTCGTATTCGTAGCGTTAGCCGAGCCTCTAAGCAGAGATTAAACTTAACTCTTTGAATACTCAGATACGTCTAGTTCCAGTATAAACTACTCACTATAATACATTTGTATAACATGTTAAAGAGTGGCATTAAGTCATTTAGCTTAGAGTTTTCAAATTGTCGTAACTAACAAAACATAATGCCTATTTTGAAGATCATTCGGATGAAATCTTTGGAGTGTCTACAACATGTATTAACGACCAGAGCCGCTGCTAAATGATTAACATATGAAGCCAATCGATCATTATATCTGCTGTGGAAGTTTAACTGCTCCATGACTGTTGGTATTCTCAGCTCTCGATGCAAAAATTTATTGCGCATATACTCGTACCAAGGAGCATCAGTTATTTTACGCAAGACCTTGTTTTGAAGTATTTGTATTCGGTTGATATGTGTGGCAGCAGCAGTGCCCCGCAACTGTATTCCATACATCCAGGTAGGCATAATGATTGTTTTGTAAACAAGCAGTTTATTTTCGAGACTGAGTTTACTTGGGCGAAGTAACCAGTTTATCTTTTTTAGTTTAGCGTAACAAACTGCTACGGTTTTTCGAATATGCTTGGCCAGATGCCACTCCTTTCAAAGTTAAAACCTAAGTAGCATACATGATCAACGTGAGGTATGACCAAATTGTTAAGCAAAAGAGGCGGGCAGTTTCCTTGCCTCCATGAAAATGTGCAGTGACTAGACTTTTCACTATTAACTTTTGTATTCCAGCGGTTGGCCCAACGTTGAAAATCTACACGGTAGTTTTGTATGTCAGTGGAAGCTTCGTGTGGATAGCTTGAGTTTGCAAGTATGGCCGTATCGTCAGCATATGTAGCCAGAAACATGTTCTCATTTACTGAAACTGGCATACCAGCAGTATACAAAGTGTAAAGGATAGGACCAAGCACACTGTCTTGTGGTAACCCAGCTGCAATGTAACGGATCCCTAAGCGCACATCGTGGACCTCAACTGTGAAGGCACGGTTAAGCAAGTACGACTTCAAAAGAAGGAACTGCGATGTCGCCAAAATTGATTTAATTTTGAAGAGAAGGCCTACAATCCAGACACTATCAAATGTGTTGCTGTACATCAAGAAAAACAGCAGAGCTATATTGCTCATTCTCATAGGCCTTAAGAATATGTTGGAAAACTCTGTGCACTAGTTCTGGGATACCATGGTGATGCCTAAAGCCAAAATGATGATCGGCAATGGCACTCTGGACGTCCAAAGCAAGTAACATTCTACAAAAAAAAAAATTATTTTAAATATTTTTGAGAAAGTCGGTAGTAAAGTATTTGGTCTATCAGACGCAACAACGTTTTCTGGTTTGCCAGGTTTCGGTATAATTATAATCACAGCGCACTTCCATTTGGGAGAGGAAGGGGTGGATGCGAATCATGGTATTGTAGAGTAGAACCCAAAACATTATTGCTTAATCAGGAAACGCCTTTGCTACTCTGCCAACAATTTCGTTATACCCCGGGGCTTTCGTTTTCATAAGCATTATAATCTGCGGAGTTATAGTCTTGATAGACTGCATATTTGTGCAGCTGTCTTCCCGAAACGGTTTCGCGGTGTCGCGCACATCATCTAATTCAGCTAATTTGAAAGGAAGTTGAAGCTCTTGAGTAGAGCGTTTCTCTTTAAGTTTCTCAACTGCTCTAACCAACTGGCATATTTTCTATAATAAAACTTTATGTACATTACGTCTTACCTATTTTTACATAGTACAAATCTTTAAATATTCCTCAAATTTCATAACTTTATAGTCTCATCATACTGTGAATTAAGTTTATGTGCACTCGATTAAACATATGCTAATTGCTTTTTTTTAAGCTGCGTGATAAATAATTTTTTTTGTTTTAATTTGCGTAATTCTATCTATTTTGACTGATATTTCAAGTTCAAGTGCAACAAAGTCAAGGTGTGTTAGACATAAAAAAAAGTCTGGAATATATTCATTCATATGTACATATATTAATTTCTATAGAAGTTTTGCTATTTTAGTAAAATTATCGTCTCTGTTTTTGGCATTGAGTTCTGGTGCACTAAATTCCAGGTGTTTTTATGGAAATTGTGTTTTATTAATAAAATTATTCATTTTTGCTTCAAGTTCAAGTGCACTCGACTCATTGTATGCTTAAAACTATCTGGACTCTATTATCAATATTTGTGCACAAACGCAAGTGTTATTATTATTGTAATATTATCCTTGCTAATTCAAGTTCAAGTGCACCAAATTCAAGTTGTGGTGGACATAAAAAAACGTGTACGAGTATATATAAATATAACCGTAACAGATTTCTTGGAAATAGACTTTCAATTATATAGAATTTCTGTTGTATTCCAGCAATACTATTCACCTTGATTCGAGTATGAATTCAATGTTTATTTATATCGAAATTCTGTTTTATACGTAAAACCGATACTCTTTGATTTGAGTTCAGGAGCACTTGCTTAAAGAAATCTGGAATATATTCATTGTATCTGTGTCTTGTTATTTTTGTAATATTATTCATATTGATACGGGTTTAAGTTCAACTGGTACAATCTGTGTTATGTAATGTTTTTCTGGTGATGTTTTTTAAACATCATTTTAGCAATGTGAACCTCTTTGCTGTAGATATAAGTCCAAGTGTACAAAAATGTTTGTTTACTTTTTTTTTTGTTTTTTTATTTGATTATTTTAAATATATTTCTAATTAAATAGAATTTTTAGTAATTGTTTTACTGCTAATGAGTTTGTATTTCAAAGTTCAAGTTCAAGCACACTTTACACTTGGTTCGTTTTATTATTAAGATTATTAAAATGAAAATTTCTACTGCGAAGATGATAAAAAGTTATAAGTAGTTAAACAAACTTATTATTTTCAGCTTAGGGAATACATATTTTAAAAAACAGCGGTTTAACGAGTATCAGAGATCATCATGTATCTATATAGTCGTATGTAAATATATGTATTAAAATTGTTGTTTCTAGCGCAAATATCTTTTAAACGGTTTTTTGTATATATTACTATATACTCTTCCACCTAGGCTAACTAGTTGTCTCAAGAGTATGTACTTTACAAAACATATGATGTTCTGCTGTAAGTGAAGATGCACTTTGAAGATAAAATAATAATAAAAAAAGTTATGGGACAATGTCGCCAGACTACCTAAGTGGTATTGAAATGCAATTTTGCTACCAAAATCTCGGGCTTACCGGAATGTTTCACTTAGAGCTAGTCTATGCGGTTGATATAATCAAGATTATTGACAATTTCTAAGTGGGAATCTTCATTCATTCAAGTCTGAATCTTGAACCAATAGCTTGCAACGAGCTGTAGCCGATTTGGTTTCCCTATATTATTTCAGTCGGAGCGAAGTGTCTTTCGCATGTAGATCTATGTTAATAGCTTTATGATACACGAATAATAATCAGCAAATTGTTTTCCCCTTCTTTGTTCTGGGATTTTGAACACGACAGAGACCTTGCGAAAGGGATAGCTATATACTTACAGCAACATTTTTCACATCGGCTCGTATAGATCACACTTGGCTTTTGTTTATGTTTCTATTAAAATTTAAGAATCAATAGATTCATGTAGATTCACCATTTGCGCATGACATGCCAATGTAATTGTCTTTGCATTATTCATTGTTTTATTGTGCACTAATTAATATTTTGTGTAAAGAGTGATCGAATGAAGAAATAATCCAAAACACCATTAAAATATAGATAAATACATTATTTCTGCCGAACTTTTGGTACTTTGTCATTTTTTAGTCCAGAGTTGTCTCATATTTCGAATAGATTTTCATTAAAATGGTATTTTTAGCTGTTTATTTTCCTGTTGGTTTTCGTTTCACTTTACTATACTTCAACCTCTCGCACCTATAGAATTTTTGCTTTGTCTATGTTCTGATCAGCTCTAACAGCAATGAAGGGCAAAACAATTTGCTGATTGTATTCGTGTATCATACGGCCATTAGCAGATGTAGTATATATCGGCTGGGTAGGATTTAATAGGATTGGACGAAACACTACCACTCCTAAATTATTTCTTGTGCACCTTTTTCATCAGTACCTCAACATTATAGCTCCAGTTTAGTTTGCAATCTAGCTTAGTTTCTACGTTCATAACTTTCTGGAGAAATTTTAGTTGTAGTTCCATTTAGTTAGGGCATTCCGATATTATATATCGTGGCTCTAAAATTGTTTCGATTTTTATATTTTTCAAAGGATAGAAAGAAAATTCTATTGATATGTTTTGTATAAAAGAAGAATACAACATCATATATTTTAAACTGTGAGACCAGAAAAAATATTTGCTATACCAACTTGCTACAACCCGAATAGATCGAAGACTTTGCTTCAGTTAGGTAGGAACAAACAAAGAATATTAACAGGACTGCTAACAGGCCACTGTAGACTAAAGAAACATTTATATGTTTTGGGGATACATAACTCACCCGAATGCAGATTCTGTGACTATGAAGAGGAGACCCCTCTTCACATTCTTGCACAATGTGAAGCTGTAGCTAGAAGCAGACTGCAGTTGCTAGGTAATCACTTTATTAGAACGGAGCAAGTGAGTAGTTGGGAACCTAGGAAAGTACTAAGATTCATTCAACAAATAGGGTTAGGGCAGCTCATCTAACTCAGTAGGACACACAATAGACCTTTTATGTCGTGGTTTCTACATGTCTCCATCATAAATAAATAAATAAACTTGCTAAAAAGTTAAACATTTTGAGGTAGATTTAAGAGAATGTTTTTCAGATCGATGGGCGAACTAGTTTTTCTCTCCACAATTTGTTCTTATAACCGTATAACACTGGCTAAATTTTCTCATGATTGAGAGCAAGGATGGGCCTGCCCGGACCGAATACAAAACAAGATCTGGAAAAAAAAGACCGGGACCGCACGGACATAGTATTATCAAAAAGCCCGGCACGGCACCAAATTATCAAATTTTAAAAAATGTGTAAAATATACATATTGAATTGATCATTTAAAAAGCCCCCGTTTAAATGCATTGTCAAAATTCTTTTTGTCACTAAGTTGGCACAACTGTCCTCTATACTGACACGGAATTTGAGCGTCACAGTATTTTGTCAGTTCATCTGAACTATGCATAAAAAAATATGGTTTATGTCAGGCATTTTCGGGATTGTTCGTGCCTTTCTGGCCTTTCCGTGCTTCTGAGTTTAGACCCGAGCCCGCACGAAAAAAGCCCGAATTAGATTTTGACACACGGTTCCATATTATTCAAGCAGAGGCCCGTACCCTCCTCTAGTTGTGAATCTAGGTCTTTGATGCAAAGTCCATTCAATATTTTACGAATTATCTAAGAGGGATAACTATACATATATGTATGGTTGCCGTCGAAAAATATATTTTTCTGCTGAATGGATAGTATTTTGCGACACATTTACATGCCAAATACGTTCTGTTACACAGCATAGCCTAACCGGTCTCACAGATTAATTTTATAATTGACAATTTCCTGAACACCTTCAAAAAAAAAACCTAATTCAGAATCAAGAGAAGATTTAGCTATAACTATTAAACAGAGTCGTAGTTGTCATCGACATTATATAAAAATTTTTATCTAATTTATCATTTTTATACCGCACATAAGCAGGGTCTATTGGAATTGTTGAAGTTTCAAAATATAGGCATTATAGAGAAGAAAGCATCGGAGACCATGTAAAGTACAAGTATATAAATCCGAATCGATCTAGCCATGTCCGTCCATCCATCTGAACCTGAGAGAGATGAGAGAGCAATTTTCATCTCATATATTTTGAAAGAAATCAGTCTTATGCAGTGAGTGGGCAACATATTTTTCCAAGATTGAAAGAGCCGATCAAAAAGCAGTTTCGGAAGGTGAACATCCTTCCTCATCAGTAGTCGCCTTAAAATGCAACTGCATTGTATTTATAACAGATGGGAATATGCATTTTAATATTAGAAAATCTAAATGATACTATACTCGAACATTTTGGAACATATATAACAATATATTGTTATTTTCAAATTAAAACCTAATCAAAGTCCAATTCATCAACGAAGCCGAACTAATATTTGTTTTCATTAAACAAATGAACAATACAAAGTACGAAACCGCGAAATACATTCGCACTCTATACATAATTACTTGTACATATAAGTATTTCAAATCAAAGTGAATCAAATGAAAGCGTAACATTGATCACGACAAAATAAATATGTATAACATATAAATACAAAACTGAATGATAAGGCTAGCAAGCAAAAAATTTTAAAACACCCACGCAACAAAGCGAACATAATGTGAGGCTTTATATAAAACCAACAATTGCTGATAACCCAGCAAACATAATAATTAAGTAATTATGTACTTAAAATATGCACTACTTAAAAATCTAATCTATATAAATATGACTGTCCTGACTGACTGACTGATTTATCATCAATGTGCTGATTTGTGGACAGCGTTGGTTTAAGATATTTCTACTTTAAAGGGGGGGGGGGGGTGAAGCTGGAGAAGGGGGGAGGGGAGTCAACCTTATATGTCTGGAGTTTTTTTTTTCATCCGATCTCTTTTTCCTGTATCGAGCTCGGTGTGCACACTCTACACAAATAATAATTAAATAAGTGCTATGCCGATTTTACAGAACTCTACTTTTTTACATACACAAAAAGGAAACGAGAGTGAAAAGTTAAGTATAGCAATTTACGCAGCAAATTACTTCGGAAATGACCCTCAGCTTTCCAACAACTGACATGACCCCGGTATTTGCAGACCTGTGCAATGTTTATGTGAACCGAATTTTTTCTACACAACAAATAATACAGGCCCGCGATGGTTTTCCCCTTACAAAAATGAGAAAAGTAATATCGGTAAATATGAAGTATGACGAAAATTCGAACTACTGGACAATCTGAACAATAAATTCTCGAGATTGCAACCAAGTAAAATTGAAGCGGGTATTTTCGATGAACCGAGAAGATCCGACGTTATTTCTTTCACACAGTTCAAACGAACGAAAAATACAGGGAAAAGATACTAGTTTTTTCTTTCTATCATAACATTTTCATTTTTATACCATGTAAAAAAAAAGAGTATATTAACTATGTTTAAATGTATGTACAGGCAGAAGACCCTATAAAACATATATACATATTCTTGATTAGCGTCGGAAGACGAGTCGATATAGGCGTTTCGTCCGAATGTCTGTTTCAACGAAACGAACTCGGAGACTAAAAGAGAAAGAGACTTTAATTTTTGATTTTTATACTCTCCTTTTCACTCTTCAGATAACTAGTATTAATTGAACATACCAACCCTACGAATCTGGTCCCCATTTTTAACTCTTATAAGAAAATTTACCCATTTTTGGTATTGTAGTTAAATGCGCTAGAAACGCCAAATACGGGCCTATAATTAGACTAGAAATGTCAAATATATATCTTATGTCAATCTTTGATCTTTTGAAGCGGTTGCTACCAAACTGCACCAAATCAAATTTCAAGCTAATATTGATTTAAATAAAGAATTCCGTCATAAAAAACACAAAATTACACGGTGGGTTTGTATGGGGGCTACCCTAAAATGTGGGTGGGCCACAACCGTGAGTCTATGTATGTAAAGCGGCTGACCATAAAAAGGCACCACATTACATTTCAACCTAATACTGACTTTAATAAAGAAGTTTTCATACAAAAAGTCAAAAATGGGCAACATGTTTGTATGGGGGCTACCCCAAATTAATGTATATGTATTAATTAATGTATACCCATTAATGTATATGTCAAGAATTCGTCCACTAAAAGTTACTATACCAATTATTAAGTTAATATTGACTACAATAAAAAAGTTTTTCATACAAAAAGTCAAAAGTGAGCGCTGGGTTTGTATGGGGGCTACCCCAAAAAGTGGGCGTGGCGGGTAAATCTTGATACTCTTATTAAACTGCAATAAAAAGAAGTGTATTTCAACTGGATAGCATAAAAATTGGTTCCCAAAAAATGCGCAACAACATACAGACAGACAGTCGGGCATGGATAGATCGACTCGTCTCGAGTCGAGCTGATCAAGAATATATACACTTTATATGGTCTACGATGCTTGCTTTAAACAAACTTTCAGACAAACTGATTAAAAATAGAAGCTTCTTACACTTTCTTAGAGTAATTTGGGTGCGCTGCACACGAAAAACATACAGATTTCTTTTTTCATTTCGGCCTTTCACCTAGATAACACTAACTATATTTGTGTTTTTTGATGATTGTTTTTACTTAAACCAGAGTAAACAGCATGTCCGATCGAAATGAGCGATATATTGCTAGAAAGGTGATTAAAATACTCGCGTAACGTTATCCAACTCGATCGATTACTAAGTGAAATTTATAAATTAGTGTTACTAATTAAATATGCATCTTTCTGATTTTGAAAAATACCACACCAAGGGTCAACGGATTTGAAAATTACTTATATGGAACAGTTTTATTTTTTTCATTCGAAATCTGTAATTGAAAAATTCGACGCCGGGCAATGCCGGTGGCAATACATAACTGCTAGTTTAAAAATAATACAATAATATAATTTTTATACACTTACCGCGCTTGAAGAAGCCCACTTTTGTGGTGTAGCAAATATTTGTGAAACCAATATTTAGTTTTTTAAATGTTTTATACTGTTCATGTGGAAAGATGCTGCCAGATGTTGAGGCGGTGCTGCTGCTGCTGTTATTCTGATTGGACAATGCCAAATTCTCCGTTTCAATATAATTGCTACAGGATGAATCGGAATGGCGACTTGCCGTCGGTGTTGTTGTTGTTGGTGGAAGTATATTCAGTGTTAGATTTGCAGGTCGTTTGGTATTTAATTTTTTTGTTGGTAATGGTGTTGTAGGACGCACTTTATGCCCTTGTTGTCGTTGGTCTGATGTTGTGGGTGTGGTTGTAGTTTCATTCATGTTGCTTGTTTCAGCAACATTTGTCAAATCCACCATTGTAATGACATCATTTTTATGTTGAGTGGTTACCACTGCCGCTTCACTGCATAAGCCGGCAACACTTTCAGCACTGCTGCCGTTCGCCTCCTCGTCAAGTGTTGTAGCAGCCACCAATTGGAATTTATTTGTGGAAGCAGCCAGTATTGGCGAATTATGTACGGTGGGCAGCATTTTTGAAAATTTTAATTTTTGGAAGCACTTTAAATTTTTTGTATATTTTATTTTTTATTGTATGAAATTGCTTTAGTCTAGTTTAAATTTATTGTTATTAGATTATTTGACTACATTAAAAACAGAATGTGTGATTGTATACTTAAATTAACACTTTATTTTATGCAAAAGTGTTTGTACAGTGAAATCTCACGTGGAATAAATGAGCACACGGGAAAAAGTTTTATGGTTTAAAGATACATACTTGCATGTATATAATATTATATATCTCACAAGCGCACTTTTATTTATTTATTTTACTTTTTATAGAATCCTTTTCTTTTCTTTATTTATAATTTTTTTTTTTTTTTGTGTGCTGTTTTTGCAAATTATTATTTTTTGGTTCTATAAAATCGCGCGATTTTTATTTTTCATTCTTTTCTGCTTATAATTTCTATTTTAGCAACGACGGAAGGCACGAGGCGCCGCCGCGCCTTAGGTCGTAAAAAGAATAGAAACAAGTAAAAGTGTTTTAGGGGAAGTGTGTGACTCTATTATACCCTGCACAATCGTAAGAAGTATGTTAGCTAAAAAAGGTGTAAGATGTTTTGCATTATTTATTTGTACTTTAGGGAGACAGAATGTTAAAAAATTATATCGGATTTAGATAAAATGATATTAATATTAGTTTAGCGTTAATTTCTCATAAAATTCCATTTCAATTGAGAATTCTTTAGACTCTTTTGAAAGTCATCATATTGAGCGCTCAGATTTGGCAGTGTTATAATGGTAAACACTCTGACTGTTATCAGCTTAGCAAACCATTCAAATTCATAGGAATTTGTGTTTTATAATGGTATACTCACAAATACTCTAAATCTAACATCTGAATCTATTGCAGAAGGCACAGAAAAAACTTTCGTCTCAAAATCTCCAAATTTGATTCAATAAATTTAGTTTTATGTATGAAATTTAGTGAAAATTAGTATACATTCAATATGAAATCAAAAAATCAGGCTTTTTCCGGTTTTCACCTTCGTAACGAATGTTTAACTTTTCACGTTTGGTTGGATTTTGCAATTTAAATTCTCTTGAGCATATGAAATTGATATCACGTAAAAAATTTACGCTTTTATCAAAATAACATAAGTAAAATTTTCACGAAAATTAAAACCAGATCATATTGAACTGTATGCATAGAACTTTATATAGTAGCTGAGAGGTTGGAGAATTTTACCAATAACTAAATAGCAGTACAAAATAGGAACATACATTTTAGCAAATTTTTATACTATCCAATGTTAAATTCGAATAAAATGACAACTAACTGTCACATCGGCATGTGTCAGCGTGCGTATCAGTATAATTTTTACTATTTAACACCATACCACAAAAAAAATGAGCTGAAATCGTGAAATTTTATTTTCAAAATCAGTCCTCACGAAGACTAAAAAGTAAATGAAGGCTTATTGGTTTTAGTAGGTTTGCTCATCAATAAAATTATTGAACCGGATGTTCCCCAATTGATTGATTTCGAAAAGTATTGATTTTGATATGGCATCTCTTTCAACAAATTTGACACCTCCTAACTTTATAGGGATATTGGAAGAGTAATGTTTATTTTAATGAATCTGTTGCTCTCGCTCAAATTAAGTCCAACATACGCCAGAAAATCGATAGAATTTCAATAGAAACTCTGCAAAAAGTAATGGAAAACGATGAAAACAATTTATGTGTGATTGTAGGAGACGGTCTTTACTGCTCGGGAGTTACAATCGACTATGTTACTATATGAAGAGAAAGAATTACATATATACATATTCATATTAGCAGAAATATTAACAGACACAGTTTTGTTACAGAAACACCATTCGCCTCAGTCTTTAGATTACAAAACTAAATATAATGCATGAAATGTGGTTACTCGTTTTTTAAATCGAAAGCGTCCCCAAAATGTCACCCCAAATGTCTTCCCAAACGTCTCTCCAAAGTTCCCCGCAAATATCTCTTCAAATGTTCACCTAAGTGTCCTGCAAATGTCCCCCCAAATGTACCCCACTTAAATGTCCCTTCAGATGTATTTTTACTCCCATCCAAACACGCCATTATATGGCGACCCTCAATTCACCGAATTAACTTTGTCTTTTAACCCAAGCACTTTAAAGTGAGGTCAATTTCGTTTCCTAGTATAATTTTGTGCATAAAATTTATGAATATTCGTGTAAATTCGAAAAACAATATTGGGATTATTGGGTTACAACGGAGCTATTTTGAAAATTGACTTGCTCCAATGCTCTGGGTAAAATATTTTTGAGCACAGAAATTTTCTGATACATTTGTTCTAATCAGACACGTTCAGATTCTAAACCTCAACTTTGGTATTCCTTATTAATATTCAGCTGAGAAACTTATTGTACAGTTTGTCAGAAATTGTGCAAATATAAATATGTCTAAATTTTATACAACTTCCAAACTCTCCTACACTATGTTACAATACAGTTTCATATTCTATAAAGACATTACAAAACTTGCCTGCAGGGTATTGAAAGGGAGAGCACAAAATATGAAAAGACTATGCGAGTGACTGGGTGTGTGTATTTGTTGAATTGCTTATTCGAATTTATTAACATTTGCATATATTATACAAATTAGAAAAACTGTTGAAGCAAAAGCAAATAAACACAAATACAGACATATAAATACATATGTAGACGCTCATATAAATAAATAAATAAAACACAAATGGGCTGCTCTCGCAATTAAGTCTTAAGTTAATTTTTTTTTTGTGTGGGCCTTTTATAAGTTCATTCACTTTTTAATATAAAGAAAGAAAATAAATAACACTTTTCGTATCACTATTTATTAACAACAATTACGTCCAACACTCACGACCGATAAACGTCAATTGCAACGTAGAACAAGCAAAAATCAGCAATAGAACTTAAAAATTATTCGTGCCAAACGCTCAAATGACAAAAAAAAAAAAATAAAAAAAAAATATTACAACAACAAAGACTGCAGCTGAGCATTAAAATGCACTCAATTCATTTTTTTGTTTATTTATTTTATTGTTTTTGTTATCGGGCATTAATAATTATGCCAAGGAGGAGTGAGTGAGAGAACGATCGTTACATAGTTGTTGTTGTTGTTGTTGCTGTTACTGAAGATGTAACTGAACAAATTTGAGCACTACTTGCGTGAGAGTGAGTTAACTGAGTTTAAAATAAAATGCACGTGCCATTGAAAATAAGAGTAAGAAAGTTGAGTATTTTTTTTTTTTCATTTGAGTGTTTTGATTTTGCTGCATATAGTTAGTTAGTTGTAGTTAAAAGAAATACAGTGAAACAGAGTACATGTGCTCAGAAGCTATACTAGATTTGACACCACTTCATCTAGAAATCGAACACAAAATCAAAGAAACACTCCTAAGGGCCGTTCTCATGACTTGCCTATATCTTTATAGCTCATATTTTTCTCACGATATCCTAGTTTTCAATGGCACGACTGTTATTAAGCCGTATAACCGTATTGCCAAGTTCGGCGAGCCAATAAATTTATTAAAAATTTATTGCAAAGATACCTGCCAACTCGACTCGATCGATCAAAAACCAAAGCAAAAGCAAAATGAAAACAAACCAAATTGAAATTTTGTATTAAAATTTTAAATGGATTGGCTCGTATTTTTCTACAGCGGCGGCGTTCATTCTCATCCAATTTTTTTTCTAATTTATTTTTAATGCGTTTACATTTGTGCAAATGAAAGCTCTTCAGCATTTTGCAGTTGACCGATAAACAAGACAAAAGTAACCGATTTCAAACGAAAATAATCAAATTTTTAAACATAACAGACAAAAAGTGGCAGATTTTTGAACAATAACAATCGAAATATATACTCCAGGGCTACTCAAAATGGATTTATTACAATTGTGAAATCGTGACATGCACTACTCAATATTATTCCACCGATAGCATAACTTGCCAGTTAGTATTTTCTAATGTATTTCTGAGTCGGGAGAACGGTCCTAAGACTGTCAGTCGACAGGAACAAAGCTACCTCGAAGTTGTGTCAGAAACGTCTCCATACATGGATGAAGGGTGCAACCCTAATGTTCCTGACAAGAGACGAAGGGACACATAGGAATATATTTGATCGGAATTTTACTATTAAATGGTTGAAAGCTCTCGGCAAGACAAATTAAACTGCGTTTAAAAAATTTTGTTATCTCGATTAGTTTTCGAGATATCATCGGTTGAAGTTTGCGAAAATTTTTATTAATTTCCTTTAAAAAGAATGTAAGCGCGATTTTTTCCTTCAAACTTTTAATGATTTCGAAAGTTTCAGACAAACTGATACTATTTTAAAAATGTTTAAAATGCCACTTCTAGACAAGTTTCACTGTACATGTATGTGCATCTCTCTTGCACGCATGCACATATAAACAAATCAAAAGAATAACAACAGAGAGCGCATAACTCTTTGTTTTCATTTTTTTATTGTTTTGATTTTTGGTGCTTCTTTTATGACGCATTTTGTTCTTGTTTTTTTTTTTTTTGTATTTCTTTGAATTGTTAGGGCAGTCACCAAAAACAACTTCTTTAAAAATGTTTTAAGTGAAATTACTTAAAATTTTTAATTGTTGTTAATTGTGTAAATGTGTTTTTTATTGTTTAATAAAAATTTTTGGCATATTTTAATTTTTTGCTTTTGTATTTGCGCGCACACGCACTTTTTTGTAGTTGTTGTGGCTTTGCTACAATGCTTTTGCATTTGTTTGCTTTTGCCATTTTTTGACTTTGCACCATTTTAAACAAAACAACTGAATTTTTGTTGATTTTTGCTATTCAAACACACACATACACATACAGGCACATATAGAATTTCTGTCTCTCTCTCTCTTTCTCTGTTCTATCATTTTTAGTTTGACATTCTTTCTTATCTTTCTCTAATACTAAATGCCTTTTACTGTTGTTGTTGTTGTTCTTTTCTTTTTGTGTTGCACTTGTTACATGTTAAGCGGGGGCGCGCGAGCTTTTGCAAAGCAATTTTATTCCAATTGTCATTTTGCATGTCTAGCTATCTCTTTTTTTACTAATCTAACCATTTATTGGCTTCTTCTTCTTTACAATTATTTATTACAACTTATTCTTCTTTGTTTTAGGTTGTTATTAAAAACCGCAACGTGCGGTTCCCCTTCCGCTCACAGCTGATTATAATCAACACTTGCTAAATTAAACTAAAAAAAAAACTAAATTTTTTTTTTTTTTTTTGAATTTTGTACCGCTTATAAGTAGTACAAGTATAAATCTTTATCAGCGCGCGTGAGTATTTCAAATTATTTATTAAATTTTCTTTTTCGATTTTTACACACGATTTAATATGTACATATGTATGTAGCTATGTACAATATTTAGCAGAGTAGTCAGTCGTATTCCAATTTTTACTTTTCTATTATCACAAAAAAAGCAGCACAAAATCATCGCCGTTCGCTGCTAAATCCCGATTCTGACTGAACTCGATGAACTAAAATGGAATCTACATAGTACAAGTTAAAATGAGCGCCAAAATTATAAAACGAGAAAAATAAACAAGAGAAAAAAACTCAAAATTTAGGTTGCATCGACGTTTTAATGCTCTACAACGTGTGAACCGGTTAATAGTTAGTTTGTGCAGAATTGTAAATCTGTTTTACAATCAACGATAACAATCGAGAACAACAAACAATAGTAACTATGAACCAGTGGCGGTTTCAGGGGGGCTATGAAGGCTAGATAGCCACCCCCGCCCCCTCAACACTCAAATGTTAGTTAATAGTGGTACTTACGAAACAGTTTATATAGATACTAAAATAATTTGTATGTTACCGTCATAACAACTTACACGGTGCAACAAATAAATTTCGAGAATGGCCGTAGAAAAAATAATTAAAACAATAAATCTGAATATTTTCCAATTTATTTATAGAAAAAAAAAACCACTCCAATTTCAATACACTGGTTACAGCGATCCAACATTAATTCAAATGCGTGTTCTAACTCATTTTGTTTAATTGCCTCTAGTGCTTGTGTTGTAGCTGTTTTTATGATTAAAGTATCATTAAAGAAATAACATCCTTTCAACTTCTGTTTAAATTTTGTGAATAGCGAAAAAAAAGACATGACTTCGAGCCAAAAACTGAGGAATAATTAACGAGGTGTGACTCGGTACATTATCGTGCAACAGACACCAAGTGTCTGAATCACTATAATCGGGTCGAATACGACGGATTCTAGCCATTAGGCGTTTCAAAACTTGTAAATAATATGCACCAGTAATTGTTTGTCCAGCTGGAACAAATTCCCTGTGGAGAAATCCTTTGCTCTCGAAAAATATATTGAGCATTGTTTTGATTTTTGATAGAGTGTTCTGTATGTGTTTTGGCTTGTGGTGAATTTTTCTATTTCCATTTAGCAATTTGACGCTTGCTTTTTGGGTCGTATTGAAAGCTTCATGATTCGTCACCAGTAACAATTGATTTTGGATAATTTCTGGCAGCTGCAACGACTTTTCCGATTTCACAGGCCTTTCTCTACAAATGTTTAAAGTCTCTTACATCAGTTTCAGCGAAGCATTCCGATCATTTGCAAGGAAATCACGTAATTTTTCGATCATTGCTAGTGTCCGAGCTAAACTCGGCATTCCTTCACGATTATCATCTTCTAACCTCTCTCTGTCTTTTGAAAAACTTTTATGCCACAGAAAAACATACCATCTACTTAAACAATCATCGTCGTACACTTGCTGCATCAACCGGAATGTTTCTGACGAAAATAGAATACCGTTTTTTAAATGCCTATTTCTATAAATAATACAGCTTCGATAAAAAAATTTTAGAAATACTGGTTTAATAAAATATCGCTATTTTTATAACAACAAGCTTAATTTTTTCAACTTGTTGCTTTAAATACTGGTTTTCAGTATACAACCGGTGTTTAGTGTAGAAAAAGGCTTTGGAAGACCGGTTTTATATAAAACGTTTTTGTTGTAAATACCGGTTTTATATTAAACGTTTTTGTTTTAAATACCGATTTTATATAAAAGTAGCGCTCTTTGTTTTAAATACTTTTTTTATTTTATTTTTTATATTGCTTTAATACATGTCCGCACATTTGATCAAGTATACAATCAAGAAAGTGAAGTGTACCTAAATATATATATATACATACTTATATGTATAAGGGAAAAATTATGAGCACATTATTTGTTGTTGTTGCTCACAAACTTATTATCTCTGCATTAGCTATGTGTATGTGTGTGTGTGTGGTTTTTGCTTCTTTGTTGTTTTGCTGTGCTCTCGCGAGTATGTGATTGAGAGAGACTGAGTGTAAAACTGGAGAGCATGATTGAGTGAGTTAGTTAGTGGTGTTGCATTACTCGGCGAATGCACTTTTTGCGTATTATTGAACACCCTTCTTCATATTTTTACATATATGTATGCGCATACACACACACGCACACACACACACATATATGTGTATATATGTGCCTACATATATATTCTGATAAGGATTTTTATCAGTGCATTGTAAAATTGATAACACCAATGGACAAGAATCGCCTTAAAATACATAAGTATGAACCTGTATTACATACATATACACACATTCTTGAACAGCTTGATCATCATCGAGCTTTGATCTAACGTTATGATTAGGAAATATTTCTCTTCAAATTAATTTGTTTACAACGTTTCTAACACACAACATAAAAATGTCGGATATTACTTAAACTAACCATTTATCTCACTTCTAGTTCCACGGTCTTTAAGATATTCATGAACATTGTTTTAAATTTGAAAAAATTTACTGTAGGGTACAGCTTAAATACAAATTAGCTGTTAAATTTTCTTTAAGATCGGTTCTATAAGGCATGTGCCTTTAATATTTCCTCATTTTTCATTTAACGTTCTTTCAGTGTAGGGTATACAAATTTGGTGCTAACCAAAGTTAAAATTATTTATTCTTCGTATGTGTATGTACCTTACATGTTAAACGTTTGAGCAGCTCAAACCAAACGGATTAAATAGTCATTCCCCCAAACGTCCCAATTGTGTCCTGTTAAAAGTCTGTGCTCGCCACCCAGCCCTTCCAGCAATAGAACACTTTTTCTATGTGTTTTATTCTGTGTGTGGGTGCGTGTGTTTTTGTATGAACCAAAACTTGTTTAACCGCTTTATTTTGCACTGTCTATCTCTTTTGTTCTTTTAACACAGACTGCGATTGAAAACAAAAATAGCAAAAGAAAACTACAGCTGATTGTGCAAAGTCATCAAATGCAATTTGACCTCGAAAGGTTTTATGTCTGTTTATATAAACTATGTTTTTCTTCTTCTTCTTCTTTTCATATTTTGTATCTCAGCGCAGTCAGCCGCAACTTATAAAAAAATTAATTATTTCTCACGTATTGCTGCAAAAGTTTAATTATTAAAACGAATCGCGTTATTCAATTACGCGCGCAATTTGTCAATCACAGTGTTGTGTGTCATTTGTCATTCACAATATTATTAATGGTTATGCGTTAAGTTGACCAACTGTTCCCTAACTTAAAACGGTAGGTACATAAAAAGATATCCGTCTTTTAAGAAACTGATCTACTAAGAGTAGTTAAATTTGGCATGCAAAAAAAAAAATAATAATAATAATAGAACGCTATAATTGAACTCCCCAAGTAAATTACACTAATCACTGCGATTAGCAACGATAAAATTCAATATTTTAACCAAACATAAAAAAAAAACATTCCAATTCGACTACTTCGTTCATAAACCTTACTTATTTTCATTTCAAGACCAAAAGGTGATTTGTGTAAATCAAGTAACTAGTTTTATTTTTCCCAAAACCCTTACGAAGCCTAAAATCAATTGAACATTTACTGAGTTATTGGATGAAATGGCACAAAAGTTATTTTTTGCCGATTACTTTAAAATTTGGGATATTAAACATTTTTTAAAATATGCAGAAATGTTGTATTCGAATAGACTTCCAGCCTACACTAGGTCACCTTAAAAGTACAAAATGTGTTACATGCTTTTCACGGTATTTCAAGCACATGTCATATCCTAATCGTTGTGAGAAATATGTAGTTTTAAATGCAAGTGAGAAAAAACAAAATAAAACTATGGTTGCTATAGCTTAAAGTGCGCTTCTCACCGTTTAACCAAATATGTATTACCAATATGAAATGTAAAGTTCACAAATCTTCACCTACTCGTTAAAGTGTTATACATTTCGAAAACGAAACGAAAAACTTAGGTAGCATGTTAAATTTAACACAAAACAGCAAATATATGTTATCTGGGAAGAGTACTGGTAGCAAATTGAGCTTTAAAGTGGCATATTTGCTTAATGTAAGGTATTTTACAACCATGAAAAGTGATCTAACAGAACCTAAAGTAGCTACAAGCGTACTTAAAATTGAAAATTCCATAATCTTGAGCTGCTGCTATATAATCTTATGTTTTTAAATGAAACTTACGCACATAAACTGATGTACTTCACAGCAGTTGATTCGTATATTAAGTAGTTACATTACTCTATAGGGTGCGGCAGCAACTATTTTCAAACACTCAATAAAACTCTTTTTATGAATAAGATTTGGTTTTTTTTTTTTTTTTTTTTTTTTAACTGTAGGTTTATCATGACCCTGACCAGCATATCTGCGGGTATGCTAACAATTTCTGCCCGGATGTTGTCCTTCAGGTCTTGTAGATTCCTTGGACGGTTGACATAAACGCGGAACTTCAAAAAATACTACAACGAAAATATTGCAAGGAGCCAAATCGGAGAAGCGAGCTGAACACTCCAAATCTCTGCTTATTGAGATGAGGAACTCCGAGAAGTGCGCCCTCAAAACCTCCATTGATGCTCTTGAAATGTGAGCCGTTGCTCCGTCTTGTTGCTACCAAATGTCTCCTAAGTCATCAATTCATCAAATCGTGGAAAAAGTTTCCTCCAACAAGTTCACATACCGGTTTGAATTTACTATCACTGTACCTCATTTTCTTCAAAAAAAGCACGGTCCAATAATCACAACTAGGGAAATTTCATACCACACTATGTCTTTAGGTGAATGCAAAGGCCTTTCATGCAATTTTCGGGTATTGTTGTCAGCCCAGTAGCGCATGTTCTGTTTGTTAACGCATCCTTTCAAGTGAAAATGCGCTTCATTGCTGAAAAAACAAAAACCAAAAATAGGTCTCAAAAATGGCAAACGCATGATTTCACCGTTCCAACGCATAATGCCGAATGACCTGAAAGCAAATAAGACTTTGGAATCACGCCATGTCGATTGGTATTACTTCCGCTATGCTACGATCTCTACAGCCTGAATGGCGCGCATTTCAAAGAAGGAAGTTTTGCTGCCGCATCCTGTATAAATATGTGTAGATAAAGCTAGAGGGTTTATTAGGCGCTAAACCCATATTGGGAACATAAAATTGTGTCAACAATGAGAAATTGGCCCTGGTACTCATAGTTAAAGTTCCAACTCAAAAGTGGCTCTTAGAGCGGTCAAAAGAAACCGGTAACTTATATATATTACACGAGTTTCATAGTTTATTAGTGCAGCTTATGGTTAAATATTAATAAACTCGAATGAAATATTACATATATAAGTGCAAAGAAAATATATATTGTATTTAAAATAATATTGTTATAATCAATTCAAATTGTGCTGATTCAAATCTAACGTTTTATTTACAATTTCCGCATTTCGTAGCAGCGAGCTTTACAATTGGTATTATAGTGCATTTCGTTGTGAGTGGCAAAAAGTGAATTTGCGCGCAATTCTAATTTTTGAATTTCGTTTACGTTTTTAACTAATTTTATTAATTAGTTAATACAGTTAATAAATTTCAATTAATAAATCATTAAAATCAAAAATTAGTAAATTGTTATGCAAATATGTATTTATGTTATTTTTAAAGCAAAATTTTTAACTGAAACGAATTGGTTTCAAACTTTTCTTGTATACAATTTTAATTACACGCTTGCTTCATTTATCATATTTAGTGAAAAAAAAATACACAAATTCTTTTGCAAAACTGATTTTATTTCTTAACACTATCTGCTTTTTGCGCTATAACAACTAATTCAATTATTCTGCTTTTCGATATGCTCTGAATAACAAGATTTCTCGAATTTTGAATATTTTTTGGGTTAACATTATTCAAAGAAAGTCGAGAAAAGTCTTTATTCGAAGCTAATCGCAAATCGAAAATCAGAACATATGAGAAAAAGGTGCCTATCCATCGGAATGTTATACATATTCGATTTTATATACTCTTTACACGTACTGTGAAAAGTTTATATTATAATTTTGTCAAAGATTTCTTAACGAATTAATGGAAGTATCACAGGAGACATTATAAAGTATATATACAAATATTCTTGATCAGCTCGAAAAGACAAATCGACGGAATTTTCACATAATTTTCATTAATGGACAGTTCCCATCCACTTTTAGAGGTAGTTTCCTGTTATTTAACCAATCTGGTACTAAACCAAAAGTACTTCGCTTGTTCGTTCGATTTTAGAATTTGGCTCCTGTATTTGGAACCCATATAAAACAGTTTCTTCTCTTTGCTCTTAGGAGTCTCATTTGGGATCCCGAAATAAATCTTCCACCCTATCATGACAGGTTCAAATTGATTGATCTCCCAACACTCTTATTACGCCGTTCTATGCTCTCTGTTGCCGTTCTTCATAAAATTCTTATTGGGTAGGTTGATTCGACAAATTATGCGCTCAATAATTCACTCCGAGCTCTTTGTTCTATCTACTCAATAAGTTTTCACCCTATTTTTCTTATAACTCTTCCTTACACTATGTAAAAAACTCTGTACTGACAAATCACTATTCAATAAACTTGTAAATTTCAGTTAGCAACTGCTATGAGTAGAGGTACAGTCGGTCAACCTGGCGTGCCAAACAAAAATTCCTCCAACGGGTCTGAGTGTCCGTAATTTCCTTCTTCTAGTTTGAAGTTAGTTTAGTTAATGTATAATATAATCTCATGCTTTCCAATATATGCATAAAAAACTTACCACTTAGCGTCAGCCATTTTCTTGCCTTCAATTTTACACACTGTCTTCAAATTGGTTACTTTCCACAATCGTGGAAAGTAGCCAAAATTATAGCTATTTCCAAACCTGGAAAACCACTAGATTTACCTGAGAGCTACCGCCCTATCAGCTTGTTATGCTGTTTTTCAAAAATTTTGAAGTCAAGACTTAACTTGCATCTTGAAACTAATTCAATTACACCTGCAACTCAATTTGGCTACAGAGCGCACTTAAGTTGCATAAACCCGCTTCTTAAACTCAAAAAATTCATAAAACAGAACATGCAAGATAAGAAATCAGTTTTTGTTGTTGTTATAACAGCTTGGTTTGGGCTGATACAGCCACTTGGGCTGAGTTGGACAACCTTTGACTGCACAAATCTCCTTGTGCAGATCGGTCTAGGGCTAAAACCCAGTCGTCCTTGGAAACGAATCAGAAATCAGTTGGTTTGATTGCCTTAGATATACAAGCTGCTTTTGACACAGTATGGCATAAATTAATTATTACGAACACACACCTATCTACTTCACAAAGATTATACAAAGCTTCAACACTAATAGACTTTTCTTTGTTGAAATAAACTGTATTCCATCGGCTACTAAAACTATTAGTGCTGGGGTACCGCAAGGATTGGTATTAGGACCGATACTATATAATTTGTATACCTATGATGTACCTAGAACAAATAACTGCACTGTTTCTATCTTTGCCGATGATACCACGCTTTGCTGTGCAGGTAAAAATTATGTAAACGCCATTGAACGACTTAAATTCGTGCTATAAAAAAATGGAGAATCATGTTACATGTCAATAAGACTAACGCTATCTTCTTTACAAGGAATAGAAAAAGTATATATGTTTATCTACTCAATGGTAATTTGTGTATTAACAATACTGACATCTCTTGAATAAATAGCATACGATACCTTGGTTTGCACTTGGATTAACTATAGATAAAATCGATAAAACTATATGCATACTTTACACGATCATAAACCGAAAATCCAAACTTTCACTGAACAATAAACTTCTTACTTTTTAAAACGATATTTAATACCATTTTTATGTATAGTTCACAGATTTGGGGCTATTGTGCTCTCACACATATAAAAAAGCTTCAAAATGCACAGAATAAATTGCTTAAAATGTTATTGAATTTACCATATTATTTTTCTACTAGCAATTTGCACATAAAGGCCAATATTCAAAAAATTGAAGAAAAAGTGTATAAGTATAACTAGCAATTCTCTTATATAGGGTATATACTATATAAGATTGCTTAAATTCCTGCTTCTTCCTCTATTCTGTGATTAGATCTATCAAGTGCCAATTCTTAGTATAAGTTAGTGTTAAGATAGTTATAAAGTTTGTCCTTATTACTCTCAAGTAAGGAAACACTCCTGAGTCTGTTAGTTGAAGGAAACAAGGGTACCTCAATTTACTGTCAGAAACGTCTCTATACACTACTGGTTCCCAACCAGTGGTCCGCGGATCACCAGAAGCCAAAATATGGTCCGCGAATGATTTTAAATGTAGCTTTGAGTAACAATATTAGTCCTAGGACTGTGAAGAAGATGCAAGCTCAGAAATCACATTAATACAAAATTACAGAAGTTTATCCTAAAAATATGATTATTTATTTTTGTGTATTGTTCCTATTGAGTTTTTAATTAAAGTTTCAGTTTGTGAGAGAGATTATTACAGTTTATTTTTATTACACCTACATAGTGGGTCCCTGCTAACAAGAATGATTTAAAAGTGGTCTCTGACTAAGAAAAGGTTGGCAACCCCTGCTCTACATGTACACAAGGAGTACACCTATTGTTCATGCCAAGAGACGGGATGACAAGGAGGAATGTCTTCAATCGGAACTTCACCATCAAATGGTGCGATAAGAAGACTTCGACGCCGAAAAAGTCATATGCGCTAAAACCACATTGCATATAAGTGGTATACGGATGGATCTTTGTCGACAGAAGGAACTGGTCTAGGAATCGTATGCACCAGATTAAACCACTGGTAGTCCTTGGGCAAATATACCAATTGTGAGATTGCTATTCTATCAGACAGTCAGGCGGTGTTAAAAGCGTTAAGCTCAAACACCGCCAAGTCCAAATTAGTGCAGGAAGCACTTATATTATTGGCAACACAAGGCGAACACAAAACAAAGTTTACTTACTGTGAGTGCCAGAACACAATAATATAGTGGGAAATGAACTAGCCAATAGGCTTGCCAAGAAAGGAGCGGCAACGAAAATGGTAGGACCAGAGCCTTTCTGTGGCACTGGAAGACACACTACACTGGAACTAAACCGCAATGAAACAAATAGGGCAAAGAAGCAACATTGGGTTATGAGCCAAGGACTAAGGCAAGCAAACATATTCCTAAGAGGTTTCGAACCGCGCAGAGCGAGAGCAATGCTTCAACTAGTTAGAAACCAGCTGAGAACTTTGACAGCAATGCTAACAGGACACTGTCGACTGAGGAAGCAACTGTGTGTGATGGGTGTACATATAACTCACTAGAATGTCGATTTTGTGATCATAAAGAAGAGACTTCTCTTCATATCGTTGCAGAATGTGAAGCAATATGCAGAAGTAGACTTCGAATATTGGGCAGTTACTTTGTCGCTGAAGAACAACTGAAGAAGTTAGATCCAAGGAAAATTGCTAAGGTTTATTCAACAAGTTGAACTAGAGCAGGACATCCTAGTAGTAAGAAGGACAAAACAATAGATCTCTATAGGTTGCGGTTTTAAAATTGTGTCCTATAATAATAGTAATAATAATACTCTAAGGGTTTTTTCACATTTTTCCTTAGCATAAATTGTTATATATAAATAGCTTAATTATTTAAACCATTTTTCAGTAGTAATTGAGCTAATTTTTCTCAATGCGAAGAGAAACAATAACAACATTTTATGCGCAAAAATTGTATTTACACGTAAGACACGTGTTTCGTACTTCGCAACAAGTTTATCATCCGCCACCGCTTGGTATGAAGCATTTTTTTTTTCAAGTATAACCATTTTATTTGACATTACAAAACATCCACTTTATACATACTACATAGGTACTAACATATTTTTGTTTTACTTAGAAGCTAAATAAATTTCTATAAAATCGATCACAATTTCAAAGATGTGTGTAAATGATTTGTTGCTGCAGCTGAGTATAAAACTAAAATCTACAACTAAATATTCACAAAGTTTTTGTAGTTAGTAATTTGTGATTTTATTTGTTTAGTTTTATAAAAAAAAAATATTTTTCAATATACTATATATAATTTCTTTTTTAAGAACTATGGACAATCCGAGCATTGGCAAGCTTTTTGTTACCGTTACGAATTTACATAATATTATCAAAAACAAAAAAAAAAAACAATTAATTTTTGTATACATTTGTTTTGTTGGATAGTTTGTTAATTTGATTGAATTTGTTTGCTTTTCAGTTTTTTCCTTTTGTGTTTTTTTCCTTTTTTGGTATACAATATATTTATAAAATTTACTACTATATTAAAAACTAGAATCTAACAACTACTACTAACACAAACATAGTTAACAAATAATTCGAATTGCGGCTTATAAGTTAACACAAAAAAAAAAAATAATAATAATAAAATGAACCCTAAAGCCTTTTATATGTATTGTATGTACTTTTTTTTTTGGTAAAAAATATATAGGTAAATAATTATAAGTATAGAATATTTGTATGCTTAATGTGTGTGAATAAATTAAAATAGCAACCTCTTCTTTGTGTTGGTTGATATAGTACATATATGTAAATGGAATGTCGTAGAACAAAAACAAAAGAAAATTAAATAAAAATGAAACAATGAAAACACCCACGAAAATATTTACAAACGTTGAAAGTATGACTAAACAAAAAACTAATGAAACTAATGTAGAAAAAATATTTAATGATGCTAGTTCCCCCCTAGCGTTTATTCAACTTGTGCCAAAGCGTTAGCAGCGTCAGCAAATGCATAACACCAATAACAATCGACATGAGCGTCACACAGTCCGACATATTTACATCCGAGATCATCATATAGTTGAGAAAAACTTTCGGACTACGAAAATGACAATACATCACATTATCGGGACACTTGAGTATGGGACGATCCAGTCCATATATAGCATTCAATGCACCATGAAAACCAGCACGGAAATAACTTATATGCCACATCCAACGAAAGATCGGCGTTATATCAATGTAGCGTGTACAAAAACCAAAAACGGAAAAGAACACCGCAAGTATGGGACCCAAAAATACGGCCAACTGTAAGCGAGCAGAGAGAAAAATACTTTGATTATTAAAAAGCCAATATTATTATTAATAAATAGCACATTTACTTACCTTTGTCGGTAACGTTGCGCCCACAAAGAAGCCCCATGCCTGTGCACTAAGCGAAGCCAATACACCAAGTATTACAAAGTAATATACACGAAAGGATGCAGCCTCATCATTGCCCGTCAAATGTACACTGATAATTATATAGAGCGCAGCACAGAGACTCTAAAAAAAAAAATACGAAATAAAGTTATTAAATAAAATTAGTCGTCAATTTAATTAGGCGTTGTATCACACACACACACAACATACAAAATAAGGGGAACTTTTGTTTCAGCAAGTTCAGTGACTCAAATACACTTGCACGAAAAAGTCTACGTACACCACAAAAAATTTTAAATTTAAAATTAAATTGAAATTATTTTAAAGCTATATCTTGAGGGAAATCCTATAGAAAAATTGTAAAAGTAGTAGGCAGCGCTCACTCATCAATACAAAGACTAGTAACTAACTACACTTCTATCTTGTATTCAGTGAAAACACCGATCAGGTCGTTCATCTCTCTTAACAAAACAAGAGAAAAACGGCGACATAGAAGAAAGGTATTCAAAAATAATTTCCGTTGATACAGCCCTGTGAAATTAAAAAAGAAAAAGCTGGGTATCATGGTCGAGTTGCAAATGAGTACGTTTCTAAGCCCCCAGAAGTTTTGGAACAAATTTGCTCTCTTTTTTTCGGATGAGCGCAAATTTTGTATTTTCATGGTCAATAGGAAAAATGCTGGTTTGAGGAAGAGGACGTTCTTGGAGAAGGAGTTGCGGTTTGGCGTGTATGGCAGCCAATGATGTTGGAAAACTAACATTTATTAAATCAATAATGGATCAAAAACTAGTTATATCCAAGTTTTAAAGCCTAATTTGCTGCAAAGTTGCCAGAAGTTGGGGCTGCAAGAAGAGTTTTGGTTTCAGAAAGACTCCAACGACTCCAATGCGACATAGTGCGCATAAAGTAAAGCTCTGGCTGCTTTATAATATAAAAACTCAGTTGAGGAACTGATTCCCATTAGAGCATTTGTGAGACTTATTCGAACGCAGAATCCGTTAATACACCATTACCTCCAGAAATATAAAATAAAACCGGCTAAGTGCTCGCGCATGAAGGTTAAAGTGAATATTATATATTCTGTGAATATTTCAAGCGTCTACCTGTTGCCGTTATCAATATCGAGCAAAAACGAGCAAAAAATCACGTTTGTTGTATGGCAGCCCCCTTAAATATTTATTTTATTCTGTATTTGTTTTTTTAGTACAGAAATACATCATCTGTGAAAATTTCAACGGTCTAACTAACACGGTTCATGAGATACAGCCTGGTGACAGGCGGACAGACAGACGGACGGACAGCGGAGTCTTAGTAATAGGGTTCCGTTTTACACTTTGGTACGGAACCCTAAAAACACATAATAAGGGTGGAATATGAAAAAAATTATAACTGAAGATACAAAAAAAAACTTGTGAAATCCATGCCAAGACGTCCTACGGAGGTACTGGCGGGAAAGGGCTATACTACCACATAATTTTCTTCGAAAAAAGAAGCCTGTACGCAGACATTTGCGGTTATGCTTTTCTGACATGTTGTATTATAAAATTAATTAAAACTAAAATATTATTAATAAACTACATTAGCTGAGATATTTGCTATTAAAGTTAAAATTTACAATTTTTTTGTGGTGTACGTAGACTTTTTCGAGCAAGTGTATCTTCGAAACAAAAGAAGTTTTAACAAATAAAACAAGTTTTTTTTTGTAATTTTTTCCTTTCAGTACGCAAAATACATATATATATAATTAAAATCTAAAACGGATACCAGATACATTGTATCTATCTATCTATCTATCTATCTATCTATTCGTATAGAGAGTAAGCATTACCCGGCTACATACTAAAATTTTTCGTTTGAAAACGTGTTAATTGCTGCCAACGCTCAAATAATTGAATGACTTAATGATAGATAGCTAGTAGCAAAAAATAAAACAAAAAACAAAGTTTTAACTGCTGTCAATAAAATTTCAAAAAAGGTGATTGATGATGATTTAATGGATGAGCAGCAGAGTAGCACATGCAAATACTAAGTGAATGCATGATTGCTACTGAGAAATAAAATGGTAGAAACCAAAAAAATTGATTCAAAAGCATTGCACGTGAATCGCATGAAACACGTTATCAGCTCTAATTAAGCTTAATAGCTAAGCGGCATGCTGCACTCTAGTTGACTCTACATAAATACATTGTAAGTGTAGTACTATTACAATTGTTTATGTTTACAAATGCTTCTTTTCAATACAAATATTTTGTTATTTTCGTAGCGTTTATTATTTGTGTTTCGACGGCACGTTTTAAACTTACCTGAAAGGGTATTTCAAATGAGATCATCGATAGAAAATAGGGTCCCAGTTTATACCAGCGATTAAAATGTTCGCGCGTCAGCATACCAAGTTCAAGGGGAACTGTAAAGTCGTAGATAGAGAGAGAAAGAGAGAGAGAGAGAAATTAATAATAATATATATAATTAAAATAATAATGTAATTAGAAAACAAATGAAGAGCTAATTTTTGTATTGTAAAAGTAATTAAACATAAACAAAATCCTTTATTAAACATCTTATACTGCATAGGGTTGCAGAAATTTATCCAAGTTCGATTTAGTACACCCTGGCCTGAAAGGCAAAGTGTATACTAAGTCGAGTCGATATAGTTATGTCTGTCTGTCCTTCTTTTGAACGAGATCTCAGAGTGTACGTATAAACTGCGATCTGGTTTACGCGCAGATCCGTTGTATAAATGGATGGCAAGCCTACAACGCTAACAATAATGATGTATGATTTTGTTTCCAACTTTAAAAACATCATATAAAAAGACGCTGTCAAAGAATAATCAAAAATTTTCGGCACTTACTGTTTTTCATCGAGTATTCAGATAACAAAAATGTTTGCTACCGAAAATACTTTATATACCTAAAAAAACAGGTGATGAAGAGTGTGTCGTTTTGCATTTCCGTCAGAAAAAACCAAAGAAAAATCAATATGTGTGGACTTTTCTCCTAATAAATATCTGATTTTAGAATTTCATATTGATTTGGGAACACTATTTTTTGTTTGTATGAAATAGCAGTAATAATTTACAATTTCGGTAGCAAAATTTTTCATCGATCTCAGATTTATTGGTATCAGAATATGAAATGCTGCGACAGAGCGTTCCGAAGATATGAACTTACGACTGCAGCATTCTTCCCTGTTATGTATTCTGTCAAAAAAGTACCCGGAAACAATATTGTATTATTCAAATTTCCAAAATAATACGATTATGCCAGCGAAAAATACAACCATCAAAATATTTTTCAAACCAACAGTTTTCTTTCCACAAATCTGAACTTTTTCAACGAATTTTCTCACTCAAACGCTGCATATAACGCTCAGCTAATATTCTTTATTTACCAACTGACCTTCTGGCAAGAATTCCGAGTGCACAACACCGCGATTTTCAAAGAAAACAGTCAACATTACCTTCACTTTTGATCGGCTTTAACGTGGTTTTTTCGGTTTTGGCACAGTTGGAAGGTGCCACTCTGAAGCTTGTTGACTGGTTGACATGTCAAACTCATAAACTTTTTATCTCTTTTTTTATTAATTAAACCTTTTACTTTATTTATAGTAGTCTCCTAAAATTTGAATATAAGAAATACGGCTCAATTCCTCAAGATCTTTGTAAGGAGTCCATATCATGTTGCGGGAGCCCAATGATTCCGACTAGCTCCCACACTCTCCAATGGTTTTTTTTTGTACCATTTTAAGCCAATCCTCTCCAGAAATTGGCCCCAAAAATGAAATATTCCAGAAACTGATTGCGAGCTCCTTACAAAGATCTTGGGAAATGAGGCGGGAACAGGGTAATTTAGGTAGTCACGTGATTTGTATATATTCTAGTGCCAACTATTGTTGATTGCAGCGCCCATTGCAAAAACCCATTGGAACATGTATATCCCACAATATCCTTCCCAGGATTGACCAAGTGGCATACCTTCTCTACAATTCTTTGGGACTAATTCCATACTTCAGTAAACCGTCATCAATATCACGGAATATCTTCTTTTTGGTGCCAAAAAGACCTTAAAACTAAGAGGAGAGAGTTGGACATAGTCTCAAGTACTGGGCTACCGTAACAAAATAAGTATTTTTTAACAAAATCTTGGGAATTGAGGCGGGAAGTTGGTATTTCAGGAAGTCATCGCTTTTGGATTTATTTTAGTGCAAAATATTGCTAATTTCATGTCCAATTCTAAAAATTAACTGGATCATCTATTTTTCACATAGTTCTTCCCAGGATTGATCAATCGCCATATCTTCACTACAACTTGCAAAGACTAAGGCAATACTACGTGAAACCGCAATGTTATGCTGAAAGAGTTGTGTTTTGATGTCATTTTCTAGAGAGTATTGGATATAAAAAAACCAAAGAAAATATCACAAAGAAACATTCCATTTGCCACTCCAGTGAAAGAAACCAGATGCTTGCAGAGATAAAAGCCAACGAAGCATAAATATTAAATTCAAAACAAGTGCTTAAATAGCTTTATTAAATATGAAATACTCGACTGTAAACACTATATGTATGATACAATATATCATTCACGCACTGAAAAATCACTGATATCAGTTGCCATTCGATATTATAATTCACGTCGTATCAGTAATATATCATCACTTGTTACGTTGATACTTTTTGTGCTGCTAACACTATATGCAGGATATATTACTCATACTCCGTGAATCATAGTGGCACTAGTAAGAAATAAATTATATTCAATCACTGATATTTAAAATATCGAGTAGCAACTGATATCAGTGATTTTTCAGTCGCCGTGATTGAATCACAGGTAGTTAATCATCGCTCAACTTTAGTCAGAGCGTTATACCTATAATCACTGGAGAGCGCTATCGAATGGCATTTACTTGTCATAGTTCTGGTTTCAACAAATCGGAGCACAACATGATTGATATAAAAATAATTTTTTTAATAATCTGTGAGTTTCCCTGAATCTAAAATCGTTTGGAGTGTATTCTTTTCAAATCTGAGCAGCCCCTACATGCGCTGCTTTAATCACACAATACTGCACCAGCTGCTCGAAAAAAGTTGACTTCCAGATTGTGTGAGCCCATATCATATTTAAACAGTAATAGCCTAAATTTAATTAGCTAGTACAACCTAATTTGGAAAGACTTTTGAGCTTTTACATATGACAATGAGACAGCAGGCTCATATCTGAGTCTATCACGCAAAGTTTATCATCGCTATTGGTTGAGGAGTTTGGTAGTTAATTTTCAAGAACTATCTATCGTAGTACAATATACTATGTAAAGGGTGTTTTTTTTTAGACGTGTGGTTTTCAAGAAGAATTTAATGTTGTGGCCAAGAATTTAGCTTTATTATAAAGATAAGGGTTTGCCATTATGTTTTAAAAATGATTTCGGGCAAGTGGGAGCCGCGGCTGGCTCGAATAAATTCCAGCCGAGAGGCCCATTTTTCGACCACTTTTTGCAGCAATTGGGGCCGTATGTCAGCAATAACGCGCCGAATATTCTCTTCCAAGGCGTCAATCGTCTCGGGCTTATCTACATAGACAAGCGACTTCACATAACCCCACAAAAAATAGTCCAGCGGTGTTAAATCGCACGATCTTGGAGGCCTACGACGCGAGATAATGCGCTCACCAAAAGTTTCCTTCAATAAATTGACTGAATTGAAATTGGCTGTACGGCATGCAGCGCCGTCTTGTTGGAACCAAAGGTCGTCCACATCAACATTTTCCAATTCAGGCACGAAAAAGTCATTAATCACGGCTCTATAGCGTTCCCCATTGACTGTAACATAATGGCCGGCATCGTTTTTGAAGAAATATGAACCAATGATTCCCTCTGCCCGTAGAGCACACCAAACAGTGACTTTTTGAGGATGTAACGGCGTCTCAATAATGGCTTTTGGATTATCATTACTCCAAATGCGACAATTTTGTTTATTAACCTACCCATCCAACAAAAAGTGAGCTTCATCGCTGAACAAAATTTTCTTGTGAACAACGGAATCGGTGGCCATCTCCTTTTGGTTATAAAATTTACACGATTTGCAAACGTTGTTCATTATGAAATGAGCAAACCAAACTGAACATAAATCAAGTGACAGCTGCCAAAAAAAAGCTGCCGAACAGTTGCCAGATTGAAAATCACACGTCTAAAAAAAACTCCCTTTACATGCATAGTATACATAGTTTTGACAGCTAGTCCGAAAGAACGTGCTGGTAATAGTATACTCAATAATTACTAATAGCTTACAACAACAATTCACACTAAAGGCGCTCCAAAAATAATGATATTGTTTAATGAATTATATTTGTACTGCGCTCATTGACCATGTCCAGGCGTACAAGTGCAAATGCACTTAAGGAGAAGACTACTGTGCGACTTGAGTGTTGACACTGGAGCTTTTGTAAGAGCACTTAAGAGAGAGAGAGAGAGAGAGAGAGAGAGAGAGAGAGAGAAGGGGCGTTCAGTCATTCAGCTTGAGAACTGAGTGCACGTTTGCCACTGCAAGTGTGACTTGTAGCACAAATGTTGCAGCTCATTAAAGCGAACTGCTTATTTTTTGTTTGAGTTCATTAAACTGGTAGAACATGTTTCAGCCACTGCTGCTGTATATAGTCAGATATATGTACATATAAAAGGCCATTATTTTCTTTTTTCTTTTTTTGTCTACAATTTGATTCTTAATGCAGATTTATGCAAAATTGACGCGCGGTTTTTTTATTTATCGTTGATTTTTTTGTTTTGTTTTGTTTGTATCTTGTAGTTTGTCAATAAATCTTTTGAATTGCCGCTGCACAGCAAGGAAAATGTGTGTCAATGTGACTGCCAGTGTTTGTGGTTTGGGACAGCTGCTGTGTTGCCCCTTTGAAGTCTTAAATGCAGCATGACTCAAACCGCACTTGGCAGCCAGTCTAGTACAAAGAGTAGCTCTGCAGCTGTGCCGGTTTTTATTTTGGCTTGCCTTAAAGTTTATGTAATTTTACTATTTTTTAGATACAATATTTGTCAACGGTAGAGTTTGTTTTATTTGGCAGGTCGTTATTAACTTTTTTTTTTGTATTTTTTTCTTCTAAAATATCAAGACACTTGTCGTCGACTTTAAATATATAGAAGGGGTTTGGCTTACTGGCCTTTAGATCGTTTGGAGTAGCACATATTTAACCATATATATGATTTATGTGCTAATGGGCGTGTTTAGTTGCACTTCTGAATGTTGTAGAAGTTCAGTCAATTTGTTGGGTTAGTCTAAATTTATGAGGTATTTAGTGTTTTTACAATGTATCATAAATAAATAAATGTTCTAAGGTTGTACGGTCAATGAGCTATACAAATATTGTGACATAATGCAGTAGCATGTAACAGTTCTGTAATAATTAGCTGACTTTTATGTTATATTTTTGCAATTGAAAATAATTTTGGTTCACAGTTCAGATCGATTAAAAATTACGCATGCACTGTACGTAAGTACAACAAAAATATTAATCATTTTTGAGATACATTGGGGACATTTTTAAGGCGCATAGGCATATGCGTACAACAACTACAGGCACAGTCAAATTCTTAATGAGTACAATTCAAATCGTTGCGTAAAGAGCTCATCAAAGAGAGTCAAACATGTTCCGCAGATAACATCCTAAAGGAAGTCGAATTTAACTCATGGAGAAACAACGTACGCGGTGTTTATGCTGCAATAAAGGACTTCACTAATGCCGTCGAATACTAAGTTTGAAGGTAAAAGCCAGATAGAGCCGCTTAACGTCAGATGCTTCAATCCAAACAAAAGCATTGTCAACAGGTCCATGATCCGACTCAGGCAGAGTTAGACGCAGCGGTACTGAAACTCATACACAACAAATCAGCTGCACTGGACAACCAACCGCCTGAGTTACTTAAATACAAAGCGCGAGTAATTTTAAGAGCAATATGAACCATCCTACAAGCTGCTGCTTCGAGTGAGGTTGTTAAATCAAAATAATGGACTGAAGGTTTCATCGTCACCGTCGCCGTCACCAAAAAAAAAGGGGCGATTTAAGCCGTTGTACGAATTGGATAGCCATTACTTTACTTAATACCATTCAAAAAATACTTGTCTTTGTTATTATTAACCGTATTACCGCAACTCTTAACGGCCGACACGAACAGAACAGTTTTAGGTCACAAAGGTCATGTATCGACTACATCAACACTCTACGCATCATTGTAAAGTAGTCTGTTTAGGTCGCCCCACTTTCACTTGTTTGAAGACTTCAAACGAGTCTTTGATAACATTAAAAGAGACATCTTACGCTGGGAAACTGCGGGACACCAGAGAAAATTGTCCAGATGACCGTAGCACAATATAAAGTTGCAAAGTGATTAGGTCGCTTTTAAAATTAATTACATAAATTCTGTATGACTGCGGGCATGCGACAAGAGCTATGCTCTATCCTCATTTATTTTTATTACGAACCTAAATGGTGTTATTATAAAAACAAATAACAATGCCCCGAAGGGTATTCAATGACGTCTACCACTATCGGACGCGGATGCTATATGTTTCACAGTACTAACCCTTGTTGCATCAAGATCATCGAAAAACTCTAAAGATATCGGCCTGAACATTAACTTCAAAATAACAAACTGATGTGCCTGGAAACTTAAAAAAAAAAAACACCCAGTCACAGTTTCGATTGACTGCCTGAAGATACTCGTTGAGGATTTCAGCGATATTTGTTATCTTGACCGCATTATGGAGCAGAGACGTGGAAAGTAACAGACGCCAAATGCTTTCGCATCGCATGCCAAATCTTCTTGTCAGTCACAATGATTTATGAGCCTATAACCAGATAGAATAAAAGAAGAAAGAGTATATGTATAGGTCACATCCTTCGCAAGGATGATAACAATATAGCAAAGATGGTGTTGCAGAGGAACACACAAGGAAGGTACCCTCAAATGACATGATTGAGATTCATCCGTGCTGAAAGTAGAGCGACGTGCAACGAAATAAGATATATTGCACAAGACAGCAAGCGTTATAAAGAGTTTGTTAGCGCTCTATGCTCCGACTAGGCGCGAAAGTAACAATCTTTCACAAATTTTGGTCGACTGCTGGTTTCTCATCGACTTCTTTCTATGTATTCGATCCGCATAGACGTTGCAAAGAGAACAATATACAATTTATGCAAATCGATTAAAAATGTGTAGTTATATGTGTACAAATAACTGAAAAAGCTATACAAAAATGTGTTTTGAGGATATCTCCAAAACGGACCTGGAAAAAAATTGGCATTTTTTGAATCTACGACTCGAAATACATAGGGAAAATGCTCTGAGACCAGCTCTTTTTTTGTGTAAACTAGTGTTCTGCCATGAATAGGTAAACAATTTTTTTGTAAATAAGTAAATTATTGGTCTGGGCGTTAGTGTATAGTATATATACTATGTACATATGCAGGTCGTATTAATATTCTCAAACTTACATGTTAACACCACAGCCATTTTTCCCGTATAAACCAGCAGCAATGTGGATCCATACAAGTAGACATAGTTGCCCAGAACCGTATTAGCTGAATTTCCTACGCTCATATACAGATAACCAAAGAGTACGCCAATCAATATGTGCGAGAAGAGACGTGCTAGCAATAGAAACTGCAAAAAAAGACGAAAATATAAATCATTAATAGTTTTCAACTAAAGATAAATAAATAAATACAAAAATAGATACACAATTTTTACAAAAAAAAAAAAACAAAAAAAAAAAACACACATATGGGCATATGAAAACAGTCAACTAAAGCCAAAATATAGACAAACATAGTTCTATAAGTAATATATTTTGAAAATATATTGGCAGTTAACTTGCGCGCCGAAAACTGTGTGAAGGTTAGTTGTTGTAATGCGCTTGCACAAGATTCTTATTTTATTTTTTTTACACTTTTTATACCATTCACACATAGTGTATATAGTATGTATAGTGTGTATAGTCAGTTTGACTGAAAGTTTGTAACGCATTAAAGGTGCCATCGTAGACCCCATAAAGTGTATATATTCTTGATCAACTCGACGAGACGAGTCGATTTAGCCTTGTCCGTCTGTCTGCCTGTCTGTATGTTGTTGCTCATTTTTTGGAGAGCAATTTTAATGCAATAGTAATTTTAATGCAATAATAATATCAAGATTGACCCGCCACGCCCACTTTTTGGTATAGCCCCCTTCAAACCCACCGCCCACTTTTGACTTTTTGTATGAGAAACTTTTTTATTGTAGGTAATGTCAACTTAATAATTGATATGGTAACTTTTAGTGGACGGATGTTTGACATATACATTAATGGGTGGGATCCGCCCACTGTTTGGGGTAGCCGCCATACAAACCTACTGACCAAATTTTGACTTTTTATATGAAAACTTCTTTATTAAAGTCAATATTACGCTGAAATGCAATGTGGTGCCTTTGTATGGTCAGCCGCTTAATATACATAGATTAACAGGCGTGGCCCGCCAACTTTTTGTGGTAACCCCCATGCAAACATACTGCCCACTTTTGTGTTTTTGTAACAAAAACTTCTTTATTAAACTCAATATTAGGTTGAAATGCGGCTTTTTATAGACAGCCGCTAAACATACATAGACTAATGGGCGTGGCTCGCCCACTTTTTGGTGTAGCCCCATACAAACCCACCGTGCACTTTTGTGTTTTTTATGAAAAAATTCTTCATTTAAATCAATTTGAAATTTGATTTGGTGGATTTTAGTGGACAACCGCTTCATATACATATAAAAATTTGCGTGTCCCGCCCACTTTTTGAGGTAGTCCCAAATGAACGCACAGCTCACTTTTATACATTTGCATTGAAAACGTCAATATCAACTTGAAATTCGATATGGCGGCATCTTACACATCTACTACATTGCTTCATACACATCTACTAGTGGGTGTGTACCACGCACTTTTTGGGGTAGCCCCTATTTAAACCCCCACTTTTATGTACTATTTAATACTTCGTGTGAATGGTATTAGAACTTCGCTTCAACCGAAGTTAACGTTTTTTCTTGTTTTTCGGTTCTTATATTTATTTTTATTTTAGTTTAGTTTAGTTTATTTTTTTTTTTATTTTATTTTTTTTTTGTGCTCCAAAGTAGCTAAGTGCATTGCAGTTTAAAAGTGTTGCTTTTTGTTTTGTTGCGATTTTTAAATTTTAAGTTTAATTTCATAAGCTAAAAGGTGCTAAAAGACAAATTCAACTTCATTACACTCTGAGCACTGTAGAATCTGAATCACATTTATTATATTTTTTAAGAGTATTCATCTCTGGCTGACAAAAGCCAAATAAAAATAATTGAATGTTAATTTGTATTGCAGTGCACATCTAAATAAATTGTTTTGGAAAATAAATAAATAAAATAAGACTCGTATCAAAATCGAACCTGTAAATAACACTAACTGGACGCGCTAAATATTTAAATTAATATTGACAGACAGAGCATACATATACTCGAATGTACTATAAGTATGAGTATCGGGCGCTGCATAATTAAAGGTTCATTTTGTTTTATAGCATTAGCCCCAGTCAGCAGAAACAGACTAATTGGCATGTGTGGAAAAAATTATAAAAAAGATTTTATAGTTACTATTTTATAGATACTAAGTACTATAATATTTATACTTAATGCTAATTGAATAATATGCATGCATGTGTTGCATAGTATATGTTTATAGAAGTTTTATAAACACAGATAACTAAGCAATTTGCGGTTTTTTTAGTTGACTAATAGATTTTAACTAATTAAATATGTCCGTAGATAGAGTTGTGAGCATATTCGTTGGTTTGTTTTGCAATTTTTTAAGTAATACGATATGAACCATTGATGTTTTATACAGGGTTTTCCAATAGTGTTAGAGGGCTAGATTATTACTGCTCATGTTTTTTTATCTGTTGTTAATTTTTCTGTTTTTTCTTTTTCAGGCTCTAAATACCATAAATTACTATGGCAAATTACAGCGACGAGCAGCATGCCCAAATTTTAAAACTTCCAAATCTACCAAACTTCAACGTTTGGTGGCCGAATTCAAGTCGATCGATACAGTGAACAATCAGGCAACACTCGTAAAATCTGCCGAAAACAGCGCCAGTGTTCGTGAGAGTTAGCTGGAGAATCCGACCAACTATTGACTTTAACAAAGAAGTTTTCCTACAAAAAATCAAAAGTGGATCATAGGTTTGTTTGGGAGCTACACCAAATAGTCGGCGGGTCCATTGGGTCCCACCCATTAATGTATATATCAAGCATCCGTCCACTAAAAGTTACCATATCAATTATTAAGTTGATATTGACTACAATAAAAATGTTTTTCATATAAAAAGTCAAACGAGGGCGGTGAGTTTGTATGGGGCTACCCCAAAGCGTGAGCGTGGCGCGTCAATCTTGACACTCCATTTAACTGCAATAAAAAGAAGTGTACGTGCAAAATTGCAACTGTATAGCATACAAATTGGTCCCCAAAATGCGCAACAACATACAGATGGACGGACAGACATACGGACATGGCTAGATCGACCCTTCACGTCGAGCTGATCAAGAATATATATATATATATATACTTTATGGGGTCTACGATGCCTCTTTTACTGCGTTACAAACTTTCAGACAAACTAATAATACCATTTCACACTATGTGTGAATGGTATAAAAAATCATCTTCGGCGACGAGGCTCATTTTTGGCTCAATGGCTTCATGAATGAATTATCCTGGAATAAGATTCGATATAGATATGTCCGTTCGACCGTCTGTTTAAACGAATAAATGGTATATTTAACTAGGATTTACATAAGATATACCAAATTTGACGTTTCTAGCGTAATTAAGAAGAAAACCGAAAATTTCCTACAAAAATTTAAATGTATGGGAGCTACCCCTTTAAGTAGGGTAGTCATTTTCATTTAATAGTTATCTGAATGGAGTGTCTAAATATTCAAACTTGAAGTATCTACCTCGGAGAATATAACACATAGAGACTTCAAGTTTGGAAATTTAAACTATTCTTTTTCCGCACTAGATAACTATTAAAGGAACATGCCTACTCCACTTTAAGAGTAGCTCCATACGAACATGACCTTCATTTGTAAGTTTTCGTAGGAAACTTTTTGGTTTTCTTTTTAACTATGCTAGAAACGTAAAAATTTGGTAAATCTTATATAAGTCCTAAAAAAATATACCTCTTAGGTTCAGATGAGGCCACTATAAGGAATATAAACTTCTGTGTGAAAATTTTAGGGTTTTAATTTAGTTATAATTGACAAATTAGGCGTATCTTAAAATATTCCCTATAGACGCAGATCAGACACCTTACAGGATAGTCCCATGCTAGTTGAGTTTCAGTACAAAAGTTTTTGTTTTTATTTTTAATTAATTTCATATATCCGTATATGTTCAGATCGGACCACGTGCAAATGTATTTAACAGGCAGAAAGAGACGTGGCAGTATATTCTTGATCAGCTGAGTCGATCTAGCCATTCCCGTCTGTTCGTCCTTAGTATGTTTTAACAACGAAATCTCGGAAACTATAAAAGATAGAACGTCCATACTTTAGATTTGTGTTGCTCTCGTGCAGTTATTCAAAATTTTGGATGCAACGCCCACAAAAAGGCTATATGCTCTTAAAATTCACGTTATACAAGCTAAACCAGCCGAAAAAACATGTTTTTTCGAATTTTTTTTTTTTTTAATTTTAGGAATAATTTTTTAAGATATCCAGCTGAATTTTGATATTATATTTATTACAGTCAAATAGAGTAATCATACTGACAGGCCTCGTCCACTTTTTGAGGTAGCCCCAATACAAACAGCCCGCCCACTTTTGACTTTTTGTTTGAAAAACGTTTTTTATTGCAGTCAGTATCAACTTAAAAATGAACTGGTGGCTTCTTGTGAACGGATGAATTACAATGGGTGTGAACCACCGACTTTTGGTTTAGTTACCATACAAACCACACTATTACTTTTGACTTTTTGTATGAAAAACTTCAATATTAAGGTCAATATCAACTTGAAATTTTATATGGTGGCTTCATATGTCATAAATATACTAACAGGCGTGTCCCACCCACATTTTTGGGGTAGCCCCGATGCAAATTTAAGGTAGGGTACATATTGAAAGTTAATTATTATTAATTATTATTATTAATTATTATTATTATTAATTATTGAAAGATAATAATTTAAATAAGAATTCCATTAAATATGTATAATATAAATGTGTTCAACGCTAATAAAGATAAATTTCTCATCTGTAGTGACAGCCTGTCGACTATCACAGCAGTAATGTGAACTTGAACTGCCATAACAACATTATTTGTTGGATACGAAACCTGTGCATCCAAAACAGTAATAAAATAATATTGTTTTGGTAACACAGCCATCAAGGCATTGATGGGAATGAAAACGCGGACAATGCAGCACGTAACGCTCTTTCTTATCCTCTAATCTCAAGGGGATCTGAAGGTAAAGACTTAAGAAGCCATCTCAGTAAAAATATTCTGCAAAAAACTTTGGACTTCTGGGCAAACTTTCACCATCGATATAAAACCTTCAACCAAAACCGTGTTGGGATTAGGTGCTCAACGAATACGCCAAAAAATAAGTGGACAATGTTTGGTCGAGTACGCATAGGTCACACCCACCTAACACACGAACATCTATTATGTGGCGACCCACCGCAGCTATGTTCCTATGGTGCAGCGGCCACAGTCGACCGACCACATTTTGGACTCATATAAAATTTTGGAGAGAATTAGGGTAACTTTGTTTAACGTTAAACCAACTGAATTGTTAAAGAACCCCTATCAATAAAATTTAAATTTATTCTTAGTAACGTAGAGCCGTAGGCCTAGGTAGCTAGTACTCTTTCTTTGCTTTAGATGTAATATTTTATATTGTATCTAAATTTGTAAATAAATAAATGAATAATAAATGTGTTCAAGGTACAAAACCAGTCTCAATCATATAGTTTCACAATCTCTAACTTTGACTATAGTAAATGTTTTGTTTTTAGACTACAGTTTGTGTAACTAAGACAATCGCAAATGTTACGCTACACTTTCATAATTTATTGCAACTAAAACGCTTAACAAAATAACGAAATCTAGGCATGAACGAACAACAGCCGAAAAAAAATCTTTAAACCTTAAAAAAGTACAACGCAGTTAGTACACAGAAGGTATACAAAGAAAATTATAGTTAATATAAAACCGACATTACATATTCAAATAAATTTAAATAAAGTGCTGTGAGTAACCGTAATAAAAAAAAAAAAAAAAAATTAAATGAGCGAAAAGACTAAAACTAAAAATGTAATAAAGATAATTGCTACGCGAAGCGGTCAAGTCTAACAAACTGCCAAAAAAATAAAAACCGCCAAGTAAAACATATTATAATAATAAAAAAATATATTGTAGTAAAACGGCAATCGGGCTTCAAAGATCGTTTGAATGAATTACTGCGGGCAGTCAAGCAGCAAAACATTTTAAAAAAGCGTAGAAAACAAAATTTTATTTTGAGGAAAAACGAAAAAATCCAACGTCAGAAGTCAACGTCAAGTTGAAGTTGAAATTGTTGTTTTCGAGCAAAAAAAAAAAAATTTATATGAAATTCAATAAGAAAATAATATGGTAAAACCGTAATTTGAATACTCTATATATGCGCATTTATATTGGAGTGTATATAAATTCTATAAAATTTGTATCAATAACTCGAGAAATATATCAATCAGTAGATGAAGATGTCTGTTACACACAATTTAGTGTGGCTCTGTAGTTGCTGCAAGAATAATCATCTTTCGGATGAGGCGCATTAGAGAAGCCCATGCATCCTGTTTGATTGTGTGGTATAGATTTTGAAGTGACGGCATGATTGGACGCCTTTTCTTTGAAAATGACGATCGCTATAGAGACCACTTAAAACGAAATATTCAAGATCCAATTGCTCAAATAGAGCAGACAACTGTTGATAAGCTGGACGAAACTTGGTATTCCAGGATGGGCTACTGCCTTGCAAGCCAAAGTACACAGGGGAAATCATTTTCCATACTTAATCGTAAGAAATATTAAGCAACATTTCATGTTTCTTGCTCTCATTGCCAATTTATAATTCATCATATTGTAAATATGGACCACCTTAATACCATAACAAATAATAATGCTTATGAAGAGTAAGAGAGCTTCGAACCTTTCGAACTACGTATTTCCTGTCATGTTTTACCTATATGTACTTCTTTTTTAAGAGATACAAATTTGTTTTTGAACCGAACCATGTTTAAAGATTAAACCTAACCATGTTTAAAGATTAAACCGAACCAATTTAAGATTAATATGGTTTCAAGAAAATGGTTAGATTGAAAATATGTTCCGTTCAAGGTGTACAACAACAAATTTCTATGGATTATATACAATTTGAAGAGACCATTGGTTCACTATTTCTTTGTTAATTTTTGCTTATTGAATTGATTTGATTAACGGTTCGATTCTAAAAACCGGTTTGCAACCACAAATTTGTTTTTTAAAATCTGTTATTAGAGCTTAAGTTCAATACATATTTCTCTATAGAGGATGTTTATTGTTCAGTGGTTCAATGGGAGAACATCAGTAGTTTTTAGAGCGAAACGCTTTATGACAGGCTTAAGGAACGTGAACATAAGGAGAGAAAGGGAAAGAGAGTAAGCAGCAGATATTTACTAAGTGACAAACAATACGATAAACGTATAAGGCTATTCTCCATAAAGCGAATTGCTTGCAAGCATATAGTACACTTACCTATACTTTAAACGCAACAAAAAAATGAGGTCAGACGTGTTCATACATTCATAAGTAAAGTACAACAGAAACTTATTTGATATACAAATGTAAGCTTGAAATTGAAATTTAAAAGACAAATTAAAAGCGCATTTGAATAAAGTACAATAAATTGCACATTTGAGCAGCATTTTGGCGGTTATAACAATAAAGCAAATGCGAACAGATAATTCACATTACTCAGTCATAAAATGCAAAAAATAATAATAATAAAAAGAAAAAGAAAAAAAAAACATTTTAATAGCATTTGCCAAGTTTAGGATAATTTGAAATGACAATTGAAAAACCGGCTAAAGCTGAAATTGAGCTGAGGTTGTCTATCTGTCTGTCTGTCCGTCTGCCCATCAAGCATCAACTCAAAATGTTGCACATGCCATGACTAGACGCGTATTTTGCCACTACTTGTTACTATGTACTTACATAGTTGCGTCGCGCACAGACCAAGATACGCTGCATCAAGAGCAGATATTGCATGACGAACGAGGCCGGCTTGATGTTGGCTTCATTCACAAAACCGCCGCTGCTCTTGCTGCCATTCGAATGTTGCTCCAAAGACTTTTCTTGCTGTTTCTGCTGGTGCTGCTGTTGTTTCTGTCCATTGAGCGCCTTGATTTCCTCCAAAGCCAAGTCATCCGCAGCGGGTTTCACATAATCGAAGGCTGAAAATTGTGCAAGCGCCACGGTCGTCGTTGTTTTTGCTCCAACAACATTCTTCGACGACTGCATGTTGCACGTTTTATTTTGAATATTTTCTATAAGAAAAATTTAAACGTTTATTATTTCATTTAATAGTGTAATTATTTATTAAGTAAGTAGTCACCTTTTATCGTCGTTATCAGCCGACTCATATCACCGTTTCTTTGTATATATTGATAACGATCGGCATCTTCGTAATACTTTTTATTTGCGGCATATATCAATTTATTCAGATCACGTTCATGCTCGCCAACAGCCACCTCAAGCACTACACAAACATATATAAATGAAATGAAGAGGAAATGTGTAAGCACGCACAATGAATTATTAATCAAAAAGAAACGGCGCGCGTCTTCTTATATATTATATTATATTATATTATATTATATTATCATATACAATATTGTTTATATATATTACTCACAATAGTCGGCTGGATTGTGATAACTTGGACAGACCAATTGTTGATCCGCTAGAAATGGCACCAGCTCACGCACCGGTCCCTGATACATGCAATTTCCATCAACGACCGTATAAAGCTTGTCGAACATCTCAAAGATCAATGCGCTCGGCTGGTGTATTGTACAGACGATTGTATGACCTTGAGATGCTAGCTTCTTCAGTAATCCAACACACTGACTACACGAAGAGCTGTCCAGACCACTGTTCAAAAAAAAAAAAAAAAGAAGGTAAATAAAAAAATATTAATTGATATAAAATATAAAATATATTTATTTATTTATTCTATAAAAAAAAAACAATGAATTTATGAATATTTAATTGAAATGATTTCATAGTTCTTAAAATATTCTATTCTGAACCTTTTCAAAACGGAACTACGACATTTTGGTGCGTTTACTCCGATCCACGAACCGAACCAGTTCTGATGAAAAGAAGTGGTTTTGAACCAGAAACAGAATCAATAAAGTAAAAAACAAAGTCTTTCAGTTCGGAGCGGTTAACGTTTACTATTGTGTGTTCTTAGCAATTATTGTATAGCTTTTAGGCGCTTTGAAAGCAGTGCACATAAACTGAAGGATACTGTACACTACGACTGGCCCCAATGAGTACAAGTAGCACTGTTTAGTGCTGTAATTAGTGCTAATTTTACATCTGTACAAACAATTTTGTATTTGAACTAATCATCTCTGTTATTAACCAACACTAATTGGAGTTGATAACACTGTTCATTTCGTTTTATTAGTTTTAGCAAACATGTATGCACAAGAATAAATAAATTCCAAGTAGAAGCTAGCAATATACTTCGAATATACTAATATATCGTAATGCGAAGCAGTGGTTCGCAAGTAACGCAAACCGCCGACCCGAATTATCACCAATTTTGTTGTAGTTGCATCTCTGATTTTTATTGTTCTGAAGTGACTCCATTTGTTTTTAAAGTAATTTTGTTCCGAGTTCAATACTTAAAATCCCTCTTAAGAACCCTCAAAGAAAAATTGTAGTAGCAGTATTAAATATGAGATTAATTATTGAAATAGATATTTTAGAAAATTACTTTTTAAAAATAATATTCGAGGGTGCCACAAAAATCATTTTCGCCTCAAAATCAGCAAATTTCACTCATAAAACTACATTTAATAAATGAAATTTGGTGATTTTGAGGAGAAATAGATTTCTTTGTCACTCCCGATTATAACAATGTAAGCTTTCATGCACTTCTAAATCAACAAAAATTCGTTCTCATAATCTGGTTTGTTGACGTAAACTTGCTATAATTTCTTCTGTGAACATCTCACAAGAAATACTACATAGAGGTCAAATCAGCACTACGTGGAAGTCAATTTATTTTACCGCTCCTGAAGATTAATCTGTTAAGAACAATTTCACAAACTCATGGCAAAGACGTATTGAAACTGTGTGAGATTGCTTAGCTTTGCTAAATGATGAATTACCAAAGACAATGACTGTAGACAGTGATATAAATATAAATTAAATATAAACTTTCTTCTGGTACATATTGCTCCATCATAGCAAGCTAGAGTTCAGATTTATGGTATATCTCGTTTGGTATTTAACTATTAGCTTTTTACTTTGTCCCTTGTATCTTCTTTTTGTTTTCGTCTCCTACGCATCCCCTATATACGTCGTATTGCATCTCTTAATCGTTTATTAGTTTTAATTGTCTCCTTATGTGTCAACTGCTTGTATGGAGTTGTACCATAAATTTGTAATTATTGATTATTTTTTATACAGCGGCGTAGGATCATCTCGTCATGGACCTAAACAAGCTCTCCACACCATCCCAACTGCTCCTATGTAACACCTGATGTGTGACAACGTTGTCCAGACTGGTTGGAACCACATGTCGTCCAGGTTCATTGCATTCAATTGAGGCCAAAAATGTATGTAACAGCCAGAAGGAGGCGTGGTAGACCCCAGTAAGATATATATATATATATATATATATATATATATATATATATATATATATATATATATATATATATATATATATATATATATATATATATATATATATATATATATATATATATATATATATATATTTGTTATCAGTATAAAAAATCAAGTAATTATAGACATGTCTATCGCACCGTGTGGCCATCCGTCCCCATGAACGTCAAGATCTCCGAGACTACAAGATATGGGGCATTAAAATTTGATAATTAGGCTCTATTCCTGCATAGGCAGATAAAGTGTATAAAATAGTCGTGCTAGCCCAAGTATAAAGGACAGTCTCTATATATATACAAAACTGTACGTCTTTTTTAGTTTATGTAATAAAAATAATATTGTTGTTAATGATTTGGCTATTATAATTGTACAAGTTCAATTTTGGGTCAAGTTCTATCCATTCCGCAGAAGTGGGTCCAAATTGAGTTTCAATATCGATGGTTTTGAGCACTACTTGATAATGGTCAAAATAGAAACTATCGATACTATCGATTGTGTTCCAACACCACCATCTGGACATTCTCGTTTCGGAAGATGACTCATTGACAGATTGATACTGCTGTGGATTACGCTCTCCCCAAATGCGACAATTTTGCTTATTCACGAAGCCGTCCAACCAAAAACGTGTTTCATCACTGACGAAATTTTTTCGCCAAAATTTGTATCCGTTTCCAATTGAGAACGTAAATGTAAAAATGGTAACTATGACACAAATAGCGACATTTTTTCTGAAAATGCACTACGGACCATTGTAACGAAACCAAATCCGAACAGATTATTCGGATTCAAAAACCGGAACACGGCCGTTCATATAGAATTTGTTCTATTTATTTATGTAGTCATTCTATAGTTCATAAAATTATTTCTGTCAACACTTTTCAAACAATATTTGCCCTCCGAATTTGATGTATTAATATATATATAGTTTTCATTGTTTTTTATATCTCTGCCAACCCTGTTTCGTGTATGGCCGTTTTATATTAATCTGTATAAATCCTATGCAATCCTATAGTTCTTAGAAGAACTATATAACCTTCTGTTGTTTTTTTTTTTTAAATCCATCGTTCGAAAGTAATTCTTCCGCATTTTATGCAATTTCACTGCTTTTCAAAATCTTTTTTATGATTGGTTGACCATCCCATTAATCTACTAACTCAGAGTAGTGCCATAGTTACAAAGTATTTATGGAAATCTTTTTATTATATCAGGGACAGATCTAAAATTATCGAAAACCAAAAACATCTGTTTGTATTATTCTATAAAGCTAAAATTCTCGTGGATGAAGCTCGTGCTAAAATTGTTTAAAACTTCTCAATTTCTTCAAACCGCAAATGTTTTATCTTTCCCATACCATTATTCACAAAGTATTTTCCACACTTTTTATTAACGAATAATCCTTTTCTTTCTACCGAAGCAAAACCACGTACTTAATTCCCAAAGTATTTTCTATGCAAAATCTCCGATGTTTACAAACATTTTTCGCTTTGCATAAATTGCAAATGCAAATGCAATGTAATAAAAATAATTTATGACACAAATTAATTCAAATACGTTTTGCACGTCATAAGTTTTATATTTCATAAATATGCTAAGCAGTTTTATAGATTCTCATCGGTTTTCTACCGGTTTTTTCACAATTGCACCTACAAATATTATACGATAAATTGAATTTATGCAGTTGCGATATCTGTTCTCTGCTAACTATGACGTTGAAAATGAAACTAAAAGTAGCAGTGGAGAGATGACGTTTTGGATTTCAAGTTTTTTAAAAAAAAAATTTTTTTTTTATGGTTTTTAAAGAATTAGTCATGCTGTTTAGGAAAGTGTTGCTAATGCTCTATCAAAAAAAAAAAAAAGTTTTATAAATATAGATGCTATTAGATAAGAAAGATTATCTGGAATTTATTGTAATATGTTGAAACCAGTTTGAAAAGTTCAGTGAACTGTTCCGTTTGGCCCAATTCTGTTTTGCTTCCAGTTGCCAGTGTTGACGTAGCTGACTAAACTGAACTTTGTACGCTGCAAACAACAGCTTTTTTGTTGAACTTTTAACAAATCTGTAACTTTTTATATTGTAAGTAACGTCATAACGTATACAGAACAGACAGACAGACGGACGGACGGACAGACATACCGAACGATCGAGTTGTGAGTCGCTGACACCAAAACAAAAACAAAAAGCTGTTAACGCAAAAAAAAAATAGTATAAATAAATAACTAACATTTACTAATTTGAAATGCAAATTTTCATATATGTAAAACTTATTGGCCTGTTTGTCAATAAGACTTATTATATTATGACTGAAAGACATATAAAAACAGCTGACAATAAGTACACAGACAAGAATAAATGATATAAACACATACTTGACACATATAAACTTATAATATTATAGTTTTGTTTTGCCACATTCTAAAATTTATTTTATTTCTCACCGTCAGTTTTGAAAACAGACAGACTGACAAATAGATAAGAACGATTCAACACCGCGCAACAGTTGAATTTATACAGAATATGTGAAGACTTGAAATAATTTTATATATATATATATATATATATATATATATATATATATATATATATATATATATATATATATATATATTATTGTTATTGTTGACCCATTTAACCTAAAACATGCGCTTATTAACAGTTCCGTCGTAATTATTGCTTGTATACAACATGAATTCCGGTGTTCAGTAGAAAAACAACAATAGGTACATACTATAATGTATATAATTATAATTTATTTTAAGATTTAATTGCATACTCACGTTGTCGGTTCATCCAGATAGAGTACCGGTGGATTGTTTATAAGTTCAAGTGCTATAGCAAGACGCTTTTTCTGACCACCTGATAATTTGCCAGTGGAGACGTTATAGCGATGATCCAGACCGAGTAGCATTAGAATGTGTTTGATCTATAATGTAGAGGATTTAAATTTTTTATTACAAATTAAAATCGAATTATTTCAGCTTAAAACATATTAATATTTTATTTCGTTTTAATGTCATGCTGTAATTTCTTTTTCATTAACTGAATTTAAACAAAAACAAGAAAAAACGTTAACTTCGGTTGAACCGAAGCTCTAATACCATTCACAAGAAACTTTAAATAGTATTGTAATACATAAAAGTGGGGGTTTTAATAGGGGCTGTCCAGCGGTTGTCCATTAAAATCCAGAAAATCAAATTTAAAGCTAATATTGATCTAAATGATGGATTTTTCATAAAAAAAACAAAAAATTGCACATTGGGTTTGAATGTGGGACTACCTCAAAAAGTGGGCGGGCCACGCCCAATTGTCTACGTATGTTAAGCGGGTGTCGCTTAAAAGGCACCATTTCGCATTTCAACCTAATATTGACTTTAATAGAAAAGTTTTTCTTACAAAAAGTCAAAAGTGGGCCATAGGTTTGTATGGGAGCTACCCCAAATAGTGGGCAGGCCACGCCCGTTGGCCTATGTCTGTTAAGCGGCTGACCTTAAAAAGGCACCACATTGCATTTCAACCTAATACTGACTCAAATAAAGAAGTCTTCTTACAAAAAGTCAAAAGGGGGCAGTAGGTTTGTATGGGAGCTATCCCAAATAGTGGGCGGGTTCCACCCATTAATGTATATGTCAAGCATCCGTCTATTTTAAGTTACTATATCAATTATTAAGTTGATATTGTCTACAATAAAAAAGTTTTTCATACAAAAAGTCAAAAGTGGGCGGTGGACTTGTATGGAAGCTACCCCAAATAGTGGGCGTGGTGGGACAATCAGTTTTATCCTATTCTGGTCTACTTGGAATTGATTTAACTATCGGCTAAATTAGTACAGAAATAAGAAAAAATGTATGAAATTCGTTAGAAACTGCATGGAATTTGAAGTTTCATCAGCTATAGCTCAAGCATTTTTCATTCGATCAAAAGGAGTTGGGTACCAATATATGCCAGTAACCTAATATCTAACATCCGACTCATTCGAAATTTTGAAGAATTTGATAATTTTAACTAAAACATTGAATGTCAAAAACTTACCAAATTCAATTTATGCTCTTTGGTTACACTGAAGCCCAGCTTCAAATGTGCGGCAAGCAACATAGTCTCGCCTACTGTCAATTGTGGGCGTAACAAATCATCCTGATGTATATAGCATGATAGTTTGCGAAAACTTTCAGAACTGGTTGAAACCTTTTTGCCATTGACGCGTATGGTGCCCGTGACTCCGGTCGCGCTGTAAAATGAAAAAAAAAAATATAAAAAAAATTCGGAAAAATAAAACACATTGTAAAAAACAAATACATATAATTAATTAATGATGAAAATAAAAGTGGAAATGTTGTATATTTTCAAGTTCATAGTTAAGTGACCGATAACGCTTATATGTATATTTTATTAAATATAATTATTTCATATAATTATTGCAAACATAACATAAGCTTCTAGAATGCTTATCACTAACATCGCAAAAAAAAAAAAATCATAAATATTTAAAAGTTATATTATACTCGTTTGTATGACTAAGTTTTTCGCGCAGCTCGAGTTCGAAAAATCTATAAAAAATTGCTTCAAGGTAATAGACTGATTTTATGCCTCCACTCCATGTCAAATTGATACTGTTTATTGAATATGCAACTGTTGCAAAACAATTTCCTATGTAAACTAACTACTTATTTGTTTCCTTACTGTGAGATGTGTTTCTATTATTGGCATTTTGAATAATAAACATTGACCTCATTAAGCTCACGCGTTGCAAACTGCAGTCGTTTCTTGTTTTGGTTTGTTTTTTGCTGCAAAACATCGCAGTACAAAATAACAAGAAAAAACGTTGACTTCGGTGGAACCGAAGCTTTAATACACTTTTTTGCTCGCTCGGCAACGCTACTATCTTAAAAATTTGAAGGGATGCGCGTACTTTACAAAGAATATGTAAAAACTATTTGAGAATTATAAGTGCTATTAAGTTATAAGCTAAATTTCCTTTATTTTGATTGAATAATTGTATTTCTTCTAGTTATAAAGAGTCGCCATAGCAACTTTCAAAACAATATGATGGACGGAAAAAAGGCTTTAACAAACTAACAGACGGACATGGCTAGATCATTCCGTCTTGTACTGCTGATCACGAATATATATATACTTTATGGCGCATTGCAAACATTATGCCTAAATTATAATACCATTCACACGCTGTGTAAAGAGTATAATAACTATATTTTCAACGTTTTTAAGTAATTATTGAAAGAAAATGTGGGTGCATGCATGCAATTTATAGACAGTCAGACACGCAGCTCGGTTCCATAAAAGTTTGCTCGCTAATTGAAAGATTTTTCTCTTCTGCGTGTTTGAAGCGAATGTATTTCAGAATTCATTTGATGTTGCCTAGGTCTGATTATAAAACAGAAAAAATAAACAAATGTACTAGGTACTGTATATAAAATTGAAAAAAACAAAAACAGAACGCAATTCCCTCATGTGCCTACAATGTTGATCTGCTGATGATTCATTTGCTGAGCGCTCTCTGTTTGATAAACTACGACGCCGCCCATTGCAAAGAATGCAAAAAATATTTACAATTGGAATTTTAATTATATCGATAATAGACGTCGTTTGTCGTCTGTTTAGTGCATTGGAAATTATGTATAGCGTAAATTGAACTGGAATTGGAAAATGTATTACGCTATTTGAACGGAAGTTCCGAATAACAAAGTACAGAGTGGGCGAGTATTCAAAGATAGTTGTAACTGTTGTATGATGCATTTATTTTGAAGTGTTTAGTATACATAGTATACTATATGTATACTATATGTACTGTACTGTTTCTTTATCAATACAGAAAAACTGTATAGACGATTATTTACGAGGTGGCTTTAGAAGTACCCGATCTGACGTCGAATGCCGTATGTAGTTTTTAAACAAGTTTTTTTTTTTTACCTCTGAGTGGTACCACATGTCATTAGACTACGCTCAAATTTTGAGCAACCAGAAGCATTAAGTTTGTGTTTGGCAGCTATTGAAAGCAGACATTAAAGGCAGACAGACGAACCGACTGTTTCAACTACTACTTGACCTTTGATATGCTACGTTGGATTCATGTTTCATGCACGGTAATGAAACGGCAAAGAAAACTTGATCATGCTGCGGTTAACCCGTGCCAAACACTACCATGAACTTTTCACACTATTGAGGTCAATTTGGGTACACATTTGCATTCTGCATTCTTCTAGATTATACTTTTCGGAAATAAGTTTCTTAAATCAACAAAAAAAAGCGCGACTGCAAAAAAAAAATGGAAGAGAGCATAGAGGGCCGCCCGATGCAAACCAACAGCAAAATGTAAGCCGGTATATTCTTTGACACGCTCTGTAGCCTAAACAGCTAGATGGATGTATTTTAACATATGCGGTATTGTTAGATTCGTACTCATTGTTGGAGTGCTTTTACCAGGAGCTAGCACAATTCAAAGAATAAAGGTTGTTCATTTCACAGATGCATTTCGTATTATTATTATTATCATTTATGATGGGGGCATATATATAGCTACTACCTAAAAGGTCTATTGTTTATCCTACTGAGTTAGATGACCTGTCCTAAGCCTATATGTTGAATGAATCTTAGTACTTTCCTAGGTTCCAAACTTCTCAGTTGCTCCTTTCTAATAAAGTGATTACCTAGCATTTGCAGTCTGCCCCTGGCTACAGCTTCACATTCAGCAAGAATATGAAGTGGGGTCGCTCCTCTTCGTGGTCACAGAATCTCATCGGGTGAATAGTATCTTTTCCTTTTTCCTATTCTTTAGTCTAGTGTGGTCTGTTAGCTGTCTTGTTACCATTCTTAATTGGTTCCTACCTAGTTGGAGCATAGTTTTCGATCTGCTCGGGTTGTAACCCCATAGGATTAACTTTGCTCGTCTTAGTCCTTGGCTTGTAGCCCAGTGTTGTTCTTTTCCTATATCCTAGTCTTGCAAGCTTATCCGCTAGTTTTTTTCCTGGAATATTATTGTTATGACCAGGTACCCACAGCAGAGATACACTGTTATGTTCGCCTAGTTTTTCCAATAGACCATTTTCTTCAAGCACTAGCTTTATCCTTACTACGTTGGAGTTAAGTGCCTTCAACGCAGCCTGCCTAACTGAGAGTTGTGATAGCCTCTGTCTAGGTTGAATTGTGCACATCAAATTGTAGCGCACATCTCTGCTTGGAAGATTCTGGTGTGTTTTCCCAATGACTCCCAGTAGTGAGTCCTAGGGCCTACTACTACTAGGCCTGTACCATCTTTCGCCACGAATCCGTCCGTATACCACTTGATGGTGTGTGGTTTTATTACGTATGCATTTTCCGACGTCCACGATTTTTTGTCGGACCATTTAATGATAATACTCCGATCAAATATGTTCCTCTATGTCATTTCGTCTCTTGGCATGGACATTAGGGATTCACCCTACGTCCATGTATGGAGACGTTTCTAACAGATATCCGAGCTAACTTTATTTCCCTTGACTGATAGTCTTAGGAGTGTTGCTTTTATTCTGTGTTCAATTTCCAGATGGAGTGGTGTCAAATCCAAAATAGCTACTGTTGGGCACGTGCGCATTGCCCCTGTGATGCAGGCAGTACGTATGTAATTATACTTTAATTTCCAAATCAACCACATATTGACTCAACAGCTGTACATACGGAGATTTTCGGAATGGCTCTTTCTGCTCAGAAACCAAGTAAGTAACAAGCTGCACTTTCAGAGCACAGTCGACGAATGTAACCGTCAAATGTATCTGATAGATACTTAATTATTCATGAGATGACATGCAATCTGAATTGTCTTAGGTTTTCAGCAGTAGAAAATTTCTTTAGAATAATTATTGCTGCTTTACGAAATTCTTTTGTTTGTCTATTCAAAATCGTTAATTTAAAATGCAGTGTATAATATGGATTTAGCGCATAAGTTTTCCTAATCAACTGTCTATCTTTGTTTAGCTTACAGTATAATTTTTGAGTGTTATGGAGAACTTTGTAGCCAGCTATTTTGCTTTCAATGAAAAATTAATGCACGCTATATTTTAGACTTAAGCGCTGTTTGTGACAAAATTTCGCAATTATCATAAAAAGTATGCATAGTATTTGTTGTAAACTTTAAACAGAGTGCAATGACTTGTAGTAAATGCAATTACAGCAAAAAGTTTCATTGTAATTAGTACTTAAGTATGTACTACATATACTTGGCAAACTTTCAACCGAAAAACAACAGAGAAAACAAAAGTTTACAGTCCAAATAAAGTTCAAGTACGTCATAATTTTTTTTTTTTTATATGCCTTGCGACCTGTCTGCCGAACTATTAATACTTGGTGCGACATAACTATGCCCACAGAATTTTTAATTTTGTTACTAAAGCCGCTATTTTTGAGCCGCGCAGTTAAAAAAAGAAAGTTTGAAAATAGTATATGTGAATTATAAATGTCATTAAAGTTTAATATTAAGTTTTAAGCCGAAATAGCCTAAAATTTATCCACTCATTAATTCCTACTCGACTATATAGAAATATACACTTTTTTTTGTTAAACACATCAATTTGATAGATTAATTAAATAACTGGCACACTTACCGAAAGCCTGACATAACATTGAGCAGCGTACTCTTGCCCGAACCGGATGGTCCCATAATGGCGGTCAATTCGCCGGCACGAAAGGTGCCATTTACACCGTGCAGTATTTCTTTTGTGACTATAAAGAACAAGAACAACAACAGCAACAACAAAAAATTAGAGATACTTCGCAAACTTCTTTAACAAAATCTCTCAAGATAGTACATACCAAATTTTCGTTCTTGAAATGAAAACTTTCGCACTGTATACTTGACATCTTCGAATTCGATATCGATTTCCTTGCAACATGGAAAATTCGTCTCAAGCCGTTCAAAATATTTCTGTGCATGGAATGTGGCATTGAGATTATTATTAACTTTTGTTGTGGCAGCCGCTGCTGTTGCCGCCGCTGCTGCCGCCGCCGCAGCTGCTGCTGCCGCTGATGAAGTCGATGACGTTTCATCGATTGACAGCTCAGAGCTGGCTACTGAAACGCAACAGTTCATGGCTGAGACGCAACCAACACATCCTTCACTGCTGTTTTTGCAATTTCCAACGCCCGCGCCGCCACCACCTCCGCCGCAACAGGCGGTATCTGTGGGTTTAATGTCTGGCAAGAGTGTCATTGTCTCTCTCTCTCTCTCTCTCTCTCTGTCTCTCTCTCTCTTCTGTAGAAGCGTTTGTTTTTTTTTCTTTCTATCTTTTAATTTGCGTTCAACGCTTTTCTTCACTTTATGCAATAAAATTTCTACGACGCTCTTTTAATTTTATAAACTGCAGAATATGAAAAAAACAAAACAAGTAATTATTATTAAATACATATATTAAATAAAATATTATATTAAATTGTAGCTATAAAATAAGCAGTAGAAAACTGTGCAGGCAGAGAGTTAATGGAGGCGTTAACTTCCATTATTATAGGGCATCTAAGGCGAAGTTTTAGCTATGCTATATTTGAGCTACAATTAAGCACGGATTACAACGTTTTTGAATTATAATTTCAATTTTGTAATTACTTCAAATAAAAAATAATTGCAATTGTAATTCCCAACTGCATTTTTGTGTCGTGTCATTACACTTAATAACTGTATTATGTATTATAGATTGTTTAAATTATAACAACTCGATTAATTATGCAAGAGTTATTTTAAAAATTTTAATTTTATTAAAAAAAAAAACGCGAATTACTAAATAATTGTGTGATTAATTAAGTAGAGTAGGCGCTAAGTATTAGATTATCCTATAACTTACTATAATTTACTCCACATGATACTAATTACGGTAATAGATAATGTAAAATTTCAAACCCAATCCCTTAGGTGGAAGTAATTAAACAGCATTGTGAAAAAAAATTGTGTAATACACAAATACTTAAGAGATAAACGCTGCAGTTGAGTGTGTTCCACTGTGAGATACGATACACTATACCCAGTGTACAGATCATTGTTCATTGGCGAATTTAAGGGGGGTGGCGAACATTCCCCCGCAAACAGCACTTTTGTGCAGTACAAATAAATGTTTGTTTGCTTCATTTTCATAAAATAATAGGTTTTTTTTTAGTAGAGTTCACCCAAGAGTAGTAGAGTTACCACTCCCCAAAAAAACGTTCTGGATCCGGACCTGTCTTTATTTAAACTATAAATTTATACAAAAATGAACTGTCTACAAAATTTATATATATATATATATATATATATATATATATTAGAATGTATGTAATGTTTACACCATTTTTTTTCGATCGTATTTTGACATTAGTATGACAACTCATATAGCTAATCTTTTGTTCAGCACGTTTTTCAAGTTTAATCTGAAATATATATACAAAAAAAAAAAAAAAAAAAACGAAACGTTTACAATAATATAGTTATACACAAGCTATGCAAATGAAATTGCAAGATTGTTCGGAAGCTTCGCATTTCGCGCTCGCAGATTTTCCATGTAGTTCATGGAAAACCCATGAGAAAAACTGCTCACGAAACTAGTGATAATAACAAAATATTTAACCAGACAGCGAAAAGAAAGCTTAAACTAAAGTTCCAAAAAATCCAAAAAGGTTGTTGCTTTATCCAACATAGCGCCACCTGGGAGAAAACAGTTTTCTCAGATGAGCACCTCTTCACATGGCGAAACATATTTGATTTTTGTGCCAGAAAAAGCTGAAGAAGAACAAAGCGGCATGCTCCGATGAGCTGCCAGCTAAGTTATTCAAGACCGGTGGTGAAGAGTTGGTAAGGCGTATGCACCAACTATTATGCTAAATATGGTCCGATGAATGCATAACCAACGATTGGAATCTCAGTGTTCTTTTTTATCCTCAATAATGGAGATCACGCTGTCTGCGCGAAATACTGGAGAATAAGTCTGCTTTCAATGGGATACACAATTCTGTCCCGCGTACTGTGTAAACAGCTGGCACCATACACGAATGCCTTGATAGGCCAGTATCAGTATCAGTACCAGTACCAGTATCAGACGCACACCACCTATTTGTCGATTACATATAAGGCCGCATTAGACACGCCGATAAGAACGTTGTTCTTCAACGTCCAATCTGAACTTGGTATCCCAGCAAAGATCGTTCGTCTTTGCATGATGACGCTATCACACAACCAAAGCGTCGTCAGAGTAAGAACCTCTTCGAACCCTTTGATACCAAGTGAGGTTTCAGGCAGGGTGATGTTTTATCGTGCGACTTTTTCAATCTTTCGATGGAATACATCCTACGTCAATGCCCATACGTAGAACGGTCGGGCACGATGATGATGCTACTCGCATATGCTGATGATATAGACATCATCGGCACCAACGAACAGCGAGTAAACAGCGCTTTCGCGGAGATTGAGAAACAGTCACGTCTCATGGGTGAACGAGGACAAGACGAAGTACTTTGTGTTCACTGGCAGACCATCAGCGCGTCTTGGACGGTCTGTGAGCATGGAGAAATTCAACTTCAATGTTGTAGAAAATTTCGTCTATCTGGGAACAGAAATTACCAGCGACAACAATGTTAGCCGAGAGATCAGACGAAGAATCACGCTTGCTAATTGCTGCTACTTTGGGCTCAGCAAGCAAATTAGAAGTAGAGCCCTCTCTCGAACTACGGTCTGGTCATCTCATCCGGGTGAACACCGAAGCTCTAGCACTAAAGGTTTACGACGCAAACCTGTACTTGATTGGTGGACGGCGTCAGAGGATGTCCGAGCTTAAGATGACAAGTTTAAGTCTATGATGATCTGAAGAAGATCCGGCGTGCACTAAACTACACCGAATGGTGCGCTTACCTACTAGAGCCACCTAAGTAAAGTAAAGTTTTATAGGAATTAATGTACTACATTATACTACATTATAAAAACTGAGTGTAAAAAATTGCGCAGTTCTAGAATTGCATGTTAGGTACATGTAAGACACTATCAAACAATCAAGTTATTCAAACAAATTGCTAAAGAAAAATATACAAATATTTATTTACACACAGCGCACGATAATTTTGGGCAAATAAATTGCATAAACTATGTCACATTTTCATCCATACTTCTCACTTTATTTGTTAATGTTGTTCCATAAACCAAAGTAAATATTTAATTGCATGATTTTGCAAATATTTATACAACTCAAAATGTTATGCTAATTAATTTTGTTTTATCTTTCTACTCTTCAAATGCTACCGAAAAAAACAAAGACAAGAAGAAAAAACGCTGATTCATTTTTGCAAATAATCTGCCAAGAATTCCTAAAAATCAACGAAGAAATCTACTTTTTAATGTTATAATTAAATTGCACACGTATTCAAAATATTAACTACCGCACAAAATATTATTGTAATAAACATTATTTCTTATAAACAGGTAGTGAAAATAAAGTTTATCTCACGTCGTTACTTGTTTAAATCTGTTAAAAAAATGGATAGTCAAATATTTACAATAACAATGAAGTTGTCAGCACATGTTAAATAGTGTACAATACAAATTTAAAACACTGTTAATCTCTATTTCACACTTTTAGTCATTGTGCACAATCAATTAGCAATCAAAATTAGCAATAATAAAAATAAATGTGGTTTTATGGTTAATTTAAAATAGATTGACTTAGGTTAGTTCCTCATAAATATCACGGAAAACGACCAAAAATTGCGCATCTTGAAGGTCAGTAAGTAAAATGATTTCCTAAAATTGGAAGTTATAAATTTTTTTAGAATAGCATAACAAAACGATTGTGTTTAGTCCTTGGTAAATACTAGTATATAAATATTATCAAGTTCAGAACAATTAAGTCATAATAAAGTATGAAAATACGAAAAAATCACTCTTTAAACTGTCTTGTGCAGAAACAGACGCGAATTTAGCGAAGTGCATGAGGAACACCAATAACACAGCTGACTGCAGAATATTCTGCTGTTTGGATCAAAACTGACCCGGACTGGTTAAAAAAACAAAATTTTTTGCCATACACTTGTTATACGCCTCGGCCGGGATAGCCCTTAGTTCCTTCAGCGAATTTTTTTGTACGTCCTCAATCGACTCATGACGCATTTCCCGGATCGCATATTTAAGTTTCGAAAACAGAAAAAAGTCACAGGGTGCCAAATCTGGTGAAAACGGTGTTTGTGCGATGACTTTTGTTTCATGTTTGGCCAAAAACACCATCACAATCAAGGAAAAAATGCAAAAAATTCAGGTCTTTTGGTACGAGTCTGGCGGCGACGCTATTCATACCCAAAACACCAACTAAAATGTTTTGAGTCGATCCATAAGATATGTTGAGTGCCTCTGTTAGCTTTCTAATGCCAACACGACGATTTTCGAGCAATTTCTATTTCCATGTTTTTGTCGTTAACAGAGGTAGATGGACTAACGACTTGCATGAGGCAAGTTTTCTATGATTTCACGACCCTCACTGAATGCTTTATGTCACTCAAGTACTTGTGTTCTCGAGTCCTCATAACACTTTTGTAACATTTTAAATGATTCCGTTGCCGTTATTTCATTGGAAACACAAAATTTCAAGCAATTTTTTTTTTTTCATTTTAAAAATCGCCATGCAAACTTTTCGAGTCGTAAAAAAGCAGCTGTCAAACACAGACTAATTATCGCATCCCGCTCAAACTTGGCTAAGGAGAAGACCCGAACCGATTTGGTTAACCGGTTCTGTTTAAATCCACCAGTCCGGGTCAATTTCGGTGCCAAGGTATATATAAAAATGAACGGCTTGACCGATTTGAATAATTTTTGTTTTGTTTTGTTCGTTATTATTAACAGATGATTCAAAAAAAAAATAATAATAATAATTTTGTATTGAAAATGACGGTACACTTCGCGAGTGTTTATTTTGACCTGTCATCTATCCCTATCTGGGTGTTATCTGTCATCTGTCTATATATATTTTAGTGACTGATATCTGTCATCTGTCACTATATACATATATTAGTTTTACTTTTATTCTATACAAAATTGAATGCACAACAAAGGATTGCATTCGATTCTTTGATAGAAGCTGTGAACAATGGAACTGGTGGAATTTACTTCCTCGATGCTGCCGGAGTGACTGGAAAATCGCTACTAATTTCATTGTTTTTGGCGAGGATCAGATCGCAAAGTGAAGCGAAAGCTGCGATTTTGTTAGAAGGCGAACGAACTGCACACTCTGCCTTGAAATTGCCACTAGACATGCAAGTCAACGAAGCACCAACTTGCAACATCGCCAAAAACAGCACAATGGCAAAGATTCTCCAGGTATGCAAATTGATTGTTTCGGACGAATGCACGATGGCCCACAAGAGGTCACTGGAGGCAAGGGACAGAACGCTGAAAGAAAGATCTTCGTGACAACCAAAACATTTTTGGCGGAGCCATGATTCTGTTGTCCGATGATTTTCGACAGACTCTTCCAGTTATTCCCCGATCAACTATAGCTGACGAACTAAACGCGTGCTTAAAATCATCAATTTTGTGGCTGCATGTGGAGACACTCCAATTAACGGCTAACATGCGAGTGTTTTTGCAAAAAGATCAAAGTGCAAATGTGTTTTCGAAGCAGTTGTTGTCGACATTGGAAATGGGAAAGTCGTAGCTGACACCTCGGCCGGATTTATTACAGTACCCACAGGTTTCTGTCACGTCATGGATTCGAAAGAGGAGCTTATTCAGCGTGTTTTTCCAGACATAGCGCAACAATTCAAAAACCATACTTGTCTAAGTAAACGAGCAATATTGGCGGCGAAAAACAAAGATGTCGATAATCTTAATGCGACCATTCAGAATTTTCTTCCGGGTCAGTTATTTTCCTTCAAATCA